>CM061545.1:134439662-135924662 GCA_030864215.1 Capsicum pubescens | reverse complement strand
TAATAAATTAAGATAGGTGGAAGAATACATGAATATACATTAAGAATTCTAATAAAGAAGATAATTATAATGGGAGGTGAAGAGTTTATTAATTAAATTAATTATTAATTAATGAATAAGAACAGGAAGATTAAAAAAAAACATGTCACATCAGCATGTTTGTAAGTCTTTATATATATATACTAGACATTGAAGCGTGTGTGCTAGCACGAAATCAATATATGGTTTTTTATCTTAATTTAGGTGACACAAATATAATTTAGATAATCAATCGTTAAAATAATTTAAATTTTTAATTATTGTGATTTATAATACTTTTTCTTCTATTCTAATTTAAGTGACACTGATATAATTTTGAGAGCCAACCAAATATTTATCTATTTTATAATTTTTAAGTTATTAATTATGTTATTTATAATGCTTTTAGCATAATTTTTTAATAAGATATTAATACTCTCTCCTTCACAGGTTACGTGTCTTCTCATTTTTTACAAATATATGTTACTTTATGTCTTCTTTGTCCCATCGTAATTTTTGTGGCACTGATATAATTTCGATAGTCAACCAAATATTTTATGTTGACATATTATTTTGTGTGTATTTTATCTTTTTTATGAAATATTATTTATTTTTTAATGCTTATATACCATGAAAATTAATTAGGGATGATATAATAAAATCACGATTGAAACAACGAAGCAGACATATCTTAAATGACTTATAACCACTAATTAGAAGTATCATAGTAAAATTATTATAAAAATACTTGTAAAAAAATTTAAATGAGTCTCATATAAGATATAAAGTTAATATAAAATATCAAGAGTTAATTTATCATTTTATGTCTGATTTTTTTATTGAATGTTATTAATTTTTTTAATGCTTAGATGACTTACAATAATTAATTAGGGGTGATATAGTAAAATTACGATTTAAGCAGCTGAAGAAGGTAGCACAAAACATCATGAATCAACTTATTATTTTATTTTTATTTTATATTTTTATTAAATATTATTAATTATTTAATACTTAAATGACTGATACTGATTAATTAGAAATAATACAGTAAAATTATGATTAAAGTAATTAAAACAGATAGCACAAGCAGGCGTGTTGAAGGCGTGCTTGCTTATTCCTTTATTATTAGTAGTATAGTAAAAGTAAATATGATATGTATGATTTTTAATACTTGTCTCTTTCATTTTAATATTTTAGTCTAGTGTGAATAGAATCTTTTCGCTCAGCCTAAGCATGATTCAACGCGATTTGTAGTTTGCACACCGTCTTTGCGAGAAAAGTCTCTCTTTAATAAATTTGCATTTGTATGACACAAGAGGCTTTGAGCTGTAGGTGACAAAAGAGTTTGAAAATAAGGTTTAGGTGACTCAAGTCTTAATAATTGAGTGGGGGTGACAATTACTTTATTATGGATTAAGAAAGTTAGAAAAATTTTAAAATAACCCACAAGTTTTTAAATTTACACTTTGATCCAAATGTTAGTTGATATAACGGGAAACAGAGAGGAAAAGGCGTGTTTCTCTCTTTTCTCATCTGTTGTTGTTTTCTCTCTCTTCGTAATTTTTATTGTTCATTGTTATTGCTGCTTTATGCATCATCTTTTGCTTTATTATCATCATCTTATACTTTATTATCCTCTTTATAATCTTATTGTTGACCTTTGTTGTTATTGTTGTTACCGTAACTGCTGCTCTTTGACCAATTTCTTAGGTCATACATCACTTTCAACTTTGGCATTTACTTGATAGGAGACTTTGGTAAGTCAAATTATGCTTTTTAGTTGAATTTTTCATCTAGGTAACTGCTAGTGTGCTGTTTTTTCAACAATAGCTAGCACGCGAACATGAATACAACATAAGAGCCATCTGTTTAAACAGATCCATCATCTGTTGCACCAGATAGATATTCTGTTGCAATAGAAGACTCATATGTTGGATTCATATTTATAGTTCTATAGTGCCCGTAACATGAATCAAACAGATGGGTATTCTATTGCGATAGATTAGTAATCTATTCCAACAGACAATTAATCTGTTGCACCAGATTAGTAATCTGTTCCAACATACAAGTAAACTATTGCAACAAAATATTTATCTGTTGCAACAGATTATAATTTTGTTATAGCAGATGAATAATCTGTTTCGAACAACACAATACAGCTCTTTTCACAAACCCAACAGATAACTTGTATGTTGATCTCTTGCTATTGATACTGATTTTAAATTATTCCTTAATTGTATACATGTTTGTTGAGAAGAAGAAATAGATAGAATGAAAATTAAATGAGAATTAAAATGTCAAAGTGGATCAAACATAAAAATTTTATTAAACAAAAAATATAAAAATACATAGGTAACAGAAAAAATAATCTAATTATTATTATTATTATCATCGTCATCATTATTATTATTATTGCCAGTCGACTAATCTTCAATCGGCAGCAACAACGCCCTCCTCATCCTGCGGATCTCCCGCAGCATCTTTACTTTGACAGCGGTCAACTCCCACTGTAGGTCATGAACCTGCGTCTGTAGTTCCCACATGGTGTCTCGTGAAATAGCGACATCCCACACTGGATCATCCATATCTAGAACACACATAAATTGACAAAAAATGCAAAAATAAAATTAAAGAAAAGAATCTGAAAGTAATACAACGTATATTTACACAAAAAGCAAGGAAAAAACTTACCAGAGACAGGAAAAAGCTATCAAGTCCTTGAAGAGAAAGTAGTTGAAGGTGTAATATAAAAGACAAGAGCAAGAAATAAATAGAGTGTAGTAGAATGAACGAGTAAGGAGAGACCTATTTATAGAGGATTAAATTTGAATGAGTTAGGCAAAAAGGCGTGATTGTTCACCTCCATTTATTAAGTACATTCAAACTGGTGACTTTTTGATTACTGTGAAAAGTTATGACTTGATAAGTTATGACTTAATTAGTTCTTTTCAGTAACCATTTTTATTGAGTTGTGGCAACAGATTATATATCTGTTGTATCAGATAATCTATCTGTGATAACAGATATACCATTTATTGCAACAAATTGACAATTTATTGCATCAGATAATATATCTGTTGCAACATATATCTTTTTTAATAATCATCATATCTTTATCTTTAATTCAAATTTAGTGACTTTTTTATTATATAAATTAAAAAAATAGATTCAAAAACAAAAATGTCGAAAAGTCACTATTTGTTGCCTATTTAAACATCAATTATTCAAATTTATGTTTAGTCCCTGCTTTCATATTTGTTAGACTTGGCACATCCATTAAGAAAAATATTTATTAGGGGTCTATTTTATCAAATTAGATTTATTAATTATGCTTTAAAAATATATAAATTTGAATATATAAATCGACAATTTGTTGCATAAAAAAGGTGCGACTGTTCACCTCCATTTATTAATTACATTCAAACTGGCGACTTTTTTATTACTGTGGAAAGTTATGACTTGATAATTTATGACTTAATTAGTTCTTTTCAGTAATCATTTTTCTTGAGTTGTGGCAATAGATTATATATTTATTGCATCAGACAACCCATCTGTGACAACAGATATACCATTTGTTGCAACAAATCGTTAATCTTATGCATCAGATAATATATCTGTTACGATATATATCTTTTTTAATAATCATCATATCTATATCTTTTAATCCAAATTTGGTGATTCTTTTATTATATAAAATTAAAAAAACAGAATTAAAAACAAAAATATCGAAAAGTACTACTTGTCGCCTATTCCCTCTGTTTCATATTAGAAACTTGGCACATCCATTAAGAAAAATATTTATTAGGGGTCTATTTTACCAAATTATCTTTATTAATTATGCTTTGAAAATATATAAATTTGAATATATAAATCAACAATCGGTTGCATAAAAAAGGCGTGACTGTTCACCTCCATTTATTAATTACATTCAAGATAGTGACTTTTTGATTACTGAGAAAAGTTAGGACTTAATTAAATCAAGCTACTGACTGACTTTGATTGAGTTGTGGGTTATCTGATGCAACAGATATATAATCTGTTGCCACAACTCACTAAAAACGGTTATTGAAAAGATCTAATTAAGTCATAACTTATCAAGTCATAACTTTCCACAGTAATAAAAAAGTCACCAATTTGAATATACTTAATAAATGGAGGTGAACAGTCGCGTCTTTTTGCCTAACTCATTCGAATTTAGTCCATCAGATAACCATTTTTATTGAGTTGTGGCAATATATTATATATGTGTTGTATCAGATAACCCATCTGTAACAACAGATAATCTACTTATTGCAACAAATCGATAATCTGTTGCATCATATAATCTATTTGTTGTACATATAAGCTATCTTTTTTAATAATCATCATATCTTTAATCCAAATTTGGTGACTTTTTATTATATAAATTAAAAAATAGATTTAAAAACAAATATATCGAAAAGTCACGATCAATTATTAAAATTAAATAACCGTTATTTTATAATTATAAATTATGTTTATCATTTATTTCCTTATTTTACGAACCATTTTTCATATGAAATAATTGAAAAGTCATGACTATAGACTTTTCACCCTCTCAATAATAATAATAACTCTTTTTTTATTAATAATCGTCTGTTGCAACATATGATCCATCTGTCGCAATAGATTAACCATCTGTTGTAACATATGGTTCATCCGTTGCCACAAACGCTCGGTCCCTTCCTCAGACCGTCGATTTGTTGAGAATAAGGACTAGACATAATGAAAATTAAATATTAAATAAGAATTAAAAATCCAAAGTCGACCAAGATTTTTGAATCCCTTAGGTAGATCCGATATAAAAAAGGAAAATACATACGCTAAAAGGAATAACATAGCCTATTTATTATTACTACTATTATTATTATCATTATTATTATCATCATCATTATTATTATAAGTATTACTATTACTACTTTCATTTTCTGAAGGACAATTTTCATCTGGAAGCAGCAGGACCCTCCTCAGCCTTGCTCTGAAGTCGGCCAAATCCCTCTGGAGTTTATTATACTACTTTCGAAGTTCCCGAAAGGGCTCGATATAAATTTTCTTGTATAAATCTGGATCAGCCATATCTGAAAGTGTAGTAGTAGAATGAACAAGTAAGGAGGGACATATTTATAAAGGAAGGGGTTAGTCAAAAAGCCACATCTGTTCATCCATTAATTAAATAAAACTAGTGACTTTTTGAATATGTAAATTAAAAAATGGATCTAAAGAAATTTTTTATCTTTATTGTATTTCAGAAAAAAAATAGCTTTAAAATAAATCTAACAGATGGGTAATCTATTATAAAATACATTCTATCTATTAGATAATTTACAAAATATTAAAACAGTTGTAACAGATGCATATATCTGCTTGATTTTTCAAACAGACAAGTCATATGTTGGAACAGATTGATCATCTGTCGTAACAGATGTTTATAAACTGTTTGATAATTCTAACAAGTTTGTGATCGGGAGTTAATCCATAGATGGGCTAGAAAGAATAAGGTGCGTGCAGATAGATGGATCCACTTTCATGTATGGGAGCTATGTATTACTAATAAAGTCACCGGGATAACACACACAAAGTACAATATTTTTGTGAATGCAGCTTTAAACGATTAGGAACTGATCATTCAAACAAGATCTTGCATTGTACAGTTAAGTTTGATGGGTTCGAACTGATAAGGCCGAGGGCCCCATGATGATGGTGTTGATACCCTATTACGAACTACTGATGGTTGTTGCTCACGTTTATGCGTGTTAAGTTTTAAGAAGGGATCCATATTTGGTGTCATTGTAGAGATCCAATAGCGATTGGACTTAACTTTAAGTGTGAATTGGACTCTGAGGAGGCCTTTGAAGCCTCGTACTGCATCAAACAAGAATGGAAAACCAATAGAAATTCTCCTTGCCCAAATTTATATGGAAGGATTGTTCAAGAAGATGATTATATGCCAGAAGGAGCCGAAGGAGAATGCCTGTGAGGAAAAGAGGAGTTGATGAAAGACTATATCATCTAAAAGCTAATTGAAGAGGAGACATAGGGTAGCAAGGAATTTCTAGAAAATCTAGCCGATGAAATTGACTTAAAACATGAGAAATCTGAATCAAGTGCAAATATGAAAGTGTATCCAATAATGTAAATCAGTTTGTTGTTTCTCTCAAAGAAAAATAATATAGATGGACACTTTGCTAGGGAGCTGCGACTAGGAAACATGGTCAGGATGATCACCTACCTAAAAAATAGAAGAACACCAAGAAAGCATCCTTACGGGCATCGAGGGTTGAAAGTATGTACAGTAAGTCTAGAAAACTTGAGCCAATAATAGCTGTAGTTAAAATAAGGAATCTAAGAGAAGGCTGCAAATTTTGAATTTTAAATTGCATCCCATGCCTTCTTGTTTGTGGTTCCGATTAGGTCCACTGTTGTTGACCTGATCGGAACCACAAATAAGATTGAAATATAGATTGAGTATCATTACTTCCTTAGATATATGGATTAATTGATTGTGTTTTCTTGCCTTAGCATGCTTTCAACATATCTTGGAGAAGATCAGAGGCTTGCTGTATTATGTGAATCTCGATAATTTTTAAGCTTGCCTCCAGCTTGTTGATTTGGGATTCAAGCTTGTCGTTGCCATCTTTAAAGTTACTATTGAGTTGCTGGTCTTTTATGAGCTCAATCAGGAACACTTTCTCTTTCAAAGTTATGGCATTGTAGAAGGCCTTCAGAACACTTTATTCAGAAGCCTTAAATGACACATAGAGGGTCACTATATTTATTTTAGGTCAAAATGTGTTGTTGCACAGTCAAGCAGTGGTCCCAACAGTTGAATAGCTCACTTTTATTGAGCGTTGCTCAATGCATCTTGCTCAACCAATCTTCAAGGGATTTGATAAATGAATTAGCAAGGAGTTATGTAACATTTGATCTAAACTGACTCTACCAAGCCTATCAAACATTACGTAACTTCAGGCTCATTACCCTATCAAAACCTTTGCCCGAGTTAGTGGACAAATCAAATGATCTCAATCTCTCAGCTTTTCTACTGATCAATTTTCTCCCATATAGAGGACAATATATCCGCCATGCAAAAGTCTACACAGTCACCAGAAATTCTTGACACAACAAAAGTCTTTAGAAGGCATGACTAGTAGTCTTTCAATATCACTTTTATAGTAATCTTGACATTTCTTGCCAATATATTGGAATGGAAATAACGAGCAATTGTGCTTAGTTTGGTTTGTATATTCCAATATAATTGCAAGAGATGTCAAGAAAGTCATAAAAGTGATATTGAGAGATTACTAATCATGCATTCTAAAGACTTTCGTTGTGGCAAGAATTTTTGGCGATGGTGTAGACTTTTGCATGGCGGATATCTTTTCCTCTATATGGGAGAAAAGAATCAACAAAAAGGCTGAGAGATTGAGCTCATTTGATTTGTGCACTAACTCGAGCAAAGTTTTTTAATAGGGTAATGAGCCTGGAGTTACATAACGTTTGATAAGCTTGGTAGAGTCAGTTTAGATTAAACATTACATAACTCCTTGCTAATTAATTTATCAAATCCCTTAAAGGTTGGTTAAGCAAGCTACATTGAGAAGCGCTTGATAAAAGTGAGTTATTCAACTATTGGGATCACTGCTTGACTGTGCATCAACACATTTTGACCTAAAATAAATATAGCGACCCTCCATGTATCATTTAAGGCTTCTGAATAAAGTGTATTTTGAAGGCCTTCTACAATGCCATAACTTTGAAGAAAGTGTTCCTTATCGAGCTCACAAAAGACCAGCAACTCTATACCAACTTCAAAGACAGCAACGACAAGCTTGAATACCAAATCAACAAGCTGGAGGCCAGCTTGAAAATTATCGGGATTCACATACTACAGCAAGCCTCTAATCTTTGCTAAGATATATTGAAAGCATGCTAAGGATAGAAAACATAATCAATAATATCCATATTTCTAAGGAAGTAATGATACTCAATCTACCTTTCAATCTTGTTTGTGGTTCTGATCGGCTCAACAGCAGTGGAGCTAATCGAAAACACAAACAAGAAGGCATGGGATGCAATTTAAAATTCAAAAATTGCAGTCTTCTCTTAGATTCCTTATTTTAACTGTAGTTGTTATTGGCGTACGTTTCCTAGACTTATTGTACATCATTTCAACCCTCGATGCTCACGAGGATGCTTTCTTGGTCGTCTACTATTTTCTATCTAGGTGATAATCCCGACCATGCTACCTAGATGCAGATCCCTAGTAAAGAGACCATCTGCACTATTTTTCTTTCAGAGAAACAATAGACAAATTTTTCATTACCGGATAAACTTTTACATTTGCACTTGATTCAGATTTCTCATATTCTAAGTCAGTTTCATCAGTCAGATTCACTAGAAGTTCCTTTCTACCCTATGTTTTCTCTTTAATTAGCTCTCAGATGACATAGTCTTTCATTAACCCCTATTTTCCCTCGCAGGCATTCTCCTACCGCACCTTCTATTTTATAATCATCTCCCCGAGCAAGTCAACTATTTAAATTTGGGCTAGGTCAATAACTATATTGATTTCCATTCATGGTTGAAGCAATGAGAGGCTTTGAAGGCCCTCTCAGAGTCCAATACACCCTAAACTAGATCGATACCAAGAACACCAATGGGAGGCTTCTAAGGCCCTCCTATTGAATCTCTATACAATGACACCGAAACTAGATCCCTTCACAATGCTTGACATATAAACATGAGCAACAACCGATATTAAATCTTAACAGGGTATCAGAGCCATATTCATGGTATCTCATCCTTATCAGTTCAAACTTATCAAACTTAACTATAAAATTATAGATATCTTATTTGAATGATCAATGGCTAAACGGTAAAAATAACATTCACAAATCAGTGCACTCAATGTGTGTTTTCACGATAACATTATCAGTAATACATACCTCCCACATATGAAGTGGTTCCATCTGCAAGCAGCTTATTCCTTTGAACACATCTTTACTATAGCCTTTTATGTTGGTCGGGAAAAGTTGATCAACTTTCAATTCCTTATATCTACAAAGAAGAGGAAAAAAATTAATGTCAAATAAGAGAAGAACAGAAATAACATTATCCATCTGTTGCAACAGATGTGTAGTCTGTTGCAATAGATGTGGTGTTTGTTGCAACATATGTGGAGTCTATTGCAACAGATGTGGAGTTTGTTGCAATAGATGTGGAGTATGTTGTAATACATTAAACTAGCCTTGCTAGTGATTTGATTTATTCAAACACTTTCTCCGTCTGTTGCAACATCAACAACAGCATAAACTATAAAGAAACAACAAATAAAAAACATCAACAACAAAGAAACAACATTATTTTTTCCAACACCATAAACAACATCATCAACAATAAAGAAACAACATCATTTGTTTCAACATCATCAAAAATACCACACAAAAAGTTTCAACAACACCAACCCCACCAACAACATCAATAGCAGCATCAACAACAAAGAAACAAATAAAATACATACAAAAAAATGATACTGCCAACAAGGCTTTTAAACTTCTCCTAACAGATGACCTTTTCACATATTGTAATAAAAATTCTCGATTCATTTATTCAACGCTTAAAAGTTCCTTCAAATTTTTTAAATAAATATGATATGGGTAAATGGTAATCAAATAAAAATAGATGTAAATAAATTGCAAAGAAGAAGATGAGAATAAAAGAGAAATAGTGAACCATACCTTACCTGTAATGTTAAAAGGGGATCAAAATAATAATTTCAGTCTAGGAAAGATATGGATCAATTTAGATCCAAAAGGATATTTATGAGAAAGATGAGAAAAAAAAGAGAATAAAGGTTGTGATAATCCTAAAGAGGAGAGAAAGAAAAAGATGAGAGAAGAATAAAATAAATTTAGGGCTGAAGGAGAGATAAGATAATTCTAGATGTAGACGTGGGTTTAAATATTCATTAATTATTATTCATTAATAATTTGAGGGACACGAGAAAGACGGGTGACATTGAAAAGACAAGATAAGACTAGTTAATGAGATTTTTTAGTTATCTAAGAAATATTATTTACTGCCTTTAGTAGTACTATTTTATCTATCTTTCGTCTTTCGGACAGAAGCTTGCTTTAAAATTAAAAGAAAAAAAAGAGAATTTCAAACAGATATATCATATGTAGTAATAGATATCAATATTTGTTTGAAAAATTCCAACAGCTCAGTCATCTGTAACAACAGATGCAAATGTCCAATTGATAATTAAATCAGATATGTCATCTGTTACAACAGATATCAATATCTATTTAAAAAATTTCAATAGCTCAGTCATCTGTAACAATAGATGCAAATGTCCATTTGATAGTTAAATTAGATATGTCATCTGTTGCAACAGATATCAATATCTGTTTAAAAATTTCCAACAACTCAGTCATTTATTACAACAAATGTAAATGTCTATTTGATAATTAAATCAGATATGTCATCTGTTGCAACAGATATGAATATTTGTTTGAAAATTTCCAATAGCTTAGTCGTTTGTTGCAATAGATTTCATTGCAATTAATTTAAGTAGAACTAAGGATGAATTCATAGGGTCAACTACAACTGTAATTGAGTGTTTGTAATTACATGGTGTTGGTATTGCGTTCATCCCGATCGAGTCATCGATCGATCACTCTGAGTTGAAAAGATTCTCATTAACTTAATGTTAAGCTAGCACCTAAATTAATTTAGGTAGAACTAAGGATGAGTTCATAGGTTCAACTACAACTTTAATTGAGTCTTTCCAATTGCATGGTGTTGGTATTACATTCATCCCGACCCGAGTCATCAATCGATCACTTTGAGTTGAAAAAATTCTCATTAGCTTAATGTTAAGCTAGCACCTAAATTGATCTAGGTAGAACTAGGGATGATTTCATAGGGTCAACTACAACTTCAATTGAGTCTTAGCAATTGCATGGTGTTGGTATTGCATTCATCCCGACCCGAGTCGTCGATCGATCACTCTAAGTTGAAAAGATTCTCATTAGCTTAATGTTAATCTAGAACCTAAATTAATTTAGGTAGAACTAGGGATAAGTTCATAGGGTCAACTATAACTTCAATTGAGTCTTTGCAATTGCATGGTGTTGATATTACGTTCATCCCGACCCAAGTCATTATCGATCACTCTGAGTTGAAAAAATTCTTATTAGCTTAATGTTAAGATAGTACCTAAATTGATTTATGTAGAACTAGGGATGAGTTCATAGGGTCAACTACAACATCAATTGAGTCTTTGCAATTACATGGTGTTGGTATTGCATTCATCTCGACCCGAGTCGTCGATCGATCACTTTGAGTTGAAAAGATTCTCATTAACTTAATGTTAATCTAGTACCTAAATTGATTTTGGTAGAACTAGGGATGAATGAGTTCATAGGGTCAACTGCAACTTTAATTGAGTCTTTGCAATTGCATGGTGTTGGTATTGCGTTCATCTCGACCCGAGTCGTCGAACGATCACTCTAAGTTAAAAAGATTCTCATTAACTAAATGTTAAGTTAGTACCTAAATTTATTTTGGTAGAACTAGGGATGAATGAGTTCATAGAGTCAACTACAACTTCAATTAAGTCTTTACAATTGCATGGTGTTGGTATTGCATTCATCCCGATCCGAGTCATCTATCGATTACTCTGAGTTGAAAAGATTCTCATTAACTAAATGTTAAGTTAGTACCTAAATTTATTTTGGTAGAACTAGGGATGAATGAGTTCATAGAGTCAACTACAACTTCAATTAAGTCTTTATAATTGCATGGTGTTGGTATTGCATTCATCCCGATCCGAGTCACCTATCGATTACTCTGAGTTGAAAATATTTTCATTAACTTAATATTTTAAAAACTATATCTTTTAAAATTTTAAAAATTAATTAAATTAGGATCAATTCGGACCAAATTAACAGTTTCAAAACTTGTCATTCTTTTCCAAGATTACAACTAATCTATTTGTGGGAAAAACTTTTCTTCATTTCAAATCTCAAGTTCTCGCTCTTCTCTCTCTCTCTTTAAACAATACAGACAATAACTACTCAACATATTGCTCAACCTTTCAAAGCAGATTGATTTTATTCCCATTTCTGACCACATAGTTATTATTTTTGACTTAATTCTCGCTTGTATCCATCGTTTTCTCTGTCTTCGCAGGTAACAGAGTTCGAGAAGAGTTATATATTTTTTATTTATTCTAAAAATTAGGGATTTTTAGTTAATGATGAAAAAAAGTCTTTCAATTGTATTATCTTCGAGAGTGGGTTAACAATTTTGAGTTTTGATGCTAAAAATGTAGGAAGCACCCGAGAAAATCTTAGTTTTTGTCACAGTGTTTTGTTGAATGTCGTGGTATTGTTGGGTGGTGTTTGTGGTATTGTTGGTGGTTGTTGGTGGTGGTGTCAGTATTTGTGGTTTTGGCGGTGATGTCGCTGGTCTTGGTGTTGGTATTGATGGCATTAGTGGTAGTGTTGGCGGTCTTGGTATTGTTGTTGGTATTGGTGGCATTGGTACAAGTGGAAGATCTATTGGAAAATATTAAATAGGTCTTCAAACATATTCCCCGTCTGTTCCAACTGATGGGTTATCGGTTGGAGTATTTTTTGAAATATGGCATATAATAATTTATTAAAATTTGTCTTACCCTTTTTAAAAAAATTATACAGACATAAAATGTAATGTATTTTTTGTTTTTCTATTGTTTGTAGTTAAAAGATGTCTCCCAAAAGAAAATAAACTGAAAGTAGATCAACTTCTGACCACTCAACAAAAAATACTAGAGTATAGATAGATTCAGAGGAACTTCCTGAACAATCTCAGTCAGGGCAAATAAAGCTGAGGAAAGTGAGAACTCCTTCTCACCAATGAGGAATGAATTAATATCAAAATCCCAGCATGATCCTGTCAAAACCAGTAGTATTGATAGATTTTGAGTTGTGATGCCGATAGATTATCCTACAAAAGCAACTGGTGATCTTGTACTTAAATATCAGTTGGAGAAAGGTTTGGATGAATTTAGGAGTATTATGAAGAATGAAAACATAGATGGACTTTTTAAGAGGAGCTGATTTGCATACTTTCTTAAGATACCTGAGGACCACACTGTCGATTTCCAAATGAGCATAGTATATGGTCTTCTCAAACACAAGATCCAGTACGCGGGGAATGACAAAGATTTGAAGGAAGGCGAAAAAAAGATGGATGAAATCTGGATCAACTACTATGGAATACCTATTTGTTTTGGATTAAAAGAGTTTGCCATAGTGATAGGCTTGAGATGCGATCGTCTAGAAGAACCTCTCATCAAGGAAACATCCCACAAAAGGTCCAACAAACGCAAGGAAAAAAAATGGGTTGTTGGGCATTGTTGGACGTAGCTACAAAGTGGGGGATTTGATAGCAGATCTTGAGGATAAAGCCATACCAAAGCAGCACAGGGAGAAATTGTGTTTAGTTTGGTTTGTCCATTCCGTTATATTGGTAAGAGACATCAGGAAAGTCAAAAAAGATGATTTGTTGGCGCTTGCTGATGATTTTGAGAAATTCGACAATTATCCCTGGGGATCTTACAGCTACTACTTGACTGTCAAATATTTACTGACAAAGCTATCCACAAGGACGATCACATTATATGGCTTTTCTTGGGCTTTCATGGTAAAATTAATCACTATTTTTACTCATTCATTAATTTATATTGAATATAGTTATTATGAAATTTTTGGTTGCTTCTTGTTTACATTTTTTAGGCTTGGGTATTTGAAGCCATTCCTTCCCTCCGAAAGCAGTTCAAGGATTATTCGAATGAGGTTTCTCATCCAAGGATCCTTAGGTGGTTGGCTGCAAAGAGCACCAAAAAAATTAAGGAGGTTGATCTCTTTAACCCTCCAGATGATGTAGTACATCTTCTTTCAACTAAAATAATTTTCCTCAAAGAAACATATTGAAACAGATGTGTCATCTGTTGCGATAGATAGGTCATCTGTTGCGATATATGGGTCATTTGTTGCGATAGATGGGTCATCTGTTGCAATAGATTACCCGTCAACTGCAATTCGTGCAACAGATGGGTAATCTATTGTGACAAACTTTCCATATTTTGCAATAGATTAACTATTTATTACCCTGGTTCTCTAAAGTTGACTCAACAGATTACCCATCTACTGCAAATTATGCAACAGATAGGCAATCCGATGCAACATATTGTCAATCTATTGAGACATATAGATCAACTATTGTGGCTGATAGATCATTTGTTACATAAGTTGGCTATGTTAACATGTATCCCAATTGATTGCAAATTATTATTATATAATGTAAATGCCTTCTGTCTTTTTTTATAGGTTGTGCATCCTTAGATCATGCCTACTGAGCAGGAGTTCGGGATGACTTCTTTTATTACTCTAGGTCTTGTTGATACAACAGCAGACCCAACGGTGGAATTAATAAAGAAGAAATTTAATAGAGCAACAACCATACGAAGAGCAGTTAGGTAAGGTCATCCTAATGTTGAAGCTCTTCATGACCAACCCACTGCAACAGATCCGGGTGCTTATTCTGGGGGTGTTGGTGGTGGAGTTGTTGATAATGGTGGCAGCCATCCTGATGCTGCTTCCAGTCGTGATTATGAGCATGTTGGTGCTCAGGAAAAAATAAATACATTTGAAAGCACCCCTTGCACAGGTCCCTCTCACCCTTCTTCACCATCATGTTCTCATTGCAAATGCAATGTGTGCAAAGATAGAGAGGATTAACTCCTTGAAAACTAGAGGGTATTGCTGAAGCTGCTGAGGAGTTGAAATCTAAGAGGGGTGTCATACCATCCAAGAAGGTGATTGAGTCATATACTCGTACAGTGGCGGTTAGAAGGAAGAGAAGAAACGTTAGCCAAATACTCTCTAATATGAAAATAGAAAAAATTGCAACTCCTCCCGCTCCAAGAGTTGTTAAAGTTTAGGTGATACAAAATCTAACCTACAACTTTAACAAAAATGTGAAAACACACTAAGAACTAAAAAATCAGCAACTAAAGAAGAGAAGATAAAGAAAAGAGAGACGAATTCAAACAAAACAAAAGGGAAAATTGCATTAAGAAAATTCCATAAACTTGGATGAGCCTCTCTTTTAGAACGACAACAGTCAACACCCTATGAAATTCATCGCCACAATTAATTGGGATGTACACTTCATCGACCAAATGCCAAGGTAAGCCAACTGGAATGCTAAAACCTTTGATAATGTTGATTAAGCATTCCTCATTTCGGAAAAATTCCGGATGTTATTGAAAATACCTATCATTGCCATTATTGATGTAAACTTTGTACAAATAATTGCTCGTCGTGTATCCATATTTTTCTTGTATTTGCAACTTGTCCTTCTTTCTGAGGTAGTAAAAAATAACATTGATGTGCTGCCTATATTATCAAACATTTTAGATTATGTGATAAAAAAATTAATACACAAATGTAATTAAATAAAATGTTAATTAATAGTAATATGTATGACATTTATACCTCATCATTCCGGTAAGTTTGAGGCTATGACATCAAATAGAACTAATTCTTTGTTCCGGATTGTGTAACAACAAAGTTGAACATATCAAAATCAACAATTGATTCATTCACTTTGTAGTGTTCGTCATTTTGTTTTCTACATGATGATTTATATGTGTTAATGTTATTTTTTACAACAAGAATTGTATAAATTAATATCTTTAAAATTGATTTATGTACCTGCCGGCATGATGCTTTAACAGCCCATAGACAATCTATTCTGAATAGTCATTGATCAACTTTGTTAATTTTTTTTAGGCCTCATCTGAGATGTTGAACCCTTCAAATAGGCAATTCTTTCGTTCTCCTGAACTGATAGGCTCCACTTTTTCTTCTTCTTTGGAAGTAGTTGATGGATTATCAACTGTGATATTATATTGTTCAATAGTAGCTTCTACTGTGACATCCACCTGGAAAGCCAGAATTGTCAATGCTAATTACAAATACACAATAGATTGTCTATTTATTGCAATAGATGAGTCTTATGTTGCAACAAATGGATCATCTGTTGGGACAAATTTGAACAGGAAAAATAGAGCGGTACGATAATTTCAAACAGATGACCCATCTGTTGCAACATAAGACTCATCTGTTGGTATAAATTAAAATAGTATAAAAACCTATTTAATTTGCTGAAATAGATGGACATATGTTGCAACAGATAACTTATCTGATGCAACAGGTTAGACAACAGAAGTATATATCGATTTGATAATTTTCAGCAGATGTATCATCTGTTGAAACGGATATGTGTCTATTTGTTTGTTGGAACAAATGATATACATTCACCTTCTTCAGCTCATGTTTCTCTCCTGTGGCCCTTGTACATTGAACAGTGGTGCAATACAAAGACAAAGGATTTGTAATTTTGCTTTTTTCGATGCTTGATGATGCCCTGGAAATATCTTTCCTTCTCCTTTTAGCCACCTTGATCTCTAGAGGAGTCTATGGATATGAAATCCTCTTTGATGGAATGACACCCCTCTTAGATATCATTTTCTTTACAAAAGCAGTTAGTGTATTAATAGCATTAATCACTCCATAATGTTTCACCTTGCAGTCTTGATATTTGCATGCAGAACATTTGCTGGAAGTGAAAAAATCTGTATAACTAATATGATCATAATCATAATGATTTGTTGTTTCAAAAAATATAAGAGGAGCATCATTACCCCCAACAGCAGCACCACTACCACCACCACTACCATCATCAATAACATCGAGCCCACCCTCTAAAATTATTTTTCTTGTGATGGTTGTTGCTCCAAACAATTCTATTTTTATTCTATCAATGATCTTAGGATCCGATAAAGTTTGCACAGACCATAAAGTAAGAGAAAGTGGCATCTTCAACTCTCGATTGGTCGAAACAAGCCGCGGTGGACAATCTAAAATAAATTAGTATATATATTAGAATGATGATGAAATCATTTAAAATAATTGTTAATTAAAACAAAAACTTGATTAGGATTAGACCCACTGCTTCCTTTGGGGGATTGAAAAGATAAAAATTTTTTGCATTTTTATCAGTTTTAGCCGACAACTATCTCAGAATTCTTGGACAAGAAACTTCTTCCTGGTAGTTCACTTGTTGTCTCAAATAAGGAATGACTTCAAATGCCCAAGCCTAAAACATAACTCCAATAAATCAAAAGTAATATTGAATAAAAAAAATGAATCATATCATAATAAAAAAATATTTACCATGAAAGCCCATGGAAAGACATATAAGTTGACTTTCTTTGGCGTTAACGGAGTCAACAAATATTTGACAATCATTTTGAAGCTTTCATAACCCCAAGGATAGTTGTGAAATACCTCAAGATCCTCGGAGATATTTATTAAACTGAGGCTTAATTTGTTGTTAACTTCTCTCGCCCAAAGAATATTATGTATAAACCAAACCAAGCACAATGATTGATTGTGCTTCTTTGAAAGTCTTTTACCTTTCAACGCTTCTATTAGATTTTTGTTTTTGAAGCTTGGGCCAACAATGGACACCAGGTCATCATGATCACTCGACTTGCCATTGCCTCTTTTGGGTGTGCGGGGTGTTTTTTTGGGGTTAGAGTAGGTATAACTTGAAAAGGAGAAGGAGGATAACATTTTAGTCCAGTAACTATGGCAAACTTCTTCCAACCAAAACAAACAGGCATGCCATAGTAATGTTTCCACACCTCATCCATCTTATCTTTGTTTTCATACATAAACCTACGCTTGACAAGATCATATACCATTTTTATTTGGAAACGAGCATTGTTGTCCTCCGGCAAATCAAGATATTGCCCAAAGCAGCTTTCCCTGAAATATAAATCTAATTTTTGTTCTTAAAGTATTTTTTTGAAGGCGTCGAATGATTTTTCCATGGCTGACTTAACCACAAAATCACTCGTTAAATCTGTAGCACCATCGCACTACATTCTCATAGGATAACAATGAATGCCGAAGGTTTTGGCCAACTCTTCAGTGAAAGGGCTATTAGTATTTGGATCATCTCTTTTGATACATTTCTCCTCTCTTGTTCATTATCTTCTGCTCCTGATTGAGATAACGCTTGTAAAGCAAGCTCATAGAGCGGTGGATATAGCCTAGCTACTTCACTTGTTCCTTTACTTGGACTTGATTTATTTTTTTTGTTTTGGAAGCCATATTATCTTAAATTAACAGGAACATAAAATAGATTATAATTGATTAATGCATCATTTAAAAAGGATAACAGTAAATCTAATATGCACAATAGTAAAATAACAGTTCCAACAGACCACATATCTATTGCACCAGGTATGTTATCTATTGGAACATATAACTGACCTATTTCAACGGATGAGTAAACCATTGGAAACAATAAAAATAGATCACTCATTTATTGCACTAGAAAGGTTATATGTTGCAACATATAACCAATATGTTGCAATAGATGAGTAATCTGTTGGAAATAATAAAAATAGATCACTCATCTGTTGCACCAGAAAGGTTATTTGTGTCAATATATAACCAACCTATTGTAGCAAATGAGTAATTCATTGGAAATAATTATAACAGATCACTCATTTGTTACACTAGGTATGATATCTATTGCAGCATATAACCAACCTGTTGCAATGGATAAGTAATTCATTCAAAATAATAAAAATAGATTACTCATCTGTTGCACTAGGTAGGTTATCTTTTGCAGCATATAACCAACTTGTTGTAGTGGATGAGTAATCTGTTGGAAATAATAAAAATAGATCTGTCATCTATTGTACCAGGTAGGATATCTGTTACAGCATATCAGCAACCTGTTGTAGCGAATGAGTAATCTGCTGGAAACAATAAAAATAGGCCACACATCTGTTGAAACAGATCACTTATCTGTTGCCAAATGAGTTATCTGTTGGATCAATATTATTTAGATTTCTCCCAAATAGAAGAGTCGTCTATCGCAACAGATGAATGATTTGTTTTGTTCATCTGCTACATTAGATGTTTAATCTATTACATCAGATGTTTTATCTATTGGAATAGATGGTTTATCTGTTGCATCAGATAGTTAATCTGTTGCATCAGATGGTTAATCTGTTGCATCAAATGGTTAATTTGTTGCGTTAGATGGTTAATCTGTTGCGTCAAATGGTTAATTTATTGCGTCAGATGGTTAATTTACTGCGTCAGATGGTTAGTCTGTTGCGTCAAATGGTTAATCTGTTGCATCAGATGATTAATCTGTTGCATCAGATGGTTCATCTATTGTAACACTATTTTTACCAAGAAAAATAACAAATCAATCCAGCAACACCAACACAACACACGCACACTAAGAAATCAACGATGACAAAAAATTACCAATAAATCGAATCAATAGTTCGACAACAAGAACTACAATAACAATAAAAAATTATATTTCACACCAAAAAGAGTAGAGAAGAAATGCCAGAAACTAGGATTTTATTCAGTCCACATTTCAAATTTAAGAAAAAAATATTAAAATTGTTAACCAATACTAGAAGAGAAGTTGGCTCAAGTCATAATTTTTTACCTGTGAAAGAAGAAATGGGACGACGAAGAACTTGAAGTTGTTGTTGCCGGAGAAGGTGTCTCAAGTTCCTCTATTTCTTCACGTCAACTGACGGTTGAAAGTCAAAAAGGAACTCACCCAACTATTTATCATCGGAGCTTGAAGGGAGAAATTTTGTAGAATTGTTGGTTGGGAAAGAGTTGAGAGAGACTGTTGAGAGAGAGAGACGGTTGATTTGGAGGAGAGGGGTTGGGTTGATTTGTATTTTTGAAAAGATTAGAAAGTTTTGAAAATATTAATCAAGTCCACAATTAACTTAATCAAGTTTCCTAATTATGTTTGACCCGTGAAGTTGGTCAATGTCACCAATCCTTCATTCAAGACTTAAAAGACACCTTTCCTTCAATTTTCTATATACCCACGCAATCAACTACTTTCGTTTTCGCTCAAAGTTTTTTTTTAATTTTTCATTCGGTATTCGGTATTTATATTAAAGCCTCGACTAATTTGGATCGCCATTAACCCGGATCACTCACTGCAGGGCCCATTCTGGAGGTGGCGCTCCCAATAAGATTTTCACCATACACAGGGCTCGAACCCAAGACCTCTGGTTAAGGGTGGAGTAGTCCCACCACTACACCACAACACATGTTGATATTTTTGCTCAAAGTTAATACATTAACTATATTATTCATATAATATAGTCCTCCAATTTAAATACCTATTATTTTTAAAAAAAGAGATATTTCATAATATTTATCATTTTACAAAATTAAGGTATAATTGACTACTATTCTTTTTTATTTTTACCTTTGCAAAATTTATGTTAATTAATGTTGATTTAGGGTATGTTTGGTCATGAGAATATCTCACTTTTTAAAAAAAATTATTTCACTTTAGTGCAAATTATAGTGTTTGGTCATAAGAATTTCAAATATAATTTCAAAAATAAGTATTTAAAAAAAATCCAAAATATATTTAAAAAGGTGAAAACAAGTGAAATTTGTTTTCACCCTTTTCACTTTCACTTCTCTCACAAAAAATCAAAAACAATTTCAATATATATTCATGATCAAACACAACTTCAAACTCCAACTTTAATTTCAACTCCCAAAAATTTTACTTTTCATGACCAAACTTATTTAGGGGTCATTTGATATAATTAAAAATATAATGCATGAATTAGTCTTTACGTATTAGTAGTACCTTGTTTGATATCATTTTTTAGACTATGCATAACTAATACTTGTACTAATTATACACTCTATTATGTACTGAGGTGTGTATTAGTAATACACACCATTTTCCATGTATTAGTAATGCAAGACTTTTAACACATGTATTAATTTGTTAAATGACATTATTACCCCCAAAAGGACAAAGACCATGTCAGAATCCATTCGATCTCTAAGGCCACGAAGAACTTTCGGACCATGAGTAGTGTTTTTCTCTTCATTCAGATTTTAAAGATCAATCAAGAGATTAGTAATCTCTTCAATATCATCGGCCTTCACTGCCTTAATTTCATGGAAGAAGTTGGAAAGATTGTCTACATCAGTGCGGCTGAGTTGGCCGATCTCCAAATCCCTCTCTGTGTCAAGATCCAAATGGGCTTGCTTCTTTAATTCCACATAACTAAAGAACGATTTTTTCATAAGATCGTTCATTTTCACTCCAATTTATGAAAATGGAGATCTGGTACAAGATATCTCCACAAGAATAAAGTTGTGTTTTGTCCATCTCTTAGTAGATTCCTTAGCCAAATGAGCATCACGTTCTGAAGAATCCAATGTCCATACCAGCACCAATTTCTGAAAGAATCATTCAACGGTATAATGAAGGGTTAAAGAAGAATAATTTGGTAAAAAACATCCTTTTATAAAAATTACATAAATATATATTATCTTATATACATCAAACCAAATACTATGTAAAAAATAATGCATGTGTAACTAATACCAACATTACTAATACTTGCATTAATAATACAAGCATTACTAATACATCTTATTCAGCATTATTCTTATACACTTTACCAAACGATCCTTTATTCTTCAAATCCATGTTATTTATGGTTGTTTACATACTTTCATAAATATACTTTTCATTGGAAGTATAACACATCTTTTATTAATTAAAGAAAATTAAATAAGAACACGAGGGTAAAATCACATAGCTTCTTAAGGGGGTGTGTACTTTAAAAAAGTGACAAGTAATACCTTATTTGGCCATGTTTCTAACTAGGCGTTTGGCCATGAAAACTAAAAAAAAATTCAGTTGAAATTGGAGTTGGAATTGGAATTGTGTTTGACCATGAAAATAAATTAAAGTTTTTTTTGGCTTTTTGTGAGAGAAATTGAAATGAAAAAGGTGAAAATAATTTTCACTTGTTTTTACTTTTTCAAACACAACTCCAAATTTTTTGAAATTCTTATGGTCAAACACTATCATTTCATTAAAATGAAATAATTTTCTAAAAAAAAAAGTAAAAAATATCATAGCCAAATGGGTTAAATCATTTTATCTTGCAAAGTGCTTATTTAAAAGAAAATAATTTTGGTGAGAAATAATTGATATTTGAAAAATAAATTTAAAAAACACTTTGAACAACACTAAAAATTTGGCTAAACTTTTTAAAAGTGCTTCAAAGGGTATTTTTTTTTCAAAAGAGCTTTTCAAATAAGTGATTTTGCGAAGAAGCTACTTTTTTAACTTACGAAAAACAACATCTTTTACTACCTAAAGTACTTATTTTATCTCAAAAACTTAATCAAACATCTTAGTTTTTAAAAATAAGCATATTTTTATTTTTGACAATAAAATGTAAATATTACCTTATCGACAAAATATTTACACCTAAGGAGCATTCAGATGCCATTGTAC
Organism: Capsicum pubescens; assembly: GCA_030864215.1. NCBI lineage: Eukaryota > Viridiplantae > Streptophyta > Magnoliopsida > Solanales > Solanaceae > Capsicum > Capsicum pubescens. Next base: position 135,902,159 of record CM061545.1, on the reverse strand, counting down.
TTGCTTGGCATACTGAACCTTAAGTTTGCCTCTAGTTACAAATTCTCTCGACAAAACTCACACTTTTTCTCTCCTATTTTGATCCTGCTAACATAGTCACTCTCTCCCTGATCACTGCTTGTACTTGTTGTACGATGAAGTCTATATTCACTTGATGATTCTTGAAGATTTTTCTATTCCTGGCTGACCATATATTGTGAACCATAACTCCATATTCTGCAGCCACAGTTTCCTTCTGAAACTTGGTCCATTGCTTTCTTCTTATCTTCAGGATAGTGGTCTGTACTTCCTACAGCTACATATTCACTCCTAACTAGCTAGATATTTGTGCCCAAAGAGTATTTTCTATGATGCAGTTTGCAAACAAGTGTGTGGCATTCACTCTCTACTTGAAGTTGATCACATAGCTCACACTTTCTTGTCACAGTGCCAACCAAACCTGGGTATTCTTTCTTTGGTAAGTAACTTACCCTGCATTACCAGCCACAGAAGGAACCTATGCTTTGGTAGTACTACTCTACTCTAGACCATCTTATGCCCTCTCCAGACAGGTTGTTGCCCCAAGCGTGCATAATATCTCTAAAGATGGAATATTTCCCTGATTCTATAAGTTGGTATCTATTTAAGCAATACCAAGCCTGCATCCTTATCTTTACTTTGTTGAGTTGCTTCCAGTACTATCTGCAATCTTAGGTGTGTGTGTGTGTCCATATATCTTCTTCTTCCTTTATATATATACTATGAATCCATTGCACCCACAACATATCCTTCTTCTGATGCAACCACCATATTAATTTTCCCACAACAGTAATATTCCATAATCTGCAGCTTTTAATATTAAGACCACCATGAGCCTTTGAGCTATAGACATTCCACCATTTCACCAGTGCAACTTTTTTCTTTTCCTCAGTTCCATCCCATAGGAACTTCCTGCATTGTGAATCTGCCATTTTGACCACACTTTAGGGAAGGATTAGTGTAGAGCCCTAAAAATTTTATAATGCAAATAACACTGAGTTTACTATTTGTAGTCTACCTACATAAGACAAGTGTCTTATTGAAGTAGCTCTCAATTTTGTTGTGATGTTGATGCTTAACTGCTGACAATCTAGCTTTGACTACTTCCTATGAGATAATGGCAGGTAACGATATCTAATAGGGAGAGTTCCCAATTGGAATCCTGTGATTTCAAGTAAGCTTCTCTACACCTCTACATTCACACCAGCTATGAAGAGGTTAGATTTGTCTAAATTTGATGATAAACCAGTAGTCTCTGAGCAATACTTTATAGCCTCCATAATCCTCTTAACAAAAGCTTCATTTCCTTTATAAAAGATCATGAGGTCATATGCAAAGGTAAGGTGAGTTATCTGTTGACCCTTGCACATAGGGTGGTACCTAAAATCAGGTAATTTGCTCATTCTACTCATGACTCTTATGAAATATTCCATGACCATTACAAAAAGCAAAAGTGAAATGAGGTCCCCTTGCCTCAAGCCTCACTTGCCTTGAAAGAATCTACATCCCACACCATTGATCTTAACAGTATAGGTGGTATTTGTTACACATGTCATGATTAAGTGGATAAACTTAGGAGGAAATCCATAACCATATAACATTTCTTCAACAAATTCTTATCTCACCATGTCATATGCCTTTCTTAGATCTATTTTCATGAGGCATCTAGGGGAGGCTTTCCTATTATAGTGTCTCATTATATCATGACACATTAGAAAATTCTGAATAAGTGATCTTCCCTAGACAAAAGTAGCCTATGTTGCATTCACTAAATCTGGCAGAACTCTCTTCAATCTATGATAAATCATCTTTGAAATACACTTGTACAGTGTGTTGCAACATGAAATAGGCCTGAACTAACTTTTATTTTCTGGTTTGTCAATTTTTTGGATTAATGTAATCATAGTGGCATTAAGTTATTTCAACAACTTCCCATTTTGAAAGAAGTCTAGAATAGCAGAGTATGCATATTCACCTAGAACTTCCCCAATATCTCTAAAAAACCCTCCTCCATAACCATCAGGTCTAGGATTTTTGTTTTTGCCCATGCTCCACATAACCTTCTTCACTTGTGCATTAGTAACTGGCTTCAATAATTGCAGTTGTTTTTCCTTATTTAATATTGGGCCTTGCTCATAAATCATCCTACTAGACTTAGTCCTTATCCAATCTGTATTGCCTAGTAAAGTTTGATAGTATGCTATCAGAATTCTAGAGATCTAACCTTAGTCATGTTGCCTCTAATTTGATTCATCTTTGAGTTGAGTGATGGATTTTTGAAGCTTCCTCCTCTTTAGTACTGAGAAAAAGTACTGTGTATTTTCATCCCCTAATCTTAACCACGTGGATTTATATCTTTGCATAAACATAATACCAGCTAGATAAGAGGTCTTTTGAAATTGTTGCCTGATTCTATTTTCCTCTTATTGCATGTTTCTATCCATTGGAGAGGATTGTAGTTGAACCTGAATTATTTTGAGTTCATATCTAGCTTTGTATATCTGCTCCATTGAATTCTAGAAATCATGTTTATATAGCCTCATTAACCCACCCTTTAGGGCTTTTAATTTCTGCATCACCTTGTACATTTGGATTCCCTCAACTTGTATGCTCTAGGCTTTCTAAAATAAAGACAAAAAGGATTGATGAGTAGCCCAGACATTGCAATACTTGAATGATGCCCTTGATCTCTTATCTTCTTCCACCTCTTAATCAGAAGTGGACAGTGATCACTCACATCCCTCTGAGAGTATGTAACTTTTAATCTCTGGCATGTTATCTACCCACTCACCATTGATAAAGACCCAATCTAGTATAGAGAATATTCTATCTTCTTGTTTATCACTCCTTGTATATTTGTCCCTTGTACTAGGCATTTCCTATACTTGACGGTCTTCTATGAATTGCTAGAAGTCAGCTACTTCAGCATATAACACAGTAGTTCCACCCAGTCTATCTTCCTTATGCAGGATAGAATTAAAATTCCCTAAGATCATCCATGGAGAAGTACAACCTTGTTTATGTCTCCCCGGATACTCCCATAGTGTCATTCTCTCATCCTTCAGGTTAAAATTATATACAAAGGTGACATCAAATTCCAGGTGAAGCGGAATGTACTAAATTGAGCAAGTTACTACCTGTGCACAAGCTGATTTCACCTCTACCTTAAACCAGTCTTCCCTCCATATAATAACAATCCTCCCATTATAAATCTCATGATTAGTATAGTAAGTCCAGCCACCAAATATGTTTTCATCTATGTTTTTCAATTTATTAATTTTTATTCTAGTTTCCATGAAACAAACCATTCCAATCCCTAGACTACAGCAGAGGAGCTTCACCTTCTTCTGCTTATTGAGGCCATTGGGGCCTCTTGTATTCCACATAACAATCTAACCATGACCACTTGGGGAAATATTCTTTCCCCCAATACCAGCTTTAGTGGTTTGTAGGTCTTGTTGTGTACTTCCCCTAACTGTTGGAAACTATTTGAGAAAGTCAATAGTTGTTTACTAGAAGTTTGACCACTTTCCATAGTTTGTATGCCATCACTATGCTTGACCACTGTGACTTGTGAGGATTTAGGATTCTAATTTGGTTTCCCATCTACCTTTTCCCCTGCTCCATTTGGCTCATCATTTTTGACATCTACCTATTCCCCCGTTCCATTTGGTTCAACATTTGTGATATCAACCTCATTTGTTTTATTCTTCCTGCATACTTTAGTACTGTGACCATATTTCTGGCATTTTCCACATATTGTTGGTTTTCAATTATAAGTGGTTTGTTGCTAAATAATTTGTCCCTTCTCATTCCTAAAATGGACATTATCCGACAGAGATTTACCAATCTAAACCTCCACCAGCAACTTAGCAAAGCTTAGTCCCATTTTTTTTGTAGTGTTCTTATCCACCATAAGAGGTTTGATAACTAGATTGCCAATCTTTCTCAGACTATTTGTACTCCAGTACTTGAATTCCAAGCCAGGCATCTTGATCCATAAAGGCACAGAGAATAATTCTTATTTTGAGAAGTACACCTCCGGTGCCCATGCCTTTACAATTAAAGGCTTGTTGTCAAAATGGTGTATGCCTCCCTGCAGGGCCTCCTCTTTACCTTCAGTTGTGTTTAATCTTACCAGGATTATTCCATTCTTCATCATAGGTACTTTACTTATACCAAGCCTCCCCCACTTTCTTTGAATATACCCTTTCAGTACATTGAATGGTGGATGTGCACCAATTACGTAGCATACTATTGCAATCTTTCAGTACTCTATCTTAGTGATGGTATCTTTGTTATCGATTTCAAACATCAAACCCTCACCTGATTTAAATGGAGGAACATATTCAAGTTTAAATCCAGTATTCATCACTTTACTGATATCAAATTTATCCCAAACCAAAGCCTTAAGAGCCTCCACTTTCATCCCTAATCCTTTGTTTGTTGAGATTTGTCCAACATATTTTCCACTTCATCAGCCAATGAGTATGGCGTTGAAGTAATATTTAACCATTCCTGCACATTTTCTTTTACAATTGGAGTTTTTGAATGCTTCTTCTCTATTCCTTGCTTTGAGTTAGGTCTAACTAGTTCACAGCCCCTCAATTCATGATCTCTCATATTGCTATGGGGATTGGAGCTACCACAAACATCGATAAGCTTACTACCACTACCTACCGTCTTCCTTAGCCCTAGTGTCGAACTTTCAGCTACCCATTTTAAAGTCACTAAACTCCCAACTATTATTTCATTGATAATCTCATTCCCTATTGGATTTCCACTTCCCCCAACTCCACTCACTATTGTTGTGAGTTTCCCCTGTATCTCCCCCTTCCCCCCAAAATTGAAACTCTTCCCCCTCTACCCGTTCTCTTTCTCTCCCCATTGGTCTAAGCCATCATCGGTGAGACCACCATTACTGTCGATTAAATAGTTGAACCAAACCATCCCTCCAACCTTCGCCCCACTATTCCTTCTCCATATTATCTCTCCTTCGATCAAATGACAACAATGGCGAACTAGCACCCAACGATGATACTGACAAGCGTACATCGGTGATCCGTCCCATAGACAGAAGTCCAAATCACCACCGCCGCCTCGTTACCACTTGCTCCGGTTAAGTCTTGTCAAAAATGTTGACAGATTCATAAGAATCCGCCCCAGGTATGATTTCTTGGATTAATTCCATCTTCTATCCCTTTTTTTATTTTTCTTTAAGACAGATTCTGTGATTTGAAAATTGATGAAATTTGTTTGATTTTTTATCTGATTTATTGCGACTTGAGTTTGTTAACTTTCTTAGATTATCATATGTTAGAAGCCTCAAATTTTACGAACTACGATTAGCCCTAATTTTGCTTGACGAAGAATTAAAAGTTTCGAATATGACCACGTTTGTCACATTCATCATCGTTATCATTTCGTCATAATTCTGAATATGTTGATGTTGATTGTTGTTATAGTTGTTTACTTGAAAAATTATTACGTGTGATTGTAGTTAACTGATATTGTTTACACCGCCTTAATTGACTTAATTTCTCTGTAAATGACTTGAGAGCATAATTTTCCTTCCTTAGCAAGATCCTCGTGTTTTATGGAAAGAAAATTTCATTGATTGGATATTTTTGTTCATTTTTGACTGATTTTACATTTGATATAAAGATTATTGTAATTGACTTCAATTTTAAGGAAAGATTTTGTTAAACTAATATTCTCCTCTTTTTTTTTTGGCCAAATTTACATACTCTTAAATGACATAATTGTTGCCTTAGTTAGTACTCATATTGGAAAGAAAATTTCGATTGATTGCTATTTCTTTTCCTTTTATTTGTTTGGACTGATCTTATATTATTTTTTCTTTTTTTATTTAATTGATATACGTTTGATCTTGATATTTACGAAAAAAACTTCATTGATTGATTACATCAATAATTCTCTTTTCCTTTTATGCTTGGGTTGATTTATTCTTTCACACTATATAAAGACCCCCCTTCATTCATATTTTTTTGGTTGAAAGAAATTTTTTTATTCCAACCAAAAACATTTTAAGTACAATTTTTCATATTCTTACTAACTATTACAATTCCAATTTACACTACATTAAATCGAATAGTTATTCAAATTTGCTAGTATATTTTTCCATTTGCACTGTTGTTGGCCTTTTATATGGACTTGAAGGCAGATATCTTTAATCAGTTGTGTGTTGTTCTTGCATTGGGCTTTGGATTTCATTCATATTAGGAACACCTTCTCCTCGATTATTACTCCATTAAAAAGAGTTTCTAGCTATATATTTTCTATGTACAAAAGTTAAGAAATATTTTCAAGTTCTTTGGCATTTTTTGAATTTCGAAAAAGATATTCGATTTCGTCTTATTACCTCAATTACTTTGCTTAAGGTTGTCTTTTATTATTTCTTTGTTGCTTATCGGTAAGTTTCTGTTGATGTAACTTTCATATTTATGTGTTGACTTTATGATATTAGAAAACATGCCTATAGAAATTATTCGGTGTTTGCGTTTTGTTTGCTATGTTTTTGTTTAACTATTTCTATATTTTGGGGTCATGTTTGGTGTATTCGATTTTATTTTTGTGTTTGTTCTACTACTTTATTTATGCCTAATAGGCATCATTAAAAGATGTTTGGGATTTGAAGAGTCGTCCGGGAGTTTGGAAAGGGGTTGCCTATTGCTTTCTTAGTTTTAGTCTCCTTTTTTTTACTATTCACCGATCTGCAATATTATTATATAAACCATTATTATGTAATAATAAAATTATAGGGACTGCTTGTGGGGTGAGGTTTATGTGTTTTAACTGTTTATGTGAATCACTTAGGTAAAACATAATTTAGAACTATTAATAAATTTGTTTGGGCACCTAGAGAGCATGTTTTAGGATTAACAACTAACTTTATAAATTAAAATCGATTTCGAACATGTTAATTAACTTATAATGCGTTTAATAGTCTTCGACATATTTTTCAACATTTAATTTAATTTTTAGGATATTTAAGCAACAGTTTAGCAATCAATTTTTAAAATCCTAGCTTAAGAACAATTTTCAGCAATATCAAAAGATCATTTTTAAAAATTTTGAAATCTGTTTCAGTCCTTTAAATCAGTTTAGTAACTTTCCGTAATAATACATCAGTTTCTGTTTTCAATAACAATTTCCTGCAATCTATTTTTCTGCAAACAATTAAAAAAAATCAGTTTTTACTTTAAACAATAATTTTTCTGCAATCTGTTTTCCTACAAACAGTAAAAAAAAATGAGTTTCTGCTTTAAATAATTATTTTTTTGCAATAATAAACGACTGTTTCGATTGTAAAAACAATTGTCAACAATACAAAGTCACTTTCATCATTATAATAATTAATTTTCAACACTTGTTATATCAGTTTTTAATAACTGCGATATGTCAATTCACGTTTCACCATTTTTTATTTAATTCGCCCGTCGATTCAACTGATCTTCGACATATTAATTAGTTGTTTGACATTAAAAATCATGCATATATGTTTTTAAATGAATACCTGTTTTTAAGCATGTTGATCACATATTTAACTTCTAATTAATCAAGAGGGTTATTTGAGATCATTATGTGCTACTTGCTCGTTCAATGTTTGATCCGAATTTTGAGTCTAATTAGGTAGCTTGGCTTTATTCTAGGAAATTGCATGTCATAGATTCAAATATGAGTGATTTTAAATATCTGACCCTAATAAGAAATGTCTTTAAAAAATAATCTTCCTTACTTTTTAAGTATAGTACAAGTATCATTTCCCCCCTCTACACCTTAAATATATTTTTTAAACTTTTCATACTTATTTGTCTCTCAAATTTTATTTTTTATTATTTTCACTTTTTATTTTTTCCTTAAATTTTATTATTCTATTTTTTATTATTTTGACTTTTTTATTTTTTCCTTTAATTTTATTATTCTATTTTTTTAATTATTTTCACTTTTTATTTTTTCCTTAAATTTTATTTTCATGTTTTAATTCATTTGTCTCAACCTTTATTTTTTTCTCTTTTTTTTTTCTCAAGCATTATCTATTTCTTTTTTTTTTTAATTCATTTGTCTTTAACCTTTATTTTTCTTTTATTTTTTATTTTTATCAGTTCTCTTTTTTTCCCCTCATTTTTCTCAAACTTTAATTTTATTTTTCCTCTCATTTTTTATTTTTTTAATTCTTCGCTTTTTTCTTAATCATTATTTTTTTCTTGCCTTTTTTTCTCACTTTTTTTTTTATTTCTCTATTTTGTTTGATCGCTTTTTTGTTTTTTCAGTTCTCTTTTTTCCTCATTTTTCTCAAACTTTATTTTTTTCCTCACATTTTTATTTTTCTCAATTTTTTTAATTCTTCGCTTTTTTCTTGATCTTTATTTTTTTCTTTTCTTTTTTTCTCAATTTTTTTATTTCTCTATTTTGTTTGATCATTTTTTTCTTTTTTATCAACTTCTATTATATTTTGCTAATAAATAAAAAATTGAATAATGGGCAAAGGTGTTTTCATTTTTTGACATCAAAGCAAATTTAAGGGCATTAATTGTCGTTACGAAGTTCTTTGAAAATTCTTGAGATAAGTCATGTCTCTAAAGCGAGAGTTGTAGAATATCTCATAAATAAAGGTATAATGTGGTAGTGTCAACCCTTGCCTGTGGGGCATAATTTATTATTTGAAAGTCCTTGAGCTAAGTCTTGTCTCTAAGGCAAGAGTTGTAGAACATCTCATAAATGAAGACATAACGTGGTAGTGTCAATTTTTGTCCGTGGAGCATAATTTGTAGTTTGAAAGTCTTTGAGTTAAGTCTTGCCTCTAAGGTAAGAGTTAGAGAACATCTCATAAATGAAGACATTACGTGGTAGTGTCAACTCTTGTCCGTGGGGCATAATTTGTAATTTGAAAGCTCTTGAGCTAAGTCTTGCCTCTAAGACAATAGTTGTAGAACATCTCATAAATGAAAACATAACGTGGTAGAGTCAACTCTTGCCCGTGGGGGCATAATTTGTAGTTTGAAAGTCCTTGAGCTAATTAAGTCTTGCCTCTAAGGCAAGAATTGTAGAACATCTCATAAATGAAAACATAACGTAGTAGTGTCAACTCTTGCCCGTAGAGCATAATTTGTAGTTTGAAAGTCCTTGAGCTAAGTCTTGCCTCTAAGGCAATAATTGTAGAATATCTCATAAATGAAAACATAACGTGGTAAAGTCAACTCTTGCCAGTGGGGCATAATTTGTAGTTTGAAAGTCCTTGAGCTAATTAAGTCTTGCCTCTAAGGCAATAGTTGTAGAACATCTCATAAATGAAAGCATAACGTGGTAAAGTCAACTCTTACCCGTGGGGCATAATTTGTAGTTTGAAAGTTTTTTAGCCAAGTCTTGCCTCTAAGGCAATAGTTCTAGAACATCTCATAAATGAAAATATAACGTGGTAGAGTTAACTCTTGCCCGTGGGGCATAATTTGTAGTTTGAAAGTCTTTGATTCAAGTCTTGCCTCTAAGGCAAGAGTTGTAGAACATCCCATAAATGAAAACATAATGTGGTAAAGTCAACTCTTGCTCGTGGGCATAATTTGTTGTTTGAAAGTCCTTGAGTTAAGTCATGCCTCTAAGGCAATAGTTATAGAACATCTCATAAATGAAAATATAAAGTGTAGAGTCAACTCTTACCCGTGGGGCATAATTTATTGTTTGAAAGTCCTTGAGCTAAGTCTTGCCTCTAAGGCAATAGTTGTAGAACATCTCATAAATGAAAACATAACGTGGTAAAGTCAACTCTTGCCCATGGGGCATAATTTGTTGTTTGAAAGTCCCTGAGCTAAGTCTTGCCTCTAAGACAATAGTTGTAGAACATCTCATAAATCAAAATATAAAGTGTAGAGTCGACTCTTACCCGTGGGGCATAACTTATTGTTTGAAAGTCCTTGAGCTAAGTCTTGCCTCTAAGGCAATAGTTGTAGAACATCTCATAAATGAAAACATAACGTGGTAGAGTCAACTCTTGCCCGTGGGGCATAATTTGTTGTTTGAAAGTCCCTGAGCTAATAAAAGTCCCTGAGCTAAGTCTTTCCTCTAAGATAAGAGTTATAAAACATCTCATAAATCAAAATACAATGTGGTAGTGTCGACTCTTGCCCATGAACCATAACTTGTTGTTTGAAAGTCATAAGTCTTGCCTCTACAATGTAGTAGTGTCAACTCTTGCCCATGAAACGTAGCTTATTGTTCAAAAGTCGTAAGTCTTGTCTTTGTAATGTGATAATGTCAACTCTTACTTATGAGATGTAACTTGAATGGAAGAAATCGAAGAAAAGAACAAAAATAAAAAAATTACGAAAAAGAAAAAAAATGAAGAAAAATATTAAAAAAGCAAAAATCAAAGAAAACGTATAAGTTGAGAGAGAATAGGAAAAAAATAAAGGTTGATAAAAAAAAAGAAAAATTTAACAAAAATAAAGGTCGAGAAAATTTTAAAAAGAAAAAAATCAAAGATTTTTTTTTTATTTTATAAAAGTAGACGTTGAAAGGTGTAAAGAAAAAAAAGTAAGTGTTGAGAAAAACTAAAAAAAACAAAAAAAAAAGGAAAGAAAAAAAAAAGAAAAAAAAAAGTTGAGAGGAAAAAAGAAAAAAATAAGGGTTGAGAAAATTAAAATTAAAAATAAAAAATAAAAAAGAAAACTCTAAGTAAAATTAAAAAAAGAAAAAAAATAAAAGTTAAAAGATATAAATATGGAGTTGTTATCCATTATGAAGATCATTTATGTAATTTACTTCATTGATCAGGAACAATTTTGTCCAAAAAAAAAATTAGTTATTAGGTAAAAATTATTTTAAGAAAACTTTTTTATTTGAGGCTAAAATTTGAAAGTCACCTCAATTTGGGTCTATTTTAGTTCAATATCTCTTGGACATTAAGTTGAAACGGATAGGCATTTAGGTAACGTTAGTTTTTATCATTCTTCTTATAACACCTTTAAATTTAATAAACAAATTAGTGAGGGGTGGGCAGGCTTTCAAAAATGATGAAAGTTGACACAAACATAATCCAACAATGCGTCATAAGACATTGTCTCCCGTTAATAAGTTGGGTGCTGATCCAAATTAAGAAAAAAATTCTTATCCAACCTTTCAAATTTGTTGTCTCTTTACTTTAAATGTTTTAATTGTTTGGGATAGTTTAGATTCTCTTATTTAATAAATATTTTGTTATATCGATTGTGTCACTTTGTCTCTTTGCTTATCTGATTTACATTTGTTTTTTATTTGTCATCTAGATAATTAATGATTAAAATATAATTAAGATAAATATTTTGTTCATTTGCTATTTTTTCACTTAGTAATATTAAGTTATTAAAATAGTAGACTTTGCTTATAACGTAAAATTCCCGGTTAATATATAAATTCGACCGCAAACCACATTTGTGGACCTCGAAAGGTATCTAACACCTTCCTTTCGAGGTAATTTAAACTCTTACTCTATTTCTGGTGATTTAAACTAATTAACTGGTTCGTAATTTGTCTAGAATGGAGCCCTAACACACCTTAATTTGTTAGGTGGCGACTCTTCACTCTTTAAATATCCTAAAAAAAAAGTTGTCACATCAAATCCCATTTTTTGCGAGAAAAATGAAACACGACAATACATAGTACTAAAACATGATAAGTTGTTGGTTCTGCAGTTGAACAAACACGGGAAAGAGAATTACATGTAATTAACAATATGTAAAACTAAAAGAACTTATGTTTTTGTCAAGTCAATTTCTTCTATCAATCGCTAATTCAAGTATGAAATACTACAATGTTTGTCTGCAATTGCAGTGTCTGCTATGGCCTAGAAAACAACATGTTCATCAGTTTGCACAAAGGGAAGATTAGACTATTCCCTTGACTAACTTTAATGCAAAGATTGAATACAACTGTAAGAAAAGCGAATGTAAAATACAATAACTTGAAAGAATTACATGAATCAAGAAGACATCAAAGTTAACGCCTTTCATGGAAGGAAAGAAGTACCAGCATGGTTATGGTGCAGAAGATTATGAGCAATGGCATCCCTTGCAAGCTTAGCATTGCTTGATCTCAATTGAATCTCAGGAACCATTTCATCATCAATGAGCTCAAAATTGAGGTCCGGATCCATTTCCTCGTTCCGCATCTGGCATATATTATGCAACACGCAGCACGCCCCTAGCACCACGGGCAAATCTTGAAGTTTCACCTCTGTTCTTTTCTGCAAACAAGACCATCTCCTTTTCAACCTCACAAACGCCTCCTTTGCGACACCCTGAACCTCACCAATCTTCTCATTAAAAGCGTGCTGAGTCCAAGTCAGATTATGCTGTGTATAGGGCACTAAAACCCAATCCATCAAAGGGTATCCAGAACTGCCAACAATCCAAACACCATTCAGTAACCCTGTATTCGCCCTCTGGAATAGGGCAGATTTCTCCAGTACCTGATCATCAGGCATCGAACCAGGCCATCCAATACACACGTCAGTAAACACCCCATTTGGATCAACCACACCTTGGACAGTAATCGAATAAGATGTTTTCTGGTTCCTCTCGGTATGCCTCTTATTAAAATAAGCAGCAACACTAATTTTAGGAGCAATTATAGGTATATGAGTTGTATACATTGATCCCACAACATTGGGGATCCCTGAAATAGCCTCATACTCATCCTTTATATTCTGCATTTTCTCTTCATCAGGCCATTGAAGATACTTGGGCATCAACACAGTCCTAATCGCGGTACAAACCTCAAGCACGAGCTTATGACAAGTCGAAATCCCCAATCCAAACCTCTTTGAGACCAATCTAAGGGGTTCTCCAGTAGCCAGTCTCCATATACAAACAGCTACACGCTGTTTCACAGGTACAGCATCTCTTAGCATCGTATTCTCTTTGGCAACCACAGAACTCAATTCATTACATATTAGTTCAAATGTATCTTTTCCCATTCGAAAAGCTTTCTTGAACTCCTCTTCAGGGAAATCAGCACTGTTACATTGATCCCACCAAGCTTTTGATCTATTCTTCACCCACAACCGCCTTTGGGGAGCACCCTTTTCGCTGGTTTTATTACTCGAAATGATTTCTTCCTCTGCCACAGAAGCAGAAGCAAGGGCACAAGCAGCAGCAGAAGCAGCAGTAGAATTCCCTCGGACTTTCCGTTTACGAACACCATCTAGCTGTTGTAAATCGGAATGATGTTGTTGAACGTTTGAATAATAATCCCACATCACTTTAGTTGTTTTCTTGTGATTTGCGTCGAATAAGAGTTTATTCTCTTCTTCTTCCTTTGCAAATTCCTCTTGTTCGGATTTTTCTTGTTCTTCAAGTAACAACAAGGAGGTTATTATCTCTTTCAGTTCTTTGGTTTTTACAGCACCTTGATTTTCCACCCCAAATTCATCAGTTTCGCCGACGCTGGTGCTGTACTGATTACTTGGTGCTTCTTGAACGGCTTCTTTCCTTCTTCTACGGCGTTTATTGGGTAAGTTGTCATTCATTTGAACAATTGTTTTCTGGAGGAATTTACGGATATAGGAATGGGAAAATCTAGAATTTTCTGGGAAAGATCAAAGAAGGGAGTTGATGTTGCTTCATATATGGCCAAAAGGGGATGCAAGTAAACTGTTTGACAAAATGTGTGTGAACGCATAGAGACTTTAGAATATACAAGAAAGATATAAATTGTGTTGAAAGATGGGACCAGTATAATATGTAGACGGAATTAATTAATGAAGAAAATGAGGCTTTTTCGGAGGATTTTCAAGAAAACGTGTGTGAATGGTATGAACGCGGCATTGGATTTGAAGGGAGTTTCGAGGGGGGGAAAGAAAATCAGATTTGTTTATTTTGTTGGGGGTGGGGTTGAAAAAGGGGGTTGGGTGGGGCAGGAAGATAAGAAGTAGGTGATAAAAGACGGCGACTTGAGACTTCGGAGAGCTGAAAACCACTTAGTTTTGGGCAATTTGGATGATTCTGGCTACAGCCTACAAGATACAAATGGTTGTGTTTTTCTTAGTAATTGATTTGTGCTAATATGAAACCAATTACTCCGACTTGACACGTCGAAAATAATGATGGTGCAACTATTTTATCACATTATTCATATTAATTAATGCTCCTATTTAGTATTAGGTATTAAAAAAGTTTTAGAGAATAAAAACTTAATATTAAGGATAAATATGATTTTTTAATCTTTTCTAGATAAGTTAAAATTGAGGAGAAAAAATAAAAAATTATTTTTTAAATAGTAAAAAGGTAAAAATAAAACAGAGAGTAATAGAATAACGAGTGAAAATTATTTATACCTCTCAACTTTATTTTAAAAATCAAACGCCCCTCAATATTGAACAATAATCATTTGCGCCTCCCCCCCTCAACATTGAACAAATGCCCCTCAAAAACTATTTTCGAAAAACCCTCGACTATTAATTATTTTTGTATTATCTGTATTGAAATATATTTATAAAGTTATAATTACATATTATTGTTACGTATAAATAAATATTCGAATTTTGATTTTTAATAAAATTATTTTTTATTAATTTGCTCATTTATTTCATTATAAAGCATCATTAACTTATATACTCTTATATAAAATAATTTTTAAATTTTTATAGAAAATACATTAATAGATTAAAAAATATAAATTGTGTTTTCAAAGAATTTTTTTTTTTTTTTCTTTTTGAAAAAAAAAAAAGATACAAATATTGATATACTAAAATAAACATTTTGAAGAATCAAATAAAAAAAAGGAGAAAATAATTATTGTTTAAAATTGAAGGTGGTGTTTAATTTTTAAAGCATGTAAAACGATTTTCACCCTACAGTAGTAGGTGCTCTTTGTTTTCTTCTTGATATTTCCTTTTAAAATAACTTGAAACGTTTTATTTAATTTAAAAATTAAATAAAAGGGATATGGATAGGAAAGGACATTATTGGATTACAATTGTGAATACATTTTTTTTTCTTTTACATTTTTTCAATTGAACTGTAAATGGTTCTCAATGGAGGTGTAAAGGGCAAATTGTCACGTCAAATCAAATTGAAGAATTAAGTTAATCGAAAAAAAAAATTTATAGTGTGATTTGGTTGGTTTGACATTAGAAAAAAATTTAATCATGTTTGACTTGATTTGGTATTAATAAAAAAATAAAATTAAATCGAACCCAAATGAAATCGATATAAATACATCTATAATTTATTTTAATACATTAAACATAATAATTATAATCTACTTTATAATTTTTTTTTAAATAAACTTATAGTTTTCAATGTTTGATATATTATTGAGATTTTGACTTGCTAATATTCAGTATCAATAAGCACATGATTCAAAATTTAATCCAAAAGCCAAATAAAAACTTGAAAGAGAAAATGAATTTCATTACTTTGGAGGGGATTCCAAATTTTAGGTCTCCTCTCCTTAATCATTTCACTCTGTGCTAGTGTTGTTTTAACCAAGTTTGTATTGAAAATAATTTGACAATAAAATCTCTCACCCCAGGTCTTTCCTACTATTTTTTGTTTCAAGTGCAAATATTTGATGTTCTATCACTCTAATTGATAATTCACAAAATTTAATCACTGCAATACAAAGCAATGATTATATATATATATGATTATGTGCATTAGTTTTGAATAATTTTAAAATATGGATCATGGCATTATTTTATCCCCTATTTCTGAGTTACATGCTAGTGCTCAACCCACTAACCATCTCCAGACACTGTATCCCCAAGCAATGCAGGCACAAAAGATATATCTACTTTTTCTATGTAGTGTTAGGTGGATCGACTCGGTTCGTCAGTCGTTGGTGATGAAGTGGTGAGCTTTCATTCCCCAGAAGACTTGGTCATTTCATTAGTTTTCTTTCATAGACTAGAATTGAAGAGATCACATTAACATTATCATTGTTAGAGTCGGGGGCATGTCCCGACTTAGATTGGCTTTCGATATTATTTAGAGGCTTTATGGGTGTAATGCCCCGCAAAATCCTCTTCCAGTCTGAGCCTTAGAGCGTATTTGGTAAAGCGAAAATTCGAGTTAAAATATTTAAGAAATATCCTCCCAAGTATGAAATACTTTGAAATCGTGTGGGAATCTATTTGAGCATGAATTAAGATCATAGAAGTCCCCTAACTCATGAACGAGTTGAAAACTTTCCTATCGTTCAAGTTTTAGTGACCGTCAAAATTTAGGTCAACTTTAATTGACCATAACTCGTTGTATATTAAGAACTAGGTGGTTTACTATATATCAAATGAAAAATCTTTGAATTAGCTTTTCAACGATACCAATTTCGCCTAAATCCGATATCGGAGCAAAGAGTTATGCCCATTTTACTCCAGCATGTCAAGCTGGAAAACAGTGACGACGTTTCTGACGCGCTATCACGTTTCTGACGCCCTTTTTGACGACGTCGTCACATTCTGACGACATTTCTGACGATGTCGTCAGCCCTGGGCAGAAAATCAAGAATTTGAACCCCTTTTGTGACGACCATTCGTGACGGCCTATCATGAACCTGATGACCTGTCACGGATGACGTCAAGTATATTTTTCCAGCAATTCAAGGGAGTTTTTGCAAGGGTATTTTGATCATTTTTCACCTTTTTTAAGCCTCTATAAATATGAGGAACCCTCATTCAAACCTAATTCAATCATTTTTTTTTCAACTCTCTCAAGAGAGTATAACTAGGGTTTCAATCAAGAACCCTAATCTTCCAAAAATCATTCATAAATCTTCAAGGTTTCTTCAAGAATCAAGTTCCTCATAGTGTGGGCTTCAAGAATTTATTTATTTTTAGTGTGGATAAAGTTTCAAGCACTAAAGTTCATCCAATTTCAAAGGTTAAGGTATGTAGATGTTGATTCTTGGGTCTCTTTCATTCAAGAAGCTCAAGAACCCTTTTTAAAACTAAAAGATTTTTATGTTTATGAGTTGAAATGGATGTTTAATGTGTTGTTGAGTTTTGATTTATTTTTTCCTACAAAATTTATGAGCTTCGACCCTAGTATGTGGAATTCATGTGATGTTTGTGATAGACCATCTTGAAGTTGTTTTTCCATGTGATGTGTTGTTCATGACTTTTGGGTGTAAAAATGGTTGAATAAGTGAAGAACGTTACCCATAGGTTTGATAAAGAGCTTAGGTGAAGCATAAGGGCCACTATAGTATGTTGAATAGGAAACCCCAAATTGTGAGCTAGTCCATGCATGCCTAGTGTTTGATAAAATGCCTTAGTGAGTGAAATGTGCCAAGAGAGCATGAAATCCCCAAGTAGGTGTAAAATCGGTCGTGTCTAGTGGTTATTGAAAGACCCTAGTGAACAAGTCGAGATATGATGGTTGTAAATTCCCCAATTTTGTGCTCTTTGATATATACTAAGCTTTTAATACATGTCAAGTGGTTAGCAAATAAATAGTGACGTGTTAGTATGAAGTTTCCCCCAAATCAAGTGATATCCAAATACATGACAAGATCAATATAGGTATGAAGTACTTGATGTAAGATCTTGTTGAATGGGGTATAATCTAATAGCATATCTTCCCTAGGCTAGTATATGATGGTGAACCGATGTTGATGATCCTTAAAGGTTTGGAGTGACCCTTTTGCGGTTATGATGATGAATAGAGGTCTATGTTTTCTATATGCTTAATGCGATGTCCTAAGGATCTTGAGAGGGAAAGTATGTTGTGATGACCAACTACTTGAAGTGATGCTTTAACGATTGTGATAATACATGAATGATTGTAATGATGAATGAATGCTTGTAATGATTAATGAATGATGGTAGTGATGAATGGATGACCGTGATGATGCATGAATAATTTGTGATGAAGAATGATTATGTCTTACTTTTATGTTATCGAGTCCTGGGGGTATTTATACCCAAAAATAAAGCTGTTGTCTAGAGCCCGTGTCAGTTTCTCAATAATTCCAATCAAGCCATGATTCTCAGAACTCAGTGAACTATAGAACTCTGTATCCTCAGACAAGTACGAAGCTTAATAAAGCTCAGTAATCTCAGTTATCTCTGTAATCTCTATATCGCTAGTAACCTAGCCTCAGACCTGTAATCAGCTCAGTTCTAATAGTATTCAAGTGATTCAATCCTAATCTCAGAAGTGATTCGAGTAATCTATTTAAACTTTGTATCGTCAGTCAGATACCATGATTCGATATCTTTTCTATCAGATACGGAACCAAGTGATCTCAGCGTAACTTAGTCAGACCTTTTGAGTAATATGATCAGTGTCAGATTCAGTTCAGCCAGTGTTCAGTTGAGAATTCAGTTCTGAGTCTTTCAGTTGGGAGAAGAAACTAGCACTGAGCGAGCTTAAGGATGGGATCTCACCTACTAGTAGAGGGTGTGATTCTTAGAAACAAACCTTGTGCTCCAGAACTACGTAGCCAGCGTAGGTTGAGACATCACACCTGTTAGCTGAGTGTAGATGAGAGACATCATACCTGCTAGATGAGGGTAGATGAGGTGGCTTGACCTGCTAGATGAGGGCTCCACTGTTCTCGATTGAGGACCTGCTAGATAAGGGTCACATAGAGTTGTCTTTACCAGTGGCGCGGTAATGATACCCTTCCAATTGGGGCACAGGTTGGACCCCACCTGTGATAGGTCGCAGCATGTCGGTTAAGTGACTACTTCCCATAGTTTTAGTTTCTGATTCAGTCTCAGTTTCAGAATCGGTCTTCAGAAATCAGGACTGTCAGATACAATCATCTATCTTTATGAGGAACTCAGATAGTTCCATTAATTTATGGGCCATACCATCAGATAGACTTGGTCTCACATACAGTTATTTAATATTATATTCATAGATATGCTGTCAGACAGGCTTGATCACAGTATTAGATTTCTATTGAGTATTCTTGTTGTCAGATTCAGATATAATCATATTTTCTTATCATTGATAAAGCTTTCCAAATCTTATGTTAGAAAGGTTGATCTCTAATCCTGTCAGTCAAAAGCAGTAAGTCCAAGAATTCAGTCATTAATGTAAGCACATCCAGATCCTCAGTTATCAGTATTAGATGAGTCAGTATCTCAGTGTTAGTAGTGAGTTCAGTCTACAGTAAAGTGATATTTGAGTTTCAGTATCTAGAGTTATGATAATTGTGTTCATGTTCTGTGCATTTATGTATGTGTTCTCATACGGCATTTTCATGATTATTTAGTTTAGATATTGTGCATGCATGAACCCTTGCATTATCCTACCCCGTCTACATACTCAGTATATTTTTCTACTGACACATTTACGCTATGGTGTTTTATTTGACACCATAAGTTCAGAGGCACATGATCCAGTTTTTCCTCAGAAGTTCAGTCCTAGTCAATAGTAGTAGCAGTGAGTCCTCTTCCTCCGAGGATGAATTTCAGTGTACTATTATTGCTTAAGACTTTGTTTATTTTCAGTTGACGGAGTTAGTTGGGGACATGTCCCATCAACTCCACAGCTCAGACAATTTAGAGGCTTTTCAGACGGATGTATTAGTATTCAGTTTTCTGTATTATGAGTATTCATGGATGTGTTGAACCTTATGGAAAGTTTTTGCATTTTTTTAGATATTATACAGTGTACAGGTACAGATATCAGAAAAAGGTTAGCTTGTGGTCCTTCGGGTCCTTAAGCACCGTGTGACATCTTGGGATGGTATCTCAGGGCGTTACAGTGGGTTGCTATGGACTTGGATGGTTTTGGTTATTGGTTGTTGGATATTTAGTTATTTTAGATTCCTTTGAGTTTTTATATATTATCTTGTTATATGTTTGGAATTCAACATTTGTTGGGCATTGAGTTCTATTTGACTAGGCAACGAGAGTGGTCTCTGGTCCTTTGTGGACTTGAGATATCCATCACGACTAGGCCCTGATTCGGGTCATGACAAATACTTTGTTTTTTACCTTATGCCTTAGGTAAATTGGGTTTCATTTCTCATGTTTAGCATGAGAATTCTTTAGATCATTCAAGTTAGATAACAATGCTTTATACCCTCCTACTTAGGGTGGATTTGGACTTAGTTGCTTACACTAATGAAGGTTGCCTTAGCTTTATTGGACTTAGTTAGTGTGTTTGGAAAGTATTTCTATCGTAGGAGGAATTGTGGCTTGTTTAACATCTAAAAGTGGATTTAGATACCTTAAGCCTAGTTTGGGTAGAATTTGCCTTAAATAGAACTTAAAGATTAGAAGTGGACTCTTAATTTACTTTAGGCTATGACATATGTTAGTTTTATAAACCTTTTATGCTTATTAGACTCTTGGAAATGTGTATTAAGGAAATATTGAGAAATTTTGATACTTGATGGTTATGTTGGTTAATGTGAGGTTTGACGCCTATTGATTATGTTATCATTTATACTATTGATGATACTCCTTATGATGTTGATTATATATATACATTTTGTTTGAGTCTGAAAGATGATTATGTTGTTGATTATATAAACATACCCAGTTTGAGTCTGGAGAATGATTATGGCTATTGATTATTTACCAGTTCAAGTTAGACTATTAATTATTTATCGGTTCAAGTTTGGCTATTGATTATATTTATCATTTCGAGTACAGATATGCATATTATGCTAGGATTATATATTTCTTATGATTAATGATATCAGGGACTGGGATTGAAGGTAGCATGGTGACTAACTTGGAAAATAAGGAAGCATGGCATAAATGGACTCTAGTAGTAAAATAACTAGTTGACAAATAATTGTTAGTTGATAAATGATGACTCATGGGTATTTAATGAATAGATGATAATTAAATTAGTGATAAGAGATGGATAGTCGATTGATGGGCTAGTGTAAATGATGATAAGGTTGCTACATGTTGGCAAAGTTCTAGAATGTGGGTCCATTGTGAAATGTTGGTAAATTGTGGAATGGTGGTTAAATAACGAGTTGGTTATTTGTAAGAGATGAATGATTGCTTTAGTCTATCTTTGAGTGTACTCTCCAGGCATATGGGAGTCCGTGATGAGTTATTTATTTTCCACCTCAGTTGGCGTATGGGGGCCAATTTTGTAGTGATAACTGTATGTGTTGATGCTTTATGTTATGTTGTTATTTCGATTCATTTATTTATCTATGCATAACAATGTCAGAGCTAATTCAGGTTTAACTATACCTTGAGTTAGTTATGTTATGTTGCGTTTTATCATACTTCTATCACGATTTATGTAAGTCAATCGATGATGCCTACTAAGTACCCGTTGTTTTGGTAGTCATACTACACTTCTATACCTTCTTGGTGCAGATCTGAGTACTAGCTATCGCTATTGATCATTGATTATGTTGTGTTGATTATCTAGAGATAGGGTGAGCTTTTGGAGTTAGAGTCACCTATTTCCTTCTATCTTTAGATATTCAAACTTTTGTTATTGAGACAAATGTTGTTTACTTTTCTAAGTCTTTGAATTTTACTATTATTAGATGCTCTTGTGTTGGCTCTACCAGGTCGTGGAATGGTATTTTTTATTGACTATTTTATCTATTTAGAACTCCTTGCTAATTTATAAATGTGTTTTTCATTTTTTGCCTAAGATTGGACATTTTTCACCAAGTTAACCCATTTTGTTTAATTCTGGGTTATGGTTTGGCTTACCTATTGGCTGGTTAGAGTAGGTTCCACTATGGCTTGTAAATCGGGTAGTGACACATATGATGAAAATGATCTCTGTTGGAAAATTTTAACTATATCATTGAATCCAGAATGTCAAATTTGGTTTAGTTGCATAGTTGAATTATTTTATGGTGTTTCAAACTCTTTTCCTGTGTTGAATCAGAGTTTTTTACTTGTTTTTAATCTGGTGTAACCCAAATTCCTTTTTCATGTTTAGAACACCTCCATCAAGATTGTGGAGAAGAAAGATTTTTTTTAATCATGATCACATTGAGGACACAATGATAAAAAAGAGACAAAGTTAGTTTGGGTTATCATTGACCCATCGCATTTGCGATAGGTCCATTGTGATGGGTTTGGGTTAATCATAATCGCAATGAGAAATCACTGACAACTTTAAAATATCTTTTTTCAAACCCAAATTCTATTTCCTCCTTTTGAATCTTGTGAGCTCGGGTTGAGACAATTTCAAGTGGATTTTATGAGATTTCAACCTTGGTTGAGTTTCTAATCTATATTTCTATCGTTTCCCCTTTATTAATCCGTGATTTTACTCTCAAATCTAGGTGTTTCAATTTTAAATTTGAGATTTTTTCTAGTAAAGTAAAAATTTGATAAATTGCAATTTTAAAGTCTATTTTAACTCAATTTTTATGAAATTTCAGATTTGAACTACTTGAGTCTCCGATAACACGATGGTTTACTAAAATTCCTTATTTTTATTTGTGGCTCTAGGGTGTTTCTATTAATCCAAATTTAAAATACATCAATATGAATATCGTTAGCTTCATATTCTTACCTGGAACTCATATTTGAATGATTGTTCAGAGTCAACTTGAAAGGGAAAAACTTTGATTTAATTCTTCGGGCTTCATTTAAGGCAAGTTTAGACTTTCTTTAACACTTTTCAAATGTTATTATGTTATTGGCTTGTAAAGGGGAGTAGTGGGGAATTGAGCATCCCGCATAGGTGAAGTAACGAGCACCTATTCGGTATCAGTGTTACATGAATGGTTAAAATTTAATAAATTGAATTGTCTTGATTGTTTCTTATAATTGTTAATATGGACATGATGACTTTGTGTGAAAAGAATTATTGATCACGGTGGTTGGTATTGACTATTAATTGAAGTCTTGAATAATTTTGTAAGGCAATTGATGAGAAATTTTGTCTTGGTAATCTTTTTAGCGTACGATGAATTGTTGAATATGCTAGCCGATGATTTTACTCTTATTTAAAAAGTTGAGTCAGTGTTGAGCTAATATAAGATTTGACATGTGAAATAAAATGTGTTAGTTAATTGTACTGTTGATTTGGGGTCAGAATTGCACGCCTTGAAATCATATAATGCATCTCAATGGGATCGAAGTTGCACACCTACACATATTATATTTATATATTATTAGGATCAGAGTTGCATACCTGCATATATTATATATCATGGATTAAAGTGTGTGCCACAAATTATACACACACATACATATATATAATGATATTATTTCTAATTGGGGTGTGATGACGCTCAAACTACATCCCTTGAGATGTAAGCAATTATCGTCAATATAATAACCCAACCAAGGTTAGGATTGAATCCACAGAGAATAATGACAAGGATTTCAATACTTAAGAGCGTTAGAAGTCAACTAGGAGTTGACCGTAATACATGGCAAATAAACATGAAAGTAAAAATGGGCGGGGGGGGGGGGCGTTGTTTGAATGGTTATGAAATTAACAATTTTGTTATTTTGAGAATACTACTTTGAAGCTAGAAATAAATAGAGATAAATCAAGTGTTGATGGGACTTGGGGTTATGCCTTCCTAGGCGTGGGGTTCATGCATGCTGTTTGAATATTTGTCCAAATTTATCTAGAAGTCATGGGTAGTCTAGATCTAGAGGTTTTAGTGTCAGTTTATCAATCAAACACCAAATATCAGAAATGAATTTTTTCGAACACCTCATAAGTGTAATAATTTTACCAATCTATGACCTCAATTAACATCCTTATGTTTAAGGTTGCTATTAAATAAACTAATTTAAGTTATTGTTCACATCCATTCCCCACCCATATCCTCTCTGTCAAGGATGATATGTGATAAGTCATCAATTTGACGACTTGCTAACACCTTTTCAGCTTAAATTATCATGATATTTCATTGACATGGTGTTAATCTTATGTATAATGCTTATTTGTATAGGTAAAGGTTGAAAATTAAGTTGATCAAGCCATTCAAGGTGATGGGAGGTCAAATATAGAAGAAAAAAAGCCCTAAAGTTCACATAGACGTGTTAGGAGATCACCCGCATAAGCGAGTGGCCAAAATGGCCAAAATAATGTCATTTTCACCCAAGGTGTGCCCAAATGTTCCCCGCGTACTCTAGATATTCTCTCCATCTGATTTCCATCTACTTTGGATCAACTTAAGCAGATCAAGAGTGCGGTGACATTTTTGTAACATTTGGAAAACGTGAATTTGAGGATAAATTGGGTGTTTTCAGCACATTTCTACATCATTGAACATTATTTTACTATCTTGAGTAAAGAACATATTAGAATGACTCTCGAGTAAAGAATTTGTGATTTTTTTGAAGATTTATTGAAATTAAAACTTGGATTTTGCATTCTATTTATTTTCTATGGATCAATTTGATGAAATACTTAGTATATTCCTACTTTCTCTCTGTATGAGTAGCTAATTCTTCTTTTTTTGGGGTTATGCTTGAATACACTGTGATTTGATACAAGTCAAAGCTTTAGGGATTAGGAAAAGTATTGTGACCCACCATGAGGAGAATTGAAGAAGGAAGGATGCCCCATGTAGAATATTTGAGTTTTGGGTAACTTTTGGGCCCAATTACAATTATGTTTAGCTCCTGGGTCACTTTTGGGCCCAATTTGAATTTAGGGTCACTTTTGGACCTGATTATTATAAATAGCTTAGGCTATAAATAACTGGTCTTCTTTTTATTTTTTGATTAGATGATTTTGAATGAGTTTACACTTGAGAGTGTTTATTGAAGCTTGTTGGAAGCTTTATTTATTTGTGGGAAACGTTGGTTGTGAGTGATTGTTTTATTTTCGATCTTCGTAAGAGATCAGTGTTTGTAGTTGGATTATGTTTGAGGGCCTTAATTTAGTATATTGTGGTTTGCCTACATTCCTTCTCTTGTGTTTATCTTCTATCCTTTACCTTTTATCCTTTACTTCTCATTATTGTCATTTTCTTGGGTTTGTGTTTCTGTATTTTGGTGTTTCTATTTTTGTAGTTTCCTTTTGTATCATTTGGTATCAGAGCCGAGCTTGATTTCATTCCCACAAGGTCAATCTTGGGTCTCGTTTTCTTGGAAAATAAAAAACTCACAAAAAAATTTACCATTTACATTTTTAGATTTAGGTCAAATTTTGAGTCTTTGATTTTGTTGTTTTTTTCTTGAGTTTTTAGTGTTAGATTCTTCCTAACACTAATAGAGTCTAAATATTGAATTTGAGCTTAATCAGAGGATCTACCATTGTAGAAAGCTCGAGTTTGAACAATTGGAATTGGGTGTTGAAATTCAATTTTTGGTTAATAATTTGAGAATAATGATGTTTGTAATGTGATTAGAAGGTTAAAAAGTGCTTAGATTCACAATTTCAACGCATTCTGAGCAAGGGTTGAAGAGTTGGAAACTTTTGAGTTCTTGGTATTCTTGGGAATGTTCATATCTTCAAGTTGAATTTTCATCAAAAAGTTGGTGTTTGATTCGAAAAAAGAAATAAATGGTGTACAAAAGTGTTAGTACAAAGCACCTTTTGAAGATTCGAAGGAATATTCCAAAGAAGAGGACAAATGGGGACCATTTGGAAGTACACCAATTACATTGCAAACTTCTTTGGGTGGATGACTTGGGAGTACACCCATTACATTGCAAGCTTCTTTGGGTGGATGACTTGGGCTGGTGTGTGTTGGGTGTGCGACTAACTTTCTATAGCAGCCCATACACAGGTCAAAATAGTTAGCACACACTTGGGTGCGTCCTACCTACACCAATGGTGCGATGGGCCTAGTAAAGCAAGTCAAGGCAACCCCCTCATGCGTTTGGCTTGTGCGTAGGATGCGCCAGGGGTGCCAAGTTCATAACCAACGTACCTCAACCTTCTTCAACATATCTCAACTCTCATAATCCATTTGCTCAGTTTCAATCCATTAATTTCATTCCTTAGTTACTCCTTTAATTTCTTTGACTATTGACACAAATAACAACTAATACTTGATCAACTTAGTTGTTTAATTAGTTCTTGTCCATTCTTCTTTTGTTTCCTATTTCTTTGTGCATATTTTATCATTTTTTTCTTTGTTTAACTTTTGAATTCAAATTCTTTACTTTTTAATCGAGTCATCCATTCTTCTCTCAACCAGAATCCATTCTATTTGAGAATAGCAAGTTGACATCTCATATACCAATATAAGCACGCAAGAACAATAAGTTTGAGCTAATTGTGAGCCAATCCAAACACTTGGATTGAGAGGGTTGATTCACTAGCGTTAACATTGTTTGATAGATGTGTTGAGTTTCTTGTTGATAGGTACCATGGAAACAGGAGATGAAATCTAACCTACCTTAAGTGTGGCAAGCTTTAACACTTTGGTTGAGATAATCATAAGGATGCGACGAGAA
Organism: Capsicum pubescens; assembly: GCA_030864215.1. Taxonomy (NCBI): domain Eukaryota; kingdom Viridiplantae; phylum Streptophyta; class Magnoliopsida; order Solanales; family Solanaceae; genus Capsicum; species Capsicum pubescens. The sequence goes on along the minus strand of CM061545.1, from coordinate 135,875,818 downwards.
ATGAATATGATGAAAGAGGATATAACAAACATGAATAAAAAGCTATCCAATGTGGAAGGGAGAGTGACAAATTTATATGGAAGGATGGTGAGTATGGAAGGGAGTCTTAATTCTTCAAATACTACTCCCCGCAATAATCTCGAAGCACCCTTAAGTGTGTAAGTCCAAGAAACTTCGACTACTATCTCTGCTATAACTCTCCACTTATGTTCTACCCCCCCACCCCACAAGTAAGTTCTCCCTTACCTACTACTACTATCGACTAAACGAAATAGCATGTAGCTCGATCACTATAATCGGATCAATACATACTCTAAAATCCATCCCAAGCTCCATAAATTCTCACTTTGCCCTATCAAACACCACAAAATCAAGTTCTAAACTATCAAATACCACAGGGATTGAACCCGCAAGTCCTTAAACCACCCTACTATCTACCCTATAAAGTACCCTAAATTTAAATACCACACTACTAAATACCACAAAATCCAAGCCTACCTTATTAAGATCCACTTAACCAAATGCCACCAAACCAAGCCTTAGGTGTTTAAGGAAAGCTTAAATAGCATGTAGAAAGAGGTTATGGGTATGGTGTATAAGTACATATACCAGGGGACCAAGGTGGATATGGAGGTCATGGCATGGGCCTTAGTTCTATCAAGATTACTATTCCTATCTTTCATGGAGGTAGTGATCCCGAAGGGTACCTTAAGTGGGAGTCACATTGTGATAGGATCTTCCACGCTAATAATTTGTATAATGTTAAGAAGACGACCTATGCTGTTTCTCAATTTGAAGTATATTCTTTGAATTGGTGGGAATCGTCTAAGAAAATGCAAGGTGTTCTTCATGGAGATCATTATCCACCATGGGATATAATAAAGGCCCTTTTAAGAGCCAAGTATGTGCTGGAGAGGTATAGACAAGGGCTTCTTGCCAAGTTGTACAATTTGATATAAGAGAAAAAGAGTGTTGAAACATACTATGATGAATTGAAAATATACTCTTGAACCTTGATTACAACGAGGATGAATAGCACACCAAGATTCGATTTAAGGTGGGGTCAAACTAAGAAATTGCCTCTGAAATGTCATTACACAAGTTTGCCTGGATGAATGATCTCTAGAGGAATCTATTGATGTTGAGTGAGATATCAAGGTGGATAAGAAGACAATCAAGCCTAAGATAGGGAATAAAATTTCCTCCCCAGGGAGTCAAAGCTCTGAATTTAAGAAGACTTATTAAAAGAAGGCCATTGAGAAGATTGATCCAAGGTACCCCTGGAGATGGAGGTAATCCTAATCTTAAGGGTACTCAATACTTTAAATGTAAAGTATGGGGTCACTGAATGAGTGAGTTTTCAATATGAAGAGACATCATATTTTATGATGGTGATCTATACTACAAAGAGGAAATGGAGCAAGAGGAAAGACCTATAGAAGGGGTTGACAATTTTGATGAGAATGTGGAGGTTGAAGTGGATCCATATGATGGGAATATAATCATTCCAAGTATGCTAACCAATAAAGTACCATTGAAAGAGGTTTAACATTAGAATAGAGAGATTAGCATTCCACTTTACTTTGCTACACAAGTTATGATCCCTCCCAATTCTAAGAACTCCCCCAAAATACTTGATCTTGAAAATGATGAATTCTTAAATTTGAGGACAAATTCTCTTTAATATGGAGAGAATGATATAAGTCAAAACGCCTCATGGCAAATCTTTAGGGACGAGAAGGAGTATTTTGACCTACCATAAGGAGAATGGAAGAAGGAAGGGTACTCCACATTGAATATTTGGCTTTTGTTTCACTTTTAGGCCTAATTAGCATTATGTTTGGATCTTGGGTCACTTTTTGGCCCAATTAGAATTTAGGGTCACTTTTGGGCCCAATTATAATAAATAGCTTAGGATATAACTAGGTAGATTACTCTTTATTTTTATGTTAGATGATTTTGAATGAGTTTACACTTTAGAGTATTTATTGAAGTGTGTTGGGAGATTTATTAACAAGTGAGAAACATTGGTTGTGAGGGATTATTTCACTCTCAATCTTCGTAAGAGGTTGGTGCTTGTAGTTGGATTATATTTGAGGGAGTCAATTTAGTATATTATGGTTTACCTACATTCCATCTCTTGTGTCTATCTTCTATCCTTTACCTTTATCCTTTACTTTTTCATTATTGTCATTTTCTTATTTCTTTGTGTTTGTTCTTTAGTATTTTGTGTTTCCATCCTCATAGTTTCCTCTCGTATCATGATTAGCACATGGGTTTTATTTATTTGTCTTCCTAATTAGCTATTTGACATGGGTTTCACATTCATTCTATGTTTTAACTAAGAATTGGGGGTTGCAAACTCCAATTACCTTAGAACTCATATTACCCTTTACAGAGGGGATATGGGTAAGGAATGGGTGTGAACAATAACTTGAATTAGTCTATTTATATTTTAGACATAAGGATATTATTAAGGCCATCGATTGATAAAATTTTTACACTTATATAATGACCTATTTTTGGTGATTCTTGCAAAGTATTTATTTTAATGTGATTTGACCATTTTACCTCTCTCTATGGTTGCATTGTGTTATTTTGGGTGTGGGGGTGACTAACATAGTTCCTAATGCATTTCAATGTGATTTGTGAGATATTGCAGTTTTGGTGGTCTTAAAGTCTTATTAGTTAAATTCACCAACATCTTTTGATCTATACATCGGATGGCAAAATGGACTGCACCTGCAGATCCAAAATATTAATTTAGGTTTGTAACATGGTTCGTGTGATTTTAGAGCTTTTGTATCTCATTTCGGCCCTCAATTTGGAATGTTGTGGATATAGGTCTCTGGGATCAATTCAATGAAAATAATGTTTTTTCTTAAAAATATCAAGTCGCCATTGAGTTTGGAGCATTGAATTTGATAGGGTAGCATAATTTGTTTGCGTTCATGGGATTATGAATGAATCCTGAGGTGGTCCGTGAAAATAATTCCAATTCTCCACAACTGGTGCCCCACTCAGTTGGTGCAGGAGCTAAAGTGCCACTTTGCCGCTTTAGCGGCTGGCTACCAGCTGGGCAAGTGTGTTTTAGTGTCCCTCAATTGCTTTAGCGGGGGCGCTAAAGAGGAACTTGTCGACTTTAGAGGATAGACACGCTTTGGTGGGTATTGCTAAATCAGTACTTGACAACTTTGACAATGGCCGCTTAGCGACATCTGACATTAAGTATTTAAAATTCATTTCTAGTTTTCTTTACTTTTTTTGAGAATTGGAGCTTGGAGTTTGATAACGCTCAAACTACACTCTGGAATGGGTGTAAGCGATCATTGTCAATATAAAACCCAACTAGGTTGGGGTCGAATCCCACAGGGAATAGGGTGTGAACTCAAGTTGTTTACGAAATAATTCACTGGTAGTTTAATGTTTCCTGAAATGAGGGTTTAAATTTCTCAGACAATTGTTAGTCACTTTGAAATTAATGTTTGTAACCAATATTTTTATGAAATAACCGGGATTATGTTCACTAGGGTTTACGGTACATGACAGATGCTACAAATAACTCAAGGTTCTCACGGTGGTTAGGATGACAAGCTATCTTTATCGATGGTATGCTCAAATGTCTCTCAACCTATTCAAGCGTCTAATTTCCTAATCCTCTCGGACTTAGGGAATCGCAACTCACTGTTTAGATTTTACCTCAGGTTAATCAACCTTGTTACAATGCTAATTATTAAATGAAGCCTTTCCGAGTCCCTGTCGATAATTCACTTCCTACTGTTTATGATTTCTTTCTCTAGCAAACCAAAATAGGTATGCCTATTATTTGCAACCTACAGACATAAGTTATAATAGCAGAATTACCAAGAAATCCTACCACCTATTAAACCTTGAGTAATTAATTAACACCTTATCATGACCTAACCCTAGATCCCACAATCCAGGTTAAAGATGTTTAGCCACTCATGATGCAATAGATAAGTACACAAGTTGAATTCATAATTAAAAGGATTAACTTACAACGATGAATGAAATCAAAAGTGAACTTGTATTTGAATCACAAGGCAATACTCTAAAATATTGTTCTTGAGATAGATAGAGAGAAAAGTTGTAGGTTGTAAGATAGATTCCTCAATGAATATTTTTAAAAACCCTAAAACAAGTCTTTAAATAGTCGATCCTAAATAAGGAAATAATATTAAAATTTCTGATTTTCTTTAAATTAGGTGACGACGCTTGTGACGTCCTATCACGTTCTTGACGGCCTGTCATAGACGTTGTCAACTTCTCTACAATTTCAACTCCTGCTGCCTACGGTTGACGACGATTTTGACGTCCTATCAGGATCTTGACGGTGTGTCATGGTTGTCGTCACAAAACTTCCTGCAGCTTTACATCTTCTGTTAAGGTTAACGGTATCCATGACAGCCTATCACGAGGCTGACGGTGTGTCATGGATGTTGTCAGCCACTCACAGTTCCTTATTTTCTTCCAATTTCAGTCTTTTTTCTTCATTTATTGATGGTTCTCCCTCTTCGCTGTTTTTGCTGCAAAATCAAAGTAAAATAATAAAAAACGACTAAAGTTGCTCAAGACTTCGCAATTATTTAGAGTTAAAAGCTTCAAATGTGTTAGCATGGGCTCACACATCAACACCCTCAACTTAAACAATTGCTTGTCCTCAAGCAACCATAACATAACTAAGAGTATACAAAGTACAATCTGGCAGCTGACTACTCCCATCAGTTCAGAATATATGCATCATCTCCATGATCAGTCAAAGTAAGATTAACTGTGTCTATTATTTCAAAACAACCATGCAACTTACAAGTATCTAGATATGGCAAAGATCTCAGCAATAACAACTCAGCACATACCTATATCACATTATCCGAACAAAGCAATTATTGGCAAGATACCTGATGTGCCCTCACAATAAAGAAATCCCTTTTTCACTCAGATTTACATGTATAAGCATAGGGATAAACATTAGACTTACTATCATAATGAAGTTCCAACATTGCGCATCAAATTCCATAGGCTTGCCCTTATAGTCAATACCTAAATCTTCAGACAGGTCAATTAGAATCACTATAGGGCTTTTCTTAAGCTTGTAACGTAGGCTAGGGGCTGGTTTGATATCCATGGGTATTTCATAGTGACTACACCTCCTTGGAACTACATTAACTCTCGGGGTTTCAACTTTTGACCTTTTTTTTCTTCCTCTTTTATTGATCATGCATGCTCAAGATGGATGCGGTCCTTTCAATTAACTAATTATCTTTTTATTATTTTTCACACAGTTTTCTCTTTTCTTATTTCTTTTTCATCACACCCAAATTCTTATTTTTTTTCCTTTTTTTACCTCTCTTCATACTCTTATTGCATCATGTACCCCTATAATAACCACCCTCAACTTATGTTATTTGCCTAAGTGAAGGTGCACAGTATCCAAGGAGGACCAGGGTCAAGACAGGTTCATTGTGATGTAACGGGAAGGTGACAGGTGTACAAGAAAGAACTAGGCTATTTAGGCTAAAACAGGGATTAATGGATATTAGTCATATTTGGATGGTTATTTAAGATAAAATGGGCTAACATGCAAAAATGGCCTATGATCCTTTCCTAACGCCTATCCTCTGACTATGGCACGACTACCAGGGCAAGTTCTAGATTCAACACACAATGGGAACTGAGTAAGAACTTACACACACAAGGCACACAAGTATGTGGCATATCACTGTTGATCCATTTCATGCTTTCTGAGCAAGGGTTCCTCTTCCTCGTAGTCAGATTCCTCATCGAGGAGCTTATGACGTATATCATCTTTGGCCGCTTTCTTTGGTTCTGTTAGGCTCTTTCTTTTTGGTGCCATTTTAAAGTACCTGGAGACATTAGAAGAACATCAGTCAACCCTAAAGATCACAAGCAAAAACACATTAATCATTTAAGCTCATTCATGTTTTAGGTCCCAAGTGTGACGCAAATTCTTGATAAGCCATCACGACTATGACAGCTTGTCACAATTGTCGTCATCCTCAGACAGAGTTCAGCAAATTTTTCCATTTCGTGACGACATTCCTGATAGGCCGTCATAACCTTGATAGCCCGTCACATATGCCGTCAGCTCTAAACAGAACCACTTTCAAAGTTTTCAAAACTTAACGATATTCCTGATAGGCCGTCACGATTGTGATAGTCCATCATGAATGTCGTCACCCCTACTAGAACATAATTTTAACTTTAATTGAATTTTCGGTCTTTATTTTTGCTCAAGATTCACTTCAATTAGCATTGTGAGCTAATTTTTCAAACTTTGGGCTTGTACAGCTAACCCTAGGTGCGATTTTGGAAATTTTCCAAGTTGACCTTGGTTTAAGAACCTAGGGGATTTGGGATATCCTTTAATCACCATACAATCACAAGCAAGGAAGATTTGAAGTAGAATATACCTGATGGAGCTTTTAATCTAGTGCCACTCACAAGGAGAAGTGTGAAAGAGGAAGATTTTCTTTGTTCTTAAGAACAACCTACTCACAAATCAACTTGTTTTGCTTGGAGTGGTTTGCCAAGAATGGGAACTATGTTAACTAAGGAAAGAAATAACTCAAAAATAAGGAAGTTAATATTGGCGGAAAACTGAAAAGGTTCACGATTTGGGCCGAGTCAGATCGGATTAAATTAGGCCCAGTTTACAGAGTTTAAATCCCTGGGGTGACGATAATTTGTGATGGCGTGTCACGATTGTGATAGCCTGTCAAGGTCGTCATCAACAAAAGGCAGAGATTTTCTCAGATTTGATCTAGCTGACGGCATTCATGATAGCTTGTCACGAATGTGACGGCTTGTCACGGATGTCGTTATGAACTTCCCGCTGACTCTTTTCATTTTTTCACCTGCTCTATACTAAATCCTAATTTAGAAATTAAAAATACTTGCTCAAACATAAAAATTTTGGGTTGCCTCCCAATAGCACCTGATTTACTGTCGCGACCCGACTGGGCTATCTTGACTACTCAGACTTTGCCAAGATGACTTGTTGATCCCCCTTTTTCATCCTCATAGAATACGTCAATGATCAAGAAGACATTCATATCGTTTTGTTGTGTCATGGGTTGATGCATTTTGATTTTTTCCTCCTTTTTACCGAGCCTAAACTTAAGCTCATTCAACTCCATGTCAACTATTACCCTTCTTGTTTCCAAGAATGGTCTTCCCAAAATAATGGGTACTTGAAAGTCCACATCGCAATCCAGCACCACAAAATCAGTAGGAAGAATAAAGTTTGCCACTTTCACCAACACATCATGCAAAATTCCAACAGGCCGCTTTATCGACCTATCCACCATCACCAATCGCATGTTAGTAAATATTGGATCTTCTAAACCCAGCTTCTTGCATACAATCCGTGGCATCAGATTTAAGCTCGCACCCAAATCACACAATGCCTTTGCAACATCCTTAGACCCAACTTTGCACGGAATAGTGAATGCACCTGGGTCAGCCTTCTTTTGCACTAAGAATCATGTGGACACTGTGCTACAATGGTGGAGATTGTCCACCTACTCATTGCTGACCTTTCTCTTCTTTTTGACGAGTTTTTTCATGAACTTGGCATAGCCTGGAACTTGCTCAAGTGCCTAAACTAAAGGCACATTAATTGTTAATTGCTTGACCATAGCCATGAACTAACCAAAGTTTGTATCATCGACCTTCTTCTTTAATCGTTGACGAAAAGGAGATGGTGGTCTAGGGATAGTCTTTAACACTACTTCCTCTTCTTTCTCGTCTTCTCTCTCCAAAATATCAACAAAACCATCCAGCTTATCAGAATCCACTAGATTACTTTCTTTAGGTTCGTCAATACTTACCTTATACTCCACAAATTTGCCCACAGAAGGGCCAAATAACATCTTACCACGCCTAGTGGTAATCTCCATACACGAGCCATCATTCCGTGGGTTCTGAACCGTATTACTAGGTAAAGTACCAGTTTTTCTCTGGTTTAGTGTAGTAGAAAGTTGGCTCATCTGCTGCTCCAACTTCTTAATAGAAGCAGAGTGTGAGCTAACCAGCTGACTGAGGGTAGAAAATTCACTCTTCATAGTAGTTACCCCCAAAGTTGTAGCTTCAACTCCCTTCAACAACTTTTCCATCATGTCCTCCATGGATATCTTGACAGAAATAGTTGCTGCAGTATCCCGACTTCCAGGAGGAACATACAAACCACTCCTATCATTATTATTCCTCCAGTGTCCCTGCTCTTTATCTTTATAATCAGGCTTGTCATAGAAGTTCTGACCTTGATTCCCTTGGCTATTGCCTCGGAAACCCCCCATATTACTCACATAGTTTGCCTCCATATCATCACCTGTAGATACACTCCCCTAAGATTATACGGCCTTAACCATTTCAGTCTTGCCTGACCGAAAGTGCTTGGCCAGCAAGTCCATCTATGTCTTCAAATAGGCTATGTCCTGATCTCACTCTTCATCCCTTCTATGCTTCTCCGCAGTTATACCACCAGCAACAGGCGGGCTAGCCACTACAGAATCTCTAGTGTGCCAAGACCGACTTTGCTTGGTCATTCTATTCAGCATGTCAGAAGCATCTAGAAAAGAGAGGTCAATGAATGAACCACCCGCAGCGTTGTCAAAAATTGGCTTTGTCGTAGAGTTGAATGCTCTTTACAAAGTCTCCATTAAGTGTAAGTTTGTCATGTTGTAGTTCGGACATTGTGCAAACTTCTTCTTAAATCTCTCCTAGGTTTCGTGCAACGCTTCAGTCGGGAGTTGTCTGAAGTTACTAATTTCGTCCCTCAACTGTACCCTTCTGGAGGGTGGAAAGAACCATTTTAGGAATGCATCTTTCAACTGTCTCCAGTTGGTTATAGAATCGGGCTCTAACTCGTTCAACCACATTGTTAACTTTCCAGACAGAGACAACAGAAACAACCTCAAACTTATTGCATTCTAGATCACTCCTGGATTGTCAAAATATTTGCAAATAATGATGAAGTTCACCACATTCATGTTCGGATCATCACCCGGTAGGCCTCCAAACAAACCCTTCAGATTTAGGAGATGAATCATGGTGGTTGTTATGCTGAATTTTGCATCCGATGCCAACGGTGGAGGAATGATAGAACCCGTTGCACCAACTTCGTCCATTCCTTCATCATCTTCATCAGACTTGTATTGAACAGGCTGTTGGCCATACCTTCCTCGGATTGGACGGTTTCTATTGATATTTTGCTGCACTGGTGCAACAAGTTGCTTAGCTCGCCTTGGGTTTTTAGGATTCAACAGTTCCTCATCTCCCAAATCTTCGTCATTAGGGTTTTGGTGACGTGCTTATTGACCCAAATTCTATACATTCACCTGAGCCCTGGCTAAAACGGCTAGTCTGTCCACCTCCTGTTGTTCAGCCATTCTTCCTATCAGTTGAGGTTCCAGATTGATTGGAAATAACGGTTCTCCAGAACTTCTTATTTTTGGTATAAACAACACAATACGTACAATCGACAAAAAAAATAAATAAACGTAAATCTAGAAAACTTAACTAACAACAAATTAGTGCCTACAACTTGCAGTTTACAACTGTATTCCCTGGCATCGACACCATTTTTGATAACGCTTAAACTACACTCTGGAATGGGTGTAAGCGATCGTTTTCAATAGAAAACCCAACTAGGTTGGGGTCAAATCCCATAGGGAATAGGGTGTGAACTCAAGTTATTTATGAAATAATTCATTGGTAGTTTACTATTTCCTGAAATGTGGGTTTAAATTTCTCAAAAAATTATTAGTCACTTCAAAATTAATGTTTGTAACCAATATTTTTATGAAATAACTGGGATTATGTTCTGTAATGCCCCAATAAATCCTTTTCCAGTCTGAGCCTTAGAGCGTATTTGGCAAAACAAAAATACGAGTCAAAATGTTTTGAAAATATCCTCCGAAGTACAAAATACTTTGAATTGTGTGAGAATCTATTTGAGCATGAATTAAGATCATAGAGGTACCCTAACCCATGGTCGAGTTGAAAGTTTCCTATAGTTCAAGTTTTAGTGACCGTCAAAATTTGGGTTAACTTCAATCGACCATAACTCATTGTATATGGAGAACTGGGTGTCTTTCTATATATCAAAAGAAATATATTTGAATTAGATTTCCAATGACACCAATTTCTCCTAAATCTGATATCGGAGCAAAGAGTTATGCCCATTTTACTCTAGCCTATAAAGCTGGAAAATGGTGACGACGTTTCTGACGGGTTACCACGTTTCTGATGACCTTTTTGATGACGTCGTCAGATTCTGATGACATTTCTAATGATGTCGTCAGCCCTAGGCAGAAAATCATAAAATCCACCCTTTTTGTGATGACATTTTGTGACGGCCCGTCATAGGTTTGACGGCCTGTCACAAATGTCGTCAACCATTTTTTCCAGCAACTTAGAGATATTTTTTCAAGGGTATTTTGGTCATTTCCCACCCTTTTTGAGCCTCTATAAATATGGGAACCTCTTCCAAAAACCTAATTTCAACATTTTTCTCTTTCAATTCTCCTAATTCTCTTGAGAAGAGAAATAACTAGGGTTTTAATCAAGAACCCTAATCTTTCAAAAATCATCCATAAATTCTTCAAGATTTCTTCAAGAATAAAGTTTCTCATAGTGTGGGCTTCAAGAATTTATTTATTTCAAGTGTGGATAAAGTTTCAAGCACTAAAGTTCATCCAATTTCAAAGGTTAAGGTATGTAGATGTTGATTCTTGGGTCCCTTTCATCCAAGAAGCTCAAGAACCCTTTTCAAAACTCAAAGATTTTTATGTTTATGAATTTTTAATAATTTGTATGAGTTGAAATTGATATTCAATGTGTTGTTGAGTTTTGATTTATGTTTGTCTTCAAGATTTATGAGCTTTGGTCCTAGTATGTGGAATTCATGTGATGTTTGTGATAGACCCTCTTGAAGTTTTTTTTAATGTGATGTGTTCATGACTTTTGGGTATAGAAATGGTTAAATAAGTGAAGAATGTTCCCCATAGGTTTGATAAAGAGCTTAGGTGAAACATAAGAGCCATTATAATGTGTTGAAGGTGAAACTCCAAATTATGTGCTAGTCCATGCATGGCTAGTGTTTGATAAAGTGCCTTAGTGAGTGAAATGTGCCAAGATAGCATGAAATCCCCAAGTAGGTGTAAAATTGGTCGTGTCTAGTGGTTGTTGAAAGACCCTAGTGAACAAGTCGAGATATGATGGTTGTAAATTCCTTGATTTTGTGCTCTTTGATATATGCTAAGCTTTTAATACATGTCAAGTGGTTAGCAAGTAAATAGTGATGTGTTAGTATGAAGTTTCCCCCAAATCAAGTGATATCCAAATACATGACAAAACCGATATAGGTATGAAGTACTTGATGTAAGATCTTGTTGAATGGGGTATAATCTAATAGCATGTCTTTCCTAGGCTAGTATATGATAGTGAACCGATGTTGATGATCCTTAAAGATTTGGAGTGACCCTTTGATGGTTGTGATGATGAATAGAGGTCTATGTTTCTTAAATGCTTAATGCGATGTCCTAAGGATCTTGAGAGGGAAAGTATGTTATGATGCCCAACTACTTGAAGTGATGCTTTAATGATTGTGATAATACATGAATGATTGTAATGATGAATGAATGCTTGTAATACATGAATGAATGCTTGTAATGATGAATGAATGGATAACCATGATGATGCATGAATAATTTATGATGAAGAATGATTATGTCTTACTTTTATGTTATCGAGTCCTGGGGGTATTTTTACCCAAAAATAGAGCTGTTATCTAGAGCCCATGTTAGTTTCTCGATAATTGTAATCAAGCCATGATTCTCAGAACTCAGTGAACTATAGAACTTTGTATCCTCAGACAAGTGCAAAGTTTAATAAAGCTCAGTAATCTCAGTTATCTCTGTAATCTCTGTATCACTAGTAATCTAGCCTCAGACCTGCAATCAACTCAGTTCTAATAGTATTCAAGTGATTCAATTCTAATCTAAGAAGTGATTCTAGTAATCTATTTAAGCTCTGTATCATCAGTCAGATACCATGATTCGATATATTTTCCGTCAAATACGGAAACAAGTGATCTCAGCTTAACTCAGTTAGACCTTTTGAGTAATATGATCAGTGTCAGATTCAGTTCATCCTGTGTTCAGTTGAGAATTCAGTTCTGAGTCTTCCAGTTGGGAGTAGAAACTAGCACCAAGCAAGATCAAGGATGGGAACTCACCTACTAGTAGAGGGTGTGATTCTTAGAAACAATCCTTGTGCTCCAGAACTACCTAGCCAACATAGGTTGAGACATCACACCTGTTAGTTGAGGGTGGATGAGAGACATCATACCTGCTAGATAAGGGTAGATGAGGTGGCTTGACCTGCTAAATGAGGGCTCCACCGTTCTTGCTTGATGACCTGCTAGATGAGGGTCACATAGAGTTGTATTTTCCAGTGGCGTGGTAATGACACCCTTCCAACTGAGGCACAGGATGGACCCCACCTGTGGTAGGTTGGGGCATGTTGGTTAAGTGACTATTTCTCGCAGTTTCAGTTTCAGATCCAGTCTCAGTTTCAGAATTAGTTTTTAGAAATCAGGACTGTCAGATACAGTCATCTATCATTGTGAGGAACTCAGATAGTTTCATTTATTTATGGTCCATCCCATCAGATAGACTTGGTCTCATATACAGTTTGTTGATATTATATTCAGAGATATGCTGTCAGACATGCTTGATCATAGTATCAGATTTCTATTGAGTATTCTTGTTGTCAGATTCAGATATAATCATATTTCTTATCATTGATAAAGCTTCCAAAATTATCTGTTAGAAAGGTTGATCTCTAATCCTGTCAGTCGAAAGCAGTAAGTCCAAGAATTCAGTCATTGATGTAAGCATATCCAGATCTTCAGTTATCAGTATCAGATGAGTCAGTGATTCAGTATCTCAGTGTCAGTAGTGAGTTCAGTCTGCACTAAAGTGGTATCTGAGTTTCAGTATCTAGAGTTACAATAATTGTGTTCATGTTCTGTGCATTCATGTATGTGTTCTCATGCGGTATTTTCATGATTATTCAGTTTAGATATTGTGCATGCATGAACCCTTGCATTAGCCTACCCCGTCTTCATACTCGGTATATTTTTGTACTGATGCATTTGAGCTATGATGTTTTATTTGACACCATAGGTTTAGAGGCACAAGATCCAGTTTATCGTCAGCAGTTTGGTCCCAGTCAGCAGCAGTAGAAGTGAGTCCTCTTCTTTCAAGGACGAGTCTCAATTTACTATTATTGTTTCAGATTTTATTTATTTTTAGTTGATGGAGTTAGTTGGGGACCTGTTCCATCAACTCCAAAGTTCAGACAGTTTACAGGCTTTTCAAACGGATGTATTAGTATTCAGTTTTTAGTTTGAGTATGTATAGATGTGTTGAACCTTATGGCAAGTTTCCGCATTTTTTTTCTAGATATTATATAGTGTACAGGTACAGATATAAAAAAGGGTTAGCTTGTGGTCCTTTGGGTCCATAAGCATCGTGTGACGTCTCGGGATGGGATCTCGGGGCATTACATATTTACTAAGGTTTATGGTATATGACAGATGCTACAAATAATTCAAGGTTCTAACGGTGGTTAGGGTGATAAGCTATCTTTATCGCTGGTATGCTCAAATGTCTCTCAACCTATTCAAGCATCGAATTTCCTAATCCTTTCGAACTTAGGGAATCGCAACTCACTGTCCAGATTTTACCTCAGGTTAATCAATCTTGTTACAACACTGATTATTAAACGAAGCCTTCCCGAGTCTCTGTCGATAATTTACTTCCTACTATTTATGATTTCTTTCTCAAGAAAACCAAAGTAGGTACGCCCATTCTTTGCAACTAACAGATATAAGTTATAATATCAGAATTACCAAGAAATCCTAACACCTATTAAACCTTGAGTAATTAATTAACACCTTATCATGACCTAAACCCAGATCCCATAATCCAGGTTAAAGATGTTTAGCCACACATAATACAATAGATAAGTACACAAGTTGAATTCATAATTGAAAGGATTAACTTACAACGATGAATGAAATCAAAAGTGAACTTGTATTTGAATCACAAGGCAATACTCTAAAATATTGTTCTTGAGATAAACAAAGAGAAAAGTCGTATGTTGTAAGATAGATTCCTTAATGAATATTTTTAAAACCCCTAAAATAAGTCTTTAAATAGTCGATCCTAAATAAGGAAATAATATTAAAATTTCTAATTTTCTTCGGATTAGGTGACGGCGCCCGTGATGTCCTATCACGATCTTGATGTCCTGTCATGGACGTCATTGATTTCTTTGTAATTTTAACTCCTGCTGCCTGTGGTTGACGCCAATTTTGACGTCCTATTAGGATCTTGACGACGTGTCGTGATTGCCGTCACAAAACTTCCTGTAGCTTTACATCTTCTGTTAAGGTTGACGACATCCATGATTGCCTATCACGAGGCTGACGGCATGTCATGGATATCGTCAGCCACTCACAGTTCCTTATTTTCTTCTAATTTCAGTCTTTTTGCTTCCTTTATTGATGGTTCTCACTCTTCTTTATTTTTCTGCAAAATCAAAGTAAAATAATAAAAAATAACTAAAGTTGCTCAAGACTTCACAATTATTTAGAGTTAAAAGCTTCAAATGTGTTAGCATGGGCTCACTCATTAGAGTTTCAACATTTTGAGCTATTTTTTCCATTTTTACGCTTGGGTAAGCTCCAAATCCCTATTTTAATCCTTTTCCTTTGATTTTTATCATTAAACCATTTTTAAAATATAAGTTCAAAGATGGAAATTGGGGATTTTTGCCTAGAAGGACTAAATGAATGATTCTTCGATTTAAACCTCAATTCTAAATCATATTTTCTTGGGTTTTCTCTCATGAGTTCCATTAATCATGGAAGATATATTTTTGGGTGAAAAGTTTGGTTTTACCCTTGTTTTTTTAAACCCATTTTAGGGGTCCATTTTGACCCTAACCTAAAATTGGGGAATATGGGTATCATTGGCTTTCTTTTGATTCAAAGATTTTATATCTTTTGTTATAGTTGATTGCAAGTCCATTCAGGAGGTGTAGGCTAGGGTTAAAGTCCTTTTCGTACCTGATTGCAATATTTAAGATAGGTTATGTCTTAACTTTCTTCAAACTAGGCTAGGTAGTTAATATGGATGTAAAATCATGTTAAATGTGTAGGAACCAATCGTGGAAAGTACTATATTATTGTGTCGTTCATATGTGGGGGCCCATATTATTGTGAATTGGTAGATTTTGAGACATTCTTGGTATGTGTGACCGTGTGGGGTCTTGTATAACATTGTTGGCCTTTATGCATGTATATTTGATGGTGTCTATCAGGTGAAAAGCCTAAGTTATTATTTATGTGGTATCAATGGCATATTATTGTGTAATTTGATCTATTGTCATATGATTATGTTGGATTCATAGATTGTTGTTCATATTGAGTGAATCTTGGCTCACATAGTTGATATTTTGGTTGGTTATTGGAATTTCTTATTTTGGTTAGTTGTCAGCTTTGTATCCCCATATCATATTCATTCATAAAACATTGGTACAACTATGGAAATATTGAAAACATTGGTTATGACATCATTATAGACCCTCTTCGATAGGTGTGCCAGAGAGGAGTCATAGATATTGGTATTGGTTATTGGATTGTATTTGGATTGATGACCTCCCATGGGTCATACTTGGGAGCATTGCTCGATAGGTGTATATTAAGGTTGTAGATAGCCTCGTGCATCATACTACATTATTGTCATCATTACCATCTTATGCCTTACTTTTCATATGTATATTGTGCTTATTCTGTGTGGTATTATTGTCTTGGATATGATATCTATCTATTTGTACGTCTTCCCATATTTGTAGGTGCTATATCTATATACTTGTATTTTCTTTCTCATATTTGTGTGTGGTATATGTGAAAATAGTAAAACTATTTGTCGAGATGGTATGAGCTACCATTTAGGATATTTTATGATTATAGGTGATGTGGCCATAGTGTGTATTTATATGCTTTATTTTCTACTATTCTCAGTTAACCTATGATACCTTCTTAGTATAAGTAGACTGTACTCACCCCTACTCCACCCTTTTGGTATTGATCCAGGTACGAGTATGCCACACAATAGCTGTTTCAGGTGGTATTTTAGTTAATTCGAGGTAACAGATGATCTATGCTTCTAGAAATACTCTACTACCTTTTCCTATATATTTTATGTCTTATCTTATATTCTAAGATAGATTTTTATCCTTTTTGGACTATCTTTGTATCTTTGACATTCTAGATGTATTTAGTAGTTCTTACATCGTGACACTGATTTTGGGATTATTGTGTGGTATCTTATGTTATCTATTTTTTCTTTTGATATATATATATGGTTCAACTCTGCTCTAGGAGTACTGCCTTTGGGTTTTGTAATATCTTCTTATTTCATATCAGTTTGGGTAATGGCATACTTTTCAAGGCTCGCCACGACAAGTACCATCATGACCCTTGGTTTTGGGTCATGAAAAATTGGTATTAGAGCAATCACGTTCATTAGTCTCAATAGTGTAAGAATGGGATACCCAATAGAGTCTCGTAGATTAGTACGTGGACTTCTGTATCTTTCTTCGAGAGGCTACAAGATTTCTTTAGGAAACTTTTCTCATTTTTGTTCCTTATTGTGTAGATCTTTCATACCTTATCTTTAAATTGAATTTCACTCTTTTCTCATAGATGGTGATGACTCGATATTGCGAGGTTAGAAATATAAAGCCTTCATTCAAGGAGAGTTCCAAGTTTAGAGGGTGAGTTGCGATTCATAGATGGGCTCAAAGTAGTTGGCGGGCACGAGGATCCACCCCATCCAGAGATAGAACTAGGGGACTTTCCCCTATACCTCACGTTGAGCATATTGGAGTAATGGGGCTACCCTGATCCTATCGAGTTTTTCTACCCCAGTCTTGGAGAGGTTACTAATTTGCTTGTTGACCCGATTAGATGGTACTCCTTTGATTGCACCCAGTGTTCCTCCAGCTCTGAGTAATATACCTCTATATGTGCCAAAGTCTGCTTATGGTGTTACTTCGATCCTGAGTGTGGATATCCAATGGCACCGATATCAGCGAATGGTACTCTATTGACTCTTAAGTGTTATTTCTCCTTCAGTACCTGCATCTGAGTATGATATTCATAGATTATAAGTTTAAACTTTATCTATTTTCCCTTGTCAGGTAGGATCTCAGCCAGCCAGATTCATGATGCATCATATTATTATGAGTATAGTTATGTCTTCTAAGGATCAGAAAAGGTTTGAGAGATAACTTATTTGGATCCTCCTAGGTTTAGTGATGTTGTAGGTAAGGATGCCAATGAGTTCTTGATTGACTGTCGTTAGAAGTTACATAACCTTGGTTTGCTTGAGTCACATGGGGTTGCTTATACTACTTATCAGTTTAGAGATACCACCAGAGATTTGTGGAGATTACTTATTGGTTGCAGACCTCTCGATTCTCCTAAGATGACTTGGGATCAGTTTACTGAGGCAATCTCGAAAAGGTTTTTCCCTTAGAGGTCATACTTCTTGTGGTAGAGATTTTAAAGGTTTTTATGGGTATCATTACAGATCCGTGCAGGTAGCCTAGTAAAGTTTAGACAATAGGTCTTTTGGTTCGTAGCTTTGGGTGGCCATTCTAGCTCAGCTGTATCTTCTCCTATTGAGTCTGGCCATATAGTTTGCTTTGTGTGTGATTAGGTTTTCCATATGGCCAAGCACCATCCCTATCGTATTTTAAGAGCTACTCTTATTTTAGATTTTAGGGGTAGAGGTTATACTAGAGATGCATGGGGTAGAGGTAGTGGTGCCTGTGGTGGTGGTCACATGGCTACTTCATCAGGTGGTGGTCACAATTATTGCTATACTATACCCACCAGACCATATACAGAGGTTTCCGATGCTATTATCATAAGTATCATCCCTATTTTTTCATAGCTGCATCTGGGCTATTTGATATAGGATTGACTTTCTCGTATGTGTATGCATATTTTACCTTGGGTTTTGATTCTACTTTTAAGCTTATTAATATGCCTACCCATATATCTACCCCCGTAGGAGGGTCTTTAGTGGTGGATCGAGTGTACCGATCTTGTGTTGTGAACTTTGCTAGGCGTGAGACTTGGGTAGATATGATTATCCTTGATATGGTAGATTTTGATGTCATCTTGGGCATGGATTGGTTTGCTCTTTATCATGCTATCCTAGATTATTATGCTTAGATCGTGACTTTAGATCCATCGGGTGTGCCAAGGATACCTTGGAAAAGTGTGCTTAATTGTATTATTTGCACTATATTTATGATACTAGTGTTGTTTCCCTTCCTTCTTTGGATTCTATTCATGTTGTCCATGAGTTCGGGGACGTTTTCCTTATAGACTTTCCTGATATGCATCTGGATCGTGATACTGTCTTTGGTATTAATGTTGAGCCTGGCATCAAGCCCATTTTTGTTCCTTCTTATAGGATGGACCTAACAGAGTTGAAAGAGTAGAAGATCAGTTGCAGGAGTTATTGGATAAGGGATTTATCTGACCTAGTGCATCACCTTAGGGTGCGCCTATCTTGTTTGGGAAAAAGAAGGATGGATTTATGCGTATATGTATTAATTATTGACAGTTGAATAAGGTGATGGTTAAGAATATGTATCCTCTTCCTCGTGGTGATTTATTCGATTAGCTTTAGGGTGCTTTGGTGTTTTCAAAGATTGATTTAAGGTTTGGGTATCACCAGTTGAGGCTTAGAGATTTGGATATTCCAAAGATAAATTTTTGGACTCGGTACAGTCATTATGAGTTCTTGGTCATGTCCTTCGGGTTGACTAATGCCCCAGCCGTATTTATAGATTTAATGAATCCGGTATTTTGACCGTATCTTAACTCCTTTGTTATTATTTTTATAAATGGTATATTAGTTTATTCTAAAATTAAGGCTGACCATGAGGAGTATTTGAGAATTGTACTTCAGTGGTTGAGCGATAAGAAGTTGTATGCTAAGTTCTCCAAGTGTGAGTTTTGGCCGGAGTCTATTTCTTTCGTAGGTCATGTGGTGACCAAAGATGGTATTATGGTCATCTGACCAAGATTGTAGTGGTTCCTGATTGGGCTAGACCTACTACTCCTATTGAGATTTGGAGTTTTATTAGTTTAGCAGGCTACTATCAGCAGTTTATTGAAGGTTTTTCATTGATTGCAACCCCATTGACCAAGTTGACTCAAAAAAAATTTCTTTTCAGTAGTTCAATGCTTATGAGGCAAGCTTTTAAAAGCTCAAGGATTTGTTGACTTCAGCTCCTATAAAGACTTTGCCCAATGAGGGCGCAGTTTTTACCATCTTTTGTGATACTTCTTGTAATGGATTAGGTGATGCATTGATGCAGAAGGGTAAGGTAATTATGTATGCTTCTTATCAATTAAAGCCCCATGGGATGAATTACCCTACCCATGATTTGGAGTTGTGTGCAATTGTTTTTGCCTTAAAGTTGTGGAGGCACTACTTGTATGAAGTCCGTTCTGAGATTATCTTAGATCATCACAGTCTTCAGTAATTTTTACCCAGCAAGATCTTAATATGAGGCAGCGCTATTGGCTTGAGTTTCTTTAGGATTATGACTTGCCTATTCTCTATTATCTGGGAAAGGTTAATGTTGTTGCAGATGCCATGAGCCAAAAGTCGACTAGCATGGGTAGCCTGGTGCATCTTTTGACTCAGGAGAGACCTTTGTCCTTAGAAGTTTAGTTTTTGGCTATACAAATGGTTAGGCTTGATATTTTAACACCTGGATATGTTTTGTCATTTGTTGAGGCTAGGTCTTACTTGATAGAGCAATTCAGGCTTATCTATTTGATGATGTAGGGATGAGTAGTGATTTGAGATAAGGTGTTGAGTGGAGAGGCTAAGAAAGCATCTCTTTATTCAGATGGTGTTTTGAGGATTAATGGTCGAGTTTGAGTGCCAAGAGTAGGTGATTGTGTTAGATTGATTTTAGAGAAGGCTTATTGTTCCAGGTATTCCATCTATCTGGAGTGACTAAAATGTATTGTTATTTAAGAAAGCCTTACTGGTGTGGTGGAATGAGAAAGGATTACGGTAGGTTTTGCAGCTCATTGCCTGTGTTGCCAGTAGGTGAAGGCCGATCATTTGAGGCCTGGTAGTTTATTTTAGAGGTTACCCATTCCCGAGCAGAAATAGGAATGGATCGCTATGGATTTTGTGACTGGGTTTGTTTGTACTTCTCATGGGTCTAATAGGGTTAGGGTTTTCATGGATTGATTGATCAAATTTGCCCATTTTATTACGATTCAGGTTTTTTCCAGTGTTGAGAGGCTGGCCCATATCTAAATTTATGATATTATGCACCTTCATGGTATGCCTGTGTCTATCATCTCAGATCAAGGATCAATATTCACATCTTTGGAAAGGTATTTCTGAAGGAGTTGGGTACCCGAGTTGATCTCAGCATAATTTTTCACCCCCAGGCAGTCAGTCAGTCATTGCAGACTGTTTAGGTTTTGGAGGATATGCTCTGGGTTTGTGCGATGGAATTTGGAGGTAGGTGGGAGCAACATCTAGCTTTGGAAGAGTTTGCATATAATTATGGCTACCATTCTAATATTAAGATGGCTCCTTTTGAGGCTTTTTATGGTAGACATTCCCGCTCTTTAGAGGGTTGGTTTGAGGTTTTTGAGAATAGATCGCGAGGTACGAACTTGCTTCGTGAGTCCTTGGATAGAGTTTGGGTCATTCAGCATAGACTTTGAGCAGCTTAGAGTAGGAAAAAATGTTATACGGATCATAGACTTTATGCCTTGAGATTTAATTGGTGATCGTTTCTTCCTTTGTATGTCACCTATGAAGGGTATGATGAGGTTTGGGAAGAGGGGCAAGCTTAGACCTAGGTATATTGGACCTTTGGAGATCTTTTGGGTTGTTAAGAATGTGGCTTATAAGTTAGCATTACCTCTAGATTTATCAGCTGTGCATCCAATTTTTCTTGTTTCTATGCTTCGATCTTACATCCTAGATGAGTCTCATGTCATTCATTGTGATTCAATTTAGTTATATGAGGGGTTGTCTTTTGTTGAAGAGCCTGTCTCTATTTTATCAGGAAAGTTAGATGGTTGCATTCTAGAGTTGTTCCTGTAGTTAAAGTCTAGTAGAGTCATTGGCCTGTAGATGAGTCTACTTGGTAGATTGAGTCTATTATGCGTAGTAGTTATAACGACATTTTCGTTGTTTCAAGTATTTCAATTGCCTATAGTTCAAGGACGAACTAGATTCTTAGTGGTGGATGATGTAATGACTTGATTTTTTGGTGATTTTGGTGAACTATTTATTTCTATATAATTTCACCATTTTACACCTCTTCATGGTTGCATTGTGGTATTTTTGGGGTGTGGGGAAGATTGGCACGGTTCCCAATATGTTTAATGTGATTTGTACGTGAATGTGGTTTTGATGGTCTTAGAGGCTTATTAGTTGACTTCGGTTAACATCTTTTGACACATGCGTTAAATGACAAAATAGACTGCGCCAACACATTTGGACAGTCAATTTCAGGTTGGTAACATAGTTGGTGTCATTTTACAGCTTTTGAATCTCATTTCGATCCTCCATTCAAAAAGTTGTGGAAATTGGTCTCGAGGGTTAATTCTGTGAAAAAACATTTTTTTTCAAAAATTTGATATCACTATTAAGTCTGAAGTGTCAAATTTCATAGGCTAGCATAGTTTGTTTGCATTCTCGAGATTTTGGATGAGTCTCCATAGCTGGTGTACCACTCAAAAGAGTTACTTGCCCGCTTTACCAGTTAGCTACTAGCTAGGCAAGGGCGATTTAGCTGCCCTTTTTTCTTTAACGGACTGGTATGCTTTGGTGTGTATCGCTAAAGCGATACTTGACCACTTTTGAGGTGGTTGCTAAAACGACCATTTGAATGCTTTAGCAGCACATGGCACCTGAGTGTATAAAATTCTTTTCTCATTCTTTACCTTTTTTTGAGAATTGGAGCATAGGGTTTCAAATTTTTGAGCTATTTCTTCCATTTTTAAGCTTGGGTAAGCTCCAAATCACTAATTAATCATTTCCCTTTGATTTTTATCATTAAAACCTTGTTAAAACATGAATTCTTGGGGATTTTGTTGAGGAAGGCCTAAATTAATGATTCTTCAATTTAAACCCTAGCTCCAAATCATTTTCTCCTAGGTTTTTGCATGAGTTCTTTTAATAATGGAAAATACATTTTTGGGCCAAAATTCCAGCGTTATCCTTAATTTTTGTGAACCAATTTAGGAGGTCCATTTTGACCCCAACCCAAAAATGGGAAATACGGCTATCATTGGCTTTCTTTTATCACATTGATTCTATATTCTTATATTTTAGTTGATTGTGGGTCGATTCAAGAGGTGCAAGCTTGAGGTAAAGGCTCGTTTGTATCAAATTTTGGCATTTGAGGTAGGTTACGGCTTTACATTCTTTAGAATGGGCTGGGTAGTTAATATGAATGTAAAATCATATTAAGGGTGCAAGAACCAATCATGAAAATGGCTATTTTATTATGTCGTGCCCTTATGAGGGCCTATATTATTGTGAATTGGTGGATTTTGAGATATTACTTGCTATGTGTGACCGTGTGGGGTCTTGTGTGATGTTCTTGGCCTTTATGTATGTATATTTGATGGTATCTGTCTGGAGAAAAACCTAAGTTGCAATTTATGTGGTATCAATGACATATTGTTGTGTAATTAGATCTATTGGCATATGATTATGTTGGATTCATAGATAGTTGTGCATATTGAGTTGATCTTGGCTCACATGGTTGGTATTTTTGTTGGTTATTGAAATTTCTCATTCTGGTTGGTTGTGAGAATTGCATTTTCATATTATATTCATTAATGAAAAATTGGTACCATTGTGGAAATACTAGAAAAACTAGTTATGACATCATTATAGACCCTCTCCGAAGGATGTGTCAAAGAGGAGTCATGGTTATTAGTATTGGTTATTGAATTGTATATGAGTTGACGAACCTCCTATTGGTCCTACCTAGGAGCATAGCTCGGTAGGTGTATACAGTGGTTGTGTGACAACCTCATGCATCATGCAACATCATGACTGTCATTATCATCATCTTATTCATTGTATTTCATATATATATATTATGTTTATTCTGTGTGGTATTATTGTCTTTGATGTGATATCTGTATATGTGTATGTATTTCGTTATCTATAGGTCCTATATCTGTATACTTGTATTTTCTTTCTCGTAGTTATGTGTGGTATATGTGAATATGGTAGAACTATTAGTGGAGATGTTGTGGGCTATAGTTTGGGATATTTTCTAATTGTAGGTGACGTGCTCATAGTGTGTATTTTATATGCTTTATTTTCTACCTTTCTCAGTCGGCCTATGATACCTACTGAGTAGAAGTGGAATGTACTCACCCTTACTGTGCCCTTTCGATGTAGATCTAGATACAAGTGCATCGCATAGTAGCCAATTTAGACGATATTTGAATGGATTTGAGGTAGCGGATCATCTATGCTTTTGGAGTCATTCTACTAACTCTTCCTATCCATTTAATGTCTTATCTTGTATTCTGAGGCAGATTTTGATCCTTTTTGGACTATCCTTGTATCTTCGACATTCAAGATGTATTTAGTAGTTCTTATACCGTGACACTAGGTTTTGGAATTATTGTATGGTATCTTAGGTTATCTATTTTTGCTTTTGCTATATATGTGCAGTTCGACTCCGTTCAAGGAGTCTTGCCTTGGGTTTTTGTATTGTCTTCTTATTTCATATTGGGTGATATGCTTATTTGTTAAGGCTTGCCGTGACAAGTGCGATCATGACCCTTAGTTTTGGGTCGTGACAACTTATGAGGTGTTCGAAAGAACCCGTTGTGATATTTGGTGTTTTATTGAAAGATTGATACAAATACCCCTAGATCTAGCCTACCTATGACTTTTAGCTAAATTTGGACAAATAATCAATTACCCATGCATCAATCTACACCTAGGAAGGCATAAACCCAAGTCCTATCAACACTTGATTATTTCTAATTGTTTTTAGCTTAGGAATCGTAGTCTTAAAACATCAAAATTGTTAAATTCAAAACCATCAAAAACCTCCATTTTTACTTTCATGTTTGCTTACCACACATTACGAATCAACTCTTAGTTGATTTCTAGTACTCTCGAGTATTGAAATCCTTTTCTTCACTCCCTGTGGATTCAACACCAACTCTATTGGGTTACCATACTGATGACAATCGCTTACACTTTAACAGTGTAGTTTGAGCTCGTCAAATTTTTGCATAGTTGTCGGGGAGTAAAACATAGTTTTCATTCTTGTAGTGCTTTTAGTCACTTTGGGTTAGCTGCAGTGTTTTATTTTATATTGTTCGTTGGTTTTGTTCTTTCTTAGGTGAGGATAATAGTATTCAAGATACTATGAGCCAACACGATATTAATACTGGTAATTTGGATGGGCATTTCGAGGATGAGGATCACCTCAAGGATCCATCGAGCTAGTGCTCTTCGTATTTCATCGACTGAAGGTAATGAAATACCTTATGTTACTAGCGTTATGCTTAATTTGCTTCTACTGAAAGTGTTGTTTGAACTCCAAGCACATTAGGATGTAAATCTACACTTGAAATTTTTATTGATGTGTGTTCTCCATTTGACATAGCCTACATATCTCAAGAATCAATCCGTTTGCGTCTTTTTCTATTCTTTTTGATGGGAGAAGCAGTCTTATGGTTGCGGTCTTTACCCGCGGTATCTATAACTTCATGGGTTGAGCTCACGGAAGCATTTTTGGATAGGTATTTTCCTCCTTCTCGAATATTGCAACTATGAAATGAAATCATCAAATTTCCATAGCGTAATGGCGAACCGTTATATGAGGCTTGGTAGTGATTCAATAACAAAATAATGCAATGCCCAAATCATGAACAAGACGGTAGCCGATAATGTGGCTGGAGGATCTATTTTCAAACAATCTTATGATGATGTGGAGACTTTATTGGATCAATTGAGTAAGCAAGGTAGAGTTTGTCACATAAGAGATATCGAGGTGGCCATGGGGCTCGGTCCATATCTTTTGTAAACCAAGAGTAAAGAAAAAAGGACGAGGAAAGAGATTAGAAGATGGCTAAAGTCATGACTCAACTTGATCTTCTCACCAAGCATGTAATGGGAGCTCTTCCAAAGGTGGTTAATGCCATTACTTCTAATAGTGTTAAAGCTTATGATGATGAGGAAGTAAATTCTCTTGAGGAGGAAATTTGGTTCTTGTCAAACCAAACTAGGGGTTCCTTCCCTACCTATCAAAGGCAAGGTAGGCATTAAGGTTCGAAGGAAATGATCATGATAGAGATTGGCATGATAGAGATCGTGATGGCATCTTGGATTGGAGAGATATGGATAAATACTATGGCTGATACATACCTCCACATAATAGGGCCAATGGTCAAGAGTCAAGCTCCATTGACCCGGAGAAGTTAAAAAATATAGATGTCCTTTTTTGTATCTTGATGCATGTTGAGTGAACCGATAAGATGGTTAGAGAGTTTAAAAGTGATTTCCACAACTCAATGAATTGATGATATCTCATTTGACCTCTGTCAAGAAACTTGAAACTCAGGTGGGCAAATATCAGCTAATCTCAATGCAAGACCAAAGGGTTGGTTGCCTAGTGGCACGATTTGTAATAATAAGAATGATGCTTATGTCATAGTTATTGTCACTAGGAGTGGACTGACTCTTGATAAATATATTGTTGATATTGATGAAGACCCCAGTGAAAGGAGAAGTGCTGAACAAGAAAATGAAAAAAAGGTGGTTAAAAAAGTCTAGTAATGTGGTTCCAAAGATCAATGAGTCAATTGTTAAAATGCCAAAGGTAGTTGAAGAGAAGGGTGAAATTGAGGAAGCTCTAAAAGGGTTGAGGGTAATGCTCAAAAACTTGATGAAACTTCAGTTGTTACTTTATTACAAATCATAATTCCTCTCTCGTTCACACAAAGGCTCAAGAAGAAAGAAGATGATACAAAATTCAAGAAATTTCTTGCAAAATTTAGCAACTTATTGGTGAATATTCCATCATTAGAAGCTTTACAAGAGATACCCAAGTATTCTAAATTCATGAAGGACTTGGTTACAAAGAAATGAGTCATGGATGTTTAAACTATAGAGGTAACCCAAAATTTAGTGCCATAATGTCTAGCACAATGGTGGTGAAGACAGACGACCCGGGTGAATTCACTATTCCTTGTATTATTGGGATGCACAAGTTTGAAAAATCTTTGTGCGATCTTGGGGAAAGCATTAATTTGATGCCATTTGCCGTGTTTCAAAAGTTAGGTTTGGGTGTTCGTACACCAACCCCAATAAGGCTTTTAATGGCCAATCATTTTATTAAAAAGCTCATGAGAGTGATATATGATGTTCTTAAGAAAGTGGATTAGTTCAAATTTTTGGCGACATTGATATTATCGATTGTGAGATGGCCATGAGGCCCCCATCATTTTGGGTAGGACTTTCTTGGATATTGGAAGAGCCTTAGTAGATGTTGAATATGGTGAAATAAAGTTTTAAGTGAATAATGAAGAGGTCTCTTTCAATATGTGTAAATCTATGAAACAACCTAAGGATTTACAAGTTATTTCGGTGTTTGATATGGTTGATGAGGAGTTGACTAACACCATAATGGCTAGTCTTATAGATGAACCCTTGGCAGGTAAATTACGGAACTTAGGGAGTGAAGTAATTGAATATAAGAGTGAGGTGGTTACTTTTATGATGAGTCTTGGATCTTATAGTAGAAATCCTTGTGAGAACAACACTTGGCCAACCATTTTTGTGGATGATCTATTGCCTCGGTAAAAGAAAGTCTCAAGGTCTATGGTAAAAGAGTTCATTGGTACTATTGCGTGCCCTGTAGCGAAGATAAAAGGAATTATTCCCGAAAGTTGTTCAAATATGTCCAAATAGAAGATGTGTCATGATGTTAAGACATTGAACCAATAAGTTTGTAGTGGTGATAATGTGCTCCTCTTCAACAATGGGTTGAAACATTTTGCGGGAAAGCTTAAAACTAAGTGGTCTGGCCCTTTCATGGTCTCTAATGTCTATTCAAATGGAAAAATTTAATTAGGATACCATGAGAAAAAGAAGTTCATGGTGAATGGACAAGGATTGAGGCATTACCACATGTGTGGATTCGGAGTGGCTATAGTTGAGTCGCTTTGTTCAAGGATCCTAAATGATGATCAAATGATGCCATGCCACAACTATAAAAAAGGCGCTTCTTAGGAAGCAACCCAAGGTTTTTTATTGATGTTTTCTAATGTTATTGATTCTACATTTTAACTTGTTTTGGTGTTTGTAAGTGATATCATAAGTCGGGATGTGTGAAGAAAGGTTGGGGGGCTCAAAACTGCGCCTTGAGCCTATATTTTGATTTGAAAATTTGCTGAAAATTGCATATCCCAGCTTGGAATTGCAATGGTTATGCTTGAGCAGTCCAAGTATAGTTGAAAAGCATGTGTAGGCAGCATAAACTGTTGGGACCTACACTGGACATGCTGGAGCAGTCCAGGGTAGGTCAGGTTCACCCAAAATGTTGTTGGAAGCAGCAACACTTCCTGGACCTACGTTGGACATGCTTAAGCAGTCTAGGTGCATGCCAGGAAAAGTTGGAGTGCAGGTGTAACACCCCGAGAACACACCCTAGACATTACATGATGATTTAGACTATGAATTATCCCAAACTAACTCTTGACGTCTTTTCAACTTAGAACTCACATGAAACTTGAAATAGCATATGTAGAAACTGATTCGAACTTTTAATGGATATCAAAGATCTAAAAGCTGACTCAAATTTTAAATGGATATCAAAGATCTAAAAGAACTTTCAGCACTGAACAAGAGTCTAATAATCTAGGTACGCAGAATATAAGGTCTCACTAAAAGTTGGGATGCAGGTGATGATGCCCATAGTCAAATGTGTTGATGGAAACGAGCACCCAAACCTACATTATAAGAAAATGTATAACATAGACATATATATGGGTTAGTACTTCTGGAATGTACGAAGTATGTAGGGGTGAATGCGTAGGTAAAATAAGAACTAAATGTATATGTACACTTTCAAATGATGCATGCTAACCGTAAATGACTCACCTTGGACAAGAGTAAACCTAAAGACTGCAAAATCATAAAAACATGGATAATGAAACATATGAAATAACCTAGTGAGCCATAACACTTAGTTTTTGAAATCTTTTCTTTTATACTTTTTTATGGGAGTTTATTCTAACAAAAATAAACCATGTGAGCTATCATGGAGCTCAACATCTTACCCACATTAGGGAGAGCTGTCTCCCTTGCCATCGAAATAGAACCTTAACTTAAGTGATCACTATACTTTATCCATATTGGGAAAAAAGTTTAACCTACGGTAGCACGTAGTTTATAGGAATTTTGGATACGCTCATCCGTACTTCCTCCTCGGTGCTAAATAATACTCCAAGAATATATATATATGCTCATACTTAAGAAATCCACCTTAAAATAACATAAGGGTTGGTATACTAAAATCCAGTTAAGTTTCTCTTTACTTTAAATAATAATCAAGATGAACACTTGTGGATTTCATGTCTTATCTTTAGATCAAAAGATCAGGCTTTCTTGAATTATGCTAGATTGCATATGAATGGAACTTTGAAGTTTAAACTTTCTTGTAAATTTAAGCTTCATCTTAAATCTTGAAACTCTTACTTTCTTTAATAACACTTATAACAATATATCAGGCTCAATACCCATATAGAAATCTTTCGCCAGAATCCTTATCAAAGTAATGAAGCTCAAACCACAATATCAATCATAAAGTTCAAAACATGAATGATGTAACCTTCATGCATTTTTTACATTCAAATCACAAGATAAAGGTATACTTCAATACATGAGAATGTGAGGGATGAACCCTAATATAAACATGTAAATTAAATCATAAAACCATGATTTATGGGAATAAGGATGGAATAATTAAGCTTGTTCAAAAACCCCATATACCTGGAATTGCTTGACCTGGGAAGAGAAATTGAACTTTGAGACGTGATAGATGACTTAGTGAGAGAAACCCTAATATTTTGTTCTTGAAGATGGGAGGATAAAAGATGTTGTTAATTGACTGAAGGATTGATAAAAATAATGCCTTTATGGGGTTATTGATCGTGGGTGTGGAGTTATAGGAGTGGAAATGACCAAAAGGCCCTTTAACTGAACTTACAAAAAATTTTCCACCAGTCGTAACGAGTAAACCATACGACTCGTATGGAGAGGATACGAGTTCGGATAGTAACTCATAATCTTGGTAGTGGAAATGATAGCACACACTGTTCAACATACGAGGGGAAGATTACGACTCATTATATGTCCATACGACTTGGAAACATCCACTCGTAACTTGGACAGAAACTTTAGGAACCTATACTGCTGAACTTACGACTCCTCTTCATACTCCTCATAAATTGCTATGACAATTTCTACGGTCAAATAGTATCTACAACCAACTTCAACTACTCCACACTGCCATAGCTACAACTTATAACATATGACTCGTAAGGTGTATGTACGATTTAAAAGGGGCTATCGTAAATTGCACAGTGGCTTCGAAACACGGAGCATTACAATATCTACCCCTTTGAAACATTCTTCCTTAAATGTGATTCATATAGGATTTGGAAAAGAATGAACACCTCTACACCAAACTTATAACCAAGATGATATTTATCACAATGATCCAATTACTCACAACATAGGATACGACTTAAGAATGGTTAAACCGACTTAAAGAGAAAGAGTTTTGGCTGAAAATAAGTATTTACCTTTGATAGGAACTGAGTTGGAAGAAAAGAGATGAGGATACTTGGTCATCATGTCAGCTTCAGCTTCCCACGTGGCCCCTTCAACCAAATTATTTCTCCAAAGAACCTTTACTGAAACTACCTCTTTATTCCATTGCCTTCGGACCTACCTATCAAGTATCTCCACAAGAATATCCTCATACAACAAGTTATGTTTGACCACAATACTGTCTAGGGGAATGACACGACCCATCCTAGGCCCTTGTCGTAATGGGTGTCTCAAGTACGACCAGGACCAGAGACCACCCCCATTACCGAATCTAACCTCCAGCCGCCTGCCCTAAGTTGGATGAATTTGGAGCATGTAACAAGATAGTTTAGCTACACACATGAAGACTCTGGGATAAGATCGCAACCGTGACCAAACCAACTTAGTCCAACCATCCCATAAGGATAATCTAACCATACCAAACCATAACAAAACAAGGGCCATAAACCAGGCCATAACCAAGGACGTTCCAAACATAATATAAATAATCCCAAAATGAAACAGGATGGAACAACCAACAATATCGTCCAATGATGTCAGCCCTTCAACTTATTCAAATGCTAAGGCCAACCCCAATACCAATCCTGCCCATTCCAACCTATAGAAGTACGAATAAACGTCTAACCGAAAGAGTAATAAAATATGGTTGGGACATGCCCCGAACCATAGCCAAAACCAATATCCAACATAAAACCAAAATGTCTAGAAATATCCATAATATGAAATGGAGCCTTTCAAAAAGTTGGACGCTCACCACTTCAGTCCAGATGCTGATCCCGAGTCAATCACTATGTCGGAGGAGTAGAACGACCGGTTCCTGCATAGCATGGTTATACAATCGCCAGTAGATGAGGTTAGCGAGTGACCACTAGCATTATCTTAGTGTTAGAATAAAATAATTCCAATTATAAAATAAAGTAAAACTGTCTATATGCATAGAACTATACATATATATATATATATATATATATGACCATGCCAGGAAAAGGGATCTGGTTTTGCATGCCTTTAAAACCTTTACCTGGGCTATGTAGATTTGCCTTCTTAAACCACCTATGGGCTATATGGGTTTAGCTCCCATTGCTGAAAGAGCCCAAGTGTGTGTGGCCGCACGACCAGGGAAATATCCCTTGGGATGACTAGTACATCACCCAAATATAGTATGACATCGTGCATACAGTCACCAAGACCAACCTCATATCGGTAAATATGAGTTTCCAGTTTTGGTCCCCCTGGGACTTCCACCTTCCATGTCTTGGATACACATCCCACCATTATTTCCCAATTAAAATTAATTTCAAAATAACTAAACAATTATTTATTTATTAACCAAGGCCACTAATATTTGTATTATCATACCATAAAACTAGGCTCTGATACCAACTTGACACGGCCCGCCATGGTGCCTTGTCGTAATGGGTGTCCCAAGTCCGACAAGGACTGGAGACCCCCCTATTACCCAACACAACCTCCATCTGCCTGTCCTGAGTTGGATGAATTCTTAGCATGTACCAACATAGTGTAACAGCTCACATGAAGACTCTAGGATAAGATCACAATCGTGACCAACCCAACCAAGTCTAATCATGCTATAAGGATAATCCAACTATACCAAACCATTCCAAAACAAGGGTTATAAATTAGGCTATAACCAAGGATGTTCCAAACATAATATAAATAATACCAAAATGAAATAGGATGGAACAACCAACAATATCATCCAATGATGTCCGCCCTTCAGTTTATTCCAATGCCAAGGCCGACACCAATATCGATCCCTCCCATTCCAACCCATAGAAGTACCACAAAGACTTTAATGAAAAAAGTAATGAAATTCGTTTGGGACATGCCCCAAACCATATCCTAAACCAATATCCAAATTAAAATCAAAATGTCTAGAAATATCTATAACATAAAATAGAGCCTTCCAAAAGGACGAAAAATCACCACTTCAGTCCAAATGCTGATCTCGAGTCAATTAATATGTAGGAGGAGTAAAATGACCTAATCCTTCATAGTGTGGGTATACAACCGCTAGTAGACGGGTTTAGCGAGTGACCTCTAGCATGATCTCAGGGCAAGGATAAAATAATGCCATTGATAAAACCAAGTAAAACCATACATATGTACACAACAATACATATATATATATATATAACTATGTCGGGAAAAAGGACTAGGTTTAGCATGCCTCTAAAACTTTTACGTGGGCTGTGTATCTTTGCCGTCCTAAACCACCCACAGGCTATATGAGTTTATCTCCTCTTGCTGAAAGGGACCCAGTGCGTGTAGCCGCATGACCAGTGAAGTATCCTTTGAAATGACTAGTACATACCCCAAATATAGTGTGACATCATGCACACGTTCACCAAGACCAACCTCATATCGATAATTATGAGTCTCCAGTTTTGGTCCCTCTGGGACCTCCACCTTCCACGGATTTGCTACACATCACGCCCTTGTTGCCTAATTAAAATCAATTTCTAAATAACCAAAACATTATCCATTTATTAACCAAGGCCATTAATATTGACATCGTCATACCAATCCTTACTTGTAAGTATCATCTATATTCAACCATTTATTGGTTTAAGGGGACTTTTAAGTACCCTTCCATTTGCCATATTAAACCACTTGGTGGATTTCATGTGCCCCTCAAGCATAACCATTAGCCATTTACCATTCCAAGCTATTTAAACCATGCATAATTCCTTTACCAAGTTTTAAAACACACAAGAGTTCCATTAAAAGTAGTCAATGCAATGAACATATCTTTATAAGCATTTTGTCAACACACATTGGGGGCATAGTATGACAAAAACCAATTCCAATTACCACTAAACCATTCCCATGCAGTCCACTTATCCAAAACCACCATTAATGCACATAAAAGCATAATAAAACCCGGGGAAACCATAACCAACCATTTAACTTTAAAAGCCCCAATTCATAATTGAAAACAAAATTCATCCAATCAATGAAATCATAGATACATTCATGAAAACCATTCATTTAATAGAATTAACAATAAGGGAAGAGAAAATGCCTTAAACCAAGATGATGATGGAAAGAAATCACCAAGACAAGCCCCAAATTGTTACTTTAGTTGAAACCCTAGCTTTCTTTGTCCAAAAGCTCATGAGAGAATTATGGAGGGTTTTAGAAAAGTTTCTAAGTGTTAATGAACGGAATAATAGGGTAAATAATCTTCCAAGTAGGTTAGAAGTCGTGGGACCTTATTAGGATAATTGAGGAAATGTCCAAAATGCCCATACTTAAGTTGCACCAAAATCTCGTCACAAAGATACAACTGTCCCACACAAGTTGTACCCTCTGATACAATTAGTATCCTCCGCTCGTATACTGGCCTTAACCCTTTGATCAAACACTGTTCCGTATATGAATTATCCAACCAAGCCGTATTGATAGCATATGATCCGTACCCTCCATCTGTACCCCTGGCAGATTTACACCTAAGGAAGATTTAGACACTATCCACCATACAAGTCCTGGGTACGACCCATACTCTGTCTTACGGCTCATGGTGAGCCACTCGTACTCAGAACCAAACTAAGTAACCAAGTCTAAGATTAAGTTAAGGAACCAAATGATTCGTAACTACTTTTACAACTCTTACCCCTAAGTCGTTTCCATTTCAGTAACCAAAATCCATCCTACAGACCAACACTGGTCAGTATACGACTGGACCACACCATCCATACCCCATAATATGACTCATACCCATAAGTCGTATTGGGTCCAAAGATCAAAATTTTTGGAAATTTTTCAAGGTCCAGAAACCAAGGTATTTTAGTCTCCCCCATTAGAAACATTCATCCCTGAATGACGGACAAGGTAGGGGTAACCACACGCAAGAGTCATTTGAATTATCAAATATATTCCCAATCTTTAACAAAGTTTGAAAACAAAAAGGCAAAGATATTAATCTTTTCTTTAACAAACTCAGAAAATAAAGATGTGTTGAAGACATATACCTTCCGCACGAATCCCAGTAGCATAAAACAAATGCTGATATTTGGACTTTGTGTCCTCTTTCGCTTGCCTTGTAGCTTCTTCCACCTTATGGTTCTGCCAAAGAACCTTAATGGAAGCCACATCCTTGGTCTACAATTGATGAACCTGGCCATCTAAGATCTCAACCTCAATTTCTTCATAAGACAAAGAATCAGTGATACCCAATCCTTCCAATAGAATAATTGAAGAAGGATCTCCAATGAACTTCTCAACATGGAAACATAAAAGACCAGAAAAACAAGCTCAAGCTAGACAACTCCAGTTTATAGGCAACATTACAAACTCTCTGTAAAATCTTATAAGGACCCACATACCGAGGAATAATCTTCCCTTTCTTGCCAAACCACACTACTCCCTTCATGGGAGATACCTCGAGGAAAACCTTTTCCCTAATATCAAATTCCAAGTCTCTACGCCTAACATCCTCATAGGACTTTTGGCGACTTTGGGTAGCCTGAAGACTATCCCAAATCACCTTCACCTTCTCTATAGCCTGGTAAACCAAATCGGGACCAAACATGTATGACTCACCAAGCTCAAACTAACCAATAGGAGATCTACACCTTCTACCATACAATCCCATAAAAGGTGCCATACCAATACTAGAATTATAACTATTGTTGTAAGCAAACTCCACCAAAGGTAGATGCTCAACCCAATTGCCACCATAATTAATCACATAGGCCTGTAGCATATCCTCTAATGTCTGAATAATTCTCTCCGCTTAACCATCCATCTGCCAATGGAAAGAAGTACTTAAACTCACCTTAGTACCCAACCCTCTCTGAAAAAATCACAAGAAGTGAGATGTAAACTGCGTGCCATGATTAGAAATAATCAAAATAGGAACCCTATGTAGATTTACAATCTCCTGAAGATACAACTACGCATAATCCTTCATCGAGAAGGTAGTCCACACTGGCAAAAAGTACATAGACTTAGTTATCCTATCCACGATGACCCAAATCGAATCATATTAATTTCGAGACCGAGGAAGACTGGTAATAAAGTCCATATTAATCACTTCCCACTTCCACTCAGGCAAATCAATTTCTTGATACAACCTTTATGGCCTTATGTGCTCAACCTTAACCTGTTGATACACCATGCACTTGGCCATAAAATCAGCCATATCCCTCTTTATACCATTCCACCAATAGATCTCCTTGAGATCATGATAAATCTTAGTCAAGCCGGGATGAACAACATAGCATAACTTATGCACTTCAGCCAAAATCCTTGGTCGCAACCCGTTGACATAAGGAACACACAACCTCCCTTGGTACCGTAAAGTACCATCACCACTGATCTTAAATACCACTACCTTTTTCCCACCAACGTCACCCTTGATTTTCATCAAGATATGATCCAACACTTGTTTCTTCTTAATCTCTTCACCAAGAGGTGATCGAACTACTTCTTTCTCCATCGCACCACTATCGTTGGGGTCCAAGAGGCAAACTCGAAGATTAGCTAAGAATTAAATATCCTTCACTACTTCC
Organism: Capsicum pubescens; assembly: GCA_030864215.1. Taxonomy (NCBI): domain Eukaryota; kingdom Viridiplantae; phylum Streptophyta; class Magnoliopsida; order Solanales; family Solanaceae; genus Capsicum; species Capsicum pubescens. The sequence continues at coordinate 135,840,216 of CM061545.1, read as the reverse complement.
TACTTTCCTTCCTCCATATGAGCCAAACTCTCCATGGATAACCTGCTAAAAGCATCAACAACCACATTAGCCTTACTTGGGTGATAGTGAAGACTCATATTATAATCCTTGAGAAGCTCAAGCCATCTCTTATGCCTGATATTAGGCTCTTTCTGGGTGAACACATACTGTACACTCTTATCATCAGAAAAGATATCCATGTGCACACCATAAAAATAATGTCGCCATATTTTAAAAGAAAACATAACTGCCAAGAGCTACAAATCACAATTAGGATAATTCCTCTCATGTACCTTTAATTGCCTGGATGCATAGGCAATCACCTTTCTATTCTTCATCAACACACCACCAAGACCTACCCGAGATGAATCACAACAAACCACGAACCCATCATTGCCTTCCAGCAAAGTAAGAATTGGAGTCGAAGTTAACTTCTCCTTGAACTTCTCGAAACTCCCTTCACAAGCATCTGACCAAGAAAACTTGATCTTCTTCTGAGTTAACTTAGTCAAAGAAGCAACTATCGATGAAAATCTTTCCATAAACCGCCTATAATACCCATTTGTACCCAAAAAGCTCCGAATGTTGGATGGAGTTGTAGGTCTCGGTCACTTCTTCACCATAACAACCCATTACAGATCCACCATGATCCCTTCACTAGAAATAATGTGACCCAAGAAAGCTACAACGTTCAGCCTAAACTCACACTTGGAGAAATTGGCATACAAATGCTATTCCTTTAAGGTCTGCAACACCATAAAAAGGTGAGTAGCCTGATCCACCTCACTCTTCGAATAAACCAGAATGTCATCGATGAACACAATAGCGAAGAGATCCAAATATTGATGAAAAACTTTGTTCATCAAATCCATAAATGCTATCGGAGCATTAGTCAACCCAAATAACATCACTAAAATCTCAAAGTGCCCATATCGAGTATGAAAAGCCATCTTAGGGATATCCATCTCTCTAATCATTAGCTGAAGGTACCCAGACCGAAAATCTATCTTAGAAAAGAACTTGGCTCCTTGCAACTGGTCAAATAGATCATCTATCCTTGGAAGAGGATACTTATTCTTGACCTTCACCTTGTTCAGCTGCCTATAGTCTTTGCACATCCGAAGGGAACATCCTTCATATGCATAAACAACACCAGTGCACCCAAAAAATATACACTAGGATGAATAAGCCCCATATCTAAAAGATCCTTAAATTGCTCCTTAAGTTCTCTTAACTCAGTCGGAGCTATTCTATATGGAGGAATATAAATTGGACTAGTGTTCAAAATTAGATCAATACTAAACTCTATTTCCCTATCTGGAGAAAAACCAGGAAGATCATCTAGAAAGACCTCTAGAAACTCACTAATTACTAGAACTGATTGGAAAGAGGAACCTTCTAAGTTAGAATCTTTAACCTTGACCAAGTGATAAAGACAAACCTTAGAGATTAACTTTCGAGCTCAAAGATAAAATATAAATCTCCACCTAGGAGCTAATGAAACACCCTCTCACTTTATAATCGACTCACCAGGGAACCTAAAGATAACCCTATGGGTCTAAAAATCTAAGGATGCATAACAAGAGTGTAACCAGTCCAAACCCAGAATGACATCAAAATCTACCATATTCAACTCATACAGATCCACCCAGGTCTGTTTGCCACCAAAAGATACCACACATCCTATAGACTCTCTTAGTAATAACCGAGTCACCTACTAGGGTAGAAATAGAAAAAGGATCCAAAATAACTTTTTGATTAAAACATAAAGATACAACCGTATAAGGAGTCACATAGAAGAGGGTAAATGTCGAATAAAGCAAATAATATACGACACAAAAGAAAAGTTGTAATGTACCCGTAATGACATTAGGTGATGCCTCGAATCCCTGTTAAGATGCCAAAGCATACAACCTATTCCGACCAACACTAGAACCAGGAGCTGTAACAGAAGAAGATGCAACACCACCAGGTATAGGAGTAGAAGATGAAGCCACATAAATCTTATTCGACCCCGTAGCAACCTTATTGATCGGAAAATCCCTGAGCCGATGGCCTGCCTTGCCATACTTGAAGCATATATACTTTTCTTCATCGTAATAACCCCAATGAGGATGACCAAAAAACTGACAAAGAGGGCATGAACAAATTGGCTGACCTTTCCTTGCTTGAGATTGGGCACCCTACGCTCGGAAATTTTAACCACCATGATGACACCTGTCGCTCAACTGGTAAGGAGAACTAGAAGTAGAGTAGGAACAAGAACTCCCTCACTTCTTTTACTGCCATTTTCCACCATCTCAACCACCCTGACACTGAGCACCTCCATAGTAAAAAAACCTACTCCTGTTCTCCTACCTCTCCCTAAACTCTTCCTGCTTTCTCTTCTCATCCTCTACCTTCTGTATATAAATAATCAATATAGAGATGTCCATATTCTTAATCAACAAGGCAGTCTTGATCTCCAAAATAAAATCTCGATTCAATCCAGAAGCAAACTTACTCATTCTAGCCCTCATGCCAACCACTAAATCAGGTGCATACCTTGAAAATTGATGAAACTTCAAGGCATTTTCCTTGACAGACATTCTCCCCTGCTTGAGTTCACGAACTTCTCCATCTTTTTTCACTCAACTCTTGGGGAAAGAAATGTTCCAGAAAAGCACTAGAGAAGCCATCCTATAAGGATGATCCTGCATATCTCCTCTATCCCTATCCCACTCTTTATACCAATGATATGCAACCTCTTTGAGCTGATAAGTTGCTAAGTTTACTGCCTCTACATTGGTAGCCTACATTACCTAAAATATCTTCTCCATTTCATCCATGAAGCCATATGGATCCTCCTTCACATTTAATCTATAAAAAGTAGGAGGACCCATCTTCATAAATTGGCCAACCCTTGTGGCCCTAGAAGATAAAGCACCAGACACCTCCTGCTCAGCCTGGACAATAACAAATTTAGCAATAACATGAATAGACTGACAAAATTCTGCATTAGTTACCTCACCTGAGGAGGACTAGTAGAAATTTGTGGAACTCTAAAACTATCAGGGATAGGATCGTAAGATCGAAGATAAACCCCAGAAGTAGGATGCACATCTTCAACATTACCCCAGTTGGGATAGAAGAATTTCTTTGTGTTCTAGATATATGAGGCATGATTTGAAAGATGAACAAACAAGGATTAGAGAAGATTCAAGGATTAAGACTCCATGCTTGAAAATACAATACCAAAAAGGTAAAACATTCCTAAATGCCTTGTAGCCTCTTCCTTATGAGTATGGTGCACTACACACCCCTAAAAGAGACTTTACTCGACATGACTTTGTGGACTCCCAATTGACCATGAAACTAGGCTATGATACCAAATTGACATGACCCGCTATGGGGCCTTGTTGTAATGGGCGTCCTAATTCCGACTAGGACTGGAGACCACCCCTATTACCTAACCCAACCTCCAGCCACCTACCCTGAGTTGACTGAATTCGGAGCATGCAATAAGATAGTGTACAAGCTCACATGAAGACTCTGGGATAAGATCATAACTATGACTGACCCAACCAAGTCCAACCATCCCATAAGGATAATCCAACCATACCAAACCATACCAAACCACACCAAAATAAGGGTCATAAACCAGGACATAACCAAGGACATTCCAAATATAATATAAATAATCCGAAAATGAAATAGGATAGAACAACCAACAATTTCAACCAATGATGTTCGCCTTTCAGCTTATTCCAATGCCAAGGCCAACACCAATATAGATACCACATATTCCAACCCATAGAAGTACCATAAAGCCTATAATTGAAAGAGTAATCAAATTTGGTTGGGATATGACCCGAACCATAGCCTAAACCAATATCCAAAATAAAACTAAAATGTCTAGAAATATCCATAACATGAAATGGATCCTTCTAAAAGGATGGAAGATCACCACTTCAGTCCAAATGCTGATCCTGAGTCAATTACTATGTAGGAGGAGTAGAACGGCCGAATCCTGTATAGCGTGGGTATACAGCTGCCACTAGATGGGTTTAGCGAGTGACCGCTAGCATGATCTCAGGGTAAGGATAAAATAATGCCATTTATAAAACCAAGTAAGACTATCCATATGCACACAACCATACATATATATATATATATAACCATGTCCAAAAAAGGGACCCAGGTTAGCATGACTTTAAAACCTTTACCTCGGTTGTGTATCTTTACCGTCCTAAACCACACTGAAATAGCCCAGTGCGTGTAGCCGTAAGAACATTGAAGTATCCCTGGATATGACTAGTACATCTCTCAAATATAGTGTGACATCATGCACACGGTCACTGAGACCAACCTCATATTGACAAATATGAGTTTCTAGTTTTGGTTCCCCTGGGATCTCCACCTTCAACAAATTTGCTACATATCCCGCCATTATTGCCTAATTAAAATCATTTTCCAAATAACCAAATCATTATCCATTTATTAACCAAGGCCATTGATATTGGTATCATCTTACCAATATTTACTTGCAAGTATCAGACTTTTAAGTGCCCTTCCATTTACCATATTAAACCATTTGATGGATTCCATGTGGCCTTCAAGCATAACCATTAGCCATTTACCATTCCAATCCATTTAAACCATGCATAATTCCTTTACCAAGTTTTAAAACATGCAAGAGTTCCATTAAAAATAGTCAATGCAATGAACATATCCTTATAAAAATTTGTCAAACACATTAAGGGCATAGTATGACCAAAACCAATTCCATTTACCATTAAAACATTTCCATGCAATCCACTTATCCAAAACCACCATTAATGCACATAAAAGCATAATAAAACCATGGGAAACCATAACCATCCATTTAACATCAAAACTCCCAATCCATATTTGAAAACCAAAATCATACAATCAATGAAATCATAGAAACATTTAAGAAAACTATTTATTTAATTAAAATTAAAAATGAGGGAAGAGAAGATGCCTTAAACTAAGATGATGATGGAAATAAATAACCAAGACAAGCCCCAGATTGATCCTTTAGCTAAAACCCTAGCTTCCTTTGCCTAAAAGCATTTGAGAGAATTATGGAATGTGTTAAATTTTTTTTTAAGTATTAATGAATGGAATAATGGGGTAAATACCTTCCAAGTAGGTTAGAAGTCATGGGACATTATTAGGATAAGTGGGGAAATATCCAAAATGCCCACACTTAAGTTTCACCAAAATCCCATCACAGGGATACGACTGTCCGACACGAGTCATACCTTCCGATATGATTGGTGTCCTTTTCTCATATCCTGGTCTCAACCTTTGGATCAAACAGTATCCCATATATGACACATACAACCAAGTTATATTGATAGCATACGATCCATACCCTTCACCCATACACCCGACAGATTTATACCCAAGAAAGGTTTAGACACTGTCTACCATTGAAGTCCTGGGTACGACTCGTACCCTAGCTTATGGCTCATGGTGAGCCACTCATACTCATATCCTACCTAAGTAACCAAGTCTATGATTAATTTAAGGAACCAAATAATCCATAACCACCAATATGAATCATACCCCTAAGTTGTATCCGTTCCAGTAACAAAAATCCATCCCACCAACCAATATTAGTCAGTATACAACTGGACCATACCATCCATACCACAACATACGACTCGGAACCATGAGTCATATTGGGTCTAGATTTAGAATTCCAGGAATTTTTCTAAGGTCCAGAAAGCAAGGTGTTTTAGGGAACTACTAAGAAAGAATCTCCAATGCACTTCTTAAGCATTGAGATATGGAGTTATTGGTGAACTGCAACTAACTCTAATGGAAGGTATAATTTGTAAGCTACCTCTCCTATAATCCTCACTATCACATACGGACTATCAAATTTGGGACTCAGCTTCTCTTTATTTCCAAATCTCATTATTCCCTTCATAGGTGACACTTTCAAGAATACCAAATCCCTCACTTCAAACTTGAGCTCTCTCCTTATCACATTTGTATATGAATCCTAACAACTCTGTGCATTCTTCAATTTTTCATGAATCAACTAAGACATTGCCATAGATTCAAGAAAAGAATCTGACCTAATGAATATCACTTCACCAACCTTGAACCATCCTATGGATGATTTTCACCTATGCCCATACAATGCTTCAAATAGAGCTATATGAATACTATCATGATAACTATTACTATACGTAAACTCAATCAAGGGTAGATGGTCATCCCAACTTTCTTTAAAGTCTAAAACACACTCCCTCAACATTTTTTCTAGTGTCTGAATTATGCGTTCAGCCTGACCATCGGTCTACAGATGAAAAGAAGTACTAAGCTTACCCTTTGTACCAAGGCCTTTTTGAAAAGACTACCAAAACTGTGAAGTGAATTGCGTGCCTTTGTCTAAAATAATGGATAAACGTATACCATGAAGCCTTACCAACTCATGAGTATATATTTTGGCATAATTTTTCGCTATATCTGAAGTCTTGACGGGTAGAAAATGGGATGATTTAGTCATTCGGTCTACTATGAACGAAATTGAATCATGCTGACGTCTTGTAAGAGACAACCCTATGATGAAATCCATATTCACTACTTCCCACTTCCAAGTAAGGATGGGGATATCCTATAGTGTACCACCTAGTCTCTGGTGTTCATCCTTAACTTTTTGGCAATCTGGACACTTGGCCACCAACTCTGCTAAGTCCCTCTTAATACTGTTCCACCAATAGATTTCTCGTAAGTCACAGTACATCTTAGTAGCACTCAGATGGATGGAATACCTTAAACCATGGGTATAATTTAGTATCCTTTCCCTCAACTCGTCCATATTTGGAACATAAAGCCTTCCTTGATGGTGAGGTACACCATCTCCCCCTTGGGGAGAAAAACTTTACCTTTTGTTGTTGGATTGCATCCAATATTTTGCTAAGTATGGGATCATTTCATTGTTTCTCCTTCACTTCCACCACCAAATATGATTCCAAATCATTCTGAACTACTACTCTCCTATATTCAGTGCCAATTAAATATATTACCAAACGGGCTAATCTATGTACCTTTTTGGCCAATTCTCATTCTTTCATTTTCACAAGTGACACACTACCCATAGACTGCCTACTCAGTGCATCTACCACCACGTTAGCCTTACCCGAATGATAGAGCATATTTATGTCATAGTCTTTCAATAATTTTAACCATCTTCTTTGTTAAAGATTCAGCTACTGCTGAGAAAATACATACTGGAGACTCTTATGGTTAGTGAAAATATCAACCTGCACACCATAGAGGTAGTGTCTCTAAATTTTCAAGGCAAATTTTGCGACAGCTAACTCCTAGTCATGAGTTAGTTAATTCTTCTCATGATCCTTAAGTTTCCTGGAGGCATAGGCTATCACTCTTCTATTTTCATCAATACACAGCCTAGACCAACTCTTGAAGCATCACAGTACACTACAAATCCATTTAACCCTTCTAGTAGAGCTAATATTGGTGCTGAGGTCAATCTATCCTTCAACTCTTGGAAACTCTTCTCACACTTATCCTACTTTATAAATTTCACCTTATTTTGGGTCAGCATAGTCAATGGTGTGGCTATAGAGGATAACCCTTCAATAATCTTCTATAATACCCAGCCAAACCTAAAAATCTCCTAATATCGAATGGAGTGATAGATCTAGGCTAATGCTTCACTGCATTAGTATTCTGAGGATCTATATGATTACCAACCCCTAAAATGACATGCCTAATGAAGGTTGATTCCAACAAAAATTCATATTTACCAAACTTCGCATATAATTGATGGTCTTTGAGGGTCTGCAGTACTATTCTAAAATAGTCTGTATGCTCCTCCTCACTCTTAGAATATACCAATATATCATCTATAAAGACAATGTAAAATATGTCCAACTATTTCTTGAAGACCCTGTTCATCAAATCCATAAAGGTTGCAAAAACATTTATTAGTCCAAACAACATAACCACAAACTCAAAATAGCCGTACCTTATTTGCAAAGAAATTTTTGGAATGTCTTGCTCCCTGACTTTTAACTTATGGTATCCCAACCTAAGATCAATATTGAAAAACCACCGGACACCCTAAATTTGATCGAACAAATAGTCGATTTGAGGAATAGGGTACTTGTTCTTGATTGTAACTTTGTTTAGTTTTCTATAATCTATACACATTATGATAGTGACATCTTTCTTGAGCATAAAATAAATTGGAGCACCCCACGGAGATACACTAGGCTTGATGAAAACTTTAACTAAGAGGTACTTAAGCTGCTCCTTTAACTCTTTATGTTTGGTCAAAGCCATGTGATATGGAGGGATAGAGGTGGGTTGAGTATCAGGAATAAGATCCATTTTGAACTTGATTTCTCCATCTTGAGGTACCCCTAGCAGATATTTAGGGAAAACCTCTAAAAACTCATTGACTACACATACTGATTGAACTTTCTGGGCTTCATACTTGGTATCTTTGACTCAAAATAATGATAGATACACCCTTTTGATATTAACTTTCTGGATTTAATATAAGAGATGAAATGACCTTTGGGAGACACAGAACTAACCTCCCATTCGAAAACTGCCTCACCAGGTAACTAAAACTTAACCATATATGTGTGATAATCTATTGATGCATAGCATGAATGGAGCTAATCCATTCCCAAAATAACATCAAAATCTACCATCTCAATCTCTATTAGGTCTGCTAGCATGATCTTATAGAAGACGGTAATAGAAAAATCCCTAGAGACTCGCCTAACAACAACTGAATCACCCACTAGGGTAGAAATAGAGAATAGATTAGGGAGATTTTTAAGACCTACCCCTAAGTTTACAGTAACCAAGGGAGTTACATAAGAGAGATTTGATCCCGGGTCTAATAACACATATACATCAAGGTGAAAGACATGAATCATACCAGTGACAACATCTGAAGAAATTTCCTGCTCCTAAAGGGATGGTAAAGCATAGAACCAATTTTGGCACTGACCGCCAATTGTACTGGATGATGTGCCCTATGAAGGAACTGGACGACCTGGCTGGGCTACTGTGTTAGTATCTTGCCCTGAGGATGAGCATCTCTACCTCCCTGATTAGCATATGGACACTTCTTGATTATGTGGTCCATCTTACCACAACCATAGAAACCCCTTTACCCATTATGCACTCATCAGGATGGGTCTTTCCACACTTTGCACATATAGGGTAACTGGGCCTCCCTACTATACTATTCTGAGACCTAAAATTCAAAGTCCTACCCCACTGCTCCTGCCTGGTCCTAGGTATAGGATCACTGGCTGTAGATGGTTCAGACACTAAAGAATGACCTTGAAACTATGAATCGCTTCCTCCTCATGACCTGAATATACTCAAATTGTCCAGTCCTAGCTCGCTTGTTTCTCTTCTCCCTTTTCTTCAACTTTTCTACTTCAATCTTTTGAGCATGAGTCATCAACCTAGAAATATCCATATCCCCAATCATCATGGTAATCCTACACTCCTTGACCACCAAGTCAGACACCTAGTAACAAAATTACTCATACGAGCTCCAGATCCAGATAAAAACTCTGGGCATACTTAGCTAACTGAGTGAATTTAAGGCAATAATCTTTTACTATCATAGAGCCCTGTCTCATGTTCATAAAATCCCCTACTTTAGATTCCATCATCTCATGAGGGAAGAACCTGTCCAAAAAAATATTTTGGAACACCTGCCAACTCATAGGAGCTGCATTCTCACCCTACCATCCTTCCACATAGTGACCCAATCATAAGTAATATCCTTCATCCTATAGGACGTTATCTCTACACTTTCCTCTTCAGTAACATGCATGATCTGAGTAATCTTTCTTACCTTATCAATAAAAGTTGAGGATCCTCATCCACCTTTGACATATGGAACTCAGGTGGATTCATTCTTATAGTGTACCGAATCTAGGCTGCAGCTAGGTTACCATTTTGCTGAAGTGGGATTACTGCCTATTGGTTTCCCTAAACATTGACATTCACAGCTTGGGCATACATATGAAAGGCAGCCCAAAATTTAGCATAAGATATATTCTCATTCAGAGGGTCTGTGTGCAAGAGTGGATGTTCACCATTTTTACGTGTGTTGGCTTGGAGAGGAGGCATATTCTATCTCATAAAAGAATGAGCTAAGGAAGATAGAGACAACTGTAAGCATGATAGATCATGAAAGAAATGACAATTCCTAACTCATTCCATAGCCTCATGCTCATAAATGTGGTGCGCTTCACAATCATGATCAAGACTCTACGTAACGTGGCTTGTCTGACTCCTTTGGACTCTTTAAACCTTAGGCTTTGATACCAAGTTAGTAATGCCTCGAGAAAACCCCCTGCATGTCACACTTTGCATAGGACTATGAATATACCCAAGCTAACTCATGACATATTTTGAACTTAGAATTCATATGAAATGTGAAATAACATATGTAGAAACTGAAGGCAAAACATTTAATATCTTAATGTAAATCCTTAACTTTGGAAATCTTAACCAACTCTTTGAACATAGAACATACATAGACTAACAAGCCTCTACTATTAACTAGAGAGACACTGGGATGACCCCCAGATAACTCAAACTTTAAATAGAAATCAATGATATAAAAGAACTATAAGTACTGAACAAGAGTCTGATTAGCTGGGTCCTCGGACTATGAGGACTTACCAAAAGCTGGGACCAAAAGTTGAGATGTAGGTGATGATTCCCTTAGTCAACTGTACTGCTGGAAACGAGAATTCGAACCTACATTATGAGACAATGTAGCATATAGACATATATGTGGGTTAGTACTTCTGGAATGTACTGAGTATGTAAGGGTGAATGCATAAGTTAAACAAGAACTGAATATATATGTACACTTTCAAATGATGCATCCTAAGCATAAATGACTCACCTTGGACTTGAGTAAAACTAATGACTGCAAAAACATGAAAACATGGATGATGAAACATATGAAATAACCTAGTGAGCCATAACACTTAGTTTATGAAATCTTTTCTTTTATTCTTTCTTATGGGAGATTCTTATAAACATACACCATGTGAGCTATCATGGAGTCCAACATCGTACCCACGTTAGGGAGAGATGTCTACCCTTGACATCACAATAGAACCTTAACTTAAGTGATTACTATACTTCATCCATATTGAGAAAAAAACTTAACCTATAGTGCCACATACTTTTAAGAAATTTTGGATACGCTCATCTATATTCCCTTCTCGATGCTAAATACTACTCCTAGTATATATATATATATATATATATATATATATATGCTCATTCTTAAGAAATCCACCTTAAAATAGCATAAGTGTTTATTTACTGAAAAGTAATTATGTTTTTCTTTACTTTAAATCATAATCAAGATGAACACTTGTGGATTTCATGTCATATCCTTAGATCAAAAGATCAGGATTTCTTGAATCATGCTATATTGCATATGAATAGAACTTCAAAGATTAAACTTTCTTGTAAACTTAATGCTTCATCTTAAATCTCGAAACTCTTACTTTCTTTAATAACACTTATAACAAACTATCAAGATCAATACCCATACAAAAATCTTTCATCAGAATCCAAATCAAAGTAATAAAACTTAAATCACAATATCAATCTTAAAGTTCAAAACATGAATAGATGTAACCTTTATGCATATTCAACATTCAAATCACAAGATAAGGGTATACGTCAATATATGAGAATTCGAGGGATGAACCCTAATATAAAAAATATAAATTCAATCTTAAAACCATGCTTCTTGGGAACAAGGATGGAAGAATTGTCCTTGTTCAAAAACCCCACATACCTAGAATTACTTGACTTGTGAAGAGAACTTGAACTTTGAGACTTGAGAGATGACTTGGTAAGAGAAACCCTTATCTTTTGTTCTGGAAGATGGGAGAAAAAAAGATATTAATTGACTGAAGGATTAAGGAAAATAATGTATCTCTGGGGTTATAGGTCGTGGGTTGGGATTTATATGAGGGGAAAATACCAAAATGCCCCTAAACTAAACTTATAGAAATTGACCGCCAATTGTCATAACCATACGACTCGTATGGTGAGGATTTGTGTTGGACAAGTATCTGATAAGCTTAGTAGTGGAAAATATAGCACACACTGGTCAACATGCGATTGGAAGCTTACGACTCGTTACATGTCTATACGACTTTCAAACAACCACTCGTAGCTTGGACAGAAACTTAGGGAACCTATAATGATGAAATTACGATCCCTCTTCATAATTCTTGTAACATACTATGACAATTTCTAGGATCAAATCATATCTACAACTAACTTCAACTACTCCACGCTACCATAGCTATGACTTACAATATATGACTCATAAGGTGTATGTACGACTTAAAAAGGATGTGTCGTAAGTTGCACAATGGCTTCCAAACATGGATTATTACAGTAGGTGAGCCAAAATTGATGGAGCATACTATTTTGACCTGCACTGGACCTATTCGAGCAGTCCAAGTGTAGGTCTAGCGCATATGGCTCGCAATGGGCTATTTTTTAGCCAAATCCCTGGAGCATTGCATGCAAATGATCCATCAAGTGAGCCAAAAATTTGTTCCACACTATAATGCAAAACTTTTTTTTTTCATCACACTTTTAAATTCCTACAACCTCAGTACGTAGCTCGACCTAATTGTTTGTCGTGCTAGAAAATTTTTGCAAGATTCTTTGAATATTCTTCAAAATGCTCTTGGAGGCGAACACGTGTTGAAAGCACATATATGAGAAAACTTTGTAGAACACTCTTCAAAAGCACTTTTTTACCATCATACAAAAGTAATCTACCCTTCCATGCTTGCTTTATAGATATGTGCTTATTGAAAAATTTTGGTTTGCTTGTTTCCATGACATGTTTGAGAAGACTTTGTTGAGCTTTGTAAGTCTAGATCCATAGTATAGCTTTTTATTTGTCTTTTTGAGTCATAAATATTCTATCTCATTGGATTATACTCGGTTTCTTGAGTACATGCACTAGTTTAAGTTTGGGGGGTTAATAAGTCATCAATTTGACAACTTGTTAGCACATTTTAAGATTAAATTATCATAATTTTTCTTTAATATTGTGTTAATATCATGTATAATGCTCATTTGTGTTTGTAAAGGTTGAAAGTGAAGATGAGCAAGCCGTTCAAGTCAATAGAAAATTAAGACAACTCACACAAGTGGGTGGCCAAAATGTCCAAAATAGTGTCATATGTGCCTAGGATTAGCCCCACCTGCACCCAATCTGCTCAAGCAGATCAATAGTGCAGTGGTAATTTTGTAATATCAGCAAATGGGAAATTAGGGTCAAAGAGGGTTTCCAGCTTATTTAAACAATTATTAAACTATTATTGTACATATCTTAAGCTAAGAAACATTAGAGAGACTCTTAAGTGAAGAATTAGTATTTTTTATTGAAGATCCATTGAAATTAAAGCTTGGATATTGTATTCTCTTTACTTGCTATGTATTAATTTGAAGGGAACTTTGGTATATCTTTACTTTCTCACTTTATGAGTAGCTAGTTCTTAATCTTGGGGTTATTCTTGAATAGATAGTGATTAGTACATGGTTTATTTTACTTGTCTTTCTAATTAGCTATTTGTTATGGGTATTAAATTCATTCCATGTTAAGAATTTAGGGTTTCAAACCTCAATTACCTAGAATCCATGTTTATGATACTCAAACTATACCCTTGAAGTGTAAGCAATCATCACAAGTATAGTAACCCAATAGAGTTGGGGTCGAATCCACAGGGAGTGAATATAAGGATTTCATTACTCGAGGGTGTTACAAGTCAATTGGGAGTTGACTTGTTATGTATAGTACACAAACAAGAAAGTAAACATAGGGTGTTTATTTGAATAATTTCAAATTTAACACTTTGATGCTTTTAGACTACTATTTTAAAGCAAGAAACAATTAGAGATAATAAAGAGTTATGGGAATTGGGGTTATGCCTTCCTAGATGTGGGTTCATGCATGGGTATTTTGTTATTTTTCCAAATATAGTTAGAAGTCACGGGTAGGCTAGATCTTGTGGTATTGGTTTCAATCTTTCAATAAAACACCAAATATCACAAATGGGTTCTTTTGAACACCTCATAAGTGTAACAATTTAACCAATCTATAGCCTCAATTAAGATTCTTATGTCTAAGAGATACTATTAAATGAACTAATTCAAGTTATTAATCACACCCATTCCTCACCCATATCCCCTCTATCAAGGATGATATGGGTTTTATGGTAATTTTGGTTTATAACCCCCAATTGTTAGTTAAAACATGGAATGAATGAAAAACTTATATCAACTAGCTAATTAAGAAGACAAATAAACAAAACCAATCCACTAATCACAACCTATTCAAGCATATCCCCAAGAAGAAGAATTATCTACTCATAGACAAAAGAAAGTAAGAATATACCCAAATTTCCATCAAATTGATCCATAAAAAATAAAGATAAAGAAATATTGATTCTTTAATTTCAATAAATCTTTAATAGAAATCCCTAGTTATTCACTTGAGAACCACTCTAATGTGTTCTTCACTCAAGAGCAGTACAATAATGTTCAATGATGTGGAAATGAGCTAAAAAACTCTAATTTCCCCCAAATTCACATTTGCTAGATATTATAAAAATGCCAATATGCTCTTATCTACTTAAGAAGATCCTAGGAAGATCCAAAGCAAATGGAGAGCAGATCCAGAGTAGGTGAGGCACATCCTGGGCATAGATGGGGCGCACCTTGGGCACAAATATCATTATATTGGCCATTTTTTCACCCACTTGCATGGGTAGTCTCTTGACACATCTATGTGAACTTTAGGGATATTTTTCTTTCATATTTAACTTCCCACTGAGTTGAATGGCTTGCTCATATTTATTTTCAACCTTTACCTACACAAATGGTCCTTATACATGAGATTAACACCAAATCAATGGAAAAACATGATAATTTAAGCTTATAAGATGATAGTAAGTTGTCAAATTAATGACTTATCAACCCTTAAACTTAATCTATTGCTTGTCCTCAATAAACCAAGAATAATCTAATGAAATAGGGTATTTACGACTCAAAACCACTCAAAAGAAATTTATACTAAAGATCTAGGCTAATAAAGCTCTACAAAGACTTCTCAAACATGTCATGGCAATAAGTAAACCATTTTTTTTCAATTAGCATATATCTATGAAGAAGGGGTGCAAGTTTGTATCAAACGAACCTTTTATATCAATAAAATATCTCACAAGTTGGCAAAAAATTTCCAAAGATCATCTTGATCTTCACAATGCAATTTACCTAAACTGAGAGTAAGACTTCAGACTCCACTCCAAAGTATCAATGCCGCTCACATGCAAGAGTTAGCTCCATATACACAAGATATTTCAATTCTTAAAGGAGCTCAAATAATGAAACAGTTCACATACACTCTTGTAAAGTAATTCAAGTACAATGAGTAGAATAATAGGTTTTCCCTTTGTGTTTTTTCACTAATGTAGACTTACCTAGCTTGTAATCACCAAGGTATTGTGGGTTTATATAAAGGTTTAAGGTGCGGGAAGGAATATATGGATTAAGTGACTAAAAAACCTCCTTTAATGTAATCACTCATCCCCTTCTACCCTAAATTTTTCAAATTATCAACCTTATTCACCTTCAAATCAATTCCTTTGCTACCATTAACCTTTTACTTAGCATTTACCAAGCAAATCCAACCCACCATTTTCTTTCTTCACTTCTTTGACTTTTTCAAGGGATGTTCTAACTTTAAGCTCTTCTTAACCCCTCAAATTTTCTAATTTCTCCTCATGTTCTATTATCTAGGTTATTTAACTTTATCATTAAGTATATATCTTGTCTTCTAAGCACCTGATTTGAAAAACCTTGCACACACCTTTCTTGGCTCATCTTTGCATATTAAATTCTTTCCCCAAACCTGGAATTTGAACCACCTTAGCATTATTCTCCCAAATACACAACCCCCAAAACTTAGACTTTCACCTATATTTCATTATTTAGAATTATGCAATGCATTAAAGGAGGTTACATTCCAAAAGAATGATTTTTAAAAGGTTTTAGGTGTTTTAGAATGGTTATCATTAAAAAAATAAGGAAAAATAACCAAAAGGATCAAAGAGGTTAACTAGGAAACAATGTTAAGGTGGGAATTTGTCTATGTGATGGGTCAAAAATGGCCTCGAACCATTCTCAAAACCAAAATTTCCTTGTTGTTCACTAAGAATACACTCGGGGCAAGTTCTAGACTATAAGTATGTACAAGAATTATCCAAAAATCTAACCATACAAGGAATTATACTTATATAGTAAAAGAATAGTCTCCCAACATCGTGATAACCTGACCATAGATGAAGTCTATGATGCATTGTTCTCTAAGGAGAAGATAAAACATCTTATGAATGGGTTGGAGACTCAAGGAGATGGTCTCATTATTCGAGGAAGGATTCGTGAGAGGAACTCTGGGGGTGATGATAAGAATAGGTCAAAATCTAGAATCATAAACAAAACCTATAATTACTACAAGAAGAAGGGCCATATCAAATCCGAGTATGTTACAGAATAGAGATAAAAAATCTCCAAAACCGAAGGAAAACCAACCAGAGAAGTTTGGTGAAGCCAGTTTTGTTGAAGATGGCGGTAGTGATGGATAACTCTTGGTAGTTTCTGATGGTAACTCCAAACTCTATGAGTATTGAATTCTTGATTCAGCTTGCATGGTTCATATGTATTGCAATCGGGAATGGTTTACAATATATGAAATAGTATTTAAAGGTGTTGTGTTGATGGGAAATAACACACCTTGTAAGATAGATGCTATTGGAACAATCAAAATTAAGATGTTTAATGGGGTTGTGAGGACACTTGGTGATGTGCGGTATGTCCTAGTCCTGAAGAGAAATCTTATTTCCTTGAGTACCCTTGATTCGAACGCATTTAGGTACACTAGTGAAGGTAGAGTCCCGAAGGTTACTAAAGGTTCTCTTGTTGTGATGAAGGGACATATAAAGACTACAAATTTGTATGTCTTGTAAGGCTCTATGGTTATAGGTGATGCAATTATTTCTACCTTCTCTTTATCCAAAAATGGTATTGCTTAACTCTAGCATATGCACCTGGGGCATATGAGTGAAAAAAGGATGGCTAAACTAAGCAAGACAGGACTTCTTGATAGCCAGAGTATTACCAAATTAGAGTTTTGTGAGCACTGCATTTTTGGGAAGCAAAAAAGAGTTAGATTTACTAAAGATATCCCCTCAACTAAAGGCACACTTGATTATATTCATTCTAATCTCTGGGGTCCTTCTAGATTACCTTCTAGAGGAGGTTCAAATTACATAATGACTATTATTGATGACTATTCCAGAAAAGTTTAGGTGTTTTTCCTAAAGAAAAAGAATGATGTGTTGCCTACTTTCAAGAAGTGGAAGACTATGATTGAAAAGAAAATAGGAAAGCAAGTAAAACACCTTCAGATTGATAATGGTTTAGACTTTTCTTCTAATGAATTTAATGTTCTGTGCAATTCAGAAGGAATTGTGAGGCACTTTACAGTTCGCTATACTCCACATTAGAATAGAGTGTCTGAATGAATGAATAGGATAATAATAGAGAAGGTGCATTATGTACTCTCTAATGCTGGTTTACCCAAGTCTTTTTAGGCCAAATCTACTTTCACATCTTGTCTTCTTATTAACCACTCTCCCTCAGTCGCGATTGATAAAAAGAATCCACAAGAGGTATGGTCTGGTACTCCTACTAGTTACTCTAATTTGAGGATATTTGGATGTACTGCTTATGCTCAAGTTAATAATGGAAATGCTAAACCTAGATGTGTGAAGTGCTTATTTATGGGTTATAAGCCTGGTGTTAAAGGTTATAAGCTTTGGTGTCCAAAAAATAGAAAGGTTATAATTAGCAAGGATGTATCGTTTGATGAACTTGCCATGCTTCGGGCTCCCACCAAATCTAGTTCTTTGTCCTCAGATGAGCATAATGACATGAATTAGCAAAAGTCAAGAACCCATGTTGAATTGCAGATTGGAGAAGAGTCTACACCAGTGCCTACTTCTCAATCTAGCCTAGAGATATATAGTGAGACTATTTCTTCTTCACCACTAGTGGCGCCATAATATTCTATTGATAAAGATAGGCCTAGGAGAGATATTAGACCTCCTTAAAAGTATGCTAAAGCTGATTTGGTTGCTTATGCATTGAATGTAGCAGAAGGTATTAATTCTGGTGCAAAATCTTCTTCTAACTCAGAGGCAATCAGTTGTGATAATTTCGACTGATGGTGATTGCTATGCCGGAGGAGATGGAATCACTTCATAAGAATGGAACATGGGATCTGGTGAGATTGTCTAAAGATAAGAAAATTGTCCGTTGCAAATGAGTATTTAAAAAGAAAGAAAAAACATAGGGATTTGAAGATTCTAGGTACAAAGCAGGACTAGTTGCTAAAGGTTACAGTCAGGTTCCAGGTATTGACTTCACATATGTATTTTCTCTAGTTGTAAATCATAGCTTAATTTGAGACTTGCTTGGTATTGTTACTATGCATAATCTTAAGCTTAAGCAGTTGGATGTCAAAACTGTATTCGTATATGGAGAACTTAAGGAGGACATCTATATGCATCAACCAAAGGGTTTTGTAGTCTCAGGAAAGGAGGACTATGTATGCTTGCAGAAAAAGTCTCTTTATGGCATAAAGCAGTCGCCCAGACAGTGGTATAATAGGTTTGACTCTATTATGACCTCTCATACATTTCAGAAGAATAGTTATGATAGCTGTGTCTACTTCAAGGAGGTAAGTTATGGTTAATTCATGTATCTTCTCTTGTTTGTTGATGATATATTGATTGCAATAAAGGATATGAAAGAGATAATAAAAGTCAAAGCCCATCTCAACAAGGAGTTTGAGAAGAAGGGTCTAGGAGCATCAAAGAAGATTCTGGGCATGGAAATTCCGAGGGATTGAGAAAAGTATAAGTTATACTTAAGTTAGAAAAGATATAATGAGAAAGAGATTCACAGGTTCAATATGCAAAATATCAAACCTATCAGTACTCCATTGGTAGCTCACTTCAAACTCTCAACTATGTTATCTCTAAAGACAGATGATGATTATGACTATATATCTTAAGTTCCATACTCTACTGCCGTCAGGTCTCTTATGTATCCGATGGTGTGTTCCCAACCAGATTTATCTTATGCCGTTAGTGTAGTTAGTAGATACTTAGCAAATCCTAGCAAAGAATATTGGAAAGCAGTTCAGTGGATTTTCAGATACTTGCATAGGTCTACTGATGTTTATTTGTAGTTTGGGATAAATATAGTTGGAGTGATTGGGTATGTTGATTTTGATTTTACAGGAGACCTTGATAAAAGAAGGTCCCTTATAGGTTATATTTTCACCATTGGTTGTTGAGCTATCAGTTGGAAAGCTACTTTATTGACTACAGTTGCTTTGTAACCTACTGAGGCAGAGTACATAACTATTACAGAGGCTTTCAAGGAAGATATTTGGTTGAAGGATCTATTTGGTGAACTTAGCAAAGACTTATAGATTACTATAGTCTTTTGTGACAGTAATAGTGTTATCTTCCTTATGAAAGATCAGGTGTTTCATGAGAGGACAAAGCACATCAATGTTCGGTATTATTTTGTGCATGAAATTATTGCTCATGGTGATATTGTGGTAAGCAAGATTAGTACCCATGATAACCCTACTGATATGATGACCAAGACATTACTAAGTCCCAAGTTTGAGCATTGCTTGGACTTGGTTAGTGTTAGCTTTTAAGATGTACCCTTAGGGGATTTGGTGGAAGAGGTAGAGAGTTTTTCTTGAAATGGATTTGAGTTTTGAATTAGAATTCGAATCAAGGTGGAGATTATTAGAGTTATGACCCAAATTTTGTTGATCGGGCCCTAAAAGTTTTGTGGTGTGACCCATGTTTGTGATTTTCAATGGAGTCTGTGGTGGTAGCATAGGGATCGAGCCGATAGGCCCGATCCCAGATCCCACCATTGATACTGATGAGGGTGCGAGGTCGAAGCTGCCACGATATGGGCCCTTATGTTTTTGGGCCTAAGACCTATTTGTACGTACATATTATATAAGTGTGATTTAGTGGGCTATTTTGGATTATTCACATATACAACGAAATTGAGACTATTGTCTCCAATATTGTACTCTATACTTATTATACTAAAACCTCCTTTGCCTCTGCCCATTGTTTTTCCCACAGGGGTTTCCACATAAATCTGTGTGTTCTTTTTTTTCTTTTCTTTGAGGTTTGCTTATTTTCTATCCGATCATAACAATAGTGAATACACCTGGGTCTTTCTTTTTTTCCACCATTGTGATAGTATTTATGGCACTACAATTGTGGATTACCTTTGTAGTTTAAACATCCATTACTTTTTTCTTTGTAACCAAGTCCTTCATGAATTTAGCATACACAAGCATTTCTTGTAAAACTTCTAAAAAGGGAGTATTCATCGATAGGTTGCTAAATTTTGCAAGAAATTTCTTAACCTTGGTATCATCTTCCTTCTTCTTGAGCCTTTTTGGAAATAGGGGAGTAATTTTGATTTGTGACAAAGGAACAACTGGAGTTTCATTCAATTTTGAAGCATTACCATCAACCACTTTCAGAGCTTCCTTACGTTCAACCTTTTCTTCAACTATCTTTGGATTTTCAAATTGACTCCTTGGTCATTACACTACATCATTTGACTTTTGTAGCCTCTTTCTCTTTTCATTTGCTTGTTCATCACTTCCCCTTTCATTGGAGACTTCACCAAATTCAACAACACCTTTACCAAGAGTCCAACCACTCCTAGTGATAATAGACATGATGGGAGCATCATTCTTAGGATTAGTAACTATGTTTCTAGGAAATCCACCCTTTGAACTTGCAAGAGATGAGCTGATGTTTAACCTACTTGAGTTTTAAGTTGCTTGATAAAGGATGAATAGGATATCCCCATTTAATTGAGTTGTGAGATATAACTTTTCAACTCTCTCAACATTTTATCAGTTACCTCAACACCCATTAAGATACAAGAAAGGACATTTTCACTTTTGAACTTCTCTGGATTAATGTAGTTGGAATATTTACCCTTGGCCTTATTATATGAAGGTATGTACTAGTTGTAGCCTCTATCCTTATCTCTCCAATCTTGGTCCTTGTCACAATCCTTATCATGCCAATCTGTATCACGATCTCTTTCCTTCAAACCTTGATTTCTACCTTGCCTTTGATTGGTAGGGTGGGAACCCCCTGATTGGGTAAATAAGAATTGAATTTCTTCATCAAGAGACTCTGATTCCTCATCATCATAATCTTTAACACTCATAGAATCCATGATGTTAACCACCTTTTAATGAGATCCTATTACATGCTTTGTTAGAAGATCAAGTTGAGTTATCACTTTGGCCATAATCTAATATCTTTCCTTATCCTTTTTCAATCGATCTTGACTTACAAAATATGAGGATGTAGCCCCCATGGCTACCTCAGTATCTCATGTATGCGAACTTTTAATTTTCTTAGTTAATTGATCCAATAAAGCTGTTGCAACACCATAAGATTGTTGGATAATAGATTCTCGGGCTGCATTATTGTCTACCATCATATTCAGTCAATCCAATGCCTTATAGATTATTTGAAGAAGCATTTTATTCGGGAGCTCAAGATTTAGGCATTGAATTATTGTATTATTGAATCATTGCCAAGCCTCATATAATAGTTTTCCATTAAGTTAACAAAAATTTATGATTTCATTCCTTAGTTGTATTATCCGAGAAGGAGGAAAGTACCTATCCAAGAATGCTTCCGCAAGGTAAACCCATGAAGTGATTGATCCCGTGGCTAAAGTACACAACTGTAAGACCATTTTTCCCATAATAGAGAATGAAAAAAGACGCAAACAGATTAATTCTTGATAAATATGGGCGATATCTAAAGGAGAACATACATAAATGAAATTCTTCATGTGTAGATTAGCATCTTTGTGGTATTGGCACCAAAATAGTTCTTTTGTTTGAATCAAATAAAGCATCATGCTAGTAACATGAAATACTTTATTTTCTTTCATAGGTGGAATACGAATATCATGAGCTCAACCTGTATCTTTGAGGTGATCCTTGTCCTTGAGATTCCTATCAAAAGTATAAGTATTATTGTTGTTTGGATGATAGTATCATTTATACGATGATCCTCAAAAGATAAAAACAATAAATAATTTAAAATAAAACACTACGACTAACCTAAAGTGACTAAAAACACTACAAGAATAAAAACTATATTTCACTCCCCAGCAATAATGCCGAATCTTGATGATTCTTAGACTACACCCCTAGAGATATAAGTGATCATCGATAATATAGTAACCCAGGTTGGAGTCGAATCCGTAGACAGTGAAGACAAGGATTTCGATAGTTGAGAGCGTTAAAATTCAACTAGGAATTGAGACATAATGCATGGTAAATAAACATAAATGTAAAAATAAGGGGTTTATTTGAATGGTTTACAATTTAACAATTTTGTTATTTTGAGAATACTCGAAGCTAGAAACAATTAGAGATAAATCAAGTGTTGATGGAACTTAGGGTTATGCCTTTCTATGTGTAGGTTCATGCATGGGTATTTGAATATTTGTCCAAATTTTGATAGAATTCATGAGTAGGATAGATCTAGAGGTTTTAGTGTCAATTTGTCAATCAAACACCAAATATCACAAATGTGTTATTCGAACACCTCATAAATGTAGAAATTTTATCAATCTGTGGCCTCAATTAACATCCTCATATCTAAGAGATTCTATTAAATGAACTAATTCAAGTTATTTGTCACACCCATTCCTTACCTATATCTCCTTTGTCAAGGATGATATGGGTTCTAAGGTAATTAGGGTTTGCAACCCCTAATTCTTAGTTAAAACATGAAATAAATGCAAAACTCATATCATATATGTAATTAGGAAGACAAATAAATGAAACCTATGCACTAATCATAACCTATTTAAGAATAACCCCAATATAAAGAATTAGCTACTCATAGAGAGAGAAAGTAGAGATATACCAAAATTCCCTTCTAATTGATCCAAAGAAAGTAAGGAGAATCCAATATCCAAGATTTAGTTTCAATGATTCTTCAATAAAAACTACTAACTCTTCACTTGAGAGTCTCTCCAATATTGTTTAGCTAAAGAAAAGTACAATAATTATGGAAATAGGATGAAAACCCTTTTTTGACCCTAATTTCCCATTTTCCTGATATTACAAACTTTCCACTACACTATTGATCAGCTTGAGAAGATCCAGAGCAGATCAAAGATGATTAGGTGTAGATGGGGTGTATCCTAGGCACAAATGACTCTATTTTGATCATTTTGACCACCCTCTTGCTCGGGTGGTCTCCTAACACGTCTATGTGAACCTTAGGGATATTTTTCTTTCATATTTGACCTCAAATTAACTTGAACGGCTTGCTCATCTTTATTTTCAACCTTTACCTACACAAATAAGAATTATACATGATATTAACACCAAATTAATGAAAAAACATGATAATTTAAGCTTAAAAGGTGTTAACAAGTCATCAAATTGATAACTTATCAGAGTGCACACTACACAATATATAAACCTCATGAGTACCCTATGGGTGTCGACCTAGAAGCAATATGCTTATGGGTGTATACACAATATATGGATTGCAATATGCATTTATTTATAATTCATATAAAATACGATGTATGTATTTATCTATGGTATTATCTTAGAATTTGAAGTTTGTTGCCTAATTTTATCCGTTTGAGTTTCTCTTTGACTATGATATTAATATATATATGAATATTATGACAAGTTTATTCTCTTTGATTAGGGTGGATTTCCTGAGTTCAAATTTGTGGTTTTGTTAGATGGTTAGTATTGGTGTTCTCACCACTACTTTAAATTAGGATTAGTCGATGCTGCTGCTAAGTATAAGTGGTTATGTACTTACCCTTCATTTTTTATTACACATTACATGCAGGTACTAAGTTGGTCATCCCAGATCATTTAACAATGTAGCGTTGGTGATTTTTTTGGAGATTCTAGGTAGAGCTGTTGGCCTCATATATACTCATATTCTCTATCTTATGCTAGTCTTTTGTACTCTTTCACATTTAGACATATTAGTACCTTTCTTTGTACCTCTTAATAATTTAGATACTTGTACTGCAGCTTCAACACCTAAGGATGTTATCATCTTCTATATTTATTTAGTTAGACCTCTTGGACTTGGTCTTTTGTTGTTTAGTTGTTTTGCTATTATTTTAATTTTATATCCTTATTAGGATGGGTTAGACTTAACTATCATGAAGGGTAAGATAGACTTCATCACAGTCGTAGTTTTTGAATTTCACAAATTGGTATTAGAGCGTAGGTTCATTGGTCTTACAAGTTTAAGTCGTGTCTAGTAGTATTTTACGAATCAGTGCAGAGACGTTTGTTACCTATCTTCTAGAGGATACAAGACTTTAGAAAAATTCTAATTTTATTCCTTATCATGCGCTTACAACTTAACATAACCCTAAATATCTTATTCATTCTCTCTTAAATGGTGAGGAAATATTCTATAGTAGCTAGAGACTTAGAACCTGTACCTTTGGTATGTGGCAGGTGCAGAAAAAATGGAAGAGGTCAGATTCGAGCATTAAGGTCAGCTAAGATTCATGCTAGGGAAACCTCTTCTGTGTCAGAAGTTTTTCATGATAATGGTTTAATAGAGATAGAGGGGTTGAGTTCAATATAAACATCAACTCTTTCATTGTAATTCTGATGCTTTAAGATGTGTTGGTTTGAGTAATAGGTTTTCTTAAGGGTACTATCTAACTGACATTCCCCAATCAGAGCTGATCAAGGTCCAACCAATGACCCCAGTTAGAAGGGTGTTAGTGCTGTTCCACGGGTACTAACAATGGCTGTGGAGTCAGTCCTAATCTAGCGGGTGACCCCAATGATCAGTCTTAAACTGGCGGGTGACATCTCATAACATATGCTGGCTACGTAGTTTTGGAACTTAGGGATTGATCCTAAGGATCCAGTCCTAACTAGAGGGTGAGCCCCCATCCCTAGGCTTGCTCATTGCTGAATCCTACTCCCAACTGAATAACACTGATTATTGGACATAACTAACTTAACTAGACAAGTAGCTGATCATGATGGCTAACTGAGTGCTAATGCTCATGATTTATTTGGAACTATTCGAAAGCTACTGAAACTAAGTGAACAACTAGACTTTGGGTATTCATAACCCCCAGGACTCGATAGAAATAACAATAGGACCACATGAAAGCTTTGAAACCATGGAAGTAAATTATTGTTCACAATTATTCACTTAAGCATTTCATCAAACACATAGGGACTAAGACTTTAACATGGAGATTCTTTTTAAACATGAAAAGATAGCATAATCACATGACCAAATCATAAAATAAGGGTTTTATTCTATACTCATATGAACATGATATGGAAGTCACAATATTTAAAACATACAACAATGCATTCCACGTGAAATCAATTGAAAACATAACTTGAAAATTGAATTACCAACATATAGCTAAACATACTTCAACTTTCAATTTGTAAAGACTCTTTCTATCAAAGAATCTTGGAAACATAACAAGGGGTCATTATTTAAACTTCAATAATTTAGACATTTCATCAAACACTTGAAATTCATAACTTGAGCATGAGAATAGTCAAAACATAATTGAAGTACTACATATCATGGATTTAGGGATTAACATGCGAATAGCACCATTCAAACGTGTAAGGTTTAATTTCAACAACAATTACTTGTAAACATCATGTAAAATCATAATTCATGGGAGTTCATGGATAAAGTTCATAATAACATGTAAAGATTATTTTTTTTAACTTAAAAATTGGATTCTTGGACTCCATGTATGGAAAGGACCCATGGAGAACATTTAACATACTTTAAAGCTTTTATCTTGAAAGATAATTAACTTTTCTTGAAGGTTCTTGAATGGTGATACTAGGATTTTTGTTCTTGGGATTGGAGGAAGGTTTTTACGTGAGTTGATTTGAGGAAGATGGGCAGATAATGACCTTTTGGGTGTTATAATTCATTCTTTGGACTTTTAGGGTTGAGGGGAAAGGATCAAAGTAACCCTTGACACTTAAGAAGCTAAAACTGTGGGGAAATAGCCCCCGCGGTGTGACCCCTAGTTGGGTTAAGCATCCCTCACTATGCTACCCCTAGTCAGGTTGAATAGACATCGCAGCGCAGTACTATTGTGACCCCTTACTACCTCTCACAGAAAATGCCATAACTTTTCACTCGGGTATCAGATTAAGGCTAAATTGGCATCGTTGGAAAACTAATTTGATTATCTAAAATTTGGTGTATCTTAATCTGCTAAATTCTATAGATACATTAAGTTATATTCATTCAAAGATGACCCTCGTGAAATCAAACACCAAAAATTGGCCGAATCAATGGCTCTTAGCTCACTTTGCTCTGAGTAACACTTATGAACATCTTTCCCACCTTGTAATATTTCTTCTCACTAGGTTAATGATCATGAAACATGGATTCAAGTATGAATCATGGGACCAGTGTTTATACTCGTAGGAATGAAGGTCCAATTTCTAGCTTAGAAGCGTGCAGAGTATTACAATTATATCCAACTCATACTCAATAAAGTAAGCCAACTTAGTGAAACTGTCAAGAATAACCCAAATAGAGTTGCATTTATTTAAGGTATTTGGAATACTAACCACAATATCCATCATTATCTATTCCCATTTTTATTCTAAAATGGGCATCTGCAAAAATAAACCACTAGGCTTCTGATGTTCATATTTGACTTGCTGCTAGTTTTGACACTAAACCACAAAATAGATAATGTCATACTTCATCCTTTACCACCGATACTGTAGCCTCAAGTCTCTATACATCTTATTGGTACCCAAATGTATAAATTACTCATAATTATGAGCCTCTTCTAGAATGGTTGGAATCAAGTTACCTACTTGAGGTTCATACAACCAACCTCAAATTCTTGAGGCCCCTTTGTCATCTAAAATTGCCTCGTTCGCCTTCCTTTGTAACACTTTTTTTCTCTGAGGTTGTTCAATTTCTTATCTATAAATATATACTCTTAATATGATCATAGAATGTGAACAAAGCCTCCACATGTGAAAATACCTTTATTCCAATAGTTTCCTATAACCTTAAAAAAAATTAGCCAAAGATTGTACCTCTCTTATCAATGGGCACTTAGACAACTCAAGCATTTCTAAGATCCCCATGCTCACTGGTTTTTGGCTTAGCATATCCACCACCACATTTTATTTACCTGGGTACTACAAGATTAAGACATGATATTTCTTAATCTACTCCATCCATCTCCTCAGTCTCAAATTTAAATCCTTTTGGATGAACAGGTGTTGTAAGCTGTGGTGGTCTGTGAACACCTCACACTTCAGCCCATAACGATAGTGTCTCTAAATTTATAAAGTGAAAACCTAAACTGCCAATTCCAAGCCATACATGTGGCATTTTTTCTCATAGGTCTTTAGTTTTCTCAAAGCATAAGGAATCACATTTAGATCCTGCATCAAGACAACACCTAAACTCAAACATGAGGCATCACAAAGTATAATAAAATATTTATCCTTGACTGACAGGGTTAGTACTGGAGCCATTGTTAACAAAGCTTTAAGCTTTCAAAAACTCTCCTCATACTTGTCATTCTATTCAAATAGAACTTCTTTCTCAGTCATTTCCGAAGGAATAAAAATAAACCCCTTAACAAACCATTGGTAGTAGCTGGCTAACCCTACAAAACTATGGATTTTTGTAACATTCATCGATCTAGACAAATTTTTAATAGACTCAACCTTTTGAGAGTCCACCATAACCCCTTCTTTAGAAACCATGTTCCCTTAGAAAGACACCAAAGGAATACAAAATTCACACTTAGATTACTTCCATACAATTGTGTCTCCTTCAACAACTTCAACATAGTACGCAAATAAGCTTCGTGCTCTTCTTTACTCTTAGAATAAATATGTATATCATAAACAAACACAGTAACCAATGAATCCGAAAAGGACTTGAACACTCTATTAATTAGGCATATGAAAGAAGATGAGGCATTATTCAATCGAAAAGAAATACTAGAAACTTATAGTGATCATAACGAGATCGAAAAACAGTCTATGGGATGTCTCCTCGCTAGTTCTTAGCTGATCATAAACCATCTCAAATTAATCTTAAAGAACACTGCAACTCCCTGTAATTGGTCAAATATGTCATCTATTATAGTTAAGGGATACTTGTTATCGATGGTCACCTTCTTCAACTGCCAGTAATCTATGGACATTCTCATACTGTCATTTTTCTTCTTCACAAATAATACTGGTGCACCCCCAAAAAAGACACTTAGGATAATTAAGCCCTTTTCTAACAATTCTTGCGATTGGTACTTTAACTCTCTCAACTCTATAAGTTCCATATGGTATGAAGAAATAAAAATGATCCTATCCCCGACTCTAAGTCTATACAAAAGTCAATCCCTAATCTAGAGGCATACTCAGGAGGTCATCTATAGATACTTTTAGGAATTCATATACCATTGGAATTGAAATTATAGGAGGGACTATATGGTTATCTTCTAAATAATGGGATAAAAATTCCCTACACCCCTTCTTTACTAATTTATAGGCATGAATTGAAGACACAACACTCACCAAATTTAGGCTTAAAAGTACCTTCCCACTCTAATTTCTCTCTCCCAAGAATCACTATAGTGATGGTTTTGGCATAATAATCAAGAACAACATGATAAGAGGTATCATTCCATAAATAACATTAAATCCTTCCATGTATAGAATAACTAAGTCTTCCAAGGTCTAAAACCCTATGAATAAGAACATATAAGATATACCTGATCAACACACATATATCTCAATTAATATAGACATATATATATGAGTATCAAGATATTCACTATACAAGTCTCGACCATAGCAAATTTCACAGATATAAAAGAGAAGGTGGAACAAGGATCAAACAAAATAGAAAGCATGCATTCACAGTCAAAAATTGACCTATGATCATCACATATAAATCTTCCACCTTAAGATAAGCCAGAACTTTATAAATATATGCCTTAATACCAACCTGGCTGACACCTCTACTACCTTGAGATCTATTTATACCTGCTTATCCTTTATGTAAGTTGGAATGGTTTCCACCCTAGATTGTTTACCCTACCTAACCTGTGGATGACCCTTTCTATTTTCTCAACCACTACAACCTGCTAGAACAATAGAAGTAGAAGCTAGTTTCAAATTCAATTAACATGCAAAATAAGTTAAGGAAATACTTTCTGTCATGTCCTAAACCTTTACACTCAAAGCATTTGGGTCCTATAGTAGGCCTCTGAACTATAAAGGATGAAGACGTACAACTGTTGCCTCAGAGAGATGATAACTAACCCAGATTAGCCTCTACAAATACTGACATAGCTGAATGGTAGGGCTTAGAATAACCACACCCCTTTGAGAAGATACCACTAAATTGGTTAAAGGTTCAATCTTTCTTCTTTTCCGCTTTTACATCTCTATGGTTCTCAAGTGCTTCAGCCTTTTTGAAAATTTAATTACATCCTAAAAATACTTGGCAAACACATCCAAAGATAAAGTAGCCAACTGAATCCCTAGATTCAGACCTTTCGTAAAGTACCTAATTAACTCATCTCCTAAAGTAATCAATTGTAGTGTATAATGGGATAAGGAATGAAACTTAGCCTCATAGTCTTCCACAGATATATCACCCTACTCTAGCCCCAGAAACTCATCCTTTTTTTGGTCACAATAAGTGCAAAGAACATATTTATCAAGGAATACACTCTAGAATTATGCCTAATTAAGTAGAGGTAAGGTATCCCTACACTCTAAAAATACCTCCACCATTGCTTGGCTTTTTTCTACAGGAAAAAGAAAACAAAATCTACACCATACTTTATAAAAATACCCTTTTATGCAGACGTTCATGACAATCTATTAACAACTCAAAAGCATCATCAAACTTTGTACCTTTGATTACTGGGGGTTTCATATTCATGAACTTACAAAACAAAACCATTCTCATCATCAATCATTAGTGGTCCATGTTTCTATTGGGGATACTCCATTGTTTTAGAGCTTGCATCCATTTTTGTTCTATCGTAGTGGCATATTACAAAGCTATGGGTGGAGCATTTAAAGACACTACAGTGTAGAAAGTTCTAACCAAGTTATATAAGAACCCTAAAACTTATTGAATCACCTCTACAAACAATGTCACATGAGTTCCACCATCTAGTGTTGGCACTACATTCTCTAGAGCTATCATTTTTCCTATCTCTATTGCACCCTCTTTATTCTAAGCATGGCCTAGAGCATCCTATGGTAGGGGAGGGGATAACAATCTCTGTATTTTAGATCTCCTAGATAATACTATAATTTTTACTTCTTTGCCTCTAACTCAAGGCCTACTTCGTACTAATGCCCCAACAGTTAGTGCAGGTGCTGCTACAGGTGCTACCATGGGTGTTGTTGCTACTGATCTAATGGAATGAGTATTCACCATCTATAAATAAGAGTCAAAGGATTATATACCAATTTGGATCACCAAATACCAATTGTAGTTAAGTCATATCACAAAAGAAATAAAGGAAGGAATTCATTATTAAAGTCCTATAGCCTTCTAAAGGAAAGTACAAATGTCAATGTACCATTCTACAAGACTCTAATAGACCTATTGTTGTATGATGAGATCTATTAACCTAGTGTCTAATACCATCTCTATCATGACCCTAATGACCATGATTGACAACCCCGCTGGCCTATGCTGGGAGAACTATACTGACATTACTGCTACTCATATAAGTGTTAATCTCAGGTGTCGAAAATTTCTATGTCTTTCTATACTTATTGGCTATATAATTATCACATCAACCCCCACTATTACTACTAATTAACACCAAATTTCATTTGACCATCACAATTTTGAAAATTACCTCTTACTATACTAGCTCTAAATTTCTCAAAATTTCACTAAGGGGAGTCTAAGTGTAAATTTCTACCTCTTATTTTAGTGTAATGAGATTTTGGGTTGTTTTAAATAAATAAGAAAATCTAATGTGTAGGCCACATTTCCAATTTACCCCAAAACCACATAAGGACTAACATATCGAGGATTGAGTTTTCCTTCTTTTCAGACCTCATAAACCCTTTTCATAGATGAAATCATCATGTAAACCCAATAAGTAGTTATGAACTCAAGCTCCCTTATTATCATATTTGCATAGGATTTCTCAATACTTTGGCTATTTTTAGTAGTTATCTAATCATCTAGGCTTTCTCCATAGCCTGATAAATCGATAGGTGATCTGCAACTCCTATAATGTAATATTTTAAATGGATCCATCTGAATACTGGAGTTATAACTGTCATTATAGATGAACTAAATCAAAGGCAACTGATCTTTCTAACATCATAATTCTATGCGCAACACAATACCAAATTATTGCCTTAATTATTCTTATTATTTTTTCATTCTTTCTTTAATTGAGGCTAAACTATACTCTGCAGGCACAATGCCATCCAAGAAACCATAAATCAATCCGGAACCTCTAAATAGGAGCAAACTCTGTCTTTTAAAAATAGAATATAAGATCAACCTATGGACTCCTCCAAGGATGAGTAAGGGACTCAATATGCCTCAGATTCCAAACAAAGTGCATCATCTAGTGGGTTTGAGGTGCTGTTTAGGGAAACTATTAAATAACACCCACTTCATCAGAAAAGGGGAAAATTCCATAAATGTCACTTAAATACTTCCTCCACAGTCTGAAGATGGTAGAGCTATATTAGGGGAATGCAATGAGGAAGAGTCTAATAAACACAATTTAGTTGATAAACATAAGAGGTGATTCTGATACAATAGAGAGTAGTGACAATTATTCTTGAGACCAGGATATTGACTTCAAAAATGAGATCTAGGAAGAAGAAAGTCCAAAAGAGATGGCTAGGTGACAAGAATTTGAGCCTGGGGTGCAAATGGAGTTGGCACGACTCCATAAAAGTCAATGGAAGTTACCCTGTACGAGAAAGATCTTCAAAGAGAGTATTGAGAAAAATGCCAATGGAAAATATAAATAGGGGATATTTAAGGAGACATGAATTAGCACAAATAACCTCAGTTTTGTGCAAAGGTGAAGACATTCTTTGATAGACACCAGTTTGCATGGATGGTATGACCCTAGGGACATTATTGTGAGTTCATTATTAAGGAGTAATATGCATCATTTGCTACCATAGTATTTGGTTCCTTTTGTAAGATGTTTGACATAAAGAAAAAGACTAAATCTTTAAAATTGCCTCTGCTTTCCAGTATCGATATTTAAATTAAGACCATGGATATATATAAGAGCAAACTCTTTTTCTTCCTATTTGAGTATTTTCCATACAAATGAACATAAAAAAATATAAATACCACATGCATTAGGTTAGTAAAGAGGATATAATGAAAGATCCAACATTGTGAGAAAAGATAATAAGATTGATTGTAGGTAAGATTGCTATGGATGGTACTGAGGCAACTTGGGTAAAAAACCTATAGACTAAAATAACAAAGGCTTCACTATACTTTGCTATAATGATCTAGTGTTCTGTAGTGTGCTTCAGATCGAGACCCACAATAAATAACAACATGTTGGATCCATATCAGGCTGTGTAATTGACTAGTATCATCTCCGAATATGCTTTGATTATGGATTAGATTATTGCCTCAGTGATATGGACAGTAAAAAACACTGCTAGCCTACTATTCCCATGCCTTGTAAAAAAGATATATAGAGCAACTGGTGTAACTATCATCCCATATCTTAATGTCAATATGATAGTGATGAAAGTTACAAACATCGTATTGATCAAGAACGTCACAAATCTAGTTGTTAGGACTCAAATCCATTCCCTATTTCTAGGTACTGAGTCTATTGGTTATCTATAAATAGAAGATATGTCACTACAGGTTCCTCCTCCATATGTCCTTATTGATCTTTCTCTTCCTACTGTTGTTACTGGTAATGTTGTGATTATTCATACCAAAGAGAAGATGTTGATCAGGAAGATGCACTTCTTACCACTCATCCCATGCATTAACCACCACAGGCTACTACTACGACTATAGGTAATATCATAATTCCAAATAAGTTCCTATAAAAAATTATTAAGAAGTAGAAATAAGATAGTGGCCAAGGTTAATCAACATATAGAGCAGTTGCATCCATATAGAAATCAAAGGGGTGGCCGAGTCTGAGAATAGGTTGAGAGTGGAGCAAGTACGATCCACTGATCTACTAAGTTATTAGATTAATAGTTTAGATATGCATATCATGGAAAAAATGGATGACATAAAAATACTAGACCTAGAAATTGTGCTAGTAAAATTAGAGGTATTAAGATCAGATGTGGCTGCAGTACAAGCCCAATGATTCTGACTTTACTGGTATCAACACCATTAATGGAGATGATTGTGCGACTAGTGGTAAATACTCAACTAGTTGATTTATTAGATTGAACTACTCTTTCTGATGCACCGAGAAAGAAGAAGTGGTTGTATGAGTTTGGGGATGAAGAGTCTTAAATCCCATAGAAATGATAAAAAAGGAAACTTACACAATTCTAAGTTAATCATATATTGAGAGGTCACAACAACAAGATTTGGAGTCATACTTTCTTGAGGAATTAAAAGTTGGTCTGTTTTAAAGAAGCATAGCCCCTTCTCCCACAGTTAGTACCTCCACTGCACAGACCTATGATGATGATTGGGCGAAAGCTGTACTTGAATGTACTACACTTTGAGTGTGTCGACCATCGACACCACTAAAAAAGAACCCCCAACACTCACTTTACAATTACCTAATTCGTGCTCCTAGATAACCACATGTATGTCCCTTACAATATTTTTAAAATTTTTAATATTTTTAAGCAATGTCGACATTGCATAATTTCTAAGTAGGGAGTAGGGGTGTGCCACTACTGAGGGTTTTTGCTGTTGTCTTTCTTTTCCCTCGCCTATGCTATCTAGTTAGAACTGACATGTTTAGAATTTTATTTATGTATTTTTACTGCTATTTTATGTTTTGTGTTTAGTCAAGAGAAAAATAAGAGAACGTGGCGCTGTCCAAATAGTATGCAAACTTATTTTGAATGATTAAAAGATAGTCCTCTAAAAAATATTTTTGTGAAATGTTATTTTCTTACCTAAACTATGAAAAATGTTTGGATCTCATAGTGGTATTAGGATTATGAGCTCGATAACTATCACCAAACTTTCATAAATCGGATAGGTAGAGACTAAATATGTAACCCTTAGCCAAGTGTGTGTAAGGTTTTACCTAGTTGGAATATGCGTGCAATCTATAACTTTCCTGGTTAGTCTTGCTACAATTGTAGGACAGAAGGTTAGGAAATGATCATAGGTCATTCTTGATTTATTCCACAAGAAAGACCAAAGAAATGTGATATCTAGTGATCTCGAAGTTTGAGACCAAATAAAACTTTTGTTGAACTAGACTATTCACCTTCCCAAATATTTACAATGAACTTACTTTGGCCTTAGTTCCTCCTGGGATACTATTCACCTCAACTCAAGAAAATTGCCTAAATTAAGGGTAGCTATCATAGGGGTGCATAAAAAGATTAGATATAAAGAACATGTTAGTAAAATGAAAAAATATTTGGGTATGACAAAAAAAAGAAAAATATATATTGAAAACAAAGAAATAAAAATATAAAAACTGAGAAAAGAAGAAAAAATAAAAAGCAAAGGAAAAAGAAGAAGTTTTGAAAATAAAACTGCACTTGGGGTCTGATAAGTTGAAAAGAAGGAGAAAAATAAAGAAAGTAGGAAAGTGGAGCCAAAGTAGTGTAGTGCCAAGGACGAATGAATCACTTTACCAATAAGTACCATACCCGTCTTTGAGTCTACATTATAAGGCAATAAAAGTCCAATTGTGATCCTATTTGACCATCTGAAAACTAATTTGTAGAAAATAAGGGCAAGCCTAGGGTATCAAACACATTGCCTAACTTATTTATGAGAGTGAGAGATTTGTTATAGTCTTTGACATGACATTAATACATAATTTAAGTATTAGAGATTTCTTTGTTTCAATGGAATAGGGCTTATATTGTGGCTGGTGCTTATTTGGGTAGTGTCATTGGTTTGAGTTTTTAGGTGTCTGTTGATAATGTAATGCCATTTATTGATCCCATTGCATTATGGTGAATGGTTTGTGTACACACAATTATTATTGAAGCTTTAAAGGTATTAGAGAGAGTTTAACATAAGTTTTTGTTAAATGCTTGCCCAAATTGGTTTTGTGAAAATATGACTGTCATAGTACTCCTAATTTTTTTTTTTGTTAAGCGTCATAGTAGTATAGTTGTATTTTTTTTGCCCGAGGACATGAAAATGTTCTAAGTTGAGGGTGTTGATATTTCGTTAAATTATGGCACTTCCAACGCTTAAAAATGTGAATATTTTCAAGTATAAATGTATGTTTCTATGAATATGATGTGGTTTGTTAGTTTTTTAGTATATTAGGGTTTGAATGCACATGTGATGGAAGAGTTAAGAAAAATACTAAGTGAAGGTACGTGAGTACCCATATGAACCATGTGAAGGACACACGAGCCATGTGCCCATTCACGTGTGAAAAGATTGAAAGATATTTGAAGTTCAGAGTATGAGCTCCTATATGGACCATGTGCACACCATACAGACCATGTAGATAGAATATGGGAGGTGTCTTGAAGATTGGAATATTTACTAAAGTGTAGTCGCATTA
Source organism: Capsicum pubescens (assembly GCA_030864215.1). Lineage (NCBI taxonomy): Eukaryota > Viridiplantae > Streptophyta > Magnoliopsida > Solanales > Solanaceae > Capsicum > Capsicum pubescens. The sequence goes on along the minus strand of CM061545.1, from coordinate 135,804,210 downwards.
GACCTCATATGAACCATGTGGTCTCTATACGATCCATGTAAGCTAAAGATGATCCATATATATTTCATACAAACCATAGGCTTGCATATGAGCCATATGTCCACTCATGAAATACTGTAATATGTTATCATGGTTCATAGACGCAACATGGCATTTCACAAATATGTAAAAATCATATCTTGAACATGGGAATTGCAACACTCAAAACATAATATGACTCATTCCACTTGAAAACACTCATAACCGTAACTTGTAATCGAATTTACTAGAGATTCATAGAGTTAGTTCAACTTGAACATGTAAAAACTTATAATTTAAACCAAAAGAGGATTATTGGACTCCATGGGTAAAATAGGCCCATGGATTAACATCATAATACCTTACTAGATGAATTGTTGAGGATTCATTGAGTATTTCGTGAACTCGAAGCTTGAATTCCTTGGTTTCTTGAGAAACAAATTGAATTTTGTTCTTGAGAGAAACATCTTGGACTATTTTTCTTAGGAAAGGGGAGGATTTTTACGTGAGTTTATTTGAAGAAGATGGGCAAAATAATGCCCTTTTGGGTGCTTTAATTCATGCCTTGGATATTTAGGGTTGAGGGGAAAGGACCAAAGTGCCCCTTGACCCTTAAGAAGTTGAAACAGAAGGGGAATAAGCTCTATGTCGCACCCCTAATCGTGTAGAGAGAGCAATGCATCACGCCCCTTATCTCATTGAGAGAGAGACGCATCGCGGACAAATTACGGACCCTTACTGCCTCTCACTGAAAAGGCCATAACTTTTTGCTTGGGTATCAGATTAAGGAAAAATTGGTATCGTTGTAAAGATATTTCAATTATATATTATTTGGTTGGTCTTGAGATAAAAAATTCCATGTATATAAAATTGTATACACATTTAAAGTAGACCTTTGTGGAATGGAATACCAAAATTTGGCCGAATAAAGGCTCTTCGCTCAACTTTGCTCTAAGTGATTTCTAGGAATATTTGTCACTCAAATGAAACTGATTAATCTAAGATACTAAGAATACTAGGAGTCTATACTGAATACTGATAAGCTGAAACATATTCTAATTACTGGGTCTGAAACATGATACATACTATGAGATGAGAATAGTGGTATAGGTGAAATAGAGAATGAAAAAATGTCAACCTAAAGAAAACTATTACCTCAAAATGTGTCTGAATTTGTGGAGAAAAAATGCAAATACTGGGCTCACATATCTATTTCTTCTTTCCAAGTAACTCCCTCAACAGACTGATTTCTCCATAGAACTTTAACCAAGGGAAATTCCTTATCCCTTAGCCTACGAATTTGACGATCAAAGATCTCAACTGGAACTTCTTTGTAGGAAAGGCTATCCAACATCCATACTTTCTAAAGGAACAACAATTGCTGAATCAGCAATGCATTTCTTTAACAAAGAAACATGGAACACCGGATGAACTGATGCTAAATCTGTAGGCAACTCTAGCTCATAAGCTACCTTTCTAAAATGGTTCAAGATTATATAAGGGCCACTATATCGGGGACTGAGCTTCCCCTTCTGGACAAATCTCTTCACTCCCTTCATGGGTGAGATTTTCAAATAGACTAAATCACCAACCTCAAACTTAAGCTCTCTTCTTCTCATATCTGCATAGGATTTCTGACGTCTTTGGGATATTTTCAACCTCTCTCTAATCAATTAAACTTTCTCTATCACATCAAATGCTGAATCTAGCCATATCAAAGTAGCCTCACCGGTCTCAAACCAACCAATAGAAGATCTACACATCCTCCCATAGATAGCCTCAAACGAAGCCATCTAGATACTGGAGTAATAACTATTATTGTAGGCAAACTCAATCAAAGGTAAGTGGCATCCTAACTACATTTAAAATAAATGGCACATACTCTCAACATGTCCTCTAAGGTATGAATGGTCCTCTCTGCCTGACTATCTATATAAGGATTAAAAGTTGTATGAAGATGAACTTAGGCACCAAGACCCTTATGAAAGGCCTTCCAAAAGTGAGAGGTAAACTGAGTACCGCTACATGATATGATAGACAACAAAATCCCGTGCAACTTAACCAACTCCTTAATATAAAGCTTGGCATAATCCTTAGCTGAGTACGAAGTATGAACAAGTAAAAAATGAGCTGATTTGGTCATTCTTTCTACAATGACCCAAATTGAATCATGTTTACGCTGCGTACGAGGTAAACCCATCACATAATCCATATTTACCACTTCCCACTTCTAAGTAGGGATACTGAACTCTTATAATATACCACTAGGCCTCTGGTTCTATGTTTTAACATGCTGACAATTTGAAAACTTAGCCACATACTCTGCAATGTCCTTCTTTATACCATTCCACTAATATATTTCACATAAGTCATGACACATCTTGCTGGCCCGTGGATAAATGGAATATCATGCACCATGCACTTCTGCCAAAATTTGTTGCCTCAACCCATCAACACATAGAACACATAACCTTTCTTGGGAATGCAACATACCATATTCCCCCTGGGAGAAAACCTCTACCCTCTGATCTCTAACTGATTCTTTCCACTTACCTAGACTGGGATCCCTATCTTTTTTTCCTTCACTTTGGTAGCCATTGATGATTCCAAACCATTCTAAACTCATACACACCCGTTAGCTGAGTTAACCAACCGAACACATAATTTAGAAAGTTGATGATCCTCCCAAACTAACTTTTTCTTATCCTCCTTAATATGAGAAACACTACCGATAGACACTCTGATAAGGGTATCTTCCATAATATTAGCCATGCCTAGATTATACAACACACTTATATCATAATCTTTTAACAACTCAAGCCACCTTCTCTGAAGAAGATTTAAATCTTTCTACAAAAATACATAGTGCAAACTTTTGTGATCCGTGAACACATCAACATGAACCCCTTAACGATAATGCCTCCGAATTTTCAAGGCCAAAAAAATAGCTGCCAACTCAAGATCATGGGTAGGATAAATATTTTTATAGGGTTTAAGCCGTCTAGAGGTATAGGATATGACCTTAACTCGCTCCATCAATACAAAACCAAGACCAACTCCAGAAGAATCATAGTAAACTACAAACCCATCTGAACCATCTAGAAAGGTCAAGACTAGGGCTGAGGTGAGTCTAGTTTTCAACTCTTGAAAACTCTTCTCGCATGAATCTGACCACTAAAATTTGACTTTCTTCTGAGTCAATTGAGACATGGGCTATACAATAGAAGAAAACCCTTCAATAAACCATCTGTAATAGCCAGCCAAACCTAAGAAACTCCTAATATCTGATGAAGAGATGATCCTGGGCTAGTTTCTCACCGCTTCGGTCTTTTGAGGGTCCTAATGCCATCACCAAAAATAATATATCCAAGAAAAGCTATAGATCTTATCCAAAACTTGCACTTATTGAATTTGGCAAACAACAAATGAGCTCTAAGGTTCTGCAATACAATTCTCATATAGTTTTCATGATCATTTTCACTACGGTAATAGACAAGAATGTCATCAATAAATATTATGACAAACTTCTCCTAGTACTTCTTGAAAACTCTATTCATCAAGTCCATGAAAGCTATAGTATAATTAATTATTCCAAAAGACATAACTAAAAATTCAAAGTGACCATATCGAGTTCTGAAGGCTATCTTCAGAATGTCACATTCTTTGACTCTAAGTTGATGTTAGCCGGATCTGAGGTCTATCTTATAGAAATAACTGGCACCCTAAAGTTGGTTGCCAAAACAAGTCATAAATTTTGGGGAGTGGACACTTATTGTTGATTGTGACTTATTTCAAATGACGGTAGTCGATGCACATTCTGAGAGAACCGTCTTTGTTACACACGAACAAGAATAGAGCACTCCATGGGAAAATACTAGGCCTGATAAAACCCATATCTAAGAGATCTTTCAACTACTCTTTCAACTCCTTAAGCTTAGTTGGAGCCATTCTATAGGGTGGAATAGAGATAGGTTGGTTATCTAGAAGGAGATATATCTGAAGTCAATTTCCCTTTCATGAGGAACTTTGGGAAGATCTTTAGCGAACACATCTATAAATTCCCTTACTACTAAAACTTACTTGAGACTGGAACTCTCAAAACAAAAGTCATTGACTCAAACAAGATTGTAAATGCACCCTTTAGATATCTTCTTTCTTGCTCTAAGATATAAAATAATTTGACCCCTAAGCACTAAAGTACTACCCCTTTATTCAATAACTGGTTCATTGGGAAAATAAAACTGAATGACTCTATTTCTACAATCAACTAAAGCATAGCATGAGTACAACCAATCCATGTCGAGAATGACATCAAAATAAATCATCTCTAACTCTACAAGATTAACTGAGGTGATTTTCTAGGATACTATGACTGGGAAATTTCTATATACCCATCTAGCTATAATAGATTTACCCTCTAGGGTTAACATTGAGAAAGGTTCTGCTAATATTTTGAGACTGACATCAAAATTGATGGCTATATAAGGAGTCACAAAAGAAAGTGAAGCTTCGGGATCTAATAAAGCATAAACATGGAGACGGAAAATCTGTAATGTACCCATAACCATATAAGGATAACTCTCCTGATCCTGTCGAGTCTAAAAGGAATATAACTTTTTTTGGCACTGCCTGTTGGTGGCACTGAAATTAGTTCCCTACTGGCTCGTATGACCTGCTGGTGCTGCTGATGAGTTAGTCTGACCCTACTAGCAATCATTCCTACCTTTCCACATACCTACAAGGAACTCCCTCATCCTGTGGCCTGTCTTACCATATTTAAAATACACATCACTGCCAGCCCTATATTAACTTGGATAATTCCTATCATATTTTTAACAAAGAAGATTAGTACGACTACTGTTCATACTACCTTAGGACTTAAAGCCTAGCATTGTATCCCGACTATCATTCCTTAACATTGCACTGGCGCACTAGATGAAGATAGAGCTGGGGCATAAAGTTTCTGATAGAACTGTGAGCGGTTACCACCCTTTGACCTAGGTTGTGAAAAGTTTAAACTACCTGATCTGGCTCTCTTATTCTCTCTCTTTTCCTCCTTAAGATTCTCTTCCTCAATATGATTAGCATAAACCATAAGTCTAGATAAGTCTATATCCTTAATCAACATTATGGTCCTACACTCTTTGACAAAACTATCAGATATACCAGATACAAACTTACTCACTCTAGACCTATTATCAGCCACCATCAAAGAAACATACCTCGCCAAATGAGTAAACTTAAGAGAGTACTCCTTCACACTCTTATTACCTTACTTTAAATTAATAAATTCATGAACCTTAGCTTTTCTCAACTCTAAGGGGAAAAACCTATCTAAGAAAGCTGTGGAAAACTCCTCCCACTCTATAGGACCTGCCTTAACTCCTCTATCCTCCTTGCACTACCTAAACCAAGTGTGAGATACATCCTACAATTGATATGAAGCCAACTCTGCACTCTCACTCAAAGTGATGCCCATGATATCAGTCTCCTTCTGCACTATATCTAGAAATTCATGCGAATCCTCCTCAGACTTTGATCCTGAAAAAAAAGGGGGATTCCTTTGAGTGAAATCCCAAATCCTAGCTGTAGTTGTATTGGCAACTGGATTGACTAGAGAAATAACCACCTGATTGTTTTGAGAAGATACCAAATAGGCTAAGGATGCGGAAGCTGCCCTGAACTCAGCATGAGAAACATGTTCATTTAGGGGATCTTCCTGAACAGGCGGTGGTGCAGATTGATCCCCGTTCCTTCTTCCATAGTTTCTCTTAGGAGGAATTATCTATAAACAGAATGAAGTAAGAATTTTAAAGAGAATTTAAATAGAGATCATGATCTTTTGCATGACATGAACACTAAAAAAAGGGAAACTTTTACTAAAACATCTCGTAGCCTCTCATTCATAAGTGTGGCACATTTCACAGACATGCGTAAGGCTCTACTAAACGTTACTTTTAGACTCCCTAGGACACTTTAAAACCTTAGGCTCTGATACCTAGGTTTTCAATGACCTGAGACTACCTCCTAGTCATGACAATGGTGCTTACGATCACAGGTGACCATAAGCTAAACCCATATATTGGTACCTGCTGTGAGCACTAAATAAAATAGTAATAAAATATTTGTATGGAAAGTAAACTGATAAAGTACTGCAAGTTTGAATACTGATAGTATGAATTATTCACAAGTTTGAAACATCTGATAAGATACAAAAAACCAAATGGTCTATTTGAAAACCACTATAAACTGCCAAAGCTAACTAACTATCTAACAAACTATTTGAGCATCTGAAAGCCTCTAAACTGACGAAGTAGTTGATAGGATAGGCCCCCAATTAACTCCATCTAATAAAATATAATAAAATACTAAGATAACTTAATGAGAGCTAATATATCCTCGAAAGATGAGGACTCACCCTTGCTGCTGCTCCTTTTTCTATAACACTAGGTTATCTATGTACGATCAAGAAACTGAGTATCATAATCTCTAATATAAGCCATCACAATGCAAAAAAGAGTATGTGGTTAGTACTTTGAATGTACTGGTATATGAGATGAGGGCAGGATAAAATGCATGGGCTAACTGTGCATGGATACATAAACATGTAAGATTTGAGAATGCAAGACTAAGTGTTTATCTATTTTGTTACTGAGATAATCTGAAGTCTGAAAGATTAAAAGCTGTAAAACTGGATATCTAAAAGTCTGTGAACTTAGTAAAGCAAACCTGTACTAAAAAATACACTAAATACTGTAGTAGCTAGCTATAATCGACATGCCCCGAATCTGCTATCGGGGTCCAACCAGTAACCCAGTTGGAAGGGTGATGGTACCTTGCCAAGAGTACACGCACTGGCTAACGATGTGGATCTACAAGGCTGGTGTCCCGAAAGGCGAGGGTGTCATGCCTAACTAATGGGGGAACCCTCAAAGTCTATGGTGGCTATGCAGATCTTGAACTTAGGGACTGCTACTATCACATCATTCCTAATTAACGGGGAAGACTCTATCCATATGTTTACTCGGTGCTAAGTGTTACTCGTAACTGAATGACACTGATATTGGACTAGATTGAATTAAATTTAACTAAGCATACAACTGAAAATGCTCATCATGGTTTGATCATAATAACTATTTGAATGATAAAACTCATGGTTTACTTTAAATCATTTTGAGATATTGTAATCATGTAAAACAACTAGGTATTGGGTGCTCACAACACCCCAACACTAACTGATTATAAATATTTTGTATGAAGTTGAAATACTGTAATATATGATAATGGTTTAAAGACACAACATGATATTTCATCAAACAAGTAAAAATCATAACTTGAACATGGGAATTGCAACACTCAAAACATGATATGACTCATTCCACTTGAAAACACTCATAACCGTAACTTGTAATTGAATTAACAAGAAATTCATGGATTAGTTCAACTTTAACATATAAAAACAAAAAAGAGGATTCTTGGACTCCATCGGTGAAAGGGTCCCATGGGTGAACATCATACATACCTCACGAGATGAATTCTTGAGGATTTCTTAAACTTGAAGCATGAATTCCTCGGTTTCTTGAGAACGGGCTTGAATCTTTTTCTTGAGAGAAGAAGTTTGGCTTATTGTACTTGGTAAAAGGGAGGGTTTATAAATGAGTTTATTTGAAGAAGATGGGAAAATAATTCCATTTTGGGTGCTTTAATTCATGCCTTGGACATTTAGGGATGAGGGGAAAGGAACAAAGTTACCCTTGACCTTTAAGAGACAGAAACAGAGGGGGAATAAGCTCTAATTTGCGTCCTTTATCACGTTGAGAGAGAAATGCGTTACACCCCTTATCTCTTTGATAGAGAGACACACCATGGCCAAATTTTGGACCCATACTGCCTCTCACGAAAAGGCCATAACTTTTCTCTCGAGTATCAGATTAAGGAGAAATTTGTATCGTTGGAAAGATAATTCAATTATATATTATTTTGTGGGTCTTTAACTGAAAAATTCAACTTATATAAAAATTTACACAATTTTAAAGTCAATACTTGTGGAATCAAACACCAAAATTTTGCCGAATCAAAGGCTCTTAGCTCAAGTTTGCTCTAAGTGATTTCTATGAACATTCTAACCTCATAAGCACTTCACGCACAAAGATAAAGGTCATGAATCATGTATTTAAATGTAAATCATAGTATTAGTGTTTACACACTTAGGAATGATGGTTCAAAGTCTAGCCCAAAAATATGGGGTGTCACAACATTCATATAAAATCCATAAAGATAGTGCCTCCAAACTTGTAAGGCAAAAACACTACTGCCAACTCAAAATCATGAATCGAGTAATTCATTTCATTGGGTTTGAGTAGTCTAGAGGCATAAGCTATGACCTTTCCGTGGTACATCAACACATAACCAAGGCCGACTCTAAAATCATGACAGTAAACAACAAAAACATCTAGCCTTTTTAAAAAAGTCAAAACTGGAGCAGAAGTGAGTTAATTCTTCAACTCTTGAAAACTCTTCTCGCAAGTATCAGGGCACTGAAATTTGTATTTCTTCATAGTTAATATAGATATAGGAGAATCAAAAGATAAATATCCTTCAACAAACCATCTATAGTAACCGGCTAAACCTAAGAAACTCCTAATTTTGATGGAGAGATAGTTTTGGGTCAGTTCCTAACTGCATCTCTCTTTTGATGATCAATATTAATCCCCTCATAAAAAATGATATAATTAAGGAATTCTATTGATTTCAACCATATTTCATGCTTTCTGAACTTAGCAAATAACTGGCGATCCATAAGAGTTTGCAAGACAATCCTCAAATGATCTGCATGTTCGTTATTACTTGGAGAAAAATGAGGAAGTCATCAATGAAGACAATGACGAACATGTCCAGTTACTGCTTGTAACTCGATTTATCAAGTCTATAAATGTTGTAGGATGATTAATTAGTTCATAAGACATAATAACATATTTATTGAGACCATACTTAGTTTTTTAGGTTGTCTTTGGAATCTCAAATTCTGACTCTAGGTTGATGATAGTTAGGTCTGAGGTCTTTCTTGCAAAACCAACTAGCACTCTAAAGTTGGTTAAAAAATTGATTAGTCTATGAAATGGGATACTTATACTTGGCTGTGACATTTTTCAACTGATGATAGTCGACGCATATTCTAAGGAAATCATCTTACTTACGCACGATGAGAACTAGAGCACCCAATAAAGAGATATTGGGTCTTATGAAACCTTTGTTTAAGAGATCATTTAGATATTCCTTCCATTTCTTAAGCTCAGATAGATCCATTCTATAAAGTGGAATTGAGATAGGTTGAGTGTCTGGAAGAATAGCTATGCCAAAGTCTATGTCATGCTCGAAAGGGACTTCGGGTAGATCTTTGGTAATTACTTTTAGGAACCTATTCATAACTGGAAATGAATGAAGGGTTGGCATTTTGAAATTAGAATCCTTGACCTAAACTATATGGTAGATGCATCCCTTAGAAATTATCTTTCTAGCCTTAAGGTAAGAGACAAAACAACCTATAGGCACTGAGTACTACCCTTCCATTCTAAGACTAATTTATTTGGAAACTAAAACTTAACAACTCTATTTCTATGGTGGACCGAGTCATAATATAAATATAACCTATCCATGCCAAGAAACATATCAAAATCAATCATTGCCAACTCTACTAGATCAATGGTGGTGATTTTCTACAAAATTAAGACATGGAAATTTCTGTATAACCATTTAGCTATAACTAAATCACCAACAAGAGTAGATATTAAGAAATGTTCTAAAAGACTTTTGGTAGGATCTGAAAGGGTTTCAGTACAGACATAAATATCAACTATAGTATAAAGAGTCATGAATAAAAGTATGGCTCCCAGATCTAATAGGGGAAACCTTTATTGATAGCATCTACATCAATAAAGAAGACTTATAACATACCATTAACTACGACAGGGGAACCCTCTTTATCCATCCAAGTCTACAAAGTGTAGAACCTATTCTAGCATTGTCCGCCACCTACACTAGATAAAACACCCTACTGAGTTGGGATAACTAAAGGGGTTACTATAATACCCCAAATTTTCAAGCTCTAAACCCCTCAGAAGATAGGCCACTAAGTTAGCCTTCAAATTCATCAAGTCTCATCTTAATATGGCATCATGGAAAGAAGTTATGCAAGTTTTTCCCTAAGTTCCAGTCACCTACCAGTGACTACAACTCCACCCAACTACTTATAATTAGTGACTATGAGTCATTGGGAGGGACTAGTAGTCAAAATAATACATAACCAAAAATTAATCCAAGTGGTTACGAGTCCAACATACGGCTCATATTCAGAACTTATAAGTCATTATGCTAACTCGTATACTAACAAATGAGTGACCCAAGAATTTAGCCTCAGATTATGACTCTACTTAATGACTCGTAGTTAGTTATAACATGTCGTTAGGGGAAAGTCGTAGTCAGACTAGAAAGGACCCAAAATCCTTAGATTTCTAGTTATGACTCAGATCATGACTTGTGATGAGTCCTGAGGTAAGTCGTAAAGACTGGAATGTAGTTTTTCCAGTATAATTTCTAAGGAACTTTTAAGTCTTTTCCCACTCTCTTAAAAGTGTACCTGACATTATTTAGTCTTCCCAAAGAGGGGTATAAAAGACCCCCCCCCCAATTCAATGATTAAGTGTAATTTCTAAGGAACTTTTAAGTTTTTTTTCTCTGATGAACAAAATAGGGTTCTTTAAGTTAAAGATTAATTTTAAGAAATCACTCAAGGCTTCTACATTTAGGTATGTGGGATATTCATAAATAGGCCCCTTTCACCTATTTAGTCCAAGAGTTTTCCTAAAACTCTTAAGGTTAATTTATTCTTTATGCTTAAGGTTTCAAGTTAATTATGAATTTTGTTGGAATTAAAGTTTATCCTTGTAATTGAACCATGTGTAAATGTTATTTTCACAAGATTAGCATTTTTCTATACTTAGTAGCATGAATTCACTTAGTTTAATAAATTATTATGTTTTGGGGTCTTTAGATGTGAAATTCTTTACAATATCCTAATAATGTTATCATATTTAATGTATTATTCTCTGCTAGTGGGTTATGAACACCTGATACCTTAATATTCATGCATGTTTACATTTCAAGTTATAAGTCATTCAGATCATATTGTACCATTATACTAAGATTTTTATCATGTTGAGCATTAATAAGTTTAGAATCATGTAAAACTTTTGTTAGTATCAGTGTCAGTTCAATTGGGAGTAGAACTTAGCACCGAGTGAATCTGGGAATGAAGGTTCACCTACCAGTCGAGGGTGAGGCCTTTAGTAGTAGTCCTTAAGTTCCAAAACTACATAGCCATTGTAGGTTATGAGAGGTATTCCTTATAGTATAAGTTTGATACTCTCTTAAGGGTTACCTACTAGTAGAGGGTGAAACCCTAGTCCTTCAGGACTTCAGTTTAGTGGATTCATACAACCAGTGTTGGTACCCTTTGTAAAGTACTAACACCCTTCCAACTGGGGCTACAGGTTGGACCCCGATTAGCTCAAATTAGGGAATATCATTTAAATGTTAGATCCCATCGTTTTAGTTTAGTATTCCAATTATATCAGTTCAGGTTTGCATGACCAAGTGTCCATATATCAGTTATTCAGTTATTCAGATCATTTTAGTGCATGTTTATACTTGGTGTTGCATTTATTTTACTTGTTCAGACATTCATGTTTAGTACCTATAAGTATATCAGCTAGTTCCTATCTCTCATAATAATACATTTAAAGTACTGATCATATACTCTCTTTTATGCTATGTTGTCTTACAACATATGTTTGGATTATCAGTTCCCATATCACACTTAGTTTGTTATATTCCAATACAACAACAGTTCTGGTAAGTCCTCATTCATCGAGGGCTAGTTATTAGTTGTTATTTTGAGTACCTCACTTTATATTAGTCAGTCAGAGTAGTTGGGGGTTTGTCCCATCATTCCTTATATTTTAGAGGTTTTCAGATAGTCAGATAGTTAGTTATGTTTTCAGTGATGTTTTAAGGTACATTCGATATTGTTCAGACTTTCAGATATATCTCTACATAAATTACACATAGTATTTTTCTATCTTACTTCAGTACTTACAACATGTGCCAGATCATAAGTTAGCTTGGAATCACCTTTGGCCTTAAGAACCATGTCATGACTAAGGGATAGTCTTAGGTTGTGAAAAACTTTGTATCAGAGCACAAGGTTTAAAGTTTCCTAGGGTTTTTGAAAGCCACGTTAAGAATATTCTTGTTCATGGGTGTGAAGCGCGCCACACTTATAGGCGAGAGGTTAAAATATTTTATGAAAGTTTTTCCTTCTTTTAATATTTATGTCATGCGATGGAGCATAATGCTCTGTTAAACTTCTCCTTTTAACTGATTCTCTACCGTTTACAAAATATGACTCCTTAAAGTGCTAACAGAAAGAGAAATGGGGACAAACCCACACCACCTATTTTCGAGGACCCTTTGAATGAGTAGGTCTCTCATGCAAAATTCAGGGCTACTTTCACAACATTAGCCCAATCTATGGCTACCCACAATAATTAGCAAGTCATTTCTCCAGCCAATCCTGTAGTGAGTATGACAACCACTATAATCTGGGATATCACTCGAACGAATCCTCTAATATTTTATGAATCTAAGTTTGAGAAGGATCTATAAGAGTTTCTAGACTATGTGCACAAGGTTACCAATATTATGGGTGTTACTCTGAGTGAGAGTACTGACTTAGATGCTTACCAATTATAAGGGGTGTCTCATACCTAGGTTAAGAAGTAAAAAGAGGATAGAGGTACCGATGTAGGGCCTGTAGAGTGGGATAAGTTTGATGGTGCTTTCTTAAAGAGGTTTTTCCCACTCGAGTTAAGGGAGACCACAGTGCAAAAGTTCATCAATTTTATGTAGGGTAACATGAGTGTGAAGGAGTATTTGCTAAAGTTCACCCAGTTTGAAAGGTATGCTCTAACTATGGTGGCAGATTCTAGGGCCAGGATGAGTAAGTTGGTGTCTGGTATTTTTGAAGATGTTGTCAAGAAGTGTCAGACAACTATGTTGATTAACGAGATATACCTATCTAGACTGATGGTTAATGCTCAACAGATTGAGGAGGAGAAGCTCAAAGAAAATAAGAGGGAGAATAAGAGGGATAGAACTGTTAGTTTCAACTTCTCTCAGTAGAGGTCCAATGGCAAGAATCATTCTCAATACCATTAGAAATTATCATCTCTAGCCCCATCCTCTTTCAGTTCTCTAATTCCTAAGTTCAGGTAGGATAATCTTGATAGAGCGCTAGCTCTAAGTCCTAGGGTTGTATGAATAGTAGTCGCACTAACCCAGTTTGTAGAAGATGTGGTAAGAACCACATGGATAAGTGCATGGATGGCAGTGACGCGTGTTTTAGGTGTGGCAATCCAAGTCACAAAATTAGGAAGTTTCTAGCAGTTGCCCATAAGGGAAAAATATTCTTCAACAGGGTCAGGCTAATTTCCCTTCAGTTCTAACAGGTTACTTGACTCAGTAAGGTGCCACCTCTTGTGCCATTAGTGGACAACATCAGAATAGACTTTATGCCCTTCATAGTCGCCAGAATTAGGAATGTTATCCTAATGTGGTTATAGGTACATTACAATTTCTTCACCTTTCTGTGTATGCATTTTTGTATCCCAGAGATACACTTTCCTTCATAACTACTTATATAGCCGTAAACTTCGACATCAGTCCCAAAATTCTTTCAAAACCCTTCTCAGTGTCTACTCCAGTGGGTATTTCTATTATAGCCAGATGAGTATATAGAAATTTCCCAATCATAGGGTCCTAGAAAGGTACCTCAGTAGATCTCGTAGAATTAGAGATGACTGATTTTGATGTCATTCTTGGCATAGATTGGCTCCACTCTTGATATGCCTTTGTCAATTTTAGAAATAGGATCTTCCAATTCTAGTTTTCTAATGAGCCCATCATAGATTGGAGAGGTAGTACCTCAACGCTTGTAGGTTGGTTCATCTCTTACCTTAAGGCAAGGACGATGATCTTAAAGGGTTGTATTTATTATCTTATTCGAGTCAAGGGCTCAAGTCATGTAAATCTGAGTCTTGAGTCGATTCCAGTAGTAAATGAATTTCCGTACATATTTCTTAAAAATATGTCCAGAGTTCCTCCTGAGAGGGAAATTGACTTTGAAATTTATCTCTTTTTAGATACCTAACCTATTTTAATCCCACATTATATAATGGCTCCAGCTAAGCTTAAGAAATAGAAAGAATAGTTAAAAGATCTCTTAGATAAGGGTTTTATTAGGCCTAGTTTTTCCCAATGGGGAGCCCAGTTCTCCTCGTGCGCAAAAAAGATGGTTCTCTCAGAATGTCCATCAACCACCATCAATTGAACAAAGTCACAATAAAGAATAAGTATCCTCTCCGCAGACATGATGACTTATTCGACCAACTTCAGGGTGTAAATTATTTCTATAAGATAGACCTCAGATTCGGCTATCATCAGCTCAGAGTTAGAGAACATGATATTCCAAAAATAGCCTTGAGAACTCGTTATGGTCACTTCAAATTTGTAGTTATGTCTTTTGGACTAACAAATTCCCCTGCAGCTTTTATGGACTAGATGAATAGAGTGTTCAAGCAGTACTTAAATGTGTTTGTCATAGTCTTCATAGATGAAATCCTCATCTATTCTTGTAGTGAAGGTGAGAATGCAGATTATCTGAGGATTGTATTGCAGAACCTTAAGAATCACCAGCTATTTGTCATATCTTTTGGACTAACAAATGCCCCTACAACTCTTACGGACTTGATGGACTGAGTGTTCAAGCAATACTTGGACATGTTCATCATAGTCTTCATAGATGACATCCTCATTTATTCTCGTAGTGTAGGTGACCATGCATATCATTTGAGGATTGTATTGCAGAACCATACAAATCACTAATTATTCGCTAAGTTCAGAAAGTGTGAATTTTGGTTGAAATCAATAGCTTTTCTCAATCACATAGTTTTCGATGAAGGTATTTAACTCAATCCTCAAAATACTAAAGTATTAAGGAACTTGCCTAGACCCACCTCTCCATCAAAGATCAGGAGTTTCTTAGGTTTAGCCAATTACTACAAATAGTTTATTAAAGTATTTTCTTCTATTTATTCTCCCATGTACAGATTGACTCAGAAGAAAGTCAAATTTTAGTGGTCTAAATCCTGTGAGAAGAGTTTTCAGGAGTTGAATACTCAACTTACTTCCACTCCAATTTTTACTCTACTAGAGGGATCAGATGGGTTTGTAGTATACTGTGATACTTCTAGAGTTGGTCTTTGTTGTGTGTTGATGCAGCGGGGCAAGGTTATAGAGTATGACTCTAAATAGATCAAACCTTATAAGAAGAACTACCCGACTCACAATCTTAAGTTGGCAGCAATTGTTTTTTCCTTAAAGATTTAGAGGCATTACCTTTATGGGGTTCATGTTGATGTGTTTACTTATCTTAAGAGTTTATAGTATGTGTTCATATAGAAAAACCTAATATTTGTTAGAGAAGGTGGCTAGAATTGCTAAAAAACTATGATATTAATGTGTTGTATCATCCGAGTAAGGCGAATGTTGTGGCCGATGCCCTTAGTAGATTGTCTATGGGTTGTGTTGCTCATATAGAGGATAATATGAAAGATTTAGTTTGTGAGGTTCATTATCTTACTAGATTGGGTGTTTGTTTGGTTGATTCGGTCTAAGGTAGTGTATGGGTTTAGAGTGGTTCAGAATCTTCCCTGGTTTCTGAGATAAAAATGAAGTAAGACAGAGATCCTATTATCATTAAGTTGAATGAGTCAGTTCAAGATTATAACGTTAAGGTTTTCTCCCAAGAAGGAGATGATGTACTTTGTTATCAAGGCAGGTTATAAGTTCCGAATATAAATGATTTAAAGTAGAGAATATGAGTAGAAGAAAATGGTTTGCGATATTCTATTCACCTAGGAGCCACTAAGATGTAACAGAATTTGCAAGAAGTCTATTAATGGAATGGTATGAAGAAGGATATTGCAGAATTCATGGCTTAGTGTCTGAATTATCAGCTGGTCAAGGTTGAGCACTAAAGACCTACAGGTTTTCTTTAGGAGTTCAACATCCCCACTTGGAAATGAGAAGTGGTGAATACTAATTTTTTACAGGGTTACCTTGTATGCATCATCAACACAATTCGATTTGGTCATTGTACATAGAATATCCAAGTCAACCCATTTCTTTTCAGTTCATACTTCTTAATCTACCAAGGATTATGACACACCTTATCTTAGGGAGTTGGTAAAGTTTCATGGAGTCTTTTTGACCATCATTTCATATAAAGGTATGCAATTTAACTCTCATTTTTGGAAGTTTTTTCAGAA
Organism: Capsicum pubescens; assembly: GCA_030864215.1. Taxonomy (NCBI): domain Eukaryota; kingdom Viridiplantae; phylum Streptophyta; class Magnoliopsida; order Solanales; family Solanaceae; genus Capsicum; species Capsicum pubescens. The sequence continues at coordinate 135,787,747 of CM061545.1, read as the reverse complement.
AGATCTTGGTACCTAAGTCCATCTCAATACAGCTTTTCCCCCGGATTGATGGTCAGGCAGAGAGGAACATTTAGAACTTATAAGACATGTTGGGAGCTTGTGTTATAGATTTAAAGGGTAGTTGGGATGACCACTTTCCTTTTAATTGAGTTTGCCTACAATAAATGCTATCACTCTAGTATTTAGTTGGCTCTATTTGATACTCTTTATGGTAGGAGATGTAGGTCTTATATTTGTTGGTTTGAGGTTAGAGAAGCTTCTTTGATAGGGAAAGATTCAATCTATAAGGTGAAGGAGAAAGTTTAGATAATTCAAGAAAGGCTGCAAATAGCCCAAAGCCATCAGAAATCCTATGCAGATAAGAGGAGGAAGGATCTTGAATTAGTTGTTGGTGATTTTGTGTATTTGAAATTTTTGCCCATGAAATGGTTGAAGGGATTTGGTAATAAAGGGAAGGTTAGTCCCTGCTATGTTGGCCCATATAGGTTTTTTAGCCATTTTAGGAAGGTAGTCTATGGGTTAGAGAATCCTACATAGTTAGCAACTGTGCATCTGGTGTTTTATGACTTTTTTCTACAGAAATGCATTGGTGATCCAGCTTCAGTAGTCCCATTAGAAAGTGTGGGCGTGGAAGATAGTATCTCTTATAAAGAAGTCCTAGTTGAGATCCTTAGCTACCAAATTCGTAGGTTGAGGAATAAAGAAGTTACCCTAGTCAATGTTTTGTGGAGAAATCATTCCATTAAGGGAGCTACTTGGGAAGAAGAAGCGAATATGTGAGCCAAGTACCCCTACCTTTTCTATTTGAATTTAAATTCAGCTTGAGACAATAGTTTCCTTAATTATTTAATTCTCTCATTTACTATCTCAGCTATCAATACATCCTCATGTCATAGCATGCATTCATGAGTTCAGTTCAATCCATGCATCATGTTTCAGATCAAGATATTTAGTCATAATTCAGCTTATATAAGTGCTTAGTGCATGATCTCAGTTCCCTAGTATTCCAGTTTAGTCTGTTTTATTCGAGGATGAATGATACTAAAGGAAAGAAATTGTAATACCCCAAATTTAAAGCCCTAAAACCCTCAAAATATAGGCCATTAAGTTTGATTTCAATGCATGAAGTCTCATCTTAATCCGGCATCATAGAAAAAAGTTATACAAGTTTTTTCCCTAAGTTCCAGTCTGCTGCCAATGACTACCCAGCTACTCATAATCTGTGACTATGAGTCGTTCGGAGAGAGTCATAGTCACAATAGTGCATAACCAAGAATTCATCCCAATGTTTATAAGTCCAATATACGACTTGTATTCATACCTTATGAGTCGTTATATGAACTCATAGCCTGACTAGTGAGTGACCGATAAATTTAGCCACAGATTATAACTCTACCTAATGACTCATAGTCAATTATAATGATTCGTTAGGGGGAAGTCATAGTCAAACAATAAAGGACCCTAAAATCTCAGGGTTCTAGGTTACAACTCAGATCACGACTCGTGACCAGTTATGATGAGTTGTAATAACTGGAATGGGATTTTTCCAACACAATTTCTGTGATGCCCCGAATCTGGCACCTAAAATGCTACACGGTGCCCATGTCCCTGAAGGACCACAAGCTAACCCATGAAAGATATCTGTACCTATACACTGTATAATATATGTATATAAATGTCGAAATAAAGGCTGATAGGACATAAGGTTCAATATTGTAACATAATTGTTAAAAACATAACATCTAAATGGGGTATGGAATACCCCAAATAATTGAAATAAATTGTCTAAACATAATAGTCTAAAAAGCCTCTAACTATCAGATAAGGAGTTGATGGGACATATGCCCAACTAACTCCGGCTACTGAAATAAACTAAGTACGAAAATGATAAAGTAATAATCATGTCCTCGAAGGATGAGGACTCACTGTTAGCTCTGACTGCTGATGCGGGAATGCTACTAGTGCTCTGGAGCTCGTGCCTCAGAACCTTTGGAGTAAAGTAAAACACCATCGCACAAATACATCAGTACGATGGAATGTACTGATATGCATGTAAGGTAGGCTAATTCAAAGGTTTCACATGCATGAACTATGCTAACTAACTGAACAATATGAACGTGCGAATACATGCAAGGATAAGAGACTATAACCGTATTCGTGACAATATGATTACTGAGTCTGAATACTGATAACATAGAAATTTGGATAATTGATGTAACTAATATAACTGATATTCTAAGCGACTGTGTCTAACAGTCTAGTTTCTGATGGAACTATCTGAGTCACGTACTATTCTGAGTTAACTGTATCTGACAGTCTTAAAATTTGAAGAACTATATGAGTTCTTTTACTAAAATTGTAGGACTGTATCTGATAGTCCTGATTCTGTAACTGAAACTATGGGAAGTAGTATCTAACCGACATACCCCAAAATATGCCATAGAAGCTGAGCTGGGTTCCAATCAGTTCCCTGATTAAAAGGGTGACAATACCACGCCACTGGTAAGGACAAGCTATGAGTGACCCTCATATAATAGGTAAATCTAACAAGAATGGTGGAAACCCTCATATAACAGGTTAAGCCACCTCATCTACCCACATATAACAGGATATGATGTCTCAACCTACACTTACTACGTAGTCTGGAATGCAAGGATTTCTTCTAAGAATCACACACTCATATAACAGATGTGTTCCCATCTTTGGGTTCGCTCGGTGCTATTTCCTACTCCCATCTGAATAGACACTGAACATGATACACTGAACATGATAAACAGAATTGGACTAGACTGAATTTATGGAGTTCCATTGACTGACGGAATACTACTGGGATTACTGAATTTCTGAGCTTTCCTGAGTCACATGACTGACTAAGTTCTATGGATCATGGCTTGACGGAGGATATCATGAAAACATGACACTATCTCTAGGAACACAACTAGCTTTTTCGGGTACAAGTACCCCCAAGACTCGATAGAAGGAAACTGACAAAGCATGACTTTCTTGAATACATGACCAACGACAACAATACATAATACAATAACTTGGGGATTTCATAAAGTACTTGGTTATCATGATCTTGTACATGAATGGGAATACATATCAATATATCAACATTTCATCAACTAGTCCCATAAGTAATCCTTCAAACATCCATAATGTACAACAATATCATAGAAGCCATTTTGATAATAAAGGTACACCATGCATTTGTCATTTTGATCACAGTTTAGCTATAAGGCATAATTTATATCCCTTTAGGCATTTTATCAAACACCTTACATGCACACCCTAAGTCATAGGTGAAATCATCAAATTTCACAAATCATAAACCACCAAATTCATGGATTTGAATTTATATGCTATCGTAGTTTAATAATTTCACATAAAAATCCCATCTTGGGAATCAAATAACCATCACATAAACTTGAACAACCCACAACATAATAACATGATTCGTAATTTAAAATAGGGTTCTTGAGCTTTATGGATGAAAGGAATCCATAAATTAACATAACACATACCTTAGTTCGTGATCCTATGAAGATTGATGGAGAAAATTCTTGAATTTGAATCCCCCAATTCGAACCCTAGCTTGTTCTTGAGAGGTTTTTGAGAAAAATAAGTATATTTTTCTTCAATTTGGGATAAATCCCGTGATTGGGAGCTATATATGGGTGGAAAAGACCATTTTGCCCTTAAAAAAACCCAAAAATGGGGTGTTTAAGTCACTTGGGCCATAATATATGCGACACACACCTTATTGCGTAATCTAGGTTGTACGGCGCACACCTTATCGCATACATTAGGTTTTGCGTCGCACACCTTATGGCATTAGTTATGTTATGCGTCGCACACCTTATGTTAGGCAACGTACTCCACTTTACAAAGCCATAACTTCTTGCTCGTGTGTTGGATTTTGTTAAAATTGGTATCGTTGGAAAGATAATTCGATTCTCTATAATTTGGTGGGTCTAAATCTGAAAAAATACCAAATATACAACAAGTTATGCTCATTTAAAGATGACCCTAATAGAATCAAATAATAAAACTTGAGGGATTCAAAGGCTCTTAGCTTGCCTTACTCTAAGTGACTCTTTTGAACACGATTAACACCTCATGAGATATCTTCTCACTAGGATACTCATTGTAAGTCATGTACTCAAATATGAATCACAGGATAGGAGATTTCATACGTAGGAATAATTGTTTATTTTCTATCTTAGAAATATATGCGGTATTATAATATCTCCCTTTTGGGAACATTCATCCTCGAATGAGACTGACTAAAAGGTGAGTGAAAATAAACTGAAGTACATACAAGACATACACTACTGAAACATGATATCATGACTGACATGACTGATAGACTGAATATATCATACTGAACATGCATATCTGATGCATGGGTAACAGATTCATGAATGCATGAATGAGATTTCTAATAAACTAGATTTCTCATAATGAGGATACATATCTGGTGCATGACTGATAAGCTGAATTCATGCATATCTAATGCATGCTTATATGACTGAACTGATACATAAATGCATGACTGAAGATGCAATGGTACTTTGTACCAAGTTTATAATGGAATTCTCAGCATAAAACTGAATACCAAGTTGGTAATGAAATTGAACATGATAACTGATACCAAATTTGTAACTCAAATTTGGACACGGAATTGAATAAACTTATGGAAAACTATTACCTTGAGCTGAGTCTGAGTTAGTGGAAGAGAGGTGAGGATACTTGGTCCACATGTATGCTCCTACTTCCTAAGTAGCTCCCTCAATTGACTTGTTCCGCCAAAGAACTTTGACTAGAGGGACTTCTTTGTTCCTTAGTCTGTGAATTTGATAGTCTAGGATTTCGACTGGAATCTCTTCGGAAGAGAAGTTGTTCTTAATATCCATGCCCTTTATAGGGACTACAACTGATGAGTCACCTATGCACTTATCAAGCAAGAAGACATAGAACACTGGACAAACTGAGGCTAGATCTAAAGAAAATTTAAGCTCATAAGCTACTTTGCTGAAGCGACTGAAAATTTTGTAGGGACTGATATATCGGGGACTGAGTTTTCCCTTCTTGCCAACTCTCTTCACTCCCTTCATGGGAGATATCTCTAGATACATATACTCACCAATCTTAAACTTGAGATCCTTTACTAAACATGCATGAATAGGAACATAGAACATAGTTGATTCTGAAACATGATGCATGAACTGAATACTGTGAACTGAATATCGTAAAGTGAACCGAGCCCCTAAATACATAGCTAAAAACTGAGATTGAATCTTGAGGGTCAACATATGAGTGCCCCCTAATCAAAACTGGATTCATTACGTAAATAATGAATGGGATATTTATGTCATGAAAGTTTCGGGGTTCATAGTGTATCTCCCCCTTGGGATGCTATGTCCCTTGAAGAATGCTGACTTGGCTGAGATGTTGAGAAAGACTGGGGTGATGCACAAGGAAACTACAAACTTAATCGTGATTAATTATCTTACATCTAAAGTTGAGTCATGATACATGGACTGAGCTGAGCTTGAATGGTTACATTCATGAGACTTTGGATAGTACATTTGGATGAAAGAACGAGAACCCAAGCCATCCGTACTTGTCCGTCTAACTGCTAAACTAAATTACTGGCTTTGCAGATTAACTCATGCTAAAAACTTAAAATCAATAGGAGTCTTTCTTTAAAACTCTTTCTATAGAGTTTTAGTCGATTTAGGGTGCAAGGAAACCTTGGCGTGATCTGATTAAGATAGACAAATAAGAAAATCATCACTTGGCTAAATTTCAGTAAGATGAGTTGAGGTCTACGAACATGATTTAAGATGAGGTGACTAAGCCTCCTGTACGGAAATTGAAACTACTCAAAAGATTTATGTGGGTGTTGAGCATGAGTGCATAAATATTTTGACTTATCTGATTAACTGGATAACTGATATCTGAATACTAGGCATGTAAGACTGAACTGTACTTAGTCTAAATAGCTGGACTGAGGATGTAGAATATTTTGCATAGGAGGTAAGAAGTAACTGAGTAACAGGAGGTAACTTGAGCATGTATTCATAAGGTCTATATTATTTATGAATGATGGACCAAGTGTATGACATGATTTGGAAACATTCTATTAACTAAGGTACTAAAATACTAATAACTGAGTAACTGATAATTGTACGCTAGGGTCAAGCAAATCTGAAACTGAACTGAGTTTTTGATCTGATTACTGAACTGAAGATAACATTATAATGTAACTGGGACTTATAATGGAACTAAATGCTGGGTCCTGATAACTGAATACTGATAATCGAGGTTTAGACTGATACTAAAGTATTTAATTCTCAGACTGAACACTGATCACTGAGTACTAAATACTAAAACTGTAACTGAGATGGAAACTAAGTTTTGATAGTTATGTAATGAGGACTGACATAAGTCAAGAATCTGAATGTACATTCACACTCTATACTTTCCCAACTTCTAAATACTACCTCTTGCTATCCATTTACTTGCACACTAACATAACATCAAGCCTATCTTCGTAACTACACCCTCGTGTACAATACACATGCAACAATCTTTTCTTAATATGTAATATCTACTCTCTCCCATATATGCAACTGCTTATCACTACACAGTTTTCACAAAGAGAGCTTACTGAAGGGTTGAATCAGGAGGACCTAAAGCATAAATGGACAATAACAGAAATTTGACACTTGATTGAAGCATGAGGAATATAATATAAACATCATGGATTCACCAAGAAATCTAAACAAAGGATATACATAACATAGTCTGAATTTAACTGATTAGTAGGGTTGTAGCAAGAGTCACAAAATCTGAGTATACTGTAAAGCATGATATGTGTACATGAGTCATGAGTTGTATGACCTGAGTTTGGAGTTTTTTTTATTCGTGGGAGATGATTTGTATTACAGAGGGGAATAGAACTGAACTCCTTATGCTTGGAACTGGAATAGTACATGTAATACCCCAAAAAATCCAAACCAATATTAGAGCCATGTACCAAGATCATGCATAGTACATAATGGTTTTTTTATAGTTTTATGAATAGGTTATATGTATATTAAGGCTTCAAATAACTCCCAACTATCAGATGAATCAAAACATTCCTTACCGATTGAATTCTTGAGAAGGATATTGGTATAGTCAAATTAAAACTAGCATATCTCTCATTATACTAGGAATTTTGAGCTCATGACCTATCAACAGATAGATAATTGAATTATATTTCCAATGATACCAATTTTGCCTAAATCCGATATCGAAGGAAAGCGTTATTCCTGTTTTACTCCAACATGTCAGGATGGAAACAGTGTGATAACATTCGTGGTAGCTTACCACATTTGTGACGCCCTATCACAAAGTTCGTCAGCCTTAGGCATAAACCAACTCCTAAGTGACGGCATTCGTGGTAGTGTAACACATTTGTGACGCCCTATCACGAAGGTCGCCAGCCTTAGGTAGAAACCAACTCCTAAGTGACGACATTCGTGGTAACTTACCACATTTGTGACGCCCAATCATGAAGGTCGTCAGCCGTAGCCAGAAACCAGTTCTTAAGTGACGACATTTGTGGTAGCTTACCATATTTATGACTCCCTATCACGAAGGTCGTCAGCCTTAGGCAGAAACCAACTCCTAAGTGACGACATTCGTGATAGCTTACCACATTTGTGATGCCCTATCACGAAGGTCGTCAGCCTTAGGAAGAATCCAGCTTCTGTGTGATGACATTTTTGATGGTCTGTCACATTTATATGCCTTGTCATAAATGTCGCCAGGCTTAGGCAGAAACCATCAATTCCAGCTCCTGTGTGATGATATTTTTAACAGCTTGTCACATTTTTTGACGCCTTGTCACAAATATTGTCAGCTATGATTTTCAGCAACTGGGAATTTATTTCATAAGGGTATTTTGGTCATCTCCTTCACTTTTCACGACTTATAACCCTAAAGAGGCATAATTTTTCCCATTTTTTCTTCAATTAAGCATCTCAAAAACCCTCTCTTACGCTCTCAACCACAAGATTAGAGTTTCCATCAAACTCATCTCTCAAAATCAAGATTCAAGACTTTTTCCAAGATAATTGAGAATTAAGTTTCCCAATCCAAGAACTCCCCAGCAAATCATCAAGGTTTCCTTTCTAAGGTATGCGTAGTGTTCATCTATGGATCCAACCCGTTCATAGATCTCAAGAACGATGTTTTAAATATTATTTTGTGATCATTTTATCGTGATAACAGTATATACATGTTGACAATTGTTGTTTAAGTTTGAACGTGATGTCTAAAGGTGTTTTCATGGAATATATATGTTTGTTAATTGAAAACCATGAACTTTAGGTGGTTTAATATGGTGCAAGTATGAAACTCACCGATGCCTTAAAGAATGCATGCAAAGTGTTTGATAAAATGCTTTGAATGCTATAAATTCATGTTTGTATGGTTCTATGATGGCTAAATGACAAGTCCATGTTAGCTATATACTTCAATATGAATTCTATACTTTTCATGTGTTGCTATTGTGGTGGTATGAAGCATGTAAGATAATGGAGATATACAATATTTACATGAAAGATATCCATACATTCCCTACAATGTTTAAGATGTTGAATAACTATATGAAATATGATATCCCCTACTTATGATATTATGAATTGTGGACTCAAATCTTGTGATCAAGTCATGTCATGTGTGTCAGTTTCCTTCTCTCGAGTTGTGGGGGTATTCATACCTAAAAAAGTAGTTGTGTGTCTAGAGTCATGTCATGTTATCATGATACTTATTCAAGACAATATCTATAGAATTCAGTCAGTCATGTGACTCAGGAAAACTCAAAAATCTCAACAGTCTTAGTAGTTCATTAATCTCAGTAGTTCAGAAATCTTAGTACTCAGTTAATCTCAAAAATCTCAGTACCCAGTAACTTAGTAATCTCTATAATATAGTACTCTCAGTAATCTCATGAACTCAGTACTCAGTAAGATCAGTAATCTTATGAACGCAGTTAGCTATCAGATATCTGTATTATTCTGTCAGCTACGAAACTCAGTTAACTCAAAATTAGTTCAGTTGAGTTAATCAGTACAATCAGTTATTCATGTTCAGTATCTTCAGATGGGAGTAGAAGTTAGCACCGAGTGAACACAAGGATGGGAACACAGACTGCTAGATGAGGTTATGATTCTTAGCAGTCATCCTTGCATTCTAGAACTACGTAGACAGCGTAGGTTGAGAGAACTTAACCTGTCATATTTTGGTTGATGAGGTGGCTTTACCAGTCAATTTAGAGTTCCTACCGTTCTCCTTTTAAATACCTGCCACCTAAGGGTCACCCATAACTGTCCTTACCAGTGGCTCAGTATTGACACCCCTCTAGTCGGGGTAGAGATTAGACCCCAACTTAGCTATATGCGTTATTGGGGTATGTCGGTTAAACTACTACCTCCCATAATTTCAAAATCAGTCTCAGTAAAAGAACTCAAATAGGTCTTCAGATTTCAGTAAATCAAGACTGTTAGATACAGTCAGACTCATTTATAGTACAGAACCCAGATAGTTTCATCAAATTCAAGATTATCAGATACAGTCGCCCAGGTTATTAGAATTTCAGTATCAGTCATGTTAGCCATCAATAAACCATGTATTAGCATACAGGACTAGCTATCATGCACCCATGATTTCAGTTACTATGTATGCATATTTGTACTCTTACGTTCATGTTAGTCAGACAGTTAGCATTGTTCATGCATGCAAACCCTGTGTATATTTAGCCTACCTCACTCGTATACTCAGTACATTCCCTCATACTGACGCATTTGTGCTATGGTGCTTTCTTTTCATGTTACACCATAGGTTCAGAGACACAAGCTCTAAATCAGCAGTACTAGTAGCATTTCCAGTCGCAGAGATTCAGTGAGTCCTCTTCATTCGAGGACAATATTATTTGATTTATTCATTATTATCTTAGCTATTTATTAATTTACGGAGTTAGTTGGAGACATGTTCCTTCAACTTCTTATTCAGACAGTACTTAAAGGCTTTCAGATTTAGCATTCATACTTATGTTCAGATTTGATTCAGTATTCAGCTGTTTTAGGTATCTTTCACCCATATGGATATTATGTTTTGATAGATTCTTTATTTAGTTGAACCTTATGGCCTACATGTTCATATTTTTTTCATTAATACATTATATATGTAGTGTACAGGTACAAATATCAGTCATGCATTATCTTGTGGTCCCTTGGGGTCATGAGCACCCTGTAGCATTTTGATTCAGAAAATTTGGGCATTACAAACTTGGTATTAAGCCTAAGGTTCAATAGAGTCCTAGGAAGTCTGAAAGCCGCTTCTAGTAGAGTCTTGTACAAGGGTGTGTTGCGTGCCACATTTATGTACAGGAGGCTATGAGATGTTTTAGGAACATTTCCCTTTTTTCAGTATTCATGTCGTTCTAGTAAGCATTATTTGAAGTCAGTTTCTCAGTCTAATCCACGTCAGCAGATTTAGTCAAGTTAGAGATGACTTATCTTGATGTCATTCTCGGCATGGATTGGCTTCATTCCTACTATGCCATAGTCGACTTCAGAAATAGGATAGTTCAGTTTCAGTTCCCGAATGAGCTCGTCCTAGAGTGTAAGGGTAGCACTTCATCTTTCAGGGGTCATCTTATTTCCAACCTTCGGGCAAGGAAAATGATTTCTAAGGGGTGTGTGTATCATCTCATGCATGTTAAGGATTCCAGTTCTGAATCTCCCAATCTCGAATCAGTCCCAGTGGTTAATGAATATTCAAATATCTTTCCGGAAGATAATCCAGGCATTCCTCCCAAAAGGGAAATAGACTTCGGCATAGACTTTCTCCCAGATACTCCGCCTATTTCTATTCTGCCATACAGAATGACACCAGAAGAACTCAAGGAACAAAAAGATCAGTTGAACGATCTCTTAGATAAGGAATTCATCAGGTCCAGTGTATCCCCATGGGGTGATCCAGTCTTATTCGTGCGCAAGAAAGACGGTTCTTTCAGAATGTGTATTGATTACCGTCAACTCAATAAAGTCACGGTCAAGAATAAGTATCCGCTACCTAGGATAGATGACTTGTTTGAACAACTTCAGGGTGCTAGTTATTTCTCTAAGATAGACCTCAGAGCAGGCTATCATCATCTCAGAGTTAGAGAATGTGACATTCCGATGAAAGCTTTTCGTACTCGGTATGGTCACTTTGAATTTCTAGTCATGTCTTTTGGTCCTACCAATGCCCCTACAGATTTCATAGACTTGATGAACCAGGTGTTCAAGAAGTACTTGGACACATTCGTCATAGTCATCATAGATGATATTCTGGTCTATTCTCGCATAGAGCATGATTATTTAGACCATCTCATAATTGTTCTTCAGACTCTCAGGGATCACCAGTTGTTCACCAAGTTCATCAAGTGCAAATTTTGGCTAAGATCAGTAGAATTCCTTGGACACATTGTTTTCAGTGATGGCATTAGAGTAGATCCTCATAAAACCGAAGCGGTAAGAAACTGGCCTCACCCTGTCTCTCCATCAGATATCAGGAGTTTTTTGGGTTTGATTGGCTATTACCGATGGTTTGTCAAGGGATTTTATTATATTGCATCTCCTATGTCCAGATTGACTCTGAAGAAGGTCAAGTTTCAGTGGTCAGAACCTTGCGAGAAGAGTTTTCAGGAATTGAAGACTCGACTCACCTCAACTCCAGTTTTAGTACTTCCCAACGGTTTTGATGGATTCGTAGTATATTATGATGCATCCAGAGTAGGTTTAGGTTGTCTCCTCATGAAGCATGGTAGAGTCATAGCCTACGCCTCCAGTCAGTTAAAGCCCCATAAGAAGAATTATCCTACTCATGAACTTGAGTTAGCAGCAGTTGTCTTTTCCTTAAAGATTTGGAGGCATTATCTATACGGTGTTCATGTAGACGTCTTCACAGATCATAATAAACTTCAGTATATCTTTTCCCAAAAAGATCTCAATCTTCATTAGAGAAGGTGGTTAGAGCTCTTGAAGGATTATGACATGAGTGTTCTTTATCAACCTAGCAAGGCCAATGTAGTGGCCGACACACTCAGTAGACTGTCCATAGGTAGTGTTTCCCATGTTGAGGATAGTAAGAAGAAATTAGCTCAGGAGATTCATCATCTTACCAGACTAGGCATTTTCTTAGTCGACTCTTCAGAGGGTGGTGTATGTGTTCAGAGTAGTTTAAAGTCATCTCTAGTTTCTGAGGTGAAAGAGAATAAAGACATGTATCCTATCCTTGTCAAGATAAAAGATTCAGTTCAGAGTCAGGAAGTAGAGGTTTTCTCCCAAGGGAGAGATGGTGTTCTGCGTTGTCAGGGTCATCTGTGTGTTCCCGGTGTAGATGACTTGAGGCAGTGAATTCTTGCAGAAACACATGGTGCGTGATACTCTATTTATCCAGGGGCCACTAAGATGTACCGCAACTTGCGGGAGATCTATTGGTAGAGTGGGATGAAGAGGGACGTTGCAGAGTTTGTGGATAAGTTCTCTACATGTCAACAAGTTAAGATAGAGCATGAGAAACCTAGTGGTTCCATGCAGGAGTTCACTATTACTTCTTGTAAGTGGGGAGAAGTGAACATGGACTTCGTGATGGGTTTTCCTAGAACACGTCATTAGCATGATTCAATTTGGGTTATTGTAGATAGAATGACCAAGTCATATTATTTCATTCCATTTTATACCTCTTACTCAGCCAAGGATTATGCCAAACTCTATATCAGGTATTGGTCAAATTACACGGTGTTCCACTATGTATCATCTTAGACAGAGGTACCCAGTTCACCTCTCACTTCTGGAAAGCATTCCAAAAGGGTCTTGGTACCCAAGTTCATCTCAGTACAGACTCTAGAAGATATGCTAAGGCGTGGGCAATTGATTTCACAGGAAGATGGGATGACCACTTGCCTTTGATTGAGTTTGCATACAACAACAACTATTACTCCATTATTCAGATGGCTCTATTTGGAACTCTCTATGGTAGGAGATATAGGTCTCTGATCAGTTGGTTAGAAGTTAGTGAGACCATAGTTATAGGGCCTGACTAAGTATTCGATGCCTTAGAGAAAGTTCAGTTGATTAGATAAAGACTTTGGGATGCTCAGAGCCGACAAAAGTCTTATGCGTATGTTCGTAGAAAGGATCTCGAATTCGAGGTCGATGACTATGTCTATCTCAAGATCTCTCCCATGAAGGGAGTGAAGAGATTCAGCAAGAAGGGAAAGCTCAGTCCCCGATATGTCAGTCCCTTCAGGATTCTCAGTCGCTTTGGCAAGGTAGCCTATGAGCTCGAATTGCCTTCAGATCTAGCCTCAGTTCATCCAGTCTTCCATGTCTCTTTGTTCAAGAAGTGCATAGGTGACCCAACAGTTGTAGTCCCTATTAAGAGTGTTGACATTTATAATAGCCTCTTCTATGAAGAGATTCCAGTTGAAATCCAAAACTATCAGACTCGTAGGTTGAGGAACAAAGAAGTCCCTCTAGTCAAGGTTCTTTGGCGGAATCAATCTATGAAGGGAGCTACTTGGGAAGCAGAAGCAGACATGCGAACCAAGTACCCTCATATTTTCTCTGCTAATTCAGTCTTAGATCGAGGTAACCATTTTCCTTAATCTTATTCAGTTATTTGTTCAAAATTCTAGTATAAAATTGGTATCAAGTATCAGTGCATAGCTTATCATGCATTCATGAGTTCATCTTATCAGTCATGCATCTCATATGCATGTTCGGTTGGGCTATATTCAGTTTAGAATTCAATTCAGTCCTAAAATCATGTGCCAGTTGAGCATGATCAGTTTATGCATCATTTATCTTTTCTCCCCTCTAAAGCAGTCAACATCCGAGGACGAATGTTGACAAGGGGGAGATATTGTAATACCCTAAAAAATCCAAACAAATATTATAGCCATGTACCAAGATTATTCATTGTACATAATAGTTATTTTATAGTTTTATGAGTAGATTAGATGTATATTAAGGCTTCAAATAACTCCCATCTATCAGACGAATCAAAACATTCCTTACCAATTAAATTCTTGAGAAGGATATTGGTATAGTCAACTTCAAAAGAGCATATCTCTCATTATACTTGAAATTTTGAGCTAATAACATATAATAATATAGATAATTGAATTATCTTTCCAACAATACCAATTTTGCCTAAATCTGATATCGGAGAAAAGATTTATTCCAATTTTACTCCAGCATGTCAGGCTGGAAACAGTGTGACGACATTCGTGGTAGCTTACCACATTTGTGACGCCCTATGACGAAGGTCGTCAGCCTTTGGAAGAAACCATCTCCTACGTGATGAAATTCATGGTAGCTTACCATATTTGTGATGCCCTATCACTAAGGTCATCAGCCTTAGGAAGAAACCAGATACTAAGTGACGACATTCGTGGTAGCTTACCATATTTGTGACACCCTATCACGAAGGTCATCAGCCTTAGGATGAAACCAGCTCCGAAGTGACGACATTCGTGATGACTTACCATATTTGTGATGCCCTATCACGAAGGTCATCAGCCTTAGGAAGAATCCAGCTTTTGTGTGATGACATTTTTGACGGCTTGTCACATTTTTTATGCCTTGTCATAAATGTCGTCAGGCTTGGAAAGAAACCATCAATTCCATCTCTTGTGTGACGACACATTTTTGACGGCTTGTCACATTTTTATATGCCATGTCACAAATGTCGTCAGCTATGATTTTCAACAACTGGAAATTTATTTCATAAGGGTATTTTGATCTTTCCTTCACCTGCCACGACTTATAACCCTGAAGAGGCATAATTTTTCCCATTTTTTCTTCAGTTAAGCATCTCAAAAACCCTCTCTTATGCTCTCAACCACAAGATTAGGGTTTTCATCAAACTCATCTCTCAAAAGCAAGATTCCAGCCTTATTCCAAGATAATTGAGAATTAAGTTTCCCAATCCAAGAACTCTCCAGAAAATCATCAAGGTTTCCTTTCTAAGGTATGCGTAGTGTTCATCTATGGATTCAATCCGTTCATAGAGCTCAAGAACCATGTTTTATATATTATTTTGTAAACTTTTGTGGTGATATGAGTATGTACATGTTGGCGATTGTTGTTTAAGTTTCAATGTGATGTCTAAAGGTATTTTCATGGAATATATATGTTTGTTAATTGAAAACCATGAACTTTAGGTGGTTTAATATGGTGCAAGTATGAAACTCACCTATGCCTTAAAGAATGCATGCAAGGTGTTTGATAAAATACTCAGGATGCTAGAAATTCATGTTTGTATGGTTCTATGATGTCTAAATGACAAGTCCATGTTAGCTATATACTTCAATATGAACTCCATTCTTTTCATGTGTTGCTATTGTGGTGATATGAAACATGTAAGATAATGGAGATATACAATATGTATACGAAATATGTCCATGCATTCCCTACAATGTTTAAGATGTTGAATAACTATATGAAATATGATATCCCCTACTTATGATATTATGAATTGTGGACTCAAATCTTGTGATCAAGTCATGTCATGTGTGTCAATTTCCTTCTATCGAGTCCTGGGGGTATTCATACCCGAAAAAAAATAGCTGTGTGCCTAGAGCCATGTCATATTATCTTGATACTTAGTCAAGACAAGATCTATAGAATTCAGTCAGTCATGTGACTCAGGAAAACTCATAAATCTCTGCAGTCTCAGTAGTTCAGTAATCTCAGTAGTTTAGAAATCTCAGTACCCAATAACTTAGTAATCTTTATTATTTAGTACTCTTAGTAATCTTATGAACTTAGTTAACTATCATATATCAGTATTATTACGTCAGCTACGAAACTCAGTAAACTAAAAATTAGTTCAGTTCATTTAATCAGTACAGTCAGTTATTCATGTTCACACTCTTCAGATTAGAGTAGAAGTTAGAACCGAGTGAACCCAAGGATGGGAACACACACTGCCATATGAGGGTGTGATTCTTAGCAGTCATCCTTGCATTTCAGAACTACGTAGCTAACATAGGTTGAGATATCTTAACCTGTTAGATTAGGGTTGATGAGGTGGTTTAACCTATTAGTTTAGGGTTCCCACCATTCTCATTTTGAATACCTTCCAGCTAAGGGTTACTCACAACTGTCCTTACCAGTGGCGCGGTATTAACACCCCTCCAGTAGGGGCAGAGATTGGACCCCAACTTAGCTATATGCGTTATTGGGGCATGTATATTAAACAACTACCACCCATAATTTCACAATCAGTCTCAGTAAAAGAACTCAGATAGGTCTTCAGATTTCAGTATATCAGGACTGTCAGATACAGTCATATTCAGTTACAGTACGAAACCCAGATAGTTCCATCAGATTCAGGATTGTCAGATACAATCGCCCAGGTTATCAGTATTTTAGTATCAGTCATGTTAGCCATCAGTAAACCATGTATTAGCATACAGGACTAGCTATCATGCACCCACGATTTTAGTTAGTATGTATGCATATTTATACTCTTACGTTTATGTCAGTCAGACATTTAGCATTGTTCATACATGCAAACCCTATTTATATTTAGCCTACCTGACTCGTATATTTAGTACATTCCCTCGTACTGATGCATTTGTGCTATGGTTCTTTCTTTTCATGTTACACCATAGGTTCAGAGACACGAGCTCCAGATCAGCAGTAGCAGTAGCATTTCTAGTCGCAGAGATTCAGTGATTCCTATTCTTTCGAGGACAATATGATTTGATTTATTCATTATTATTTTAGCCAGTTATCAGTTTACGAAGTTAGTTGGAGACATGTTCCTTCAACTCCTTATTCAGACAGTACTTAGAGGCTTTTAGATTCAGTATTCAGACTTATGTTTAGATTTGATTAAGTTTTCATCTGTTTTAGGTATCTTTCACCCATATGGATATTATGTTTTGACCGATTCTTTATTCAATTGAACCTTATGGCCTATATGTTCATGTTTTCCGTATTAATACGTTATATATGTAGTGTACAGGTACAGATATCAGTCATGGGTTAGCTTGTGGTCCCTCAGGGTCATGAGCACCGTGTAGCATTCCGATTCAGAAAATTGAGGTGTTACAGTACATGATTCTATGATAAGCATACGAATATAAGAGAGGTTCATGGAACTGAGATGTAAATCATGCGTAGGCATCATGCTGACTGGAGTATGAAACTTTACACTGAGAAAAGATGGGTCTAGAATCATTTTCCCCTTACTGCCTTTCTATACGTACTGGCACTACTACTGGAATCTGAGGGCCTGACTTGGTCACTTGGTCTATCATCTCCTCCTTATCTTTAAGCTATCATCATAAGTTTGTGAACACTTTACTAAACTCTGAACTAAACTGCAATCATCATTACATACTTATACTCTGTTGGACACATGGTTGCCTTACTACACACACTATCTACTTCTGTTTCTTTATAGATTATTAATATCACATCTCCTAACTTACATCCACACATTTATACTTAGTATCAAATTAGTAAACTTAAATTCTTGCTAGAACTGTTCAAGCCTACTGATTTACTTTGGCATAACTATCTCCATGAATACATAATCTGTTCAATACAGATAATATTATCCCAACTCAACTACTGCTAAACTCCTGGGTTCATGTATCTAACTCTAGGTCATATGCTATCATAGGATTCTGAGAACGGGTCTAATGACATATCTAGATTCGGGTTCGTGGATGAGTTCTCATGATCATGAATCAAATCTGTACAACTTTGGAAAATAATGGAACTATTGGGATACTTTTGATCCTGTGGAAAATCCCATAACTCTCCACAGGGACTATTTGAGAAAACCCTATCTCTAGGACTTTGAGCTTCACTATTTCTATTACTTTGAAAGTAAGGTAGAGTTAACATGAGTGAAGCATGATGAGAAGCTTTATGATTTTCCTATAGAACCTTTCTATAGAAAGATCTGAGACATGAAAGAAGGGAAACTATTTCTAAAACATCTCATAACCTCTTGCACATAAGTGTGGTGCACAACACACCCATGCGCAAGACTCTACTAGCTGCAACTTTCAAACTTCCTAGGACACTATTGAACCTTAGGCTCTGATACCAAGTTTGTAATGCCCCAAATCTGGTACCCGAAATGCTACATGGTGCCCATGACCCCAAAGGACCACAAGCTAACCCATGAATGATATCTGTACCTGTACACTGCATAATATATATATATATATATAAATGAAAAAATAAAGGCTGATAGGCCATAAGGTTCAATGCTATAACATAATTGATAAAAACATAACATTTGAATGGGGTATGGAATACCCCAAAATAACTAAAATAAACTGTCTAAACATAATAGTCTGAAAAGCCTCTAACTGTCTAAATTAGGAGTTAATGGGATATGTCCCTAATTAACTTTGGCTACTGAAATAAACTGAGTACGAAAATGATAAAATAATAATCATGTCCTCCAAGGATGAGGACTTACTGCTAGCTTTGACTGCCGATGCGGAAATACTACTGGTGGTTTGGAGCTCGTGTCTCATAACCTATGGCGTAAAGTAAAACACCATAGCATAAATGCGTCAGTACGATGGAATGTACAGGTATGCATGTGAGGTAGGCTAATGCAAAGGTTTCACATGCATGAACTATGCTAACTGACTGAACAATATGAACGTGAGAACACATGTATCAATAAGACACTATAACAGAATTCGTGATAATATGATTACTGTGTCTGAATACTGATAACATAGAAATTCACATAACTGATGTAACTGATATAACTGATATTCTGAGTGACTGTGTCTGATAGTCTAGTTTCTGATGGAACTATCTGAGTCCCGTACTATTCTGACATGATTGTATTCGACAGTCCTAAAATCTGAAGAACTATCTAAGTTCCTTTACTAAAACTGTATGACTGTATCTGATAGTCCTAATTCTGTAATTGAAATCGTGGGAAGTAGTATCTAACTGACACACCCTAAAATACGCCATAATAGCTAAGCTGGGGTCCAATCTGTGCCCTAATTGGAAGGGTGTCAATACCGCGCCACTGGTAAGGACAAGCTATGAGTGACCCTCATATAAAAGGTAACTCTAATGAGAATGGTGGGAACCCTCATATAACAGGTTAAGCCACCTCATCTACCAACATATAATAGGCTATGATGTCACAACCTACGCTGGCTACGTAGTTGTGGAATACAAGGATTACTTCTAAGAATCACACCCTCATATAACAGGTGCGTTCCCATCCTTGGGTTTGCTAAGTGCTATTCCCTAATCCTATCTGAATAGACACTGAACATGATTAAAGTAACTGGACTAGACTGAATTTATGGAGTTCCATTGACTGACGTAATACTACTGGAATTACTAAATTTCTGAGCTTTCCTGAGTCACATGACTGACTGAGTTATATAGATCATGACTTGACTGAGGATATCATGAAAACATGAACTATCTTTAGGCACACAACTATGTTTTTTGGGTACAAGTAACCCCAGGACTCAATAAAAGGAAACTGACAAAGCATGACTTTCTTGAAAACATGACTAATATAAAAAATCTATAATATAATAAGTTGGGGATTTCACGAAGTGAATGGTTATCATAATATTGTACATAAATGGGAATACATATCAACATATCAACATTTCATCAACTAGTCCCATAAGTAATCCTTCAAACATCCATAATGTACAACAATATCATAGAAGCCATTTTGATAATAAAGGTAATGCATGCATTTGTCATTTTGATCATAGTTTAGCTATAAGGCATAATTTATATCCCTTTAGACATTTTATCAAACACCTTACATTCACAACTTAAGGCATAGGTGAAATCATAAAATTTCACAAATCATAAACCACCAAATTCATGGATTTTAATTTATATGCTGTCATAGATTCATAATTTCACATAAAGATCCCAACTTGGGAATCAAACAACAACTATCACATAAAATTGAACAACCCACAACATAATAACATGATTCATAATTTAAAATAGGGTTCTTGAGCTTTATGGATGAAAGGAATCCATAAATCAACACAACACATACCTTAGTTCACGATCCTACGAAGATTGACGGAGAAACTTCTTGAATTTGAATCCCCTAATTGGAACCCTAGCTTTTTCTTGAGAGGTTTTTGAGAAAAATAAGTATATTTTTCTTTAATTAGGGCTAAATCCCATGTTTGGGAGCTTATATATGGGTGGAAAAGGACCATTTTTTCCTTAAAACAACCCAAAAATTGAGTGTTTACGTTACTTGGCCCATAAGATATGCGGCGCACACCTTATCCGGTAATCTAGTTTGTGTGATGCACACCTTATTGCATATATTAGGTTGTGCATCGCACACCATATGACATAATTTAGGTTGTGCGTTGCACACTTTATGTTAGGCTACGTACTCCACTTTGCAAAGCCATAACTTCTTGCTTAGGTGTCATATTTTGGTAAAATTGGTATCGGTGGAAAGATAATTCGATTCTCTACAATTTGATGGGTTTAAATCTGCCAAAATTCCATATATACAACAAGTTATTCTCATTCAAACATGACCCTTATGGAATCAAACACTAAAACTTGAGGGATTCAAAGGCTCTTAGGTTGCCTTACTCTAAGTGACTCTTATGAACACGCTTAACACATCATGAGCTCTTTTATAACTAGGATACTAATTGTAAGTCATGTACTCAAATATGAATCACAGGATAGGAGGTTTCATACATAGGAATAACGTTTTATTTTCTAGCTTAGAAGTATACGGGATATTACAATTTCTCAGGGACTTTTAAGTCTTTTCCCAATCCTTTAAAAATCTAACCCACTCCATTTAGGCTTCCCAAGGGGGGGGGGGTATAAATACCCAAACCCCCCTTTAATTCTATGATTAAGCATAATTTAACTCATAAAAATAAAAAAATAGCGATTTCTTTCTCTCTCAAGAACAAATTAGGGTTCTTTAAGTTTAAAATTGATTTAAAGAAATCACTCAAGCCTTCTACATTTAGATATGTGGGATATTTATCAATGGGATCCTTTCACCCATTGAGTCCCAGAGTTTTCCTAAAACTCTCAAGTTTAATTTATCCTTTATGCTTAGGGTTCCAATTGAACTATATGAATATGTTATTTTCACGAGCTTAGCATCTTTCCATTCTTGAAATCATGAATTCCCGTAGATTAATAAGATATTTTGTTTTTGGGTCTTCAATCATGAAATTCATTACAATATCCTAATAATACTATCATATTTAATGTATTATTCCATGCTGGTGGGTTTATGAACACTCGATACCTAGATATTCATGCATGTTTTAGATTTTAAGTTACAAGCCTTTCAGATCATGTTGTACCATTATAATTAGATTATTACTATGTTAAAAATTAATCATTTTTTATTCATTTTAAACTTTTATCAGTATTAGTGGCAGCTCAGTTAGAAGTATAACTTAGCACTGAGTGAATCTAGGGATGCAGGATTACCTGCCAGTTGAAGGTGATGCCTTTAGTAGCAGTCCCTATGTTCCAGAACTATTTAGAAAGTATAGGTTATGATAGGTCTTCCTGCCAGTATAGGGTTGATACTCTCTTAGGGGTTTTCTTCCAGTAGATGGTGAAATCCTGCTCCTTTGAGACATCAGTTAAGTGGATCCACATAGCCAGTGTTGGTACCCTTGGCAAGGTAATGACACCCTTCTAACATGGGTTACAAGTTCTACCATGATTAGCTCAGATTGGGGCATGTCGGTTAAATATTATCTCCCACAGTTTCTATTTCGAATTTAGATTATGTCAGTTCATATTTACATGAATAAGTGTCCATATATCAGTTATTCAGTTATTAAGATCATTTCAGTACATGTTTATACTTGGCCTTGCATTTGTTTTACTTGTTCATGCATTCATGTTCAGTACCTATATGTATATCATCTATTTCCTAACTCGCATACCAGTATATTCAAAGTATTGATTGCATACTCTTGTTTGCGCTATCTTGTCTTATTATATAGGTTCAGACTCTTACTTTCTAGATCACACTTATTTTATTCCTATGCCATCCAACAACAGTCGTGGTGAGTCATCATTCATCGATGACTAGTTATTAGTTGTTATTCATAGTACCTTACGTTTTATCCGTAAATCAGAGTAGTTAGGGTTTTTTCCCATCACTCCTCATGTTTTAGAGGCTTTCAGATAGTCAAACAGCTAGTCCTATTTCTCCAGTGATATTTTTAGTTACATTTGAAATTGTTTTGACTTTTAGATATATCTTTAAATGACTTTCACACAGTATTTTGTTACCTTCCTGTAATACTTACAACATGTTCTAGATCATGAGTTAGCTTAGGGTCACTTGTGGCCATAACCACCGTGTTATGACTAGGAGGTAATCTTGGGTTGTGACGGCTACTAATAAAATAGACTAGGTGTATTAGTGAACATCTACGCCCCTCTATGAGGACACTGGAAAATTTATCAATCTATGTCCTGGCTTTTCATATCTAAAGCAACCACCCCACTGGCCATATACTCCCTACGGTGGCTCTTACCCTATTGCAATCTAGAAAAGTGCATCCAGTAATAATTCTACCTTTAGACATAGATACTTGTGTTTTATATCATTGATCTTGCTTAAGATTTGGTACTACAACACTAGTAGAGGATGGGGCTGAGCGAAAGATCCCCGATGAAACTAAGAGCAATTTATACAACCTGATCTCTGTTGAGAGTAATCAAAATTTTGTATTTTATCTCTCTTAGTATCCCTTTCCTCTTTTTATTCATATTCTCTACTTCAATTTGAATCATGATCCATAAGCTGAAGATGTATACATCCCTTACAAGCATAGTGGCATTGCATTCCTCAATCACTAAATTAAAAACACCTGAAACTAACTTACTCTTTTGAGCCATTTCCTCTACAACCATCTTTGGAGAATACTTAAAGAGTTAGGTAAAGGGATGCTTGTTTAGCCTGTGTGTTCATCTTGTTCCTTATTTTCATAGGTGCACTTAGAGAATATTCCTTCAGAATCATGTTACCATACTTTAAATTGATGAACTCCTAAACTTTAGATTCCCTCAACTAACAAGGAAAGAACATATCAACAAAAATAACAAAAATCTTATCCCAATCAACTGGACTTGTATCCATACATCTACCCTCTTTCTATTGAATGAACCAAGTCTGATCCACTTCTCTCAACTTATAAGTATCTAAGTATGAACTCTCGACTAGAGTAATTTCCATAATTCAAGAGATCTTTTAGACCTCATCTATGAAATCATATATATCTTCCTCCACCTTTAAACCATGGAACTATGCAGGACTTATCTAAAGTACCAAACTCTCATGGAAGCTGTATTTCCATTTGAATTAGCTGGTGAAACAACCTACTAATTTACTTGGTTGGTCATATCTTGAGAAAGTATCTAAGAAGCAACCCTAAATTACACGTGAGTATCTTGCTTATTCAAGGGGTCTATTGTAGCAGGTGGGGCTTGCTGGGAACTTTTACCATTTCCATTCCTTGTTTCATTGGCTCTTCTAATATATATTTTCAATAAACAAATTGAGAATGAATTTGTAGGAGATTAAATAGAGTTCAAACTATATAAACATGAATGAATTGAAACTTTCCAAAAATATTTTGTAGCCTCTCCCTCAAAAGTGTGGCGCGCTTTACACCCATAATGAAATTCTACTTAACCTGGATTTCGAACACCCTAGGTTACTTTAAACCTGATGCTTTACTACCAAGTTCATCATAATTATAGACTGTACCCTAGATGTTATACGTTTTTCCGTGCCACAAGTGACCCCAAGTTCACCCATGGCTTGGCATAACACTAAGGTATCAACCTCAACTTGAGTATGGCCGTAAAAAACCTATGCTGTAAACATAGTTCTAGAGCTTTGGGACTCTTATAGAAGGTTTTAACCTTTACTAATGCACGAACCTTCATTTTTGCATGTTCTCGATGCTAGCCACTACTTCCACACCAATTAACTGGTAGCACATAAAACTAGTATTCTGAAACTAAGTAAAACAAACTTTATATGTAAGTACTATGAAATTCTAATAACTAAAATTATTCGTTAAGTCTGTAAACTAGAGCTAACTAGGTTGTTTATACTAAATTCACAAATTTTAATGATCACATGTTCATAACACACCAAGCTTTTGTAAAGGAAAATCTAATTAAATTGGAAATACAGTAAAGTCAATTTTTTTTTATCAAAATCATGGAGATTCTATACCATGCAAGACTTCAAAACCATACTAAATAATGTAATGTCATGACCCAAATCACGAATCGTGCAGGAACTACATAACTCTACCATATATAGTTGAGACCTTACCACCCAACCATTTAGTTATTGCGAAAGATATTATTAAACCTTAACATAAATAAATTCATGAATAAATAACCTTATGCTAAAAATAAAACTTTATTATAAAATTATATTGTGGAATTCTATTAAATAATTTCCCAGAACCTAATCTAAATGAGTATAAGATCACTAAACAATTGGAAGAATTACTCAAGACATAACATTTCAGTAAGAGTAGATCAAATGAGCTATTGTAGAATATTCATTGTTGCACCTATAGAAACTCCAACTAGCTTGCAACATGGATGTATTCAGAATTGGTGATATAGTAAGTGTAGTATTAGTACAACTACACATAACGGTAGTTATCATTGATTGATTGGGGTTATATCAATGTATAGAAAACAAGAAGAGATTATCAAAAGCATATAATTTAACATCTGAACATGCTTAACATACTTTAACTTCCAACCTTACTGCTTTTCTTTCATTTGAACAATATTACTTTACCTTTAGGACGTGATTAACTAACTATATTCTATGGAATGATCCAACCCATAATTCTTGTGCATTTATTTTACTGCAGCAACTCTATATTCTTTTCTCTCTCTCTCTCTATCTCTCTCTTTCTCATTAATTTTCTTTTGTGACAATCTTCGCTCCCTATTATACTACCATTAACCTTGTAATTACAACAACCAAGACAATCGATAACATCAGTAACTTTATAGGAAATGGCACTACAATATGCATTATGTATATAAAAATATACATAGGGGAATGCAATATATTCACAGTCCAGAATATACCTTGTATTCACATTTTATTGCAATGCACAATCACAACCATTAAATTAATATTTTATCAAATAACTGGTCCACATAAGAACCAGGATATATAATCAACATAACTCAGTCCACTCAAGAAACTATCAATAATATATAAATATAAAAGTACATTCAAATACATATGATAAATCTATATATGCAAGATGTATGTATCCATCTCTTTTTCTTCTCAGGCTCATCCTCATCAATATCATGGACATCATGATTTAAATATCATTATCAATATAAATATAAATGCAAGATACAATCAATATCTAAAAGTAATGCCTAATGGTGAATCATAAACACCTAATAAAAATCAGATGCAAGCAATGACAATTTAAATAGAAATTACATTCAGTGAAAATCAACTAAATGCAGCCAATAATCACAAGTTCATTAATCTAGGTAACAATTAATATCCATTAATAGATGAAATCACAAGTATGCCCAAAGGACAACTCATCACTTTCTCAATTGATCATTATCAAACCCAATCATCAATCACAGCTATGTTCAAAGATTAATTAATCAGGTATCCATTTTAAGAGTGCATATTCCATCAGGATTGATATCTACACTCTAATTAATCATCCTATTTCATTCACCAATGTAATTCACTTTTTATTTTTCTGTTGAAATACATAAATTTAGTTACTAACTAGTAACCTTTACACTCAATTCATCACTAAGTTTAGGGTACAATCCCCTTTAGTCAATCATACAACCACTCAGCTCTATTAAACTTATAATTCCAGCTAGAGTCATATACTTTTACACAACTTACTTCCTAGAACTTAGCCAAACTTAACTTTAGGTTCTTAAGTTATATCAGCACCTTCTCTTATCACAATCAATCCTTCTTACTATATTCTAGAGAGAATATATCATACTTCAAATATACACAATATTAGATTCACCCCTTTTAAGGTATTAAATAGACTAGCTCTATGGATTAGAAGGGCACCTAATTCTTTTATTATTATTCACATTCACATATTAAACTCTATACATAATCAAATAAGTCATACAAATACAAACACCAATCAAGGGATCCACACAAAACACAATAACACACACTTATAGAGTTATTGCATTATTTTTATGTTTTATCCATTAAACTCCATGCACATAGGCCTAGACCTAAAATCTTCCTTCAACTACAACTACTACATGAAACTAACCCAAGTCTACTACATATTATACCATAACCTAGCTCAATCAAAGATCTTGGAACAAGCAAGCCATATCAAGGCTGCACTTTTCTTTCCTTCATGCCTCCAACAACCTAATAATCTAAATATCAAATAATTAAAAGAATAGTTAATAAATTACTATTTAACTAACTACTTTAGAAATTCAACCCACTAATTCTATCAGTATTTATGCTCTAAAACATTACTCAAAAGTCAATTACCCATTACTAGCTCTATCATATTCAACCCATCTCTATTAATAGAGTTTCAAAGATAAAGAAATTGTTTTTATGGATTCAAGATACTCAACCATCACTTCTACGGCTTAGAATTGCTAATTCATACTAAGAATCATTAGTTAAGAATCTAAAAGTAATTCTAGGTGATATTACCCCAAGCCACAGTTTTTTTTAAATATCATGAACTTAGGATTCAAATCCCCAAGAATTTCACCATTAAAGATCGTTCTAATGATTTAAAGATGTTAAGGGATTGAAATCCAAAGAAGATAGAAAAATTTCCCCAACAAAGAATTTTCACCCAAAAAGTTGGAAAATTGCCCCTCCTAGGGCTTTGAGATAAAGTTTTTGAGTTAAAGTCCAAAAATCCATAAAAAATAAGGTTACAAACTGCCTTCTTACTATTGTAGTTGAATATTTACCGATGCAGTGGTACTGCTATAGTCGCTAATATTTTGGCCTAAATAGTATTTCGTAAAATGGCCATAACTTTTTACTCTGAAGGTAGATTAACAAACGGTCAGATATTGTGGAAATAACACTCAAAAATCTTTGATTTGGTGAGTATTGGTTTCATAAATATTTGTATTCCAAGAGATATACTCTTTTCAAATTAACTCTGGTTTAAACTTAGCTCAAAACTCAATCCACAAGAATACTGTCAACTTAACTTTTTCTAGGGGTATTGTATGACCTTCTTACATATCTAGTGCACTCTCTAATAATAAAATTGGTCTTATTACTTATGATAAAATAGGTTCTCATAGTTTTAGCATACATATCTTCAGTTATGATGGAATGTGTTATTATATGTAATTATTCTCTAAAGATCATATGAGTACCGAGATCAAAGAAAATTCTAAAAGTCGATAAGAAGCCTAGAATCACTATGTCTGAATTCTATATTTTCTAAAATATTTTTGGAATACAAGGGTGAAAGGAATCCCTTGCTGAACTCCCATTTGGCTAGAATAAAGTTTTTTCCTACTAGAAGCTTGGTTGTTGGATTGAGAGAGAGAGAGAGAGAGTCTAATTTTTACTTTAAAACAAGAAGGATCACTTCTTGCATTATCTTTTCAGGATGTTTATAGGAGAATGAATTTAAGGCATTGATTAACCCTTATTAATCCCTTCCTAAAGATCCTAAATAATTTAGTATAATAGTTAAGAAAGTGGAAAGTATAAAAATACCATTGGTGGAATTCATACAAAAATATCTGAATTACAATAGATAAGTCTTAGAATGACTCATTGTCAATTGTAATAACTCATCGTATGAGTCACTATGAGGGGACTATTTATGGGTATCTTAATAATAATGGCCATAATGGATCGCTGTGTCACACAATGATTTTTCATCAAGGGTCATGTCCACTGAGAACAAATTTTAACTTTCAAGAGTTCCATAAAATTTCTTAGAATGGGGGTAGATGATGACTCATCACCACTGATAATGGTGCATCATCTGTGATCATTGCCACTAGGTGAAAATCAAGTTTCAAGACATTGGGCTGGCCTACTCAAAATGAGTCACACAATGGTTCTTTGAGAATGACAATGACTCATCATCACTAAGTCATTGTCACTTGGTAGAAAATAATCCTTCAAGACTTTTGGTCGATCCCTCAGGATGAATGGTTAGGATAAACTATCTGACCTAATAATGACTATTTATTAGAGTCATCTTATGGTATTTTTTATAAGATTAACTCTTTCTTTATGCTAAATCTAAAACATGATCTTAAGGACATTTGGGGTGTTACATTGTCTTATCAAAATAAATCAATACATCTATAGTTTAAAGTACCATATCAATGATAAAATTAATATGGGATAACCATGAGAAATAAGTAAGAAATAGTTGAGGATACTTTGTGATGAGTTATACTTATGATACAACTTAGTTGGAAGGATTTAGGTTAGCAGAGTTTAATAAGGTAGGGAAGGATTTTCGGTATTTATGATTTATGGTTTGTTATAATTGTGGTGGTTGGCCTAGTTGTATGGAAAGTATGGTGTTTTGAGTCACTGTTCGAGTAGGCTTGAAGGATTTTAAACTTATAAGGGTAAAGGTTGTTGGAAAATAGAATATGACATTTAGTAGATAAGAATAGAATATCTACTTTTGATTTAGAAAGTTACAGGCTCATCTTTAAGAAATGGAACTTGTGGTCAATGCGATATGGCTACTTGGATTTTATTTAGGTTATGGTGGTACTACTATGTGATTATCTAATGGGTTGTAAGCTATGAGGTTTTAATTAATAGAGAAAGTCTATAATGTGTAGGCTAAGTATTGGGGTAGTTTTGACTTGGGTAAGTAGTAGGGATCTGATTTCAAGTGACAGATATGTCAGATCGATAGAAAAATGATATTGAGGTTCTATGTGTGTAATTGCTTGGCATCAAGTGCATGTGTTGATTCTCTTTACGGTTAAGGTAAGAAACTCTGATCATATTGTTTGTATAGTACTTAGAAGGACTTATGCATGAGTAAAATACTCAAGTAACAGAATATAGTATTTTAGGATGCAAAGAGGCATAATGATGCATTGCATACAAAGGTTTTAGATTTAGAGTACGAGGTATTATGATATGGCCTTATTTTTAAGGTATAAAGAGGTTAATAAGCTAAGGGAACATATTTGTGGCTTGGATATCGGATAGTTCAGGGTATTTAGAGTTATTTCATGGGTGCAAGTTACAAATTAAAAATTGTAGCAGCATTACATGAGGGGTACAAGTTGAAAAGTGTGAAGAAAATAAATATCACATATGGAATTTTGGTGTAGAGTTAAGGATTTGTGTGGATTGCAACTTTTGGAGTTCAAAATTGATATTTAAGGATAGGACATTCATTATCATAAGAAGGAATGATAGCCTTGGTGATGTTCTTTCTGAAGATTTTGTTATGATTTCGGTAACATTTAGTGAAGTATGGAAAATTTGCACTTCTACACCAAGTTGGGTTGTTCATATTGTGATAGGTTGCCTAAAAATGTATTACTAAAAGGGGATTACATATCTATAGGGTTATTGAGGACTTCATGTTAATTAATGCTACTTGATTGATGAAAACTACATTAGGCTATTGTGATGGGTCCTACAAATATTGGTTGATATGTAGCGGGCACATACTTATGATATAAAAAGTTTTGAGGTGATTAGTGATTTTTTCTAAGGTTCAACGTAAAGATATGGGTGGTTTAATAGTGGTAAAAACATCACAATTGAATATATGTAAAGAATTAATGTCATTTTCTAACTCAGTAGCTTCAACTTATAAAATTAGTACTATTAGACTTGAATTGTGGTATCAACATTAGATTAGGCCAGTTCTAACATGAAATGCTTAGATTACACTTGCAAGATGAAGAGGTTCTCCTTTAGAATAATGAAAGTCATAATTC
Organism: Capsicum pubescens; assembly: GCA_030864215.1. Taxonomy (NCBI): domain Eukaryota; kingdom Viridiplantae; phylum Streptophyta; class Magnoliopsida; order Solanales; family Solanaceae; genus Capsicum; species Capsicum pubescens. The sequence continues at coordinate 135,757,643 of CM061545.1, read as the reverse complement.
AGAGTCTATAATACCCTATCTATAAAAGTTTTTGTCTATCATACGACTCATTTCTTGAGTCATATGCACAATATATGAGTGTACATTAATCTCGTACCTAAAGTAGTACATGTGGGGTGATAAAAGATTAAGGGTACAAATCAATTCCTAGAAGTCATCAAGAAATATATGAGTCGTATGAAGCCAAGTTGTGAGTTAAACAATATAGTCTCTTTGAGACTTTATCCAGGATACGAGTGAGGGGCTATTAGTTTTTGGAGGATGATACTAGTTGTAAGTGTCCTTCGTAAGTTGATCAGTGAATGCTCTCTTAGATTCTATCCATCATATGATTTATGATGCCTAGATGAACCATCATCATACGAGTCGTATGATTGACTCGCATGGACTGGCGAGTAAATTTTGAAAGGTTAAGTTATAGGTTTTTTTGTCTTTTACCCCTTATAACTCCCAACCCAAGACCCTATACTAAGGAGAGGTATTACTTTTCCCTTCTTTTCTATGGAGTAAACAATATAAACTCTCTCATTCCATTCTCAAGAACAAGATTAGGATTTCTTCTCAAGATCATATCCCAAGTTTAAAGGTCAAGTTTACTTCACCATGCCGAGAACTTGAAGGTATGTGGGGTTTATGAACAAGGATATTGTTTCATCCTTTTGACCAAATCTAGTTTTAAAGTTAAAGTTGTATGATTTGCAATTAGGGTTCATACCTAAATTATCTTGATCTGAGTTTATGAAATTATCATGAGATTTAAGTATTAAAGTGCATATATGTTCTCATCTATCTATGTTTTGACTTGAAGATTCTCTATTATGATTTGAATATCATGAGTTTGATTTGAAAACATTGATTAAAAATATTCAATTGAGTTTTAATCATGGTATTGTATTAAAAGTTATATGAAAGAAAATATGAGATCTAAGACTTAATAATAAGCACTAAGTTTACAAGGAAGTTTGATCTTTTGATTCAGTGACAAGACTTGAAATCTACTACTATTTACCTTGATTATGATCTAAAGCAAAGATAAGCATAATTGGTTTCTAGTATACTAACCCTTATGATATTTTAAGGTGGATTTCCTAAAGTATGAGCATATAAGTATTCTAAGAGTAGTATTTAGTACAAAGAAGAGAATGCAGATGAGCGTATCCTAAATTTCCAAAAACTACGAGCCAACATAGGCTAAGATTTTCCCAATATGGATGAAGTTTAGAATAGTGATCACTAAGATAAGGTTCTAGACCAATGGCAAGGGTAGAACAGATCTCCCTAACTTACGTAAGATGTTGGACTCCATAGTAACTCACATAGTTTATGTCGGTTAGAAGAATCTCCCATAAGCAAGGTTACAAGTAAAGATTTTCTGAAACTAAGCGTTATGGCTCACTAAGTTTATTCATATGCTTTATACTCTATGTTTATGGTTTGTAGTCTTATGTTTTACTCAAGTCAAAGGTAAGTCATTTACGTATATCATGCATAGTTTGAAAGCTTATATATATATACTCTATATTAATTTACTTATGCATTCACCCCCACAGGATCAGTGCATTCCAAAAGTACTAATCCACATGTACATTTGTGTACTACATTATCTATAATATAGGTTCTATTGCCTATTTCTAGTAGCATGAGTGACTTTGGCGTTATTATCTATATCTTAAGGTTTGGTGAGTCCTCATAGTTTGATTACCTAATCTTTTAGATTTGTATTTTTCTTTGATGAAAGTATTTTAGGCATTGATTTCAGTTTATATACGGGTCAGCTGGGTTAAATCCTAGTAGCTCTCTAGTCTATAGTATAGGCTTGTAAGACTACGTGTGATCTTAAGTTCAAGAAGTTCGTGTAAGGATTTCTAAGTTAAAGATTCACTTTAAGTTATGAGATTGTTTATCTTTTTGTTTTCCTTTTATGTCTACCATCTTTATTGTGTGAGTTTTGAGCTATAAAGATATCATGGGTTATATTGGGTTACTCATAGTCCTGAGTACCGTGTGACGTCCAGGGGGTACTTTCAGGGCATTAAAGAGTCCCAGCGAGGGAAATGTGTTTTTAAGGATTCTTGGTACTATCAATAGTCTTTGAAGTATGAATAAAGAATTTGAAAGGTCATGGTATTTTATTAGTACAGATTTAGCACTAAATTTTAATTATGATTATCAGTTTGTGGTTATTATGATGTATTTTGGTGAATTGAATATATTCAGAACTATGTTTGCGACCAACTTAATAATTGTGTTCGACTCTATTTTGAAATACGGAACTATGGTATTTGGAAAAGTTTGATTTTAATACTAGAGATATAGTCTTATGATTTATGACAAAAGAGGATTTTAGTAGTTAGGTGTAACGCCCCAAAATTGGTATCCGAAATGCTACACGGTGCCCATGACCCTGAAGGACCACAAGCTAACCCATGACTGATATCTGTAACTGAGCACTGCATGATATACTATATAAATACGGAATATAAGCTGTAAAGTCATAAGGTTCAAAACTAGAACATGATTGATAAAATAATATCTGAATGGGGTATAGAAATACCCAAAATTGAAATAAACCATCTGAACATGCTGTAGTCTGAAATCCTCTAAACTGTCTGAAACCTGTGGAGTTGATGAGATATGTCCCCAACTAACTTTGAACTACTGAAATAAACCAAGTGATGAAGGAATAAAATAATCAAATAATAACATCCTCCGATGATGAGGACTCACTTCTAACTCTAGCTGCTGAAATTGGAATACTACTGATGCTCTGGAGCTCGTGCTTCTGAAACTATGGTATAAAAATACCATAGCACATTTGTGTTAGTACGATTGAATGTACTGGTATGCAAGTGAGGTAGGATAAATGCCAAGGGTTCATATCCATGAACAATGCTAACTGATTGTATAACATGATCGTGAGAATACATACTTGAATGTGTAATTGTAACTGGATTTGTGATAATACTGACTATTGATTCAGAATACTAATAACATGAGTTACTGAGAACTAATATAACTGATACTGAGTGACTATATCTAACAGTCTAGATTCTGATGGGACTAGCTGAGTTCCATACTGTACTGAGTGACTTTATCTGATAGTCCTGATATTTGTAACTTAAACTATGGCAGAATTCATCTAGATGACATACCCCTAATAAGCTAGTATATCTGACTTGGGTTCAATCTGTAACCCCAATTGGAAGGGTGTCAATACCGCGCCACTGGTAAGGACAAGCGGTGAGTGACCCTCACCTGATAGTGTCCCCAAAGGTGAATGGTGGGACCCTCATCTAACAGTGTTAATCCATCTCATCAACCCTCAACTGACGGTGTTGATGTCTCAACCTATGCTGGCTACATAGTTCTGGAATGCAAGGATTGCTTCTAAGAATCATACCCTCTGCTGACATTATGTGTTCCCACCCTTGGGTTCACTCGGTGCTGAATCCTACTCCCATCTAACAAGACACTGAACTGGACTAGACTGATCTGTCACTAATTTGTACTGATTAATTATACTAAACTAAGTTCACTGGATTCCGTTGACTGATGGAATACTACTAAGATCTGATAACTGATATTTCTGAAACTTACTGAGTACTGGACAAATACTAAATTTACTGAATTTTCTTGAGTCTTATGACTGACTGAATTCTACTGATTATCGCTTGACTGAGAGTATCATGAAAACTGACACCGGATCAAAGAACACAACTAAATTGTCAGGTATTAAATACCCTCAGGACTCGATAGCATAATAAGTAAATCATGCAATAAGCTTAAAAGCTTAACAATGGCTACATGTTCATCATTCATTCATTAAAGCATTTCCAACGAACACTTGTAATACATTACTTGTACATGGATGAAAAATACACATTAGCATGACATTAGTTCATTCTCATAGGCAATTTATAAAACACTTGCATGATACAACTTGCATATAAACTAGCATGACATGAGTTCTTGTTCTTATTTACCCATAAAGGCAATTCATCAAACACCTAGTGAGCATAACATATGCACATAACGCTATTCAACAAATAGGCATCATAATTCTCATTCCTATTAGCTAATTTCAAGGGTTAAACATGGTTTCACATGATACTTCACATATATCACTTTACTTCACATAGATATTGCAATTAAATCATGTACTAGAGAACCCATTAACGTAATAGCCATGAGCACAATCAACTAAATCATTAAATTTACCCAAAGCATTATCTTGAGTTATGAAAAGGTTTCTTGAACTCCAAGGGTGGAAGGAACCCTTGGATAAAATTCTTGAAGGTTGATGGTGAAATCTCTTGGACATTGATTCTTGAATTGATAGCTCAAGGATTTTTGTTGTTGAGAATTTGTGAAATAATGAATGTATTTAGCCAAAATAGGGCTAAATTTCATGTTTATGAGGGCTGAAGGGCAGAGAACAATGACCTAATTATCCTTAATGACGCGGTTAATTAATGATTGGAAACTGGGCATCGATGCTATAAGCGATGTGGTATATCAATGGATCCGATGCGATACCTGATGTGTAGCGCCATGATCGTGCCAAGCCTCAGTACTTTTGGCTCTGGCGACCTGTAGTGAGTTTAACCAACGCGATAGGCGATGTGGCATCCCAAGATCGCATTGGTCCACTATTTTGAGACTCTGAACATGGTCTAAACGAGTTATGAAAAATCCAAAACATGTTCGAGAATACCTATTGATCATCTTGATCATTAATTAATGGAAATATAGATCATTTAAGAATGTTAAGATTGCGAAATGAGATTGCAAACTTTCCAAGGCCAAAAATAAACTAAGTCTGGAAACTTAGCTAGAATTTTCTAAGTATGGGACCTCCTTATCAAGCATAGATAGACTGAATCAAGCTTAGGATTTTGCGGGGTCTTAGAATATCTCCCCCTTGAGAATATTGATCCTCGAATGAGACTGACTGAGATGGGAGAAATGATACGCTAACGTACATACTGAAAATGAACAACTGAAACATGAGTACATGACTGACATGACTGACGAACTAGAATTCATACCTAGCATACATATCTGATGCATAATTTCATGACTAAACTGATTCGTGAATACATGACTAAGATTTATGATAAGCAGAGTTTCTCATAATAAGGATGCATATATGATGCATGAATACGTGACTGACATGATGCATGAACATATGACTGAATATGCAATGGTATTTGATACCAAATTTATCATGGAATTCTGAACATGAACTGGATACCAAGTTGTAACTGAAATCTAGAAATGAAACTAAAAGTCTTAAGGAAAGCTGCTACCTTGGGATAAGTCTAAATTAGTAGAGAAAAAGTGAGGATACTTGGTACGCATGTCTTCTTCTTCTTCCCAAGTAGCTCCCTCAACGGACTGATTTCGCCAAAGAACTTTGACTAGAGCGACTCCTTTGTTCCTCTGTCTGCCAGTCTGATAGTCAAGAATTGTGACCAAAATCTCTTCAAAAGAGAGGTTGTTCTAAATATCTATGCTCTAAATAGGGACTACAACTTCTGGATTACTTATGCACTTCTTGAGCAAAGAGACATGGAAGACTAGATGAACTGAGGCAAGATCTGAAGGCAATTCGAGCTCATAATCTACTTTTCCAAAGTGACTGAGAATTTTGAAGGGACCGACATATCGAGGACTGATCTTTCCCTTCTTGCCGAATCTCTTCACTCCCTTCATGGGAGATATCTTTAGATAAACATAGTCACCAATCTCGAACTCGAGATCTTTTCTGCGCACATCTGCATAAGACTTTTGTTGGCTCTGAGCAGCCCGAAGTCTTTCTCTGATCAACTGGACTTTTTCTAAGGCATCAAATACTAAGTCAGGACCTATAACTGGGGTCTCACTAACTTCGAACCAACCGACTAGAGATCTACACCTCCTACTATAGAGAGATTCGAATGGAGCCATCTTAATACTGGAATGATAGATATTATTGTATGCAAACTCAGTCAAAGGCAAGTGGTCATCCTAACTACCCTTGAAATAAATTGCACACGCTCGAAACATATCTTCTAAAGTGTGAATGGTACTTTTTTCTTGACCATCTGTCTGAGGATGGAAGGTTGTACTGAGATGAACTTGGGTACCAAGAACCTTTTGGAATGCTTTCCAGAAATAAGAGGTGAACTGGGTACCTCTATTTGAGATAATAGACAATGAAACACCGTGCAATTTGACCAACTCTCCGATATAAAGTTTGGCATAATCCTCGGCTGAATAGGAGGTATAGACTGGAAGGAAATGAGATGACTTAGTCATCCTGTCTATAATGACCCAAACTGAATCATGTTCATGACGAGTTCCAGGAAAATCCATCACAAAGTCTATGTTCACTTCTTCCCACTTACAAGTGGGAATATAAACCTCCTGTATGGACCCACTAGGCTTTTGATGCTCTATCTAAACCTGTTGACATGTAGAGTACTTAGACACAAGCTCTACAGTATCTCTCTTCATACCACTTCACCAATAGATCTCCCACAAGTCGCGGTACATCTTTGTGGCCCCTGGATGAATATAGTAGCTTGCACTATACGCTTCTGCAAGAATTCATTGCCTTAGGTCATCTACACCTAGAACACAAGAATGACCCTGACAGTGAAAAACTCCATCTCCCTCATGGGAGAAAACCTCTACTTTCTGATCTTTGACGGATTTTTTCAACTTAACAAAACTGGGATCTCTATCCTATTTTTCTTTCACCTAAAAAACTAGAGATGATTCTGAACTATTCTGAACCCATATACTACCTTTTCCTGAATCGACTAAGCAGAAACCTAGTCTGGCAAGCTGATGGACTTCCTGAGCTAAATTCTTCCCACTGTCCTCAACATGAGAAACACTACCCATAGAAAGTCTACTGAGAGCATCAACTACAACATTGGCCTTGCTCAGATGATAAAGGACATCATGTCATAATCTTTCAAGAGCTCTAACCACCTTCTCTGATGGAGGTTAAGATCTTTCTAAGAGAACACATACTGAAGGCTTTTATGATCTGTGAAATAATCTACATGAACACCGTAAAAATAATGCCTCCAAATCTTTAAGGCAAAAACTACGACTACTAACTCAAGATCATGAGTTGGATAATTCTTCTCATGGGGTTTAAGCTGTCTGGAGGCGTAGGATATGAACTTATTATGCTGCATTAGGAAACAACCCAAACCTACTCTGGATGCATCACAATACACCACAAACCCATTTGTACTATCTGGAAGAGCCAAAACTAGAGTTCAGGTGAGTCACATCTTTAACTCCTGAAAACTCTTCTCACAAGGATCTGACCACTAAAACTTGACTTTCTTCTGAGTCAATATGGACATAGGGGATGCAATAAAATAAAATACCTCAAAAAATCATCTGTAATAGACAACCAAACCCAAGAAACTCCTGATATCTGATAGAGATATAGGCCTGGGCCAGTTTCTTACTACTTCGGTCATTTATGGATCAACTCTAATGCTATCACCAGAAACGATATGCCCAATTAATGCTACTGACCTTATTCAAAAATCATACTAACTAAATTTGGCAAACAACTGATGATTTGTGAGAGTCTATAATACTATTCTGATATGGTCTACATGATCATGCTCACTGCGAGAATGGACAAGAATGTCATCTATGAAGACTATGACGAATATGTCTAAGTACTTCTTGAACACACGGTTCATCAAGTCCATGAAGGCTACTGGGGCATTGGTAAGACCAAATGACATGACTAAGAATTCAAAGTGACCATACCAAGTATAGAAGGCTATTTTTGGAATGTCACATTCTTTGACTCTAAGCTAATGATAACCTGATCTGAGGTATATCTTAGAGAAATAACTGGTGCCCTGAAGTTGGTCGAACAAGTCATCGATTATGGGATGTGGATACTTGTTCTTGACTGTGACTTTATTGAGCTAATGGTAGTCTATACACATTCTGAGAGAACTATTTTTCTTTCGCACGAATAAGACTGGTGCGCCCCACAGGGACACACTAGGTCTGATGAATCCCTTATCTAAGAGATCCTCCAACTGTTCTTTCAATTCTCTGAGTTCTGCTGGTTCCATTCTATATAGAGGAATAAATATGGACTGTGTATTGGGAAGAAGGTCAATGCCGAAGTCTATTTCCCTTTTGGAGGAATTCCTGGAAGATCTTCGGGAAAGACATCTGAATATTCATTCACTACTGGGACTGATTCAAGACTGGGAGTCTCAGAACTAGAATCTTTAACATGAACAAGATGATAGACACATCCCTTAGATATCATTTTCTATTCCTAAAGGTAGAAAATAAGCTGACCTCTGAAATATGGAGTACTACCCCTCCACTCTAGGATAGGTTCATTTGAAAACCAGAACTAGACTATTCTATTTCTACAATCGACTGTGGCATAGAAGGAATAAAGCAAATCCATGCCGAGAATGATATCAAAATCAGTCATCTCTAATTTAACTAAGTCTGCTGAGGTGACTTTCTGAAATATCATAATCGGGTAGTTCCTGTATACCCACCGAGCTATGATAGTTTTACCCACTGAGGTAGATACTGAGAAGGGCTCTGCTAGAATTTTTGGACTGACTTCAAAATCAACTGCTATATAAGGAGTAACAAAAGATAAGAAAACTCCTGTATCTAGCATAGCGTAAACATGCAAGTGAAATATCTATAACGTACCAGTAACTACATCAGGATAATTTTCTTGATCTTGCCAGGAATGGAGAGCATAAAGTATTTTTGGGCGTTTCCCACTAGTAGCACTGAAAGTGGCACCCTACTGATTTGAACGACCAGACTGGGCTGACAAATGGTTATGCTAGCCCTGATAACTTGACTGGGGATAATCTCTGACTCGGTGGCCTGGTTTTCCATATTCGTAATAGAAATCGCTGCGAACTCTACAAATACCCTTGTGATTCTTACCACAAGTCTGACAAAGAAGATTGGTTCGGGCACTGCTAACACAGCCCTAAGATTTAGAGCCTGGTGCCCTATCTTTGATACCCTCCTTGAACTTAGGAACGGGAGCACTGGATGTGAAAGGAGCTGGAACAGATGACTTTCGGTGGAACTAAGAATGTTTCCCACCTTCTGACTTAGGCTGATTAAAAGCTACATATCCTAGCCTTCTTATTCTACTTCTCTCTTATCTTAATATTCTGATCTTCTACCTATTGAGCATGGATCATATGGCTATATATGTCTATATCACTAATCAACATTGTATATCTATACTCATTAACCATACTATCAATTACCCTTAACACAAATTTACTCATCTTGGCTCTGCTATCTGCCACTACATAAGGAGCATATCTAGCTAGTTGAGTAAACTTAAGAGAATACTCTTTCACTGTCATGTTTCCCTACCTAAGGTTGATAAATTCTAACACCTTAGCTTCCTTCATCTCTAGGGGAAAGAATCGATCAATAAAGGCAGTGGCAAATTTGTCCCACTCAATAGGCCCTACATTTGTAGTCCTTTCTACCTTACACTATTTGAACCATGTGTGAACCACATCCTACAACTGATATGTATCTAGCTCATCACTCTCAACGACTTACCCCTCATGATCTCAGTAACCTTCTTTACCTGATCAAGGAATTCCTGAGAATCTTCCTCTAACTTGAAACTGGTAAAATATAGAGGATTCATTCGGGTGAAGTCCTGAATACTGGATACTGCAGAATTGGCAACTGGGTTGGCCGGAATGATAGCTGGTCGCTGATTTTAGGCAGCAACTGAATTGGCAAGAGTAGTGAATGCAGCTTTGAACTCTGCATTAGAGACATATTCGTCCAAGGGATCTGCTTGGATGGGTTGAGGGGCTGACTAACTTCTGTTTCTTCTCTTGGGAGGCATGTTCTGTAGAAGAAAGGGAGAAATATATTGAACTAAGTGTTAAACTTGAGATCATGCTTACTTTCCCAATATGAATACTGAAAGAAGGGAAACTATTCCTAAAACATCTTCTAGCCTCTTGTACATAAATATAGCGCACAACACACCCATGCATAAGACTTTACTAGATGCAGCTTTCAGACTTCGTAGGATACAATTGAACCTTAAGCTCTAACACCAAGTTTGTAACGCCCTAAATCTGGTACCTGGAACTCTACACGATGCCCATTACCCTGAAGGACCATAAGTTAACCCATGACTGATATCTATAATTGAGCACTGCATAATATATTGTATAAATACAGAATATAAGCTGTGAGGCCGTAAGGTTCAAAACTATAATATGACTAATAAAATAATATCTGAACGGGGTATAGAAATACCCAAAACTAAAATAAGCTATCTGAACATACTGTAGTTTGAAAGAATCTAAACTGTCTAAAATCTGTGGAGTTGATGGAACATGTCCCCAACTAACTCCGAATTACTGAAGTAAACCAAGTACTGAAGGAATAAAATAATCAAATAATAACATCCTCGGATGATGAGGACTCACCGTTGACTCTGACTGCTAAAATTGAAATGCTATTGATGCTCTGGAGCTCGTGCTTCTGAACCTATGGTATAAAAATTCCATAGCGCAATTGTTTCAGTACAATTGAATATACTAGTATGCAAGTGAGGTAGGCAGAATGAAAAGGGTTCATATGCATGAATAATTCTAACTGACTGTATAATATGATCGTGAGAATATAAACATGAATGTGTAACTGTAACTGGATTTGTGATAATACTGACTATTGAGTCTGAATACTGATAACATAAGTTACTAAGAAATGATATAACTAATACTGAGTGACTGTATCTGACAGTCTAGATTCTGATGGAACTAGCTGAGTTCCATACTGTACTGAGTAACTGTATCTGACAGTCTTGATATCTATAACTAAAACTATGGGAGAATTCATCTAACTGACATGCTCCTAATAAGATAGTATAGCTGAGTTGGGGTCCAATCTGTAACCCCAATTAGAGGGTTTTAATATCGTGCCACTGGTAAGGACAAACGGTGAGTGACCTTCATCTAACAGTGTCCCCAAAGGAGAATGGTAGGATCCTCATCTGACAGTGTTAATCCACCTTATCAACCCTTAGTTGACGGTGTTGATGTCTTGACCTATGCTGGCTACATAGTTCTGGAACACAAGGATTTCTTCTAAGAATAACACCCTTTGCTGACAGTGTGTTCCCATCCTTAAGTTCACTCGGTGCTGAATCCAACTCACATCTGAATAGACACTGAACTGGACTGGACTGATCTGTTACTAATTTGTACTGAATAATTATACTAAACTGAGTTCACTGGATTTCGTTGACTGATGGAATACTACTGAGATCTGATAACTGACTGAGATTTCTGAGACTTACTGAGTACTGGACTGATACTGAATTTTCTAAATTTTTTTGAATACTATGACTGACTGAGTTCTACTGATTATGGCTTGACTTAGAGTATTGTGAAAACTGACACTATCTCTAAGCACACAACTAAATTTTCAAGTATTAAATACACCCAGGACTCGATAGTATAATAAGTAAATCATGGCACAAACTTAAAAGCTCAACAATGGCTACATATTCATCATTCATTCACTAAAGAATTTCCAATGAACACTTGTAATACATTACTTGTACATAGATGAGAAATACACATTAGCATACTATAGCATGACATTAGTTCATTGTCATAGGCAATTTATAAAACACTTTCTTGATACAACTTGCACATAAACTAGCATGGGATGAGTTATTGTTCTTCTTTAATGACAAGGGAAATTCATCAAACACCTAGTGACCATAACATATGCACATAACACTATTCAACAAATAGGCATCACAATTCATATTCCTATTGGCAAATTTCAAGGGTTAAACATGGTTTTCACATGATACTTCACATATATCAGTTTACTTCACATAGATATTGAGATTAAATCATGAACTAGAGAACTCATTAATGTAATAGCCATGAATACAATCAACTAAATCATGAAATTTACCCAAAATATTTCTTGAGTTTTGAAAAGGTTTCTTGGACTCCAACGGTGGAAGAAACTCTTGGATTAACACTTGACATACCTTAGCTGATGAATTCTTGAAGGTTGATGGTGAAATCTTTTGGAAATTTATTCTTGAATTGATAGCTCTAGGGTTTTTGTTCTTGAGAATTTGTGAAATAATGAATGTATTTAGCCAAAAAAGGGATAAATTTCAGGTTTATGAGGGATGACGATCAGAGAACAAAGACCCAATTACCTTTAATGACATAATTCTTTAATGAATAGAAAACTGGGCGTCGATGCTATAAGGGATGCGGCGCATCAATGGATCTGATGCGATACCTGATGTGTCGCGCCATGATCGTGCCAAGCCTTAGTACTTTTAGCTCTAGAAACCTGCAACGACATTAACCAACGCGATGGGTGATGCGACACGCTAAGATCGTGTTGGTCCAGTATTTTGGGACTCCTAACGTGATCTAAACGAGTTCCAAAAAATCTAAAACTAATCCCGGAATACCTATTGATCTTCCTGATCATGAATTAATAGAAATATAGACAATTTAAGAATGTTAAGATCGCAAAATGAGATTGCAAACTTTTGAAGGCCAAAAATAAACTAAGTCAGGAAACTTAACTAGAATTTTCTAAGTGTGGGACCCCCTTATCAAGCATAAATGGACTGAATCAAGGTTAGGATTTTCTGGGGTTTTACATTAGGTTGGGAAATTGGTTTTACAGATGTAACTTTTCTTGGAAGTGTGTGTTTGAGGTGTTTTATTGTTTTTACAGTTGTTCGACAGTCATGGTTCCTCTCTTCCTTGTATGATTGAGGAATAATGTGTATTTTAGTGGTGGATGATGCAACAACCCATATTATAAAATCTGAATTTGTACTTGTTTTGATCATTTTACCCCTCTATGTAGTTGCTTATTAGTGTTTGTGTGGTGTGGAATAAGATGGCATGGTCTCTGAAGTGTTGGGTTGAGTTTTAAGTGAGTTTGTCATTTTGGAGAGCTTTAGAATTTAAATGGTTGACCTCAATCAACATTCGAAGATCCAAATGTCAAATGAGAATTTTGTCTATTCTATTAGCTTTAAAATATTTATTTTGAGATAGTGGCATGGTTGGTTTAGATTCTGAGATTTTTTATGTGATTTTTAACATTTGATTAGATGTTAGAATATTATGGCCTATGGTTGACTCATTTCAACATCTGCTAAAAATGAACTACTTGAATGTGAAGAGGTGTCAATTTCAACTTCATTTTTAATATTTTAGATTTGAACTGCTTGAATTTTGAGTAATGCAATTTTTCAATAAATTTCTAATTTACCCTTGTGGGCTTATGGTTAACTTTCAAGTTGACTCTTTGAATCTGTATTCAAAGTGTGTCAATATGGGTATCATTAACTTTGATTTTTTCTAAAAATAACATTTGTATAGATTAGACTAGTTCAGGGGAAACTCGGAAGGAAACAACTTTAAATTAATTCCTTGCACTTCATTTTAGAAAAGTTGAGACTTTCTTTGACTCTTTTTAGAAATGTTTATATGTTAGTTTTTGGTTAAAAAGAGCAACTAGAATTGGAGATCTCGTATAGGTGAAATGACGAGCACTAATGTGGGTACCAATATTACATGAAGGGTTAAAACTTTATAAATTTAATTGTCTTGATGGTTTCATCTAATTGTTGATATGGACATTGTGTGAAAATAATGATTTATTAATCACGATGGTTGGTATTGAACATTTAATTAAAGACTTGAATAATGTCTAGAGGTAATTGATGAGAAATTGGGGCATATTAATTTTTTTAGGATACAATGAATTATTGAGTATGCAGTTGATTATTATATTCTTATTTTAAAAGTTTAGCCAATGTTTGATTGATATATGATTTGACATATGATATAAAATACTTTGGTTAATTATACCACTGATTTGGGATCAAAGTTGCATGCCTGCACATTGTAAATTATATTTTATTGGGATTGAAGTTACATGTCCGCACATAGTATATATTTATTATTGAGATTGTAGTTGAATACCTTCACATACTATATACCATGGATTAAAGTACACGCCACATATACGGCATATATATTATTATTGGATCAAATTATGTATTGTATAGTATATAGAACTCGCAACTCCCAATGGGTCCTAACGTAGAAGAGACATGTTCGGAGGGCGTATACACAACATATGAATTTCAGTTATTTATTCATTTATGATTTAGGTGGAATACGATGTATTTTTTGATTTTTACTATTGGCTGAGAATATGAGATTTATTTTCTTAGTTTTACTAGTTAGAGGTTCTCCTTTACTTTAAGATGATATTTATATGGCTATTATGATCTTTTTATCCTGTTAGATTAGGGTGGCTTTCCTAGGTGCATGTTTATAGTTCTATTGAATGGTTGGTGTCGATGTCCACTTTGAATTAGGATTAGTCAATAATTTTGTTGTGTACAAGTGGTTATGTACTCACCTTACTTTTTTTTCCTACACCTTTCATGCAGGTAATGAATTTATGATACTCAATCATTGAGCGTGAAGTGTTGGTGATTTTCCTAAAGATTTTAAGGTAGTAGTTGTTGGACCCATATATACCGAAATTCTCTATCTTATCTAAGTCTTATGTACTCTTTCATATTTAGACATGTTTGGTCCTTTCTTTGTACTTTCTAATAATTTAAAGGATTGTACTATGACTTACAAACCTGAGAATGTTGTCAGATTTGGCTTTTCTTTTATTCTGACCGATTAGATTTATTTTGGGTCTTTTTTATTTATTTCTTCTAGTATTATTTTAATTCTATTTCTATATTGGGATGAGTTTAGATTTACCTAAAGTGGAGTGTAGGATAGGTACCATCATGGACCTAATTATGGATCATGACAATTTAGTTCTTTGAGACTTATGTTCTCTGTGCTCAATTTAGCCTAAATGTGTGATTGAATGCCTAAGCACACCTAGCACCCAGATTGCATAACATACATTAGGAAAATTGTGAGTCAAATTTGTTAACATAATATTGTTGACCCTCATAATTTTTTAATAAATGAATGCTGCTCAATATTTTTTTCATTTATAGAAATAAGATATAGATAGCACAAATAAAAAGTTGTTGTATTGTATATTCACTATTTAAAAATACTGTGAGGGCGAATATCACTTAACATATTTTTTAAAAAATACATAATATTACATCTTCTTTTACCATTCTTCTTCATATTATTGTCATACATACATATATACATAAATACATACACATTCACACACACACATAAATATATATATATATATCAAAATTATCAAGTTTTATTATTTTACTTTGAAAGCAATTTCAATTTTATTCACGATGATGTGACATTTATATTATAATATTAATAAATTTTATTGATTATCTTCTTTTAGAGACTTTAAATTGTATAGTGATATAGTAATATATTTTAAGAAATTATGATTTTTATTAAATAAAAATTAAAATATTACTGTTGATTTGCATCTCATATTATCTTTTATATCATTGTTTTATTTATACTTGCAAATTCATGTTACAAGTTTTATTTTCTATTAATTCCTTTAATCATGTTTTAATCATTTTAAACTATTAATTTAATTATATGATTTTTATTTTATTATAATATTTCCCTATATTTTTAATTAAAACTTTAAAAATTCATGGGACTTATGGCCCATGCCTCGAGGCTGAAGCCTCACCCCATGCTAAGAAAACTGTATGACCCCGTAAAATTTTAATCATCTTATTATTGACCCTTCCACATGCGTAACACAAATTTTTGACTTGAATTATGATTAGGGGTGTTAAAGGGGTATTTTGAAAAAGTTTCAGAATCTTTGAAAGGGGTTTGGGGCCATTTTTGGACCCCAAAGAAGTAAGCCCCTTGATAATGGCGTGCCACGCCACTTAGCCTCCGCGATAAGGGCATGGTATGGAGTCTAAGATCCATGATAGTAGCAATCCATGCCACTGTGTATTTTTTATCCAGTTTTTATTTTCTTCACTTGGGGTGAGGGGTTTTTGGTCCTTTTACCCCTTAAACAACTTTATAACATCAGAGTAACCCTTTTTCTTCAGTTTTAAAATATCAAACCCCATTCTTTTCCTTTTTAACTCCCAACCTAATAAGGCTCAAGGGCTTTACAAAGAATTAATCATTTAAGCTTCAAACTTTGATTTTTCTTAAATTTCTTTTATATTTCAGGCATGTTTCTCATTTCTTAGCTTGAATTTTTCATTGTGGTACTTATTCAATCAATATTCATGTGTTTTAATTGATGTGTTTGAAATTGGGTTGAGGGATTTTGATTGCCATTACTTAAATTTCTTTTCCCTAGTTTTAAAAAGATTATTCATGATTTAATTTATCGTTTCTGGGACTGAATTGGTGCATTGTGGTAATGGTTGGATTGGATGACATAGGTTTCCCCAAATTGATGAATTTTTGGCTTTGTAATGAAATTAACCTTAAACCACTTTAAAAATATTGGTTTTGAATATGTAATTTACATTATTTAACTTACCTTTGGAATATTGCATTACATTAAAGGATAATGGATAGTAAAAATAATTTGTATTGCCCTTGGTGGCCATGTTTTAGATATTAAATGGAACTTGAAAGTCTAATGGTTAAATGGAATGGTTTGGCATAATTGAATTACCTTGCAAACATATTGGTATGATGATACCATGTTGGAAAATGACTTAATAAAGATTCCTTAGTTAATGGTTGGGTGTATCTGCAAACTATTTTAATTTGGGTTTAAAAAGAATTATGTAGCTCACCGTGAAGGTGTAGTCCCGAAGAGACCAATACTAGAAACCACATTTTCCATTATGGGGGTCAATATGACCATATTTATGGATTCACGTTGTATTTTGGATGACTATCATCTTGGTGTCTTTAGCCTTTCCTTGGGTCATGTGGTTAACACGCACTGGGCCCTTCTAATAGAGGAGCTGGATCTATATAGCTCATGGATTCCTTTAGGATAGAGCAAGCTATTTAGTTTAGGTTAATGGTTTAAACTCTCATGTTTATAACCCTTGTCCCTATCAGACATCCTATAAATGTATATATAAATATTATGTATGTGGTTTTGACTTGTCTTTGGCAATGGCATTATTTTATCCCTTTCCCCTAAGTTACATGCCAATGCTTTCCCCACTAACCATTCTTGGAAGCTGCACCATTTGATAATGTAGGGTTCGATGTATATTTTGTTACCCCTGTGTAGTGTTAGGTGGTGTGGTACGTCTGTTGATCTACTGTGAAGTGATGAGCCTCCATCTTTCGAAAGGCTTGGTCATTTCATTAGTTTCTTTTCTATCTTAGTATTTTTGGATTATCTTTTTCATAGTCGGAGGCATTTTTGGTTTAGTTTGGTATTCTTGGTTTAGATCCTTTTGTGGATAAGAATTGAGTTGGTTGTTCGTTTGATTCTTAGAAAGTTCACTTGATTTATTTATCCTTTTTATTATCATATTGGTTGGCTTCTGTTGTTTACATTTATGTGCTTTATAGGATTTGCTAAGGGGTGGTCTCTAGCGCTCGGTGGGATTGAGATGCCCATCATGACTAGGCCCTGGATTGGGTAATGACAACCTTGGTATTAGAGCATGGTTCAGGGTCACAGGGTGTCCAAAAAGCTGTGTCAAGTAGAGTCTCTTTTATGGATGTGTAGTGCACCATACTTATAAGGGGGAGGCTATGAGGCATTTAAGAATGTTTTCCTTTCTTATGTTCTATTTGAGTCTGTAGAGTCTGGTATTGTGATACTCCTTTAACTCTTGACTTACTCACATTTCCAATCATGTCTCCCCGAAGATTTCAATATCGTAGAAAATCTATTGTAACCTTTGTCCCATTAGAGGAAAATGCAGAGGGAACTCACTCTATTTATGAAGTGTAGACCCAGTCTAGGGTCCTTACTCCTGATTGTGTTGCTCCATGTGGGGTTCAATCGATCTCGACTAGTCTTTCTTGGACTTCTTAGGCTGGTGATACGTTTGCTTGGTCAGCTCAGGGATATTCTCTAATGCGGAGTTACATTAGTCTATTCATATGTTGCTATCATATTAGGTCTCTCGAGTTGGCTAATTTATGAGGGTGAATGCCCTAACTTTTATGAGCTCTAAGATTGAGGATGATCCCTAAGGGTTATTGATAAGATCAAGATAATTTTTAGGGTTATGCATGTTACTGATTTAGAGGGTGTGGAGTTTGCTGCCTATTAGTTGAAAGATGTGGATTACTAGTGGTCTAAGGAGTAAAAAGCGATAAAGGGTGATGATGCCGAGCCGATGATGTAGGATGGGTTTTTAGGTGTTTTTCTTGATTACTCTTTCCTCAGGAGTTGAGGAAGGCTAAGACTGATTTGTAAGCCTAAAGTAGGGTAAGATGAGTGTTAAGTAGTATGCCCTAAAATTCAAGAAGCTGACCTATTATGCTCTAGAGTTAGTGTCTAATATGAGATCCAAAATAAGAAAGTTTGCTTCTGGTTTGTCCTATGATTTGGTTTTAGAGTGTAAGGCCGCCATGCTGAATAATGATATGGACATCTCCAGACTCGTGGTTTATATGCAATAGATAGAAAATGATAAAAAAAATAAATGGAGATAGGAGAGAGGCAGAGCAAGAAGTTTAGATATTCAGAGCAGGGTGCAACCCAATAAAACAGTGAGAGGGATGGTATATAGTAGACCAAGAAGAAGAATTGGGGAGATTCAGATTTTACAGCTAGTGATCCTTATCTAAGACTTTTGGTGAACATTTTTTTCAGGCTAGCAGTAGTCCTAATTCATAGGGTGCCCAGTCTTAGGATAATGGATCTCATTCGGGCCCACCTTCTACCCATGTCGATTTTATGGGATGCTTCATCATAGATATTTTGAGGAGGGAAGGAATTTATGTTTTAATCATGGTCAGCCTTGTCATCTCCAGCTAAATTAACCGACAGCTAAAGTTGCCACTGGAGATAATAATGGTTTGATCGCCACTTCTTTGGCTCTTGCATCCAAGTCCACTATTTCCAGTACCGTCTATCGGCTATGGCCAGAATTTCCTCTATGCATTTGCTACTTTTCAGGAATCTGAGGTATCCTTTGATGTTGTCACTAGTATTTCCAACTCTTTTCCCGTGATGTTTATTATTATCTTGATCCGGTTTCTACCATATCCTGAATGACCCCTTATGTGTTTGTACACTTTGGTTTTGGTCCTAAAAATATTTTTGACCCCTTTTCTATTTCTACTCCGATAGGTGAGTCCATTATTGCAAAAACAATCTATAGAGATTCTATAGTGTCCATCTTTCATAGGGAGACATTGGTTGATTTGATTGAATTGGATATAGTAGATTTTGATGTAATATTATTAATGGACTGGCTTCATTCATGCTATGCTTCTCTGGATTGTAAGACCCGAAAGGTCAGTTTCTATTTTCCTAATGAGCTAGTGATTGTATGAGAGGTGAGTTCCTTAGTACCCAAAGGGGAATTTATTTCCTATCTTAGAGCTTAGAAGTTGATATCCAAAGCGTGTCTGTATCATATAGTCCGATTTAAGGATTCTAACTCTGAGGGTCCCTCTTTGTAATCTATCCCTATGGTTAATGAATTTGATGATCTTATTTTAATTCCTCATGATGGGGAAATAGAGTTTGGGATTGATCTTCTACTAGATACCCGTATAATTTTCATTTCTCCTAATAGGATAGCTCTAGATGAACATAAGGATCTAAAGGAGAAGTTAATGTAACCACCTAGATTTTTGGTCCTTGAAAATTCCTGAGTTTTCAAACTCATTGCCCATACTACAACTCTCTTAACGAGTCATAACGCATCATTATAGGCCTTAGGGACCCAATCGTAGCTTGTCTAGTATGTTGGTATGGAGTTTTTATTGTGACTATGACTAAGTGCTATAAGTCATAAAGACTCAAAATGAGTCGTATAGTCACATCCGTAGCCAAACCGGTGTGATGCCCAAAGTATTTTGTCTTGACTATGACTTGGACCCTTTGAGTCATAGTGCCTCTTAACAAGTTGTAGGGTGTCAGTCATAGGGTTTCCAAAGGGGGTCCCCCAGCAATTGTCCAAACTACGACTTGTGGCAACAAGTCATAGTTACTCCTTATAAATCGTATAGTTACACGTAGTCGCTGGCGATAATTTTTTAGCATTTAATTAAGGATACTTTAGACATTTCCCCTTTCCCCCCAAATCATGACGCACGACTTAAAGCCCCTTTAGGGTGTCATTATCACTCCAAAAAAAATTCAAAATAACTTCTTAATCTTTCTCAATTATCTAAGGTCATGACATTTAGGGTTTCTAAGAAGTTTATCAATTAGAGCTCCTAAGGGAAAATTTTCTCCATAACTCTTGATATTTTAGGCATGTTACTCTTCCCTAACTTATACTTTGTGAAAGTATATGTTTAAATAGTTCTCCATGTGATTTTGATTTTAATTTTGGAACATAGGTTGCGGGTTTTGAATGATTGTTGTTTATTTGATGATTCAAGTTTGCATATGCTATGTTTATGTTTTAAATGGTGGTTTTGAAATCAATTTGATGCATGGGCATGGTGAATAAACTAGGGGATGGTGGTTTTCCTAAATTTTATGAATATTGACAATTGAATTGGTAATAACCCCAACAAAAATTTTGTGGAACTGGTTTTGAGTACAAGTAAAATTACAAGGAAGTACTTTTTGAACAATTGCATGATGTAAAGAGGTTATTGAAAGAAGAAGATATGTATTAATGAACAAAGAGAGTTATTCTCTGAGTTAATAGAATTCAAATGCATGTTGATGTTACCTTGCAAGTATAGTTGGTATGACGACACCAACAATGTATGCCTAAATGTTTATTATGGTTCAATGAATGGGAATGTATGATAAATGTTTTCATGGGGCTTAAAAGATGGTTGTGTAGTTGGGCTATAAAAGAGGTGGTCTTGAGGGACCAATACTGGAAACTGCATTTGTCGGTGGGGGGGGGGGGGGTCTAGATAGACTGGGGTTTGAGTCTCCTTACTTATGATCGGGTGGTTCAAGTCCACCTTATTATATGATTGGGAATTTCAAGTCCCCGTAATACATTAAATGATTGGGCGATTAAGTCACCTTAGTATATAGTTAGGAGGTTCGAGTCCCCAATTCATATATATAAGATTATTCTCCTGTTCATATAGCTACATAAACTAGGGCCCAACCAGGGGGTGAGAGTTGGGGCCCATATAGCCTGTAGGTACTAATATTGTGACGGTTAAGTTACACTATCTAGGCTAAAGTTTTAAAGTTCATGCTAATCCTTGTTCCCTATCCCAATATTTTTTATAAGTATATATATGCACTCATATATGTCAACATGTACATAGAGTTGAACTGAATTTTTGAATTGTCATTACTTTATCCTTATCCTTCAGTTACATGCTAGTGCTCAACCTACAAATCATCTCCGAATGCATCCCCACATAATACAGGGTCCAAAGGCAATCCTACTTTTCCTAAGCAGTGCTAGGTGGATTGGTTCGATTAATAAGTCATTTGTGGTGAAGTGGTAAGCTTCCATTTTCCAGAAGACTTAATCATTCCATCAGGTTCCTTTCATAGACTAGAATTAAAGAATTCACATTCACAGTGTCATTTTCTTTGTCAGTGTTAGTGTCGAGGGCATGTCCCGACATAGATTATTTTAATCTTAGTAGAGGCTTTGTGGATATTACTGTCGATTGAGTATTGATGTAGACACCCTTAGATGTCTTTGAGTTTATTACTTTTCTATCTTGTTATATGTTTAGATTTCAGCCACTGCTAGGAGCGTTATGTTTTTTTGGCTTAGCAAAAAGAGAGTGGTCTCCGGTCCTTAGTGGACTTAAGATACCCATCATGGTCAGGATCTGGTTTGGGTTGTGACAAAGATGATATTAGAGCCTAGATTTGGTTTCATTGGGCGTCCAAAAAGCCATATCAAGTAGAGTCTCTTTTATGGATATGTAGCGCGCCACATTGATAAGGGAGAGGCTACGAGATAGTTAGGAATATTTTCCTTTCTTGTTATTCTATTTTGGGCTATAGAGTCTAAGGTCTCTAATCTTCTCTAATCCTATTTGTTCGTATTTCAGATCATTCCTCCAAGAAGATCTGATGCACGCAGAAACCCCTCTATCCCATTTGAGGACAATGTCGATGGAGCTTGTTCTACTTATAGAGTTCTGACCCAGTCTAGGGATCCAACTCCTGAATGCGCTGGCCGACATGGAGTTCTACCAGTTCTCCTCGGGACCCTTGGGATGATGATGGTTATGCCCCATCGCCCAGTGAGATATTTCTAATGCTTAGTTTCCTCGATCTATTCATCTGTTGACCTAGTTGGTGACATCTTAGTCACATTAGTCTAGTCCTGCTAGTACTGTTGTGAGTTCTTTTAAGATTAATCGAGTTGGGAAGTTTGTGAGGCTCAATCCTCTAACCTTTACTAGCTCTAAGTTTAAGGAGGATCCTCAAGGATTCATAGTTAAAATGGAGAATATCTTCTGAGTGATGCATATTTTTTATTTTGAGGGTGTGAAATTTCCTGCATATCATTTGAAGGATGTGGTATATCAGTGGTATGAGGAGTGAGATCAGTTGAGAGGTGACAATTATAAGGTAGCCTTGTGGGATGATTTCTCTGGCGCCTTCCTTGACCATTTCTTTCCTCAGGAGTTAAGGGAAGAAAAGACCAAGGAGTTTATGAATTTCAGGCAAGGCAGGATAACTGTTAAGAAGTATGCCTTGAAGTTTCACCAGTTGTCCTATTATATTCTTTAGCTAGTGACTTCCATGAGAAATAGAATGAGGAAATTTACTTCTGGGTTGTCCCGATCTGATTATGAAGATCATGACCGACTTATTGAAAAATGATATGGATATCTCTAAAATTATGGTGTATATGCAACAGTTTGAGAAGGAAAATAAGAAGCAAGAAGAAATTGGGCGACGCAGAGTAAGAAGTTTTGATATTTTGATTCAGGTGGAGGTTAGGAGAAGAGTGGTAGAGATGCTAGAAAATGGTCTAAGAAGAAGAAGGGCAATTCTGGTTCTTATTCTACGGCTAGTGCCCCATATCCTAGGTTATTTGGTAAACATCATTTTTAGAGAAATAGTGTATTTAGGGAACAGGGGGTCCAATCTCAGGCTGGAGGAGCTCAGTTAGCCCCATTTTATACCCCATGCCGATTTTGTGGGCAGGTCCATCATAGATTTTGTGAGAAGGAGAGGAATAAATGCTTTAAGTTTGGTCAATTGGGCAACTTACAGAAAGATTTTCCATCAGTCAGATTTGCTACTGGGGCTAATAAGGTTCCATTTTCCATGTCTTCAGCTCCTGCACCAAAGGGTTCTACTTCTAGCTTTGGCACTGGTCGAAATTGCCTAAATGCTCTTTCCACTCATTAGGAATTTGAGGCATCTTTATGTTGTCACTGGTATGTTACAACTTTTCTTTTGCGATGTGTATTACTTGATTGATCCCGTATCTACTCTTACATGACCCAAACTCGAGCCTAGTTGTGTCGGGTTTCTCAAGTCCAACAAGGATTGGAGACCACCCCTAATACCCAAACCATCACCCATCTTACACCTCACGTCGAAAAATTTCGAACATAGAACACCCACGGGTTTATCATATCGGGAATAGGGAGAACGTTTTATCATGCATTTCAAAACCTTAACCTGGGTTCTGTAGCTTTATCATCTTAAGACCACCCACGGGTTATATGGGTCCAGTGTTACCTCCTGAATGGGCCCCAGTGCGTATTAGCTGCATGAACCGGAGATATAATAAATGGTCAGGGATTTACTTGTACCCTTCGCCCTCCATGATACATATATACATATATAGACTTGGGGGATTCCTTTGTACCCCTTAAGCATACGAAAATCAAGACCAACACTCATGTCAGCAAACATGAGTTTTCAGTGTCCGTCCTTTGGACTCACACTATCACGGCTAGCTATCACAACCCCCATCATTGCCCAATTAAAAAATTTAACACCTAACTGTTGACACCTAATTTTTTCCCTCCACAACTAAGTTTAGTCTCGATTTTCATTAATTTTTAAATAAAATTGCTATATTTATTTTATCCAAATAAAAAGCTTTTTAAAGTATTTATCTGAGTAATTTTTCCATTTTAAGTAGTGATTATATATCATCGTATTTAATTATATGAAATTATATAATTTTATTACTTAAATATTTATTTTATGGATTATCAGATTTTAATCAAAGCTTCTCTTGAAAATTTATTCAAAAGGGTAAAATCTTGATTGAAATATGATTTGTTCTCAAAAATAATTTATTTAGAGAAATATTTATTTGGTTTTATCTAATCAAGAAGCTATGGATTAAGGAAAGTATTAATTCATTTTGAATTTTAATTTAATTTAGAAAAGAATAGTTACTATTGTTAAGGGTCTTTGTTTCACAATTTGAAGTAGTGAGTTACTTGTATCTAGAGATTCAATGTTAATTTAAAAAGGAATATTATAGTGTGCTATATTTGTGGCCTGGTGATTTGTAAAATCACCATTTAATGTTGAAGTTGACCACTTTGGCATACACTTGATAGTTGGCTCATTCACATGTGAAAATTGTAATTCAAGTGCTACTTTTAAGATCTAGCTCCTTTATCGATCCTTGATTGTTTTGATTAAAGATCTATTTTTCTCCATGATTATATGCCGTGATGAGATACTAAGTACTTTTGATACATGTTTGAAGTCATGATTTACTAGTTTTGTTGGTCAAAATAATCTTTGATTTTCTCTCGTTTAGATTAAAAACTTGTTAGGGTTAGAGGTTTTGTTGAAATGGTGAAGAACTAAAATAGGAGTTGGCATAATTGGATACTTTTTATTAGAATTAATCTTTTACTATTGTTCCTATCTTATCTTTCAATATCATTTCTCAAACATGTTTAATATATGTTATTTGTTTCACCTAGCTTATTGAGTTTTTTTAAAGTATTTTTGTGCATTTAGACGTCCCATTGTTATTCACATACTACCATGAATTTTTTTTCAAATCTATTAATTGACTCCATTCGGTATTAAAAAAATGTTGTTGCATTAGTATGTCTTGTATTTCACATTTGAGATGTCACAAAAAGATTTCCTCATCTTAGGCTCATTCACCTTTTCTTTCTTTAATGAAAACATATCTTATACTATATCATATCATAGTATTTGGTGGAAATATGTGTTGATATATTGGAAATATTTCTCTAAATTTTAAGCAACTATACTTTTGGGTCTATGTTTTCTTTTCAAGGATTAGTTGATTATATCGTGCTAGGCTCGATTTTTTGTAAGATTGTTTAAGAAATAGGTTAATTTCCTTTTCGTTGGATAATTTGATTTATTTTTTATTTCATAATGTACTATTTTTTCATCTCATCATTTATCTATTAAGTATAGAATATTCGAGCACATATTAACTCTTTTTCTTTTATTCTTTTCTTTGATTGAATCTGTTTTGAATTCTAAATGGACTCCTTTCCACTTGCATTTTGTGATGGCCCAATTTGGCCCACCTCTTCGATTCAAGTTAGAAGTTTAAATTCAATGTCGATTATATGACATGGGGGTGCAAGAAGATGGAAGAAGAAGGAAAATAGAACAAAACCCATTGATGAGGTCACTAATAGACTTGAAAAGTCTAGCTTTTTGTTATTGTTTGATTCTTTATTTATTTATTTATCTATTTGTTAATTCATTTGGAAGACGAAGCCAAATTTGTAATTTAATATAGGTGAAGAAAATTTTTATCCCTTCAAGGTCCGTAAACTAGCTTAGGATAGGTGCAGGTAGGGCAAAAGCCCAAATGATTAAACTAGGACAAGTGGAAGTAGGGTAAGAGCCCAAATTAGCTTAGGACAAGATTTATGGATTGGGCCTAATGACTTAAGTCCTTTATTCTCCCCCTTTCACCTTTATATTCTAATTGTTCTTAGTTTTCTTAGACTTAGTTAAAAATTCCTGCTAAGTCGTCAAAATTTATTTTGCACAAATCTTGAAGGAAATTTTTCCCTTAATCGTTTTCTTTTCAAAAACCAATTTCGCTTCTTAATGTTAGTCAAAAAAGTTATTTTTCAAATAGTACGGATAACCACAAATTAGAGGATACTCTTGGTGCCTTAACAACCTTTCAAGAGTACTAATAGGAACCACTTACTTGGAATTTCTAAACTTAAAAGATTTTTTCTGTTCTAAATCGTTTAAGTAATATTTTTAGTTTTCTTGATATTTTCTCAAAAATCAAGTGGCAACTCTATATTTTCTTAAATTTTTTCAATTTTTTTTTTAAGGTTTCAAAATAGTTTAAAATTCAAAAATAATATTTTCCAACCCTTCGAATCGAAAAGGGGCAAAATAGAAATGACGACTCTATTGGGGACTTTATCTAGAATCTAACCAAATATTTGAATTAGCTTCTTGACTGACTATTATATTGTTTAAACTATTTATGTGCTTATGTTTTTAAATTATTGTAATTATTAACGGTTGCATTCATGGCATAATTTCACATTTGATTATTAAACTGTTTTGGGGTTTCGTGGATGTTCCGGCTCCTATTGTTCAATTCCAAATAAAGTGTTGGGAATACGATGGTTTATCCGCATGTGAGGAATTCAATGGTTGTTCTTATTTCCAAACTCAAGTCGTTCACTTGGGAACCTGGTCGAAGCCTATTTTAGAATCCTAGGATATAACAAAACCAAAGCCTTATTTAGGCATAATCCTAGGACGACCCAATGCCTGAGGGGGTATTGGTCCCATTATAATACCTGCCTTACATCTATTTGACGAAGAGTCATAACAATCAATCATCCATTATGTGTTAAATTAAAGGATATAATGTCAGATTGTACAGACCATTGTACTTTGGGTTTGAGAGTTTTATTTAGATAGTTTTCTTTAATAAAAAAAGGTTTTCATCGGAAGGATATGCAGATGTTTTAAGAAGTTCAAAGATTGAAGGGCTTCCAAGGAGGATTAGCTTAGATTTGCTCCCCTACGTGGGATTGATATCATATATTGTGCTTTTCCCTCATTTATATCCCCATTTAATTTATTAATGAAGTTTGTATGATACTTTGGGGGAAATGGAGCGTCTAAAAAATAACATATATATCCTGAAAATGTTAGTCTTACCTTTGGCATGAAATGTCCTATGTATGATAGGGTGTGTTATAAATTATGTGCTAAAGTGGATCATTATTTTGCTTTATCTATATTTTCTTGAGTTATCTCATATATTACTTTGTCAATTTTTACAATTCATGAACTAACACTTTACCTTTTGAGTGTTTTTCTTTCATTTTAAAGAGAGACTGATTTATGTTGGTAATCAAAATCGCTCGCTTAGTAAAGAGTAAAAGAAAAGTAATCATTGGCGCCAACAGTCGCGAAGAAGAATAAAGATTCCTCAAAGACGCACTTTCGGCGTCCTTCAATCTTGCATTTTGATGATATCATTTTCTTTTCTTGTAATCATACTTTTTTGTCATTAGTTTCTTGTAATCACACTTTATGATTTGATTTCTTTGTAATACGAATTATGTTTGACCTAAATTACTAACAATGGAATACATAGGTGACTTCGGTCAATACCTTAAAAAATTTATTTCTCCGTCTTATGGTGGAACTACATTTGATATGATTTAGACCTCAATGGAATATGTGAGCACCATACTATCTCTATTATATTCACCATATGATTTTGCTTAAGAGGATATTTTTTCAAGTTATATGGTGATGATATTAAAGTGTATAACTGGGGAAGAAATTTTTGAGAAGGTCTAAAAAATTTCACAAGAACTTGACATTTGCTATAAAGTTAAACAATAGATGTTTCTCAAGTTGAATCGATGCATAATTTTGAGAAGTTCTAAAACTTCAAGTTATTCTACGCCAAAAAGGACTTAAGTATTTTGCATTCTAAACTGGCGCAGAATTTTTGAGAAGATCACAAAAATTCCATACAAAATTATGTCATAAGTTACAAAGAAGTTTGAGAGTTTCTAAACTGGGGTAGAATTTTTATGGATATCCTCAAAAATTCCAAAATATTGCACTTCAACCCTGCAAATTGATGTTAAACAAGTACCATCAGGAGAGAATGGAAAAACCAACACAGTTAGCCTCTTAAAACTAAGAATTTTTCTTTGGATGCAAGAAAAATGAAGTCACAACGCTGACAATGTTAAGCTTGATAAAGGGCATTACAAGATCCACTATGGCCTTCCCATAACAATCTAGACAACTTCTCTTCTCCTTTTTTATCTTGATTTATGTTTATATTACTTCATTTTAACACTTTCTCTAATTTTTTAGGGAAATGATCGAGAAAAAGGATTAAGACATGGGATATCACTCAAAACACTATCTCCAAACCATCATGAGTCAAACGACTTTATCTTCTGTGCACTTTCAACTTAGATGAAATAAATTGTTATGTTATTAATAAGTGTTGTTTAAGTCTTGCAAATGATGTATAAAAGACCATCTCAAAGAACTAACATAAATCAATCCTATGAAAGTTTGAGGATTCAATCTACAATCTCAGGACATGCACAAGTCTTTTTGAGGATTTTTTATTCAAAGGATAAAGTTTGATAAATCAATTTCTATTTTTCTTATATATTAGGGTTTTCTATCCTCTAAGAAAATTATTAGATTTTCATCTGATTCGAGGTGGCATAGCATATTATATTTGGGTCATCCACCCTTTCAAAAGGACATAGATTATTATATTTGGGATTTTTATCCTTTAGGAGGATGCATTGGACCATTACTTTATTTGAGACACCATATTATTATGTTATGGATCGTCACCTCCTTCAGTGTGACATGTTATTATAGACCAACACCTCCTTTAATGTGACATATTATTATGATATGGATCGTCACCTCCTTCAGAGTGACACGTTATTACGTTATGGACCGTCACCTCCTTCAGCATGATATATTATTATGTTATGGATTGTCACCTCCTTTAGAGTGACACATTATTAAGTTATGGACTTTCTCCTCATTCAGCGTGACTTATTATTATGTTATGGATCGTCACCTCCTTCAGAGTGACATGTTATTACGTTATAGACCATCACCTCCTTCAGCATGACACATTATTAAGTTATCGACCATCACATCCTTCGGCGTGACATATTATTATGTTATGGATCGTCACCTCCTTTAGAGTGACATATTATTATGTTATGGATCGTCACCTCCTTTAGAGTGACATATTATTATGTTATGGATCGTCACCTCCTACAACATTATATATTATGGAGTGTGACCTCCTTCACTGTGGTATACTAAAACAAGGCACGATTTCCCTTATATTGCATTTGATACTAATAAGTTTAGTGTAGGGGATTAATAAACTGTTGGACTATCACTCCGTTCAAAGTGGCATGTTACATTTAAATTAGGTAGTTATATGGGAAAACAACCAACACACGATAACAAGATGGAAACACACGATAACAAGATGGAAACTAAGCTATGGAAGCAACACCAAACCGAGAACACAAGAAATAAACACAAAAAATGCGATAAAGTAAGATAGATAGTGAGAAATACACTATTACAAGAAGTAGGAACTAAAAGATGTATCAAATCCTAGAACCCCTAATACTTACAATAGAAATACGACACTCTTGCTTAGACACAAGAGGGAATCCACCACTCAAGCACCAACATTTCTAGCCAAAATGCAACATTAGTGATTCCACAGTAAGTGCTACCATAGTTATGGTTTTCACACTCTCTCTCAAGAGAAGAGTTCTTTTAATCATTCATCTTCAAAGACTAAGTGAAATACACCAAATAAGTTCTTAGTTACAAGCTATTACATAAAGGGAAGAAATCACCAAGATGACCTTAATGAGCGAGGTGCGGCCATGGTGTGTTAAAACACCATGTACAATCTCTACAATGCCCTTCAAGAAGTGGCGGCCATTGAGTGTTTGGAATTGATGAATGGGATGCCACTTCAATGCACTCCAAATCCATGATATTTCAAGCTTAAAGATGTGAAATCCTTTAGGGCTCTTGGGTAGGTATCAAGGAAAGCTCCCAAGCAACCTTCCAAACATGGAATTGCTTTATTTTACGCTCAAAATGAGTCCTCCATGAATGTCCTTGTACCCTGAATATGAACAAAGCATGAATCCTCATGTCTTGGACTTGAATGATGTCATCAAAATCTAAGAGGGACATTTGGCTCATATCATCCTCCCCTTCTTAAAAAGTATTCGACCTTGAATCCAAACTTTGTAAGACCAAAGAGAAGAAAAACAAGAACAACATCCTCATGACATGAGGGTTATAGTTAGCACAATAATTAACATCATTATGCCACGGCGGTACATACTTGAAATATAACCAACGATCCTTCATGTTAAACACTATGAATCTATTGAAGATTGCACAAAGGATATGGCTATGAGAGTACATAAAGGTATCACTCAAGTCAACCTCAATTAAGGTGTCCTTATGTTTATACTCATTACTAGTTTCAACATCATCACCGTGAGTACTATTAACAATAATGTCACACATAGTATAAGAAGAAGTAGTTCTCAAGCAATGGACACTTTCTCCTTTTAGGGAAGAACCCGAAAGTAGACACATACCGCCAGTAAAATTAAAGGGATTATTGCTTAAATATTCACATGAAGCAGGCAATTCATCCTCATAATTATCAATTAAAGGTGGGGTTCCATATCAAGGATCACATCCGCAATCATTTCCCAAGGAACAACCGTCTATTGGGTTTCTTAAATACTAAAAAAATTCAAAGCTATCACCATTTAATTGGCTATTACTTTCCAGGACTATACATTTCTTACCCTTAAGAGTACTCTCATCTTTCAAGAAGAGATTTTCATCTTTAGAAGGAATGTTGTCACACCATCATGGGTTATCATATAGGATAAGGCTTCAATACAAGCTATACCTTCAATATTATTCTCACCACTTGGTTCATTAGGAGTTATTACACCATCTTCGAACAAGATGTTATATCTAAAGAGATTAGGATCTACCCTCGGGGTGGATTTAGAACACACAAGTTCACTCTCTAAAGGATAAGCATCAAGTTCAAAAGAAGTTTCAAACACATAATCATCCCTACGAGCAAGACAACCCGTAGGGTCTCCTTTACCAAAAGGCAAGGTAACGGGTTCACTCCTATCTCTTTGACCAATATCTTTAATTACATGATCTTAATGATAATAACTAATAGTAAGGATTTCATCACACAACATGCTAAAAGAATCATCTCGAATCTTATGATTAACTCTATCAACATCATCACTAACTTGAGACTCATCAAGCACACCATACACATGCACAAGTAGTGGATTATATTTATGAGTAAGTTGATTATTGTACACACCCTCTCTAGTTGTTGTCAATTCACATACTAACGTAGTCTCACCTTGGTTTTCACATGGATCAACTAGTGTGTGAATACTTGCATCACTTGGAATTGGGACCTTATTCATTTTTCAAGTGCTAGCACTAGGTAGACATAAATCATTCTTACGAGAATAATCAATTTTGTCATCTATAGGATCAACTAATGCTTGCATACTTACAACAAGAATTTGATCTTCATGCACTTTAGCAATACCAAGAGTATCACAAAGGGAAGACTCATGTAATTCTCCTCAAGGCAAACCACCAACTATATCCACTTGGCTACTACTAGCCACATCACAATATTCTACATTTGTAGGAGTGTAGGAGATAGAATTTTTACCTTGTAGCTCACATGAGGTGCGACATTCACCTTGGTTTGTATCATGGCAGCCCACTTGTTCCTTTGTAAAGGAGCGATTGGAGTTCTTTTGATCTCCAATGCGACCCAACCTTTCATTTATTGATGACAAGTCTGTGTGTATCCTTTCACACTTACTGTTGAGATATTTAAGATAGGCCAAGATAGTATGGGCAACATTCTTATCCATGGTACCTAAGAAACACAATCAACAAAAAAAAATAAAAACAAACAAACTAATTAGCTCAAAAGTATCCTAACACTCTCCTCTGTTTGGATACCTCACACTTGTTCTTACAAGTGTTGTAAGTTGGCTTGTACTCCGTAAGACGTTGAGGGGTGAGTTCTACTCCTTCTAGGCATGGATTTCCATTTGAAAGACTCAAATTAAATATGGTTCAGACATAAGCCAAGGAATTACAATGATTTAAAAAATATAAAAGCACAAAAATAATGCTAACATGAAGAAAAATGGATACAAAAACTAATCTACAACCTAGTAGGTGATTACTAGCTATCAATTAGTATTAGGAACAAGAAATGAAACTAAGGAAACAATGAAAAGAAGCTTAGAAATCTGAAATTTTGAGCCTTAGGTCATTTTTGGAGGGTGTTGACGTGGCAGCCATGTGGCAGCCTTGGATTGGGCGTTGGAGTTGTTGAAATTTGAAAAAAAAATTCTTGTCTTAAATTTAAATTGATCAATTTTCAACTAAGGATGAGTGGAATTCAGCTTTAGGAGGGAAACAAAAAGATTTGGGGTCTTTTTCTTTTCAAATTCAAAAAGGTTAGACTACCTTGCACTTTTTTGGACAAACACCTTTTTGAAAGCCTTTGTCTTCTTTTCTCTTTTGGATGCCTTGGATTTTATTGGAAGACAAGCCATTGCATCCTATTGGTAAGGCTACTTTTTGAAAACCACTTTGTTTCCTTCCATTTTTTGTATGTATTGGACTTTGGTCTTGCAAGACAAACAAAGACCACACCTTTTTCCACTTAGTTTTAGATCAAACAACCAACTTTGAAAACTCTTCTTCAATAAGACATGAAGATGGTGAAGACCACCAAGAACACCACCTTTGAAATTAAAGTTCTAGGTGCATGTTGGAACTCCCACACATCAATAACACTGTTCAAGCTCAAATCCTTAACAACCAAATCAACAACACATTTTCAAGACACCAATGCTCAAAAAACAGAAACCTTCAAACTTCAAGAACAACTCAGAAATGGCTCAAAATTCGGATCTAGACTCACATAGTGTTAGGGAACAAGAATCCAATACTAGAAACAAAAAAAGCACACAAAAATCTCCTAAATCTAAGAGAGAAATTTCGGCCAAAACACCAAAAACGGGATAGATTCTCTTTTTTTGAGATTTTTATTTTTTTTCAATACTTCTTTATTTTTTATTTTTCAACTAACAAGCCCAATATTGATTTTTTTGGAACAAAATCAATCCTTGATATGATACCAAATGATATGGGACAGGCACCAACACATGATAAAAAGATGGAAACACTAAGTTATGGCAGCATTACCAAATCGAGAACACAAGAAACAAACACAATAAATGCGATAAAGTAAGATCGATAGTGAGACATACACTATTACAAGAAGTAGGAACTAAAGGATGCATCAAATCCTAGAACCACTAAGCCTTACAATAGTAACACCCCACTCTTACGTAGAAACAAGAGGGAATCCACCACTCAAGCACCAATGTTTCTAGCCAAAATGCAATACTAGTGATTCCACATTACGTGCTACCCTAGTTAAGGTTTTCACACTCTCTTTAGAGAGATGAGTTCTTTTAATAATTCATCTTCAAAAACTAAGTGAAATAATCCTAACAATTTCTTGTTTATAGGCTATTACATAAAGGGAAGAAAAGACCAAGATGCCCTTAATGAGAGCGGGGCGGCAATGGTGTGTTAAAACACTATGTGCAATCTCTAAAATTCCCTTCAAGAAGGGGAGCCCATGAGTTTTTGTACTTGATGAATAGGAAGCCTCTTAAATGAACTCCAAAGATGTGTTCCTTCAAGCTCCAAGACGTGAAATCTCTTAAGGCTCTTGGGTAGGTATAAAGGAAAGCTCCTAAGCCACCTTCCAAACATGGAATTGTTTTATTGTACACTCAAAATAAGTTCTCCATGCATGCCCTTGTACCCTCAATGTGACCAAATCTTGAATCTCTATGTCTTGGACTTGAATGATGTCATCAAAAGCTACAAGATCCATTTGTCTCGTATCAGGTCATCTGCCCTTCAATAAGACACGTTGGACCATCACTCCATTAAAAGTGGCATGTTACATTTAAATTGGGTCATCCTCCCTTCAATGAGACATGTTTGACCATCACTTTATTCAAATTGGCATGTTATATTTAAATTGGGTCGTTCACCCTTCAATGAGATATGTTGGATTGTCACTCCATTCAAAGTAACATTCTACATTTGAATTAGGTCGTCTGCCCTTTAATGAGACATATTGGACCATCACTCCATTCAAAGTGGTATGTTACATTTAAATTGGATCATCTATCCTTAAATGAGACACTTTGGACTATCACTTCATTTAAAGTGGTATGTTACATTCAAAATGGGTTATCTTCCTTTCAAGGAGACATGTTAGACCGTCTCTCCGATCAAAGTGGAATGTTACATTCAAAATAAGTTATTCGCCTTTTACTAGTACGTGTTAGGTTGTCACCCTGTTCAAAGTGGCATAATATTTTTTAGAACAAGTTATGCAAATTGGTCCATCTACTATCTCAGCATAGCATGTTCAAATAGATTTGTGCTAATTTACATTAGTGTAATTCTATATTTACAACTAATCAGTTCTTTGAGTTGTTGTCAAGAGCATCCAAAAGGATGAAATTCATAAATCAAACACAGGTGTGGACGACTCTAAAAAGGACATAACACAATGTGGAACTTTTTTTAGTAGAAAAATGAGACATAGTCTAGAGATGGATTTTAAAATCTTTGGACATGAGCTAAAGGATGATTTCCACCATGATGTTAGGTGTATTTATGCATTCTAGTGTCACTATTCTAGTCTTCTTAGCCTTGTTTTAAGGATGATTCGTATACTATATGGGTTGATAATGTGATAAAGGTGTATATAAGTGTTAAAGTACGTTATTATAATGTTCAAAGTGTATTCCAAACAAGTTTGTACCTAAATGACTCATTTAGAGTTCAATCGTTGAAACTAACATTTCTAGCTTGAGCTAGGTACTTGTCTAGTCGATTCTATTGGATTCTACATTGTTTAAAGGGTTTCAAATGGTTTTAATTTGTAATTATGAGTGGAATACCTTGTCTATAATGTGAAAGGTTCAATTTTATTGAGTTAAGAGTCAAAACATAAAGTTGAAGATCATTGCGAATTAGCCTAGTCTTAGCTTGTGTTTTTGATTCATCGTTGTGGATATTGTATTATATTGTCTCTAATTCATGGTATGTGATAATATAGGGAGATTTGTGAGCTAAATATGATGATATAAAGGCTATAAATCCATTGTAAATACACCACAAGTTAAGGGATGAAAGATTGGATGACCAACACTTAACCAAAATTGTGGAAGCAACTTCCAATGTGTTGAGGCAATAAGCCCGCGGCACCCTAGATGGAGTGGTTCTATAATGAAGGATCAACCTTTGCTGGAGAAGTGCTCTACAACATGCCCATCCTTTGCTAAAGTGGTACAATACCCAGGGCAACGCCCCCTCTACTCCCATGCTCTCAAATTGTTGGAATCCTTGACCTACATGGCTTTGGCTTGCTCTTGTGCTATAAATAAATCATTGTAAACGTTTTTAATTATCTTTGGAAGTATTGGAGGATTAAGGGGATTCTACAACTTCAACTTTTAGTTTTTTATTAATTTAATTTAGTTCATTCATGTTCTTAGTTGTTAATTAGAACCTTGTGATTAGGAATATGACTATGAGTGGCTAGAAACACCCTTTCTGGATTTAAAGCCAAGAACATTAGTACTATTGTTTTGAACTAAATTTTTTTAATTTTTATTATCATTATTGGTTGTGTGTTTATCTTTGATTTAACTATTTAATGGATTGATCACCTGGAAAATACATCAATTGTCACCCTTGTGATCTTAAGAGAGGGAATAGGGCGATAGAACATGGAGATGAACAAAGTATGGTTTGTATTATTTTATGAATTAAGGAATTCTAATTCCCGTTTGGGACATGGATGTAATTAGATGCCTTACTTGATTCACACATAGGATGAGAGCTTAAAGAACTTAATTGGATTATTGCATCGCCGCTCAATGATGTAGTTGTAATGTCCAAATTATGTAAATGGTTAGAGGTCGGGAGACCATGATCATGCAATTAACCCTACGAATTGACAAACAAGATAAGAGAATTAACAAATGAAGTCTAATAACATAATATGATTGTTCAAAGTGCTTTAACCCTGGGCTTTAATCCATTGGTAGTTTCAAGATTTTTATTTTATGCATTGTTTACTTTTCTCTAGTTACAAATTCAAAACTCTAATTTTGGTTACTCTTTCATTAAATTAATCTAAATAATGAACTAGAATTGAATAGTTGTTGAAGAAAGTCCTTGTGGGATCGATACTTGGCTTTCTTGAATGCCACTTTACTACTTGATAGACCACGTACACTTGTGTGTGCACTTGGGTGCTGTCACACCACCATCAAACAACACTCATGTTAGAAGTCACATGGTTACTTTGGGATATTTTGGTTTCATCTTGACCTTTGGAGTATTTCTAAACACATACCGAGGGTAACCTTTTCTTTCCTTCAAATCTGAATGACAACGTACTTAAAGTTTTGGAAATTATGTTCGGGTAGTTTCTTACCTATGTATGTGAAGAGATCCATATTCATGGTTAATAGGTTACAAGCCAATTTTTTATAACTCGAACAACTTTTCAATCATCCGGAGCCAAAGACCGTCTAAAATAAAAGACTATCTTTTCTACCGATCGAGTCAAACTACAAAGAGTTTGATTCCCTGAATTCAAAGATATGTAGGCTGGTCTCTATGTTGAAAAGTCGACTGCATTCTAACCTCCCCCTAAATCCTTTTATTCCTTAGATTTTTGATTTTAACAAAGCTCAAAAAATGAAATAACTTGTTATTTCTTGGAAAATCAGGCTTTTAAATCAAGCGTTATGAACTATAAGTGGCCTTAATTCTTATGTAACCAGAAATATGTAGGAAAACCAATACCGGAATCCATACATAACTCCATAAAACTCGTGCAAAAACCAACCCCTTTTTCGAAAGAGAATTTGTGGTCGGACAAAAATTAGGAATGTCAAACTCCCTTTGCCTAGGGTTACTTGCATCCAACCTACCCAAAGGGAGGGGGCAGTTGTTCACATATAATTTTTGCCCTCCACAACTAAGTTTAGTCCCGATTTTCTCTGATTTTCTAATAAAATTATAATATTTATTTTATTCAAATAAAAAGTTTTTCAAAGTAATTATCTGAGTAATTTTATCATTTTCAGAAGCGATTATATATCATCATATTCAATTATATGAAATTATATAATTTTGTTACTTAAATATTTATGTTATGAAATATCAGATTTTAATCAAAGCTTATCTTGAAAATTAATTTAAATGGGTAAAATCTTGATTGAAATATGATTTATTCTCAAAAATAATTTATTTGAAGAAATATTTATTTGATTTCATCTAATTAAGAAGCTCGGGATTATAGGAATTTGTAATACCCTTCACCCTTCTAATCTAGAAATTGGACCTTCGTTCCTACGAGTGTAAACTGTAGTCCCGTGATCATACTTGAATCTATTTTTCATGTTCTTGAACCTAGTGTGAAGAAATATTATGAGGTATGAAAGATGTTCATAAGTATCACTTAGAGCAATGTGAGCTAAGAGCCTTTGATTCGGCCAATTTTTGGTGTTCGATTTCACAAAGATCATCTTTGAACAAGTATAAATTTATGTATATATGGAATTTGGAAGATTAAGACCCACCAAATTGTAGATAATTGAGTCAACTTTCCAACAATACCAATTTTTTCCTTAATTCGATATCCAAGTGAAAAGTTATGGCATTTTTCGGGAGAGGCAGTAAGGGGTCGCGATAGCCCCATGCCGCGATGGCTATTCAACCCGATTGGGGGTTGCATCATGATGGATAATTAACCTAACTTGGGGTCGCACTGTGTGGGCTATTCCCCCATAATTTTAATTTCTTAAGTGTCAAGGGTTACTTTAGTCCTTTTTCCTCAACCACAAACGTTCAAAGCACGAATTATAACACACAAAAGGGAATTCTTTGTCCATCTTCCTCAAATCAACTAACTTAAAAACCCTCCTCCATTCTCAAGAACAAAAATCTATTCTTCACCATTAAAGAACCTTCAAAAAAAGTTATTCTGCTTCAAGATTTATGCTTTTGAGGTATGTTAGATATTCATCCATGGGTCTTTTCTACCCATGGAGTCCAATAATCTAATTTTAATTTTAAAAGAATGATCTTTACGTGTTATTATGAACTTTATCCATGAATTCCCATGAACTTCAATTTTACATGATGTTTACAAGTAATTATTGTTGAAATTAAACCTTACACATTTGAATGGTGTTATTCGCATGTTATCTCCCTAAATCTATGATTTGTAGTATTTCAATTCTGATAGAATCTTGTGTTTTGACTATTCTCATGCTCAAGTCTATGAATTTCATGTGTTTGATGAAATGACTAAATGATTTGGGTTCGAATAATGACCCCTTGTTATGTTTCCAAGTGTTTTTGATAGAAAAAGTCCTTACACGTCGAAAGTTGCAGTATGTTTAGCTATATCTTGGTAATTCAATTTTCAAGTTATGTTTTCAATTGACTTCATGTGGAATGCATTATAGTATGTTTTAAATATTGTGACTTTCATGTCATGTTCATACGAATACAAAATAAAACTCTCAGTTTATGATTTGGTCATGTGATTGTGCTATCTTTTCATGTTTAAAAAACATCCCATGTTAAAGTTTTAGTCCCCATATGTTTGATGAAATGCGTAACTGAAAAATTTTAAACAATGATTTTCTTCCATGGTTTCAAAGTTATCTTGTGGTCCTATTGTTATTGCTATCGACTTTTAAGGGTTATGAATACCCAAAATTTGGTTGTTTACTTAGTTTCAGTAGCTTCAGAATTGTTTCAGATAAATAATGTGCATTAGCACTCAATTAGCCTTCATGATCAGTTACTTTTCTAGTTAAGTTAGTCCAGTCCAGTAATCAGTGTCATTCAGTTGGGAGTAGGATTCAGCATCAAGCAGACCTAGGGATAGGGGCTCATCCTCTAGTTAGGACTGGGTCCTTAAGAGCAATCCCTAAGTTCAAGAACTACGAAACCAGCATAGGTTATGAGATGTCATCCGCCAGTTTAGGAATGACACTCTTAAGGATCACCCTCCAGTTTAGGATGGATCTCAGGGGTCACCCACCAGATTAGGACTGACTCCATAGCCATTGTTAGTACTTATGGCACGGTACTAGTACCCTTCTAACTAGGGTCACAAGTTGGACCCGATCATCTCAGACAGGGGCATGTCGGTTAGATAATACCTCAAATAGTTTTAGTTTCAATATTCAGTACAAAATTCAGTTCAATTTTTCTTGACCATAGCATATAGTTTACCAGTATTTAGTTACCAGATTTCAGTATTTTAGTTTACAAACTATTTTAGAACTTGTTTTATGCTTGGTCATGGATTCTCAATCTTTACAGTTGTCATGCATTCTTACTCTGTGCCTCATGCTATACATTCAGTCAGTTATTACTCATGCACATGAACTCATATATATTAGCCTAACCTCATTTACCATACCAGTACATTTAAATTACTGATCGCATACACTTTTTTTGGACTATGAAGTCTTATATCATAGGTTTGAATGCTTGGATTCCTGACAATACTTAGACTATCCAGTGCATCAGCAGCAGTAGCCCTGGTGAGTCCTCATTCTTCGGGGATGAGTTATCTTATATTCAGTTATCATAGTAGTTATAGTCGGTCGGAGTTAGTTGGGGGCTTGTCTCATCAAATCAACAGTCAGAAAGTTTAGAGGCTTTCAGACTAGTACAAAAGTTGGTCAGTTTTTGTTGTGAATATCATTCATTTTATTAGTATTGCCAGTATGTTTCCAGACATTTTAAACCATGATTCAGTATTGATTTCAGTTTTAAAACATTATGGTATTTAAGTTGAAATTCCATGCATGTTGTTTATTTGTTTTATTCAGTGCTCACAGCAGGTACCAACTCATGGGTTATCTTGTGTTCTCTCGAGATCGTAGACACTGTGTGGCATCTAGGGTGTACTCTTGGGGAATTACAGAAGTATTAATTCATATCAAATTTTAATTTAATTTAGCCAATCTATTAGATTTGGCCATAATTGAAATCAAATTGGACATAATTATAATTTAATCCGTCAATTTGGTCAAAATTAAATAAATTTTTCTATATTTTAAATTCCAATTGGGGTTATATTTTATATAACCCCAAAATCCCAAAAAATTACCTAAATCTACCCAACATTATCCTCTTTTCCATTTGAATTTCAAATTTTGTACTAGATTGTAAAATTCCACCTCAACCTTATTCTTTTTCCATTTTGAAATTCCAATTTTGAAATTCCAAATTTATACTAGATTGTACAATTCAACATCAATTTTAGTCTTTTTTCATTTTTGAAATTCAAATTTTAAATTTCAAATTTGTGGTAGATTGTATAATTTCCCCTCAACCTTGTCCTTTTTTCATTTTTTGAATTTCCAAATTTGTACTAGATTGTACAATTCCACCCCACCTTATCCTCCAACAAACGTTACCCTTAATTTTAAAATTCCAAAAACACCCCTAAGTCCTTTCTCCTACATCTGTGAATTGAAAGAATTCAATCATTTTTCTTCCCTATAAATACTACCACTATTTTGATAGAAAGACCAAGCTTCAAAGAGTTGAACACCTTTTGAGAAAATAGTTGAAATTTTTTTTAGTGAATTTTTTTTTTTGTAAAAAGTCACAAAGAGTAGTAAAAACTTTTGAGCAAAGAGTTGAATTTTTTAGTAAAACTTTTCAAGCAGTAGTCTAATCGGGATTCTTGAAATATTGCTTTCTGGTGGTGATCAAGACTCCAAAGAAAGCTTGAAGTCCCATTTTTCTTCTCCGAAAAAGGTAAACACACCGTTTTCTTTTTGTTTTGTTATCATTTTCTTCTTCATCTCCTTCTTCGTAGTTTTATAGTTGTAATTTTATTTGCTAGGATTTTTTGTTGAAGACGGCCTTGAAGGCCATAGGATGTTGTGATATCAATATTATGGCTAATTTTATGTTTATTGGGTAAAATGAGCTAACAATAGTTGAATGTATTTCTTTGACTTTCTTCTTTGATTATTATTACTAGATGGATAAAGTTTCAATATTTGATTGATTAAAATATGTACTCATGTCTTGTTTAAATTTGTTATTGATGAATATGTTTTCTTTTAGCAGGTAAAGTTGTTTCCTTTATGTCGGAAAAGAATAGTTAATATAGTTAAGGGTCATTGTTTCTTAATTTGAAGTAGTGAGTTACTTGTGTCTAGAGATTCAATTCTATATTTGAAAGGCATATCATAGTGTGCTATATTTATGGCCTAGCGATTTGCAAAATCACCATTTAAGGTTGACGTTGACCACTTTGGAATACACATGATAGTTGGCTTATTCACATGTAAAAATTGTAATTCAAGTGCTACTTTAAAGATCTAACTTCCTTATCATTCCTTGATTCTTTTGATTAAATAACTATTTTTCTCTATGATTATATGCCATGATGAAATGCTAAGTTCTTTTGATATATGTTTGAAGTCATGATTTACTGATTTTCGTGGTCAAAAGTGTCTTTGATTTTCTATCTTTTAGACAGTAAAGATTTTAGGGTTGTATATTTTGTTGAAATGGTGTAGAACTATAATGGGAGTTAGCATAATTGGACACTTTTTCTTAGAATTAATCTTTTACTATTTTTCCTATCTTATCTTTGAATTTCATTTCTCAAACATGTTTAATATATGTTATTTACTTCACATCGCTAATTGATTTACTTCTTGAAGTATTTTTATGCATTTAGACCTCCCATTGTTATTCACATACTACCATGAATGTTTTTCAAATTTGTTGATTGACTCCATTCGGTATTGAACAAATGTTGTTGCTTTAGTATGTCTTGTATTTCACATTTAAGATGTCACAAAAAGATTTCCTCACCTTATGCTCATTCTCATTTTCTTTCTTTAATGAAAAGATGTCTTAGACTATATTATATCATAGTATTTGGTGCAAATATGTGTTAGTCTATAGGAAATATTTGTCCAAATTTTAAGCAACTATACTTGTGGGTCAATGTCTTCTTTTCAAGGATTAGTTGATTATATCATGCTAGGATCAATTT
Source organism: Capsicum pubescens (assembly GCA_030864215.1). Taxonomy (NCBI): domain Eukaryota; kingdom Viridiplantae; phylum Streptophyta; class Magnoliopsida; order Solanales; family Solanaceae; genus Capsicum; species Capsicum pubescens. Next base: position 135,715,264 of record CM061545.1, on the reverse strand, counting down.
TTTAATAAGATTGTTTGAGAAATAGGTTAATTTCCTTTTCGTTGGATAATTTGATTTGTTTTTTATATCATAGTAATTATGCTTGAGAATACTATTTTGTCATCTCAACATTTATCTATAAAGTGTAGAATTTTCGAACACACATTAATTCTTTTTGTTTTATCCCTTTCTTGGCATGAATCTATTTTGGAGTCCAAATGGATTCCTTTCCACTTGCATTTCGTAATGGACAAATGAGGCCCAACTCTTCGAGTCAAGTTTGAAGTTTAAACCCAAAGTCAATTATATGGCGTGCGAGTGCAAGAAGATGGAAGAAGTAGGAAAATGGGTCAAAATCCAGTGATGAGGTTGATAAGAGACTTGAAAAGTCTCGATTTTTATTATGGACTCATTCTTTATTTATTTATTTATTTATTTATCTATTTGTTCATTCATTTGTACATCAAAGCTAAAGTTATAATTTAATATAGGTGAAGCGATGTTTTGGGCCTTTGAGTTTCAAAAACTTGCTTAGGATAGGTGTAATTGGGGAAAAAGTGTCACGACCCGAACCAGGGCCTAGACGTAATAGGGCATCCCAAGTCCAACCGGGACGAAGGACCACCCCCCATTACCCAACCAATCCACTAAATGCATTGCTTGAGTCAGCTGAAGTCCGAACATATAACAAGATAGCGTGTTTGTCCATGTGGTGACTCTGGGATAAGCTTATAACCGAGACCCACCCAATCAAATCTAAATAACCAAACCAATGCAGAAACCATAAACCGAAACCAAGATAATGATCCAATACATATATAACATATGTGACATAAACCGTCCATACCATACCCAAGTCCACAGTTGTCCATACAAAGCCTCTAGACCAACCAAAGAGTACCTAGTCGTGACATGCCCCCGACCATATACAAAAACCAAAGTTTATGGAGGACAATAAACATGTAAAGTAAACCATAACAGGAAATAGATGACTTATAAACTATGTAAGCTCACCACTTCAATATGTCATCGACTGTACTCGAATCCGATCACTAAGCAAGAGAAGTAGAATGGTCAGTTCCTACATAACATGGGTATATAACCGCTAATAGATGAGTTAGTGGGTGAACAGTAGCATGCACCCAAGATAGGGAAAAGATAATTCCATTTACAAAACCAAATAAAACTATCCATATGCATACAACCATACATATATATAAGTGTCGGGAAAGGGAACTGAGGTTAGCATGCCGTTAAAACCTTTACCTAGGTTGTGTAGCTTTGTCGTTCTAACCACCCATGGGCCTTATGGGTTCATCTCCCCCTGCTGAAGGGGTCCCTGTGCATATAGCCGCACAACCAAATAATATCACATAGGATGACTAGTACTTTTCTCAAATATAAAATATCGAACTCACACGTGGTCATCAAGGACCCCTCATATCGGCAAATATAAGTTTCTGATTTTCGTCCCCTCGGGACCGCCACCTTCCACGGCTTAGCTACACTTCCCACCATTAATTCCCAATTAAAACCAAGTACAAACAATCCAATTACCTTTTAACCAAGGCTATTTGATAAACCAATGGTGTCATCATACCACCATACTTGCAAGCATTTATCCAAAGTCAAACCATTTAGGTTAAGGGGACTTTCAAGTGCCCTTTCCCTTTACCATATTAACCTCTAGGGAGACTTCCATGTTCGTCAAAAGCATAACCATTAGCCTTAAGCCTTTGTAAACCATTTAAGAAAATTCTATTAATGCATTTACTTGAGGGATTTCCATGTATCCCACAAGGTTTTCAAAACATGACCACCTAAACCTTTACCCTTTAAACCATTCCAAACTATTTTAGACCATGCCAAGAATTTATACAATTTAAACCATTTAAACCATACAAAATCATCCAAAACAATTTATAATTCCATTACCAAACCAAACCATGTAAAAGTTCCAATGAAAGTTCAACAATAGAGTAAAAACATTCTTTGAGGTATTTTATCGAACATATTGAGGGCATACCTTTACCAACATAAAAACTAACGTGTAAATCACCATAATTGGGGTTACTAAAGACGGATTAGTTAAACCATAACCAACAACTAACCACATATGCAAACCCTTACCAAAAACATGTAAAAACGTAGTTTAAAACCAATACCAAACCAGATGCATAAAGACAATCAATAATATTTCAAAAATCCACCATTCATGATTCATAAACCAACTTTTAAAACACAATACACATGCATTTATTTTGAAATAACAATGAGGTAAGGAGTAAATGCCTTATACATGAAGATTCACGGAAGAAATCTTGACATTTTGGCCTTTTGCACAACAAATGAACAAACCCTAGCCTCCAATCTTCTAGAGAGTATTTGAAAGAGTATGAGAAGTGTTATGATCCTTTAATAAGTGTTATGGGAAGCCATATAGGGTTATATAACGTGAGGACATAAGGGTTTAGGAGTAGGAAATGTCCAAACTACCCTTGACTTAAAAATTAAAACAATTCATGCCAAGGGTACGACTTACCTTACCATTCGTATCCAGGGGTACGAGTGATACCCCAACTCAAACCCCAACTCTTATCAAACCTTTCCAAGACCTTACCTACTGGTTTCTACACGACCTACCCTCCCTAATTCATATCTAAGGGTACGAGTGGTAACCCCAATCGTATCCACTAACCGTATGGTGGACAAATTATACTAGACAACTTAAACATGCACTATATGACTTGTACTATCGCACTCGTAAGCTCCCATACAACTCTTACCCATATGAGTCATACCTTGGGTAGTAGCTAAGGCATTGTTACAACCTAGGGTATGATTAGACCACCTAGGTACCCTACTACTCATAACCAAGGGTACGAGTGACTCCCTTAAGTCGTACCAAGTCAAAAAGGGTCCAAACTGTTGAAATTTCTAAGGGTCCAAATCCTAGGATGTTTAAGTCTCTCCAACTAAGAACATTCATCCTCGAATAATGGGTAAGGATAAGAACAAGCATGAGGTAACACCTTAAAATAAATCAAACATTTCTTCAACCAAAATAGAGGACAAGAACACCAACCCAAATGAGAAGATCACCACATACACCAAGCACGATTTACACCTCAAAGATGCTGGAGGAACCGTTCCTCAACTTTACCCAAGTTACAAAACATAGATTTGTTTGAAGAACACACCTTATGCATGAATTTCTAGAACAAAGAACCAACATGGATCCCTGAACTCCATGTCTATTTTTGTATCTCAATTGGCTTTCACAGACTTTTAGTTCAACCTTGGAACTTTTACCGAAGCCACACCCATTGTTTGCAGTCGGCAAACTTAACAATCTAAGATTTTCCTTAAGGAAGAAGGAGATCTGAGAACTACCACCCCAAGGAACCAACCACACCTTAGCCCAACATAAACACATAGGGTACCAAATAAATGGAACTTATGCTAAAGGGAAAACCCAATCCATCTTAGAACCTACCAAGATACAACACTACGAGAGCTTGAGTCAAACATACATCACATTTCCATGTTCAAGCCTATCCAAAGCTAAAAGAAGTTAAGTTAAGCCACCGGGCTTTACTCCTTACCTCTATACTAAAACACTACTCCATTTCCATCACCATTATAATTTGGAAACCATGAGTAAGGGATATGGACAACCATACACAACCACTATATTTGGAAACCAAACCAACACAAAAACTATGCCATGAAACAATTCATAAAACCAAACCTTACCAAACCCAATGAAACTATGCAAACCTCTTCCAACAGAAACATTCAAGCTTACTACTTTCATACCCAAGGAATGATCTATCAATCAAAAGCCCTAACACCCTTTATAATTTCCACAAGGATTTTTACTACTTATTCCTTTCCTAACCTTTTCCTATGACAACAACCTTTCCTCATCTTCCAAAAACTTAAATCTAGTAGTCACTTTAGACCTTCCTCCACTTAGGGACTTCTAAATTCCCCATTACAAGACATCACTATTCTCCCCTAAGCCACTACCATCCTAACATAAGGAGAGTCACTAAGGGACTGAAGTACGAGAATTATCCATGCCACTTAAGGCAAGATGGAGACCCTTGAAACAAGACACAACAAAAAAGGCACAAAGTACTATGTAACAACCATCTAGACCATAATAGAGAACCATCCCCGAACAAACCGTACCACAAAAGAAGTCCTTTGAAATAGACATGAAAATAAACACAACAACCTATTCCATATGTAATACTAAAAAAATCATGACTCATATCCAGGAATCAAAGAAAATACAAACACGAACCTTAGCCATATGTGCTATAAGAATACACACCACACTAGTAGAGCACTCTTTTAACTGAGATGGAAAAGAATCACTAGAATATACAACCAGATCTTCTCTTGAAGCCCACCACTAAAACAAAATGTAATATTAACCATAAACCTTCACCCTATTACACATACAAGCACCACACTCCACCCTAATGGGTATCACTAAGGATGTACACTAGTGACACTAGTTTTCCTATGCCCAAAACCTTATTCATCCTAATGATACATTGATCCCAACATACATTTGGAAAAATAATTAGACCAAATTGACTCCAAGGTTTCTAATTAAAACAAAACCATTCAAAATCAAACTATGAACCCCAAGGCCTTTCCAAAAAAATTATTTGAATCCCTTCAAAACCAATTCATATTCCCTTAACCATTTATGCAGTGCAAAGATTTAAGAATATTCAAACCATATGACGAAATAATCTTCATTGAAAATTTCACAAACAATTTGTGGATATATAATTTGTAAAACCAAAGCCAAGTAATTGGGGAATCCATAGTGCCCCAAAATCCATTTGCCATTTCCATGCATCCCACAATGTTCAAAACATTTATAAAACATGAATAATGCATCATAATCCATGGAAAATTAATTAAATAAGTAAGCATGTCAAAGAACTCCAATTGTGCCAAAACCACTTCCAAAACCATGAATTTAGAAGTCAATTTCATGCCAACAACAAAATACAAGTGTAAGGACATATATACATGCACGCTCCGCGATCCAATCTATCCAATTTCTAAATCCCTAAATCTTGAAGTCCAACCTAAACTCCCAACCCAAATGGCACAACTTTCCTACTATTGTATTCTTCAAGTCATTAACGTCATCCAACCTACCAATTTACCCACGTAATTCCCTGTATTTCTATGCCCGAGCTAACATACTCCGTTTATCAAAATCAAGCATCTAGGTTCTAGCCTAGGATTTACCAACCACCATGAACTACTAGCAAAGTACCCTCATAGAATATACATAAGCATGGTCCACCCCAAAAGGAGGACACTCCAAATTCTTAGTCACCCACTGATAACTTATCCATTAGCGATAAGCCCATTCCCCTTATGCATGCAAGAAAGAAGACACTTCACAGAGAAATATTATGACAGATGAAACCTTCATCTAAGAAATCCCTTAACTACCTCTTAAGCTTCAATAACTCCACCAAAACCATTCTATCAAGAAAGAATAGAATTTGGACAATTGCCCAAAATAAGACTAATACTAAACCAACCTCCCAATTAGAAAGACACCATGAGGATCGTCAGAAGGACACCCCTTTGGAGATAAATCTCGGGTCTCTAAGATATGATATAACCTTTAACTTAATAACTAGGGAATAAAATGACCCTGCCATTCCATAACTGACCCGCCAAGGAGCCTAAAGATAACCTTCTAATGGGTCAATAATCAAATAATGAATATCACGAGTGAAACCAATCAAGTCCTGAATGACATCGAAATTCACCACATCCGAGTTAAATAAATCCACCAAGACCTCTTTTTCACCAACAGATATCACACACTCCTATAGACTCTTTTGACAATCGCAGAGTCACTTATCGAGATAGAAATTGAGAGAAAAGAGTTCAAAATAACCTTGGGACCAAAAATAGAATACAAAATGACCAATAGGGTCACAAAAGAGAGAGGAACCCAAACCAAGAAAACTATACACACCACCAAGAAAGGAGTTCTCGACATATTAATATCAACATCAATAGATGCCTCAGACTCTCAAAAGATGGTGAAGTTATTATGATGATCCCAACCCAAGTCAGAGCCAGAAGTAGCACCCCTAATATCCTATTTTCCCAAGCAGCAATCCTTATGGATACTCTTAAAGGATATGGCTCAATTGACCAAAACCAAATCATCAATTCCTCTCTTCCATGAACAACCACGGTGCAACTGACCACAAAATTTATAAAGAGAGTAGGATGATGCATATTGGGCCTTATTAGCCCAAAATTAGACACCTTGTGTCCTAGAAACATTAAAACCAAAAACACCTGCCTCCGAATGGATTCATATAAGAAGCACCAATCATACAATTGGCATTAGGACTCACCCAACTCTCCCTTTCTGACCATTTACCACCATACCAATGGAATCCCTATTATTTAGAAAACCAAGACCTCATGAGTTAGACTAGATCCATCCATGTTGTCCTAGAGTGGGATAGTTAAGTTTCCACTTACTTTTGATCATTGAGAGAATATGATCAGAAAGATGAATCGAAGAAGATTCAGAGAAGATTTCAAGTCCTTAAACTCTATAGGCCAAAAGTAGAACAACCAATAAAGTAAAACACTCCTAAATGCCTTGTAGCCTCCTGATAAAGAGTTGGTACATGACACACCCATAAGTAAAACTATACTTGATGCATCTTTGTGGACACCCTATGACACTGAAGCCTAAAGCTCTGATACCAACTTGTCATGACCCAAACTAGGGCCTAGACGTAATAGGCATCCATAGTCCAATCGGGATTGGGGACCAACCCCTATTACCCAACCCGTCTACCAAATACATACCTTGAGTCAGCTGAAGTCCAAACATATAATAAGATAGTGTGTTTATCCATGTGGTGACTCTGGGATAAGTCTACAACCGAGACAGACCCAATCAAGTCTAACCAACCAAACCAATGCAGAAACCATAAACTAAAAAAAATATAATGATCCAATATGTATATATATAACATATGTCACATAAACAATCCATACCATACCCAACTCCATAGTCGTCCATACAAATACTCTAGACCAACTAAAGAGTACTAAGTTCAAACATGCCCCCGACCATAGCCAAAAATCAATGTTTATGTAGGATAATAAATATATAAGATAAACCATCCATATGCATGAAACCATACATATATATAAGTGCCGATAAAGGAAACCGAGTTTAACATGCAGTTAAAACCTTTACTTGGGTTGTGTAGCTTTGCCGTCCTAACCACCCACGAGCTGTATGGGTTCAGCTCCCCTACTGAAAAGGTCCCAATACATGTAGCTGCATGACCAGGCAATATCCCATGGGATGAATAGTACATCCCTTAAATATAAAATGTGACACTCGTATGTGGTCATAAAGGACCCCTCATATTGGCAAAAATGAGTTCCTAATTTTGGTCCCCCTGGGACCGCCACCTTCCACGACTTAGCTACACTTTCCTTCATTAATGTCTAACTTAAACCAAGTACAAAAAATCAAAGTACCAATTAACCAAAGCTATTTAATAAACTAGTGGTATTGTCATACCACCATACTTGCAAGCATTTATCCATAGCCAAACCATTTAGGTTAAGTTCCCTCTCTGTTTACCATATTAAACTTTTGAGAGACATCCATGTTCTCCACAAGATTAACCAATTAGACTTAAGATTTTGTAAACCCTTTAAACCAGTTCCATTAATGCATTTACTTAAGGGATTTCCATGTATCCCATAAGGTTTTCAAAACATGACCACCAAATCCTTTACCCTTTAAACCATTCCAAACCATTTTAGGCCATGCCAAGCATTTATATAATTTAAACCATTTAAACCATGCAAAATCATCCAAAACCATTTATAATTCCATTACCAAACCAAACCATGCAAAAGTTCCAATGAAAGTTCAACGATAGAGTAAAACATTCTTTGAGGCATTTTATTGAACATGTTGAGGGCATACCTTTACCAAGACCAAAACTAACGTGGAAATAACCATAATTAGGTTTATTAAAGACCCATTAGTTAAACTATAACCAACAACCAACCACATATGCAAAACATTTCCAATAAAGAAGTAAAAATATAGTTTAAAACCAATACCAAACCATATACATAAAGACCCTCAATAATATTTTGAAAATCCACCATTAATGATTCATAAACAATATTTAAAACATAATACACATGCCTTTATTTTGAAATAACAATGAGGGAAGGAGTACATTCCTTTCACATGAAGATTCACAGAAGAAATCTTGACCTTTGAGCCTTTGAAGAACATATGAAGAAACCCTAGCCTCCAATCTTCTAGAGAGTGTTTGAGAGATTATTGGAAGTGTTATGATCCTTAATAAGTATTATGGGTTGCTATGTAGAGTTATATAAAGTATGGAAATAAGGGTTTAGGAGAAAAAATATCAAAACTACCCTTGACTTAAAAATTAAAATAATTCACATCCAAGGGTATGGCTCACCTTGCTATTCATATCCAAGGGTACAAGTGACACCCCAAATCATACCCCAAATAATATCCAAACTTATGAAGATCTTAGCTACTGGATTTTATACGACCTACCCTCCCTAACTCGTACCTAAGGATACGAGTGGTAACCTCAATCGTATCCACCGATCGTATGGTGGAAGAATTACACTATACAACTCAAACATGCACCATAAAACTTGTCCTATACCACTTGTAATATCCTATATGAATCTTACCCATATGAGTCATACCTTGGGCAGTAGCTAAGTAATTCTTACTATCTAGAGTACGATTGGACCACCTAGGCACCCTACAACTCGTAACTAAGTGTATGAGTGATTCCCTTGAGTCATATCAAGTCAAAGAAAGTCCAAACTATTGAAATTTTCAGGGGTCCAAATCCTAGGATGTTTTAAAAAGCCCAAATAATTAGACTAGGATAGGTGCAGGTAGGGAAAATCCTAAATTAGCTTAGGACAGGATTTATGGATTTGGTCCTAATCGCGTAAGTCCTTTAGTATCCCCTTTTCCCATATATATGCTAATTATTCTTAGTTTTTGTAGACTTTGTTAAAAATCCCTACAAAGTCGTCAAAATTTATTTTGCACAAATCATGAAGATAATTTTTTTCCTTAATCGTTTTCTTTTCAAAAACCAATTTCCCTTTTTAATGTTAGTCAAAAAAGTTATTTTCAAATAGTTCGGATAACCACAAGTTAGCGGATACTCTTGGTCCCTTAACAACCTTCCAAGAGTATTAATAGGAAGCACTTACTCAAAATTTTTAAACTTTAAAGATTTTTTCTATTTGGAATCTTTTAAGTAATATTTTTAGTTTTTATTGATATTTTCTCAAAAATAAAGTGGAGACTTTGTAATTTCTTAAATTGTTTCAAACTTTTCTTTACGGTTTCAAAATAGTTTAAAAAGTCAAAAATAACATTTTCCAACCTTTCGAATCGAAAAGGGGAAAAACATTAACCAAACCAACAATTTCAGGAGTAAATTATTTAGGCATTATTAAGTGGTATTGTCATAGCGACTATAGCTTGCAAGCAATATCTTTAAGCCAAGACTTTAGGGATTCCCGTATACCCTGCATACTCCATTAATAAAATCACTAGGGGATTCCCATGTACCCCATAAGTTTTTCATAAATCATTCACTTAGGGGATTCTATTTACCCCGGAATGTTTATAAAACCAGCCTTAACCATTTAACCATTTTTACCATGCATTAGTTTCAAGAAATAAGCCAAGCCAAGTGGTAAAGCATAAATCAAAATCAATTATGCAAGTGGGTTGAGTTTATTACCAATTTTCATACCATAATAAGAAATTTGGAGATTGCATTATACTCCTATTTCCATCCACCATTCCCATGCACCATAACGCATTTGCTAACCATCAATTTAAACTCAATAGTTTTATAAATATCATGGAAGAAACATTTAAAAAAATTATATTAATAACCCTAAACCCATAGTTCAAAACCAAACATCAATATTACATGAATAATAATTTAAATCAAATGCTTATACAAAATTAACAATGAGGGAAGAGTAATATGCCTTAAACACCATGAAGTACAAAGAGAAATCACCCTTTGAAGCCTCAATCGATTAATCTCTTAAAAATCCTAAGTGTTCTTGACCTTGAGGATTTGATAGTATTTGAGAGTCTATTTGATATGTTTATGAGGGACAAGGATAACCTAAAGAAGTTATAATACGTGGGTTTCAAGTGGGCAAAAAGGGAAACATCCAGAATGCCCTTAACTTAAAAGTTGGAAAAATGTCGCCTTTGACCATTGACTCATCACCACTCCTTACGACTCATAAACATGAGTCATAACCAGGAACGTTTTACCAGGAACATGATCTTCTATACTTAGGACTCAACCAACTAACCAGTAATGAGACCCTACGACTCGTAAGGTCCAGTCGTAGTCAACACAGAACTCAAATATGTTAAAAAATATACTTTTAATTATTTTATCCTATGACTCATAAAATATCACTGCGGTTCTTAGTGAGACACTCATACTCAAAGAAAAATCAAGACACAAACTTACATGATCTGGTTATGACTCCTTCTAATGACTAGTCAAAAGTCTTTATGACTCGTTCCCTCCAGCATACCCAGGATAGAAACTCAACATCATATACTGGTCACCTTATGATTAGGGTTACCTGACCCATCAAGATACCCTACGATTAGTAGGGTCAAGTCATAAAAAGATAGTGAAATGAAAGCTCAAGAAGTTTTCAAGGGCCAAAATCTGGGATGTTTCATACTCCCTCTTATATGACCCTATTAGTGGTTGTTAATTTTGGTTATAGTTCTGAGCATATTTTGAACCCTTTTTTAGTTTCTACCCAGTGGATGATTCTATGGTTGCTAGAAGAGTCGATAAGGGTTTTATGGAATCTATTTATGGTAGACAAACCTTGGTAGATTTGATAGAGTTGTATATGGATGATATTGATACAATTTTAGGGATGGATTCGATGTACTCATGCTATGCGTCTCTTGACTGTAGGACTCAAAGGGTCAATCTTAAATTCCAAAATAAATCGGTGATGAGTGAAAAAGTAGTAACCTAGTTCCTAAGAGGAGATTCATTTCGTATCTAAGAGCCCGGAGGTTGATCTACAAAGGGTGTCTATACCATTTAGTTCATGTTAAAGATTCTCATTTTGCAGGTCTATCATTGCAATCTATCCTGGTGGTCTATGAGTTTGAACAGATTTAGGGTGCTAAGTACTTTTGTATGATTGATCTTTGGTCGGGTTATCATCAGCTAAAGATTAGGGAAGTGGATATCCCTAAGTCTTCTTTTTTATACCCGGTATAGCCATTATTAGTTCTTGGTCATGTCTTTTGGATTTACTAATGCCCCAGTGGCATTTATGGATCTTATGAATTGGGTTTTCTATCAGTTCTTGAATTTGTTCATAATTGTCTTTATTGTTGTTATTTTGGTATATTCCAAGAGGGAGGTGGATCATGCCGATCACCTCCACATAGTGTTGCATACCCTTAAGGATCAATGATTGTATGCTAAATTCTCTAAGTATGAATTTTGGTTGAATGTTATGACCTATCTAAGTCATGTTGTGTCTAATGAGGGGATCATGGGGGATCTGCAGAAAGTTGAGAAAGTTAAGAAGTGGACTAGAACCACAACTCTAATTGATATTCATAGCTTCTTAGTTTTATCCAGATATTATATTAGGTTTGTGGAAAGTTTCTCTTCTATTTTGCCCCATTGACTAAGTTGACTAACAAAAAGGTGAAGTTCCTATAGTCTGATACTTGTGAGAGTAGTTTCGAGAAGTTGAAGGATAAGTTTATTTTGTCTTCGGTTTGGACTTTACCCAAGGATATTAATGGATTTGTCGTTTATCATGATGCATCCCATGTGATACTGGGATGTGTGTAGATCCAGCTTGAGAGGGTTGTAGCCTATACTTCTAGACAGTTAAAAGTTCATGAGAAGAATTACCCAATGTATGACTTAGAATTATTGTCTATGGTCTTTAATTTGAATATTTAGTGCCATTATCTGTATGGGGTTTATGTTGACATCTATTCAGATCATAAAATCTTGCAATATGTCTTTACCCATAAAGGAGTTGAATCTCAAGCAAAGGAGATGGCTTGAGTTTCTAGGACTATGATATAAGTCTTTACTATCATCTAAGTAAAGCTAATGTAGTTGTCGATGCTCTTTACAGATTATCTATAGGGAGCTTATTTTATGTGGATAAGGAGTAAAGAGAGTTGGTGAAGGATATTCACTAATTTGCTAACCTTGGGGTTTATCTCTTTGACTCTGAGGATAGTAGTGTGACAGTGTAAGAGGTGGTGAAGCCATCCCTAAGTGCTAAGGTAAAAGAAAAGAAGATTTGGACCCCACTTTGATTAGATTAAGGGTGACATGGTCCAGTAAAAAGTGATAGTTTTTGAGATTGGTGGTGATGGTATCTTGAAATACCAAGGCAATTTGTGTATCCCCGATCTTTATGGGCTGCGAGGAAGGATCTTAGCTGAGGCTCATGAATTGAGGTACACTATTTATCTTGGTTCGATAAAGATGTACCATGATTTGAAGGAGATCTATTGGTGGAATAACATGAAGTAAGATGTGGCAAATTTTATGGTCAAGTATATGGTTTGTCAACAAGTGAAGGTAGAATACTTGAGACCTGGTATGTTGTCTCAAGAGATTAAGCTACCCAAATGGAAGTGGGAAATGATTAATATAGATTTCGTTCCTGGTGTTCTGCAGTCTCGCCAACAGGTTGGTTTAATTTGGGATCATTGTTGATAGGATTACCAATTCTGCTTTTTTCCAACTAATGTAGAATAACTATTTGGTAGATGATTATGCTATGCTCTTTATTCAGGAGATCGTGACGTTGCATGGTACTCAAATTTTTGTTATATTTGATCAAGTTACTTAGTTGTCATCTCACTTTTAGAGTTACTTTCAAAGAGGTTTGGGAACTAAGGTGAACATTAGTACCATTTTCCATCCTCATATGTGTGGAAAAGTGGACAAGACCATTCAGGCTTTAGAGGATATGCTAAGGTTTGTGTGCTTGATTTTAGTGGTAGTTAGGTTGATCATTTGCCTCTCATATAGTTTTCATATAATAATAGCCATCACACAAGAATTTGAATATATTGGTAGGTGGCATTATATGGTAGGTGATATTGTTCTCCTATTAGGTGGTTTGAGGTTGGTGAGGTTGGGTTGTTCGGTCCTAATTTGGTTTATCAGGTTATGGAGAAGGTGAAGGTGATTTGAAATAAGCTTAAGACAACCAAAATCACCAAAATTTCTATGCAGATGTGAGGCAAAGGGAGTTGGAATTTAAAGTTGGCGTTTGGGTGTTATTAAAGTGTCTCTGATGATAGAAGTGATACAGTTTGGAAAGAAGGAGAAGATCAGTTAGATGAGCCTTTATTTGATTTTGAAAAGAGTGGGTAATATGGCTTATGAGATAGATTTTCCTCCCTGTTTGGGTTCCATTCACCTGATTTTTATGTATCAATGTTAAGAAAGTACGTCAGTGATCTATCTGTGAAGGTTCCTTTGAAAAATGTTGGTGATTTAGATTCCTTGTGGCATGAGGAAGTCTCGGTTAAGATCTTGGATCAGAATTCCTTCGGTTGCGGACAAAGGCTGTGGCATCGATGAAGGATCTATGGAGGAACAAAAAGTTTGAATAAGCTACTTGGGAAGCTGAAGAGGACATGAAGTCCAAATACCCATTCTTATTCCCCGTTTCAGATAATTGTGCTTAAGGTATGTGTTAATCTTAGCATCTTTAGTTTCTTTCTTTATTAAAGGTAAGTGTGGTTATGATAGGAGTTGGATCGTGCTAATAGTATTTTATCTCACCATTTAGGGATAATTGATCCTAAGAAGGGGAGAATGTAACACCTCTAATTTTTGGTCCTTGAAAATTCCTGATTTTTTAAAATCACTACCCAGACTATGACTCTCCTAATGAGTCATAACACCTCACTACAAGCTTTAGGTACCCAACTGTAACCTGTCCAGTATGTTGGCCTAGAGTTTTTATTGTGACTATGACTAAGGGCTACGAGTCGTAAAGACTCAAAATGAGTCGTATAGTCCCATCCATAGCCAAACCCGTGTGATGCCCAAAGTATTTTGTCTTGACTATGACTTGGGCCCTACGAGTCATAGGGTATCTTAACATGTCATAGGGTTTGAGTCGTTGGGTTACTATAGGGGGGTCCCCTAGCTACTGTTAAGACTAAGACTTGTGGTAACAAGTCGTAGTGAGTCCTTACGAGTTGTATAGTGACCCGTAGTTGCTGGCAATAATTTTTTAGATTTTAATTAAGGGCATCTTAGACATTTCCTCTTTTCCCCAAATCATGACCCACGACTTAAAATCCCTTTAGGGTGTCATCATCATTCCAAAACAAATTGAAATTTTTCAATCTCTCTTAATTCTCCAAGTTTAAGATATTTAGGGTTTCCAAGAAGTTGATCAATTAGATATCCTAAGAGAAAATTCTCTCCATAACTTTTGATATTTCAGACATGTTACTCTTCCCCAATTACTTTGTGAAAGCATGATTTTAAGTAGTTCTCCATGTGGTTTTGATGTTGATTTTGGAACATGGGCTGAGGGTTTTGAATGTTTGTTATTTATGTGATGTTTCATGTTTGTATATACTTTGTTTATGTTTTAAATAGTGGTTTTGAAATCAATTAGATGCATGGGTATGGTGAATAAACTAGGGGATGGTGATTTCCCCAAATTTTGTGAATATTGACAATTGAATTGGTAATAACCGCAACCCAAATTTTGTGGAAGTGGTTTTGAGTACGAGTTAAATTGCATACAACTACTTTTGGAACAATTGCATAATGTAAAGAGGTTATTAAAACATGACGGTTTATATTAATGAACACAAAAAGTTGTTCTCCAAAGTTATGGAATTCAAATGGCATATTGATGTTACCTTACAAGTGTAGTTGGTATGAAAATACCTACAATATATCCCTAAATATGTATTATGGTTCTGTAAGGTCCCGCAAAGTTCCCTCATAGTTTGAGCCTTAGGGTGTGTCGAGTGAGACGTGATTCCGACCCTAAAAGATTGAGAAGTGGCTTCCTAAGTGAGTATCTTGCTAACCATGTAGAATTTCTGTAATTTCGACTTTTATCACATGGTAAATCTGATAAGCTTCCCATTGATATAAGATTTCCCCAAATCAGACACTCGGGTAAGAAATTATAGCCAATTTAAGCCTTCGTTGTAAAAACTGCATTATTTGAGAGCCTAACGCATCGCGAAGAGGGTGCATTTAGCAATTGTCAATTTCTAGTGGTACTCCGCGATAATGGCGCATCACGGAGGAGTCCCAGGTCCCAACCAGGCCCCGCATTGCGGGGGCTGTCTATTTCCCAATTGTCATTTTCCATAGAGTCAACGCGATTAATGGTGCATCGCGGAGGCCTTCGAAATCGAGTTCCAGTTCAATTTTTCCAGTTTTACACAGACATTTAAAAGGGCATTTTGGACCGTTTTCTAAGCCTAGAAAATCATGGAAACACTAGATTAAATCCATTTTCAAGCATCCTATAAGGGTTTTATCAAGTTTTCACTCAATAAGAACCCTAAATACTCAAAACCTCTTCCAGGAATCTCAAGAATCCACCATGGATTTTCTAAATTTATTAAAGATTCTAGGTTTCCAAGTGAAGGGTCTCAAGAACAATCATTCTAGTGCAAGAGTAGAGTTCCAAAAGTAAGAGTTCTTCTAAAGCTTCAAATTCAAGGTATGTGTGGTCAATTTTCAGTTTCCTGATGAACCAGTTTTTGAGTGGTCCGGGAGTTCGGTATCTCCCAAGAGTTATTTTATCTCCTATATCAAAGCCAGAAAGCTTATATCCAAGGGTTTCATCTATCACCTAGTTAGAGTCAAGGACACTAAGTCCGAGACTCAAAATATTCAGTCAGTCGTTACTGTAAAAGAGTTTCCCCGATGTCTTTTTGGAAGATCTCCCAGGGGTACCTCCTGATAGAGAGATAGAGTTCAGAATTGACCTTCTTCCCAACACTCGGCCTATTTCTCTTTTTCCATATCGTATGGCACCTACAGAACTCAAGGAGTTGAAGGATCAACTCAAAGATCTCTTAGATAAAGGTTTCATTAGGCCCATTATTTCTCCTTGGGGCGCACCCATCTTATTCGTCCGAAAGAAAGATGGATCTTTGCGTATGTGCAATGACTACCGTCAACTCAACAAAGTCACCATAAAAAATAAGTATCCTCTTCCGAGAATTGATGACCTGTTTGATCAGTTGCAAGGTGCAAGTTATTTCTCCAAGATAGACCTTAGATCCGGCTATCATCAGCTTAAGGTAAGAGAATATGATATTCCAAAGATAGCCTTCCAAACCCATTATGGTTATTTTGAGTTTCTAGTAATGACTTTCGAACTAAACAATGCCCCAACAACTTTCATGGACCTCATGAATCGAGTGTTCAAGTAATACATTGATACGTTTGTCATTATATTCATAGACGACATCCTTGTGTACTCTCGTAATGAGAATGTCCATCCAACTGACGTTAGAATTGTCTTGCAAACTCTTAGGGATCATCAGTTATTCGCTAAGTTCAGTAAGTGTGAATTTTGGCTAAGGCCTGTAGCCTTTCTTGGTTATGTTGTTTCAGTCTACGGTATTTGAGTTGATCCCCAAAAGATAGAAGCTGTTAGATATTGGCATAGACCTATCTCTCCATCTGACATTAGAAGTTTCTTGGGTCCAGCGGGTTATTACCGTCATTTTGTTGAGGGTTTCTCTTCCATTACGTCTCCTATGACCCGGTTGACCCAAAAGAAGGTTAAATTCTAGTGGTCCAATTCCTGTAAGAAGAGTTTTCAGGAGTTGAAGACCCGACTCACTTCAGCCCCTGTGTTGACTTTGCCTGATGGTACTGATGGTTTTGTGGTGTATTGTGATGCCTCTAGAGTTGGTTTGGGTTGTTTGTTTATGCAAAGAGGTAAGGTTGTAGCCTATGCCTTTACACAGTTAAAGTCGTATGAAAAGAACTACCCGACCCATGCTCTTGAGTTAGCTACTGTTGTTTTTTTCTTTGAAAAATTGGAGACACTATCTTTATGGTGTCTATGTTGATGTGTTTACTGATCATAAAATCCTGCAGTACGTGTTTACCCATAAGGAGTTAAATCTTAGGCAGAGAAAGTGGTCAGAGTTATTGAAAGATTATGATATGAGTGTGTTGTATCACCTGGGCAAGGACAATGTGGTGGCTGATGCCCTTAGTAGATTGTCCATACGTAGTGTGGCACATATTAAGGAAGGTAAGAGAGATTTAGGTCATGATGTTCATATATGGCTAGGTTGGGTGTTAGATTACTTGACTCAGTGGATGGGAGTACTGGTGCAGAGTAGTTCCGAATCTTCTCTAGTTTCGGAAGTAAAGGAGAAGCAGGATAGGGATCCTAGTTTGGTCAAACTGAAGGAGTCAATTAAGGACAAAAAAGTCGAGGTTTTCTCCCAAGGGGGAGATGGTGTGTTGAGGGTGCATTGTAGGTTATGTGTTCCGTGTCTTGATGATTTGAGGTGGAGGATTATGGGTGAAGCGTATGGCGCGTGTTATTCTATTCATCCTGGTACTACAAAGATGTATCGCGACTTGTGGGAAATCTACTGGTGGAACGGCATGAAGAAAGACATCGCTGAGTTTGTAGCAAAGTGTTCCACGTGTCAACAGGTTAAGGTAGAGCAACAAAGACCGGGTGGTGTAATGCAAGAGTTAAGTATACCCACTTGGAAGTAAGAGATGGTGAATATAGACTTCGTGACCGGGTTGCCTCTTTCATGTCATCATCATGATTCTATTTGTGTTGTTGTGGATAGGTTGACTAAGTCTGTACATTTCTTGCCCGTGGATAGATCTTATACCACTGAGGATTATGCTACATTGTATGTCCGGGAGTTGGTCAGAATACATGGAGTTCCCTTTTCTATGATTTCAGATAGGGGTACTCAATTTACTTCTCAGTTTTGGAGGGCATTTCAACAGGGTCTTGGCACCCAAGTTCTTTGAAGTTCAGCTTTTCACCCGCAGACAGATGGTCAGGCTGAGAGGACCATTCAGACCCCAGAGGATATGTTGAGGTCATGCGCTCTTGATTTCAAAGGAAGTTAGAATGAGCATTTTCCATTGATAGAGTTCGCCTATAACAATAGTTTCCAAGCTAGCATTGAGATGGCACCATTTGAGGCTTTGTATGGTAGGAGGTATAGATCACCCATAGGTTGGTTTAAAGTGGAAGAAGCTATCGCATGTGGTCCTGATGCAGTGTTCGAAGCTATGGAGAAAGTTAAGTTGATTAGAGAAAGGTTGAAAACCGCTTAGAGTCGTCAAAAGTCTTACGCAAATGTAAGGAGGAGAGATCTTGATTTTAAGGTAGGTGATTTGGTGTACTTGAAGATTTCAACCATGAAAGGGGTGAAAAAGTTTGGTAGTAAGGGAAAACTTAGTCCCTGTTATGTTGGCCCATATAGAGCCTTGAGCTGTGTTGGTAAAGTGGCTTATGAGGTTGATTTTCCCTCAAAGTTGTCCACCGTTCATCCTATCATTCATGTCTCCATGATTAAGAAGAATATTGGTGATTCTATTGTGGTTGATCCTTCAAAGAGTGTTGATATTCAGGATAGCCTTTCCTTCGATGAGATTCCCGTGGAGATCCTAGATTTTCAGATCCGTAGACTAAGGAACAAAGAAGTTCCCTTAGTCAAAGTTTTTTGGCGAAACCAATCTGTTGAGGGTGCTACTTGGGAGGTAGAAGCAGACATGCGAGCCAAATACCCGCACCTCTTTTCCTCAAGTTTAGACCAATCCAAAGGTACTATTCTTCCTTGATAAAACTTTTCTAATCTAAAGTTCAGCTATGCATCTATTCCTGTATTTTTTGGCGTATTCATGAGTTTAGAGAGACCTTGAACCATTTAGTCCTTGTTTCATATGTGTGTACTCTATATTCCTTTATTCCTAGCCTAACTCGCGACATTCGAGGATGAATGTTCCCATGGGGGAGATATTGTAAGGTCCAGCAAAGTTCCCTCATAGTTTGAACCTTAGGGCATATCGAGTGAGACGTGATTCCGACCCTAAAATATTGTGAAGTGTCTTCCTAAGTGAGTATCTTCCTAACTATGTAAAATTTCCCTAATTTCGACTTTTAACACGTTGGAAATCTGATAAGCTTTCCATCGATATAAGATTTACCCAAATCGGAGTCTTGGGTAAGAATTTATGGCCAATTTAAGCCATTATCGTAAAAACTGCGTCATTTGAGAGCCTAGCACATTGTGGAGAGGGTGCATTTAACAATTGTTGATTTCGAGGGGACTTTGCGATAGTGGCGCATCACGGAGGAGTCCCAGGTCGCAACCAGTGGGAAAATGCATGGCTCCGCGTCGCGGAGGCTGTAAATTTCCCAATTGTCATTTTCCAGAGAGCCAACGCGATTAGTGGTGCATCGCGGAGGCCTTCAAAATTGGGTTCCAGTTCAATTTTTCCTGTTTTGCACAGACATTTAAAAGGGCATTTTGGACCTTTTTCCAAGCCTATAAAATCGTGGAAACACTAGATTAAAGCCATTTGCAAGCATCCTATAAGAGTTTTATCAAGTTTTCTCTCAACAAGAACCCTAAATACTCAAAACCTCTTCCAAGAATCTCAAGAATCCACCATGGATTTTCTAAATTTAGTGAAGATTTTAGGTTTCCAAGTGAACGGTCTCAAGAACCCTCATTCTAGAGCAAGAGTAGAGTTCCAAAAGTGAGAGTTCTACTAAAGCTTCAAATTCAAGGTATATGGGGCTTTGAACTTGGGTAACCCTTTCACCCTTGTGCCCAAAATATTTATTAACATCATTATTTTGCTGAAATTATGGGTTTTTTACATGAGTTTGAATTGGGGTTTTCACCCATATTTATTGAATGCATTATGTTGATATTTCTCATGAATTGAGAGTTAAATGGCATGATTTCTACATGTTTTCTTGAGTTTTTACAACTGGATAAACCCCATGACTTTACTCTTTCAGAAGATTATATTTGAAATGTTGAGATATTGAAGCATATGACTACATTGAGATTTTGAGATGAATTGCTGAAATTTCCAGATTTCCACATGATTTATGAATCTATATGCTATATATTATGCTTTTGATAAGGTTTAACTTGAAATTGAACTATGGGTTAGTAATCCCTATTCGAGACATATGAAATCATGAACTCTCGTTCTATAAGCACCCATGATTTGAGTATTTTGATATGGTTGAAAATTGAATTGACCTAATGGTCCGAAAGCTTTGAAATCCACTTCACTATATGAGATTATCGATTTGATTATTGGGTTCATGGTGAACCATGTGATTGATCTAAAAGTGTATTTTTATGAGATGAGTGTAGGTAATCTAAAGGGTGTAGTATTAGCACCGAACGGTTATGCTATTACAGTTTCTTACCCCAAAAACTATGTGCCACCATAGGATGTGAGCCTGAGGCTGATTATATTATGATTATTAGTGGTCCTGAGGCCAATTTTATTATGTGGGCCCTAGGTTAATTTTTGTTTAGTGATAACTAGACCCAGGTTATACTCTTTGGAAAGAGCATGATGCTCCTCCCCAACATGGGGTCTCTTCCTTAGGAGGATAAAACGTTGGACTTCATGTAGCTCGCATGATTTATGTCGGTTACAAGAACCTCCCTTGCCTTTTGAACTTCGAAATTAAATGCTTATTTTCCTTCCCTATAAGCTATTTTCCTAAATATTTGAATTGGAAAGATATTCCCTAATCAATGTATTGATTTGGGATAAGATATTCTCTATAGTGAATGAAATGCCTTCAAGTATGTTTTCAAGTTTTATGATTTTGAATTCCAAGTATATAAGTTTCTAAATGATTGTGAAGTGTTGAGCATTGAAGAAATTTTTCTCTCTTGAGATATATGCATGACTTGAAAGTGTGGTTTGAAATCCCTTAGCCTTTGGGCATTGAGAGTAAGAGAAGGTTTTTGATTTTGAAGTTAAATAATGATGACTCATGAGATTGTGTTGCATGCTTCAATATACATGACTTATGAGTTTCATATTTTATACTTATTCAAGATATGTGAGTCATCTCATTATGCATACATGATTTAATTGATAAAAATATCGTTACTACTTTATACATATGCATGCAACCCCGCATGCTCAGTAAATTCTAAAGTACTGATCCACATATATTTCTATGTGCTACATTATCTTATAATATAGGTTTAGGTTCTCAGTCCCAGCCTCACCCATGATTCTCCGATCACCTTACCTACATTTTTTACAGTGGTGAGACCTTCTGGTTCGAGTACCGATCTTCAGATATTTACTGTATTTGAGAGACTATGTTTTATTTCCAGTCCATTTTGAGTCAGTTGGGGCCTGTCCCAATGACACTCTAGATTTTGATTCATAGAGGCTTTGTCAGGCTAGTATCAGACTTGTGATATGTCAAGAGGGATCAATATTATGGTTTTGTTGAGAATTCCCTATATTGTGGTCATATGGATCGAGCGTATGTTGCATACTTCCTTTCTTGTGAGATGACTATGCGAGTGTTTAAGTTTATCTTTATATTGAATTGGGTGTTTTTGGGTAGAAACCGGCTCTAAGGGTTAGCTTGGGGCTACTTGTAGCCTTAAGCACCGTGTGACATCCCGGGAGGTGATTTTGGGTCGTTACAAACTTGGTATTAGAGCCTAAGGTTTTGAAGGAGTCCTAAGGAGTCTGATATGCCGTGTTGAGTAGAATCTTAATCATCGGTGTGTAGAACGCCACACCTATGAGCTAAAGGCTATGAGACATTTTAGGAAAAAGTTGTTTTTTCTTTCAAATTCTATCGTACCTACAGTTATCCCTCTTATCTAATGATCCGTGCTCTTTTATTTTCAGAAAATGCCTCCTCGAAGAGCAAATATCCATGAAAACAATGTTGTGCAACCCCCACCTGTTAATCCCTTGAATGAGATGGTGTCCCATGCTGAGTTTAGGACGGACTTTCAGGCGTTAGCCCAAGCGGTCACCGCAAATGTTAGGGCCAATAACCAGGCCCCAGTTGCTAATCAACAGGATGGTGATGTAGCCGCGGCTAGGATTCATGACTTTATGCGGATGAACCCGCCTGAGTTCTACGGGTCCAAGACAGACGAGGAACCTCTGTTGTACTTGGAGGAGGTGAGGAAGATCACTGATGTGATGCAGGTTTCAAAAGAAGAAAGTGTTGTGTTGGCATCCTACAGATTGAAAGACATTTCTTATGATTGGGTTGTATCGTGGAAAAAGGGTAGAGGTAAGAATGTTGCTCCTATGACTTGGAAATTATTCCAAGATGCCTTCTTGAAATAAGTTTTTTCCCCTTGAGATGAGGGAGGGAAAGAATGAGGAGTTCATAAACTTGAGACAGGGCTCCATGATTGTTAAGGAGTACTATTTGAAGTTCAATCAGTTGGCCAAGTACGCTCCTGATTTGATTTCTGACACTCGAGATGGTATGAGTAAGTTTGTGACTGGTGTTTCTGGGATGGTACTGAAGGAGTATAGGGCCACGATATTTCATAAGGATATGGATCTGGCTAGGTTGATGATACATGCCCAACAGATAGAGGTGGATAAGCTTAAAGAGAGAGATAGGTTGAGGGGTAACAAGAGAACTAGATCTGATCAGCATAAGTTTAGCCAATATAGGTTCCTTGGAGGAAGCTGCCCTCAGTTTCAGAGACTTCCACCAGTTCCAATTCCTTCATCATCTAGTGCTCACATGCTTAGAGGTAGGCCAGAACAAGGTAGTAGGCCTATCATGTCTGGGCCGCAGAATAGTATTGGTAACAAACCCCGTTATCCTTCTTGTGCTAAATGTGGTAGGAACCACATTAGGGAGTGCTTTGGAGATTTGAGGAGTTGTTTTGGTTGTGGAAATTAGGGCCACAGACTTAGAGATTGCCCCCATGCTAGATCGGGGAACAGAGATGCCTGACCTCAGACACAGGCTGCTAGTGCCCCAGCTCCAGTACTTCGTCCCACCCCTGATCAGGGTGCTTTTTCTAGCACCACTGGCAGTCAGCGTCAGAACAGGTTCTATGCCTTCCCACCCCATCGGGAGCAGGAGGACTCCCCTGATGTTGTTACTAGTATGCTCTATGTCTTTTGTCTTGATGTGTATGTGTTGTTGGACCCCAGGTCAAATCTCTCTTTTGTGACCCCATTTATAGTTGTGAATTTTAAAATAAGTCCTGAGAAGATTTCTGAGCCTTTCCTAATTTCTACACCAGTCGGAGAGTCTGTTGTTGCTAAACGAGTGTATAGAAATTTCCCTGTTACTGCGCTTCATAGAGTCATACTTGCGGATTTGATAGAGTTAGACATGATAGATTTTGACCTTATTCTGGGTATGGATTGGCTTCATTCTTGTTATATATCAATAGATTGTCATAATTGTGTGGTCAAGTTTTAGTTTCCTGATGAACCAGTGTTTGAGTGGTCTGGGAGTTTGGTATCTCCAAAGAGTCATTTTATCTCCTATATCAAAGCCAGAGAGCTTATATCCAAGGGTTGCATCTATCACCTAGTTAGAGTTAAGGACACTAAGTCCGAGACTCGAAATATTCAGTCAGTCGTTATTGTAAAAGAGTTTCCCCGATGTCTTTACGGAAGATCTCCCAGGGGTACCTCCTGAGAGAGAGATAGAGTTTGGAATTGACCTTCTTCCCGACACTTGGCCTATTTCTATTCTTCCATATCGTATGGCACCTGCAGAACTCTTAAACTTGAAGAAACAACTCAAAGATCTCTTAGATAAAGGTTTTATTAGGCCCAGTATTTCTCCTAGGGGCGCACCCATCTTATTCGTGCGAAAGAAAGATGGATCTGTTCATATGTATATTGACTACCGTCAAATCAACAAAGTCACCATAAAAAATAAGTATCCTCTTCCGAGAATTGATGACCTATTTGATCAGTTGTAAGGTGCAAGTTATTTCTCCAAGATAGACCTTACATTCGGCTACCATCAGTTTAAGGTGAGAGAATGTGATATTCCAAAGATAGCCTTCCAAACCCGTTATGGTCATTTTGTGTTTCTAGTAATGTCTTTCGGGCTAACGAATGCCCCAGTAGCTTTTATGGACCTCATGAATCGAGTGTTCAAGCAATACCTTGATACGTTTGTCATTGTCTTCATAGACGACATCCTTGTGTACTCCTGTGATGATAATGACCATGAAACTCACCTTAGAATTATCTTGCAAACTCTTAGGGATCATCATTTGTTTGCCAAAATCAGTAAGTGTGAATTTTAGCTAAGGCCTGTAGCCTTTCTGGGTTACGTTATTTCAGCCGAGGGTATTAGAGTTGATCCCCAAAAGACAGAAGCTGTTAGAGATTGGCCAAGACCTATCTCTCCATCTGACATTATAAGTTTCTTGGGTATAGCAGACTATTACCATCGTTTTGTTAAAGGTTTCTCTTCCATTGCATCTCCTATGACTCGGTTGACCCAAAAAAGGTTAAATTCCAGTAGTCCAATTCCTGTGAGAAGAGTTTTCAGGATTTGAAGACTCGACTTACTTCAGCCCCTGTGTTGACTTTGCTTGATGGTACTGATGGTTTTGTGGTGTATTTTGATGCCTCTAGAGTTGGTTTGGGTTACGTGTTTATTCAAAGAGGTAAGGTTGTAGCCTATACCTCTAGAAAGTTAAAGCCGCATGAAAAGAACTACCCGACCCATGATCTTGAGTTAGCTACTGTGTTTTTTTCTTTGAAAATTTGGAGACACTATCTTTATGGTGTCTATGTTGATGTGTTTACTAATTATAAAATCCTGCAGTACGTGTTTACCCAGAAGGAGTTGAATCTTAGGAAGAAGAAGTGGTTAGAGTTGTTGAAAGATTATGATATAAGTGTGTTGTATCACCCGGGCAAGGTCAATGTGGTGGCGGATGCCCTTAGCAGATTGTCCATGGGTAGTGTTGCATATATTGAGGAAAGTAAGAGAGAGTTAGCTCATGATGTTCATTATATAGCTAGGTGGGGTGTTAGATTGCTTGACTCAGAGGAGGGGAGTACGTTGGTGTAGAGTAGTTCCAAATCTTCTTTAGGTTTGGAAGTGAAGGAGAAGAAGGATAGGGATCCTAGTTTGGTCAAACTGAAGGAGTCAGTTAAGGACCAAAAGGTCGAGGTTTTCTCCCAAGGGGGAGTGGTGTGTTGAGGGTACATGGTAGGTTGTCTGTTCCGTGTATTGATGATTTGAGGCGGAAGATTATGGGTAAAGCGCATGGCGCACGTTACTCTATTCATCCCGGTACTACCAAGATGTATCACGAATTGTGGGAAATCTACTGGTGGAACGGCATAAAGAAAGACATTGCCGAGTTTGTAGCAAAGTATGCAACGTGTCAACAGGCTAAGGTAGAGAAACAAAGATCGGGTGGTGTGATGCAAGAGTTTAGTATACCCACTTGGAAGTGAGAGATAGTGAATATGGACTTCGTGACCGGGTTACCTCTTTCGCGTCATCATCATGATTCTATTTGGGCTGTTGTGGATAGTTTTACTAAGTCTGTAAATTTCTTGCCCGTGCATACATCTTATACAACTGAGGATTATGATAGATTGTATGTCCGAGAGTTGGTCAGACTATATGGAGTTTCCTTGTCTATGATTTCGGATAGGGGTACTCAATTTACTTCTCATTTTTAGAGGGCATTTCAGCAGGGTGTTGGCACCCATGTTCTTTTAAGTTCAGCTTTTTACCTGCTGACAGATGGTCAGGCTGAGAGGACCATTCAGACCCTAGAGGATATGTTGAGGGCATGCGCTCTTGATTTCAAAGGAAGTTGGGATGAGCATTTTCCATTGATAGAGTTCGCCTATAACAATAATTTCCAAGCTAGCATTGATATGGCACCATTTGAGGCTTTGTATGGTAGGAGGTATAGATCACCCATAGGTTGGTTTGAAGTGGGCGAAGCTACCGCATGTGGTCCTGATGCAGTGTTCGAAGCTATGGAGAAAGTTAAGTTGATTAGAGAAAGGCTGAAGACCGCTTAGAGTCGTCAAAAGTCTTACATAAATGTGAGGAAGAGATATCTTGAGTTTAATGTAGGTGATTTGGTGTACTTGAAGATTTCACCGATGAAAGAGGTGAAAAGGTTTGGTAGGAAGGGAAAGCTTAGTCCCCGTTATGTTGGCCCGTATAGAGCCTTGAGCCATGTTGGTAAAGTGGGTTATGAGGTTGAGTTACCTTCGGAGTTATCCGCCGTTCATCCTATCTTTCATGTCTCCATGCTTAAGAAGCATATTGGTGATTCCATTGTGGTTGATCCTTCAGAGAGTGTAGATATTTAGGATAGCCTTTCCTTCGATGAGATTCCCATGGAGATCCTAGATTTTCAAATATGTAGACTAAGGAACAAAAAAGTTCCCTTCGTCAATGTTTTGTGGCGAAACTAATCTGTTGAGGGTGCTACTTGGAAGGCAGAAGCAGACATGCGAGCCAATTACCCGCACCTCTTTTCCGCAAGTTAGACCAATCCGAAGGTACTATTATTCCTTGATAAATCTTTTCTAATCTAAAGTTCAGCTATGCATCTATTCTTGTATGAGTTCGTGTATTTTTTGGAGTATTCATGAGTTTAAAGAGACCTTGAACCATTTATACCTTGTTTTGGATGTGTGTACTCTGTATTCCTTTATTCCTACCCTAACTTGTGACATTCGAGGACGAATGTTCCCAAGGGGGAGATATTGTAAGGTCCCGCAAAGTTCCCTTGTAGTTTGAGCCTTAGGGCGTGTCCAGTGAGACGTGATTCCGTCCCTAAAAGATTGAGAAGTGTCTTCCTAAGTGAGTATCTTGCTAACCATGTAGAATTTCCCTAATTTTGACTTTTATCACTTGGGAAATCTGACAAGCTTCCCATCGATATAAGATTTGCCCAAATCGAACACTCGGGTAAGAAGTTATGGCCAATTTAAGCCTTCATCATAAAAACAACGTCATTTGAGAGCCTAGCGCATTGCGGAGAGGGTGCATTTAGCAATTGTCAATTTTCAGTGGGACTCCGCGATAGTGGCGCATCGCGGAGGAGTCCCAGGTCGCAACCAGTGGGAAAATGCATGGCTCCACGTTGCGGAGGCTGTAAATTTCCCAATTGTCAAGTAAAGGGTCTCAAGAACCCTCATTCTAGAGCAAAAGTAGAGTTCCAAAAGTGAAAGTTCTTCTAAAGCTTCAAATTCAAGGTATGTGGGGTTTTGAACTTGGGTAACCCTTTCACCCTTGTTCCCAAAATGTTTATTTACATCAATATTTTTCTGAAATTATGGGTTTTTTACATGAGTTTGAATTGGGGTTTTCTCTCATATTTATTGAATGCATTATGTTGATATTTCTCATGAATTGAGAGTCAAATGGAATGATTTCTAGATATTTCTTCAGTTTTTACAACTGGATAAACCCCATGACTTTACTCTTTGAGAATCTTATATTTGAAATGTTGAGATATTGAAGCATATGACTACATTGAGATTTTGAGATGAATTGCTGAAATTTCCAGATTTCACATGATTTATGAATCTATATGCTATATATTATGCTTTTGATAAGCTTGAACTTGAAATTGAACTATGGGTTAGTAAGCCCTATTCGAAACTTATGAAACTATGAACTCTCGTGTTATAAGCCCCCATGATTTGAGTATTTTGAGATGGTTGAAAATTGAATTGACCTAATGGTCCGAAAGCTTTGAAATCCACTTCACTATATGAGATTATCGATTTGATTATTGGTTTCGTGGTGACCCATATGATTGTTCTAAAAGTGTATTTTTATGAGATGAGCGCAGGTAATCTAAAGGGAGTAGTATTTAGCACCGAGCTGGTATGCTACTACGGTTTCTTACCCGAAAAACTATGTGCCACTGTAGGATGTGAGCCTGGGGATGATTATATTATGATTATGAGTGGGCCTGAGGCTGATATGATTATGTGGGCCCGAGATCAATTTTCGTTTAGTGATCACTAGACCTAGGTTATACTCCTTGGCAAGAGTATGACACTCATCCCTTACGTGGTATCTCTTCCTTAGGAGGAAAAAATGCTGGACTCCATGTAGCTCGCATGGTTTATGTCGGTTACAATAACCTCCCTTGCCTTTTGAACTTCGAAATTAAATGCTTATTTTCCATCCCTATAAGCTATTTTCCAAAATGGTTGAATTGAAAACATATTCCCTAATCAAGGTATTGATTTGAGATGAGATATTTTCTAAAGTGAATGAAATGCCTTTAAGTATGTTTTAAAGTTTTATGATTTCGAATTCCAAGTATATGAGTTTCTAAATGATTGTGAAGTGTTGAGCATTGAAGAACTTTTACTCTCTTAAGATATACGCATGACTTGAAAGTGTGGTTTGAAATCCCTTAGCCTTTGGGAATTGAGAGTAAGAGAAGGTTTCCGATTTTGAAGTTAACTAATGATGACTCACGAGATTGTGTTGCATGCTTTATTCTTCTACATGACTTATGAGTTTCATATTTTATACTTATTCAAGCTATGTGAGTCATCTCATTATGTATACATGATTTGATTGAAGAAAATATCGTTACTACTTTATACATATGCATGCACCCCCGCATACTCATTACATTCCAAAGGACTGATCCACTTATATGGCTATGTGCTACATTGTTTTATAATGTAGGTTCAGGTGCTCAGTCCCATCCTGACCCGTGATTCTCCGAGCACCTTGCCTACATTTTCTGCCGTGGTGAGTCCTCCTGGTTCGAGGACCGATCTTCAGATGTTTACTGTGCTTGAGAGACTATGTTTTATTTCCAGTCCATTTCGAGTCAGTTGGGTCCTGTCCCAATGGCTCTTTAGATTTTGATTCATAGAAACTTTGTCAGACTAGTATCAGACTTGTGATATGTCGAGAGGGATCAGTATTGTGGTTTTGTTGAGATTTCCCTATATTGTGGTCATATGGACCAAGCGTCTTTTACATACTTCCTTTCTTGTGATATGGCTATGCGAGTGTTTAAGTCTTTCCTTATCTTGAATTTGGTGTTTTTGGGTAGAAACTGTCTCTAAGGGTTAGCTTGGGGTTACTTGTAGCCTTAAGCACCGGGTGACGTCCCGGGAGGCGATTTCGGGTCGTTACAGGTTCCATAAATGAAAATATGAGATAAATTTTTTAATGGGGCTTAAAAGAGGGTTGTGTAGTTGGGATGTGAAAGTGGCAGTCCCGAGGGACCAATAATTGAAACTACATTTGCCGACGTAGGGGTCTAAATGTATTGGGGATTGAGTCCCCTTTCTTATTATTCGGTGGTTTGAGTCTACCTTATTATATGATTGGGAGGATCGAGTCCCCCTTAATATATTATATGATTATGTAGGTAAGTCACCTTAGTATATGGTTGGGAGGTTCCAGTCCCCCTTGCATGTATATATAAGATTATTCTTTGGTTTGTATGGCTACACACACTGGGGCCCGACCAACGGTGAGAACTGGGGCCCATATAGCCCTGGGTACAATTATTATGACAATTAAACTATACAATCCAAGCTAAAGTTTTAAAGTGCATGTTAAGCCTTATTCCCTATCCTAGCACTTTATATATGCATATATGTATGCACACATGTATATTGAGTTGAACTAAAATTTTGAGTTGTCATTTGACTTGACCAAAACTTGGGCCTTGTTATAATTGGCATCTAAAGTCCAACCAGGATCAGTGACCACCCTCGATACCCAATCTAACCTTTAAGAACATATCCTGAGTCTATAACCAAATAACATATTTGAAGATATAATGACTTTGGATCAGTCCCCTTCCTAGACTAACCTAACCAAGTCAAGCCATCCAATAATCAACCAAACCTAGACAACAACCTAATAGGTTATATATATATATATATATATAGATAGATATATAAAATCCAAAACCAAATGGTACAATCATAAATAAAATATGGTCCATCGGTATCATCCATAATACCAATACCAATGCCAAGGCTAACACCAATACCAAAACTACCCATACCAACCCATAGTAGTGCCACAAAGCCTCTAACCAAAAGTAGAACAATATCCGGTTGGGACATGCCCTCAACCATACCCAAACCATAGTCTATAAAATGACCAAAGTATGTTAGAACATCCATGACATAAAATGGAGCCTTCCAAAATATTGAAGCTCACTACTTCAATCCAACATAAGTTGATCCCAAATTCGACCACTAAGAAGAAAGAGTAGAATGGATGGTTGCTGCATTACGTGGGGATAAAGTGCCCCAAGATGGGTTAGTAGGTGAACTTTGGAATGCACTCAAGATAAAGATAAAATAATTCCAACCTTTGTAACCAAGTAAACCACCATATGCATTCATATTCATACATACATAGAGATATAATCCATGCAGGTGAAGGGAACTACGTTTAGTATTCCTTTAAAACCATTTACATGGGTATGTATAGCTTAACTATCCTAGAACAACCCAGGGGCTATATGGGTACAGTGTTAACCCCTGAACGAGCCCCAATGTGTGTAGCCACATGAATCAGAGATACCATAGGAGTAGGAGATTCCCATGTACCCTTCGCTCTCCACGATATGTATATATAAGTGTAACTTAAAGGATTTTCGCATACCCCATAAGTATCATATATGGTAGTCATTACTAATCCTTATGTCGAAAAGCATGAGTTTCCATTGGACTTACACCTTCATGGTTAGCTATCACACCCTGCCATTATTTCCCAATTAAAACCATTAACACACAACTAAACCACCATTCTATTTATTATTAACCAAGGATATAAGTCGTGGGATCGTCATACCAACTGTAGCTTGCAGGCAAAGTCTTTAGACAACCTTTTAAAGAAAAGGGATTCCTATGTACCCATAGATCACATTATTAATTTTGCAAGGGGGATTCCTATGTACCCCAAAAGAATGTGCATTACTTAGTATGCTTGGGGTATTCCCTTGTACCCTACACGACTTTCAATTTAACCAAACCATGACCACCAAAGCCTTAACATTTTACCATTTTAAAACAATCCAAACCAATTTAAGTTTCACTAGCAAATTATACCATGCAATAGTTTCCTTAAAACTCTAACTTTATAACAAAAGCATTCTCAAAGGCATTTTATCAAACAAAATGGGGGCATACTATTTCCAAAGCCAAATACAAGTACCAATTAACCATTCCCATTCAACCACATGTTCAAACCACCATTATAATATGAAAACCATAAGTAAAAGACAGAGAAAAACCATAACCAACCATTATAACCAAAACCTCCAAAGTATATTTCAAAATCCAAACATTATCATAATTTATGCCAAGAAAAGAATTCATAAAACATTCCTTTAGTTGGAACTAACAATGAGGGAGGAGTAACATGCCTTAGAGAGTGAAGAAGATGAAGAGAAGCCACTCTTTTTAACCCTTAATTTATCCTTTTGATAAAACCCTAACCTTCTTTGACCTAGGAGCCTTGAGAGAGATTGGAGAGATTTTAGAGTGTTTGATTGATTGCAAATAGGTTAATGAAACCCCAAAAAGATGTTTTATGTCATGGGTTACCAAGGAGTTCTAAGGGGAAATGTTCAAAATACCCCCAACTTAAACTATATAAATTTCCCATCGTAAGGTATGACTAACCCCCTCCGATCATACCCTACCATACGAATGGTACCTACTACTCATACCCTAGGCATCCTTTAGACCCCCAATACTGACCAATATACAACCACCAAGTTCCAACCATAATCAAACATATAACCTGTACCCTTAACCCGTACCCACCATAGAATAAAATCAAAGAGGAATTTGGACACTATCCAACATACAAGTCAATGGTACAAATCGTAACCTACCTTACATCATGGTGAACCACTCATACTCAGATCCAAGTTAAGTTTCCAAGTCTTAGATTAAGTGAAGGAAAAATCCAACCCAATGGCCAGTTACCTACCATAAGACTTGTACCTACCAAGTCGTACACATACCAGAAACTCAACCACCCAAAACTGGACAACCTATGATTTAGATTACCTAACCCGTACCCTATCATATGACAAGTTCCCTTTAGTCGTATGATGTCCAGTGAGTTCAAAACCGAGGAAATTTCTAACGACCAGAACCTTGGGTGTTTCATCACTAAATTATCCTTATGGCTAAGTTACATGCTAGTGCTCAACCCACTAACTATCTTCGAATGTTGTATCCTATGAGATACAAGGATCAAGGACCAAAGTCAATCCTACTTTTCTTGTGCAGTGCTAGGTGGATCAGTTTGGTTCGTCAATTATTTGTAGTGAAGTTGTGAGCTTCCAATTTTTGGAAGACTTGATCATTCTATCAGTTTTCTTTTATAAATAAGAATTAAGAATTTCACATTAACATTATCATTGTTATCGTCAATATTATTGTTAGGGTCGGGGGCTTGTCCCGACTTAGATTTTGTTTGGCTTGGTAGAGTCTTTTTGGATATTACTATAGATTGGGTATCGATGTAGACACTTTTAGATATAATTGTATTTATTACTTTTCTATCTTTCTATATGTTTGGATTTCAGCTGCTACAATGAGTGTTAATGAAACACATTGGGTTTCTGGCCCTTAAAAAATTCCTAGATTTATGGTCATTGAAAAGGATACAACTAAGGGAAATGAATCATACACTTAGATATGAATGGTATGGGTTAGTCGTATGCTGACCTGTGTTTATTGGTAGGTTGGATTTGGTTTCTGGAATAGGTACAACTTGGGTGATACAAGTCGTATGGTGGATATGAGTTGTTTGGTTACTTCTGTTAATCTTGATCTTGGTAACATAAGTTGGATCTGAGTACGAGTGACTTACCAAGATCCATAAGCTAGGGTACGTATCGTACTGTGGACTCGTATAGTGGTCAGTGTTCAATCCTCTTAGGATTCTATTATGCCAGGGGTATGGATCATGGGTACTAGTCGTATACTTAGATCTGGCATGGTTTGGGGTGAGTCTTACCTTTGACGGTGTTAGGTCCAAGGGACATGGCCGTGGGTGCGAGTGGTGGGTACCTCTCATATTGGAGGGTATGACTGGTATGGATAGTCGTACCCACCTGACGAGATTTTTGGGAGTTTAAGTGAGGTCAATATGTATATTTCCCCATTAAACTTAATAAGTCCCCATGACTTATATTCCTATTGGGAGGTTATTTTCCTATTATTCTATTCATTAAAACTTAGAAACTTCTCTTAAACACTCTATATTTCTCTCTAAGGATTTTGGGTAAAGGAAGGCCCAGGTCTCATCTTAAGGATTAATTTGGGTCTTGTGTTAGTTATTTCTCTCCATCAACTTCTTGGTTTAAGGAATTTTCTCTTCCTCATTGTTAGTTCTAACTAAAGGCATGGTTTTCGACAATGTTTTTGTGGTTCATTATTTTATGGTTTTGGATTTTCAAATATGTGTTGGGGTTTTGGTTATAAATGATTGATTATGGTTTTCCTATGCTTTAATTATTCTTGTGTATTCATTAATGGTGGTTTTGTATAATTGGTTTCATGGGAATGGTTATTCGGTAATTAACTTTGGTTTTTGAAATAATATACCACCAATATATTTGATAAAATTCCTATGAGAATGCTTTTTCAACATTTTTGGATTTTAATAGAACTATTGCATGGTTTAAACTTAGTAATGGTACCCTAAATGGTTAAATATTTTAGAATGATCAAACTGTAATGAATTTTGTTTAACAATCATTCTTATGGGGTACAATGGAATCCCCTAAGTAATCATAATAATGGAACACTTATGGGGTACATGGGACTCTCCCAAGTTAATTAGTAATGTGATCTATGGGTACTTGGGACTCACTTGATCTCAATAATATTTGGCTAAGGACAATACTTACAAGTTATAGTCAGTATGACGATACCACTATGTATAGCCTCAGCTAATAACAATGGTTTGGTTGGTTAGAAATAGTTTTAATTGGACAATAGTGGTCGGGTGTGATAGCTAACCATAAAGATGGAAGTTCAGTGAACGAACACAGGAAACTCATGGTTGCTGACATGAGGGGTAGAGTATGGCGATCCTATTATGATACTATGAGGTAAATCCTCTAAGTACATTATACATATGTATCATAGAGGGTGAGCGTACTTGGGAATCCCTTACTCTTATGGTATCTCCAGTTCATGCAGATACATGTATTGGAGACCATTCAGGGGATCACAATGGACCCATATAGCCCGTGGGTGGTTAAGGATAGTTAAGTTACACATACTCAGGTTAATGGTTTTAAATGCATTCTAAACCTGGTTCTCTTTCCCGACATGGTTATATATATGTATGGTTAGTATGCATATGGGTGGTTTACTTGGTTTTACTCATTGACACTATTTTATCCTTATCTTGATTTCATGATAGAGTTCTCCCACTAACCTATATTTGGTCGGTTGTATCCCCATATAATGCAGGAATCAACCATTCTACTCCTCCTGCATAGCTATCGAACATTCGTGATCAGCTACTAGATTAAAGTGGTGAGCTTCCATCTTTTTGAAGGGCTCTATTTCATGCATATTATTTCATGCTTTTTTTTATTTATGATATTAGTATTCACTATGGTTGGGGGCATGTCCCAACTAGATTCTTGTATTCTTTTGGTTAGAGGTGTTTGTAGAACTACTGTGACTTGGTATGGATGGGATCGATATTTGTGTCAGCCTTGGTATTGGCATTGGTATTGGGGCTTATATCAAAGGACTAAATTACTTACTATTCCACCCCTTTTTATTTTGGCATTATATTTAATTATTACAGAACTCATGTGGTTATATCTTATGGTTTGGTTTGGCTATAAGTTGGGTTTGGACAGTTGGACTTGGTTGGGTCGGTTTGGGTAATAGAACTATCCCTGAGTCTATAATTTGGATAGTTATGCTATCTTATTATATGCTTGAAATTCATCTAATTTAGGGCAGATGTCTGGAGGTTGGGTTGGGTAACGGGGGTAGTCTTTGATCCCAGTCAAACTTGGGATGCCCATTTCGACAATGCCCCGAGTCAGGTCA
Organism: Capsicum pubescens; assembly: GCA_030864215.1. Lineage (NCBI taxonomy): Eukaryota > Viridiplantae > Streptophyta > Magnoliopsida > Solanales > Solanaceae > Capsicum > Capsicum pubescens. The sequence continues at coordinate 135,680,009 of CM061545.1, read as the reverse complement.
GGTCAAATAGGTATCATGTCTTAATGTTCATAGTCAATAGGGAGTCCATAAAATTATGTCTAGTAGATTCTTTTTTTGGGGTGTGTAGCGTACGACACTAATAATGAAGAAGCTACAGGATATTTAGGAATGCTCTATTTTCTTGGTATTCTATTTTTAAGCTTTGAGTCTAAGTCTTGAAATTTCCTCTAATCCTTATTTGCTCACTTTTTAGATCATGCATCAATAATATGGAACATAAAAAATCCTTCTATCCCATCTGGGGACGATATTGATAGACTATGCTATACACCTAGAGTTTGCGCTCGATCTCAAGGTCGTATCCCTGATTGTTATGGAGTTTCTCTGATTGCTACTAGTCCTTCTCAAGGTTAGGTGACTAATGTGGATTTCATTAGTTGATTCATAATATTGCTTAGTTGGTTCTTGCTTAGGTTGAGCGGGATGCATCTGGTATTCTATCTGTGGAGGCCACAAGGGTTGGCCACTTCATGAAGATAAATCCTTCTACCATTACTGGTGTGAAGGTAGAAGAGGATCCTTAGGGTTTCTTGGATAAAATGGATAAGATATTTAGAGTGATGCAGGCCACTAACATGGAAAGGGTGAATTTTTCAGCTTATTAGCTCAAAGATTTTGTGTACCAATGGTAGGGGGAGTGGGATAGGGATAGGGATACACATGATATGGAGGAGTTGTCTTTTTGAGAGGCCTTTTCTAATGCCTTCTTGGATCGATTCTTTCCTCAAGAGCCGAGGGAAGCAAAAATGGAGAATTTTATAAATCTTAAGCAGGAAAAATGTCTTTCAAGGAGTATGCCTTGAAATTTCTACATCTGTCAAGGTATGCTCCATATTTGGTGGTTGATATGAGTGAGAGTATGAGGAAGTTTACTTCTATTCTATCTTGGTAGTTTATCCTTGAAAGCAAGACTGCTTTGCTAATTTATGATATGGATATATCAAGGTTGGTTATCCACATGCAGTAGGTGGAGGATAAAAAGAGAAAACATGTAGAGTTTAGGGAAAAGCAAGGTAAGAGGAGCAGCGGGTGGTCGGAATGGCAAAAAATGGCCGAAGATGAAGTAAGGGAGTTCTGGTTCCTTTTTTACTATTAGCGCTCCTTACCTGAAGAAGTTGAGTGATAGACATCAGCAAGGTAGTGATAAATTCTGAGAACAAGGTGCCCAATCTCGAACAAGTGGGGCATAGTCAGCTTCTTTGTGTCCTTCTTTTTGATTCTGTTGTCGTCTTCATCGAGGCTTTTGTGATGAAGGTAGGGACAAATATTTTAAATGTGGCCAGCCAGGCCATATGCTCAAACACTATTTGGTTGGAAAGGGTTCTTCGCGAGTGGTCAAAGATCTAGTTGCTTCATTTTCTTATCCTGTGCCTAGAGGTGCAGCTTCGGTATATGCTCCTTCTTTTAGTACCGATCCTTTCCAGATTAGGTTGTATGCTCTTGTTTCTTGGCAGAAATTTGAGGCATCACCTGATGTTGTTACTGGTATATTACAACTCTTTTCTCATGACGTGTATTATCTTCTTAATATGGGGTCCACTCTTTCCTATGTAACCCCATATGCGGCTGTGTGTTTTGGTTTTTATTTTGAGATTATTTCAAATCTTTTTTCTATTTCTACTCTGGTAGGTGACACAATTACTTCTAAACGAATCTATAGGGAGTGTTTGGTATCTGTTGGTAGCAAGCAGACCTTAGTAGATCTGTTTAAGCTAGATATGGTGGATTTTGACTTCATTCTGGGGATGGATTGGTTACACTCTTTTTATGCATCCTTAGATTATCAGACTCGTAAGGGTGTCTTTAGGTTCCCTGGTGAACCAATTATAGTATGGGAGAGTGGTTCCTTAGATCCTAGGGTAGGTTTATTTCTTATCTTAGAGCTCGGAGATTAATCTCCAAAGAGTGTTTTTATCACTATGTACAGTTCAAAGATTCTAAGTTGGAGGGTCCTTCTCTTCACTCTATTTTAGTGGTAAATAAGTTTCCTATGGGTTTTGTGGATGATCTTCCTAGTGCTCCACTGGATAGAGAAATCGAGTTTGTTATTGATTTGGTTTCGAACACTTGTCTAATATTTATTCCTCCTTTTAGAATGGCTCCTGCTGAGTTGATAAAACTCAAAGAAAAACTTAAGGATCTTCTGGTTAAGGGGTTTATTCATTCTAGTGTATCCCCATGGGGTGCACCAGTGTTGTTCGTGTGCAAGAAGGATGGTTTCTTTTGGATGTTCATTGACTATCGTTAGTAGAATAAGGTAACGGTCAAGAACAAATATCATATTTCAAGGATAGATGACTTGTTTGATCAGTTGCAAGGTGCTAAGTTCTTTTTTTAGATAGACCTTTGGTCTAGGTATCATCAGCTTAAGATTAGGGAGAAGGATATCCCTAAGATGTATTTCATAATCGGTATGGGTACTTTGAATTCTTGGTTATGTCATTTGGCTTGAATAATTCCCCAGCGGCAATTATGAATTTAATGAACAGGGTTATTAGGAGTTATTTGATCTTTTTATCATTATGTTCATTGATGATATCTTGGTATAATCTAAAAGTGAGGTGGATCATTCCAATCACCTCCGTATAGTGTTGTAGACCTTGAAGGAACAGTAGTTTTATGCCAAGTCCTCTAAGTGTGAATTTTGGTTGAACTATGTAACTTTCTTGGGTCATATTATTTCTTGTGAGGGGATTAGGATGGATCCTCAAAAGGTGGTAATGGTTAAAAGGGTTGCCTAGACCCATGACTCTAACTAACACTCACACCTTCTTGGGTTTGGATGGGTATTATAGGGAGTTTGTGGAAAGCTTTTCTTTGATATTGACTCCTTTGAATAAGTTAACTAAGAAGAATGCAAAATTTTCTTGGTTGGAAGCATGTGAAGGGAGATTTTAGAAGCTTAAGGATAAGCTAACTTTGGCTCCAGTTTTGACATTACCTTAAGGTAATGAGGGGTTTGTGGTTTATTGTGATGCATCTAGGGTGGGACTTTGTTATGTTTTGATATAGCATGGGAAGGTGATTGCCTATGCTTCAAGGCAGTTGAATGTTCATGAGAGGAATTATCCTACTCATAATTTGGAGCTGTTGGCATTGTTTTTTTCGTTAACAATATGGTGGCATTACTTATATGGAATGCACATAGACATCTTTTCTGATCATTAGAGTCTACAATATGTGTTCACTCAGAAGGAGCTAAATCTCAGACAGAGAAGATGATTGGAGATTCTCAAGGCCTAAGATATGAGTCTTCACTATCATTTATGTAAGGCTAATGTTGTTATTGGTTCTCTTAGCAGGTTATCCATGGGGAGTTTAGCTTATGTGGATAAGGATATTCACCGCTTGGCGAAGGATATTCACCGCTTGGCTAATCTTAAAAATTATCGCGTAGACTTCAAGAATGGTGATGTGTTGGTACAGGAAGTGATTAGATCATCTCTCGGTGCAAAGATTAAGGAGTAGGAAGTGCTAGATCCTATCTTGATGAAAATCAAGAGTGATGTAGATAGGAAAAAGGTAATTCTATTTGAGATTAGTGTGGACGGTACTTTACTGTACCAAGGGAGGTTGTTTGTTCCTAACATCAATGGGTTGTGACAAAGATCTTTGCTGAGGCGCATAAATCATGCTATGTTGTTCATCCCAATTCTATGAAGATGTATCATGATCTCAAAGAGATATAATTGTGGAATGGTTTGAAAAGGTATGTGGCTAATTTTGTAGCTAAGTGCATGGTGTGTCAACAATTTAATATTGAGCACATAACGCCTGAAGGGTTGTATCAAGAAATTTATTGGCCAAAGTGGAATTGGGACGCGAGCAATATAGATTTTATTATCGGTTTTCCTCAGTCGAGGAACCAATTTGATTCTATTTAGGTCATAGTGGATAGGATGATGAAGTCTACTCACTTCTTGCGAATGAGGACTACCTTTTTGGTGGAGAATGATCCGTTGTATCTTCAAGAGGTTGTGAAGCTATATGTGGTACCTATTTAAATTATCTATAATCATGGTACGCAGTTTTCATCTCATTTTTGGTGGTCTTTATAGAAGAGATTGGGTGCTAAGGTGAGTCTGAGTACTGCTTTTCATCCTCAGTCGGATCGGCAAGGAAAAAGGACTATTCAAACATTAGAGTATATGTTTCGGGCATGTTTGATTGATTATTGTAGCAATTGGGTGGAGCATCTACCTTTGGTAGACTTTGCTTACAACAATAGCTATTATTCTAGTATTGGTATGGCCCCTTTTGAGGTATTTTATGGTAGGAGGTATAGATCTCCTATTGGATGGTTTGAGCTTGGTGAGGCAAACATATTTGGTCAGTATTTGGTTTATCAAGTTATGGAAAAGGTTAAGGTGATTTGGGGTAGGCTTAAGGCTTCCCAAAGTCTCTAAAATTCCTATGCAGATGTAAGGCATAGAGACTTAGAGTTTAAGGTTGGGGATAAGGTATTTTAAAGATATCTCCCAAGAAGGAAGTAAAGCAGTTTAGTAAGAAGGGAAAGATCAGTCCTCGGTTTGTAGGTCCTTATGTGAGTTTGTTGAGGGTTGGTAATGTTTCTTATGAATTGGAGTTTCCTTCTAGTTTGAACTCCATTCATTTGGTATTTCATGTCTTATTGTTGAGGAAGTGTCTTGGTGATCCTTTTTTGGTGATTCCCTCAGGGGACTTGGGTATCCCAGATTCACAGTCTTCTGAAGAAGTCCTGATTAAGATACTAGATTGGCAAGTTCATCGGTTTTGGACCAATAAAGTAGCCTCAATTAAGGTTATATGGTAGAACCACAAGGTGGAAGAGGCTACATGGGAAGTGGAGAAGGACATGAAGTCCAAGTATCCACATCTATTTTTTGCTCCTGGGATTCTTACGGAAGGTATGTGTTCTTGAACATATCTTTATTTTCTAAGTTTGTTAAATCAAATATTAATATATTTGCATTTGTGTTTCCTAACTTGGTAAAAGTTTGGATTGATATTTGATAATGAAAATGAATCGTGCTTATGGTTACCCTACCTTTTCCATCCTTTGGGTGATAAATGTACCTAGTAGGGGATACTGAAACACCCTAGGTTTCTGTCCTTTAGAAAATTTCCAATATTTTTCATTTCTGGACAGGATACAACAAGAGGAAATGACTTGTACACTGGGATACTAGTGGTATGGGTTAATCGTAAGCTGATCGATTTTGGCTGATGGGTTGGATTTGGCTTCTGGAATTTGAATGACTTGGGTGGTACGAGTCAAATTGGTGGATATGGGTTGTTTGTTTACTTCAGTTAATCTTGGGCTTGGTAAATTAAGTTGTATCTGAGAACTAGTGGATCAATAAGAGCCGTAAGCTAGGGTACGAGTCGTACCATGGACTCGTATAGTAGTCGGTGTTCAATCCTCTTGGGATTGTATTCTTCCAAGGGTATGGATCATGGATACTAGTCTTATACTTGGATATGACATGTTTTAGGGTGAGTCATACCTTGGACAGTGTTGGGTCCAAGAGTGATGGCCTTGGGTACGAGTGGTGGGTACCACCCGTATTGAAGGGTATGACTTGTATTGATAGTCGTACCCATCTGATGGGATTTTTAGGAGTTTAAGTGAGGGAAATATGGACATTTCCCAACTTATCCTAATAAGTCCCCACGACATATATCCCTATTGGGAGGTTATTTGACTTATTATTCTATTCATTAACTCTTAAAACTTCTCTTAAACACTCTACAGTTCTCTCTAAGGATTTTGGGTAAAGAACGACTATGGTTTCATGTTAAGGATTAATTTGGGTCTTGTGTTGGTGATTTATCTCCATCATTTTCTTGTTTTAAGGCATTTTCTTTTCCCTCATTATTAGTTCCAAGTATAGGCATTATTTTATACAATGTTTTGATGGTTTGATTATTGTATGGTTTTGAGTTGTCAAATATGTGTTGGAATTTTGGTTATAAATGCTTAGTTATGGTTTTTTTGATGTTTTAATTATGCTTTTATATACTTTAATGGTGGTTTTGGATAATTGGTTGCATGGGAATGGTTATTTGGTAATTGACTTTCATTTTGGAAATACTATACCACTAATATATTTGATGAAATTCCTTTTGAGAATGTTTTCACTACATTGTTGGATTTTAATGGAACTATTGCATGGTTAAACTTGGTAATTGTACCCTAATTGGCTAAATGGTTTGGAATGGTCAAAATGAAATGGGTTTGGTTTAACAATCATTCTTATGGGGTACAATGGAATCCTCCAAGTAATTATAATAATGGAACACTTGTGGGGTACATACGACACCCCCAAGTTAATTGGGAATGTGATCTATGGGTACATGGGACTCCCTTTATCTTAAAAAGTTTTGGCTAAAGAGAATGCTTACAAGTTATAGTCGATATGACGATACCACTATATATAGCCTAGGTTCATAACAATAGTTTGGTTGGTTGGAAATGGTTTTAATTGGGCAATAGTGGAGGGGCGTGATACTAATCGAGAATGAGGGAGTTTATTGAATGAACACTGGAAACTAATGTTTTCCGACATAAAGGGTAGGTCATGGAGACCCTTTTATGATACTATGAGGTACGCGGTAATATTCTAAGTACATTATACATATGTATTATAGAGGGTGAGTGTACTTGGGAATTCCTTACTCTTATGGTATCTCCGGTTCATGCGGCTACACGCATCAGGGCCCGTTCAGGGGGTAACACTAGACCCATATAGCCCGTGGGTGGTTAAGGACGCTTAAGCTACACATACCCAGGTTAGTGGTTTAAAATGCATGCTAAACTCAGTTCCCTTTCCTAGCATGGTTATATATATATATATATGGATGTTTGTATGCATATGTTTGGTTTACTTGGTTTACTGGTTGACATTATTTTATCTTTATCCTAAGTTTATGCTAGCGTTCACCCACTAACCCATCTTCGAGCGGCTATATCCCCATGTGATACAGTAATCGGCCGTTCTACTACCCCTGCTTAGCTATTGAACATTTAGGATCACTACTGGACTGAAGTGGTGAGCTTCCACTTTCCAAAAGGCTCCATTTCATAGATGTTATTTCATACTTTGGTTCATTTATGGATATTACTTTTTTCTATGGTTGGGGGCATGTCCCAACATAATTTTTATATTTTTTTGGTTAGAGGATTTTGTGGTACTACTATGGGTTTCTATAAGAGATCGGTATTGGTGTTAGCCTTGGTATTGGGGATAATATCAAAGGACTAAACTTCTCACTGTTCCATCCCTTTTTACTTTGGCATTAGATTTAATTATTATGAAACTCATATGGTTATGGTTTGTGGTTTAGTTTGGCTATTGGTTGGGTTTGGATAGTTGAAATAGATTGGGTCGGTCTCGGTAATAGATATATCCTCGAGTTTATAATTTGTATAGTTATGCTATCTTGTGATATGCTCGAAAATCAGTAAACTCAAGGTAGATGGCTAGAGGCTGGGTTGGGTAACGAGGGTGATCTCCAGTTTCGATCGGACTTGGGACTCCCATTAAGATAAGGTTTTGGGTGAAGTCGAGATAGTTAGTTTATTTGGCTAGGTAAAAAAGGGGTGGTCTCAGGTCCTCGGTAGACTTGGGATACACATCACGGTCATACCCTAGTTCGAGTTGTGACAATTAAAGAATCTTCTTGATAAGGGTTACATCCATCCTAGTATTTTTTTATGGGGTGATCCTATAATTTCTGTGCGAAAGAAGGAAGGGTTTCTTCAGATATGTATAGTCTATCATCACTTGAATAAGGTTACAGTAAAAAATAAGTATCCTCTCCCAAGGATTAATGACCTTTTCGATCATCTTTAGGGTGCTAGGTGTTTCTCTAAAATTGATCTTCGTTCGAGCTATCACCAGTTAAAAATTAGAGAGATTGATATTCCCAAGAATGTTTTCCTAACCTGATATGACCATTATAAGTTTTTGGTTATGTCATTTGGGTTAAATAATGCTCCAACTGCTTTCATGTATCTTATGAATCAGGTGTTCATACAGTTTTTGGATTTATTTGTTATAGTCTTTATTGATGACATTTTAGTGTACTCTAAGAGTGAAGAGGATCATGCCAATCACCTCTGAATTGTGTTGCAGACTCTTAAGGACCAAAAATTGTATGCAAATTTTCAAAGTGTGAATTTTGGTTAAGTGTTGTGAACTTCCTTAGGAATGTTGTTTCTAGTTATAGGATCAAAGTGGATCCACAAAAGGTTGATGTAGTTAAGAAATAGAAGTGACCCATGACTCTAACAGACATTAAGAGCTTTTTGGGCTTGGCTTGATATTATAGGAGGATTGTAGAGAGTTTCTCATCTATTGTTACTCCACTGATAAGGTTGAGCCAGCAAATGGTTAATTTTTTATGGGTTGTTGCTTGTGAGGGTAGTTTTGAGAAGTTGAAGGATAAGTTGACTTCTGCGCTAGTTTTGACCCTACCCGAGGGTACTAATGGGTTTATTGTGTATTTTAATAGATCCCGTGTGGGACTGGGTTGTGTTTTGATGTAATATGGTAAGATTATAGCCTATGCTTCCCGGCAGCTTAAGTTTCATGAAAGGAATTACCCAACTCATAATCTAGAGTTGGCGATTGTGGTCTTTGCTTTGAAAATTTTGCGTCATTATTTGTATGGGGTTTATGTGGATAAATATTTAGACCATAAAAGCTTGCAGTATGTGCTTGTATAGAATGACTTGAACCTCAGGTAGAGGTGGTGTCTTGAGCTACTTAAGGATTACAACATGAGTTTGCACTACCATCCAGGTAAAACTAATGTAGTTGTTGATGCTCTAAGAAGGTTGTCTATGGGATCTTATCTCACATTGATGATGAGAAAAGATTATCGGTGAAGGATATTCACAAGTTGGATAATTTAGGAGTTTGTCTTTTGGACTATAAGGACGGAGGAGTGATTGTTCAAGAAGTAGTTAAATCATCTCTTGGTTCTTAGGCAGGCCCATGAGATGATTAAGGATTCCATACGTATGCAGATTAAGGATGATGTGGGTCAGCAAAAGGTTATAGCATTTGAGATTGGGAGAGATGGCATTCTGAAGTATCAAGGAAGTTTGTGTTTTCCTGATGTTGATGGGTTGTGGGAAAGGATTTTGACCGATGCTCATGAGTCTAGATATTCAATTTATCCGGGTTCGACCAAGATGTATCATGACTAGAAGGAAATCTACTGGTGGACTAATATAAAGACTGATATGGTGAAATTTTGTTGCTAAGTTTATGGTTTATTAGTAAGTAAAGGTTGATCATTTGAGGCTTAGTAGCATGTCTCAAGAGATAGAGTTTCCTATGTGGAAGTGGGAGATGATCAATATGGATTTTGTTATGGCTCTTCCGCGGTTTCACAATCAATATGATTCTATTTGGGTCATTGTGGATAGAATAACCAAATCAGCTCACTTTTTGCGTCTGAGGACTAACTACTTAGGAGAGTATTATGCTAAGTTGTTCATTTAGGAGATAGTTACGTTAAATGGAGCACTGGTGTCCATTATTTCAGACTGAGGTATGCAATTTTCTTCTCACTTTCGGCATTTATTTCAAAAAGGATAAGGTACTCGGGTGAACCTTAATACCACTTTCAACCCTCAAATAGATGGACAAGTGGAGCATACTATTCAGACTTTCGTAGATATGCTAAGGTTCTGAGAGATTTATTTTAAGGGAAGTTGGGTTGACCATTTGCCTCTTATTGAGTTTGCTTATAACATCAATAATTATTCTAGCATTCAGATGGCTCCTTTTGAGGCTCTTTATAAAATAAGGTGTAGGTATCCTATTGTGTGATTTAAGGTAGGTGAAACTAGGTTATTTGGCCCTAACTTTGTTCACCAAGACATAGAGAAGGTGAAAGTGATTAGAGAAAGATTTAAGACTGCTCAGAGTCTCCAAAAGTCTTATGCGAATGTGACGAAGAAGTTGGAGTTTGAGGTTAGTGATTGGGTATTCTTAAGGTTTCTCCTATGAAAGGAGTCATGATATTTTGGAAGAAGGGGAAGCTCAATCCCCATTACAATGGTCCATATCATATTTTAGGGAAAATTGGGAATGTCGTGTATGAGTTATATTTACCAACAAGTTTGGCCTCAATTCATCCTATTTTCCATGTGTCTATGTTGAAAAAGTGTGTGAATCATCCTTGTTTGACAATGACTATTGAGGATGTTGCTGTTACAGATTCTTTATCTTATGAGGAAGTCCCAAATGAGATATTGGATAGGTAAATTCATAGATTGGGGAAAAAAGATATAGCTTCGATGAAAGTTCTTTGGAGAAACCAAAAAATGGAAAAGGATACATGGGAATCTAAGGAAAATATGAGGGCCAAGTGCCCATTCTAGTTCCCCGTGTTGGATGAAAATGCTTAAGGTATAAATTTCATTTCCCTCTTGTCGCATTTTGAATTCTTCCTTGGATTCTAGTGTGTTACTTTTATTATCATGCTGAAAATATCCTAACTCCTTATTTGAGGACGAATGATCCAAAGGGGGGATGATGTAAGACCTTGTAGAGTTTGATCATTTTATTTTGACACTCCCATATGTGTAACATTAATTTTTTTTACTTGAATTATGATTAGATATGTTAAAGGGGTATTTTCAGAAAGTTTTAGAATATTTCGAAAGGGTTCGAGGCTATTATGGGACTCCAAGGCAGTAAGTCTCATCGATTATGGCGTACCACATCACTTAGACTCCACGACAGGGTTGTGTCATGGATGTTTAGCTCTGTGATAGCAGCGTGCCATTCCTCTATGTATTTTTAATCTAGTTTTTGTTTTTTTCCCCTTGGGGTGAAGGGTTTTTGGTCCATTTACCCCTTAAACGACTTTATAACATCAAAGTGACCCTTTTCCTTCAGTTTTAAAAGATCAAACTCCATTCTTAGGCATAATTGAATTAGATTACGCACATATTGGTATGATGATACCGTGTTCAAAGATGCCTTAATAAAGACTCCTTTGTTAATGGTTGGGTGCATCTGCAAACTGTTTAAATTTGGGCTTAAAGGGAATTGTGTAGGACACCGTGAAGGTGTAATCCCAGGGGGACCAACACTAAAAACCACATTTGCCGGCGTAGGGATATATATGACCATGTTTCTAGATACACATTATATTTTGGAAGGCTATCTCCTTGGCGTCTTTATCCTTTCCTTGGTTCATGCGGCTGACATGCACAGGGCCCTTCCAGCTGGGGAAGATGGACCCATATAGCTCGTGGATGCCTTTAGGACAGAGTGATCTACACAACTCAGGTTAATGGTTTAAACTCTCATGTTTATAACCCTTGTCCCTATGTTGACATATAATTTTTACTTGTTTTCGTCATTGACATTATTTTATCACTTTCCCCTAAGCTACATGTCAGTGCTCGCCCTACTGACCGTCCATGGATGATGCATCATTCATGGTAATACCCCGCAAGATTCTAGACGAGTTTCCAACTATTCGTCCAATGGTTAGAAACCCCAAATCCATTTAAATTACACTAAGTACAAGTGACATGGCCTTTTTAACACCCAAAATTTTGAACATTCTATTTTGACCTTCCCGAGTTGGAAATGTTGATTTATGAATTTAAATATGTTTAGGAATGTTAAAAGGTTCATCCGGGGGAGTATCAAAATTTTTGAAAATGGTTTGAGATATTTTTGGACGACGGAGGCAGAATTCCTCCGGGATACATGGATGTCATGAAGGTTAGTCTCTGTGATACATGCCGTGTCACGGAGGCTAGCCTTCGCGATAGCCTCCGTGCCACAGAGGCTGTGAAATCCTGCTTTTCATTTATGGTTCAAGGAGGAATTTTGGTCTTTTCCCCCTCTCCCTAAACATGCAATTGATATTTTAAAACCCAAGAGGGGTATTATTTGCCCCATTCCTCATCGGTGAACAACATAAAATCATTCCCTATTCCCAAGAACATAAAATTAGAAAGTTTCTTCAAAGAATTCACCGTTCAAGGTCCCAATTCAAAGTTTTCTTCATAGATTAAAGTAACTCAGGTATGTAGGTACTCAATGAGTATTTGCTTTTATCCTCATGCCCAAATTACAATTTTATTCATGAATTTTATGAATTTCATAAACTAGGGTTCTATCCAATTATTACTCCAATCTTGAATTCAATCTTCCATAATATAAAATTCACTTATAAGTATGTTTTAATGATTATTCATGACTTCTTAGACACATGATATCTCTTTCATGCTATTCTGATGTTCATGCATGATTTACGTGTTATTATTCCAAATTTAAAGTATATGATAAAGTTATGAATGATATACCCATGTTTTTATGATTTCTCAATACTCAAGTATAATCATATTTTGATTTTAAAGGTTCCATGAATATTAAAAATTCCATGATTCCTCCATGTAATTATTGAATTCTACCATGAAATAATGTTCCATCATAATTTCAAGCATTCTTTCATACTCTAATTAAGATGATTCAATACATTCATAAAAATGTTGTATTTTTGAGTTTAGGTCTTGAAATTTCTTCTCATTTGATTACAGTGAAATCATCATATTCAATTATATTATCTTCCATGCTAGTGGGTTAAGAACACCTGATACCTAGTTGATCTTGTATGTTATACTTTTAAAGATTTCAAGTTAATCATATCATGTTTATCCCATAAAGTTTATTACATTTTTATAATCAGTACTCACCAGTATTACATTACACTAAATACATAAGTTTATATGTTCATGATTACTACAAATTCTATATGCACTGTTATTTTCAAAATACCATGACTTGAGCATATCCGTTATTAGTGTATGTACCAGCTTACAGTTCAGTGCCTTTCAGTTGGGAGTAGGACTTAACACCAAGCGAACCTAGGGATGAAGGCACACCCTCCAATAGAGGACTGAGACCTTTAGTAGAAGTCCCTAAGTTCCAGAACTACGTAGCCAGTGTAGGTTATGAGATGTCCCCTTCCACTTTAGGACTTATACTTTCTTAGGGGTCACCCGCCAGTTTAGGACTGACACCTTAGTCCTTCGAGATATCAACTTTGTTGGATCCACATCGTTAGCCTTGTGTTGGTACCCCTGGAAAGGTATTAACACCCTTCTAGTTAGGGTTACAGGTTGGACCCATATTAGCTTATATTAGGGAAAGTCATTTACATAATATCTCCCATAGTTTAATTTCAATATTCAAACTATATCAGCTTAGATTTGCATGACCAAGTGTTCAGTTTATGAGCTATTCTGTCAGTCTATTTTAATAATTATTTTACTGCATGCTTTACTTGGTCTTGTATTCATTTTACATGTTTATGCATTCATGTTCAGTAACCATATGTATTCAGTTATTCCCTATCTCACATTCCAGTACATTCAAAGTACTGATCACATACTCTCTTTTGCGTTATGTTGCCTTATCACATAGGTTCATACACTCAATTCCTCGATCATCCATAGTCAGTTCAGTACCACCCAACAGCAGTTGTGGTGAGTCCTCATCCATTGAAGACAAGTTATTTATAGTTATATTTAATATTTCCTTTATTTCAGTCAATTAGAGTTAGTTTGGTGTTTGTCCCATCAACTCTTCATGTTTTGGAGGGTTTCAGATGTTCAGACTTGTTTTCAATTATTTAGTAGCTTTAGACACGTTGTGTATTGTTTCAGTATTTCATCTAGATAATGTTTTTATCTGGTTAAATTTCGTAAATAATGCTTGTATTATAATTTTATTCAGTTCTCATAGTAGGTACCAGATCACAGGTTAGCTTGGGGTCGCTTGGGGCATTAAGAACCATGTTATGACTAGGTGGTAGCCTCGGGTCATGACAAATCCTGATATCAGATACTAAGGTTTTTAAATATTCTTAGGGTGTTTGAATTCCACGTTGAGTAGATTCTTATGCATGGGTGTGACGTGTGCCTCATTTATGGGAAAGAGGCTATGACACATTTTAGGAAAGTTTCCCTTCTTTCAGTATTTGTGTCATGCAAAAGAGTATGAGATTTATTGAATTCCTTCTTCAAACTATTCCTTCATCTATTTATAGAAAAAATCTCCCAGAAGAAATAACAAAAGAAGGAACGGTGATTGGCCGGCACCACTACCTGTTCAGGAAGACCCTCTGAACGAACATATTTCCCATGTTGAATTCAGGACTACTTCAACTATTTTTTCCCAGACTATGGATGCTCAAAATAACCAGCACGCTATTTCCCTAGCCAATCCATTAGTGGGCACGATAGCATATTTGAACTGAGATTTCACTCGAATGAATCCTCTATTGTTTTCTAGATCCAAGTCTGAAAAGAATCCGCAGGAGTTTCTGGATAGTGTGTAGAAAGTGACAGACATCATGGGTGTTACGCCTAGTAAGACTAATGATTTAGTTGCTTACCAAATGCAAGGTGTAACTCATACTTGGATCAAGGAGTGGAAAAAGGATGGAGGTGTTGAGGCAGGGCTTATAGAGTAGGAGGAGTTTGCTATGGACTTCTTAGACATTTTTCCCGCTAGAGTTGAAGGAAGCCAAGGTGAAGAAGTTTATAAATCATAAGCTGGGTAACATGAATTTGAAGTATTACTCACTCAAGTTTACCCCATTGACGAGGCATACTCCGACTATGGTGGATGATTCTAGGGCTAAAATAAGTAAGTTTATATCTAGGGTTTCAAAGGACGTGGTTAAGAAGTGCAAAATAACTATATCGGTTAAGGAGATGGACCTTTTTAGATTGAGGTTCCATGCTCAACAGATTGAGAAGGAGAATATCAAAGAAAAGGAAAGAAAGAATAAGAGGGCAAAAATTGGTAGCTTCAACTTCTCACAGCAAAGGTCTGTTGGTGGGAATCTCTCTCAATTCCTCAAGAAATCTTCAGCTCCATCCCAATCTTCAGCTAATGCGTCAGTGCCTAAGTTCAGCCAAGACAATAGGGATAGAGTGCCAGGATCTAAGTCCTAAGGTAGAGTGAATAGTTGTCATACCAATCCACTTTGATGGAGATGTGGTAGGAACTATTAGGGAGAGTGTCGGGAAGACAGTGATATATGTTTTGGATATGGCATGCCAGGCCATAGGATCAAGGATCTGATAGTTAAGGATCTCAACTAGGACTTCTTCATAGGAAAGAATATCTTTCACATCTGCACGCTCTAAGGGCATAGCTGAAGCTAGTTCACCAATACTCTACTTTAATAAAGAAACATGGAATATAGGATGCATTGATGCTAACTCTGTAGGAAACTCCAACTCATAAGCTACCTTTTTTAAATGGCTCAAAATTATGTATGGGCCAACATAGCAGGGACTGAGCTTCCTTTTCTTTCCAAATATCTTCACCCCTTGCATGGGTGAAATTTTCAAATAAACCAAGTCACCAACATCAAATTCCAAATTCTGTCTTCTCACATCAGTAGAGTATTTCTATCGGCTTTGGCTATTTTCAACCTTTATCCAATCAACTAAACTTTATTCATTACCTCATATACTAAATCTATCCCTATCAAAGTAGACTCACCAACTTCAAACCAACTAATAAGAGATCTATACCTCCTTCTTAAGAGAACCTCAAACAAGGCCACCTGAATACTAGAGTGGTAGTTATTCTGGTAGGTAAACTCAATCAAAGGTAAGTGGTCATCCTACCTTCCCTTGAAGTCAATAACACAATACCTCAACATATCATCCAAGGTCTGAATGGTCATCTCTACCTGACCATCTGTCTGAGGATGAAAAGTTGTACTAAGATGAACTTAGGTACCAAGACCCTTCTGAAAAGCCTTTCAAAAAGGGAGGTAAAATTAGTACCTCAATCCAAAATAATGGTCAACTGAACCCTATGTAACTTTAATAACTCCATGAGTTAGAGTCTAGAATAATCCTCAACTGAATACAAAGTATGAACTTGAAAAAAATAGGCTTACTTGGTCATTCTATCTATAATGACCCAAATCAAATCAAGTTGATGACGTGTACAAGCTAACCCTATCATAAAATCCTTGTTCACCAATCCCCAAATTGATGTGGGGATATTAAACTGTGAAAGCATACCACTAGTCCTTTGGTGTTCAACCTTAATTTGTTGATAATTTGAACACTTAGTAATAAATTCTGCAATATCTTTCTTCATACCATTCCACCAATAGATTTTCCAAAAATCATGGTACATTTTAGTGGCCCTTAGGTGAATAGAATATCGTACACCATGCGCCTCTGCTAATATTTATTATCTCAAACCATCCACACTTGGAACATATAACCTTTCCTGACAACGAAGTACACCATCTCCCCATTGGGAGAAAACCTCAACCTTCTGATACAAAACTGCCTCCTTCAACTAGACCAAAGTAGGATCTCTGTCTTTCTTTTATTTCTCTTTGGCTACCAATGAAGATTTTGAGCTATTCTGAATCCATATAATGCCTTCGGCTGAATCAACCAACCGAACACCTACTCTAGAAAGCTAATGAACCTCATGAACTAACTCCCTCTTATCCTCAATTCTTTAAGCTCAGCTAGAGCCATTTTGTAAGGTGGAATTGAGATAGGTTGGGTATCTAGGATGCGATCTATTTCAAAGTTAATTTCCCTTTCAAAAGGAACTTTGTGAAGATCTTTAGGGAACACTTCTTGAAACTCATTCATTATTGGAACTGACTCAAGACTCAGAGTTTCAGAATTTGAGTCTGTGACTCAGACGCGATAGTAAATACAACCCTTGAATATAATCTTTCTTTTCTTAAGATATGAGAAAAATTGACCTATAGGCACTGAATTACCATCCCTCCATTCCACGATTGGTTTATTAGAAAACTAAAATTGTACTATTCTATTTCTATAGTCAATTGAGGCATAGCATGAGTGGAGCCAATCCAAGCCTAGAATGACATCAAAATCAATCATCTCTAACTCCACAAGGTTAATTGAAGTGACTTTCTGAGACACTGTGACTGGGAAATATCTATATACCCATTTTGATGTAATAGAGCTACCCACTAAAGTAGACACTAAGAAGGGTTTTTCTAAGATTTCGAGACTAAATCCAAATTTTACTACTATATAGAAAGTAACATAAGAAAGTGAAGCTTTGGGGTTTAACAATGCATAAACATAAATATGGATGACTTGTAATGTACCCATAACAACATCAAGATAACTTTCCTAATTCGATCAAGTCTAGAGTGCATAAAGTGAATTCTAATGCTGACCACTAGTGGCACTAGAGGTGGCTCCCAGTTGAGTCGCGCGACCTGCTAAGATAAAAAGTTAGACTAACCCTGTTGACAAAAATCCTTTTTTTCTTGCGAAACTACTTGTCAATTTACAGGTTGAGGAATAAATAAGTTGATGTATCTTGTTTTGATGATAAGCAACTGACTTCAATAGACCAGGTCCCTGGATTTTCAAGGCTATAGTACAGCTGGAATGCGTCTGTACTATTTTTTCATCTTGTGTAATAAACTACGCATGTGCTACTTGTACTATTTAGAACACCTAGTCCAATGGACTTTTAACCCTAATCATCACTCATCTATAAAAGAAAAATAATGTTTCTCTATTAAGTAGTTCTTGCAAATATGGAAAGCTAAAGAGTGAAAGAAAGGAAAAAACTGAAATTCAACATTTCTCAAGTTCTTAATTCTTGTGTACTAAAATTGCAAATATTCTTGAGTTCAGTTTGTGTCTGTAAATGAATTACTCATTCTATAAGAGTAATGATCTTTTTTTAGAGTGTCTTAGGTAGAGTTGCCTAATCTTGAAACTAGTTAGAGTTAACCAGTGTTGAGGAGTATTGGCAGAGTTGTCAAGTTAAGATTATAGTAGACTTACTATAAGCAGAAGGAGCATAGATTTTGGTTCGAATTCAAGTATATAATCAAGAGGTTGATTATACTAAACTTTTGAGATGCTTGTCAGGGAAAGTCGTGGCTTTTCCTCCCTTGAGTAAGGATGTTTCTATGTTAAGTCTTATGTTATTTTGATTTCCTACACTGTATTATATTTCTGGTTGGTTTACTATTTTATCGCATGAGACTGATTTTGAGGGACATGGTCCCTCTCTGTGTGGTGCAACCCATAAGGTTTCAACAATTGGTACAAATCCAGGTTCACTCTAAAAGATAAACACCTAGAGTGTTCTAGCTAGATGGCTGCTCCACCTAACCTGGATGATGGGTAATCTACCACTAGGATACCTAGATTTAATAGATAGTATTATGGGTTGTGGAAAACTAGGATATTTGACTATATTGTAGCTGAGGATAGTGAACTAATGACGTAATACTTGATGGTCCTTATGTTCCATTTAAAGAAGTCAAAGAAGGAGAAATAGAAAGAATGATAGTCAAAAGCAGAAGAAAGTTCAATGAAGAAGATGGAAAAAAAGTTGAAAAGAACTACGAAGAAAAGAAACTGGTAGTGTATGGTACTGGACCTGATGAATATAACCGGATCTCAGCCTATGAAAATGCGAAGGAGATCATAGATTGTTTGAGGACTACTAATGAAGGTACCACTAATGTGAAAGATTCAAAAGTAGACAGGTTGACTACTCATTATGAAACTTGCACCATGAAAGAAGGAGAAATAATCCAAGAAAAACATACAAGATTTACTTCAATCACAAATTAGCTCCACTGCTTGGGAGAAGTGATTCTATTATATAAGCTAGTGAGAAAGATTCTTGGTGTTCTTCCTATGTCCTATAAAAGTAAATTGGATGTTATAACTGAGGAATGAAACCTAAAGACCCTTACTACAAATGAACAGATTGGAAATATAAAAACCCATGAGATCAAGAAGTAACAAGGGATAGAGAAAAGTAAAGTAAAAAAGGGAAAAATCCCTAGCATTGAAGGCTTCAAAACATGACTCAGTAGAAGAGAAAACTTATGTTGGCTATTAGGCAAAATACACTGCCAATGCAATGATAAATAATGGTTAGTTCCAAAGAACAAGAAGCAAAAGCGAAAGAGGAAGCAATGTTTAAGTGTGTCACAAATATGGAAGTCTTGAGAATTTTATTAAGTACTACCCAATGCACAAATTAGATAATAAGGAGTATATAAATTCTGGAGGTGACAAGGGAAAAAAATTGGGACCATGTCCCTAAAAAATAAAAATAAAAAGACTATAGTTGAGTATGCAGTAATGCAAGATCTGGCAGCATGGGGAGATTCTTCTAGTGAATTTGATGAAGATGAGAAGTTTGGAGACATTTCTATGCTATCTATGGAAGATAGTCCAGTTATCTGTGATTCCTTGTTTTCATTCATGGAAAACACAAAAGATGAAGGAGAAAAATAGGCAACTCTTTCTAACATTAAGGATAATCTAGTTAACTACTCTGCTAGAAAGATAAAAAGGCTTGCAAGTGTGCTAATAGATTCTGTGTGAACTAACAGGTGAGAAAAATGTTTTAGAGAAGAAATTAGAGAATCAAGAACATAATTGATTGCTCTAATTTTAAAAATATCTGAAACTGAAGAAATGGTCACCAAAGTAAAATCTGAAAATCTGAGTTGTATGAGTCAACTAGAGAAGTCAAATATTTTAGATGGGAAAGGAAAGAAGAAAGCTTCAAGGATTTAGATTGATCTTGAGGACAGACTAAGGGATTCTCAAAAACACCTTATGTCTGCACTTTACAAAAATAAAGAATTAGAAAGGGATTTTGGTTGTTTGAGAGAAGAGCTCAACAAATCTCTTAAATGAAATGATTATTCATAGGTCCTTTCTAAATTGACTAGTCAGGATGTTAATTATGGCAAAGTCCTGGTCTATCAAGGAGAATTACAACCTATTGTGTCTCAAGGGATAACCGTTAATAATGTTAGAAACAAAGGGAACAAACTCCTATGCACTCACTGTGGAAAAAATGGCCAAACTAAGAAGAGTCGTCCAAGTTGGATTAGAACTAAGATGAATGGTTCCAGATATATTAAGAAAGGGAAATTACATCCAAAGGGTTTCAAACCTCTGTAAATTTTAAAGAGGAAGCTATCACTGCCTAAATAGGCTAGGAAGGATTTAATCACACTATTGTCCTTCTATTGGGAACTCAAGCTCAAGTATGTTCCTAAATCCAACAAGTGATCATGGTACCAAGTATGAGAAAGAGAATTACAGTCAAAAATTACTTATTAATGGGGTATGTCCAAGCCTAATACTGGAAGGTCTAACTGTCTTCTCTTTCTCTCAAGATACTTCAAAGGACCTAGTCCCCAATAAAACATAATTGTATTTATCAAGACAAGAAGAACTCTATGGAATGAAGATAAAGGATTGGTGATACTGAAGTTGATGGGCAAAAGGATGAAAGATGCTGATAATAATGGTGATGATACAAAATACCAGTCACAAATTCTAGCTCAAGTAGAAGATCAACAAAAAGGGGTCATGTCAAAATTCTCAGGGACCTGGTCCCTAAGAAACTTATCTCAGAAGGAAAAGCTTCAGCATTATGAATAGAGTCAGGTATGGGACTTGGTCCCTAGGCCTTCTTTGAGAACTAGTTTTAAAATAAAAATGGGTGTTCAAAGGCTAAAGTAATGATTAATTTAATTGACTTGACCTAATATGTGATTCCTTATCTCTCCTTAAAATTTAGCTATGTTTAGGAAATTGGTATTCTTCATAGAATAGGTTCATGTTCGTATAACTCAGTATCATACCCTTGAAGGTATACACCCATGGAAATAGCTTTGGAAGAAGATAGTTAAATCAAACACAAGTTGAGAATTCACCTAAGAAAGAGAGGGACCTAGTCCCATCTCTTAGGTTAGTACCAAAATAATGTTCCTTAAAATTAATAAAATTTCTGTTTAAAAAGGGCAACATGTCTTCTCTTATATGAACAAAAGTTGTCAATTCAATTCAAATGTGAAGAGTCACATCGTTGTCATTAGACGCGTCTATTCAAAAAGGGTATCTTTTAAATATCAAACGGTTACCTCTTTAATAGTAAATTCAAATCCTTTTATTTCATTCTCCTCTCAATTTACTCATTCTAAAGCATTTCCTTCCTTAATATAAACTAGTCCTTTTCTTTCTCTCTCTCAAGAATTCAAAAGGGCTAAAATCGCATCTTCATCAAACCTCGTGAAAAAATTATCCTTTGATTATCCTCAAGAGTCACAAAGTGCTTTACCCTTCAGTCGTTCACTTGAAATTCCTGAAACCTTGAGTGAAACTATTCCAGTCAAAATTTTAAGCTCCAGTAAAAGTCCCCAATAAGTTAGTCTTGGAAGATAAAGGTTTTGGTTCTCTAATAGATTAAGAGATTCCTCAATCTGAAGGACATCCCTGCTCAGAAAAACTAGAGTTTTCCAATATTTCTCAAATCTATGTCCCCTCTAAAGATTTGAAAGGCACTAAAAATTTAGAAAACTTATGAGTACTTGGTTCCTCAACTCCCTCTGAGTCAAACCTAATATTTGCCTAAATGGTTGACGAAGACATTCCTGTAAAGAAATATTATCCATTCAATAGCATAAATTAGATAGCTGAGAATTTACTCTTACTTAAAAATGATTCTAAGGAAAGTTTAGTCTGTGCAGAGGAGTAAATAGGAGGAAAGAGGAATGATTTGGAAAAGGATAAGGAGTTTATATAACCTCCTAATAAGAAATATGAAGAGTATAAGGATGAACAACCTTTGAGTTAGAAAATGAATAAACTAAGGGACAGTAAATGAAAAGGGAAATGATTAACACTATTGTAGAAGTTACAAGATTTTATTCTACTAGGGGATCTAAAAATAAAAAAATTCTAGCAGATGCTAAGAAGGAAAGTAAGTCTTCTACCACTAAAAGAAGAAGACTCAAGAAATTTATTATAGAGGAAGTGGAAAATTTTGAAGTTGTAAAGGTTAGAGGAGATAAGGATATTTATTCTGATGTTGCTATAACAACTAAGAAGAGAAGACAAGAATTTCATGTTCCTGAGAGGACCAGGTCCTCTAATCCAAAGTTTGGCAGTCCTGTTGTAAGCAAAAAGAAACATATTACTAACAAATGAAAGAAAATTTGTAAGGGACCTGGTCCTAAGAAGAGAAAAATTGCTTAAAAGGAAGTGCCAAGTAATAAGCATAAATGAATGAAAATAAGGAAGAAAAGAAAGACATATCTAAAGAGAGAAGGATTGGAAGCCTGAAAACATAAAATGTCTTGTCAGGGAGACTATTTGACCCTAAGATATGTGATAAACCTGGTATGGTGGAGTTGGTAGAGTATGTCAGGAACCAAGGATGGATACATCTATTTGAAAATAACTCAATAGATTTCTCAAAAGATTGATTGAGTTTATCTTTACAGGTGCAAGGAAAAGAAATACAACTGGATGAATAAACTATGGAAGGAATTTTGAATGTACCTATTATGGTTGTAAGGACTGTTGTGAAGCAACATCCAACAACTAAGTACATTATTGAAGCTTAAAAAGTGGGTGAGAATTCAATAGGTAAGGTTAAAAATAAATTTCTCATCAGTGAGTTCCAATTGGTATTTGGATTTGTGAATAAGGTTTTCTTGCCTAGATCAGAAAAGAGGACCACTGCATCTAGTGCTGACTTATTATTAATAGAATGTTTGAATAATTTTCAGTTGATATGCTTACCTACTATTATGATTGAGCATATGAAAAAGGTTATTTATGAGAAATAAGGGAAACTTAGGATTCCATAAGGGTACTTCCTAAATAAAGTGTTTAAGCATGTTGGTGTAAATGGGATAAAGGGAACCCCTGGAATAATCAAACAAAAGTTCAGCATGACTAACTTGGTGGAGAATAAATGCATTGAAGGTAAAGTGGGAAATGTATCCAGAGTATTAGAACTTTTGGTTTCTTAAGCAAGTTTAAACAAAAAAAATGGAGAAGTTAAGGATCAAATTAGCTACAAAGGACACTGAAATAGTTCACTTGAAATTACAGAATAAAATTTATCCTCATAGGGACCTGATGCCACTGAGGAACTTGCTACAGAAAATACAAAGGTCAAGTGCAAGGTTGCAAAATTAACAAGTAAAGTTCAAGGATTGAATGGTAAAGTGAAAACTCTTACTAAAGAGTTGTTGGATTCCCATACTACTGAAAATACAAGAATGAAAATGTTAATTAAATCCTTCTCCCCTAAGTCTCCCTCTACCTGAGTTCTGTTGTGTTAGTCTCTTGTGTCAGTTTTTAGTTCCTATTCCTGTAGTGGCCTTTGCAAATAGTTGTTTTATATTTTTTTGGTATATTGTACTAGTACTAATCCAACTGAATAATGAATGAATTTATATTTGTGTGATTCCTAAGCTTCCTCTTTATCTTAAAGATGTTCTTTATTTTAGTATAGCCTCAATGGACATGAGTTAACTAACCTGTGCTTATCTTTACTCTTTGTTTATTGTTTTCACTTTTCAATGATCCCAAAATAGGGAATACTAATTTCATATGTTAAGGACCAGGTGTGTGTATTTAAGGAATGTACTGATGATTTTAAGGACCAGATACTAAGTGTATATCAATGATGATGAGGTTGAGGAAAGATCTAGCGGCATAGTGACAGGGGTAAGTATGTAGGCATAGTGACAGGGGAAAGTATGCAGGCATAGTGACAGGGAAAAGTATGAAAGCATAGTGATAGGGAAAGTATGCAAATGCACTAAATGATTAATAGTGCATAATAACAGGGGGAAGTAATTAAATCTTGATAGCAATTGACAACAAGGAACCAGGTCCCTAAGTTCTGGAAGCATGGTGTTGTATGATAGGGTGGACATTCATATTCAGTAATGGTAATTACACTGACAAAATGGATAGAATGTACATGAGTATTAATGCTCAAAACTCTGCTGTTGGTTTGTCATCATAAAAAAAGTGGGAAATTTTTGTATCTTGTTTTGATGATGAGCACTTGACTTCAAGGGTCCAGGTTATTGGATGTTCAAGGCTACAGTATAGCTGGCAAGTGTCTGCCCACTTTTGTCATCTTGTGTAACAAACTATGCAGGTGTTTCTTATACTATTTAATACACCTGGTCAAATGGAATTTCTACTAATAATCACTATCTATAAAAGAAAAATGATTCTTTTCTACCAAATAGTTTTTTCAAAGAGGGAAAGTTAAAGAGTGAAAGAAAGGAAAAAACTCAAGTTCTTAATTCTTATGTGCTAAAATTGTGAATATTCTTAAGTCCAGTTTGAGTCTGTAAATGAATTACTCATTCTATAAGAGTAATAATCTTTTCTTTTTGTTTTGAGAGTGCCTTAGGTAGAGTTGCCTAAGCGTGAAAGTGGTTACAGTTAACTAGTGTTGAGGATTCTTGGTAGAGTTCTCAAGTTGATATTGTAGTAGAGTTACTAAAATCAAGAAGAGCCGAGAGTTAGGTTCAAATTCTAGTCTGTAATCAAGAGGTTGATTATAGTGAACTTTCCAGGTGCTTATAAGGGCAAGCCATGGTTTTTCTTCCCTTGAGCAATGAGGTTTCCCCGTTAAATCTTATGTTATTTACATTTCCTACACCGTTTTGTGTTCCTGTATGGTTTACTATTTTATTGCCTATAACTAATTGAGGGAACTAGTTCCTCACATTGTGGTGCAACCCTCAAGGTTTCAACAGAAGTTTCTTTGGTTAAGGTTCTATGGAAAAATTAGTCCGTTGATGGATGTTACTTGGGAAGTAGAAGAAGATATGCAGATCAAGTATCCCCATCTTTTCCTTACGAATTTTGATTTAGTTTGAGGTAATGGTTTCCTTTAAATTGATTTTCTTATTTTCTATCTCAGCTATCCAACTATCCTCATGTCATAACAGCATTCATGAATTCAGTTTAGTCCATGCAACATGTTTTAGATTAGGTTACTTAATCACGATTCAGCTCATAAGTATTAAGTACATGATCTCAATCTTCCTAATATCTCAGCTTAGACAGTTTCATTCGTGGACGAATAATTCTAAGGGGGCTATATTGTAATACCTCGCAAGATTCTAGATGATTTTCCATCTATTCTTCTAATATTTAGAAGTCCCAAAGCTATTTAATTTAAACTATTTAAAAGTGACATGGCCTTTTTAAGACCCCAATATTTTGAAAATTTTATTTTTGGACTTCCCGAGTTTGAAACATTGATTTATGAGTTAAAATTTGTTCAGGGATGTTAAATGGGTCATCCGGGAGAGTTTGGGAATTTTAAAATGGGTTCGGAGTGTTTTTGAACCCCAAAGGTAGAATTCCTTCACGATTTTAAAGTGTCACAAAGACTAGCCCTCTGCTATACATGGGGTGTCATGGAGGTTAGTCTCCACGATACATGTTGTATCATAGAGTCTAGCCTCTGCAATAGCCTCCATTGCATGGAAGTTGTAAAATCTTGCTTTTTATGTAAGATTCATGGGGATATTTTGGTCTTTTTCCCCTCTCCCTAAACATTCAATTGACTTTTTAAAATCCAAGAGGGGCATTATTTACCCCATTTCACATCAGTTAACAATGTAAATTCATTCCCCATTACCAAGAGCACAAAAAATTAAAGTTTCTTCCAAGAGTTCACCATTCAAGGTCCTAATTCCATGTTTTCTTCAAGGATTCAAGAAACTAGGGTATTTGGGTATTTAATGAGAATCTCCTTTCATCCTCATGCCTAAATTATGATTTTTTTCATGAATTTTATGAATTCCATAATCTAGGGTTCTATACATCTATTACTCCAAGCTTGAATTAAATCTCTCATGATATAAAATTCACTTATAAGCATGGTTTAATGATTATTCATGACTTCTTAGGCAGATGATATAACTTTCATGATATTTTCATGTCCATATGAGATTTACATGTTATTATTCCTAATTTAAAGTATATGCTCATGTTATGAATTATATACCTATCTTTTTTAAATTTCTCAATCTTCAAGTTTAAATTATTTTGATTTTAAGGATTCCATGAAAATTATAAATTTGATGATTCCTCTATGTACTTCTTGAATTTTATAATTAAATAATGTCCCCTCATAATTTCAAGTATCTTTCGTACTCTAATCATATTGATTCGATACATTTATGAAATTGTTGAATTCTTGAGTCTAAGTCATGAAATTTTCTATCATTTCATTACAATAAAATCGTCATATTTAATTATATTATCTTCTATGCTGACGGGTTATGAACACTCGATACCTAGTTGATCTTGCATGTTACGTATTTCAAGATTTCAAGTTAATCATATCATGTTTATCCTATAAAGTTTATAACATTTTCATAATCCGCATTCACCAATATTACATCACGGTAAATACATCAGTTTACATCTTCATGATTACTTCAAATTTTGCATGTACTATTATTTTCAAACTACCATGACTTGAGCATATCCATTATCAGTGCATGTACCAACTTATATGTCAGTGTCTTTCAGTTGGGAGTAGGAATTTTCACCGAGCGAACATAGGTATTAAGGCTCACCCTCCAATAGAGGACTGAAATAGCATTCAAATTTAAGTACCCCAAAAATATCCATTAAACTAATTCCAGTAACTATTATTATTGCCAGACTCTTAAATATAAATGAAACTATCATCAAAGCTAAAATATCTTTCCCTTTCTTTATTTTCATTCCATTCAATCTCCTAAATCTCCATTCCAGTATATATTGCAATACCTAAATTTACCTTTCTCATTTCACAAATTTTATATAAATCTAAAAAAATCAACATTCAATTAGCTTTCTATGATTTGTCTTCATTATAAATTTGCTCAAAATTGATAAAAATAATGGTGTAAACTTCAGTTTTAGTTCTAATAATGAAAAAATATGGATATCAACGGATATCTAATGTTGAATTTTCTAATTTCACCATCAACAAAGTTTTATTCAATTCTGACTATACCTGTGATGTTTTTGCTGCTGAATTGTGAAATTAATTAAATCTAGAGCCAACTAAAGATTTGATGGACATAAAATATATTGTGAGACATGGATCGATGCCTATATACAATGACATGAGTGTCAGCTTGTATATGGAGATTAATAAAAAATTCTCGACATCAATGAGTATCATTATTTATAACACTCATTCTTATCGAATTTATAGCTGGTGAATCATCAACTGTTATACAGATTTATCATATTCCTATTAAAAAAGATCAATTTTCTTATATTGAAGATGATTTTTCTGAGAATCACATGGATGATGATCCAAATTTAATAGTAATAGATCCTCTCCATAGGGATGTAGAAGAAAGAAAACTATATTAAAATAAAACTACAATAACCATCATGAGAAGCATTATGCAATATAAGAGAAAATTCAATTTAAGTTCATTAGATCATCAACATCAAGGTATAAATATACAAAAAAAGTGTATCAGTTTAGTATATATACTATATCAATTTGGTACACAGACTACATATGCATACATAGATTTCTCTCTATTTGAAAAGGTGTATCAGTTTTGTATATGTACTATATCAGTTTGATATAGAGACTGTATATGTATGAAAAATTTACCTTTTCTTGAAAAGGTGTATGAAAGGAGTATATATACTGTATCAGTATGGTATAGGGACTGTATAATATTGCACAGGTTTCCTTTATTTTGTAAAGGTATAATTATGTGGTATATGTATTGTATAAATCTAGTACTCCCTATTGATGTTTTGTGCTATTAAAATAAAATAACTAAGGAAACTATTCATAATAAATGAAGATCATTGAAGAGTTTATAACTTACATTAATAGTTGTGATCATAGAAACAACTATTTTTGGCTTGAGTATGAATATTTTCACTAAAACAAAGTGATTTCAACATATCAACACCTTGCATTATCACAAAAGATAGTTTGCAAAAAGTTAGACTCTAAATTATCCTACCAGAAACTAATTCGTGTTATAGGGACTGTATAAACATTTTTTCTATATAATGTTCCTCAGTATATTATAAAAACTGTATCAGTTTGGTATTTCTGCATAAAGTGCATTGGAATTGTATATGTCCTGTGTATGCATAGGTTTCATTGTAAAAGTATATCAATTTGGTATATGTACTGTGTCAATCTAATATAAGAATTCCATATGCATAGATTTTATTTTTAAGCATTCTATAGGGACTGCATATGCATAGTTTCACTGTATAAATTGTATCAATGTTGTATGTAAACTGTATTAATTTGTAATTGTATATGGTATGTACATACTAGAAAAATATTTTTAATTTTGAGACATACAAATAAAATAACTAGAAAGCCTAAATAACACTCTGTAAATGATTGGTGAAATCTTATAACTTCATTTTTCAAGGACTTAAATAACTTTCAGTACGGTATAAGAACTGCATATATATGGATTTTCTATATAAACCATATCAATGTGAAATGTGAACTATCTGTCATTTTAAAATTAAATTCTTCATCGACTAAAATGTTCTGTATTTTTTTTTCTCATCAAATGAATGACATCTTCTTCTTTATAAGAAGAGAAATTAGTGCACCACCTGTCTTGTAAGAAGAAACCAACTATCCTATCTCATTATAAAAACTAGAGTACGTGAATAGACTGATTTTCTTAGTTACAAATTAAAATTGATAAAATAATTTCCATCAGAAAAGTAAAAAGTGGGTTACCCTGTCTGCTGCTCGCAACACCTTTGTGGAGTTCTTCTATAGAGGGCTTAAAATGATTGATGTTTTGTGTTATTAAAATCAAATAATTAAAAGAAACTATTCATAATAAATAAAGATCGTTGGAGAGTATATCACTTACATTAACATTTGTGATCATAATACTTACTGTTGTTGGCTTGAGTATTTATGTTTTCACTAAAACAAAGAGATTGCAACATATCAATACCTTGCATTATTACTAGAGATAGATACTGTATAAACATATTTTTCTATATAAAGTTCATCTATATAGTATAGAAATTGTATTAGGTTGGTATGTTTGTATAAAGTGCATCAGTACGGTATAGGTCCTCTGTAGGCATAGGTTTATTTTTAGAAATTGCATCTATATAGTATATGGATTTTTTTTATGTGTGTGTATAGAGGTTCCTAATAGAGATTGAATCAATATAATTGCATTTACATTTTTTCTTTACCAGTTTTGGTGATTAAATTTTATGATTTGTAGTAGTAGCTTTAAACAACAAAGTGAAAAATTAATTTTACGGTAAAAAGTTATACTAATTAATTATTGTCCTAACTAATCCTTTTTTTCTCTACAATTGCTAACTAGAAATGCATAACTTCTATAAGAACTCTAAGTTTGTTTTATGTCTTCTAGTATCCATATAATCTAAGTCTAAGTTTGGTTTCATGGGTCTGGATATTATATATAGTATGTAGCAAGTAGAAAACATGTTTATTTTGTCTTATCTGCTTAAAAGTATGGCAAAAGTGTAACATGTATCAATATTGAATTTCTGCAAAAAAAACTGTCTCAGCAATGTATGTGAACTTTATTATTATTTTATATAATTGTATTTATATAGATAGTATCTGCAATGTGTGAACAAAAAATATCTTTAGGTAAAAAACAATTAGAGGATTTTGTGGTATCAAAATTCATTGATCTTCACAATTGTGCGATTATTGATAGAGTGCTTTCACAAAATCATACTACTTCATTAACCATTGCTATAATATTAAAGAACAAATATCTAAATCTGAAATCATCATTCACTCCCGCTGAGATCATTGATGAAACAAGAAACATTCATGGGATTAGGATGAACTACATAAAGCATACAGAGCAAAAGAAATGTAACTGAACAGGTTAGAGATTTCCTGTGTGAATCATATGTTAAAATACTGGCTTAATTATATATGGTAAATACAATCAATCCAGGATCATATATAGTGCTACACAAAATAGGGGACTATCAATTTCTATATGCTTTTGTCGCACTAAATACATCAATTAAAGGATAAAAATATTGTATTGCAACCATAGTTGTTGATGGTACTGTCCTTAAATCAACATACCAGAGAACCATGTTCTGTGTTAGTATGCTTGATGCAACAGGGGAGTTTAATGAACTATTTTCAGATACAATAGGCCATTTTTAAGAAATGTAGAAATCTAGCCTTTTAGTATGTGTATTTTAAAATAATTACTAGTTAAAAAGATTAAATTTCTTATTTCGACTAGTCTAACATGTTGACTCTTTTTATTTGCATAATTGGAAAAAAATCTGCCATGGCATATGCTAGTTGATTCTAAGAATGAATTTTTATGAGAATGATTTTTTTGTATGTTTAAAATGACATATGGCAAAAAAGAAAATATGTGTATAGTATCTGATCAGCATGAAAGTATGTTAAAGGTTTGATTCAAATGTATATCCAAATGCAACTCATTGTATATGCATCTATGATCTATGGAATAATATCAAAGGTTAATTCAAGAAGAATCATATGCAGATAAAGGAATATTTTTTTGCAATGACCCGAACATACATAAAGAAGTATTTTGATTGGCTAATAAAAGATATGGAAAATATCAATGATAGGGTGAAGCCTTACCTATTTAAAATAGGCTATGAAAAGTGATCCATAACATATTCAAATATTAACAGATCCATGGTGATGACTTCGAATATACCAGAGTCACCAAATTCAGCAAATAGATAGGCAAGAAAACTGCTAATAAAGAAAGTTCTATAATTCATGATGAATTTGGTAATGAGATGAAATAATTATTATATAATAAATGCATAGACAATACTTACTTAATTGGGAAATAAATACAACATAATAATGAGGGAAATCCCATATTTTAAGATAAAATGAACGTAAAAAAGGTGACTTATTATTTCTATTTCATACAGATTAAAAATATTCTACTGTACAACTGATTTATGTTTTGTTGTAAATTGCAGGTGATGGCTTCTACTAGTGATGTATACGTAGAGATTGATGAAGCTCAAAAGTGAAGCATTGTATGTATGCATGAAAAAAGACATAGCTGCCTATAAGTTTAGGATGACAAAATCCTATGTCTGTATGCCATGACGGTATTGAATTACACTCATATTGATGTATAATCCTACGGTGTAACTTATTACACAAGTGAAAACATCTTGAAAGCCTATGAATTGCCAGTTATTCAACTCAAGATGAAATTGTGTGGTACATTTCAAAAGAGCTGTCAGATATCATGGTACTCCCACCAATCTTGAAACCCTTACCAGGTAGATGAAAGTAAAACAATCGAGGCAAAGGCATTATAGACTACATGTCTATACACAAAGTATCATATGGACAGTGTTAAAAGGTAGAACACAATTGAATAATATGAAAAAAAAATGCTCCAGAAAGAATCTAATCAAATGCTAAACTAATAATAATTTTATCTTTAATGTTCTTTCTTTGAAATGAAATAATTCGTTTCCATAAAGTAGAACGTAATAGATGTTGCACAAGGATACTTTTATGTTTCCTAGTTTTGATTCAAATAAACTATTTCAACCATATATGATAATATAGATATCTTTTTATGGTGCATATAATTCATACTATATATATATGTATTTGTGGAGAAAAACTGAAGAGAGCATAAAAATGACTCTTGTGGCAAATGAGAATATGTATACTCATAAATGTGGAGGTCTAAACGACAGAAGTTACATGACATAAAATTTTGCCTCAAATAAATATGTATCTTCCACACCTGTTATTGTAACTTATACATATTTTATAACTATTACTTGTCATGTGTTTTATTTCTATAACCATTAAAGACATTATAAGTTGGCTCATTGAAGAATATAAGTGTCTGATTAAAAACTTCATCGACAATATACATAAAACACACATTATATCCTAAAGTAATGTTTCTTTAGTAAATATGTGGCGTACATATCCATTCACCAACAAACAAAATCAAACCAACATGATAAGTGATAGAAAAATAAAAGTCGACAAAAGATGTATAGATACAAGATAAATAGTAGAAAACACTTGTCTAGAAAAGGAGTCAGTATCAACATTATATTTACAAACATAAGTTTTGAACATAACGGACTTGCAAGTGTATCCCGCAAAAAATACTAGTTAACTATTTAAATTGTACATGAAAACTTTAAATAAATGTCACCTACCACATTTTAAGAATATCCTAAACTAATGTTGCTTTCGAAGATCCTTTTCTCTTTTTCAGTCTACCATTGATTCATTGTCACTATCTGCCTCCTTCTTTTATTTTTTATTTTCATAGTACCAAAGTAATACACCATACCAATTTTGTATACTATCAATACCATCTATACTATCAAAGATTTCAAGGCCTTCAAGCATATATTCCTTAAAAACAGCAAAAAAAATACCATAATCCCTGCAACATATCCTAAAATGAATACAATACCTATAACGAAAGAAAGAAATTAAAAAGAGCAACATAATTGGATTTGAGTAATAACTTACTTATTTACTTGTGTTAGCAATCCATCTACCATACGAATCTCAAAGTAATCAGCAATTAAAATTCCATCACTCCCTTTCTCCCAAAAATCAATACAAAAAAGAAAGTTTGGTAGCATTTCTACATATGCTAAAATAGCTTTTGAACTACACGTATGACGTGCACTACACATTGAATCATATATGTAAATGCATTGATCTTTAAGAGAAAACTGTGCCAAAATCTAGTAAAAATCCTCAGAATGGTTTATTAGAAAAACAACATTACAAACACTACATCACGACACATTGCAACACAAAACAAATTCAAACATATACTAAGCAATTTCATCATCTTTTATGATCAGCGACACATATTTTTAACCCAAAAACTTTATATGCAAACTCTGTATCAAGCATTTAAACCAATAATTAGTGTTGATGAACATAACTACACCATCTACAAGAGTGTACATTGATTTCTTCTGCAAATAGTAAAAAATCACACCAATATGCAGAAAAAGTTAATATAGAAGAATATTTTAAAAAATTACATTTATAGAATACAAACTATTAAAAGTTAAAAAAAATGTGTACTACCACAGTAGCTAAATCATGTTGCATAACTAAGTTATTGAATTAGTTAGAGGTATTCTTGGATATCCAAGAGTGTAGCCCATTCTTTTATTTTAATCGAGGCAACACCAAAGTCAAAAGACTTTGCCAGATTATTAACAGATCCTAAATAAGCAGGGTTGTAAAAATATCATTACAAGATATTGTCTATGACATAAAACATAAAAAAACTAAAACTACAAAACTCAAAAAACATACGACATACTTTGAATTAACTTATAATGATCTGTCAACAAAATTGTTAAATACGAATAACAACATTATATCAAGAAATGACTCTATAATACTGATGCTAAATAGAGGTTAGAGAGAGAGGATATGTTTACTTGAATGTTTCTTCTCTACACGTCTAGCTGGTTGACCTTGATGATTGCTACAACAAAAATCCAACTTCGACATATATGATAATTCACATACTTCTGTTGGTTTCTGTATTCTACAAAGGACAATAGGTATGTCATCCAAGATGAAAAAAAATTTATTACCTACAGATGCATCATCAACATGTTTCTTTACACTACCAACATTAACATCAACAACTATATCGCCCTTCACAACAATATCTTCTCTTACAACGTTTGTATCCCAAAATGTAACACTTTTAAGACTTAAAATTTTGTCAATCTTCCCAACACATTATCACCCACAACATTTTTATTCACTAGTGTAATAAAATTATCGTATTTAGTGTACTTTGAGATTTTATTATTAGGATAATTGACCAATCAATTTCTTGACTATCCTCCATTTCAGTATTCATAAACTCTGCATTTGCAGTACAAAGTGGTGGGATAATTTTTGACACTTTCTAATTTGAAAATTAGACCAACTGTCCTAACTATTTTTACCAACTCCTACAATTTTATTTCCACTTAAACTTGGTGTAAATTTTTAAAATTTAAAATTTGGAAAATCATTCCAGTCACCATCAATAATTCTAACAACAACTTTTGTATCAATATGATCTCCTACATCGATGTTTTTTGTCTAGTATCATCAACCACATTATCACCTATATGGTCGACCTGTGGTGTATCATTAGTTTGCAGTTTTGCATTGTCAGCCATATTAACACTTATGGGATTCTTCATAGGTATATCATCATTTTTCACAGCCACATTATTACCACTATGATCCCCATTCGATGTGGAAAACTGTTTGAAAAAGTTCATAGAAATATTAGTATATAAAGTGTATACAAGTCTTGTTAAGAAAAATAATTAGAAAAATACCTTAGAAGCCTCATTTTTATGTAGCTCTCTAAAGATCAAATCAGATAACAATTTCATAAAATCTTTCATTGACGAAACCTCATCCTTTAGCTAATCATCTTAAAAAGTGAAAAGAAAAAACAACAATTTTAACAATACACAACTAGTTTAAAGCTATTATGTATTTTTAAAACACTTACACAAACCAAATTCAAATCAGTTCTTAATAGTTTCAACTCATTTTCTGAATTCATGAGACTCTCTTCTCTCATATGTTGCTTGCTCGAACCAGGTAAACTACCATATTTTATGTTCACAACGTGCTCCTAGTGAGGCACTGGTTCAAAACACAGGCAATTGGAGAATGCTTTTCTCAAGACACATTGGTTTGATATTAGTTAACTCCACCTAAACATACAAAATAGGAAAAATTCAAAAAATTAAAATAATAGTATAAGTAAAACAACACATTGATATTAAGTTTAAAAATAAACTAAGTACCTATGTGTTACTATATCACTAAATTTAGACTTTACCTATTTATAGATTGGAAAAGTCATGACAGACCAATTTTGAATACAAGGCACACTATCTCCAACTTGAACAACTAGTTTATTGTTAGCATATGGGAAATATTCATAAAATCAACATTAAAATGCCAAGAAAAAACCACCAGACCAATACATAGAGTTTCTCTTATAAACCTAATACTTCATTGATTTCAACATCACATGAAAATACAACTTTCCCTAGGTAAATGTTTCATACTGACCAAACTAAACCAATAAAAAGTCATCCTTCGTTATAAAGTCATCATATCTGATTGAAAAAAAGAACTGTGAATGAAGTATAAAATAACAATCTGTAATGCCTCATCAAATTCTTATTTTTTTGAGAAAATGGTTTTCAGCTGAATAGTTGTAATTTTGGACTGACTAGAAAAGTACTAGTCCACCAGGCAATTGGATTGACTCAAATTACAAGTCATTGTATAATCACCTACACATTTTAATACACTTACAATTGCAAACTATGACAAACCAAATCAATGCTTTGTGTCATTCCCTTTTATCCATATCTCATCATCTCAAGTAGACAGAACTTCCCTGAGCAGCATGCCATATATCAATTAATTTGGAGTGAAAACAGTTGGTATATCTAAAACCTATCTAAAATATGTCTTTCTAAAAAAATTTAGTTGCGTCTTATCTAACATAGTTTTCAACTCGATCGGGATTAATAAATTTATATGGATGCTAACATGAGTCTTATAATACTAGTTAGACAAACAACAAAATTCCAAACATGAAATTAAAAGGTGTATTTCTAAAAAAAATTACAAACATACATATATTTAAAAAACATAACCACATATATACATACTCATAATGATATACATTGCACACACGACTACAACAACAACATCATATCAAGTGAAGTCCCATATTGCACACATGACTTTTTATAACAAAAGAATTAATTATACATCAACTATACCAAAATAGACATTATTATAGTAAAAACTTTGAATATACCTCAACATCAAATAGATTGTAATTTGGTTTACTCGGTTGAACAGAAACCTGGTGCCTATTATTTTTTGAGGATCCAGTCTTATCATCACCAACCTATAGACAAATGCGCTTTTTTATTTTCTTCGAAGGAACAACAAGGTCTTCATCAACCTTCTGCTTTCCTTTAGAATGATTTTTTTCTTGAACTTTGGATGGACCTATAACTTTATTGCTCTATGAATGAGTCATTCTCTGAAAAGAAGATTGACAATGAGATGTGGCTTTTGGATCATGGGGAGAATTACTTTGAGACCTACTGGTAACTCAAATAGATGGATAAGGTTCCATTTCTTGACCCTTTTTCTTCAACTTAGAAGTATTAGGACTATGATAATTCTTCACGTGAATCCCTGTATTTGATGATTCTGTGAAATCATCATCAACAACAATAAATTTGGGGTCAAGATTGGCCCCTTTACCAGCTTATTTTAGCCTTCCTTTGTACTTATATTTTGCTTCATTATGGCCACAAGCATAAACAAATAATTATCTTCAGAGTTTGCATGAAAAGAACAACAAGAAGGATTTTGATGTTGATGTTGATGTTAATCGATTAAAGGACAGTAGAGAAGAAAGAGGAATTTGGGTAAGTATAATTAGAAAAGAAAAGCGTGTTCAAGCTTGTATCAATAGTATGCATTTATTGATATTAAAATTTGGGAAAATACAAGTAGAGATCATATGGCTAAAAAAATGATAGTAAAATGGCTCGACGAGCTTCAAGTGTCCATTTTGAAAAAAAATGTGGGTCATTTCTTTTGCAAATGTCTACCCCGTGTCATTTTTCCAATGTTAAATGACACTTCTCGACCTACCCCACAAATGACTCATTTAAATAGTTAATATAGAGATATTCTCTCCAAAGCCAACCAAGGGGAGATATAGGACAAAACTTGCAAGGTTAATGTATTCTTGGAATTTTAGGAGTGCTATTCAAGCCATGACATTATAAAAATAAAACTTTCAGACCTCATGTAGGGCCTACATACACCTCGTGAAAGAACAAGGATTATAACCTCTCAAAATTAATGTTGATGCACAAATGATCATATATATTTAAATAATAATTCTAATCCTTCCATAAATACTTTCCCACTTATGATTTGACACATATCTTAAGAAATAATAGATAGAGAAGTGATTTTACTATATCAACATTTTAATATATTAATTTTTTTTCTTTGACAAATGCAGTGAGTGATATATTGTACTTAATAATAGAGATAAAATAGATAAAAATAGGTAAATTATTCATGATTTTATAAAATGATCAAGTATTATTGGTCTCAAAATAGAAAAGTGGATAAGTAAGATGGACAGAGGGAGTATTCTACTAATTTAATTTTTGATTGTAGGTACCTGATCCAACAGTTGGATGAGTCTCTCTTAACTTAAACATCCAGTGATCAAAACATCATTGCATATATCATGCAGGGTAAAGTTTGACATATAGTACTTCGGACCAGATCTATCCCATTTTCTTTATTGGAAGAACATTTTTGTTGAAATCTCTATATATGATGGTTGATAGTTCGGGAATAACTTTTGTTCTGCATATTACTATAACTATTGATGTAACTGCTAATATATATTACTCCTATCCCACCCCCATGAATTTGACATCCCCATTAGTTTAGAAAATGATATTAACTCTAAGATATATCTTTTTTTAGCGCCTTGCTCGAATTCTTTTATGAAGGATAATTTATATTTTTAATGAATCTCATCCATAGAAGTTGGGTGCCCTTATTTAGAATCAACATAAAGTGTAGGGAATTAATTGTTGAATATTTTATTTAAATTAAATCAATAATTATAAGTATTTTAATGAAACAAGGCTTTTTTAGTGAAGAGATATCTTTTGGATGAAGATGTATCTTTTAGATGAAAGATTGTATTCTTTTATTTTCTGATTTTACAATTCTTTTAGACTCAACCTCTTCTGATTTCTAACGTATATTTTAGAGAAATTCTTCACAGAGTACTTTTTCTTACAACATTTCCAAAAGAGTTATTTTCTTCCCAAAAAGATTATTTTCTAAATTTATTGCTTTGAAGAATAGTTTATTTACTACTTGCTTAGTGCAGAAATATATAGGCTTGTAATATCCACTAAAAATATTTGCATACAATCCCATAGAAATATCATAGAGGAGAAGGAGAAAATATCATTTTCAGAAAAGTATTTTGTGCGTGTTTCAAACCTCCAATCCAATATTTACTATTCATATTATCCAATATTATAAACACAATATTTGATAAAAGGAAAATATAATTTCTACGATTCAATGGATGCTTGGAAGACTGATTAATTAACCAGGAAAAAGATTAAAAAAAATAAAGAGACAATGTTAGAAATTGTATCTGACGCTGGGAATTGTGCTAGAGAAGATGATGATATTCATTACAGTAGCACCACATGGGAGTTTTCTATCACTTTCTAGTGTAACTTTAACATCACCTTATGATCAAGCCTAGTACATGGAAATAGAGGAGTTATTTTTTTAAAAAAAATAAAGTAATTAAGGGAGAAGTAAGAAGATGCAGCACCAATATGGCTTGTTTAACACATAAGAAGAGTAATTTTTGTGACGAAATCGCCAGGCGGCTGCACAGTTAACTTCGAACAAAGTTGTTTTATTTAAAAGTTTTGTTTTGGATTGTTGAAATAAATGGTCCTCCAATATTCTACAAGGATATAGAATTATGGCCAAAAGATAAAGCATTGTGAAATGACACTTCATAAGGACTTCGCAAGGAACATAAGTATCACTCTATTACTTTGACAGATAGTTGATTTGTTGGCATCAAATCATGTTCTACTTCTTTTAACCCTTCTTATTATTTATTTATAAATTTTAACTTTTGTTAATTTGTGAAATCTATAACATAAATATTAGGGTAACTAATATACTTGTGATGGTCTTGATATATGAATGATAATTAGAAATAATATTTTCTTATGTGATCATTGTGATATGTTATTCTTGCGTAAAGATCATATGTCAAATAACTTTAAGTTGAATAATGATATGAAAATTATATTTTTTACAAGTATGTGTGCATAGTTGCAAAGTATTACAAATGAATAAGACATTTCTAAACATGAGTTCGTGAATTCAATTTTTTCTATATGTAATATGAAAAGGTGCCTAATATGTCTAAAGTGTAGAGGTGTTTGGCATGTGATTAGAAGTCAACATTAGTCTTAGCATTTAGTATGATCCTAACTTTCTATTTTAATGGATATGTGATATTGTGGATAATGTATTGATATATTGATCGTAACAAATGAAACAAAAATCATAAGAGCTTTTATTTTTACATTTATAATGAAGGATCTTGGAGAAAGTGGTACTACATTGTATATAAATATCATACAAAATAGTGAGGGTAATGTATTGAGTTAATCTCGTTGAATTGAGAGAAGAGTGCTAAATAAATTTATCTTCTTACACATAAAGAGGCTAACACCCTATTTGATTCTAGATTGAGTTAACTAAAAATGATGAATGCATTATAGTGTAATTTGTGTATGAAAATACTATTGAAAATGGTCAGTAGCCGAGTTATTGATTTTCCTTAGAAAACTAAAGAGTTATAAAATTTTACGTTTCATACTATTTTATAAGGATATATCGATACAAGTTGGTACTGGATATGTGAAAAATAAATAAATAAATTTACCACATGATGGATGTTTAACTTGGGAGGAGGTATAATTTCTTGAAACCAAGAAATAGACTTGCGTATTAGTAGAAGCAAGCTAATGTGTTAAGTGGTTTATGGATCATCAGGAGAATCCATTGATTTTGAAAAATATGATCTCAATTTTGTGATATGTTATTTAGATCATATGTGAAATAACTTTAAGTTGAATAATGATATGAAAATTACATTTTTTACAAACATGTGTATAGTTGCAAATTATTACAAATGAATAAGAGATTTAGAAACATGAGTTCGTGAATTTAGTTTTCTATATATATGATATAAAAAGACACTTGATATGTCTAAAGTGCGGAGGTGTTTGGCATGTGATTAGAATTCAATATTAGACTTAGCATTTTGTATGACCCCAACTTTCTATTTTGATGGATATGTGATACTATTGATACTATATTGATATGTTGATCATAAAAATTGAAACAAAAATCATAAGAGATTTTATTTTCACATTTATAATGAAGGATATTGGAGAAAGTGGTACTACATTGTGTATCAAGATCATACAAAATAGTTAGGGTAATGTGTTGAGTTAATCTCATTGCATTGAGAAAAGAGTCCTAAGTAAATTTAGCCACTTCCACATTAAGAGGGTAGCACCCCATTTGATCCTATATCGAGTTAACTAAAAATGATGAACATATTATAGCGTAATTTGTGTAAGAAAATACTATTGAAAAGGGTCAGTGGCTGAGTTCTTGATTTTCTTTAGAAAACTAAAGAGTTACTAAACTTTACGTTTCATACTATTTTATAAGGATATATCGATACAAGTTGGTACTGAATATGTGAAGAATAAAAAAATAAATTTACCACATGATGGGTGTTTAACTTGGGAGGAGGTAAAATTTCTTGAAACCAAGAAATAGACTTGTGCATTAGTAGAAGCAAGCTAATGCATTGAGTGGTTGAGGTATCATGAAGATAATCCATTGATTTTGCAAAATATTAACTCAATTTGTTGATACTCAATCCACTCTAATTCGAATATATAAAGTTTATATAATTGGAATTCAAAAGTTATATAAGTCCTTGACTATGTGAAAAAGTTAATTCAGGGTGAAATTATATCTTCTTTCACATTAGTGGAGTCAATGAATTAAAATAATCTATTTACTAAGTTTTTTAAAAGGAAGTTGTTGAATATATCTTCAAGTTTGATTATTAGGTCCACCGATAATGGCAATCCTACCCAGCACTATGAAATGAATAGTTATGAGTTCAAAGGTTAACAATAAGTTATTGATATGTGGATGTTTCAATACTTAAGTAAGAGATATACTAGTATTGATTGTCATAGATTAGAGGGTTGAGTTCTAATACTCTTAATGAGCTTATATAACAAAAATATTTAAAGAACTTCACCTATATAAACATAGAAGTGGTGTCACTTCAATTAAGAGTTGTAGTTACTCTCATAAATGTTCATGAATCTTGAATAACATATGGCCATAAAAGTGTTAAGCATATTGAGTGGAATGCATAAATGAAATGTTTATGTGTGTAGTTTCACCGATGTTATCTCAAGGAATAACACATTCAAAGCTATTATGCAACATGATTTAGATTTCCTCTTGTGGCATTGCAGTAAAGTATTGTTCAAATCGAAAGATACATTATGTATGAACATGACTTGATCTCTGTGTTCTAATTTATATTTAAATAAGTGGGGGATTTTTAGAT
The DNA here is from genome assembly GCA_030864215.1 of Capsicum pubescens. Taxonomy (NCBI): domain Eukaryota; kingdom Viridiplantae; phylum Streptophyta; class Magnoliopsida; order Solanales; family Solanaceae; genus Capsicum; species Capsicum pubescens. The sequence goes on along the minus strand of CM061545.1, from coordinate 135,638,759 downwards.
ATTTTTTTAATTAAATCAATAATTATAAGTATTTTAATAAAGAGGTGTCTTTTCAGTGAAGAGGTATCTTTTAGATGAAGAAATGTCTTTTAGATGAAAGGTTGTATCCTTTCAATTCTTTTTAAACTCAACCTCTTCTAATTTGTAACATATTTTTTAGAGAAATTTTTCACAGAGTACTTTTCCTAACAACATTCCCAAAAGGGTTATTTTCTTTCCAAGAAGATCAAGTTCTTGATTTCTTGCTTTCCAGAAGAATCTCTTAACTATGTGCTTAATGCAGAATTCAATAGGCTTGCCATATATACTAAAACTATTTGCATACAATTCCATAGTAATCTCATAGAGGAGAGGGAGAAAATATCATTTTTAGGTAAGCATTTCGTGTGTGTTTCAAGCCTCTAATCCAGTGCTTATTATACATCCAACAATAATCAAAACCTCACAAGACTCAACTTGTGATAAAAACAAGTCATATGTGTTCTCTACTTTACTTACTACTCTATATGCCAACAAAGAGGAGATTACCCAACAATAGAAATTGTTTTGTCATATTTAAGTCTTACACTAAGCATTTGGAATGCACATTTTTATAACAACAACAACAATAACAACATACCCAATATATTCCCACCAAGTGGGGTCTGGGGAGGATAAGTGTACGCAGTCCATACCTCTACCTTAAAAGGAATAAATATTTGTAATGCTGGGGAATTTTATTGACACAGAGAATCATAATCACATACATTCAAATAGGAAATCATCCTAGAAACAAAGGGTAAAATAAAAAAAGGGAGGTTCCAGAGTGCTAAAACTTTAGCTAAGAAAATAAAATACAAGTTATTCCATGCCTTTCAGTCTACTGTTGCTTCCTTTTATAGTTCAAGTCATGAATGGACAAATAGTCTACTACACATCATTATTTGCTGATATTGTTCTAGTTTTTTTAATTCCTAATACTACACCTTACTTTATATGCATGACCAAGTTGGTCTTCATGCTCCTCTAAGCCAAACTATTAAGTAGAGTTTATAACAATACTCCTGCACTGACTAAGAACCTTTTCCTCTAGGTTCAAGTTATGCAACTTGCACTCATGAATTTTTATACAAGCATAAAGATCACAAAAGAGTACAAGGCATTATCAAAGGTTCAAGCTTCAAAATTGGCAAGTGTTTGGAGCCTTTTAAAGACTTGTCAAGTTGAAGGAGGAGAAGGTAACCACTACACCTAAGAGGCACCTCAAGTGAAGGGTATTGAATAAAATTTACATCCCAAAGTGACATCCAAGAGGTTCCTACTCTCCCCTATTCATTAAGGGCAATTTTGACATTTGTTATGTAATAGTATAAATAGACACTTTAGTGGGTGTTTTCATTAGCTTTTATGAATATTGAGAGAATACTCTTTTAGATTGTAATTTTTCTATTCCTTAGATTAGTATATCCAAAACTTGAGGGATTAATACATTTGATGGATTTCACTTATGTTGAGCAATTGGAAAGAAAGGTGTGATTGAGGAGTGTGAATTCCTTTGGTCCACCTAAGAGTGAGGTTCAATATAATCTTTATGAGGTGTGTTTGAATGTTTTATACACATTCTAGTGCTAATAATTAGTGGTAGTAAGGGTCTCATTACCTATCCTTTTCATTTCATGCATTTCTACTTCATCTCTTTTCTTCTATGTGTTGTTTTCCTTGTCTTATTCAAGTTTAGTTGTTGATTTTTGAATTCCTTAGTTAGATTTTGTATTATTTGGTATAAAATCCTTGTTTAGGGTTGTTCATACAACCCTAAGTTTTGGTTTTAGTGTCCTTATCAAGAAAATCCCCACAAAAATAGTCAAAATCCAAAGAAAAATAACAAAAAAATGATGTCTAGTAGTGTCTTATTGTAGATCCGAAACTTAAACCCTATATCTACACATTTTTGTTTTGTTTTGGAAGTTTCTTATGTGGTATCCTTCTTGTCTAGCACCTAGGGAGTCTAGATCTACTCTTGGAACAAGATTTGGTTGAGTTTGAGCTAAGACCTCCATGGATATGGCATTTTGAAGCTTCTAAGCTCTAGATCCATGTGGGTTTTTTATTTTAAAAATTGGTTGATCTTGGTTTGTGGATATTTGAGTTCATCTTGTCCTAAGGAACCTAGATATATAAAAAATTAAAGGTTAGGGTTCATTTGAGTGAAGGTCAAACTTTGATCAACTCTTAAATATTCATCTTGTTCTTCTACCTTCATCAAGTCTTGTTAAAGAAGAATATTCAAAGAGTGTATTTGATCCAAAAAGGGATGGAAAGAGAGTGTACTTGGTTTTTGTGAAATAATATTACTTGGCATATTCATTGTCATCCAAAAGAAATAAGAGACAAAGGAATAATCAAAGTACAAAATCACGTACAATCCAAGTACAAAGGGGGGGGACCATTTCTTTTTGAATTCAAATTGGAGCTTGAAAAGGGCTCTAAACTTGTTGTTTTTCCCTCCAAAACCATTTTCTTTTCTTCCCTAAGGAGTTATTCCGAGAGTGACATTTTGGGATTAAAAATTTTGTAGCTCAACGTCCAATCCAATAGTGCCACATCATCAAGTGTAAACAGCCAAATCAAGTTCTAAGTAGATTTTTCTAGTTTCTAATTTTTTATTCTAGTTTCTTGTAAGTTAATTCTGTCACTAATTAGTAAGATAGGAAGTTCCTACTATGTTGGTAATTAGTCTAGAGTTTATTTATTTCGTGTCTTCGATTATTTTGTTCTTTTCTCATTTTTAATTTGTATTAGTTTGTTGGTTCAAGTCCATACATCATTTTTATATGAATCATATAAAAAAAATAGATTTCGGGCCAAAACATATTCACCACTCATTCACTTGCCAAGTATTTCCAAGTTTTCAACACTTGTGAGACCAAGTGTGAGGTGAGATCCGAGTGTGAGTATGGTGAGGTTTATTGAACTAACATGTTTGTTAGTTTTGTAGGTTTATGATTGTTTGTTAGGTACAAGGATCATGGAACCTAAGAGTTCAAGTATTCCCTTACTTAGGAATGATGTTTTGGGAGTCTTGATGGCTTAGTTTGACACACTAACCCGAGACTTGAAAGGTGATTTGGACATTATGAAAGGAGACTTGAATTGTTTGAAGGGTTAGGTGACTACCATTAATGGGAGACTTGATAGTGTTGAAAGTATAAGGAACTCACGACCTTCTACTCCTAACCCCTACCATACATATTCAAGTGTCCAAGACAATAACTCCTGAATGACCATGACACCCGAAACTCTCCACCAAATGCTTTATCCTCCAAGAGATCCAAAAACCAAGCCACTAAACCAAGACCAAACCTCTCCTAACTGAAACCTACAAAGGCCATTACATCCCCAAATAAGACAAGTCCAACAAGTAGGACTTGGAACTCAAACTCCGCCATAAAATCCAAATAACAAGTGCTAAATCCCTTTAACCAAAGACCAATTATTCCACATAACTAAACACCTCCAAAAAATGCTAACTACCAAATAACAAATCCCATGAATCAAAGACCTTACCCTCGATAACATCCAATGCCACAAGTCCAAGCTCCAAATAACCAAAGGCCTTATAACCCTAAATAAAGACCCCAAAACCGACATCAACCCCCTCATTTTAAAGACTATGGTAGTGGGGAGCAAGAAGGTTATGATGTTCCTAATGATATCTATTGATTTGAGGAATAAATGAGGGCAATACATGATCAAGGAAGGCATTATGAAGGAAACCAAGGGCAAGAAGTAAGACAAGGAAACCGAGAGGTGGGATTCTTCTTGTGAAAAACTTTTCCAAGTGAATGATCTTTCCAAAGTGAAGAAAACTTCCTATGCTATTGCTCACTTTGAAAGATATGCAAACACTTGGTCGGATTACACCAAGAGATTTGGTGATGTGTTGATTCGTGTCCAACCACCTCCTTGGGAGATGTTGAAGAGACTAATGAGAGAGATATATGTCCCAGAGCATTATAGAAATGAGATCCTTTCCAAGCACTACAACCTAAGTCAAGGAAGCAAGAGTGTCATGGCCTATTATGATGAGTTCCAATAACTTGTCTTGAAGCTTGACCATAGAGGTGAAAAAGTGAAAAATGATGTCATTCTCTTCAAGGTTAGGTTGAATAAGGACATATCTTCCTATTTGACTCTCCATAATTTGGAAACAATTGATAGTATCTTCCAAGCGGCCATGGAGATTGAAAGAGAGAACAAAGAGAAGTCGACCTACAATCTCAAAATCTAACAATGTTTGGGTTTGTCAAAGAACAACGAGGTAATTCAATATTCTTCTAGTTGTAACAAGGAAAAATTCCCTTTATCTCAAGCTCATAAAACTGTGACCAAGGCTGCCCAACTCAATCTTCCAAGAAATGAAGGTAAACCTACTTCTACTTCTCATTCTAAGGGTTTACAATGTTTCAAGCATCAAGGTTTGGGACATAGGGTAAGTGAGTTCCCTAACCTACATAATATGATTCTAAGCAAGGGAAATTTGTATTATCTTGGAGGATAAGTGGAGTTGGAACCCAAGGAGAGTGATATCGACTCTCAAGATGGAGAGTATGTAGAATCCAAGACTAAAGAGGAAGGAAGTGAGGAAGATGTGTTTCCTTGTGTGGGTGAATGCGATGTTCCTAATTATGTGGTGAGAAGTACCATGTTTAGTAAGGCCTTGTATGATTCAAATCAATGAGAAAATCGTTTTCACACCAAGTTCCTTATTAAAGAAAGTGTGAGTTCAATTATCACAGATAGTGGGAGTTGTGTGAATATTGCTAGTGTCACCTTGGTTGACCACTTGAAACTATCCACTACCCCTCACCCAAATCCATACAAGCTTCAATGGTTAAACAAGTGTGGTGAATTTAAGGTCAAACGATAATGTGTCAGTAGATTCAAAGTAGGGAATTATTATGATGAAGTGTCATGTGATGTAATCCCTATGCAATCATGTCATATATTGTTGGTAAGACCTTAGCAATTTGATAGGCACACTATACATAATGAAAGGTCTAATAGATACACCTTTGAACATGGTGGCTAAAAGTTAACTCTTCTCCCTCTTCCACCATCTAGTGTGAATGAAATCTAAGAGAAAATAGAGAAGTTGGGTGAGAAAAGAAACAAGAAAAGGAAGGGGAGGTCTTAGATTGTGAACTTGGAAAGGGAAAAGCAAATTTAATTGTTGGACTTGCCCACAAATATTCCTTGTTACTTCCTAACCCAAAAGCTATCATTTTGCCTAGCTTTTATTCTTCTTATGTGCAGATAAAAGATAAAATGATATACAAGAAAGATCTAAAAGGAGCTCCACACAAAAGCATGAGATATGAACTAGTGACTCCCTTGATCGAGATCTCCAAATAAGTGGATTGCCCAAGCCTAACCCGATGTAACTTTGCTACTCTCAACACTTACTTGAACTTAAAATCTTATGATTTAGTGTCTTGTGAAGTGGTTTTGGGTTTACAAGTGCATACCTCCATCCTTAGTAACACTTTTATTGTGAATAATGATCAACTTGCTCTTAAAACTAGTTCACTACTTGAATATGTGAATTTTGGAATTGAAGGCCCTCAAGTTAGTGTTGATTCTTGTAATGTCGATCTTGTCAATGAGTTTGGTCCTTTGAGCTTGTGCTATGACTTACAGACATGAGAATGTTGTCAGATTTTTTTTTCTTTTATTCTGACAGCTTAGATTTATTTTTGGTCCTTTTTATTTATTTCTTCCAATATTATTTTAATTCTATTTCCATGTTGGGATGATTTTAGATTTACCTATAGTGGATTGTAGGATAGGTACCATCATCGACCTAATTATGGATCATGACAATTTAGTTCTTTAAGACTTATGTTCTATGTGCCCGATTTTATACCCTAAATGTCTGATTGAATTCCTAAGCACACCTAGCACCCAGATTGCATAACATACATTAGGCAAATTGTGAGTCAAATTTGTTAACATAATATTGTTGACCCTGATAATTTTTTAATAAATGAATGATGCTTAATAGCTTTTTCATTTATAGAAATAAGATAGAGATAACAAAAATAAAAAGTTATTATATTGTATATTCACTATTTAAAAATACTGTGAGGGCAAATATCACTTAACATTTTTTAAAAAAATACATAATTTTATATATTCTTTTACCATTCTTCTTTATATTATTGTAATTTATACATATATACATACATACACACACAGAGAGAGAGACATATATATATATATATATATATATATATATCAAAATCATCAAATTTTATTATTTTGCTTTGAAAGCAATTTCAATTTTATTCACGATGATGTGACATTTATATTATAGTATTAATAAATTTTATTGATTATCTTCTTTTAGAGACGTAAAATTGTATAGTGATATAGTAATATATTATGATTTTTTATTAAATAAAAATTAAAATGTTACTGTTGATTTGCATCTCATACTAGCTTTTATATCATTGTTTTATTTATCTCATAAAATTGTATCTTATACTTGCAAATTCATGTTACAAGTTTTATTTTCTTTGAATTCCTTTAATCATGTTTTAATCATTTAAAACTATTAGTTTAATTATATGATTTTTATTTTGTTATAATGTTTTCTTGTATTTTTAATTAAAACTTTAAAAATTCATGGGACTTATGCCCCCTACCTCGAGGATGAAGCCTTACCTCATGCTAAGAAAGCTGTAAGACCCTGTAAAATTTTGATTATTTTATTTTTGACCCTTCCACGTGCGTAACATAAATTTTTGACTTGAAATATGATTAGGGATGTTAAAAGGGTATTTTGAGAGAGTTTTAGAATTTTTAAAAGAGGTTTGGGGCCATTTTTTTACCCCGAGCAAGTAAGCCCCATGATAATGGCGTGCCACGCCACTTAGACTCCGCGATAAGGGCGTGGCATGTAGGCGAATCTCTATGATAGTAGCATACCATGCCATTGTGTATTTTTCATCCAATTTTTCTTTCTTCACTTGGGGTGAGGGTTTTTTGGTCCTTTTACCCCTTAAATAACTTTATAACATTAGAGTGACCCTTTTTCTTCAGTTTTAAAACATTAAACCCCATTATTTTTCTTTTTAACTCCTAACCTAAGAAGGCTCAAGGGTCTTACAAAGAATTAATCATTTAAGCTTCAAACTTTAATTTCTCTAAAATTTCTTCTATATTTCAGGCATGTTTCTCATTCCTTAGCTTTAATTTTCCATTGTGGTTCTTATTCAATCAATATTTATGTGCTTTAACTGATGGGTTTGAAATTGGGTTGAGGGATGTTGATTGTTATTACTTAAATTTCTTTTCCCTAGTTTTAAAAAAGATTATTCATAATTTAATTTATGGTTTATGGGACTGAATTGGGGCATTGTGGTAATGGTTGGAATGGATGACATGGGTTGCCCCAAATTGATGAATTTTTGGCTTTGTAATGACATTAACCTTAAACAACTTTAAAAATATTGGTTTTGTACATGTAATTTACATCATTTAACTTACCTTTGGAATATTGCATTGCATTAAAGGATAATGGATAGTAAAATTAATTTGGATTTCCCTAGGTGGCCATGGTTTTAGATTTTAAAGGAAACATGAAAGTCTAATGGTTAAATGGACTGGTTTGTCATAATTGAATTACCTTGCAAACATATTAGTATGATGATACCATATTGGAAAAGGACTTAATAAAGATTCCTTGGTTAATGGTTGGGTGTATCTGCAAACTATTTAATTTGAGCTTAAAATGAATTATGTAGCTCACCGTGAAGGTTTAGTCCCGAAGGGATCAATACTAGAAACCATATTTTCCTGTGTGGGGGTTGATATGACCATATTTATGAATTAACGTTGTATTTTGGATGACTATCATTTTTGTGTCGTTAGCCTTTCCTTGGGTGATGTGGTTAACACGCACTAGGCCCTTCTAATAGAGGAGTTGGATCCATATAGCTTGTGGGTTCCTTAAGGATAGACAAAGCTAGATAGTTTAGGTTAATGGTTTAAACTCTCATGTTTATAACCTTTGACCCTATCCAGACATAATATAAATGTATATATAAATATTATGTATATGGTTTTGACTTCTCTTTGGCAATGCCATTATTTTATCCCTTTCCCCTAAGTTACATGCCAATATTTTCCCCACTAACCATTCTTGGAAGATGCACCATTTGATAATGTAGGGTTTGAGGTATATTTTGTTACCTCTGTGTAGTGTTAGGTGGTGTGGTATGTCTGTTAATCCAATGTGAAGTGGTGAGCCTCCATCTTTTAAAAGGCTCGGTCATTTCATTGGTTTCTTTACTATCTTAGTATTTTTAGATTATCTTTTTAATAGTCGGGGGCTTTTTTTGACTTAGTTTGCTATTCTTGATTTAGATCCTTTTGTGGATAAGTATTGAGTTGGTTGTTTGTTTGATTCTTAAAACTTTCACTTGATTTGTCTATCCTTTTTATTATTATATTTGGTTCACTTCTCCTGTTTACATTTATGAGCTCTATAGGATTTTCTAAGGGGGTGGTCTCTAGCGCTCGGTGGGATTGGGATACCCGTCATGACTAGGACCTAGATTGGGTAATTAAAACCTTGGTATTAGAGAATGGTTTAGGGTCATAGGGTGTCTAAAAGTCGTGTCAAGTAGAGTCTCTTTTATGGATTGTAGCGCACCTTACTTATAAGGGGGAGGCTATGAGTCATTTAGGAATGTTTCCTTTTCTTGTGTTCTATTTGAGGTTGTAGAGTCTGGTATTGTGAAACTTCTCTTACTCTTGACTTACTTGAGTTTCCAATTATGCCTCCCAAAAGATTTCACGGTTGTAGAAAATCCATTGGAACCTCAGTCCCACTAGAGGAAAATACGGAGGGAACTCGCCTTATTTATGAAGTGCAGACCCAGTCTAGTGTCCCTACTCCTGTTTGTGTTGCTTCATGTGGGGTTTAATTGATCTCGACTAGTCTTCCTTGGACTTCTCATGCTGGTGATACCTATGCTCGGTCACCTCAGGGATATTCTCTAATGCGGAGTTCCATTAATCTATGCATATGTTGCTATTATTTCATATGGGGTCACTCGAGTTGGCTAATTTATGAGGTTGAATGCCCTAACTTTTATGGGCTCTAAGGTTGAGGATGATCCCTAGGGGTTATTGATAAGATGGAGAAAATTCTTAGGGTTATGCATGTTACTGATTCAGAGGGTGTAGAGTTGGCTGCCTATTGTCAAAAGATGTCGCTCACTAGTGGTCTAAGGAGTAGAAAGCAATAAAGGGTGATGATGCTGAGCCGACAATGTAGGATGGTTTTTAGGTGTTTTTCTTGATTACTCTTTCCTCAGGAGTTAAGGAAGGCTAAGACTGATTTGTGAGCCTAAAGCAGGGTAAGATGAGTGTTAAGTAGTATGCCCTAAAATTCAAGAAGCTGACCTATTATGCTATGTATTTAGTGTCTAATATCAGATCCAAAATGAGAAAGTTTGCTTCTGGTTTGTCCTGTGATTTGGTATTAGAGTGTAAGGCCACCATGCTGAATAATGATATGAACATCTCCAGACTGGTGGTTTATATGCAATATATAGAAAATGATAAAAAAATAGATGGAGATAGGAGAGAGGCAGATCAAGAAGTTTAGATATTCCGAGCAGGGTGCAACCCAATAAAATAGTGAGAGAGATGGTAGATAGTGGACCATGAAGAAGAATTGAGGAGATTCATATTCGACAACTAGTGATCCTTATTCTAAGACTTTTGGTGATCATTTTTTTAGGCTAGCAGTGGTCCTAAGGCATAGGGGGGCCAGTCTTAGGCTAGTGGATCTCAGTCGGGCCCACTTTCCACCCATGTCAATTTTGTGGGTAGCTTTATCATAGATATTTTGGGGAGGGAAGGAATTTGTGTTTTAATCATGGTCAGCCTTGCCATCTCCAGCTAAATTATCCGACAGCTAAAGTTGCCACTGGAGCTAATAATGTTTTGGTCGCCACTTCTTTGTCTGTTGCATCTAAGTCCACTATTTCCAGTATAGGCTATGGCCAGAATTGCCTCTATGCACTTGCTACTTGTCAGGAATCTGAGGCATCTTTCGATGTTGTCACTAGTATGTTCCAACTCTTTTCCCGTGATGTTTATTATTTTCTTGATCCAAGTTCTACCCTATCTTAAATGACCCCATATGTGGTTGTACACTTTGGTTTTAGTCTTAAAAATATTTCTGACCCCGTTTCTATTTCTACTCCGATGGGTGAGTCCATTATTGCAAGAAAAATCTGTAGATGTTCTGTAGTGTCCATCTTTCATAGGGAGACATTGGTTGATTTAACTGAATTGGATATGGTGGATTTTGATATAATAATATGAATGAACTGGCTTCATTCATTCTATCCTTCTCTGGATTGTAAGACCCAAAAGGTCAGTTTCTATTTTCCTAATGAGCCAATGATTGTAAGAGAGGGGAGTTCCTTAGTACCCAAAGGGGAATTTATTTCCTATCTTAGATCTTAGAAGTTGATATCCAAAGAGTGTCTGCATCATCTAGTTCGAGTTAAGGATTCTAACTCTGAGGGTCCCTTTTTGTAATCGGTCCCTATGGTTAATGAACCTGATGATCTTCTTTGAATTCCTCCTGATGGGGAAATAGAGTTTGGGATTGATCTTCTACTAGATACTTATATAATTTATATTCCTCCTTATAGGATGGCTCTAGATGAACTTAAGGATCTAAAAGAGAAGTTAATGTAACCACCCATCTTTTTGGTCCTTGAAAATTCTTGAGTTTTCAAACTCATTGCCCAGACTACTACTCTTTTAAAGAGTCATAACACATCATTATAGGCCTTAGGGACCCAATCATAGCTTGTCTAGTATATTGGTATGGAGTTTTTATTGTGACTATGGCTAAGGGCTATAAGTCATAAAGACTCAAAATGAGTCGTATAGTCACATCCCTAGCCAAACCACTGTGATGCCCAAAGTATTCTGCCTTGACTATGACTTGGACCCTACGAGTCATAGTGTCTCTTAAAAAGCTGTAGGGTGTCAGTCATAGGGTTTCCAGAGGGGCTCCCCCAACAATTTTCCAAACTACGACTTATGGCAGCGAGTCATAGTTACTCCTTATAAGTCGTATAGTTACACATAGTCGCTGGAAATAATTTTTTAGTATTTAATTAAGGGTACTTTAGACATTTCCCCTTTTCCCCAAATCATGACCTACGACTTAAAACCCTTCTAGGGTGTCATTATCACTCCAAAACAAATTTGAAATAACTTCTCAATCTTTCTCAATTCTCCAAGGTCAAGATATTTAGGGTTTCCAATAAGTTTATCAATTAGAGCTCCAAAGGGAAAATGTTCTTCATAACTCTTGATATTTTAGGCATGTTACTCTTCCCCAACTATTACTTTGTGAAAGCGTATGTTTAAATAGTTCTCCATGTGATTTTATTTTAATTTTAGAACATGGGTTGCAGGTTTTGAATGATTGTTGTTTACTTGATGTTTCAAGTTTGCATATGCTTTATTTATGTTTTAAATAGTGGTTTTGAAATCAATTTGATGCATGGGTATGGTGAATAAACTAGGGGATGGTGATATCCCTAACTTTTTATAAATAATGACAATTGAATTGGTAATAACCCCAACCCAAATTTTGTGGAACTGGTTTTGAGTACAAGTAAAATTGCCTGGAACTACTTTTGGAACAATTGCATGATGTAAAGAGGTTATTAAAACATTATGATATATATTAATGAACAAAGGGAGTTGTTCTCTGAGTTAATAGAATTCAAATAAGATGTTGATGTTACCTTGGAAGTTAGTTGGTATGACAACACCAACAATGTATGCCTAAATATTTATTATGGTTCAACGAATGGGAATGTATGATAAATATTTTCATGGGGCTTAAAATATGGTTGTGTAGCTAGGCTATGAAAGAAGAGGTACTGAGGGACTAATACTGGAAACCACATTTGCCGATGGGGGGGTCTAAATAGACTGGGATTTGACTTTCCTTACTTATGATCGAGTGATTCAAGTCCACCTTATTATATGATTGAGAGGTTTCAGTCCCCTGTAATACATTGAATTATTGGGTGCTTAAGTCACCTCAGTATATAGTTGGGAGGTTCAAGTCTCCCATTCATATATATAAGATAATTCTTCTGTTCATGTGGCTACACACACTAGGTCCTGACTAGGGGTGAGAGTTGTGGCCCATATATCTTATAGGTACTAATATTATGACGGTTAAGCTACACTATCCAGGTTAAAGATTTAAAGTTCATGCTAATCCTTGTTCCCTATCCCAATATTTTGTGTAAGTATATATATGCACTCACATATGTCAACATGTACATAGAGTTGAACTGAATTTTTGAATTTTCATTACTTTATCCTTATCCTTAAGTTACATGCTAGTGCTCAACCTACAAACCATCTACGAATACTGTATCCCCATGCAATACAGGGTCTAAAGGCAATCCTTCTTTTCCTGAGCAGTTCCAGGTGGATTGGTTCGGTTCATCGGTCATTTGTGGTGAAGTGGTGAGCTTCCATTTTCCTGAAGATTTGATCATTCCATCAGTTTCCTTTTATAGACTAGAATTAAAGAATTCACATTCACATTGTCATTGTCATTGTCAGTGTCAGTGTTGAGGGCATGTCCTGACATAGATTATTTTCACCTTAGTAGAGGCTTTGTGGATATTACTATCGATTGAGTATTGATGTAGACACTCTTAGATTTCTTTTAGTTTATTACTTTTTTATCTTGTTATATGTTTAGATTTGATCCACTGCATGGAGCGTTATATTTTTTTTTCTTGGTAAAAAGAGAGTGGTCTCCGATCCTTGGTGGACTTGAGCTACCCAGCATGGTCAGGATCTGGTTTGGGTTGTGACAAAGATGGTATCAGATCCTAGGTTTGGCTTCATTGGGCGTCCACAAAGTCGTATCAGGTAGAGTCTCTTTTATGGATGTGTAGTGTTCCACACTAATAAGGGAGAGGATACAAGATAGTTAGGAATATTTTCCTTTCTTATTGTTCTATTTCGGGCTATAGAGTCTAAGGTCTCTAATCTTTTCTAATCTCTATTTGTTCGTATTTCAGATTATTCCTCCAAGAAGATCTGATGCATGTGTAAACCCTTCTATCCCGTTTGAGGACAATGTCGACGGAGCTTGTTCTACTTATAGAGTTTAGACCTAGTCTAGGGCTCCAGCTCCTGATTGTGCTTGTCAATGTGGAGTTCCACCAGTCCTCCTCGAGACCCTTGGGCTGATGATGATTATGCCCCATCGCCCAGGGAGACATTTCTAATGCTGAGTTTCCTCGATCTATTCATCTGTTGACCTAGTTAGTGACATCTTAGTCACGTTAGTCGAGTCCTGCTAGTACTGTTGTGAGTTCTTTTGAGATTAATTGAGTCAGGAAGTTTGTGAGGCTTAATCCTCAAACCTTTACTAGCTCTAATTCTAAGGAGGATCCTCAAGGATTCATAGTTAAAATGAAGAATATCTTCTGAGTGATGCATGTTTTTGACTTTGAGGGTGTGGAATTTCCTGCATATCTTTTGAAAGATATGGTATATCAGTGGTATGAGGAGTGATATTAGTCGAGAGGTGACAATTATGAGGTAGCCTTGTGGAATGATTTCTCTGGCGCCTTCTTTGATCGTTTCTTTCCTCATGAGTTAAGTGAAGAAAAAATCGAGGAGTTTGTGAATTTGAGGCAAGGCAGGATGACTGTTAAAGAGTATGACTTGAAGTTTCACCAGCTATCCCATTATGTTTTTTAGCTAGTGACTTCCATATGAAATAGAATGAGGAAATTTACTTCTGCGTTGTCCCGCGATCTGATTATGAAGATCAAGGCTGACTTATTGAACAATAATATGGATATCTCTTAAATTTTGGTGTATATGCAATAGTCAGAGGAGGAAAATAAAAAGCAAAAAGAAATTGGGAGACACAGAGTAAGAAGTTTTGATATTTGGATCAGGGTGGAGGTTAGCTGAAGAGTGGTAGAGATGCTAGAAAATGGTCTTAGAAAAAGAAGGGCAATTCTGGTTCTTATTCTATGGCTAGTGCCCTATATCCTAGGTCATTTGGTAAACATCTTTTTTAGAGAAATAGGGTATTTAGGGAACAGGGTGCCCAATCTTAGGCTGGAAGAGCTCAAGCCCCATTTTATACCCTATGCCGATTTGGTGGGCAGGTCCATCATGGATTTTGTGAGAAGAGGAGGAATAAGTGCTTTAAGTTTGGTCAATTGGGCAACTTGCAGAAAGATTGTCCATCAGTCATATCTGCTACTGTGGGTAATAAGATTCCCTTTTCCATGTCTTCAGCTCCTACGCCAAAGGGTGGCACTTCTAACTTTGGCACTGTTCGGAATCACCTAAATGTTATTGCCACTCATTAGGAATTTGAGGCATCTTAGGATGTTATCACTGGTATGGTACAACTCTTCTCTTGTGATTTGTTTTACTTGATTGATCCCGGATCTACTCTTACGCGACCCAAACTCTAGCCTAGTTATGTCGGGTTTCTCAAGTTCAACAAGGATTGGAGACCACCCCTAATACCCTAACCATCACCCATTTTATACCTCACGTCGGAGAATTTCGAACATAGAACAAGGAAAGAGAATATCAATTTTAAAATATTATATTAAGTCTATAACCAAAACCATCAATTTACAACCAAACATCCAACCAATACCAGTACCAATGCCAACACCGATATCGATACTGCCCATGCTCACAGTAGTCCGACAAAGCCTACAATCAAAACAAAAGAATATCCAGTCGGGACATGCCCCCGACCATAACCAAAACTAAGACCAAAAGAATAGTAGGTACATAAAAATCAATAACATAAAATGGGGTCTTTCGAAGTATCGAAGCTCACAACTTTGGTCTGACTCAAAAGTTTTCCCCGAATCACCTAGTCACTGAGTAGAAGAAGTGAAAGTATGGCTAGTTTCTGCATCGCATAGGGATACAAAATAGGAAGACAATTAGCGGGGTGAATGCTAGCATGTAACTCAGGAATAAAGATAAATTAATGCCATCAATCCAGAGCCAAGATAAATCAATTCACATAACCATAAGAAAGTACATATATACATATATATATATACCATGTCAGGAATAGGGAGAACGGTTTAGAATTTCTTTCAAAACCTTAACTTGGGTTGTGTAGCTTTATCATCATAAGACCACCCACGGGTTATATGGTTCCAGTGTTACCCCTTGAATGGGCCCCAGTGCATGTTAGCCGCACGAACTGGAGATATAATAAATAGTTAGGGATTTCCTTGTACCCTTCGCTCTCCATGATACATATATACGTATATAGACTTGGGGGATTCCTTTGTACCCCTTAAGCATACGGTCATCAAGACCAACACTCATGACAGCAAACATGAGTTTTCAGTCTCCGTCTTTTGGACTCACACTATCACGGCTAGTTATCACAACCCCCATCATTGACCAATTAAAACATTTAACACATAACTGTTCACACCTAATTTATTTCCTCCACAACTAAGTTTAGTCTCGATTTTCATCAATTTTTAAATAAAATTATAATATTTATTTTATCCAAATAAAAAGCTTTTCAAAGTATTTATCTGAGTAATTTTGTCATTTTAAGTAATGATTATATATCATTGTATTCAATTATATGAAATTATATAATTTTATTTCTTAAATATTTATTTAATGGAATATCGGATTTTAATCAAAGCTTCTCTTGAAAATTTATTCAAATGGGTAAAATCTTGATTGAAATATGATTTGTTCTCAAAAATAATTTATTTAGAGAAATATTTATTTGATTTTATCTAATCAAGAAGCTAGGTATTAAAAAAAGTATTAATTCGTTTTGAATTTTAATTTAATTCAGAAAAGATTAGTTACTGTTGTTAAGGGTCTTTGTTTCTCAATTTGAAGTAGTGAGTTACTTGTATCTAGAGATTCAATGTTAATTTTGAAAGGCATATTATAGTGTTCTATATTTGTGGCCTGGTGATTTGCAAAATCACCATTTAATGTTGAAGTTGACCACTTTGGCATACACTTGATAGTTGGCTCATTCACATGTGGGAATTGTAATTCAAGTGCTACTTTTAAGATCTAGCTCCTTTATCGATCCTTGATTATTTTGATTAAAGATCTATTTTTTTCCATGATTATATGCCACGATGAAATGCTAAGTTCTTTTGATATATGTTTGAAGTCATGATTTACTAGTTTTCTTGGTCAAAAATGTCTTTGATTTTCTCCCTTCTAGATTAAAAACTTGTTAGGGTTATAGGTTTTGTTGAAATGGTGTAGAACTAAAATAGTAGTTGGCATAATTGGATACTTTTTATTAGAATTAATCTTTTACTATTTTTCCTAACTTATCTTTCAATATCATTTCTCAAACATGTTTAATATATTATTTGTTTCACCTAGCTTATTGATTTATTTTTTGAAGTATTTTTGTGCATTTAGACGTCGCATTGTTATTCACATACTCCCATGAATTTTTTTCAAATATGTTAATTGACTCCTTTCGGTATTAAAAAAATGTTGTTGCATTAGTATGTCTTGTATTTCATATTTGAGATGTCACAAAAAGATTTCCTCATCTTAGGCTCATTCACCTTTTCTTTCTGTAATGAAAACATGTCTTAGACTATATCATATCATAGTATTTGGTTCAAATATGTGTTGATCTATTGAAAATAGTTATCCAAATTTTAAGCAACTATATTTGTGGGCCTTTGTCTTCCTTTCAAGGATTAGTTGATTATATCGTGCTAGGCTCAATTTTTTGTAAGATTGAGTAAGAAATAGGTTAATTTCCTTTTCGTTGGATAATTTGATTTATTTTTTATTTCATAATATACTATTTCTTTATGCTTGAAAATACTATTTTTTCATCTCATCATTTTTCTATTAAGTGTAGAATATTCTAGCACATATTATCTCTTTTTCTTTTATCCTTTTCTTTGCATGAATCTGTTTTGCATTCCAAATGGACTCCTTTTCCACTTGCATTTTGTAATGGGCCAATGAGGCCAACCTCTTCGAGTCATGTTCGATGTTTAAATTCAATGTCGATTATATGGCGTGCGGGTGCAAGAGGATGGAAGAAGAAGGAAAATAGGCCAAAACCCATTGATGAGGTCGTTAATAGACTTGAAAAGTCTAGATTTTTATTATTGTCTGATTCTTTATTTATTTATTTATTTATCTATTTGTTCATTCATTTGGACTATGAAGCCAAAGCTGTAATTTAATACAGGTGAAGTAAATTTTTATCCCTTCAAGGTCCATAAACTAGCTTAGGATAGGTGCATGTGGGGAAAAATCCCAAATGATTAGACTAGGACAAGTGCAAGTAGGGCAAAAGCCCAAATTATCTTTGGACAAGATTTATGGATTTGGGCCTAATGACTTAAGTCCTTTATTCTCCCCCTTTCATCTTTATATTCTAATTGTTCTTAGTTTTCTTAGACTTAGTTAAAAATCTCCGCTAAGTCGTCAAAATTTATTTTTCACAAATCTTGAAGGAAATTTTTCCCTTAATCATTTTCTTTTCAAAAACCAATTTCCTTTTTAAAGTTAGTCAAAAAAGTTATTTTTCAAATAGTCCGGATAACCGCAAATTAGAGGATACTCTTGGATCCTTAACAACCTTTCAAGAGTATTAATAGGAACCACTTAAATGGAATTTCTAAACTTAAAAGATTTTTTCTGTTTTAAATCATTTAAGTAATATTTTTAGTTTTCTTGATATTTTCACAAAAATCAAGTGGCAACTCTGTAGTTTCTTAAATTTTTTCAAAATTTTCTTTAAGGTTTCAAAATTGTTTAAAATTCAAAAAAAGATATTTTCCAACCCTTCAAATCGAAAAGGGGCAAAACAAAAATGGCAACTCTATTGGGGACTTTAGCTAGGCTCTAACCAAATATTTGAATTAGCTTCTTTGATTGACTGTTATATTATTTAAACTGTTTATGTGCTTATGTGTTTAAATTATTGCAATTATCAACGGTTGCATTCATGGTATAATTTTGCATTTGATTATTAAACTGTTTTAGGGTTTCGTGGATGTTCCGCCCCCTATTGTTCAATTCCAAATCAAGTGTTGGGAATTCGATGGTTTATCTGCACATGAGGCATCTGATGGTTGTTCTTATTTCCAAACTCAAGTCGTTCACTTGGGAACCTGGTCGAATCCCATTTTGGAATCCTAGGATATAACAAAACCAAAACACTATTTAGGCATGAGAATAGGATGACCCAATACCTGAGGGGGTATTGGTCCTATTAGAAAACCTGCCTTACATCTATTTGACCAAGAGTCATAACAATCAATCATCATTTATGTGTTAAATTGAAGGATATAATGTCCGATTGTACAAACCATTGTACCTTGGGTTTGAGAGTTTTATTTAGATAGTTTTCTTTAATCCAAAAAGGGTCTTCATCGGAAGGATATGTAGACGTTTCAAGAAGTTCAAAGATTGAAGGGCTTCCAAGGAGGCATAGTTTAGATTTTCTCCCCTACATGGGATTGATATCATTTATTGCGCTTTTCCCTCATTTTGTATCCCCATTTAATTTATTAATGAAGTCTGTATAATACTTTGGGGGCAATGGAACATCTAAAAAATAACATATATATCCTGCAAATGTTAGGCTTACCTTTGGCGTGAAATTTCCCATGTATGATAGGGTGCGTTATAAATTATGTGCTAAAGTGCATCATTATTTTGCTTTATCTATATTTTCTTGATTTATCTCATATATTACTTTGTCAATTTTTACAATTCATGAACTAACACTTTACCTTTTGAGTGTTTTTCTTTCTTTTTAAAGAGAGACTGATTTATGTTGGTAATCAAACTCGCTCGCTTAGTAAAGAGTAAAATCAAAGTAATCATTGGCGCCAACAGTCGCGAAAAAGAATGAAGATTCCTCAATGGCGCACTTTCGGCTTCCTTCAATCTTGCATTTTGAAGATATTATTTTCTTTTCTTGTAATCATACCATTTTGTCATTAATTTCTTGTAATCAAACTTTATGATTTGATTTCTTTATAATACGAACTACATTTGACCTGAATTTCTAATAATGGAATACATAGGCGACTTCGGTCAATCCCTTAGAAAATTTATTTTTTCATCTTATGGTGGAACTACGTTTGATATGATTTAGACCTAAATGGAATATGTGAGCACCACACTATCTCTATTATATTCTCCATATGATTTTTCTTAAGATGATCTTTTTTCAAGTTACATGGCGATGAAATTAAAGCGTGTAACTGGGGCAGAAATTTTTGAGAAGGTCTAAAAAATTTCACAAGAACTTGACATTTTCTATAAAGTTAAACATTAGATGTTTCTCAAGTTGAATCGATGCATAATTTTGAGAAGTTCTAAAATTTCAAGTTATGCTACGCCAAAAAACACTCAAGTATTTTGCATTCTAGACTGGCACAGAATTTTTGAGAAGATCACAAAAATTCCATACTAAATGATGTCATAAGTTATAAAGAAGTTTGAGAGTTTCTAAACTGGGGTAGAAGTTTTAGGGATATCCTAAAAAATTCCAAAAAGATTGAACTTCAACCCTGCAAATTGATGTTCAACAAGTACCATCAGGAGAGAATGAAAAAACCAACACAGTTAGCCTCTTAAAACTAAGAATTTTTCTTTGGATACACGAAAAATGAAGTCACAACGCTGACAATGTTAAGATTGATAAAGGGCATTACAAGATCCACTATGGCCTTGCCATAACAATCTAGAAAAATTATCCTCCTTTTTTCTCTTGATTTATGTTTCTATTACTTCATTATGATCGTTAATACTTTCTCTAATTTTGTAGGGAACTGACTGAGAAAAAGGATTAAGACATGGAATATCACTCAAAACACTATCTCCAAATCATCATGAGTCAAACGACTTTATCTTCTGTGCACTCTCAACTTAGATGCAATAAATTGTTATGTTATTAATGAGTGTTGTTTAAGTCATGAAAATGATGTATAACTGGCTGTCTGAAAGAACTAACATAAATCAATCCTCTAAAAGTTTGAGGATTCAATCTAGAAGCTCAGGACATGCACAAGTCCTTTTGAGGATTTTGGATTCAAAGGATAAAGTTTGATAAATCAACTTCTATTTTTCTTATATATTAGGGTTTTCTATCCTCCAAGAAAATTATTGGATTGTCATCCAATTTGAGATGGCATATCATATTATATTTGGGTGATCCACCCTTTCAAAAGGATACAGATTATTATATTTGGGATTTTTATACTTTAAGAGGATGCATTGGACCATTACTTTATTTGATACACCATATTATTATGTTATGGATTATCACCTCCTTCAGTGTGACATGTTATTATAGAACGTCAACTCCTTCAACGTGACATATTATTATGGTATGGATCATCACCTCCTTCAGAGTGACACGTTATAACGTTATGGACCATCACCTTCTTCAGCGTGATATATTATTTATGTTATGGATCGTCACCTCCTTTAGAGTGACACATTATTAAGTTATGGACCGTCACCTCCTTCAGTGTGACTTATTATTAGGTTATGGATCATCACCTGCTTCAGAGTGACACGTTATTAAGTTATAGATTATCACCTCCTTCAGCATGACACGTTATTAAGTTATCGACCGTCACATCCTTCGACGTGACATATTATTATGGTATGGATCATCACCTCCTTCAGAGTGACATATTATTATGTTATGGATTGTCACCTCCTACAACATTATAAATTATGGAGTGTGACCTCCTTCAGAGTGGCATACTAAAACAAGGCATGCACGATTGCCCTTATATTGCATTTGATACTAATAAGTTTAGTATAGTGGATTAATAAACTGTTGGACCGTCACTCCGTTCAAAGTGCCATGTTACATTTAAATTGGGTTGTTGTATGGGACAACCACCAAAACACGATAACAAGATGGAAAAACACAATAACCAGATGGAAACTAAGCTATGGCAGCAACACCAAACCGAGAACACAAGAAATAAACACAACAAATGTGATAAAGTAAGATAGATAGTGAGACATACACTATTACAAGAAGTAGGAACTAAATGATGTATCAAATCCTAGAACCCCTAATACTTAAAATAGTAATACCACACTCTTATGTAGACACAAAAAGGAATCCACCACTCAAGCACCAATATTTCTAGCCAAAATTCAACACTAGTGATTCCACACTAAGTGCTACAATAGTTACGGTTTTCACACTCTCTCTCAAGAGAAGAGTTCTTTCAATAATTCATTTTCAAAGACTAAGTGAAATACACCTAATAATTTCTTATTTACAAGATATTACATAAAGGAAACAAAAGACCAAGATGACCTTAATGAGAGAGGGGCAGCCATGGTGTGTTAAAACACCATGTGTAATCTCTAAAATGCCCTTCAAGAAGTGGAGGCCATTGAGTGTTTGGACTTGATGAATGGGACACCTCTTCAATGCACTCCAAACACATGATACTTCAAGCTTCAATATGTGAAATACCTTAGGGATCTCGAGTAGGTGTCAAGGAAAGCTCCCAAGCAACCTTCCAAACATGGAATTGCTTTATTTTACACTTAAAATGAGTCCTCCATGCATGCCCTTATACCCTCAATGTGAAAAAAGATTGAATCCTCGTGTCTTGGACTCAAATGATGTCATCAAAATCTAAGAGGTACATTTGGCTCATATCATCCTCCCCTTCTTAAAAAGGATTCGACCTCTAATCCAAACTTTGCAAGACCAAAGAGAAGACAAACAAGCACAACATCCTATGACATAAGGGTTAGAGTTAGCACAATAATTAACATCATCATGCCATTGAGGTACATACTTTAAATAGAATCAACGATCATTAATGTTAAACACTATGAATCTATTGAAGATTGCACAAAGAAGCTGGCTGTGAGAGTACATAAAGGTATCACTCAAGTCAACCTCAACTAAGGTGTCCTCATGTGTATTATCACTACTATTTTCAACATCATCACCATGAGTACTCTCAACAATAATGTCACACATAGTATAAGAAGACGTAGTTCTCAAGCAATGGACACTTTCTCCTTTTAGGGAAGAACCCGTAAGTAGACACATACCACCACTAAAATCAAATAGATTATTGCTTAAATCTTCACAAGAAGCAAACAATTCATCATCATAATTATCAATCAATGGTGGGGTGCCATACCAAGGATCACATCCTCAATTATTTCCTAAGGAACAATCTCCTATTGGGTTTCTTAAATACTCAAGCAATTCAAAGCAATCACCACTTAATTATTTATTCCTTTCCAAGACTATACATTTCTTACCCTTAAGAGTACTCTCATCTTTCAAGAAGAGATTTTCATCTTTAGGAGGAATGTTGTCACATCGGGGGTTACCATATAGGCTAAGGATTCAAGACAAGATATACCTTCAATATCATTCTCACCACTAGGTCCATTAGGAGTTATTACACCATCTTCGAACAAGATGTTATATATAAAGAGAGTAGATCTACCCTTGGGGCGGATTTAGAAAACACAAGTTCACTCTCTAAAGGATAACCATCAAGTACCAAAAAAGATTCAAACACATAATCATCCTTATGAGCAAGACAACCCGTAGGGTCTCCTTCACCAAAAGGCAAGGTCACGGGTTCTCTCTTATCTCTTTGACCAACATCTTCAATTACATGATCTTTATGAGAAAAACTAATAGTAAGGCTTTCATCACACAACATTCTCAAAGAATCATCTCTAATCTTATGATTAAATATATCAAAATCATCACTAACTTGATACTCATCAAGCACACCATACACATGCACAAGTAGTGGATTATATTCAAGAGTAAGTTGATCATTGTACACACCCTCACTAGTTGTTGTCAACTCACATACCAACGTAGTCTCACCTTGGTTTTCACATGGGTCAACTAGTGTGTGAATACTTGCATCACTTGGCATTGGGACCTTATTCATGTTACAAGTGCTAGCACTAGGTGGACATAAATCATTCTTACAAGAACACTCAATTTTGTCATCTATAGGTTCAACTAGTGCTTTCATACTTACAACAAGAATTTGATCTTCATGCACTTTAGCAATACCAAGAGTATCACAAAGGGAAGACTCATGTAATTCTCTTCTAGGAAAACCACCAACTCTATCCACTTGGCTACTACTAGCCACATCACAATATTCTACATTTGTAGGAGTATAGGAGATAGCATTTTTACCTTGTAGCTCACATGAGGTGCGACCTTCACCTTGGTTTGTATCTTGGAAGAACACTTGTTCCTTTGGAAAAGAGCAATTGGTGTTCTTTTTACCTCGAATGCGACCTAACCTTTCATTTATTGATGACAAGTATGTGTGTATCCTTTCACACTTACGGTTGAGAGCTTTAATATAGGCCAAGATAGTATGGGCAGCATTCTTATCCATGGTACCTAAGAAATACAATCAACAAAAAAAACAAACTAATTATCTCAAAAGTATCCTAATACTCTCGCCTTTTTGGATACCTTACACTTGGTCTTACAAGTGTTGTAAGTTGGCTTGTACTCCGTAAGACGTTGAGGGGTGAGTTCTACACCTTTCAGGCATGGATTTCCATTTGAAAGACTCAAATAAAATATGGTTCAGACATGATCCAAGGAATTACAACGATTTAAAAAAGATAAAAGTACAAAAATAACTCTAACACGAAGAAAAACGGATACAAAAACTAATCCACAACCTAGTAGGTGGTTACTAGCTGTCAATTAGTATTAGGAACAAGAAATGAAATTAAGGAAACAATGAAAAGAAACTTATAAATCTGAAATTTTGAGCCTTAGGTTATTTTTGGAGGGTGGTGACATGACAGCCATGTGGCAGCCTTGGATTGGGCGATGGAGTTGTTGAAATTTGAAAAAAAAATTCTTGTCTTCAATTTTTATTGATCAATTTTCAACTAAGGATGAGTGGAATTCAGCTTTAGGAGTGAAACAAAAAGATTTGGACTCTCTTTTTTGCAAATTCAAAAAGGTTTGACTACCTTGCACCATTTTGGACAAACACCTTTTTGAAAGCCTTTGTCTTCTTTTCTCTTTTGGATGCCTTGGATTTTGTTGGAAAATAAGCCATTGCATCCTATTGGTAAGGCTTATTTTTGAAAACCACTTTGTTTCCTTCCATATTTTGTATGTCTTTGACATTGGTCTTGCAAGACAAACAAAGACCACACCTTTTTCCACTTGGTTTTAAATCAAACAACCAACTTTGAAGACTCTTCTTCAACAAGACATACCGATGGTGAAGAACACCACCTTTAAAATTAAAGATCTAGGTGCACGTTGGAACTCCCACACCTCAACAATACATGTTCAAGCTCAAATCCTTAACAACCAAATCAACAACACATTTTCAAGCCACCAATGCTCAAAAAACAACAACCTTCAAACTTCAAGAACAATTCGGAAATGGCTCAAAATTCGGATCTAGACTCATATAGTGTTAGGGAACAAGAACCCAATACTAGAAACAAAAAAACACGCAAACATCTCCTAAATATAAGAGACAAATTTCGGCCAAAACACCAAAAATGGGATAGATTTTATTTTTTTTGAGATTTTTAGTTATTTCAAAAAAAAAATTTCAACTAACAAGCCCAAGATTGATTTTGTTGGAACAAAATCAATCCTTGATCTGATAACAAATGATAAGGGAATGGAACCAACACATGATAACAAGATGGAAACACAGGATAACAAGATGGAAACTAAGCTATGGCAGCATTACCAAACTGAGAACACAAGAAACAAACACAATAAATGCGATAAAGTAAGATTGATAGTGAGATATACACTATTATAAGAAGTAGGAACTAAAGGATGTATCAAATCCTAGAACTTATAAGACTTAAAATAGTATCACATCATTCTTACGTAGAAACAAGAGGGAATCCACCACTCAAGCACCAACGTTTCTAGCCAAAATACAATAATAGTGATTCCATACGAAGTGCTACCCTAGTTAACATTTTCACACTCTCTCTCAAGATATGAGTTCTTTTAATAATTCATCTTCAAAAACTAAGTGAAATAAACCTAATAATTTCTTATTTATAGGCTATTACATAAAGGGAAGAAAATACCAAGATGCCCTTAATGAGAGCAAGGCGGCCATGGTATGTTAAAACACCATGTGCAATCTCTAAAATTCCCTTCAAGAAAGGGTGGCCATGAGTCTTTGTACTTGATTAATGGGAAGCCTCTTAAATGAACTCTAAATACGTGATCCTTCAATCTTCAAGACATGAAATCCCTTAAGGATCTCGGGTAGGTATCAAGGAAAGCTCCTAAGCCACCTCTCAAACATGGAATTGTTTTATTGTATGCTCAAAATGAGTTTTCCATGCATGCCCTTGTACCCTCAATGTGAACAAATCTGTAATCCACATGTATTGTACTCGAATAAAGTCATCAAAAGTTACGAGATCCATTTGGCTCGTATCAGGTCATCTGCCCTTCAATGAGACACGTTGGACCATTACTCCATTCAAAGTGGCATGTTATATTTTAATTGGGTCATCCTTCCTTCAATGAGACATGTTGGACCATCACTTTATTCAAATTGGTGTGTTATATTTAAATTGGATCGTTCGCCCTTCAATGAGATACGTTGGACTATCACTCCATTCAAAGTAGCATTCTACATTTGAATTAGGTCATCAGCCCTTTAATGAGACATATTGGATTGTCACTCCATTCAAAGTGGTATGTTACATTTAAATTAGACCGTCCACCCTTAAATGAGATACGTTGGACTATCACTTTATTTAAAGTGGTATGTTACATTCAAAATGGGTAATCTTCCTTTCAAGGAGAGACGTTGGACCATCCGTTCAAAGTGAAATGTTACATTAAAATAAGTCATTTGCCTTTTACTGGTACGTGTTGGGTTGTCACCCCATTTAAAGTGGCATAATATTTTTTAGAACAAGTTGTGAAAATTGGTCCACCTACTATCTCGGCATAGCATGTTCAAATAGGCTTGTTCTAATTTACATTAGTGTAATTCTATATTTACAACTAATCATTTGTTTGAGTTGTTGTCAAGAGCATCCAAAAGGATGAAATTATCAAATCAAACATAGGTGTGGATGACTCCAAAAAGGACATAGCACAACGTAGAACTTTTGTTTTAGTAGAAAAATGAGACATAGTCTAGATATGGATGTCAAACTCTTTGGACACGATCTAAAGGATGATTTCCACCACGATGTTAGGTGTATTTATACATTCTAGTGTCACTATTCTAGTCTTTTTAGCCCTATTTTAAGGATGATTCATATACTATATGGGTTCATAATGTGATAAAGATGCATATAAGTGTTAAAGTATGTGATTACAATGTTCAAAGTGTATTCCAAACCAGTTTGTACCTAAATGAGTCATTTAGAGTTCAATCGTGGAAACTAACGTTTCTAGCTTGAGCTAGGTACTTGTCTAGTTGGTTCTATTGGATTCTATAGTCTTTAAAGGGATACAAATGGTTTTAATTTGTAATTATGAGTGGAATACCTTGTATATAATGTGAAAGGTTCAATTTCATTAACTTAAGAGTCGAAACATAAAGTTGAAGATCATTGCGAATTAGCTAAGTCTTAGCTTGTGTTTTTGATTCGTCGTTGTGGATATTGTATTGTGATTGTCTCTAATTCATGGCGTGTGATTATGTAGGGATCTTTGTGAGATGAATATGATGATATAAGTCTATAAATCCATTAGAAATACACCACAAGTCAAGGGATGAAAGATTGGATGATCAACACATGGATGAAGCAGTGCTCTACAGAAGGTTAATCCTTTTCTGGAGTGGTACAATACCCAGGGAGGCAGACCCTCTACTCCCATGCTATCAAATTTTTGGAATCCTTGTCCTACACGGCTTTGGCTTACTCTTGTTCTATAAATAAATCATTGTAAACATTTTAAATTATGTTGGGATGTATTGGAGGATTAAGGGGCATCTACAACTTTAACTTTTAGTTTTTAATTATTTTAATTTAGTTCATTCATGTTCTTAGTTGTTAATTAGAACCTTTTGATTAGTATTATGACTATGAGTGGCTAGAAACAGCCTTTCTAGGGTTAAAGCCAAGAACATGAGTACTATTGTTTTGAAATAAGTTTGTTTAATTTTTCTTGTCATTATTGGTTGTTTGTTTATCTTTGATTTATCTATTTGATGGATTGATCACCTGAAAAATACATCAATTGTCACCCTTGTGAACTCGAGAGAGGGAATTGGGCGATAGAACATGGAAATGAACAAAGTATGGTTTGTATTCTACTATTAAATAAGGAATTCTAATTCCCGTCTGGGACATGGATGCACTTAGATTCCTTACTTGATTCACACATAGGATGATAGCTTAAAGAACTTAATTGGATTATTGCATCCCCGCTCAATGATGTAATTGTAATGTCCAAATTATGTAAACGGTTAGTGGTCGGGAGACCATGATCATGCAATTAACCCTACGAATTGACAACAAAGATAAAAGAATTTACAAATGAAGTTTAATAACATAATATGATTGTTCAAAGTGCTTTAACCCTGGGCTTTAATCCATTGATAGTTTCAAGATCTTTATTTTACGCATTATTTACTTTTCTCTAGTTACAAATTTAAAAATCTCTTTTTAGTTACTCTTGCATTAAATTAATCTAAACTATGAACTAGAATTGAATAGACGTTGAAGCAAGTCCCAGTGGGATCGATACTTGGCTTTCTTGAATGCCACTTTACTACTTGATATACCACGTACACTTGCGTGTGCGCTTGGGAGCTATAACACCACCATCAAACCACACCCCTGTTAGAAGGCATGTGGTTACTTTGGGATATTTTGGTTTCATCTTGACCTTTGGAGTATTTCTAAACACATACCGAGGGTAACCTTTTCTTTTCTTCAAATCCGAATGACAACGTACTTGAAGTTTTGAAAATTATGTTCGGGTAGATTCTTACCTATGTATGTGAAGAGCTCCATATTCATGGTTAAGAGGATACAAGCCAATTTTTCATAACTCGAACAACTTGTCACTCATCTGGAGCCAAAGATCACCTAAAATAAAAGAATATATTTTCTACCCATCGAGTCAAACTACAAGGAGTATGATTCCCTGAATTCGAAGATATGTAGGTTGGGCTCTATGTTGAAAACTTGACTGCATTCCAACCTCCCCCTAAATCCTTTTAATCCTTAGATTTTTTATTTTAATAAAATTTAAAAAATGAAATAACTTGTTATTTCTTGGAAAATCAAGCGTTATGAACTACAAGTGGCATAAATTCTTATGTAACCAGAGATATGTAGGAAACCAAATACCGGAATCCATACATAACTCCATAAAACTCATGCAAACACCAACCTCTTTTTTGAAAGAGAATTTGTGGTCGGACAAAAATTAGGAATGTCAAACTCCCTTTGCCTAGGGTTACTTGCATGCACCCTACCCAAAGGGAGGGGGCAGTTGTTCACACTTAATTTTTTCCCTCCACAACTAAGTTTAGTCTCGATTTTCATTGATTTTCAAATAAAATTATAATATTTATTTTCTTCAAATAAAAAGTTTTTCAAATTATTTATATGAGTAATTTTTTCATTTTCAGAAGTGATTATATATCATCATATTCAACTATACGAAATTATATAATTTTGTTACTTAAATAATTATGTTATGAAATATCGGATTTTAATCAAAGCTTATCTTGAAAATTAATTTAAATGGGTAAACTCTTGATTGAAATATGATGTATTCTAAAAAATAATTTATTTGAAGAAATATTTATTTGATTTTATCTAATCAAGAAGCTCCGGATTATAGGAAGTTGTAATACCCTGCACACTTCTAAGCTAGAAATTAGACCTTCATTTCTATGAGTGTAAACTCTAGTCCCGTTATTCATACTTGAATCTATTTTTCATGATCATTAACCTAGTGTGAAAAAAGATTATAAGGTAGGAAATATATTCATAAGTGTCACTTAGAGCAATTTGAGCTAAGAGCCTTTGATTCGGCTAATTTTTGGTGTTCGATTTCACAAAGGTCATATTTGAACGAGTATAACTCTATGTATATATGAAATTTGGAAGATTAATACCCACCAAATTATAGATAATTGATTCAGCTTTCCTACAATACCAATATTTGCCTTAATCCAATATTCGAGTGAAAAGGTATGGCATTTTCCGGGAGAGGCAGTAAGGGGTTGCGATAGCCCCGTGCCGCGATGGCTTTTCAGCCCGATTGGGGGTCGCATCATGATAGATGATTAACCCAACTAGGGGTTGTGCCGTGGGGGCTATTCCCCCACAGTTTTAGTTTCTTAAGGGTCAAGGGTTACTTCGGTCCTTTCCACTCAACCAGAAACGTCCAAAGCACGAATTATAACACATAAAAGGGAATTATTTGTCCATCTTCCTCAAATCAACTCACTTAAAAACCTCCCTCCATTCTCAAGAATGAAATTCCATGCTTCACCATTAAAGAACCTTCAAGAAAAGTTATTCTCCTTCAAGATTTATGCTTTTGAGATATGTTACATGTTCATCCATGGGTACTTTCTACACATGGAGTCCAAGAATCTAATTTTAAGTTTAAAAGAATGATCTTTACATGTTATTATGAACTTTATCCATGAAATCCTATGAACTTTAATTTTACATGATGTTTACAAGTAATTATTGTTGAAATTAAACCTTACATATTTGAATGGTGTTATTCGCATGTTAACTCCCTAAATCCATGATTTGTAGTATTTCAATTATGTTAGTATCTCGTGTTTTGACTATTATCATGCTAAAATCTATGAATTTCATGTGTTTGATGAAATGCCTAAATGATTTGGGTTTGAATAATGACCCCTTGTTATGTTTTCAAGTATTTTTGATAGAAAAAGTCCTTACACGTCGAAAGTTGAAGTATGTTTAGCTATATCATGGTAATTCGATTTTCAAGTTATGTTTTCAATTGACTTCACGTGGAATGCATTATAGTATATTTTAAATATTATGACTTCCATATCATGTTCATACAAATATAGAATAAAACCCTCAGTTTATGATTTGGTCATATGATTGTGCTATCTTTTTATGTTTAAAAAGCATCCCATGTTGAAGTCTTAGTCCCCATGTGTTTGATGAAATGCGTAAGTGAATAATTTTAAACAATGATTTCTTTTCATGGTTTCAAAGTTATCATGTGGTCCTATTGTTATTGCTATCGAATTTTGGGGGTTATGAATACCCAAAATTTAGCTGTTTACTTAGTTTCAGTATCTTCAGAATAGTTTCAGATAAATAATGAGCATTGGCACTTAGTTAGCCTTCATGATCAGTTACTTTTCTAGTTAAGTTAGTCCAGTCCAGTAATCAGTGTCATTCAGTTGGGAGTAGGATTCAGCATCAAGTAGACCTAGGGATAGGGGCTCACCCGCTAGTTAGGACTAGGTCCTTAAGAGCAATCCCTAAGTTCAAGAACTACGTAGCCATCATTGGTTAGGAGATGTCACCCACAAGTTTAGGACCGACACTCTCAGGGATCAACCTCCAGTTTAGGACTGATCTCAGGGGCCACCCTTTAGATTAGGACTGACTCCATAGCCATTGTTAGTACTTGTTGTATGGTACTAGTACCCTTCCAACTGGGGTCACAGGTTGGACCCCGATCATCTCAGACTGGGGTATGTCAGTTAGATGATACCTCCAATATTTTCAGTTTCAGTATTCAGTACAGAATTCAGTTCAATATTGCTTGACCATAGCAAATAGTTTTCCAGTATTCAGTTACCATATTTCAGTATTTCAGTTTACAGACTATTTTAGAACTTATTGTATACTTGGTCATGCATTCTCGATCTTTATAGTTGTCATGCATTCTTAATCAGTTCCTAATGCTATATATTCAGTCATTTATTATGAACCCATATATATCAGCCTAACCTCATTTAGCATACCAGTACATTTAAAGTAATGATCACATACTCTTTTCATGCGCTATGATGTCTTATATCATAGGTTCGAATGCTTGGATTTTCGACCATACTTAGACTATCCAGTGCATCAGCAGTAGTATCCCTGGTGAGTCCTCATCCTTTGAGGATGAGTTATCTTATATTCAGTTATCTCAGTAGTTATAGTCGGTCGGAGTTAGTTGGGGGATTGTCTCATCAACTCCACAGTCAGATAGTTCATAGGCTTTCAGACTAGTGCATACAGTTGGTCAGTTTTAGGTGTAATTATCAGTCATTTTATTAGTATTGCCAGTATGTTTCTATACATTTTAAACCATGATTCAGTATTGATTTCAGTTTTAAAACATTATGGCATTTCAGTTGAAATTCCGTACATGTTGTTTATTTGTTTTATTTAGTGCTCACAGCAAGTACGATCTCATGGATTATCTTTTGGTGTCTCAAGATCGTAGACACTGTGTGGCATCCAGGGTGTACTCTCTGGGCATTACAGAAGTATTAATTCATATTAAATTTCAATTTAATTTAGCAATTCTATTAGATTTGGCCATAATTGAAATCAAATTAGACATAATTACAATTTAATCCGTCAATTGATTTTCAATTTGGTCAAATTTAAATAAATTTTTCTAACTTTTAAATTCCAATTGCGGTTATATTTTATATAACCCTAAAATCCCAAAAAATTATCTAAATCTACCCAACATTATCCTCTTTTCCATTTGAATTTCAAAATTTGTACTAGATTGTAAAATTCCACCTCAACCTTATTCTTTTTCCATTTTTTAAATTCAAATTTTGAAATTCCAAATTTATACTAGATTGTACAATTCAACCTCAATTTTATTCTTTTTCCATTTTTGAAATTCAAATTTTAAATTCCAAATTTGTGGTAGATTGTATAATTTCCCCTCAACCTTGTCCTTTTTTCATTTTTTGAATTTCAAAACTTGTACTAGATTATACAATTCCACTCACCTTATCCTCCAACAAACGTTACCCTTAATTTTAAAATTTCAAAAACACCCCTAAGCCCTTTCTCCAACATTTGTAAATTTAAAGAATTCAATCATTATCCTTCCCTATAAATACTACCACTATTTTGATAGAAAGACCAAGCTTCAAAGAGTTGAAAACCTTTAGAGAAAATAGTTGAAATTTTTTTTAGTGAAAAAGAAAATTTGTAAAAAGTTACAAAGAGTGGTAAAAACTTTTGAGGAAAGAGTGGAATTTTTTAGTAAAACTTTTCAAGCGGTAGTCTAATCGGGATTCTCAAAAGATTGCTTTCTGGTGGTGATCAAGACTCCAAAAAAAGCTTGAAGTGCTATTTTGCTGCTCCGAAAAAGGTAAACACACCGTTTCCTTTTAGTTTTGTTTACATTTTGTTCTTTATCTCCTTCTTCGTAGTTTTGTAGTTGTAATTTTATTTGCTAGAATTTTTTGTTGTAGATTTCCTTGAAGGCCATAGGATGTTGTGATATCAATATTATGGCTAATTTTATGTTCATTGGGTAAAATGAGCTAACAATAGTTGAATGCGTTTCTTTGACTTTCATCTTTGATTATTATTACTAGATGGATAAAGTTTCAATATTTGACTGATTAAAATACGTACTCATGTTTTGTTTAAATTTGTTATTGATGAATATGTTAGCTTTTAGCATGTAAATTTGTTTCCTTTATGTCGAAAAAGAATAGTTACTATAGTTAAGGGTCTTTGTTTCTCAATTTGAAGTAGTGAGTTACTTGTGTCTAAAGATTCAATGCTATATTTGAAAGGCATATCATAGTGTGCTATGTTTATGGCCTAGCGATTTGCAAAATCACCATTTACGGTTGAAGTTGACCACTTTGGCATACACATGATAGTTGGATCATTCACATGTGGAAATTGTAATTCAAGTGCTACCTTAAAAATCTAACTTCCTTATCGATACTTGATTTTTTTGGTATATGTTTGAAGTCATGTTTTACTCATTTTCGTGGTCAAAAGTGTCTTTTATTTTCACTCTTTTAGACAGAAAAGATTTTTGGGTTATATATTTTGTTGAAATGGTGTAGAACTATAATGGGAGTTAGCATAATTGGACACTTTTTCTTATAACTAATCTTTTACTATTTTTCCTATCTTATCTTTGAATTTCATTTCTCAAACATATTCAATATATGCTATTTGCTTCACCTTGCTTATAAATTTACTTCTTGAAGTATTTTTATGCATTTAGACCTCCCATTGTTATTCACATACTACCATGATTTTTTTTCAAATTTGTTGATTGACTCCATTCGGTATTGAACAAATGTTGTTGCTTTAGTATGTCTTGTACTTCACATTTTAGATGTCACAAAAAGATTTCCTCATCTTATGCTCATTACATTTTCTTTCTTTAATGAAAACATGGCTTAGACTATATTATATCATAGTATTTGGTGCAAATATGTGTTAGTCTATAGGAAATATTTGTCCAAATTTTAAGCAACTATACTTGTGGGCCAATGTCTTCTTTTCAAGGATTAGTTGATTATATAGTGCTAGGATCAATTTTTTATAAGATTGTTTGAGAAATAGGTTAATTTCCTTTTCGTTGGATAATTTGATTTGCTTTTTATATCATAGTAATTACGCTTGAGAATACTATTTTTTCATCTCAACATTTATCTATAAAGTGTAGAATTTTCGAACACACATTAATTCTTTTTGTTTTATCCCTTTCTTGGCACGAATCTGTTTTGGAGTCCAAATGGACTCCTTTCCACTTGGATTTTGTAATGGACCAATGAGACCCAACTCTTCGAGTCAAGTTTGAAGTTTAAACCCAAAGTCGATTAGATGGCGTGCGGGTGCAAGAAGATGGAAGAAGAAGGAAAATGGGTCAAAATCCATTGATGAGGTGGATAAGAGACTTGAAAAGTCTCGATTTTTATTATGGACTCATTCTTTATTTTTTTATTTGTCTATTTGTTCATTCATTTGGAAATCAAAGCTAAAGTTATAATTTAATACAGGTGAGGCGAAGTTTTGGTCCTTCGAGGTCCGAAAACTAGCTTAGGATGGGTACAAGTGGGGCAAAAGTGTCACGACCGGAACCAGGACCTAGACATAATAGGCATCCCAAGTACAACCGTGAATGAGGACCACCCCCTATTACCCAACCAATCCACCTAATGCATACCTTAAGTCAGCTGAAGTTTGAAGATATAACAAGATAACGCGTTTGATCCATGTGGTGACTCTGGGATAAGTCTATAACCGAGACCTACCCAATCAAATCTAAACAACCAAACCAATGCAGAAACCATAAACCAAAACCAAGATAATGATCCAATATATGTATATATATAACATATGTGACATAAACCGTCCATACCATACCCAAGTGCACAGTTGTCCACACAAAGCCTCTAGACCAACCAAAGAGTACCTAGTCGTGACATGCCCCCGACCATAGCCAAAAACTAAAGTTTATGTAGGACAATAAATATGTAAAGTTAAACATAAAAGGAAATAGATGCCTTACAAACTATATAATCTCACCACTTCAACCTCTCATCGACTGTACTCGAATCCGATCACTACGCAAGAGAAGTAGAATGGTCAGTTCCTGCATAGCATAGGTATACAACCGCTAGTAGATGAGTTAGTGGGTGAAGACTAGCATGCACCTAGGATAGGGAAAATATAATTCCATTTACTAAACCAAATAAAACTATCCATATACATAAAACCATACATACATAAGTGTCGGGAAAGGGAACCGGGGTTAGCATGCAGTTAAAACCATTACCTAGGTTATGTAGCTTTATTGTCCTAACCACCCATGGGCCTTACGGGTTCAACTCCCCCTACTGAAGGGGTCCCTGTGCATGTAGCCGCACAACCAGGCAATATCACATGGGATGACTAGTACTTTCCTCCAATATAAAATATGGCACTTACACGTGGTAATCAAGGACCCCTCATATTGGCAAATATAAGTTTTTGATTTTCGTCCCCTCGGGACCGCCACCTTCCATGGATTAGCTACACTTCCCACCATTGATGCCCAATTAAAACCAAGTACAAACAATTCAATTACCTTTTAACTAAGGCTATTTGATAAACCAATGATGTCATCATACCACCATACCTGCAAGCATTTATCCATAGTCAAACCATTTAGGTTAAGGGGACTTTCAAGTGCTCTTTCCCTTTACCATATTAACCTCTTGGGATACTTCCATGTTCTCCACAAGAATAACCATTAGCCTTAAGCCTTTGTAAACCATTTAAACAAATTCCATTAATGCATTTACTCGCGGGATTTCCATGTATCCCACAAGGTTTTCAATACATGACCACCAAAACTTTTACCCTTTAAACCATTCCAAACCATTTTAGACCATGCCAAGCATTTATATAATTTAAACCATTTAAAAAATACAAAATCATCAAAAACCATTTATAATTCCATTACCAAACCAAACCATGCAAAAGTTCCAATGAAAGTTCAACAATAGAGTAAAAACATTCATTGAGGCATTTTATCAAACAAGTTGAGGGCATACCTTTACCAAGACCAAAACCAATGTGTAAATCACCATAATTAGGGTTACTAAAGACCCATTAGTTAAACCATAACCAACAACAAACCACATATGTAAACCATTACCAAAAACATATAAAAACGTAGTTTAAAACCAATACCAAACCATATGCATAAAGACAATCAACAATATTTCAAAAATCCACCATTCATGATTCATAAACCAACTTTTAAAACACAATACACATGCATTTATTTTGAAATAACAATGAGAGAAGGAGTACATGCCTTATACATGAAGATTCACGGAAGAAATCTTGACCTTTGAGCCTTTTGAATTATAAATGAAGAAACCCTAACCTCCAATCTTCTAGAGAGTATTTGAAAGAGTATGGGAAGTGTTATGACCCTTTAATAAGTGTTATGGGAAGCCATGTAGGGTTATATAATGTAAGTAAATAAGGGTTTAGGAGTAGGAAATGTTCAAACTACCCTTGACT
The DNA here is from genome assembly GCA_030864215.1 of Capsicum pubescens. NCBI lineage: Eukaryota > Viridiplantae > Streptophyta > Magnoliopsida > Solanales > Solanaceae > Capsicum > Capsicum pubescens. The sequence goes on along the minus strand of CM061545.1, from coordinate 135,602,624 downwards.
TAAAAATTAAAACAATTTATGCCAAGGGTACGACTCACCTTACAATTCGTATCCAGGGGTACGAGTGACACCCCAACTTGTATCAAACCTTTCCAAGACCTTACCTACTAGTTTCTACACGACCTACCATCCCTAATTCATACCTAAGGGTATGAGTGGTAACCTCAATTAGATCCACCAACTGTATGGTTGCAAATTACACTAGACAACTCAAACATGCACCATATAACTTTTACTATACCACTCGTAAGCTCCCATACAACTCTTACCCATATGTCTCATACCTTGGGTAGTACCTAAGCCATTCTTACTTCCTAGGGTACGATTGGACCACCTAGGCACCCCACTACTTATAACCAAGGGTAAGAGTGACTCCCTTTTGTCGTACCAAGTCAAAAAGGGTCCAAACTATTGAAATTTCTAAGGGTCCAAATCCTTGGCTATTTCACTCTTTCCCACTAGGAACATTCATCCTTGAATGATGAGTAAGGGTAAGAACAAGCATGAGGTAACACCTTAACATACATCAAACTTTCCTTCGACCAAAATAGAGGAGAAGAACACCAACCCAAATGAAAATATCACCACATACACCAAACATGATTTACACCCCAAAGATACAGGAGGAACCATTCCTCACCTTTACCCAAGTTAGAAAACATAGATATGTTTGAACAACACACCTTATGCATAAATTTCTAGAATAAAGAATCAACGCGGATCCCAGGACTCTAATTCCATTTTTGCATCCCAATTGGCTTTCTCAGACTTTTAGTTCAACCTTGAAACCTTTACCAAAGCCACACCCATTATTTGCAACCGACGAACTTAACAATCTAATATTTTCCTTAAGAAAGAAAGAGATCTGAGAACTACCACCCCAAGGAAGCAACCACACCTTATCCGAACACAAATACATAGGATACCAAATGAATGGAACTTATGCTAAATGGAATACCTAATCCATCTTAGAATCTACCAAGATACAACACTACGAGAGCTTGAGTATACAATACACCACCATTTCCATGTTATAGCCAATCCAAAGCTAAAAAAAAGTTAACTTAAGCCACCGGGATTTACTCCTTACCTCTATCCCGAAACACTACTCCACTTCCATCACCATTATACTATGGAAACCATGAGTAAGGGACATAGACAACCATATACAACTACTATAATTATAAACCAAACCAATACAAAAACTATGCCATGAAAAAATTCATAAAACCAAGCCTTACCAAACCCAATGCAACTATGGGAACCTCTTCCAACAAAAACATTCAAGATTACTACTTTCATACCCGAGGTATGATCTATCCATCAGAAGTCCTAACACCCTTTATAATTTCCCCAAGGATTTTCACTACCTATTCCTTTCTTAACCTTTTCCTATGACAACAAACTTTCCTCATCTTCCAAAACCTTAAATCGAGTAGTCACCTTAAACTCTCCTCTACTTAGGGACTTATACATTCCCCATTACAAGACATCACCATTCTCCCCTAAGCCACTATCATCCTAACATAAGGAGTCACTAAGGGACTGAAGTACAAGAATTATCCATGCCACCTAAGGCAAGATAGAGACCATTGAAACAAGACACAACACCAAAGGCACGGAGTACTATGTAATAACCACCTAGACCATAATAGAGAACTATCCCTGAACAAACCATACCGCAAAAAGAGTCCTTTGAAATAGACACAAAAATAAACACAACCACCTATACGATAAGTAATGCAAAAAAATCATGACTTATATCCAGGGATCAAAGAAAATACAAATGCAAACCTTAGGCCTGTGCTATAAGATTACACACCACACTAGTAGAGCACTCTTTTAACTGAGATGGAAAAAAATCACTAGAATATGCAACTAGATCTTTCCTTGAAGCCCACCTCTAAAACAGAATGTAATATTAACCATAAACCTTCACCCTATTACACATACAAGTACCACACTCCACCCTAATGGGTATCACTAAGGATGTACACTAGTGACACTGGTTTATCTACGCCCAAAACCTTATTTATCCTAATGATACCTTGAGCCCAACATAGATATAAAAACAATTAGACTAAATTGACTCTAAGGTTTCCAATTAAAACAAAACCATAAAAAATCAAACTATGGACCCTAAGGCCTTTCCAAAAAAATTATTTGAATCCCTTCAAAACCAATTCATATTCCCTTAACCATTTATGCAGCGCAAAGATTTAACAATAGTCACACCATATGACAAAATAATCTTCATTGGAAATTTCACAAACAATTTGAGGATATATAATTTACAAAACCAAAGTCAAGTAATTGGGGAATCCATAGTGCCCTAAAATCCATTTTCCATTTCCATGCACCCCACAATGTTCAAAACATGAATAATGCATCATAATCCATGGAAAATTAATTAAATAAGTAATCATTTCAAAGCACTCAAATTGTACGAAGACCACTTTCAAAACCATGAATTTAAAAATCAATTTCATACCAACAGCAAAATTCAAGTATAAGGACAAAGATACATGCACGCTCCGCGATCCAATCTATCCAATGTCTAAATCTCCAAATCTCCAAGTCCAACCTAAACTCCCGACCAATATGGCACAACTTTCCCACTATTGTATTATTCATGTCATTAACCTCATCCAACCTACCAATTTAACCACGTAATTCCTGTATTTCTATGCCCGAGCTAACATACTCCCTTTATCAAAATCAAGCATCTAGGTTCAAGCGTAGGATCTACCAACCACCATGAACTACTAGAAAAGTACACTCATAAGCATGGTCTACCCCAAAAGAAGGACACTTAAAATTCTTAGTCACCCACCGATAACTTATCCATTAACAAAAAGCCCATTCCCCTTATGCATGCAAGAAAGAAGACACTTTACAGAGAAATATTATGACTGATGAAACCTTCATCTAAGTAATCCCATGACTACCTCTTAAGCTCTCATAACTCCATCAAAACTATTCTGTCAAGAAAGAATATAATTTGGACAATTACCCAAAACAAGAATAATACTAAACCAACTTACTAATTAGAAAGACACCATGAGGATCGTCAGAAGGACACCCCTTTGGAGATAAATCTCAGATCTCTATGATATGATATAACCTTCACCTTAATAACTAGGGAATAAAACCACCCTCTCATACCATAATTGACTCGCCAAAGATCCTAAAGATAACCTTCTTATGGGTCAACAATCAAATAATGAATATCACGAGTGCAACCAATCCATTCATGAATGACATTAACATTCACCACATCCGAGTCAAACAAATCCACCAAGACCTCTTTTTCACCAACAGATACCACACACCCTTATAGACTCTTTTGACAACCACAGAGTCACCTATCGAGATAGAAATAGATAGAGAAAAGTGTTCAAAATAACCTTGGGACCAAAACTAGAATACAAAACCACCAATAGGATCACAAAAGAGAGAGAAACCCAAACCAAGTAAGCCATACATATCACCAAGAAAGGAGTTCCCAACATACTAATGTCAGTATCAATAGATGCCTCAGACTCTCAAAATATCGTAAAGTTATTATGATGATCTCAACCCAAGTCGGAGCCAGAAGTAGCACCCCTAATATTCTATTTGCTCATGTAGCAATCCTTATGGACACTCCTAAAGGATATGGCTCAATTAACTAAAACCAAATCACCAATTCCTCCCTTCCATGACCAACCATGGTGCAACCGACCATAAGATTTATAAAGAGAATAGGACGATGCAGATTGGACCTCATTAGCCCAAAATTGGGCACCTTATGTCCTGAATCATTAAAACCAAAAACACCTACCTCCGAATGGATTCAAATAGGAAGCGCCAATCATAGAATAGATGCTAGGACTCACCCAACTATCCCTCTTAGACCATTTACCACCATACCAATGGCATCCCTAATATTTAGAAAACCAAAGACTCATGAGTTAGACTAGATCCATCCATGTTATCCTAGAGTGGGACAGTTAAGTTTCCACAAACTTTTGATTATTGAGAGAACATGATCATAAAGATGAATCGAAGAAGATTCGGAGAAGATTTCAAGACCTTAAACTCTATAGCCCAAAAGTAGAACAACAAAGAAAGTGAAACATTCTTAAATGCCTTGTAGACTCTCGATTAAGAGTTGGTACATGACACACCCATAAGAAAGACTCTACTCGATGTATCTTTGTGGACACCTTATGATACTGAAGCCTAAATTTATTATACCAATTTTTCATGACCCAAACTAGAGCCTAGATGTAATTGGCATCCATAGTCCAACTGGGATCGGGGACCAACCTATATTACCCAACCCATCCACTAAATGCATACGTTGAGTCAGCTGAAGTCTTAACATATAACAAGATAGCGTGTTTATCCATGTGGTGACTCTGGGATAAGTCTACAACCGAGACCCACCCAATCAAGTCTAACAAACCAAACCAATGCTGAAACCATAAACCAAAACCAAAATAATGATCCAATATATGTATATATAACATAAGTGACATAAACTAACCATACTATACCCAACTCCGTAGTTTTCCATAAAAAACCTCTACACCAACTAAAGAGTACCAATTTGAAACATGCCCCCGACCATAGCCAAAAATCAAAGTTTATGAAGGATAATAAATATGTAAGCTAAACCATCGATATGCATGCAACCATACATATATATAAGTACCGAGAAAAGGAACTGAGTTTAACATGCAGTTAAAACCTTTACTTGGGTTGGGTAGCTTTGCCGTCCTAGCCACCCACGGGTTGTATGGGTTCATTTTCCCCTACTGAAAGGGTCCCAATACGTGTAGTTGCACGACCAGGTAATATCCCATGGGATGACTAGTACATCTCTAAAATATAAAATGTTACTAGCACGTGGTCATCAAGAACCTATCATATCAGCAAATAAGAGTTCCTAATTTTCGTCCCCCCGAGACCGTCACCTTCCACGAATTAGCTACACTTCCCGCCAATAATGCCTAACTTAAACCAAGTATAAAAAATCAAATTGCTAATTAACAAAAGATGTTTAATAAACTAGTGGTATTGTCATACCACCATACTTGCAAGCATTTATCTATAGCCAAACCATTTAGGTAAAGTGCTATCTCTGTTTACCATATTAATCTTTTGGGAGACATCCATGTTCTCCACAAGATTAACCAATTAGACTTAAGACTTTGTAAACCTTTTAAACCAGTTCCATTAATGTATTTACATGAGGGATTTCCATGTATCCCACAAGGTTTTCAAAACATGACCACCAAAACCTTTACCCTTTAAACCATTCCAAACCATTTTAGACCATGCCAAACATTTATATAATTTAAACCATTTAAACCATGCAAAATCATCCAAAACCATTTATAATTCCATTACCAAATCAAACCATGCAAAAGTTCCAATGAAAGTTCAACAATAGAGTAAAAACATTCTTTGAGGCATTTTATCAAACATGTTGAGGGCATACCTTTTCCAAGACCAAAACCTACATGGAAATAACCATAATTAGGGTTACTAAAGACCCATTAGTTAAAGCATAACCAACAACCAACCACATATGGAAAGCATTACCAATAAATAAGTAAAAATATAGTTTAAAACCAATACTAAACCATATGCATAAAGGCCCTCAACAATATTTTGAAAATCCACCATTAATGATTCATAAACCAATATTTAAAACACAATACACATTCATTTATTTGGAAATTACAATGAGGGAAGGAGTACATTCCTTTCACATGAAGATTCACAGAAGAAATCTTGACCTTTGAGCCTTTGAATAACATATGAAGAAACCTTAGCCTCCAATCATATAGAGAGTGTTTAAGAGATTATTGGAAGTTATATGATCCTTAATAAGTATATAGGTTGCCATGTAGAGTTATATAAAGTGAGGAAATAAGGGTTTAGGAGTAGAAAATGTCAAAAATACCCTTGACTTTAAAATTAAAATACTTTATATCCAAGGGTATGACTCACCTTACTATTCGTATCCAAGGGTAAAATTGACACCCCAACTCGTATCCAACCTTACGAAGACTTTACCTACTAGATTCTATATGACCTACCCTCCCTAACTCGTACCTAAGGATACGATTGGTAACCTCAATCATATCCACCAACTCAAACATGCACCATAAAACTTGTCCTATACCACTTGTAAGCTCCTTTATGACTCTTACACATATGAGTCATACCTTGGGAAGTTTCTAAGCCATTCTTACTGTCTAAAGTACTATTGGACCACCTAGTCACCCTACAACTTGTAACCAAGTGTATGAGTGACTCCCTTGAGTCGTACCAAGTAAAAAAAGTCCAAAATATTGAAATTTTCAAGGGTCCAAATCCTAGGATGTTTCAGAAAGCCCAAATGATTAGACTAGGATAGGTGCAAGCGGGGAAAATCCTAAATTAGCTTAGGATAGGATTTATAGATTTGGGGCTAGTAGCTTAAGTCCTTTAGTATCCCCCTTTCCCATTTATATGATAATTATTCTTAGTTTTCATAGACTTAGTTAAAAATCCCTACAAAGTCGTTAAAATTTATTTTGCACAAATCATGAAGATATTTTTTTTCCTTAATCATTTTCTTGTCAAAAACCAATTTTCCTTTTTAAAGTTAGTCAAAAAACTTATTTTCAAATAGTTTGGATAACCACAAGTTAGCGGATACTCTTGGTCCCTTAACAACCTTCCAAGATTACTAATAGGAAGCACTTACTCTAAATTTTTAAACTTAAAAGATTTTTTCTATTTGGAATCTTTTAAGTAATATTTTTAGTTTTTCTTGATATTTTCTCAAAAATCAAGTGGAGACTTTGTAATTTATTAAATTGTTTCAAACTTTTCTTTAAGGTTTCGAAATAGTTTAAAAAGTCAAAAATAACATTTTCCAAGCTTTCAAATCTAAAAAGGGCAAAACAATATGACCAAACCAACAATTTCAGGAGTCAATTATTTAGGCATTATTAAGTGGTATTGTCATACCGACTATAGCTTGCAAGAAATATCATTAAGCCAAGACTTTAAGGATTCTCGTATACCCTGCAGACTCCATTATTAAAATAACTAGGGTGATTCCCATGTACCCCACAAGGTTTTCATAAATCATTCACTTAGGGGATTCTATTTACCCCAGAATGTTTATAAAACCAGTCTTAACCATTTAACCATTTATACCATGAATTAGTTTTAAGAAAGAAGCCAATCCAAGTGGTAAATCATAAATCAAAATCAATTATGCAAGTGGGTTGAGTTTATTACCAATTTTCATACCAAAACAAGAAATTTGGAGATTCCATTGTACCCCTATTTCCATCCACCATTCCCATTCACCCCAATGCATTTGCTAACCATCAATTTAAACACAATAATTTTATAAATATCATGGAAGACGCATTTAAAAAATTTATATTAAAAACCCTCAACCCATAGTTCAAAACCAAACATCAATATTCCATGAATAATACTTTAAATCAAATGTTTTTACAAAATTAACAATGAGGGAAGAGTAACATTCCTTAAACACCAAGAAGTACAAAGAGAAATCACCCTTTGAATCCTCAATCAATTAATATCTTTAAAAAACTATGTGTTCTTGACCTTTAGGATTTAAGAGTGTTTGAGATTATATTTGATGTGTTTATGAGGGACAAGGATAACCTAAAGAAGTTATAATACATGGGTTTCAAGTTGGGAAAAATGGGAAATATCCAAAATGCTCTTAACTTAAAAGTTGGAAAAATGTCGCCTTTGACCATTAACTCGTAACCACTCCTTATGACTCATCAACATGAGTCATAACTAGGAAAATCTTACTAAGAAGACGAGATGATATACTTACGACTCAACCAACCAACCCATAATGAGACCCTATGATTCGTAAGGTCCAGTCGTAGTCAACACAGAACTCAAATAGGTTAAACACTAGACTTCTTATTATTTTATCCCATGACTCATAACATATCACTATGGTTCTTAGTGAGACACCCATACTCAGAGAATAATCAAGACACAATCTTACATGATCTGGTTATAACTCCTTCTAATGACTAGTCAAGAGTCTTTATGACTCGTTCTCTCCATCGTACCTCGGATAGAAAATAAACATCATATACTGGTCACCTTATGATTAGGGTTACCTGACCCATCAAGACACCCTATAACTAGTGGGGTCAAGTCATAAAAAAGATAGTGAACTAAAAGCTCAAGAAGTTTTCAAAGGACAAAATATGGGATGTTTCATACTCCCTATTATATGACCCTATGAGTGATTGTTAATTTTGGTTATGGTCCTGAGCATATTTTGAATTCTTTTTTAGTTTCTACCCGGTGGGTGATTCTATGGTTGCTAAAAGAGTCTATAAGAGTTTTATGGAATTTATTTATGGTAGACAGACCTTGGTAAACTTGATAAAGTTTTATATGGTTGATTTTGATACAATTTTAGGGATGGGTTGGATGCACTCATACTATGCATCTCTTGACTGTAGGACTCAAAGGGTCAATTTTAAATTCCCAAATAAATCAGTAATGAGTGGAAAGGTAGTAACCTAGTTCCTAAGGAAAGATTCATTTCGTATCTAAGATCCCGGAGGTTGATCTCCAAAGGGTGTCTATACTATTTAGTTCATGTTAAATATTCTCATTTTGTAGGTCCATCATTGCAATCTATCCTGGTGGTCTATGAGTTTGAACAAATTCAGGGTGCTAAGTACTTCTGTAGGATTGATCTTTGGTCGGGTTATCATTAACTAAAGATTAGGGAGGTGGATATCCCTAAGACTGCTTTTTCATACTCGGTATGGCCATTATTAGTTCTTGGTCATGTCTTTTGGATTTACTAATTCCCCAGCGACATTTATGGATCTTATGAATTGGTTTTTCTATCCATGCTTGAATTTGTTCATAATTGTCTTTATTGTTGATATTTTGGTGTATTCCAAGAGTGAGGTGGATCATGCCGATCACCTTCACATAGTGTTGCATACCCTTAAGGATCAGTGATTGTATACTAAATTCTCTAAGTATGAGTTTTGGTTGAATGTTATGACCTATCTAAGTCATGTTGTGTCTAGTGAGGGGATCATGGGGGATCTAAAAAAAGTTGAGGCAGTTAAGAAGTAGAATAGACCCATGAATCCATCGATATTCAAAGCTTCTTGGTTTTATCCGGGTATTATATTAGGTTAGTGGAAAATTTCTCTTTTATTTCGCCCTATTAACTAAGTTGACTATCAAAAAGGTGAAGTTCCTATGGTCTGATACTTGTAAGGGTAGCTTTGAGAAGTTGAAGGATAAGTTTATTTTGGCTTTGGTTCTGACTTTACCCAAGGATATTAATGGATTTATCATTTATTATGATGCATCCCATGTGATACTGGGATGTGTGTTGATGCGGCATGAAAGGGTTGTGGCCTATGCTTCTAGACAGTTAAAAGTTAATGAGAAGAATTACCCGATGTATGACTTAGAATTATTGGCTATGGACTTTGATTTGAATATTTAGTGCCATTATCTGTATGGGGTTCCTGTTGACATCTATTCAGATCATAAAATTTTGCAATATGTCTTTACCCATAAAGGAGTTGAATCTCAAGTAACGGAGATGGATTGATTTTCTAGGACTATGATATAAGTTCTTACTATCATCTATGTAAAACTAATATAGTTGTCGATGCTCTTTGAAGATTATCTATAGGAAGCTTATTTTCTATGGATAAGGAGAAGAGAGAGTTAGTGAAGTATATTCACTGATTTGCTAACCTTGGGGTTTATTTGTTTGACTCTAAGGATGGTGGTGTGATAGTATAAGAGGTGGCGAAGCTATACCTTAGTGCTGAGGTGAAAGAAAAGCAGGTTTGGACCCTACTCTGATCGGATTAAGGGTGACGTGGTCCAGCAAAAAGTGATGGTTTTTAAGATTATGTTGATGGTATCTTGAGATACCAAGGCAGTTTATGTATCCCCAATGTTTATGGGTTGCGATGGAGGATCTTAGTTGAGGATCATGAATTGAGGTACACTATTTATCCTGGTTCGATAAAGATGTACCATGATTTGAAGGAGATCTATTGGTAGAATAACATGAAGTGAGATGTGGAAAATTTTGTGGTCAAGTATATGGTTTGTCAACAAGTAAAGGTAGAGTAATTGAGACCTGGTAGGTTATCTTAAGAGATTGAACTTCCCAAATGGAAGTGGTAAATGATTAATATAGATTTTGTTCCTGGTGTTCTGTAGTCTCGCTAACAGGTTGGTTCAATTTGTGGTCATTATTGATAGGATGACCAAGTTTGCTTATTTCCAACTAATGTAGACTAACTATTCGGCAGATGATTATGCTAAGCTCTTCATTCAGGAGATCATAAAGTTTCATGGTGCTTGAGTTTCCATTATATTTAATCAAGGTACTTAGTTCTCATCTCACTTTTGGAGTTACTTTCAGAGAGGTTTAGGAACTAAGGTGAACCTCAGCACCGCTTTCCATCCTTAGATGTATGGACAAGTGAAGAAGACCATTCAGGCTTTGGAGGATATGCTAAGTTCTTGTGTGCTTGATTTTAGTAGTAGTTAGGTTGATCATTTGCCTCTCATATAGTTTTCATATAATAATAGCCATCACGCAAGCATTCGAATAGCTTTATTTGAGGCATTATATGGTAGGTGATATTGTTCTCCTATTGGGTGGTTTGAGGTTGGCGAGGTTGGGTTGTTCTGTCCTAATTTGGTTTATCAGGTTATGGACAAGTTGAAGGTGATTCATGATAGGCTTAATACAACCAAAAGTCACCAAAAGTCCTATGTGGATGTAAGGCAAAGGGAGTTAAAATTTGAAGTTGGCATTTGGGTATTCTTAAAGTGTCTCCCATGACGGGAGTGATGCAGTTCAGACAGAAGGGGGTAATGTTACTTGTGAGAAAGATTTTCCTCCCTGTTTGGGTTCCATTAACCCAATTTTCATGTATTGATGTTGAGAAAGTACGTAGGTGATCTTTCTCTGAAGGTTTCTTTTAAAAGTGTTGATGATATGGATTCCTTGTCGTATGAGGAGGTCTCGGTTAAGCTATTGGATCGGAAGTCCTTCAGTTGTGGACCAAGGCTGTGGCATCGATGAAGGATCTATGGAGAAAAAAAAGTTTGAATAAGCTACTTGGGAATCTGAAGAGGATATGAAGTCCAAATAACCATTCTTATTCCCCGTTCCAGATAATTATGCTTAAGGTATGTGTTAATCTTAGCATCTTTAGTTTCTTTCTTTGAAAAAGGTAAGTGTGGTTGTGATAGGAGTTGAATCGTGCTAATTATATTTTATATCATCATTCATGGACAAGTGATCCTAAGAGGGGGAGAATGTAACACCTCCAATTTTTGGTCCTTGAAAATTCTTGATTTTTTAAACTCACTACAAAGACTATGACTCTCCTAATGAGTCGTAACATGTCATTACAAGAATTAGGTACCCAACCGTAACCTGTCTAGTACATTGTCCTAGAGTTTCTATTGTGACTATGAATAAGGGCTAAGAGTCATAAAGACTCAAAACGAGTCATATAGTCCCATCCGTAGCCAAACAGTGTGATGCCCAAAGTATTTTGTCTTAACTATGACTTGGACCCTATGAGTTATAGGGTATCTTAACAAGTCATAGGGTGTGAGTCGTAGGGTTACCATAGGGGGGCCCTAGATACTGTTAAGACTAAGACTTGTGGTAACAAGTCGTAGTGAGTCCTTACGAGTTATATAGTGACCCGTAGTTGCTGTCAATAATTTTTTAGCTTTTAATTAAGGGAACCTTAGACATTTCCCCTTTTCCCCAAATCATGACCCACAACTTAAAACCCATTTAGGGTGTCATCATCACTCCAAAAAAAATTGAAATTTCTCAATCTCTCTCAATTCTCCAAGTTTAAGATATTTAGGGTTTCCAAGAAGTTGATCAATTAGAGCTCCCAAGGGAAAATTCTCTACATAACTTTTGATATTTCAGACATGTTACTCTTTCCCAATTACTTTGTGAAAGCATGCATTTTAAGTAGTTCTCCATGTGGTTTTGATGTTGATTTTGGAACATGGAGTGGGTGTTTTGAATGATTGTTGTTTATGTGATGTTTCATGTTTGCATATGCTTTGTTTATGTTTTAAATAGTGGTTTTGAAATCAATTAGATGCATGGGTATGGAGAATAAACTAGGGGATGGTGATTTCCCCAAATTTTGTGAATTTTGACAATTGAATTGGTAATAACCCCAAACCAAATTCTGTGGAAGTGGTTTTGAGTACGAGTTAAATTGCATAGAACTTCTTTTGGAACAATTTCATGATGTAAAGAAGTTATTAAAATATGACGGTTTGTATTAATGTACAAAAAGAGTTGTTCTCCCAAGTTAATGGAATTCAAATGGCATGTTGATGTTACCTTACAATTATAGGTTGTATGATGATACCTACAATATATTCCTAAATGTCTATTATGATTCCATGAATGAAAATGTGTGATAAATGTTTTAATGGGGCTTAAAAGAGGGTTTTGTTGTTGGGATGTGAAAGTGGCAGTCCCGAGGGACCAATAATTGAAACTACATTTGCCGACGTAGGGGTCTAAATGTATTGGTGATTGAGTCCCCTTTCTTATTATTCGGTGGTTTGAGTCTACCTTATTATATGATTGGGAGGATCGAGTCCCCCTTAATATATTATATGAATATGTGGTTAAGTCACCTCAGTATATGGTTGGGAGGTTTGAGTCCCCCTTGTATGTATATATAAGATTATTCTTTGGTTTGTATGGCTACACACACTGGGGCCCGAGGGCCCATATAGCCCTGGGTACTATTATTATGACAGTTAAGCTATACAATCCAGGCTAAAGTTTTAAATTCCATGTTAAGACTTATTCCCTATCCTAGCACTTTATATATGCATATCTGTATGCACACATGTATATGAACATGTACATTGAGTTGAACTGAATTTTTGAATTATCATTTGACATGACCTAAACTTGGGACTTGTCATAATTGGCATCTCAAGTCCAACCAAGATAAGGGACCACCCTCGATACCCAATCCAACCTCCAAGAACATACCCTGAGTCAGCTAAATTTCAAACATATAACCAGATAACATATTTGAAGATATAATGACTTTGGGATAAGTCCCCTTCCTAGACTAACCCAACCAAGTCAAGCCATCCAATAATCAACCCAACCAAGACAACAACCCAATAAGTTTTATATATATATATAATCCAAAACCAAATGGAACAATCATAAATCAAATATAGTCCATTGGTATCAACCATAATACCAATACCAATGCCAAGGTTGGCACCAATACCGAAACCACCCATACCTACCCATAGTAGTGCCACAAAGACTCTAACCAAAAGTAAAATAATATCTGGTTGAGACATGCCCCAACCATACCCAAACCATTGTCTATAAAATGACCAAATTATGTTAGAACATCCATGACATAAAATGGAGCCTTCCAAAATATGGAAGCTCACTACTTCAATCCAACACAAGCTGATCCCAAATTTGATCACTAAGCAGGACTAGTAGAATGGACGGTTGCTGCATTGCGTGGGGATACAGTGCCCCAAGATGGGTTAGTGGGTGAACTATGGAATGCAGTCAAGATAAAAATAAAATAATGCCAACCTTTGTAACTAAGTAAACCACCATATGCATTCACATTCATACATACATATAGATATAATCCATGCCAGGGAAGGGAACTGGGTTTAGCATGCCTTTAAAACCATTAACATGGGTATATATAGCTTAACTGTCCTAGAACCACCCACAGGCTATAAGGTCATAGTGTTACCCCCTGAACGGTCCCCAATATGTGTATCCATACAAATAGGAGATACCATATGAGTAGGGGATTCCCGTGTACCCTTCACTCTCTAAGATACGTATATATATGTGTAACTTAGAGGATTTTTATGTACCCCATAAGTATCATAGATGGTAGTCATTACCAATTCTCATGTAGGAAAACATGAGTTTCTATTGGACTCGCACCTTCATGGTTAGCTATCACACCCCACTATTATTTCCCAATTAAAACCATTAACACACAACCAAACCACCATTCTATTTATTATTAACCAAGTCTATAAGTAGTGGGATCGTCATACCGACTATAGCTTGCAAGCAATGTCTTTTGACAACCATGTTAAGAAAAAAGATTCCCATGTACCCATACATCACATTATTAATTTTTCTTGGGGGATTCCCATGTGCCCTAAAAGTATGTGCATTACTTAGTGTGCTTGGGATATTCCCTTATACCCTACAAGGCTTTCAATTTAACCAAACCATAACCACTAGAGCCTTATCATTTTACCTTTTTAAAACCATCCAAACTAATTTAAGTTTCACTACCAAATTATACCATGCAATAGTTTCCTTAAAACTCTAACTTTATAACAAAAGCATTCTTATAGGCATTTTATCAAACACAATGGGGGCATACTATTTCCAAAGACAAATCCAAGTACCAATTAACCATTACCATACATCCACATGTTAAAAACACCATTATAATATGAAAACCATAAGTAAAAGACATAGAAACCATAACCAACCATTATAACCAAAACTTCCAAAGTATATTTCAAAATCCAAACATTATCACAATTTATGCCATGAACACAATTCATAAAATATTCCTTTATTTAGAACTAATAATGAGGGAGGAGTAACAGTCCTTAGATAGTGAAGAATATGAAGAGAAGCCATCCTTTCTAACCCTAAATTTATCCTTTTGATTAAACCCTGGCCTTCTTTGACCCAGGAGCCTTAAAAGAGATTGGACAGATTTTAGAGTGTTTGATTAATTGCAAATAGGTTAATGAAACCCCAAAAAGGTGTTTTATGTCATGGGTTACCAAGGAGTTATAAGGGAAAATATCCAGAATATCCCCAACTTAAACTATATAAATTTCCCATCAGAAGGTATGACCAACCCCCTCCGATCGTACCCTACCATATGAATGGTACCTACTACTCATACCCTAGGCATCCCTTAGACCCCCAATACTTACCAATATACGACCACCAAGGTCCAACCATAATCAAGTATATAACATGTACCCTAAACCCGTACCTACCACAAAATAGAATCAAAGGGGGATTTGGACACTATCCAACATAAAAGTCAATGGTACAAATCATAACCTAACTTACAGCTCATGGTGAGTAACTCATACTCAGATCCAAGTTAAGTTACCAAGTTTTAGATTAAGTGAAGTAAAAAATCCAACCCAATAACCCGTTACCTATCACACGACTCGTACCCACCAAGTCATACACATACCAAAAACTCAACCACCTAACACTGGACAACCTATGATTTAGGTTACCTAACCTTTACCCCAACATATGACTAGTTCCATCTAGTCGTATGATGTCCAGTGAGTTCAAAACCAAGGAAATTTCTAAGGACCATAACCTTGGGTGTTTCATCACTACATTATCCTTATGCCTGAGTTTCATGCTAGTTTTCAACCCACTAACTATCTTCAGACGTTGTATCCCATGAGATACAAGGACCAAAGGCAATCCTAGTTTTCCTGTGTAGTGCTAGGTGGATCAGTTTGGTTTGTCAATTATTTGTAGTAAAGTTGTGAGCTTTCATTTTTTGAAAGACCTGATCATTCTATCAATTTCCTTTTATAAACAAGAATTAAGAAGTTCACATTAACATTATCATTGTTATTGTTAATATCATTGTTAGGGTCGTGGGCATGTCCCGACTTAGATTTTTCTTGGCTTGGTAGAGGATTTTTGGATATTACTATGGATTGGGTATTGATGTAGACACTCTTAGATATCTTTGAATTTATTTTTTTCTATCTTGCTATATGTTTGGATTTCACCAGCTACAAGGAGTGTTAATGAAACACATTGGGTTTCTGGCCCTTAAAAAATTCCTAGATTAGTGGTCTTTGAAGATGATACGACTAGGGGAAATGAATCATATACTTGGATACGACTTGTATGGGTTAGTTGAATGCTGACCAGTGTTGGTTGGTGGGTTGGATTTGGTTTCTATAATGGGTACGACTTGGGTGATAAAAGTCGTATACTAGATACGAGTTGTTTGGTTACTTCTGTTAATCTTAAGCTTAGATCTGAGTATGAGTGGTTCACCAAGAGCCATAAGCTAGGGTACGTGTCGTACGATGGACTCGTATAGTGGTCAGTGTTTAATCCTCTTAATATTCTATTTTTCCAGGGGTATGGATCATGGGTACTAGTCGTATACTTGGATATGACATGGTTTGGGGTGAGTCTTACCTTTGATGGTGTTGAGTCCAAGGGAGATGACCTTGGGTACGAGTGGTGGGTACCACTAATAGTGGAGCGTATGACTTGTATGGATAGTCATACCCACCTAATGAGATTTGTGGGAGTTTAAGTGAGGGAAATCTGGATATTTCCCCATGAAACTTAATAAGGCCCCACGACTTATATTTCTATTGGGAGGTTATTTTCCTATTATTTTATTCATTAACACATAGAAACTTCTCTTAAACACTCTATATTTCTTTCTAAGGATTTTGGGTAAAGGAAGGCCCAAGTTTAATCTTAAGGATTAATTTGGGGCTTGTGTTAGTTATTTCTCTCCATCACCTTCTTGTTTTAAGAAATTTTCTCTCCCTCGTTGTTAGTTCCAACTAAAGGCATGGTTTTGATACAATGTTTTCGTGGTTCATTATTTTATGGTTTTGGGTTTTCAAATATTTGTTGGGGTTTTGGTTATAAATGATTGATTATGGTTTTCCCATGTTTTAATTATTTTTATGTATTCATTAATGGTGGTTTTGGATAATTGATTTCATGGGAACGGTTATTCGGTAATTAGCTTTGGTTTTGGAAATAATATACCCCCAATATGTTTGATAAAATGCCTATAAGAATGCTTTTACAATATTTTTGGATTTTAATGGAACTATTGCATGGTTTAAACTTAGTAATGGTACCCTAAATGGTTAAATATTTTAGAATGATCAAACTGGAATGATTTTTGTTTAACAATCATTCTTATGGGGTACAATGGAATCCCCCAAGTAATCATAATAATGGAACACTTATGGGGTACATGGGACTCTCCCAAGTTAATTGGTAATGTGATCTATGGGTACTTGGGACTCCCTTAATCTCAAAAATATTTGGCTGAGGACAATACTTGCAAGTTATAGTCAGTATGACGATACCACTATGTATAGCTTTGGCTAATAACAATGGTTTGGTTGGTTAGAAATAGTTTTAATTGTTCAATAGTGGCAGGGTGTGATAGCTAACCATAAAGGTGGAAGTTTAATGAACGAATACAGGAAACGCATGGTTGCTGATAGGAGGGCTAGGGCATGGCAATCCTTTTAACATACTATAAGGTAAATTATCTAAGTACATTATACATATGTATCATAAAGGTTGAGGGTACTTGGGAATCCCTTACTCTTATAGTATCTCCGGTTAATGCAGTTATATGCATTAGATCCCGTCCATGGGATTACACTGGACCCATATATCCCGTGGGTGGTTAAGGACGGTTAAGCTACACATACTCAGGTTAATGGTTTTAAATGCATGCTAAACCTGGTTCTCTTTCTCGGTATGGTTATATATATGTATGGTTTGTGTGCATATGGTTATTTTACTTGGTTTTATTGGTTGACACTATTTTATCCTTATCTTAAGTTCATGATAGGGTTCTGCCACTAAGCCATCTTTGGTCAGTTGTATCCCCACACGATGTAGGAATCGACCATTCTACTCCTCCTGCATAGCTATCAAACATTTAGGATCAGCTACTAGATTAAAGTGGTGAGCTTCCATCTTTTCGGAAGGCTCTATTTCATGGATGTTATTACATGCTTTTGTTTATTTATGTATATTAGTTTTTGATATTGTTGGGGGCATGTCCCAATTAGATTTTTGTATTCTTTTAGTTAGAGGCTTTTGTGGAACTGCTATGGCTTGGTATGGGCGGGATTGATAATGGTGTCGTCCTTAGTATTGACATTGGTATTGGGGCTTATATCAGCATTGGTATTAGGACTTATATCGAAGGACTAAATTTCTCACTATTCCACCTCTTTTTATTTTGGGATTATATTTAATTATTATAGAACTCATACGGTTATAGCTTATGGTTTGGTTTATCTATAGGTTGGGTTTGGATGGTTGGACTCGGTTGGGTCGGTTTAGGTAATAGAACTATCCCTGATTCTGTAATTTGGATAGTTACGCTATTTTGTTATATGCTCAAAATTCATCTAATTTAGGGAAGATGGTTGGAGGTTGGGTTGGGTAACGGGGGTGGTCTTCGATCCCGGTCCGACTTGGAACACCCATTTTGACAAGGCCCCGAGTCAGGTTGGGTCAAGTAGGTATCATGGCTTAATGTCCATGTTCAATAGGGAGTCCATAAATCTGTGTCTATTAGATTCTCTTTTAGGGGTGTGTATCATGCGACACTAATAATGGAGAGGCTACAGGACATTTAGGAATGCTCTACTTTCTTGGTATTCTATTTTTAATCTTTGAGTCTACGTCTTGAAATTTCCTCTAATCCTTATTTGTTCACTTATCAGATCATGCCTCAATAATATATAACACAAGGAAATCCTTTTGTCCCATCTGGGGACAATGTTGATGGAGTATGCTTCACACCTGGAGTTGGTTCTCGATCTCAGGGTCGTATCCCTGATTGTCTTGGAGTTTCTCCAGTTGCTACTAGTCCTCCTCAAGGTCAGGTGACTAATGTGGATTTCATCAGTTGATTCATACTATTGCTTTGTTGGTTCTTGCTTAGGCTGAATGGGATGCATCTGGTATTCTATCTGTAGAGGCCACAAGGATTGGCTAGTTCATGAAGATAAATGCTCCTACTATTAATAGAGTGAAGGTGGAAGAGGATTCTCAGGGTTTCTTGGATAAAATGGATAAGATATTTAGAGTGATGCAGGTCACTAAAATGGAAAGGGTGAATTTTCCGTCTTATCATCTCAAAGATGTTGCGTACCAATGGTAGGAGGAGTGGGATTGGGATAGGGATGATATAGAGGAGTTGTCTTTGTAAGAGGCCTTTTCTAATGCCTTCTTGGATCGCTTCTTTCCTCAGGTGCCGAGGGAAGCAAGGATGGAAAAGTTTGTGAATCTTAAGCAGGGAATATGTCTTTCAAGGAGTATGCCTTGAAATTTTATCATCTGTCAAGGTATGCTCCAGATTTGGTGGTTGATATGAGAAAGAGGATGAGGAAGTTCATTTCTAGTCTATCTTGGGATTTGATCCTTGAAAGCAAAACTACTTTGCTGATTTACGATATGGATATATCGAGGTCGGTTGTCCACATGCAGTAGGTGGAGGAAGAAAAGAGGAAACATGTAGAGTTTAGGGAAAGTCAAGGTAAGAGGAGTAGGTTCTGTGAGCAGGGTAGTTGGAATGGAAGAAAATGGTTGAAGAAGAAGTTGGGCAGTTCTGGTTTCTTTTCTATTGTTAGCGTTCCCTACCTGAAGAAGTCGGGTGATAGGCATCAGCAAGGTAGTGATAATTTCTAGGAAAAATGTACCTAATCTCGAGCGAGTGGGGCACAGTGAGCTTCTTCATATCCTCCTTGTCAGTTTTGTGGTCGTCTTCATCGAAGTTTTTGTGATGAAGGTAGGGACAAATATTTTAAATGTGGCCAGCCAAGCCATATGCTCAAACACTATCGAGTTTGTAAGGGTGCTTCACGAGTGGTCAAAGCTTCAGTTGCTTTATTTTCTGATCCTGCACCTAGAGGTACAGCTTCGACATCTGCTCCTACTTCTAGTACCGATACTTTCCAGAATAGGTTGTATGCTCTTGTATCTTAGCAGAAATTTGAGGCATCACCTGATGTCGTTACTGGTACATTACAACTCTTTTTTCATGACGTGTATTATCTTCTTGATCTGGGGTCCACTCTTTCCTATATAACCCCATATGTGGCTGTGTGTTTTGGTTTTTATCTTGAGGTTGTTCCGAATCTTTTTTCTATTTCTACTCTGGCAGGTGACTTAACTATTTCTAAATAAATCTATAGGGGGTGTGTGGTATTTATTGGTAGCAAGTAGACCTTGGTAGATCTGTTTAAGCTGGATATGGCCGATTTTGACGTTATTCTGGGGATGGATTGGTTACACTTGTTTTATGCATCCTTAGATTATTAGACTCGTAAGGGTGTATTTAGGTTCCCTGGTGAACCAGTTATAGTGTGGGAAGGTGGTTCCTTAGATCCTAGGGGAGGTTTATTTCTTATATTAGAGCTCGGAGATTAATCTCCAAAGCGTATTTTTATCACTGTGTATAGTTTAAAGATTCTAACTCGGAGGGTCCATCTTTTCACTCTATTTTGGTGGTAAATGAGTTTCCTATGGTTTTTTCAGATTATCTTTCTAGTGTTCCACTGGATAGGGAAATCGAGTTTGTTATTGATTTAGTTTTGAACACTTGTCCAATACCTCCTTAAAGAATGGCTCCTGCTGAGTTGATAGAACTCAAAGAGAAACTTAAGGATCTTCTAGATAAAAGGTTTATTCATTCTAGTGTATCTCCATGGTGTTCACCAGTGTTGTTCGTGTGCAAGAGGAATAGTTCTTTTTGGATGTGCATTAACTATCATTAGTTGAATAAGGTAACGATCAAGAACAAATATCCTCTTTCAAGGATAGATGACTTGTTTGATCAGTTGCAAGGTGCCAAGTTCTTTTCTTAGATAGAAATTTCTTCTAGGTATCATCATCTTAAGATTAGGGAGGAGGATATCCCTAAGATGTATTTCATAATCGGTATGGGCACTTTGAATTCTTGGTTATGTTATTTGGCCTGACTAATGCCCAGTGATAATTATGAATTTAATGAACAGTGTTTTCAGGAAGTTATTTGATCTTTTAGTCATTGTGTTCATTGATGATATCTTGGTATAATCTAAAAGTAAGGTGGATCATGGAAATCACCTCTGTATGGTGTTGCAGACCTTAAAGGAACAACAGTTGTATTCCAAGTTCTCCAAATATGAATTTTAATTGAACTATGTAACTTTCTTGGGTCATATTATTTCTAGTGACGGGATCAGGGTGGATCCTCAGAAGGTGATAATAGTAAAAATAGTGGCCTAGACCCACGACTCCAACTATCACTCAGAGCTTCTTGGGTTTGGCTGGGTATTATAGGTAGTTTGTGGAAAGCTTTTCTTCGATATCGACTCTTTTTACTAAGTTAACTAAGAAGAATGTAAAATTTTCTTGGTTGGAAGCATGTGAAGGGAGTTTTAAGAACCTTAAGGATAAGCTAACTTCGGCTCTAGTTTTAATATTTCCTTAAGGTAATAGGGGGTTTGTGGTTTATTGTGATGCATCTAGGGTGGGACTTCATTATGTTTTTATGCAGCATGGGAAGATGATTGCCTATGCTTCAAGGCAGTTAAAGGTTCATGAGAGGAATTATCCTACTCATGATTTGGAACTGTTGCCATTGGTTTTTTCCTTGAAAATATGGCGACATTATTTGTATGGAGTACATATAGAATTCTTTTCTGATCATAAGAGTCTATAGTATGTGTTCACTCAGAAGGAGCTAAATCTCAGGCAAAGAAGATGGTTGGAGATTCTGAAGGCCTAAGATATGAGTCTTCACTATCATTCATGTAAGGCTAATGTTGTTGTTGATTCTCTTAGCAGGTTATCCATGGGGAGTTTAGCTCATGTGGATAAAGAGAAATGGGAATGAGTGAAGGATATTCACCGCTTGGCTAATCTTAGAGTTTATCTCGTAGACTCCAAGGATGGTGATGTGTTGGTACAGGAAGTGGTTAGATCGTCTCTCGGTGCAGAGATTAAGGAGTATGAAGTACTAGGTCCTATCTTAAAGAAAATCAAGAGTGATGTAGATGAAAGGTAATTCTATTCGAGATTAGTGATGACAGTACTTTACGGTACCAAGGAAGGTTGTTTGTTCCTGGCGTCAATGGGTTGTGACAAAGGATCTTCGTTGAGGCCATGAATCATGCTATGTTGTTCATCCCGATTCTAAGAAGATGTATCATGATCTCAAAGAGATATAATTGTGGAATGGTTTGAAAAGGTATGTGGATAATTTTGTAGCCTAGTGCATGGTGTGTCAATAAGTTAATATTGAGCACATAGTGCCTAGAGGGTTGTATCAAGAAATTTATTGGCCAAAGTGGAAATGGGAGGCGATCAATATGGATTTTGTTACCCATCTTCCTCGGTCGAGGAACCAATTTGATTCTATTTAGGTCATTGTGGATAGGATGGTTAAGTCTACTCACTTCTTTCCAGTGAGAACTACCTTTTTAGTGGAGGATGATCTAAAGTTGTATTTTCAGGAGGTTGAGAAGCTATATGGGGTACCTATTTTGATTATCTATAATCATGGTACACAGTTTTTATCTCATTTTTGGCGGTCTTTATAGAAGGGATTGCGTACTAAGGTGAGTCTAAGTACTGGTTTTCATCCTCAGTCGGATCGGCAAGCAAAAAGGACTATTCAAACATTGGAGTATATGCTTTGGGTATGTGTGATTAATTATGGTAGCGATTGGGTCGAGCATCTACCTTTGGTAGAGTTTGCTTACAACAATAGCTATCATTCTAGTATTGGTATGTCTCCTTTTGAGGTATTTTATGGTAGGAGGTATAAATCTCCTATTGGATGGTTTGAGCTTGGTGAGGTGGATATGTTTGGTCAGTATTTGGTTTATCAAGTTATGGAAAAGGTTAAGGTGATTTGGGATAGGCTTAAGGCAACCTAAAGTCTCTAAAATTCCTATATAGATGTAAGGCGTAGAGACTTGGATTTTGAAGTTGGGGATAAGGTATTCTAATGGTATCTCCCATGAAGGAAGTAATGCGGTTTGGTAAGAAGGGGAAGCTCAGTCCTTGGTTTGTTTGTCCTTATGTGAGTTTGTGGAGGGTTGGTAATATTGCATATGAATTAGAGTTTCCTTCTAGGCTAAACTCCATTAATCTAGTATTTCATGTCTTATTGTTGAGGAAGTGTCTTGGTGATCCTTTTTTGGCGATTCCCTTAGAGGACTTGGCTATTCCAAATTCACAGTCTTCTAAAGATGTCCCGATTGAGATACTATATTGGTAAGTTTATCGATTATGTACGAAGGAAGTGTACTTGGTTAAGGTTATATGGCGTAACCACAAGGTGGAAAAGGCTACATGGGAAGTGGAGGAGGACATGAATTCCAAGTATCCACATCTGTTTTCTGCTCCTGGGATTCTTGCAGAAGGTATGTGCTCTTGAATATATCTTTATTTTCTAAGTTTGATAAAGGAAATATTAATATATTTGCATCTGTGTTTCCTAGCTTAGTTAAAGTTTGGATTGATAGTTGATAATGAAAATGAATCGTGTTTCTGGTTACCCTACCTTTTCCATCATTTTGGGATAAATGTACTTAGTGGGGGAGACTGAAACACCATAGGTTTCTGTCCTTTAGAAAATTTCCCACATTTTTGGTCACTGGACAAGATACAACAAGAGGAAATGACTTGTACACTGGGATACGAGTGGTATGGGTTAGTCGTATGCTGACCAATTTTTGTTGGTGGTTTGGATTTGGCTTCTGGAATTGGCATGACTTGGGTAGTACGAGTCAAATTAGATGATATGGGTTGTTTGGTTACTTTATTTAATCTTGGGCTTGGTAACTTAAGTTGTATCTGAGTACTAGTGACTCAATAAGAGCCGTAAGCTAGGGTATGAGTCATACCATGGACTCATAAGTAGTCGGTATTCAATCTTCTTGGGATTCTCTTCTTCCAAGGGTATGGATAATGGCTACTAGTCTTATACTTGGATATGACATGTTTTAGGGTGGGTCATACCTTGGACAGTATTGGGTCAAAGAGAGATGGCCTTGGGTACGAGTGGTGGGTACCACCCGCATTGAAGCTTACGACTGGTATGGATAGTCGTACTCATCTGACAGGATTTTTGTGAGTTTAAGTAAGGGAAATCTATACATTTCCCCACATATCCTAATAAGTCCTCACGACATATATTCCTATTGGGAGGTTATTTGCTCTATTATTCTATTCATTAACTTTTAAAACTTCTCTTAAACACTCTACAAATCTCTCTAAGGCTTTTGGGTAAAGAAAGGCTAGGGTTTCATCTTAAAGATTAATTTGGGGCTTGTGTTGGTGATTTATCTCCATCATTTTCTTGTTTTAAGGCATGTTCTCTTCCCTCATGGTTAGTTCAAACTAGAGGCATTGTTTTATACAATGTTTTCATGGTTTGATATTTGTATGGTTTTGAGTTTTCAAATATGTGTTGGGGTTTTGGTTATAAATGCTTGGTTATGGTTTTTCGATGTTTTAATTATGCTTTTATATACTTTAATGGTGGTTTTGGATAATTGGTTGCATGGGAATGGTTATTTGGTAATTGTCTTTCATTTTGGAAATACTATACCCCCAATATGTTTGATAAAATTCCTTTTGTGAATGATTTCACTACATTGCTGGATTTTAATGGAACTATTATATGGTTTAAACTTTGTAATGCTACCCTAATTGGTTAAATGGTTTGGAATGGTCAAAATAAAATGGTTTTGGTTTAACAATCATTCTTGTGTGGTACAATGGAATCCTCCAAGTAATAATAATAATGGAACACTTGTGGGGTACATAGGTCACCCCCAAGTTAATTGGTATGTGATCTATGGGTACTTGGGACTACCTTTATCTCAAAAAGGTTTTTCTAAAGATAATACTTGCAAGTTATAGTCGGTATGACGATACCACTATGTATAGCCTAGGTTCATAACAATGGTTTGGTTGGTTGGAAATGGTTTTAATTGGGCAATAGTGACAGTGTGTGATAGTAATCGTGAATATGGGAGTTCAATGAATGAACGCTGGAAACTAATGTTTTCCGACATGAGGGGTAGGTAATGGCGACCCTTTTATGATACTATGAGGTACGCGGTAATTTTCTAAGTACATTGTACATATGTATCATGGAGGCAGAGTGTACTTGATAATCCCTTACTCTTATGGTATCTCTTGTTCGTGCAACTACACTCATAAGGTCCCGTTCAGGGGGTTACACTGGACCCATATATCCCGAAGGTGATTAAGGATGGTTAAGCTACACATAACCTGGTTAGTGGTTTAAAATGCATGCTAAACTCGGTTTCCTTTCCCAGCATGGTTATATTTATATATATATGGATGTTTGTATGCATATGGTTGGTTTACTTGGTTTACTAGCTGACATTATTTTATCCTTATCCGGAGTTCATGCTTGCATTAACCTGCTAACCCATCTTCGAGTGGCTATATCCATATGTGATGCAGTAATTGGCCATTCTACTCCTCCTACTTAGCTATTGGACATTTGGGATCAACTACTGGATTGAAGTGGTGAGCTTCCACTTTCCAAAAGGCTCCATTTTATGGATGTTATTTCATATTTTAGTTTATTTATGGATATTGGTTTTGGCTATGGTTGGGGGCATGTCCCAACATAGTTTTTATTTTCTTTTGGTTAGAGGATTTTGAGGAACTACTATGGGTTGCTACAGGCATATCAGTATTGGTGTCTGCCTTGGTATTGGCATTGGTATTGGGGATTATATAGAAGGACTAAACTTCTCACTATTTCATCCTCTTTTACTTTGTCATTATATTTAATTATTATGAAACTCATATGGTTATGGTTTATGGTTTAGTTTGGCTATTGGTTGGGTTTGGATGGTTGGACTCGATTGGGTCAGTCTCGATAATAGATCTATCCTCGAGTTTGGAATTTGGATAGTTATGCTATCTTCTTATATGCTCGAAAATAAAAAAACTCAAGGTAGATGGCTGGAGGTTGGGTTGGGTAACAAGGGTGATCTCCAGTTCCGATCGGACTTGGGACTCCCATTAAGACAAGATCTCGGGTGAAGTCGTGACAGTTAGTTTGTTTGGCTAGGTAAAAAGGGGTGGTCTCAGGTCCTTGGTAGACTTGGGATACCCATCATGGCTAGACCTTAGTTCGAGTTGTGATAATTATAGAATCTTCTTGATAAGGGTTTCATCTATCCTAGTCTTTTTTCATAGGGTGATCCTATACTTTCTGTGCGAAAGAAGGATGAGTTTCTTCAGGTATGTATAGTCTATCATTAATTGAATAAGGTTACAGTGAAAAATAAGTATCCTCTCCCTAGGATTAATGACCTTTTCGATCAGCTTTAGGGTGCTAGGTGTTTCTCTAAAACCGATCTTCATTCGAGCTATCACCTGTTAAAAATTAGGGAGGTTGATATTCCCAAGAATGTTTTCCTAACCTGATATGACAATTATGAGTTTTTGGTTATGTCATTTGTGTTGAATAATGCTCCGACTGCTTTCATGTATCTTATGAATCAGGTGTTCATACAGTTTCTGGATTTATTTGTTAAAGTCTTTATTAATGACATTTTAGTGTACTGTAAGATTAAGGAAGATCATGCCAATCACCTCTAAATTGTGTTGCAGACTCTTAAGGACCAAAAATTGTATGCAAATTTTCAAAGTGTGAATTTTGGTTAAGTGTTGTGAACATCCTTAGGCATGTTGTTTCTAGTTATAGGATCAAGGTGGATCTACAAAAGGTTGAGGCAGTTAAGAAATAGCCTAAACCCATGACTCCAACCGACATTAGGTGCTTTTTGGGCTGGGCTGGGTATTATAGTAGCATTATAGAGAGTTTCTCATCTATTGTTGGTCCACTAACAAGGTTGAGTAAGAAAAAGGTTAATTTTTTTTGGTTTGATGCTTGTGAGGGTAGTTTTGAGAAGTTGAAGGATAAGTTGACTTCTGCGCTAGTTTTGACCCTGCCCGAGGGTACTAATTGGTTTATTGTGTATTTTAATGCATCCCGTATGGGACTGGGTTTTGTTTTGATGTAATATGGTAAGGTTGTAGCCTATGTTTCCCAGCAACTTAAGGTTCATGAGAGGAATTACCTAACTCATAATCTAGAGTTGGCGGTTCCGTTCTTTGCTTTGAAGATTCGGCGTCAATATTTGTATGGGGTTTATGTGGATATATATTTAGACCATAAGATCTTGCAGTATCTACTTGTGCAGAATGAATTTAACCTCAGGCAGAGGTGTTGGGTCGAGCAACTTAAGGATTACGACATGAGTTTGCACTACTATCCAAGTAAAACTAACGTGGTTGTTCATGCTCTAAGCAGGTTGTTTATGGGATCTTATCTCACATTTATGATGAGAAAAGATTATCGGTGAAGGATATTCACAAGTTGGCTAATTTATGAGTTGTCTTTTGGACTCTAAGGATGGAGGAGTGATTGTTCAAGAAGTAGTTAAATCATCTCTTGGTTCTTAGGAAGGCCCAAGAGATGATTAAGGATTCCATACGTATGCAGATTAAGGATGATGTGGGTCAACAAAAGGTTATAGCATTTAAGATTGGGGGAGATGGCGTTCTGAGGTATCAAGGAAGTTTGTATTTTCTTGATGTTGATGGGTTGCGGGAAAGGATTTTGACCGATTCTCATGAGTCTAGATATATAATTTATCCGAGTTCGACCAAGATGTATCATGACTAGAAGGAAATCTACTGGTGGAATAATATAAAGAGTGATATGGTGAAATTTTATTGCTAAGTGTATGGTTTATTAGTAAGTAAAGGCTGAGCATTTGAGGCTTGGTAGCATGTCTTAAGAGATTGAGTTTCCTATGTGGAAGTGGGAGATGATCAATATGGATTTTGTTATGGGTCTTCCGCGGTTTCACAATCAATATGATTCTATTTGGGTCATTGTGGATAGAATAACCAAATTAGCTCACTTTTTGACTGTGAGGACTAACTACTTAGGAGAGTATTATGCTAAGTTGTTCATTCAGGAGATAGTTAAGTTATATGGAGCGCTGGTGTCTATCATTTTAGACCGAGGTATGCAATTCTCTTCTCACTTCTGGCATTTATTTCAAAAAAGATAAGGTACTCGGGTGAACCTTAACACCACTTTCAACCCTTAAATAGATGGACAAGTGGAGCATACTATTCAAACTTTCATAGATATGCTAAAGGCCTGTGAGATTTAGTTTAAGGGAAGTTGGGTTGACCATTTGCCTCTTATTGAGTTTGCTTATAACATCAATAATCATTTTAGCATTCAGATGGATCCTTTTGAGTCTCTTTATAAAAGAAGGTGTAGGTATCCTATTGTATGGTTTAAGGTAGGTGAAACTAGGTTTTTTGGACCTGGCTTTGTTCACCAAGCCATAGAAAAGGTTAAAGTGATTAGATAAAGACTTAACATTGCTCAGAGTCTCAAAAAGTCTTATGCGGATGTAACGAAGGAGTTGGAGTTTGAGGTTAGTGATTGGGTGTTCTTAAGGTTTCTCCTATGAAAGAAGTCATGATATTTGGGAAGAAGGGGAAGCTCAATCCCTATTACATTGGTCCATATCATATTTTAGGGAGAATTGGGAATGTCGTGTACGAGTTAGATTTACCAACAAGTTTGGCCTCAATTCATCCTGTTTTCCATGTGTCTATGTTGAGAAAGTGTGTGGGTGATCCTTCTTTGACAGTGCCTATTGAGGATGTTGTTGTTAAGATTATTTATCTTATGAGGAAGTCCCAAATGAGATATTGGATAGGCAAATTCATAGATTGGGGAAAAAAGATATAGCTTCGATGAAAGTTCTTTGGAGAAACCAAAAAATGGAAAAAGCTACATGGGAATCTAAGGAAAATATGAGAGCCAAGTACCCATTCTAGTTCCCCTTGTTGGATGAAAATGCTTAAGGTATAAATTTCATTTCCCTCTTGTCGCATTTTGAATTCTTCCTTGGATTCTAATGTGTTACTTTTATTATCATGCTCAAAATATCCTAACTCCTTATTTGGGGATGAATGATCCAAATGGGAGATGATGTAAGACCTCGTAGAGTTTTGATCATTTTATTTTTGACCCTCCCATATGTGTAACATTAACTTTTTTACTTGAATTATGATTAGATATGTTAAAGAGGTATTTTGGGAAAGTTTTAGAATATTTCGAAGGGGTTCGAGGCTATTATGGGACTCCAAGGAAGTAAGTCTCAACGATAGTGGCGTACCACACCACTTAGCCTCCACGATAGGGTTGTGGTATGGATTCTAAGCTATGTGATAGAAGCGTGTCATCCCTCTATGTATTTTTAATCTAGTTTTTGTTTTTTCCCCTTGGGGTGAAGGGTTTTCGGTCCATTTACCCCTTAAACGATATTATAACATCAAAGTGGCCATTTTCCTTCAGTTTTATAAGATCAAACTCCACTCTTTGGCATAATTGAATTAGATTGCGCACATATTGGTATGATGATACCATGTTCAAAAATGACTTAATAAAGACTCCTTTGTTAATGGTTGGGTATATCTGCAAACTATTTAAATTTGAGCTTAAAGGGAATTGTGTAGCACACCGTGAAGGTGCAGTCCCAGGGGGACCAACACTTAAAACCACATTTTCCGGCATGGGGTATATACGGACATGTGTCTAGATACACATTACATTTTGGATGGCTATTACCTTGGTGTCTTTATCCTTTCTTTGGTTCATGCGGCTAACATGCACGGGGCCCTTCCAGCAGAGGGAGCTGGACCCATATAGCTCGTGGGTGCCTTTAGGAAGGAGTGATCTGCACAATTTAGGTTAATGGTTTTAACTCTCATGTTTATAACCCTTGTCCCTATGTTGACATATAATATTTACTGGTCTTTGTCATTGACATTGTTTTATCCCTTTCCCTTGAGCTACATGTCAGTGCTCGCCCTACTGACCTTCCATGGATGCTGCATCATCTCATGGTAATACCCCGTAAGATTCTAGATGAGTTTCCAACTATTTGTCCAATATTTAGAAACCCCAAATCCATTTAAATTACACTATGTACAAGTGACAGTCCATTTTAACTCCCCAAGATTTCGTACATTCTATTTTAGCCTTCCCGAGTTTGAAACATTGATTTATGAATTGAAATATGTTTAGGGATGTTAAAAGGGGCATCCGAGAGAGTTTTGAAATTTTTGAAAAGCGTTTGAGGTGTTTTTGGACCACGGAGGACAAATTCCTCCACGATACATAGATGTCTTGAAGGTTAGTCTCTGCGATATACGTCGTGTCACGGAGGCTAGACTCCGCGATAGCCTCCGTTCCACGGAGGCTGTGAAATCTTGCTTTTTATTTATGGTTCAAGGAGGCATTTTGGTCTTTTCCCCCTCTCCCTAAACACCCAATTGATATTTTAAAACCCAAAAGGGGTATTATTTGCCCCATTCCTCATCGGTGAACAATGTAAAATCATTCCCCATTCCCAAGAACACAAAATTTAAAAATTTCTTCAAAGAATTCACCATTCAAGGTCCCAATTCAAAGTTTTCTTCAAGGATTAAAGCAACTCAGGTATGTGGGTATTCAATGAGGATTTGCTTTCATCCTCATGCCTAAATTACAATTTTATTCATGAATTTTATGAATTTCATAAACTAGGGTACTAGCCAATTATTACGCCAATCTTGAATTCAATCTCCCATAATATAAAATTCACTTATAAGTATGTTTTAATGATTATTCATGACTTCTTAGACACATGATATCTCTTTCATGCCATTCTTATGTCCATGCATGATTTACGTGTTATTATTCCAAATTTAAATTATATGATAAAGTTATGAATGATATACCCATGTTTTTATGATTTCTCAATCCTCAAGTATAATCATATTTTTATTTTAAGGGTTCCATGAATATTAAAAATTCCATGATTCCTCCATGTAATTCTTGAATTCTACCATGAAATAATGTTCCATAATAATTTCAAGTATTGTTTCATACTCTAATTATGATGATTCAATACATTCATGAAATTGTTTTTTTTTTGAGTTTAAGTCTTGAAAGTTCTTCTCATTTGATTACAATGAAATCATTATGTTCAATTATATTATCTTCCATGCTATGGGTTATGAACACCTGATACCTAGCTGATCTTACATGTTACTGTTTTAAAGATTTCAAGTTAATCATATCATGTTTATCCCATAAAGTTTATAACATTTTTATAATCAGTACTCACCAGTATTCGATTACACTAAATACATGAGTTTATATGTTCATGATTACTACAAATGCTACATTCACTGTTATTTTCAAAATACCATGACTTGACCATATCCGTTATTAGTGCATGTACTAGCTTACGATTCAGTGCCTTTTAGTTGGGAGTAGGACTTAACACCGAGCAAACCTAGGGATCAAGGAACACCAGCCAATAAAAGACTGAAACCTTTAGTAGAAGTCCCTAAGTTCCAGAATTACGTAGCTAGTGTAGGTTATGAGATGTCACCTACCCCTTTAGGACTTACACTTTCTTAGGGGTCACCTGCCAGTTTAGGACTGACACCTTAGTCCTTCGAGATATCAACTTTGTTGGATCCACATCGTCAACCATGTGTTGGTACCCCTGGCAAGGTATCAACACCCTTCCAGCTAGGGTTACAGGTTGGACCCATATTAGCTTAGATTAGGGAAAGTCAGTTACATGATAGATCCCATAGTTTAAGTTCAATATTCAACCTATATCAACTTATATTTGCATGACCAAGTGTTCAGTTTATGGGCTATTTTGTCAGTCTATTTTACAAATTATTTTTCTACATGCTTTACTTTGTCTTGTATTCATTTTACATGTTTATGCATTCATGTACAGTAACCATATGTATTTCAGTTATTCCCTATCTCACGTTCCAGTACATTCAAAGTACTGATCGCATACTCTCTTTTGTGTTATGTTGTCTTATAACATAGGTTCAGACGCTCAACTTCTTGATCAGCCATAGTCAGTTCATTACCACCCAACAGCAGTTGTGGTGAGTCCTTATCCATTGAGGACAAGTTATTTATAGTTATATTTAATATTTCCTTTATTTCTGTCAATTAGAGTTAGTTTGGGGTTTGTCCCATCAACTCCTCATGTTTTAAAGGCTTTCAGATGTTCAGACCTGTTTTCAATTATTTAGAAATTTTAGACACGTTGGGTATTGTTTTAGTATTTCATATAGATAAATTTTTTACCAAATTAACTTTCGTAAATGATGCTTGTATTATTATTTTATTTAGTTCTCATAATAGGTACCAGATCATAGGTCATCTTGGGGTCACTTGGGGAATTAAGCACCATGTTATGATTAGGTGGTAGCCTCGGGTCATGAAAAATCTTGATATCAGAGCCTAAGGTTTTTAAAGATTCTTAGGGTGTCTGAATGCCACGTTGAGTAGATTCTTGTGCATGGGTGGGACGTGTGCCTCACTTATGGGTAAGAGGCTATGACATATTTTAGGAAAGTTTTCCTTCTTTCAGTATTTGTGTCATGCGAAAAAGTATGAGATCTATTGAATTCCTTCTTCAAACTCGTCCTTCATCTATTTATAGAAAATGTCTCCCAGAAGAAATAACGAAAGAAGGAACGGTGATCGGCCGGCGCCACTACCTGTTCAGGAAGACCCTATGAATGAACACATTTCCCATGTTGAATTCAGGACTACTTTTAGTGTTTTTGCCCAAACTATGGTTTCTCAAAATATCTAGCACGTTATTTCCCTAGACAATCTAGTAGTGGGACGACAACATCTAGGACCTAAGACTTCACTCGAATGAATCCTCTATTATTTTCTAAATCCAAGTCTGAAGAGGATCCGCAGGAGTTTCTATATAGTGTGTAAAAAGTGACAGACATCATGGGTGTTACACCTATTAAGAGTGTTGATTTAGATTCTTACCAAATGCAAGGAGTAGCTCATACTTGGATCAAGGAGTGGAAGAAGGACATAGGTATTGAGGCAGGGCTTATAGAGTGAGAGGAGTTTGCTATGGACTTCTTAGACAGATTTTTCCCACTCAAGTTGAAGGAAGCCAAGGTGCAGGAGTTTATAAATATTAAGATGGGTAACATGAATGTGAAGTATTACTCACTCAAGTTTACCCCATTGGCGAGGCATACTCCAACTATGGTGTATGATTCTAGGGCCAAAATAAGTTTATATCTGGGGTTTTGAAGGACGTGGTTAAGAAGTGCAAAACAACTATATTGTTTATGGAGATGGACCTTTCTAGATTGATGGTCCATACTCAAAATATGGAGAAGGAGAATGTCAAAGAAAAGAAAAGAAAGAATAAAAGTGCCAAAATATGTAGCTTCAACTTCTCACAACAAAGGTCTGATGGTGGGATTCACTCTCAGTTCCTCCAGAAATCTTCAGCTCCAGCCCCATCTTCAGCTAATGCGCAGTGCCTAAGTTTAGGCAAGATGATAGGGATAGAGTGCCAAGCTCTAAGTACTAAGGTAGCATGAATAGTGGTCATACCAATCCACTTTGTAGGAGATGTGGTAGGAACTATTAGGGAGAGTGTCGGGCAGGCAGTGATATATTTTTTCGATATGGCATGCCAGTCCATAGGATCAACGATCTGATAGTTAAGGATCTCAACCAGGACTTCTTTATAGGAAAGACTATCTTTTATATCTACACTCTCTAAGGTCACGACTGAAGCTAGTTCACCAATACTTTACTTTAATAAAGACACATAAAATATACGATGCATTGATGCTAACTCTGCAGGAAACTCCAACTCGTAAGCTACCTTTCCGAAATGGCTCAAAATTATGTATGGGCCAACATAGTAGGGACTGAGCTTCCTTTTCTTGCTAAATCTCTTCACCCCTTGCATGGGTGATATTTTCAAATAAACCAAGTCACGAACATCAAATTCCAAATCTCTTCTACTCACACCAGTAGAGGATTTTTGTCATCACTGGCTATTTTCAACCTTTCTCCAATCAACTAGACTTTCTTCATTGTCTCATATACTACATCTATCCTTATCAAAGCATACTCACCAACTTCAAACCAACCTATAAGAGATCTACACCTCCTTCTTAAGAGAACCTCAAATGAAGCCACTTAAATACTAGAGTGGTAGTTGTTTTTGTAGGTAAACTCAGTCAAAGGTAAGTGGTCATGCCAACTACCCCTGAAGTCAATAAAATAATCCCTCAACATATCCTCCAAGGTATGAATGGTCCACTCTGCCTAACCGTCTGTTTGAGGATGAAAAGTTGTACTAAGATGAACTTGGGTACTAAGACCCCTCTGAAAAGCCTTCCAAAAAGAGAGGTAAAATTAGTACCTCAATCTAAAATAATGGTCAACGGAACCCTATGTAACTTTAAAAATTCCATGAGGTAGAGTCTAGCATAACCCTCAACTGAATACAAAGTATGAACTTGGAAAAAATAGGCTTACTTGGTCATTCTATCTATAATGACCCAAATGAAATCAAGTTGAATCGTGTACGAGGTAACCCTATCATAAAATCCATGTTCACCACTCCCCAAATTGATATGGGGATGTTAAACTCTGAAATCATACCACTAGTCCTTTATTGTTCAACCTTAATCTGCTAATAATTTGAACACTTAGCAATAAATTACGCATTATCTTTCTTCATACCATCCCACCAATAGATTTACCAAAAATCATGGTACATCTTAGTGGACCTTAGGTGAATAGAATATCGCACACCATGCGCCTCTGCTAATATTTATTATCTCAAACCATCCAGACTTAGAACACATAACCTTCCCTAACAACGAAGTACACTATCTCCCCATTGGAAAAAAACCTAAACTTTTTGATACAGAACTGCCTCCTTCAACTTGACCAAAGTAGGATCCCTGTCTTCCTTTTCATTCACTTTGGCTAACAATGAAGATTTTGAGCTACTCTAAATCCATATAATGCATTCGGATGTATCAACCAACCGAACATCTACTCTAGAAAGCTAATGAACATCACGAACTAACTCCCTTTTACCCTCAATTCTTTAAGCTCATCTAGAACTATTTTGTTAGGCGGAATTGAGATAGGTTGGATATATTGTATGAGATCTATTTCGAAGTAAATTTCCCTCTCAAAAGGAACTTTGAGAAGATATTTAGGGAACACTTCTTGAAACTCATTCATTATTGGAACTGACTCAAGACTCAGAGTTTCAGAATTTGAGTCCTTGACTCAGACGAGATGGTAAATACAACCCTTGCATATAATATTTCTTTTCTTAAGATATGAGACAAATTGACCTATAGGCACTGAAGTACCACCCCTTCATTTATGACGAGTTTATTAGAAAACTAAAATTATACTATTTTATTTCTATAGTCAACTGAGGCATAGCATGAGTGAAGCCAATCCAAGACGATAATGACATCAAAATCAATTATCTCTAACTCCACAAGGTTAATTGAAGTAACTTTCTGAGACACTGTGACTGGGTAATAACTATATACCCATTTTGATGTAATAGAACTACCCACTAGAGTAGACACTAAGAAGGATTTTGCTAATATTTTAAGACTAAATCCAAATTTTACTACTATATAGGAAGTCAAATAAGAATTTGAAGCTTCGGGGTCTAATAATGCATAAACATAAATATGGAAGACTTGTAACATACCCATAACAACATCAGGATAACTTTCCTAATTCGATCGAGTCTAGAGTGCATAAATTCGATTCTAATACTGACCACTTGTGGCACTAGAGGTGGCTCCCAATTGAGTCGGGCGATCTGCTAAGACAAAAAGTTATACTGACCCTGTTGACTAAAATCCTTTTTTTTTGGCGCAACCACTGGGCAATTTGTAGGTTGAGGAATAAATAAGTTGATGTATCTTGTTTTGATGATAAGCAACTGACTTTAATAGACCAGGTCCCAGGATTTTCAAGGCTACAGTACAGCTAGAATGCATCTGTATAGTTTTTTCATGTTGTGTAACAAACTATGCATGTGCTGCTTGTACTATTTAGAACACCTGGTCCAATGGACTTTTAACCCTAATCATCACTCATCTATAAAAGGAAAATAATGCTTCTCTATTAAGTAGTTCTTGCAAATACGAAAAGCTAAAGAGTGAAAGAAAGGGAAAAAATCAATTTGAACATTGCTCAAGTTCTTAATTCTTATGTGCTAAAATTGTAAATGTTCTTGAGTTCAGTTGGTATCTGTAAATAAATTACTCATTCTATAAGAGTAATGATCTTTTTTTAGAGTGTCTTAGGTAGAGTTACCTAATATTGAAACTAGTTAGAGTTAACAGTGTGGAGGAGTATTGGAAGAGTTGTCAAGTAAAGATTATAGTAGACTTACTACAAACAGAAGGAGCCTAGAGTTAGGTTTGAATTCAAGTATATAATCAAAAGGTTGATTATAGTAAAGGTTAATCAAAAGGGACAGTAAAGGAAAAGAAAAATGATTAACACTATTGTAGAAGTTATAAGATCTTATTCTACTAGGGGATCTAGAAAAAAAATTCTAGTAGATGCTAAGAAGGAAAGTAAGTTTTCTAGTACTAAAAGAAGAAGAGTCAAGAAATTTATTATAGAGAAAGTGGAAACTTTTGAAGTTGTGAAGGTTAGAGGAGATAAGGATATTGATTCTAATGTTGCTGCAATAACTAAGAAGAGAAGACAAGAAGTTCATGTTGCTGAGAGTACCAGGTCCTCTAATCCAAAGTCTGGCAGTCCTATTATAAGCAAAAAGAAACATATTGCTATCAAAAGAAAGAAAGTTTGTAAGGGACCTGGTCATAAAAAGAGAAAAATTGCTTAAAAGGAAGAGCCAAGTAATGAGCCTAAAAGAATGAAAATGAGGAAGAAAAGGAAGACATATCTAAAGAGAGAAGGATTGGAAGCCTGAAAATACAAAAGGTCTTGTCAGGGAGACTATTTAACCCTAAATATGTGAGAAACCTGGGATGGTGGAGTTGGTAGAGTATGTCAGGCACCAAGAATGGTTATATATATTTGAAAAAGCAGCTCTAGTGGTTTTTGAAAATAAAGTTAGAGAATTATACTAACTTAATAGATTTCTTAGAATATGGATTGAGTTTATTTGTACAGGTGCAAGGAAAAGAAATAGAACTGGATGAATAAACTATGGGAGGAATTTTTAATGTACCTATTATGGTTGTAAGGACTGTTGTGAATAAACATCCCAAAACTAAGAACATGATTAAAGCCTAAAAAGTGGTTGGGACATCAATAGGTGGGGTTAAAAATAAATTTCTCATAAGTGAGTTCCAGTTGTTATGTGGATTTATGAACAAGGTTCTCTTGCCTAGATCAGAAAAAAGGACCACTACATCTGGTGCAGACTTGTCCTTAATAGAATGTTTGAGTAATTTTGAGTTTATATGCTTACCGACTATTATGATGGAGCACATAAAAAAGGTAATTTATGAGAAAGAAGGGAAACTTGGGATGCCATATGGGTACTTCCTAAATAAAGTGTTTAAGTATGTTGGAGTAAATGAGATAAAGGGAACCCCTAGACCAATCAAACAAAAATTCAGCATGACAAACTTGGTGGAGAATGAATGCATTGAAGGTAAAGTTGAAATGTATCCAGAGTATTAGAACTTTTGGCTGCTCAAGCAAGTTTAAACAAAAAAATGGAGAAATTAAGGATCAAATTAGCTGCAAAGGACACTGAAATAGTTCACCTGAAATTACAGAATCAAAAGTTGTCCTCATAGGGACCTGATTCCACTGAGGAACTTGGTACAGAAAATACAAAGCTCAAGTGCAAGGTTGCAGAATTAACTAGTGAAGTTCAAGGACTGAATGCTAAAGTGAAAACTCTTACTAAATAGTTGTTGGATTCCCATGCTGCTGAAAATACAAGAATGGAAATGTTAATTAAATCC
The DNA here is from genome assembly GCA_030864215.1 of Capsicum pubescens. Lineage (NCBI taxonomy): Eukaryota > Viridiplantae > Streptophyta > Magnoliopsida > Solanales > Solanaceae > Capsicum > Capsicum pubescens. Next base: position 135,564,769 of record CM061545.1, on the reverse strand, counting down.
TTCTCCCCTAAGTCTCCCTCTACCTGAGTTCTATTGTGTTAGTCTCTTGTGTTAGTTTTTAGTTCTTATTCCTGTAGTGGCCTTTGCAAATAGTTGTTTTATATTTTTTTGGTACATTGTACTAGTACTAATCCTAGTGGATAATGAATTAATTTATATTTGTGTGCTTCAGTTGTTTCCTCTTTATCTTAAAGATGTTCTTTATTTTAGTAAAGCCCCAGTGGCCATGAGCGAACTAACCTGTGCTTATCTTTACTCTTTTTTTATTATTTTCACTTTTCAATGATGGCAAAATTTGGAATACTGATTTCATGTGTTAAGGACTAGGTGTTTGTATTTAAGGAATGTACTGATGATGTTAGGGACCAGATACTAAGTATACATATATGATGATGAGGTTGAGGAAAGATCTGGCGGCATAGTGACAGGGGAAAGTATGTAGGCATAGTGGCAGGGGAAAGTATACAGGCATAGTGACTGGGGAAAGTATACAAGCATAGTAACAGGGGAAGTATGCAAATGCACTAAATTAATAATAGTGCATGATGATAGGGGGAAGTGATTAAAGCTTGATATCAATTGACAACAAGGGACCATGTCCCTAAGTTGTGAAAGCATGGTGTTGCATGATAGGGTGGACATTCATCTTCACTGGTGGTAATCACACTGACTAAATTTGATGAATATACATGAGTATTAATTCTCAAAACTCTGTGGTTGGTTTGTCATCATAAAAAAGGGGAAATTTTTGTATCTTGTTTTGATGATGAGCACCTGACTTCAAGGGACCAGGTCCCTGGATGTTCAAGGCTATAGTATAGCTAGCAAGTGTCTACACATTTTTGTTATCTTATGTAACAAACTGCGTAGGTGTTGCTTGTACTATTTAATACACCTGGTCACATGGAATTTTGACTAATAATCACTCATCTATAAAAGGATAATGATGCTTTTCTATCAAATATGTGTTGGAAAGAGGGAAAGTTAAAGAATAAAAGAAAGGGAAAAACTCAATTTCAACATTGCTCAAGTTCTTAATTCTTATGTGCGAAAATTACGAATATTCTTAAGTCCAGTTTGAGTCTGCAAATGAATTACTCATTCTATAAAAGTAATGATCTTTTCTTTTTTTTAGAGTGCCTTAGGTAGAGTTTCCTAAGCTTGAAAGTGGTTACAGTTAACCAGTGTTGAGGATTCTTGGTAGACTTCTCAAGTCGAGATTGTAGTAGAGTTACTAAAATCAAGAAGAGTCGAGAGTTAGGTTCAAGTTCTAGTCTTTAATTAAGAGGTTGATTATAGTGAACTTTCAAGGTGATTGTAAGGGAAAGCCATGATTTTTTCTTCCCTTGAGCAAGGAGGTTTCCCCGTTAAATCTTATGTTATTTACATTTCCTATACCATTTTTGTGTTCCTGGATGGTTTACTATTTTATTCCCTATAACTGATTTTGAGGGACCTGGTTCCTCACATTGTGGTGCAACCCTCAAGGTTTCAACAGAAGTTCCTTTGTTTAAGGTTTTATGGAAAAATTAGTCCGTTGAGGGATGTTACTTGGGAAGTAGAAGAAGATATACAAAGCAAGTATCCCCATCGTTTCCTTATGAATTTTGATTCAGTTTGAGGTAATGGTTTCCCTTAAATTGATTTTCACATTTTCTATCTCAGCTATCCAACCATCCTCATGTCATAACATGCATTCATGAATTCAGTTTAGTCCATGCAACATGTTTCACATTAGGTTACTTATTCATGATTCAACTTATAAGTATTCAGTACATGATCTCAATCTTCCTAATATCTTAGCTTAGAAAGTTTCATTCGTGGATGAATGATCCCAAGGGGGCTATATTGTAATACCCCGCAAGATTCTAGATGAGTTTCTAGCTATTCGTCCAATATTTATAAGTCCCAAATTCATTTAATTTAAACTATTTAAAAGTTACATGGCCTTTTTAAGACCCCAAGATTTTGAAAATTTTATTTTTGGACTTCCCGAGTTTGAAAGATTGATTTATGAGTTGAAATTTGTTCAGGGATGTTACATGGGTCATCCGGGAGAGTTTTGGAATTTTTGAAAGGGGTTCAGAGTGTTTTTGGACCCCAAAGGTAGAATGCCTTCGCGATTTTAAAGTGTCACAGAGACTAGCCCTCTACGATACATAGGGTGTCACAGAGGATAGTCTCCGCGATACATGTTGTGTCATAGAGGCTAGCCTTCGCAATAGCCTCCGTGGCACGAAAGTTGTGAAATCTTGCTTTTTATTTAAGATTTATGGGGATATGTTGATCTTTTTCCCCTCTCCCTAAACACCCAATTGACTTTTTAAAATCCAAGATGGGCATTATTTGCCCCATTCCATATCAATTAACAATGTAAATTCATTCCCCATTTCCAAGAGCACAAAAAATTAAAGTTTCTTCCAAGAGTTCACCATTCAAGGTCCCAATTCCAAGTTTTCTTCAAGGATTCAAGAAACTCGGGTATTCAATGAGGATATCCTTTCATCCCCATGCCCAAATTATGATTTTTTTTATGAATTTTATGAATTCCATAATCTAGGGTTCTATCCAGCTATTACTCCAAGCTTGAATTAAATCTCTCATGATATAAAATTCACTTATAAGCATGGTTTAATGATTATTCATGACTTCTTAGGAAGATGGTATAACTTTCATGATATTTTCATGTCCATACGAGATTTACGTGTTATTATTCCTAAATTAAAGTATATGATCAAGTTATGAATTATATATCCATGTTTTTTAAATTTCTCAATCCTCAAGTTTAACTTATTTTGATTTTAAGGGTTCCATAAAAATTATAAGTTCCATGATTCCTCTATGTACTTCTTGAATTTATAATGAAATAATGTTCCCTCATAATTTCAAGCATCTTTCGTACTCTAATCATATTGATTCGATATTTTGATGAAATTGTTGGATTCTTGAGTTTAATTAATGAAATTTTCTATCATGTCATTACAATAAAATCATCATATTTAATTATATTATTCTCTACGCTGGTGTGTTATGAACACTCGATACCTAGTTGATCTTGCATGTTACGTATTTAAAGATTTCAAGTTAATCATATCATGTTTATCCTATAATGTTCATAACATTTTCATAATCCGCACTTATTAATATTACATCTTTCCAAATACATCAGTTTACATCTATATGATTACTTTAAATTTTGCATGTACTATTATTTTCAAACTACTATGACTTGAGCATATCCATTATCAGTACATATACCAACTTACATGTCTGTGTCTTTCAGTTGGAAGTAGGACTTCGCACCGAGCGAACATAGGGATTAAGGCTCACCCACTAATAGAGGACTGAGACCTTTAGTAGAAGTCCCCAAGTTCCAGAACTACATAGCCAACATAAGTAATGATATGTCACCTGCAAGTTTAGGACTGACACTCTCTTAGGGATCACTCCCTAGTTTAGGTCTGACACCTTAGTCCTCTGGGACATCAACTTTGTTGGATGCAGATCGTCAGTCATGTGTTGGTACCCCTAGCAAGGTACCAACTCCCTTCCAACTGGGGTTACAAGTTGAACCCCAATTAGCTCAGATTGGGGCATGTTGATTACATAATATCTCCTGCAGTTTCAATTTGGTATTCAGATTATATCAACTCAGGTATGCATGACCAAGTGTTCAGTTTATCAGCTATTCAGTCAGTCAGTTTTACAGATTATTTATGCTCAATTTATCAGGTATGAGTTATTCAGTTTTATAGATTTTTTCAGTATATGCTTTACTTGGTCTTTCATTCATCATGTTTTGTATCCATATGTATTTTAGTTAGTCCATATTTCACGTACTAGTACATTCAAAGCAGTGACCGCATGCTCTCTTTTGCACTATATTGTCTTATAACATAGGTTGGACGCTCAGTTCCCCGATCATCCTTAGTTAGTTCTGTACCACCCATCAGTAATTGTGGTAAGTCCTCATCAGGACAAGTTATTTACAATTATTTTTATTATTTCCTTTATTTTAGTCAGTCAGAGTTAGTTGGAGGTTTGTCCCATCAACTCCTTATGTTTTAGAGGCTTTCAGATGTTCAGACTTGTTTTCAATTTTATTAGCAGTTTAAAACACATTGGGTATTGTTTCAGTATTTCATCTTAAAAGAGTTTTTATCAGTTTGACTTTCATATATGATGCTTGTATTATTATTTTATTCAGTGCTAACAGCAGATATCAGATCAGGGGTTAGCTTGGGGTCACTTGTGGCCTTAAGCACTGTGTTACGACTAGGAGGTAACCTCGGGTTGTGGAATTCATGATGTAGGTTTCGAGGGATTTTTTTTACCTTGTGCAATATTAGGTGGTGTGGTATGTCTATCAATCCACTGTGAAGTGGTGATCCTCCATCTTCTGGAAGGCCCAGCCATTTCATTAGATTCCTTACTATCTTAGTATTTTTTATTCTCCTTGTCATAGTCGAGGGAATATCCCGACTTAGTTTGGTATTCTTAATTTAGAGGATTTTTTGGACAAGTATTGGGTTGGTTGTTTGCTTTATTCTTATAACTTTAATTTGTTTTGTCTATCATTCTTATTATAATTTATGGTTGTCTTCTACTATTTACATTTATGTGCTTTAGAGGATTGGCTAAAGGGGTGGTCGTCGTCCTTCGGGGGTCTTGAGATACCCATCATGACTAGGCCCTTATTCGGATCGTGATAAAACCATATTCTCTTTTGAAACAATGATCAAAATAAGAATTAAATATTTACTTTTTGACCAATGTTTTAAAAATGCCATCCAAATATTACTTGTTTCCCAATCTCACGTTACATCAAACCTAACAAACAAAGTCACCCTAGTTATGTTAAAGGGTAAAGGACAAAAAAAATACTTAAATATAAATTAATACCACTAAAATAGCATTCAAGTTTAAGTACCCTAAAAATATCCATTAAACTAATTCCAATAACTAACTATTACTGCCGGACCCTTAAATATAAATGAAAATATCATAAAAGCCAAAATATCTTTCCCTTTCTTTCTTTTCATTCCATTTAATCTCCTAAATCTCCATTCCAGTATATATTGCAATACCTAAATTTACCTTTCTCATTTTACAAATTTTATATAAATCTACAAAAATCAGCATTCAATTGGCTTTCTATGATTTTTCTTCATTATAAATTTGTTCAAAATTGATAAAAATAATGGTGTCAACTTCAGTTTTGGTTCTAATAATGAAAAAATATGGAGATCAATGGATATCTAATGTTAAATTTGATAATTTCACCATCAACAAAGTGTTATTCAATTCTGACTATACCTATGATGTTTTTGCTGCTGAATTGCAAAAGCAATTAAATCTAGAGCACACTAAAGATTTGATGGACATAAAATATGTTGTGAGAGATGGATCGATGCTTATAGATAATGACATGAGTGTCATCTTGTATATGGAGATTAATAAAAAAATTCTCGACATCAATGAGTATCATTATGTATAACACTCATTCTTATCGAATTTATTGCTGGTGAATCATCAACTGTTATGCAGATTTATCATATTCCTATTAAAAAAGATCAATTTTCTTATTTTGAAGATGATTTTTCTGAGAATCACATGGATGATGATTCAAATTTAATAATAATAGATCCTCTCCATAGGGATGTAGAAGAAAGGAAACTATATTGAAATAAAATTACGATAACCATCATGAGAAGCATTATGCAATATGAGACAGAATTCAATTTAAGGTCACTAGATCATAAACATCAAGGTATAAATATACACAAAAAGTTTATCAGTTTAGTATATCTTCTATATCAATTTGGTACACAGACTACATATGCATACTTAGATTTCTCTCTATTTGAAAAGGTGTATCAGTTTTGTATATGTACTGTATCAGTTTGATATATCGACTGTATATGCATAAAAATGTTTCCTTTGCTTGAAAAGGTGTATGAATGTAGTATATATACTGTATCAGTATGGTATAGGGACTGTATAAGCTTGCACAGGATTCCTCTATTTTGTAAAGGTGTATTTATGTGGTATATGTATTGTATAAATCTAATACTCCCTTTTGGATTTAAAATGATCGATGTTTTGTGCTATTAAAATAAAATAACTGAAGAAACTATTCATAATAAATGAAGATCTTTGAAGAGTATACAACTTACATTAACAGTTGTGATCATAGAAACAACTATTTTTATCTTAAGTATGAATATTTTCACTAAAATAAAGTGATTGCAACATATCAACACCTTGCATTATCACAAAACATAGTTTGCAAAAAGTTAGATTCTAAATTATCCTACCAGAAACTAATTCATATTATAGGGACTGTATAAACATTTTTTCTAGATAATGCTCATCAGTATAGCATAAAAACTGTATCAATTTGGTATTTCTGTATAAAATGCATTAGAATTGTATATGTCCCGTGTATACATAGGTTTCATTGTAAAAGTGTATCAATTTGGTATATGTACTGTGTCAATCTAATATAAGAATTCCATATGCATAGATTTTCTTTTTAAGCATTCTATAGGAACTGCATATGCATAATTTCTATGTATAAATTGTATCAATGTTGTATGTACATACTAGAAAAATGTTTTTAATTTTGAGCCATACAAATAAATAACTAAAAAGCCTAAATAACACTCAGTAAATTATTAGTGAAATCTTAACACTTCATTTTTCAAGGTCTTAAATAGCTTTCAGTATGGTATAAGAACTACATATGTATCGATTTTCTATATAAACCACATCAATGTGAAATATGAACTATCTGTCATTTCAAAATTAAATGCTTCATTGACTAAAATTTTTTGTATTTCTTTTTTTTTCTCATCAAATGAATGACAACTTCTCCTATATAAGAAGAGAAATTAGTACACCACCTGTCTTGTAAGAACAAACCAACTATCCTATCTCATTAGGAAAGCTAGAGTACATGAATAGACTGATTTTCTTAGTTAGAAATTGAAATTGATAAAATATTTTCCATCAGAAAAGTAAAAAGTGGGTTACCCTGTGTGCTGCTCGTAATGCCCTTGTGGAGTTCTTCTATAGAGGGCTTAAAATGATAGATGTTTTTTGTTATTAAAATCAAATAATTAAAAGAAACTATTTATAATAAATAAAGATCGTTGGAGAGTATATCACTTACATTAACATTTGTGATCAAACAATAATTTTTGCTAGCTTGAGTATGTATGTTTTCACTAAATCAAAGATATTGGAACATATCAATAATTATTACTAGAGATAGAGACTGTATAAATATATTTTTCTATATAAAGTTCATCTATTTAGTATAGAAATTGTATTAGGTTGGTATGTCTGTATAAACTGCATCAGTATGGTATAGGTCCTCTATAGGCGTAGGTTTCTTTTTAGAAATTGCAGCAAAGTAGTATATGGATTTTTTTTGTGTGTGTGTATAGAGGTTCCCAATAGAGATTGAATCAATATAATTGCATTTACTTTTTTTTTACCAGTTTTGGTGATTAAATTTTATGATTTGTAGAAGTAGCTTTTAACAACAAAGTGAAAAATTGATTTTATGGTAAAAAGTTATACTAATCAATTATTGTCCTAACTAATCCTCTTTTTTTTTTCTCTACAACCTCTAACTAGAAATGCATAACTTCTATAAGAAATATTAGTTTGTTTTATGTCTTCTAGTATCCATATAATCTAAGTCTAAGTTTGGTTTCATGGGTCTAGGTATTATATATAGTATGTAGCAAGTAGAAAACATGTTTATTTTGGCTTATCTGCTTAAAAGTATGGCAAAAGTGTAACATATATCAATATTGAATTTCTACAAAAAAAAACTGTCTCAGTAATGTATGTGAACTTTATTATTATTTTATATAACTCTATTTATATAGATAGTATGTGCAATGTGTGAACAAACAATATCTTCAAGTAAAAAAAAATTAAAGGATTTTGTGGTGTCAAAATTCATTGATCTTCACAATTGTGCAACTGTTGATAGAATTCTTTCACAAAATCATACTACTTCATTAACCATTGTTGTAATATTAAAGAACAAATATCTAAATACGCAATCATCATTCACTCCCGCAGAGATCATGGATGAAACAAAAAATATTCATGGGATTGGGATGAACTATATAAAGCTTACAAAGCAAAAGAAAAGTAATTGAACTGGTCAGAGATTTCTTGCGTGAATCATATCTTAAAATACTGAATTAATTATATATGGTAAATATAATCAATCTAGGATCATATATAGTGTTACACAAAATAGGAGACTATCACTTTCTATATGCTTTTGTCGCGTGAATATAACAATTAAAGGATTAGAATATTGTATGCCAACCATAGTTGTTGATGGTACTATCCTTAAATCAATGTACCGGAGAACCATGTTCTATGCTAGCATGCTTGATGCAGTAGGGGAGTTTAATGAACTATTTTCAGATACAATAGGCCATTTTTAAGAAATGTAGAAATCTAGCCTTTTAGTATGTATATTTTAAAATAATTACTAGTTGCAAAAGGTTAAATTTCTTATTTCGACTAGTCTAACATGTTGAATCTTTTTATTTACATAATCAGAAAAAAATTTGCCATAGCATGTGCTAGTTGATTCTAAGAATGACTTTTCATGAGAATAATTTTTTTGTATGTTTAAAATGACATATGGCAAAAAAAATATGTGCATATTTGATCAGCATGAAAGTATGTTAAAGGTTTTCTTCAAATGTATATCCAAATGCAACTCATTGCATATGCATCTATCATCTATGGAATAATATCAAAGAATAATTCAAGAGGAATCATAAGTAGATAAAGGAATTTTTTCTTGCAATGACCCGAATATACATAAAGAAAGATTTTAATTGGCTAATGAAAGATATGAAAAATATAATGATAGGGTGAAGCCTTACCCATTTAAAATAGTCTATGAAAAATGATTCATAGAACATTCAAATATTAACAAATTCATGGTGATAACTTTGAATATACCAAAGTCACCAAATTCAGCAAATAGATAGGCAAAAGAACTGCCAATAAAAAAATTCTATAATTCATGAGGAATTTGGTAATGAGATGGAATAATTATTATATAATAAATGGACAGACAATACTTACTTAATTGGAGAATAAATACAATATAATAATGAGGCAAATCTCATTTTTTTAGATAAAATTAACGTAAAAAAGGGTGACTTGTTATTTCTATTTCATACAGATTAAAAATGTTCTACTGTACAACTTATTTATGTTTTGTTGGACATTGCAGGTGATGGCTTCTACTAGATATGCATACGTAGTGATTGACGGAGCTCAAAAGCGAAGCATTATATGTATGCATGAAAAAGACATAGCTGCCTATAATTTTAGGTTGATGGAATCCCATGTCCGTATGCCATGGAGGTATTGAATTACACTCATATTGGTGTATAATACTACAGTGCAACTTATTACAAAAGTGAAAACTTTTTGGAAGCCTATGAATTGCCAGTTATTCCACTCAAGATGAAATCGTGTGGTACATTTCAAAATAGATGTCAGATATCATGGTACTCCCACCAATCTTGAAACCCAGATCAGATAGATAAAATAAAAACAATCGAGGCAAAGTCATTGTAGACTATATTTCTATACACAAAGTATCATGTGGACAGTGTGAAAAGGTAGAACACAATTGAAGAATATGAAAAAAAATGCTCCAGCAAGAATCTAATCAAATGATACACCAATAATAATTTTATCTTTAATGTTCTTTCTTTGAAATGAAATAATTCATTTCCATAATGTAGAACGTAATAGATGTTGTACAAGAATACTTTTATGTTTACTAGTTTTGGTTCAAATAAACTATTTCAATTTTATATGATAATATAGCTATATTTTTATGGTGCATATATTTCATACTATATATATATATATATATATATATATATGTATGTATTTGTGGAGAAAAACTAAAGAGAGCATAAAAATGACTCTTGTGGCAAAGGAGAAAATGTATACTCATAAATGTGGAGGTCTAAGCGACAGAAGTTGCATGACATAAAAAGTTGCCTCAAATAAATATGTATCAGCCATACCTGTTATTGTAACTTATACATATTTTATAACAAGTACTTGTCATGTGTTTGATTTCTATAACCATTAAAGACATTATCAGTTGGCTCATTAAAGAATATAAGTGTCTGATTAAAAAATTCATCGACAATAGACATAAAAGACACATTATATCCTAAAGTAATGTTGTTTTAGTAAATAAGTGATGTACATATCCATTCACCAGCAAACAAAATCAAACCAACGTGATAACTAATGGCAAAATAGAAGTCGACAAAAGATGTATAGATACAAGACAAACAGTAGAAAAAACTTTCTAGAAAAGAAGTCAGTATCAACATTATATTCACAAACATAAGTTACGAGCAAAACGGATTTGCAAGTGTATCCCGCAAAAACTACTAGTTAACTATTCAAATTGTACATGAAAACTTTAAATAAATATAACCTACCACATCTTAAGAATATCCTAAACTAATGTTGCTTTAGAAGATCCTTTTCTCTTTTTCAGTCTACCATTGATTCATTGTCACTATTTGCCTCCTTCTTTTGTTTTTTCTTTTCATAGTGCCACAGTAATACACCATATAAATTTTGAATACTATCAATACCATTTATACTATCAGAGATTTCAAGGCTTTCAAGTATATATTCCGCAAAAACAATAACAAAAACACCATAATTCCTGCAACATATCCTAAAATGAATACAATAACTATAACGAAAGAAAGAAATTAAAAAGAGAAAAATAATTGGATTTGAGTAATAACTTACTTGTTTACTTGTGTTGGCAATCCATCTACCATACGAATCTCAAAGTAATCAGCAATTAAAATTTCATCACTCCCTTTCTCCCAAAAATCAATACAAGAAAAAAAGTTTGGTATCAGTTCTACATATGCTAAAATAGCTTTTGAACCACACACATATGACGTGTACTACACATCGAATCATATATGTAAATGCATTGATCTTTAAGAGAAAACTGTGCCAAAATCTAGTAAAAATCCTCAGAATTGTTTATCAGAAAAAAAACATTACAAACACTACACCACGATACATTGCACCATAAAACATATTCAAACATATACTAAGCAATTTCATCATCTTTTATGATCAGCGATACATATTTTTAACCCAAAAACTTTGTATGCAAACACTGTATCAAGCAGTTAAACCAATAATCAGTGTTGGTGAACATAACTATACCATCTACAAGAGTGTACATTGATTTCTTCTGCACATACTAAAAAATCACATCAATATGCATAAAAGTTAAAATAGAAGAATATTTAAAAAAATTACATTTATAGAATACACACCATTAAAAGTTAAAAAAAAATGTGTACTACTACAGTAGCTAAATCATGTTGCATAACTGAGTTATTGAATCAGTTAGAGGTATTCCTGAATATCCAAGAGTGTAGCTTATTTTTTTATTTTAATAGAGGAAACACCAAAGTCAAAAGACTTTGCCAGATTATTAACTGATCCTAAATAAACAGGGTTGTAAAAAAATCATTACAAGATATTTTCTATGACATAAAATGATAAAAAAACTAAAACTACAAAACTCAAAAAACATAAGACATACTTTGAATTAACTCGTAATGATCTGTCAACAAAACTGTTAAATACGAACAACAACATTATATTAAGAAATGACTCTATAATACTGATGCTAAATCGATGTTATAGAGAAAAGATGTGTTTACTTAAATATTCATTCTCTACACGTCTAGCTGGTTGACCTTGACGATTGCTACAACAAGAATCAAACTTCGACATATATGATAATTCACATACTGCTGCTGGTTTCTATATTCTATAAGGGACAACATCAGCAACTGTATCGCCCTTCACAACAATATCTTCTCTTACAATATTTTTATCCCAAAATGTAACACTTTTAGGACTTAAAATTGTATCAATCCTCCCAACAACATTATCACCCACAATATTTTTATTCACTAGTGTAATAAAAATATCGTATTGAGTGTACTTAGAGATTTTATTATTAGGATAATTGACCAATCAATTTCTTGACTATCCTCAATTTCAATATTCATAAACTCTGCATTCGTGGTATGAAGTGGTGGGATAATTTTTGACACTTTCTAATTTGAAAATTAGACCAACAGTCCTAACTATTTTTACCAACCCCTACAATTTTATTTCCACTTAAACTTGGTGTAAATTTTTAAAAATTAAAATTTTGAAAATCATTCCACTCACCATCAATAATTCTATCAACAACTTCTATATCAATATGATCTCCTACATCGATGTTTTTTGGTCCAAATCATCAACCACATTATCATGTATGTGGTCGACCTTAGGGGTATCATTAGTTTGCAGTTTTGCATTGTCAGCCAGATTAACACTTATGGAATTCTTCGTAGGTGTATCATCATTTTTCACAGCCACATTATTACCACTATGATCCCCATTCGATGTGCCAAACTGTTTGAAAAAGTTCAGAGAAATATTAGTATATAAAGTGTATACAAGTCTTGTTAAGAAAAATAACTAGCAAAGTACCTTAGAAGCCTTATTTATATGTAGCCCTCTAAAGATCAGATCAGATGACAATTTTATCAAATCTTTCATTGACGAAACCTCATTCTTTAGATAATCATCTTAAAAAGTGAAAAGACAAAACAATAATTTTAATAATACACGACTAGTTAAAAGCTATTATATATTTTTAAAAAACTTACACAAACCAAATTCAAATCAGTTCTCAATAGTTTCAACTCATTTTTTGAATTCATGAGGCTCTGTTCTCTCATATGTTGCTTGCTCGAACCAGGCAAACTGCCAGTCTATGTACATGACGTGCTCCTATTGAGGCACTGGTTCAAAACACAGGCAATTGGAGTATTCTTTTCTCAAGACACATTGGTTCAATGTTAGTTAACACCACCTAAACATACAAAATAGGAAAAATTCAAAAAAGCAAATTAATAGTATAAGTAAAACAACACATTGATATTAAGTTTAAAAATAAACTAAGTACCTACGTGTTACTATATCACTAAATTCAGAATTTACCTGCTTATAGATTGGAAAAGTCGTGATAGACCAATTTAGAATACGGGGCACACTATCTCCAACTTGAACAACTAGTTTATTGCTAGCATAGGGGAAATATTCATTAAATCAACATTGAAATGCCAAGGAAAAAACACCAGACCAATACATAAAGTTTCTCTTATAAACCTAGTACTAAATTGATTTCAACATTATACAAAAATACAACTTTTCCTAGGTAAATGTTTCATGCTGACCCAACTAAACCAATAAAAAGTCATCCTTCATTATAAATTCACCATATGTGATTGAAAAAAAGAACTGTGAATGAAGTATAAAATGGCAATCTGCAATGCCTCATCAGATTTCTATTTGTTTTCGAGAAAATGGTTTTCAGCTAAATCTTTGTAATTTTAGACTGACTAGAAAAGTACTAGTCCATCAGGCAACTGGATTGATTAAAATTACTAGTCATTGTATAATCACCTACATATTTTAATACACTTACAATTGCAAACTCTGACAAACCAAATCATTGCCTTGTGTCATTCCCTTTTATGCATATCTCATCATCTCAAGTAGATAGAACTTCCCTGAGCAACATGCCATATATCAATTGATTTGGAGTGAAAACAGTTGGCATATCTAAAAAATTTTTAAAATATGTCTTTCTAAAAAACTTTAGTTGCGGCTTATCCAACATAGTTTTCAACTCGACCGGGATTAATCAATTTGTATGGACGCTAACATGAGTCTTATAATAGTCAGTTAGACAAACAACGCAATCCCAAACATGAAATGAAAAAGGTGTATTTCTAAAAAAAATTACAAAAGTACATATATTTTAAAAACATAACCACATATATACATACTTATAATGATATTCATTGCACACACGACTACAACAACAACATCACATCAAGTGAAGTCCCACATTGCACACATGACTTTTTATAACAAAAGAATTAATTATAAATCAACTATACCAAAATAGACATTATTATAGTAAAAAATTTAAATATACCTCAACATCAAATAGATTGTAATTTGGTTTACTCGGTTGAACAAAAACCGTGCACCTTTTCATTTTTGAGGATCCAGCCTCATTGTCACTAACCTTTAGATGAATGCACTTCTTTCTTTTCTTTGAAGGAACAACAAGGTCTTCATCAACCTTCTTCTTTCCTTTAGAATGATTTTTTTCTTGAACTTTGGATGGGTCAACAACTTTATTGCTCTATGAATGAGTCATTCTCTGAAAAAAAGATTGAGATGTGGCTTTTGGATCATGGGAAGAATTACTTTAAGACCTGCTGGTAACTCAAATAGATGGATGAGGTTCCATTTCTTGACCCTTTTTCTTCAACTTAGAAGTATTAGGACTATGATAATTCTTCACGTGAAGCCCTGTATTTGATAATTCTGTGAAATCATCATCAACAACAACAAATTTGGGGTCAAGATTGGCCCCTTTACCAGCTGATTTTAGCTTTACTTTGTTGCTTATATTTTTCTTCATATGGCCACAAACATAAACAAATAATTATCTTCAGAGTTTGCATGCAAAGAACAACAACAAGGATTTTGATGTTGATGTTAATATTAATCGATTAAAGGACAGTAGAGAAGAAAGAGGAATTTGGATAAGTATAATTAGAAAAGAAAAGTGTGTTCAAGCTTGTAATAATAGTATGCATTTATTGATATTAAAATTTGGGAAAATACAAGTAGAGATCATATGTCTAAAAAATGATAATAAAATGGCCCGGCCCGACGGGCTTCAAGTGTCCATTTTTATAAAAATGTGGGCCATTTATTTTGCAAATGACTACCCCGTATCATTTTTCCAATGTTAAATTACACTTCTCGACCTACCCCACAAATGACTCATTTAAATAGTTAATATGGAGATGTTCTCTCCAAAGCCAACCAAGGGGAGATATAGGACAAAACTTTCAAGGTTAATGTATTCTTGGAATTTTAGGAGAGCTATTCAAGTCATGACATTATCAAAATAAAGCTTTCAGACCTCATGTACGGCCTACATATACCTCGTGAAGGAACAAGAATTATAACCTCTCAAAATCAATGTTGATGCACAAATGATCATATATATCTTAAATAATAATTCTACTCCATCCATAAATACTTTTCCACTTCTGATTTGACACATATCTTAAGAAACAACAAATAGAGAAGTGATTTTACTAGATCAACATTTTAATATATTAATTTTTTTCTTTGAGAAATGCAGTGAGTGATATATTGTACTTAATAATAGAGATAAAATGGATAAAAATAGGTAAATTATCCATAATTTTATAAACTGAACAAGTATTACTGGTCTCAAAATAGAAAAGTGGATAAGTAAGATGGACAGAGGGAGTATTCTACTAATTTAATTTTTGATTGTAGGTACCTGATCCAACAGTTGGATGAGTCTCTCTTAACTTAAACATACAGTGATCATAACATCATTGCAGATATCATGCATGGTAAAGTTTGACATATAGTACTTCGGGCCAGATCCATCCCATTTTAATTTTTGGAAGAACATTTTTGTTGAAATCTCTATATATGATGGTTGATAGTTCGGGAATAACTTTTGTTCTATATATTACTATAACTATTGATGTAACTGCTAATATATATTACTCCTACCCCACCCCCATGAATTTGACATCCCCATTAGTTTGAAAAATGATATTAACTCTAAGATACATCATTTTCTAGAGCCTTGCTAAAATTCTTTTATTAAGGATAACTTATTTTTTTAATTAAACTCATCCATAGAAGTTGGGTTCCCTACTTTAGAATCAACATAAAGTGTAGGCAATTAATTGTTGGATATTTTATTTAAATTAAATCAATAATTATAAGTATTTTAATGAAACAATGCCTTTTTAGTAAAGAGGTATCTTTTGGATGAAGATGTGTCTTTTAGATGAAAGATTGTATTCTTTTATTTTCTGATTTTACAATTCTTTTAGACTCAACCTCTCCTGATTTCTAACGTATACTTTAGAGAAATTCTTCATAGAGTACTTTTTCTTACAACATTTCCAAAAGAGTTATTTTCTTCCCAAAAAGAATATTTTCTTAATTTCTTGTTTTGCAGAATAATTTACTTACTACTTGCTTAGTGCAGAATTAAATAGTCTTGTAATATCCACTAAAACTATTTGCATACAATCCCATAGAAATGTCATAGAGGAGAAGGAGAAAATATTATTTTTAGAAAAGCTTTTCATGCGTGTTTCAAACCTCCAATCCAATATTTATTATTCATATTATCCAATATTCTAAACACGATATTTGTTGAAAAGAAAATATAATTTCTACAATTTAATGGATGCTTGGAATACGGATTAGTTAATCAGAAAAAAAATAAAAAAATAAAGACATAATGTTAGAAATTGTATCTGACACTGGGAATTGTTCTAGAGAAGATGATGATTTTAATTACACTAGCACCACACGGGAGTTTTCTATTACTTTTTGGTGTAACTTTTACATCGCCTTATGATCAAGCCTAGTACATGAAAATAGAAGAGTTATTTTTTAAAAAAATAAAGTAATTAAGGGAGAAGTAAGAAGATGCATCACTAATCTGGCTTGTTTAGCGCATAAGAAGAGTGATTTTGGTGACGAGATCGCCAGCCAGCTGCACAGTTAACTTCGAGCGAAGTTTTTTTATTTAAAAATTATGTTTTGGGTTGCTGAAATAAATGGTCCTCCAATATTCTACAAGGATATAGAATTATGGCCAACAGATAAAGCATTGTGAAATGGCATGTCATAAGGACTTCGCAAGGAACATAAGTATCACGCTGTTATTTTGACAGATAGTTGATTTGTTGGCATCAAATCATGTTCTACTTCTTTTAACCCTTCTTATTATTTATTTATAAATTTTAAATTTTGTTATTTTGTGAAATCTATAACATAAATATTAGGGTAACTAATATACTTTTGATTGTCTTGATATATGCATGATAATTAAAAATAATATTTTTTTTGTGTTCATTCTGATGTTATTCTTGCATAAAGATCATATGTGAAAAAATTTAAGTTGAATAATGATATGAAAATTACATTTTTTATAAGTATGTGTGCATAATTTCAAAGCATTACAAATGAATAAGAGATTTCAAAACATGAGTTCGTTAATTCAATTTTTTATATATGTGATATGAAAAGGCGCATGATATGTTTAAAGTGTTGAGGTGTTTGGCATGTGATTAGAAGTCAATATTAGTCTTAGCATTTAGTATGATCCTAACTTTCTATTTTGATGGATATGTGATATTGTGGATACTGTATTGATATATTGATTGTAACAAATGAAATAAAAATCATAAGCGATTTTATTTTTACATTTATGATGAAGGATCTTGGAAAAAGTGGTACTACATTGTATATAAAGATAATACAAACTAGTGAGGGTAATGTATTGAGTTAATCTCGTTGAATTGAGAAAAGAGTGCTAAATAAATTTAGCCACTTACACTTAAAAAGGCTAACACCCTATTTGATTCTAGATTAAGTTAACTAAAAATAATGAATGCATTATAGTGTAATTTGTATAAGAAAATACTATTGAAAAGGGTCAGTAGCCGAGTTATTGATTTTCTTTAGAAAACTAAAGAGTTATAAAATTTTACATTTCATACTGTTTTATATGGATATATCGATACAAGTTAGTACTGAATATGTGAAAAATAAATAAATAAATTTACCACATGACGAATGTTTAACTTTGGAGGAGGTACAATTGTTTGAAACCAAGAAATAGACTTGTGTATTAGTAGAAGCAAGCTAATGCATTAAGTGGTTGATGGATCATCAGGAGAATCCATTGATTTAAAAAAATATGATCTCAATTGTGTGATATGTTATTTTTCATAAAAATCATATGTGAAATAACTTTAAGTTGGATAATGATATGAAAATTACATTTTTTACAAGTATGTACATATAGTTGCAAATTATTACAAATGAATAAGAGATTTAGAAACATGAGTTAGTGAATTCAGTTTTGACCCCAACTTTCTATTTTGATGGATATGTGATACTGTTGATACTATATTGATATGTTGATCGTAAAATTTGAAACAAAAATCATAAGAGATTTTATTTTCACATTTATAATGAAGGATCTTGGAGAAAGTGGTACTATATTGTGTATCAAGATCATACAAAATAGTTAGGGTAATGTATTGAGTTAATCTCATTGCATTGAGAAAAGATTCCAAAATAAATTTTGCCACTTCCACATAAAGAGGCTAACACCCTATTTGATCCTATATCGAGTTAACTAAAAATGATGAACACATTATAGCGTAATTTGTGTAAGAAAAAACTATTGAAAAGGGTCAGTAGCCGAGTTCTTGATTTCTTTTAGAAAACTAAAGAGTTACAAAACTTTATGTTTCATACTATTTTATAAGGATATATTGATACAGGTTGGTACTGAATATGTGAAAAATAAAAAAATAAATTTACCACATGATGTATGTTTAACTTGGAAAGAAGTAAAATTTATGGAAACCAAGAAATAGACTTGTGCATTAGTAGAAGCAAGCTAATGCATTGAGTGGTTGAGGGATCATTAAGAGAATCCATTGATTTTGCAAAATATGAACTCAATTTTGTGATAGTCAAGCCACTTTAATTCGAATATATAAATATTATATAATGGGAATTCAAAGGTTATATAAGTCGTTGACTATGTGAGAAAGTTAATTCAGGGTGAAATTATATCTTCTTTCACATTAGTGGAGTCAAATGAATTAAACTAATCTATTTACTAAATTTTTTAAAAGGAAGTTTTTGAATATATCTTCAAGTTTGATTATGTTAAAACTCCTTAATTAGGTCCACCAAGAATGGCAATCCTACCCAGCACTATGAAATGAATAGTTATGAGTTCAAAGGTTAACAACAAGTTATTGATACGTGGATGTTTCAATACTTAGGTAAGAGATATACTAGTATTGATTGTCATAGATTATATGGTTGATCTCTAATACTCTTAATGATCTTAACTTCAAGAAACAGTGTCTTAAATATAACAAAAATATTTAAAGAACTTCACCTATATGAACATAGAAGTAGTGATCTTCAATTGAGAGTTGGAGTTGCTCTCATAAATGTACATGAATCTTGAATAGCACATGGACATAAAAGTGTTAAGTATATTGAGTGGAATGCATGAATGAAATGTTTATGTGTGTAGTGTCATCGATGTTATCACAAGAAATAACACATTCAAAGCTATTATGCAACATGATTTTAGCTTTTGTCTTATGGCATTGCACTAAAGTATTGTTCAAATCGAAAGATACATTACTCTATGTGTGAACATGACTTGATCTATGTGTTTTAATTTATATTTAAATAAGTAGGGGATTTTTGGATATTTTTTTAATTAAATCAATAATTATATATATTTTAATGAAGAGGTGTCTTTTCAGTGAAGAGGTATCTTTTAGATGAAGAAGTGCCATTTATATGAAAGGTTGTATCCTTTCATTGTTTTGTCTTTCAATTCTTTTTAAACTCAACCTCTTCTAATTTCTAACTTATTTTTTAGAGAATATTTTCACAGAGTACTTTTCCTTACAACATTCCCAAAAGGGTTATTTTCTTTCCAAAAAGATCAAGTTCTTCATTTCTTGTTTTCCAAAAGAATCTCTTAACTATTTGCTTAATCCAAAATTTAATAAGCTTTCCATATCTACTAAAACTATTTGCTACAATTCCATAGCAATCTCGTAGAGGAGAGAGAGCAAATATCAATTTTAGGTAAGCATTTTTTGTGTGTTTTAAGCCTCTAATCCAGTGCTTATTATACATCCAACAATAATCAAAACCTTACAAGACTCAATGCTATAAATACAAGGCATATATGTTCTCTACTTTACTTACTAGTCTATATGCCAACAAAGAGGAGATTACCCAACAACAAAAATTGTTTTGTCATATTTGTCTTACACTAAGCATTTGGAATGCATGTTTGTATAACAAAAAAATAACAAAAACATACCCAATATATTCCCACCAAGTGGGGTCTGGGGAGGGTAAGTGTACGCAGTCCATACCACTACCTTAAAAGGAATGAACATTTGTAATGCTGGGGAATTGTATTGACACGAAAAATAATAATCACATACATTCAAATAGGAAATCATCCTATAAACAAAGGGTAAAATAAAAAAGGGAGGTTCCAGAGTGCTAGAACTTTAGCCAAGAAAATAAAATACAAGTTATTCCATGTCTTTCAGTCTACTGTTGCTTCCTTTTTATAGCTCAAGTCAGGTATGGACAACCAGGCTACTACACATCATAATTTTCTGATCTTGTCCTGGGATTTTTATTCCTTATACTACACCTTACTTTATACTCATGCCCAAGTTGGTCTTCATGCTCCTATAAGCTAAACTCTTGAGTAGAGTTTATAACAATACTCCCACACTCAGTAAGAGCCTTGTCCTCTAGGTTCGAGTTACGTAAATTGCACTCACAAATTATGATACAAGCATAAAGATCACAAAAGAGTACAAGGCATTATCAAAGGTTCATGCTTCAAAATTGGCAAGTGTTTGGAGCCTTTTAAAGCCTTGTCAAGTTGAAGGAGGAGAAGAGAACCACTACACTTAAGAGGAACCTCAAGTGAAGGGTATTGAAGACATTTCACATCCCAAAGTGACATCCATGATGTTTCTACCTTCCCTTATTTATTAAGGGCAATTTTGATAATTGTTATGTAATAATATAAATAGATACTTTAATGGGTATTTTCATTAGCTTTGATGATTATTAAGAGAATACTCTTTTATATTGTAATTTTTCTATTCGTTAGCTTAGTATATCCAAAATTTCAGGGATTAATACATTTGATGGATTTCACTTGTGTTGAGCAATTGACAAGAAATGTGTAATTGGGGAGTGTGCATTCCTTGGGTCCACCTAAGAGTGAGGTTCAATATAATGTTTATGAGTTGTTTTTGAATGTTTGATACACATTCTAGTGCTAATCATTAGTGTTAGTGACGGTCTCACTACCTATCCTTTTCATTTCATGCATTTCTACTTTATCTCATTTCTGCTAAGTGTTGTTTTCCCTGTCTTATTCAAGTTTAGTTGTTGATTTTTGTATTATTAGTTAGATTTTGTATTATTTGGTATCAAATACTTGTTTAGGGTTGTTCCTACAACCCTAAGTTTTGGTTTTAGTGTCTTTATCAAGAAAATCCCCACAAAAAGAGTCAAAATCCAAACAAAAATCACAAAAAAATAATGTCTAGTAGTGTTTTATTGTTGATCCAAAACTTAAACCCTAGATCTACACATTTTTGTTTTGTTTTGAAAAATTCTTGTGTTAGATCCTTTCTCTATAGAACCTAGGGAGTCTAGATCTACTCTTGGAACAAGATTTGGTTGAGTTTGAGCTAAGACCTCCATGGATATGGCATTTTGAAGCTTCTAAGCTCTAGATACGTGTGGGATTCTTATTTTGGATATTGGTTGAGCTTGGTTTGTTGATATTTGAGTTCATCTTGTCCTAAGGAACCTATATCCATTAAAAAAATTGATTGTTAGGGTTCATGTGAGAGAAGGTCAAACTTTGGTCAACTCTTAAATATCCATCTTGTTCTTCTTCTACCTTCATCAAGTCTTGCTAAAGAAGAATATTCAAAGAGTGTGTTTGATCCAAAAAGGGATGTAAAGAGAGTGTACTTGGTTTTTGTGAAATAATATTCCTTGGCATATTCATTGTCATCCAAAAGAAAGAAGAGAAAAAGGAATAATCGAAGTAGAAAATCAAGTACAATCCAAGTACAAAGGGGGGACCATTTCTTTTTTAATTCAAATTGGATCTTGAAAAAGGGATCTAAACTTGTTGTTTTTACCTCCCAAAGCATTTTCTATTTTTCCCTAAGGAGTTAGTCCGAGAGTGACATTTTGGGATTCAAAAATTTTGTAGCTCAACGTCTAATCCAATAGTGCCACATCGTTAAGTGTAAACAACCAAATCAAGTTCTAAGTAGATTTTCCTAGTTTCTAATTTTTTATTCTAGTTTTTTGTAAGTTAATTCTATCACTAATTAGCATGATAGGAAGTTCCTACTAGGTTGGTAATTAGTCTAGACTTCATTTATTTCATGTCTTCGATTTTTATGTGCTTTTCTTCTTTTTAATTCGTAGTAGTTTGTTGGTTCAATTCCATATATTGTTTTTATTTGAATCATATCAAACAAAAATCAATTTTGAACCAAAACATATTCACCACTCATTCACTTGCCAAGTATTGTCAAGTTTTCAACACTTATGAGACTAAGTGTGAGGTGAGATCCGAGTGTGAGTGTGATGAGGTTTATTGAACTAACATGTTTGTTCGTTTTGTAGGTTTTTGATTGTTTGTTAGGTACAAGGATCATAGAAACAAAAATTTCAAGTTCTCCCTTACTTGGGAATGATGTTTTGGGAGTCTTGATGGCTCGGTTTGATACACTAACCTGAGACTTGAAGGGTGATTTGGACATTATGAAAGGAGACTTGAATTCTTTGAAGGGTGAGGTGACCACCATTAGTGGGAGGCTTGATTGTATTGAAAGTAGAAGGAACTCACAACCTTCTACCCCTAACCCCTACCATACGTCTTCAAGTATCCAAGCCAATAACTCATCAATGACTATGACACCTGAAACTCTCCACCAAATTTTTTGTCCTCCAAGAGATCCACAACACCAGACACTAAACCAAGCCCAAACCTCTCCTAACCGAAACTTACAAAGGCCATTACATCCCCAAATAAGCCAAGTCCAACAAGAAGGACTTGGAACTAAAACTCCATCACAAAATCTGAATCACAAGTGCTAAATCCCTTTGACGAAAGACCAATTCCTCCACATAACCAAACAACTCCACAAAATGCTAACTACCAAATACCAAATCCCATGAATCAATGACCTTACCTTGACCACATCTAATGCCACAAGTCCAAGCTCCAAATAACTAAAGGACTTATAACCCTCTACAAAGACCCCAAGAAAGACACCAACCCCTTTCTTCTGAAGACTATGGTAGAGGAGAGCAAGAAGGTTATGATGTTCCTAATGATAGATATTTATTTGAGGAAGAAATGAGGGAAAGACATGATCAATGAGGGAATTATGAAGGAAATTGAGGGAAAGAAGTAAGACAAGGAAACCTAGAGGTGGGCATTAATTCAATCAAGGTTGGCATTCCAATTTTCAAAGGTGAGAGTGATCCGGAAGTGTACATATCTTGGGAGTCTTCTTGTGAAAAGCTTTTCCAAGTGAATGACCTTTCCGAAGTGAAGAAAAGTTTCTATGCTATTGTTCACTTTGAAGGATATGCAAACACTTGGTAGGATTACACCAAGAGATTTAGTGATATGTTTATTGGTGGACAACCACCTCCTTGGGAGATGTTGAAGAGACTCATGAGAGAGAGATATGTCCCAGAGCATTATAGAAATGAGATCCTTACCAAGCTTTACAACCTAAGTCAAGAAGCAAGAGTGTCATGGACTATTATGATGAGTTCCAACAACTTGTCTTGAAGCTTGACCATATAGGTGAAAAAGTGAAACATAATGTCATTCGCTTCAAGGTTAGGTTGAATAAGGACATATCTTCCTGATTGACTCTCCATAAGTTGGAAGCAATTGATAGTATCTTCCAAGCGGCCATGGAGATTGAAAGAGAGAACAAAGAGAAGTCATCCTACAAGTTCAAAATCCAACAAGGTTTGGGTTTGTCAAAGAATAAAGAGGTAATTCAATATTCTTCTAGTTGGAACAAGGACAAATTCCCTTCATCTCAAGCTCCACAAACCATGACCAAGGATGCCCAACTCAATCCTCTAAGAAATGAAGGTAAACCTACTTCTACTTCTCATTCTAAGGATTTACAATGCTTCAAGTTTCAAGGTTGGGGCCATAGGGAAAGTGAGTGGCCTAACCAACATAATGTGATTCTAAGAGAGGAAAAGTTGTATTATCTTAGAGGAGAAGTGGAGTTGGAAACCGAGGAGAGTGATGTCAACTCTCAAGATGGATAGTGTGCAGAATCCGAGACTAAAGGGGAAGAAAGTGAAGAAGATGTCTTTCCTTGTGAGGGTGAATGTGATGTTCCTAATTATGTGGTGAGAAGGACAATGTTTAGTAAGGCCTTGGATGATTCAAATCAAAGAGAAAATCTTTTTTCACACCAAGTTCCTTATTAAAGAAAGTGTGAGTTCAATTATCATAGATAGTGGGAGGCGTGTGAATATTGCTAGTGTCACCTTGGTTGACCACTTGAAACTATCCACTACCCCTCACCCAAATCCATACAAGTTTCAATGGTTAAACAAGTGTGGTGAATTGAAGGTCAAACGACAATGTGTGATTAGATTCAAAGTAGGGAATTATTATGATGAAGGGTTAGTGAGGGTCTCACTACCTATCCTTTTCATTTCATGCATTTCTACCTCATCTCCTTTCTTTTATGTGTTGTTTTCCTTGTCTTGTTCAAGTTTAGTTGCTGATTTTTGCATTCCTTAGTTAGATTTTGTATCAAATTGTCTCGGATACATTCTGGATGCTGAATACATTACCATAATTTAATTCATTCCAAGGAAGTCTCAAGACACAATATACCGTCCTATGGACATAGTGCACTACTGAACCTTCACTAATATAATTTCTTGTTTGTAATTCCAGTGGACTCTTACTGAATACCCATGCTAACATGATGAGTGCCTGAATCATTTTGGTAATATCAAAACTTACACCACCAATTATCACTTATTCAAGTATCATTGCTAATGCATTCCTTTATTCTTCTTGTTTTGCAGAAGCATCTGGCATATCTCCTTCTACTAATTTTGTAAAGCAAATAAGGGGGAATGAATAATCTCCATAAGTCCAACACAACCTTCACTCAAATTGTCATGGTGATGAAATAATTCTTTGTTTATCCAGTGCCTCAGCTATTTCAAAACAGTTAAGAATATTCTAAGAGGCCCCTTGTTCACATTTGTAGCATCATGAACAACTTAACTGAAAATATCTAGTAATGCACCAAAATTAACTTTATCAATTATACTATATTGCTCGAAGAACAACCTAGCAAAGCACAAGTTAAAAATGAACCTGTGAATAGTTGACATAGACCCTATCACCATTACCAGTCTAAGAAGAGAAACAACCTTACTAAGGATTATAATATAGTTTGTTAGATAAAAAAAGAGCAGGCAAGGCATCCAATTGCACAACTAAGATATCCAACATTATATATGGAGGAACTATCAACTTTTTGGGGAATACCAAGGAAAGGAATAACAACATACCTGGAGGAAGAAGACTACTGCTAGACCAGTCAAATTCACCGAGCACTAAGACACACTACTGAGAAGTAGACTTCCAAAGCATGACATTTAATTCTTTTATGCATTTTAGGTGCCCTTTCTCTCCTTCAGACTCATAAATAAAGAAATATTGATACTTAAATAGGCTTGGATAATGGGAGACCATCAAAATCATGAGAATGAAATTATTTAGAGTAGAGTACGTTAATCCAACTAGGTAGTGAACTGGTATAACATAAATAAGAGAACCAACTCTGTCATTGCAAAAGCCAACACCCAACTGACTCACCAAAAGAGGGATGAAGTCTATCATTGCAAGCTTGACCATCAAGTGTCTATCCAGACACTCTGTAAGTTCAATAAGAACCAGCAAAAAGGGTTGGGAATGAAGATCAATTCAAATGACCTTGTTCACGTGTTCAAGCTGACTAGTAATATTCAAACGAACTTGAGAAGACTCATCCATCAGAAGAGAAAGAAATATTTGAAGAAGATGCTCGACCCTTGAAAAGCTCTACTATTTTAGGAAAAGCTCTACTACACAAACTTGTGGTTCCAATAGCTTCCTAAAATTGCACAACCCTTGAAAAGTAATAAACCCCAAGAATCTTGGTCATTCTTACTCGTATAGTTAACCATTTACTTGATGTATGTATTAAAATAGTGTTTTCGAATAGTTGTAGTCAGCTTTCTGAGATGTGATGCAGTTTTTTCCTTACTATAGGCATGTCATCTTATACCAGTTAACTAGATATTGTTCTTAGTGCATAGGTGATAGGTTTTGGAACATTTGGACAAAATATGTTAAATAATCTGCATCATAGAAGTGGTCTATTCTTACCTGTATCACTCTCCAAGTAAATGAAATAACTAGACCAATACCACAAATCCACATTTCTTTTGTCAGGCAGAATCAGAATCACAAACATTATAGCAGTAAGTACAAGGGTCCTTGCAGTCTTAGCATCGAGTCTAGCCTGTAGTCGCTGGCCACTATCAACCCAAAAATATATATGAGCATCGAAAGTTTAATAAATCCCTAAAACAACTGTGAAAGGTTATTTTGCATTTATCTGTTCGCCATAAGATTAAAATGCGAGAAAAAAATTAGTTTTAAGTACCTGGTTTACAAGTTTTGAGTTCCCATCTTCCACTGCAGATTCAATTGCTACAGCTGCAATTGTTGCACATTTCTTGACATTCTCAATGCCACCCCAATGCGAGCTGGTGTCAATTCGTTGGAAGCTTTCAACACATATCTTATTTGTAGGTTTTGTGTTCCAATTTTCCCACTCAGATACAACCATACGGGTAAGGATATTTACATATGGTTGGGATATTATGTCGAACAGACCTACAATAAGCACCATGGTGTGCTCTCCTAATTTATTTGCTGATATAGGTGCAATACATGGAATAATCAATTGAAGACTATTATCAAGCACAAGTGCTACAGTATTGAACATAAGGCCACCTGCTGAACCAGGATCAAATAGAAAATGAAGTAACACAAGTTGAGCAGCCACAATGTTAGAGATTATACTATACCTTGAAGCTCTGCTATTATAAAGAATTTTATCGTACAATGAGAAATAAACTCTAGATATCTTAGAGTCTGTGCACACAGATGCGATATGCATAGGTTCGTGTCCCTTAATTATAGACTTTTTATCTGCAGTAACAATCATAAATGGCTGTTGAAATTTGCTTGATCTATTTATTTTCGTCCAAATCAGACTTCAACACAGAAGAAATAAAGATTGCATCTGATGAATCAACAGATTTAGTAGATAAAATAGCAGCAGTAGAGTGGTCAAACTCTAATTTGTAGGACTTTTGTTTGGTTTGTAGAGCAGTAAATACCTTGGAGAGATAGATAGTGAGGCATTTCATTAAACATGAGGTCGGTGTCTCATAGAAAAATGGATTGCGTCAGCTCATCTGAAACATCAATTTTAAGTTGTTTTCATGATTGATGTGGCTTTATATTTTTTGCATCTCATTTCGGCCATAAATATGGAAAGTTGTGAGATAGGGTCTCGAGGGTTAATTTTGTGAAAAAAATATTTTTCAAAATTCCGATATCGCCATTGTGTCTGAGTGTCCAATTTGATAGGGTAGCATTGTTCGTTTGCGTTCATGGGATTCTAGATGAATTTTGAGGCATCCGCTAAAAATTAGAGTTTTTCCAAATTCAACTGGTGCAGCCGCTAAAGTGCCATTTTGGCCGCTTTAGCGACCAGATCTAGCTGGACAAAGGCTCTTTAGTAGTCCCCCTACCCATTTTAGCGGTAGGTGATAAAGTGGACCTTTTATCTTTAGAAAACTGACATGCATTTGTGGGTACCGACCACTTTAGTGGTACTTGATACCCATATATATAATCTTTTTCTCAATTTTTCCACTAATTTTAAGACATGGAGCTTCGAGTTTTAGAATTTTTGGGTGATTTCTTTCATATTCAAGCTTAGGTAAGATCTAAATTCCTATTTTGAATATTTTTCTTCGATTCTTGTCATTTAAAGCTTGTTAAAACTCGATTCAAAAGTGTCATTTGGGAATTTTGGCTCGGAAGGCCTAAATTAGTAATTCTTTGATTTAAACCCCAATTTCAACCCCTTTTCACTTGGGTTATCTTCTACGACTTTCTTTAATCATGCGTAATATATTTTTATACTAAAATTCTACATTTACCTTTTTTAAAATCCATTTCGGAGATCCATTTTGACACTGAATGAAAAATATGCGTATAGTTATCATTGAATTTATTTTGATGTGTAGATTCCATATATGTATGTTTTAGTTGATTTTGAGTCCGTTGTAGGTAAAGGCTCCATGTTGAAGGCTTTCAAATCTGATTTTCTTAATTCGAGGTAGATTATGTCTTTACTTTCTTCAGACTAGGTTGTGTAGTTAATATTATTGATGTAAAAGCATGTTATGGGTGTGAGAACTAATCATAGAAATGTCTTTATTATTGTTTTTTGCTTGTGTTGGGGCTTATGTTGTTATTTGGTAGTATTGAGACATTATTTGTTATGTGTGACCATGCGGGGTCTTATATAATGTTATTGGCCTAGTATTTATGTAATTGACATGTTTATTTTTGGTGAAAAAATTGTCTAAGTTGGTATTTATGTTTTATCTAATGGCATATTACCATATATCTTATTCTATTGGCATATAAATTACATTGGATCATGGATGGTTGGCTTATTGAGTGAATTTTTAACTCACATGGTTGGTATATTGGTTAGATTTGGAAATTCTCATTCTGGTTGGTTGTGAGCATTACATCTTCATATTATACATATTTATGAAACATTGGTACCACTATTGAAATAATGTGTTTTTTGACAGAAAATGTGACATCTTTAAAAATCCTTTATCGATGTATGTGCCAGAGAAAAGTTATGAATATTGGATTATGTATTGTTGACAAATCCCCCATGGGTCCTACCTCGAGAGAATATCTCGGTATGTGTATACGGAGGTTGTGTGACAACCTCATGCATCACATCATCATATTATCACAATCATCATCATGTTCATTGCATTCATATACTATGCACATTCTATGTTGTATTTTCATTCTTGAATTGATATATATCTATTAGTGCTTCCTTTATGTACTTGTATTTGGTATAGAATAGTTAGTAGAGATGGTGTGGGCTACCATTTGGAATATTTTCTGATTGTGAGTGACGTACCCATAGTATGTATTCTGTATATTTTATTTTCTAGTTTGCTCAGTCACCCTATGATATCTACCGAGTACAAGTGGACCATACTCACCCCTACTGCGCTTTTTCGGGTGCAGATCTAGGTATGAGTGCACTATATGATATTTCATTCAGCTGGTGTTTGGAGTATTTTTGAGGTAGCGGTCATTCCATACTTACAGAGTTGATCTACTACCTTTTCTTATTTAGTTTATACCTTGTTTGGTATTAATTGCACTATCCATTATATATTTTGGATTTGAGATATACTTAGTTGGTTCTTACACTGTGACACCAAATT
This sequence comes from Capsicum pubescens, assembly GCA_030864215.1. NCBI lineage: Eukaryota > Viridiplantae > Streptophyta > Magnoliopsida > Solanales > Solanaceae > Capsicum > Capsicum pubescens. Next base: position 135,535,261 of record CM061545.1, on the reverse strand, counting down.
TTGGATAAGATTTATGACATCTTTGTTATGTATTTTTCTTCTATGATAATATATATATGGTTCGGCTTCCACTCTAGAAGCCTTACCTTGGGTTTTGATGTTGTTTTTTCCTTTTTCGTATTAGTTTGGGTGATAGACTTATTTTTCAAGGCTTTACGTGATAAGTTCCTTCAAGACCCTTACATTTTAGGTCGTGAAAAATTGGTAAAAAGCAGCCAACTTCTCTCTTATCTTATTCCTTATTATGCGGATTCTTTCATACCTTAAGTTTTAAGTCAAATTTCACTCTTTCTTGTGTAGCTATTAAGGACTATATCCCATGAGGTTAGAGATGTTGAGCCATTATCTGAGGAGAGATCTTAGTCTAAAGGGAAAGTTATAGGTCATGGATGTGATCGAGGTAGAGGACAGGCACAAGGATCTGCCTTATCCAAAGGTAGTACTATGAGGCTCTCCCCTGAGCTTCAAGTTGGGAATGCTATATATATGGGGCCTATTCAAATCTTACAGAGTTCTTCTACCCTAGTCTTAGAGGGGTTGCTGATTCGCTTGCTGATTCATTTCCTTAAAGTGCAGCTGGTTTTCCTTCATCTCAAAGTATTGTACCTTCGTCTATGCCAGAGCCTGTGTATGGTGTTCCTCCAATTTGTAGCATAGATCCTTTAGTGGTACCGATATCTACTTATGGTACTCCACAGAGCCTGAGTGTTGTTCCTCTTTCTTTGTAGATATTCAAGTACAATATTCCGAGATTAGGGGGTCAATTTTATATATGTTACCCCTTAGGTGGGATCTCAGGAAACTAGATTCTCTATCCAACTTATTATGGCGAGTACAGTTATATCTTTTAGAGATTTATTCGCTTAGGTCCACCCAAGTTCATATATGATGTGGGCAAGATTGCATATGAGTTCTTGATTGATTATAGAGAGAAGTTGTATAATCTTGGATCGCTTGAGTCGATGGGGTTTCTTACACTACTTATCAGTTGAGAGATGCAACCAGGGATTAGTGGAGGTCACTTGTTAGTTCTATGACTCTTAATTCTCCAGAGATGACTTGGGACCAGTTTGTTGAGGCCTCTTTAGACAGGTTTGTACCTTACAATTTGAGGGATTAGATGAGAGATGAGTTTGATCACATAGAGCATGTCTCAATGACTATTGCGGAGTATGACACATATTTTATGCCTTGTCTAGATATTCTTATATTAGTATTTCCACTGAGTCTAAAAATATTAAGAAGTTCCTGAAGGGGTTGGATATTTTTCTTCAGCTTGCTACTGCCCGATGGTAGTGTCAAGGGTATTATTTCAATGTATAGTGAATCAGGCTAAGATGATGGAGTCTATTCTTCAAGCGTCTCAGGGAGGCTCCAGGAGGGTACACCGTTAGGGTTAGTTTTGAGGTCACACTCCTCAAAATAGAGATTCTAGAGGCTTTTATGGGTATCATAGTCGACCTGTGAAGGCATCTTTGCAGGATTTAGGTAGTAGATATTCTTTTTTAGCAGCTTTGGGTGGTCGTTCTAGCTTAATCGTACCTCTTCCACTATTGAGTCAGGTGGCATAGGTTGCTTTATGTATTATGATATTGGCTATTTGACTAAGGGCTATCTCTGCCATATTTTTAGGCCCACTCCTATATCGGTGGTGATACGTATAGGTTCTACTAGAGGTGCATCAGGTAGAGGTAGTGGTGCCCGCAGTGGTGATCGTGGGGATGCACAGTCAGGTGGTGGACGTGGATAGTGCTATGCTATACTCGTCAGACCAAAGATAGAGGCTTTCGATGTTGTAATCACAGGTATCATCCCTGTTTGCTTCATATATGCATGCGTATTATTTGATCTAGGGTTATCTTTCACCTATGTGTCTGCATATTTTGATTTAGGTTTTGATTCTTCTAGTGAGCCTATTGTCACGCCTATTTTTTTATCTACCTCTGTAGGAGACTCTTTAGTAGTGGATCAAGTGTACCGACCTTATGTTGTTACCTTTGCTGGGCGTGAGACTTAGATAGATCTAATCATCTTAGATATGGAAGATTTTGATGTCATCTTAGCTTTAGATTGGTTAGCTCCTTATCATAATATTCAAGATTTTTATACTAAGACCGTGACTTTTGCTCTACTAGGTGTGCCACAGAGAGCTTGTTAGGGTGCGCTTTATTTGGGACCCAAAAGAGTTATATCTTTTCTTGAGTCTCTTCGTTTGTTATAGAGAGGGTGGTTGTCTTCTTTGGACCATATTCGTGATACTAGATTGATTGCCCTCCTTCTTTGGATTTTTTCGTACTATTTGTGAGTTTATGGATGTTTACCCTATGACTTTTCCTGGTATGTCTCCGAATCGTAATATTGACTTTTCTATTCATATTAAGTTGGGCACCAAGACTATTTCTAATCCTCTCGGACACCAAGCCCATTTCTGTTCATCCTTATAAGATGGCCCAATAAAGTTGAAGGAATAAAAGGATCAGTTACAGGAGTTGTTGAATAAGATATTTATCTAACTTAGTGTATCACCTTAGGGTAGGCCGATCTTATTTGTGAAGAAAATTGATAGGTCTATGCATATGTGTATTAATTTTAGGCAGTTGAATTAGGTGACAGTTAAGAACAAGTATTATTTTCATTGTAGTAATGATTTATTTGATTAGATTTAGGGTGCTTTTCGAAGATTAATTTGAGATTCGGGTATCACCAGTTGGGGATTAGAGCTTTAGATCTAACAAAGATAGCTTTTCAGACTCAGTACAATTATTATGAGTTCTTGGTCATGTCCTTTGGGCTGAACAATGCCCAACCACATTCAGGGAGTTGATGAACTGAGTATTTCGACCATACATTGACTTCTTTATCATTGTATTTATAGATAATATCTTGGTTTACTCAAAGAGTGATGTCGATTATGAGGAGAATTTGCGGATTGTACTCAAGAGATTGAGGGAGGAGAAGTTGTATGCTAAAATTCTCCCATGTGTGAGTTTTGGTTTGAGTCTGCTCCTTTCTTGGTTCATGTAGTGAAAAAGGATTTTATTATGGTCGATCAAGCCAAGTTTGTAATTGGGCTAGGCCTACTTCTCCTATTGAGATTCAAAGGTTTATTGGTTTGGCAATTTACTAACAATGTTTTATAGAGGGTTTTTTTATCTATTGCAGCTCCATAAACCAAGTTGACTAAAAAAAAAAAGATTTTCTTTTAGTGGTCTCATAGTTATGAGGTAAGCTTTCAAAAGCTCAAGAATTTGTTGACATCAACTCCTATCTTGAGTTTTCCTAAGGAGGGCGTGAGTTTTACCGTCTTCTGTGATGCTTCTAGTGTTGGGTTAGGTACTATTTTAATGTAGGAGTGTAAGGTGATTGCGTATGCTTCTCAACAGTTGAAGTACCATGAGTGGAAATACCCTACCCATGATTTATAGTTGTGCACATTTGTATTTTTCTTTGAAGTTGCGGAGGCACTACTTCTATGGAGTCCATTGTGAGATATTCTCAGATCATCGCAACCTTTAGTCTTTCCTTAACCAAAATGATCCTAATATGAGGCAATGTTTTGGATTGAGTTGCTTAAAGATTAGGCCCTGACTATTATTTATCATTCAGGCAAGTCTAATGTTGTTGTAGATGCCTTGAGATGAAAGTCAACTAGCATGGATATCTTGGCGCATCTTTTGACCCAAGAGAGACCTTTGGACTTAGAGGTTCAGTCCTCGATTAACCAGATGGTTAATCTTTATATTTCGACACCTAGGTTTGTTTTAGCATTTTTGTAGGCTAGTTCTTCCTTGATGGAAAAGATTTAGGCTCATCAATTTGATGGTGTTGGGTTGAGAGTGATTTGAAATAAGGTGTTGAGTGAAGAGGCTAAGGAGAACTTGCTTGATCCAAATGGTGTTTTGAAGATTAGAGGATAATTTTGTGTGTCGAGAGTGGCTGACTAGATTAGATTGATTTTGGAGGAGGCTCATTGTTCCAAGTATTCCATCCATTCAGAAGTGACTAAGATATTTCATGATTTGAGACAATGATACTGGTTAGATGATATAAGAAAGGATGTAATGGATATTGTAGCCCATTTCTTATGTTTTTAGCAAGTGAAGGCCGACATTTGAGGCCTGGTGGTTTTCTTCAGAGGTTACCCATTTCCTAGTGAAAATGAGAATAGATCACTACGGACTTCTTGACTGGGCTAACTTGTACTTCTCGTAGTTCTGATAGTGTTTGGGTCATTATGGATCGATTGACCAAATCTGCATATTTTAATCTGGTTTAGGTTTCTTATAGTGCTAAGAGGTTGGCCCGTATCTATATTCATAAGATGGTTCGTCTTCATGGTGTGCCCATTTTTATAATCTTAGAAAGAGGTACACTGATCACATCTCACTTGTGGAAGACTTTTAGGAGGAGTTGGTTACCCAGTTTTATCTTAGTACAATATTTCAGCCTTAGATCGATGGTCAGTCAGAGCGGACTATTCAAGTTTTAAAGGATATTCTCCATGCTTGTATTATGGACTTTTGAGGTCAGTGGGGGAAATATCTAACTTTGGTGGAGTTTATGTGTAATTAAAGCTACTATTCTAGTATTGAGATGGCTTCTTTCAAGGCTTTGTATAGTCGACGTTGTTGCTCTCCAGTTTGTTTGTTTGAGGTTTTTGAGATTAGACCTCAAGGTATGGACTTGTTTCGTGAGTCTTTTGATAGAGTTTGGGTCATTTAGGATAGACTTCAAGCCAGCTTAGATCAGGCAAAAGTGTTATACAGATCCTAGACTTTGTGCCTTGAGATTTAGTGTTGGTAATTGAGTCTTTCTTCGTGTGTCGCCCATGAAGGGCGTATGAAGTCTGGAAAAAGGGGCAAGATTATCCCCAACTATTATGGACCATTTGATATTATTCAGAATATTGGGAATGTGGCTTATGAGTTAGCATTGCCCAAGATTTATCATTTGTTCATCTAATTTTTCATGTTTTAATGCTTGGGCATTACATTCTGGATGACTCTCATGTAATTCTTTAAGAATCACTACAGTTAGATGAAAAGTGTATTTTGTTGAGATGCCCATCTTTATTCTATCCAGAGATGTTAGATGGTTGCGTTCTAGAGGTATTCCACTGGATAAGGTCTAGTGGAGACACCGATCTATAGATAAGGCTACTTGGGAGGTCGAGTCTGATTTGCGTGGTAGTTATCCCCAACTTTTCGCTACTTTAGGTATTTCCCTTATCTGTAGTTCGTGTACAAACTAGATGTTTAGTGGTGGATAGTATAATGACTTGATTTTTGTGAATTATTTATTTCTAAGTGATTTTACCATTTTACCCCTCCACATGGTTGTTATGTGGTATTTCTAGAGTATGGGGATGATTGACATGGTTCCTAATGCATTTTGGTGTAATTTATGCGAGTTAGTGATTTTTGGTGGTTAAAAAGGCTTTACAGTTAACTTCGATCAACATTTATGAGTTTATGCGTCGGATGGCAAAACAGACTACGCCAACAAATCTATATTATTGATTTTTGTTTGGTAACATGGTTGGTGTGGTTTTATGATATTTGTATCTTATTTCAACCCTCGTTTTGAATAATTGTAAAATGAGATCTCGAGAGTTAATTTTTGAAAATAATGTTTTTCAAAAGTTTGATATCGTCATTGAGTTTGGAGTGTCGAATTTTATAGTGTAGCATAGTTTGTTTATATTTACGATATTATGGATGAATCCCGGGGGTCTATGGAAACTTAAAATTTTTCCATGTTCAGCCGGCACACCACTCAGCTGGTCCAGCCGCTAAAGTGTTATTTTTGCTACTTTAGCAGTTGGCGCTAAAGCTCCACTTGACCGTTTTAGTGGCCTTCTCTAAATGGAAAAGGGTGCTTTAGCGGTGCCCTTTCCGTTTTAGCAGTAGGCTCTAAATCGGCATTTGTCTCCTTTACCAGACTGGCACGCATTGGCGGGTACCATAAAGCGGTACTTGACCACTTTAGATGCTATTTGACCAGTTTAACAGCACCTGGTATCTATTTATATAATTTTTTTTTATTTTTGCATCATTTTTGTGACTTGAAGCTTTGAGTTTTAGAGTTTTTGGGCAATTTCTTCTATCTTCAAGCATGGGTAAGATCCAAATCGCTATTTCAATTATTTTTCTTTGACACTTGTCATTTAAAACTTGTTACAACTCGATTTCAAAAATGGAATTTGGAGAATTTGCCCTGGAAGACCTAAATTAGTAATTCTTTAATTTGAACCCCAATTTCAACCCATTTTCACTTGGATTTTCTTCATTGGCTTCCTTTAATCATGGGTAATATATTTTTGAACAATATTTCGATTTTAACCTTCTTTTAAAAAATTCTATTTTGGGGGTTCATTTTGTCTTGGACTGAAAAATGGGCAACATGGGCATCGTTGGCTTTCTTTTGATGAGTAGATTCCATATTTGTATGTTTTAGTTGATTGTGAGTCAGTTCGTTAGGGAAAGGCTTTGTGTTGAAGTCTTTTGGACTTAATTTTTTTTCATTCAAGGTAGGTTATAGATTAACTTTCTTTAGGCTGAGCTGAGTAGTTAATATTGATGTCAAAGCATGTTATGGGTGTGGGAAGTAATTATGAAAATGACTTCATTATTATTTTGTCCCCATGTGGGGGCCTATGTTATTGTTCTTGTACTATTAAGACATTATTTGCTATATGTGACCAAGTGATGTCTTATATGTTATTATTTGCCTGGTATTTATGTATTTTCCATGTTTATTCTTGGTGGAGAAAATATCTAAGTTTGTATTTATGTGGTATCTAATGGAATATTATTGTATATCTTATTCTATTGGCGTATGGATTACATCGGATCATGGATGCTTTGCTTATTGAGAGGATTTTGGCTCATGTGGTTAGTATATTGGTTGAATTTGGAATTTCTCATTCAGGTTGGTTGTGAGTATTACATCCTCATATCATACACATTCATGAAACATTAGTACCACAGTGGAAATACTGGCTTTTCTAACAAAAAAAGTGACATCATTACAAATTTTCTGCCGATGTATATGCCGAAGAGGAGTTATGGATATTGGATTGTATACGGTTGATAAACCCCTAATGGGTCCTACCTCGGGAGCACAACTTGGTATGTGTATACAGAGGTTGTGTGACAACCTCATGCATCATATCATGATAATGATCATCATCATCATCATCTTCATTGCATTTAATATACTATGCACATTCTGTGTTGTATTTTCGTTCTTGATTTGATATCTATCTATTAGTGCTACCTTTTGGTACTTGTATTTGGTATATGTGTATATTTTAAAATTGTTAGGGGAGATAGTGTGGGATACCGTTTGGGACATTTTCTAATTTTATGTGACGTGCTCATAATGTGTATTTTATATACTTGATTTTCTACTTTACTTAGTCGGCCTATAATACCTACTGAATATAAGTGGTCTGTACTCACCCCTACGGAATCCTTTTGGTGTAGATCCATGTACGAGTGCACCGCACGATAGTTGATTCGGGTGGTGTTTTGAGTATTTTCGAGGTAGCAGTCGGTCCATTCTTCAATAGTTGATCTAATACCTCCTTTTATTTAGTTTATGTCTTGTTTTGTATTTAGAGATAGATTATGTTCCTTTTTAGACTATTAGTTGTATATTTTGACTTTGAGATGTACTTAATTGGTTTTTACACTGTGACACCTAATTTTGGGAAAGATTTATTGTATCTTTGTTAGGTATTTTTTTGCTATTATTGTATATTTGTGGTTCAGCTCCACTCTAAAAGCCTCCTTGGGTTTGGGTGTTGTTGTTCCCTTTTTCATATCAATTTGAATGATAGGCTTATTTAATAAGTCTTTCCACAACAAGTATTATCATAACCCTAAGTTTTTGGATTGTGACAAAATAAAATATGAGTTTTTCCATGTCGTACTATCTATTGTTGCTTCCTACTTATGCTTAAGTCATGTATGTCCAACCAGGCTCCCACAAATCATAATCTGCTAATCTTGTACTAGGCTTTCTAGTCCTGTTAGTCACCTTAATTTATAGAAAAACTTACTTTAAACTATACCTTAAGTTACTAATATTACTTAAAATCTCAACTCCCAAAAATAATTTCAAAAATCCCTTTTTAACATTTTCTCTCTCCAAATATCATATACATATCTCACCTACCCTTTTCTTATGCTTGATGCTCCTAAAACAGTACCTAAAATCAAGGAACCCCAATCTAAAAGTTTTCAAGTTTTGAATTATTATTGTATTCTTCTTAACTTGCTCAACATCAACTTTCAACTTATACTGACAAACTTCATTATCATTCTTCTTAAATTTCTTTTGGAGGTTAGTATAATTTCACAACCTTTTTCAACTTTGCTAAATTAAAAATAGATGAATTAGTTTATCACATTGTTGTTCATTCACTAAATTAAGCTTAGTAATGGAGTCAGCTCCTTATTTTAGTATAGGACTAAGTCAATTAGATGATAATCCGTAAACAAATAGCATAGTAGGGTTTGTTCTTGTGATTTTTGATAAGGATGTCTCCAATTTTAGTGAAAATCGATATAAACACCACAACGACCCCGCTAAGATGAAGAACCTAAGGAAAGTTGCGGCTAGAAGCTGTAAAAAGTCCGTTGCTGAATTTTCAAGGAAGAAAAAAAAGAAGATACATCACGCCCTCCTCCTCCAAAGGGAAAATGCTTTGTGTATGGTAATTTATAATGTTGATATATATATATATTTGATGTATAGGGTTAGAAAATTAGTAATATTTTAATTATTATTTAATATTTATCGATACATATTTATAATATATATGTTCTTATCCTTTCATAACTAATACATAGCATAGTTATGTATAGATATGGGCTTGACATTCCTGAGTTGTTTTTATTTCAGCCCATACACATAGCAAAGTTGTTTATAGGGATGGGTTAGTATTTCTCAATTGTTGTGATTTCAAATCTGGTACATAACACCATTATGTATTGGGATGGATTAACAATTGCTCAATTGTTGTCTTTTCATAACTAATACATAACATAGTTATATATATGTATGGGTTAGACATTGTTGATTTGTTGTTATTTCAACCCATAGACATAGCAGAATTATGTATAGGAAAGGGTTAGCACTGTTGAGTTGTTGTTGTTTTAAATCTGATACATTATGTATAGGGATGTGTTAGCCATTGCAGTTACAAACAAGATATTAAGATCATACTTTGATTATGCAATGTAGACAACATATGAAAAGAAAATAAACAACTTACAGTGCTTTTATATTTGTTTTTACAGAGCTCTAATTTCAGTGGTTGTATTTTTCAACTTCTGATACATAACACATTTTATTTATAAGCTTAAGATTTTGTTAAGTTTTGTTGAAGATTAAATTAATACTGCTATGCAATGTATATGATTACAGGTGATGAAGTATGTAATCAAAGAAGTTCCACCACATCCTTTGTATATTTGTAGTTCATGCAACCATAATTATAAAAAATTATCTAGGTGAAGAAGTACTTGAGCTATTTCGCCAGTTATTCTTTAGGGTTTTTTCTCAATATTCCTTAATCCAAGGACAAATATCACAATACCCATTGATGCTTGAGATTGAGTTGGATAATTCGAATGAACTTCATATATATGTCAAGGGCACTATCCTTAGGTTTAGTATTTTTTATTTCCCTCTCATCACTGATCTTAAATGAATCGATAATACTGATGATTTTATTTATCCCGAATTGTCCACATCCAATTGGATGGAGAAGTATTTCTCGAAGACAAAACTGGAATAACCAAACTCAGTTTGGTTAAATATTTCAAAATGAAAAATTTCGATAATAATTGAGATACATTGCACATGGCTATATCATATTTCATACATATGTTTTTTTCACAATTACTTGATGCACCCATTAGCCTAAAAGACTTCTAGATGGTAGAGGATGATCGTTATGAATAATTTTCATGGGGAAAGATTGTGTTCAAGAAGCTCATGATTTCATTGAGACAAGATTTTTTCATAGAAAAACAACTATACTATTTAGGAGGCATGCCACGTACTGAATGTGTGGATGTATTAATGCTATTTTGAAGTTGACAAAGTTATACTTGTCTGTCACAGTAATATTATTTTGAGGGTTTTTAACTATTCAGTCATGGAAATCAAGCTCAAATATGAGAAATTTATGGATGGGATGTTTGGTAAGGTAACTCTCAGGCACAATCCAAATTTTACTATTTTTTCCCATTTATGTTTCCTACTCAGTTTTACCTTTACTATACATTAATACTTCTCTATAAGATTGTATATTTACATCTAATAAAGAATCTAATACATATTTACCTATTGGTAATTTGTTAATACAATCTAGTGGTTGCTGGTACATTCAATGTTTAACATTGTTTTATTTTGCCTTGCTATTTTAGTAATAATTTGTGTATAACTTTGTAATTTGACTGACAATTTGTGTATACCAACCTACATCCCATGACCGATAAAATTAAGAGGCTTGATTTGCTAAATTAAGTGGGTATTGAAACACATAACCCCACAACATTATTTATACTGACCACATCCATTGGTTCCCACTAAAAAATCGTTATCAATGGTAAACTAGTTGCTTCTCAGTTACAACCAGAAGGTTTTGAGGATTTTAGTACTAAACCACCAATTGAACACTAAACATGGAAAAAAATATTTCTTATACATTAAATGCACCCCCTCAAAAAGAAGAAACATAGTATGTTTTCCCAAAAAATTAGTCGCTGAGCTAGAAAGGGAGAAGAAATCTACATCATCTCAATCCAAAAGAAAAGTGTCCGTGGTGACACTAAAAACTCTAGTTGAGCCCACCCTTGAAGCACATAAAAATGCCCTATATATATTTTTTCATGATCACCAAACATCACTTGTTTCTCCTCAGTAGTGTGAGGCTAAAAAGACAGTTTATGAGTCTTGCAGCGCATCAAGATCACATAATTGTGAAAGTTGATACATATGAGATAGAGTCGGATGTCCAATCTTATGTAAGTGCGATATTTTGTTAGTTAATTCAATTTAACTACTTTAAGCAGCAAATAATATGCTTCTGTTTACATTTGAAGGTTGACAAAAAAAATCGAGGACCTTGAAATATTACTTACTAAATAACATGCATAAGTGATGAACACATTAACATAGAAGACAGATGCATACAAAATGGTAATTTTTTACTAAAATGATAATCATCATAAAATATACATTCTGACAATATTGCAATTACGATTTATAAGTTGAGTACGACATTGATAATTCAAGTGAAGATGACTCTTAAGAAAGAAAAAGGTAGCACCGACAACTCAAGGGAAATTGGACAGTACAAAGTATCCGGCTAATAAGGTTATTCATTTCTATTTTTTAGATTTTAGTTACAATATATTCATCTAATATATATTGTTTCTCAAGTTGATGATGGAGACAACACTCCAATTAGAGATCACCCAATGGATGCACAACTCGATGTTGAACAATCTCTGAAAAATATCAACCCATACAACGGAATAAAAGAACACTAAATTATCAAAGTAGTGTATCAGATACATTGTTGAATAGGTTTTAATATAGGATAATATGATTCTTAGCTAAGTGTTCCAATATATATTATGAAATATATTTGTATTAGATTGAGATACATTGCTGAATGATAATTTATCTGATTTAGACAAATTTAAACTACTACAAATTCTTAGCATCTATAATTATATTAATTACATTATTAATTGATTGATTGGCAATGTATAACATTGAGGCGAATTTGTACTACTAATAATGTATCTTCATAAATATGTAATATATCCATGACATCAAGTTGACCAAAATTATCTTCCAAGATAATTTCCTAGATAAATTTCCAGACATTGTTCAAGATTCCATAGACACACTCATAACTGGAATGTCAACCCCTCTACATACACTGCCACTAAAGGTTGTTAGTCTAGTTCAAATGACTGATATCCACTTTTTAATCCTCAACAGTCAATTTCCTCTGGATTTTCCTGATGTAAAATTGGTTGTACATATGCCATGAAAACACATGCTCATAGGATTAGACAACCATTAAGGATATTTAACTCACCATATTGTATAGAATTTAATTCTAGTTTAAAAGACAATGAGAGTGTGACTATTGATTTAGATCAGAAGTATGCATTTGATGGGTTTAGAATTTTTGATGATATGTTGAGTAGATGAATAGGATTGAACTCAGAATGGATTGTTGAAAGGATCTTAAAATATCATCCCAACAAGTAAGATTTCTCTATTGTATAGTTAGAATGATCACGTAATAAATGAATTCTTTTGTAACATCATCCTAACTAATGATATAGGAGACTGGAGGATGATCACTACATAGCTAAAATATTCAATCTTGGGTTCAGAGAGCTGGATTTCATTATTTCTCCTCTACAAACAAAGAATTAGTTCTAATTAATGTCTCAACCAATTACATACTATAATGATGAGGTACATATATAGGGAATGTTATGTTATGTATCTTTATATACTAGCAATTTGATACATAAGAATGTATATTTATTGGTTCTATTACACTTGTTTCAATATGTAATAAAATGATGGGGATATGTATCAGATGAAGAAATTCTGATATGTTTCTATTTTACATGCAACCAACAAGCCACAATATAACATATTTTCAGTTGTTATGTATTTCAAAATCTAAACTTCCGAATCACTGAGTTATTTTTATTTCAACCCATATATATAACAAAATTATGTATAGTGATATGTTAGCATTGCTCAGTTGTTGCCTTTTCATAACTGATACATAGCACAATTATGTATAGGTATGGGTTATACATTTCTGAGTTGCTTTTATTTCAACCCATATATGTAGGATAGTTATGTATAGGGATCGGTTAGCATTGCAGTTACATTGTAAAATATTTTTCAGTTGTTTTGTATTGCTTGGTTGGCAAGATTAATTGTTTTGTTAGTTGTCAATTTATGTAGCATATTCATGTGATATTCTACCACCATCACAAGAAGTCAAAGCAATAAACAGGTAAACAATTTAGATACACCACTGCAAGTCACGTGTTCAAAATATACATAGAGAAGACGTACTATAGGTATTATCCAGATGTGGTTGATAAGTTAATTTCTACGTAGAAGAAATATGCATAATTATGGATTGTTTCCCAATATGAGGAATCAATAACCAACATTATCAAATAATTTAGCATCCCTACTCGATTTCTTTGGCATCTAGTGGATGAGGTGTATGTACCCATAAATTGCGATAGATAGTTTTTGTAATACCCTAATTTTCAAGATCTAAACCCCTCAAAATATAGGTCACTATGTTGGATTTCCAATAGTGCAAGTCTCGCTTCGATCTGATATCGTGGCAAGAAGTTATGCAATTTTCCCTTTAAGTGTCGATCAGCTACCAGTGGCTATACTGATATGATTACTCATAATTAGAAGTTATGAGTCATTATGCGTAGTCATAGTCACAAAATAAAGAACATTTAGTTTCATCCCAGTGACCATGACTCCACTCTACGAATCATAATAAGACATTGCGAGTTATTCAGAGGGACTCATAGTCACAATAGTGTACAACCAAAGATCCATTATAGTGGTTACAAGTCCAGTGCATGACTCATAGTTAGACATTATGAGTCATTATGTGGACCTGTATCCTGACCAGTAAAGGATCTAAGAATTAGGCCTCAGACAACGACTACACCAAATGACTCATAGTCAATCGTAACTAGTCGAAGGAGGAAGGTCGTAGTCATAGAATGAAAAAAACCCAGACCTCAAGGTTCAAGGTTATGACTCAGACCATGAATCTTGACCAGTTATAACTAGTCTTGAGGTGAATCGTAATGATTGGGAATAGAATTCCTGTATGTCTTTAATAAGGGTTTCTGGTAATTTCCACCCTTTATAACCACAAACCCTCCTTGTTTGGGGAACCCAACATCAGTTATTGGTTGATTAAAACTACCCTAACACCTCATAACTTCAGAAATTACTTGTCTTAGAAAAATAAAGCAATTCTCTTCTATCTCAAGAGCAAACTAGGGTTTCCCAAGAACAAGATCAACCTCAGGGATTTTGTCAAGGCTTCTACACTAAAGTATATGGCATTTCATCAATGGGTAATTTCCACCCATTGAGACCTAAAGAAGTCCCTAAATTTACAAGTGTAGTACTCTCTTCTATTTTATGGTATTCCAAGTTAACCATGAATTTTATTAATTTTCTCTCAACTGTTTTGACTATGAACTATGAAAATATATTCCTCAAGAGAATTGTGTTACCATATGTTTGATAATGAAAATGTCTACATCATGATCTGTTAGTGAAATACTGAGTGTATTTTTATAATTTTCTGTACCTTGGTTAGTTCCATAATTACCATGATTAATTTACATTGATCAGTGCTGATAGGATTAAACACTCGATAGCTAGATATTGATGCATGTTATAGATTTTAGGTTATAAGTCATTCAAAGCATGCTTGTATTATTGAATTAAAAATATTATCATGTTGAGCATTTGTCGGTATCATTCATGCTAAACATGTTATCAGTATTAGTATCAGTTCAGTTGGAAGTAAGACTTAGCAACGATTAAACGCAGGAATGAAGGCTCACCCACCAGTTGAGGATTGAGACCTTTAGTCGAAGTATCTAAGTTCTAGAAATATGTTACCAATGTAGGTTATGAGGGGTCACCTTCTAGTTGAGGGTTAATATCATAATAGGGGTACCCCTCTAGAAGAGGACTAACACCTTCGTCCTTCGAGACATTAGTATGTGGATACACGCTGGCCAGTATTGGTACCCTTGGAAAGGTACTAGCACCCTTCTAATTGGGGTTACAAGTTGGACCCTGAATAACTCAGATTGGGGCATGTTGGTTGTAGTTATCTGCCACAGTCCTCAATTTAGTTATTTTAATTATTTTCAGTTCAAGTTTGCATGACCAAGTGTTCAGGATTTAGTCATTTAGTTATTGAGATACAAAACATATGTTTATACTTAGTCATTGCATTAGTTCATATCCCACAACCCTCGATTTATGTTCTTCTTAAGTTTTAGTTCAAATATGCATGACCTTGTATTTAGATGTTCAGTCATTTACTTTTATATAGTGCATATTTATACTTGGTATTGGATTTGATTTTTCATTTTCATGCATTAATTCTCAGTATATATGTAGATCAGCTAACTTCTATCTCACATATCAGTACATTTAAAATACAGATAGATTACTTTCTTTTAAGCTATGTTGTCTTATAACATAGGTTCGAATGCTCTGTTCCCAGATCGCATGTACTAAATTCCTGTGCCATTCAGCTGCACCATTGTTGAGTCCTCATCTGTCAACAACTAGTTATATTTTTAGTTATTCAGCCCAGTATTTTATTACATGGTATTTTAGTTAGCCAGAGTTAGTTGGGGACCTGTCCTAACAACTCATCATATTTAGAGGCTTTCAGATATTATGACAATCGATAGTTAGAAATGTTTTTAAGTGGTATGTTTCAGTTACCAATTGATATTAGATTGATTATCAAATACTTTTAAATGACTTTTGAATAGTATTTTGTTATCTTCTTTCATCATTTGTTGCTTTTACCAGATCACAAGTTAGCTCGGGGTTACTTGTGACTTTGAGCACCGTGTTATGACCAGGCGGTTGTCTCATGTCGTGACAAACTTGGTATCAAAACATAAGGTTTAAAGTGTCCTAGGATTTATAAAATCATCATTAAGTAGATTCTTTTTCATGGGTGTGATCTGCTCCATATATATGGGCGAGGGTGCACGAAAAAATTTGGGAAAGTCTTTCTTTATTCAGTATTCGTATCATGCGATAGAGTGCAAGCTTCATTAAACTTCTTACTCTAATTCATTATCTAACCTGCATATAAAATGCCTTCAAAAAAGATAATGGAAAGAGAAATAGGGACCAACCAGCACCACCACGTATTTCTAAAGACCTTCTAAATGAGCAGGTCTCTCATGCTAAATTTAGGGCTTCCTTAATAGTGCTAACCCAATCCATGGATTCCTAGAATAAACAGTAGGTTGTTACCCCATCCAACCCAGTAGTAAATATAGTAGCCACTAGAATATGAGATTTCACCCGAATAAATCCCCAGGTGTTCTCTAGATCTAATTTTATGTATGATCCATGGGAGTTTTTAGACTATGTACAGAATATGAATGATATTATGGGTGTTATCCCAAGTAAGAGTGTTAACTTAGATGCTTGATGGTTGTAAAGTATGTCTCACACCTTGGTTAAGCAGTACAAGGAGGATAGAGACACCGATGCAGGGCCTGTAGAGTAGGAGAAGTTTGATATTGCTTTCTGGGAAAGGTTCTTTCCACTCGAGTTGAGAGAGGACAAGGTGTAAGTGTTCATTAATTTGAAGTAGGATAATATGAGTGTGAAGGAGTAATCACTCAAGTTCACTCAGTTGGCGAGGTATGCTCTGAATATGGTGGAAGATTCTAGGGCTAGGATGAGTAATTTCATATTTGGTATTTCAAAGGATATTATTAAAGAGTGAAGAATTGATATGTTGATTAAGGATATGTACCTCTATAGGTTGATGGTTTATGCTTAGAAGATTCAGTAAGAGAAGCTTCAAGAAAGGGAAAGGGAGAATACGAGGGACAAAACTGGTAGTTTTAACTTTTCTCACCAGTGGCTAGATGGTGGAAATCATTCTTAGTTCAGCCAAAAATCTTTAGCCCAACCCTATCTTCTACCAGTGCTCCAATACTTTAATTCTGATAGGGCACTCATGATAAAGCACTAGGCTTTAAGCCTCAGGGTAGTGTGAATGGTGGACACACTAGCCCAATCTAATGAAGGTGAGGTAATAACCTTAAGGGTGAGTGCATGGTAGGTAGTGATGCTTGTTTTATGTATAGTGAGCCAGTACACATAATGAAGAAATTTTTAGTAGTACCACAGAGGGGTAACGATCTTCATCATAAGGTCAGGCTAACTCTTAATCGGCTCCATCAGTTCGCCTAAATTAGTAGGGTGCCACTTCTAGTGACATCTGTGGGTAGAGTCAAAATCAACTATATGCTTTTCAAACTCGATAAGATAAGGAGGTTTCTCATGATGTGATTATGGGTACGTTGCTAGTCTGTCACCTTCATGTTTATGCATTATAAGACCCCGGAGCTACACTTTCCATTATTACTCCTTATATGGCCATAGATTTTGGTGTCAGTGCTGAAATCTTAGAACAATAATTATTAGTGTCTACTCCAGTTGGTAGTTCCATTATAGCCAGACAGTTGTACAGAAATTGCCAGTCTCAGTATCCCAGAAAATCACCTCAGTCGATCTTGTAGAATTAGAGATGATCGATTTTGATGCCATTCTTGGCATGGATTGGATCCATTCTTATTATGCATCAGGTGATTGTAGAAGCAAAATAGTCTAGTTCCAGTTTCCTAATGATCCAGTCATAGAATGGAAGGGTAGTACTTTAGTGCCTATCGATCTATTTGTTAACCTTAAGGCAATGAAGATGATATCCAAGGGTTGCATCTATCATCTTGTCCGAGTTAAGTACTCAAAACCTGAGATTCTGAGGCTTGCGTCAGTTCCA
This sequence comes from Capsicum pubescens, assembly GCA_030864215.1. Classification (NCBI taxonomy): domain Eukaryota; kingdom Viridiplantae; phylum Streptophyta; class Magnoliopsida; order Solanales; family Solanaceae; genus Capsicum; species Capsicum pubescens. The sequence continues at coordinate 135,517,587 of CM061545.1, read as the reverse complement.
GTAGTTAATGTTTTCCGAAGGTATTTCCTAGAGATCCACCTAAAGTTCCTCCTAAGAAGGAAATTGACTTTGGAATAGATATTCTCCTAAATACCCAACCTATTTCAATTCCACATTATAGAATGGCTCTAACCTAGCTTACAGAACAAAAAGAACAATTGAAATATCTCTTAGATAAGGGATTCATAAGGCCTAGTGTTTCCCCATGGGGTGACCTAGTTCTCTTCGTATGCAAGAAAGATGATTCCCTCAGAATGTGCATCGATTACCATCAGCTGAACAAAGTCACAATCAAGAATAAGTATCATGTCCCTAGGATTGATGATTTCTAAGACAAACTTTAGAGTGCAAATTAGTTATTTCAGGTAGACCTCAAATACGGAAATCATTATGGAAATCATTAGCTTAGAGTTAGAGAATGTGACATTCCAAAGACAGTCTTCAGAACTCAGTATAGTTACTTAAAATTTTTAGTTGTGTCCTTTGGACTAATGAATGCCCTTGCAGCTTTTATGGACTTGATGAATAAAGTGTTTAAGTAGTGTCTGGTTATGTTTATAATAGTCTTCATAGATGACATCCTCATCTATACTCATAGTGATTATGATTAGGCAAACCATTTGAGGATTGTTTTACAGACCATTAACAATCACCAGTTATTCGCTAGGTTCAACAAGTGTGAATTTTGGTTGAAATCGGTAGTTGGCCACATCATTTTTGGTAATGGCATTCGAGTTGATCCTCAAAAGACTGAGGTAGTACAAAACTGGCCTAGACCTATCTCTCCATTAGATATCAGGATTTTCTTGGGTTTAGCCGATTACTATAGATGGTTTGTTGAAGGATTTTCTTATATTTCCACTCCCATGTCTATATTGAAACATAATAAAGTCAAATTTTAGTGGTCCAATTCCTGACAGAAGAATTTTCAAGAGAATTTTCAGAAGAAAGTTAAATTTTAGTTGATAGGGCCAGATTCAGTGTATGAGGTGATGTAAAAGGTTCGGTTGATCCAAGAGAGACTGAAGATAGCCCAGAGTTGAAAAAAATCCTATGCAGATATGAGGAGAAAAGATCTTGAGTTTAATGTTGGTGACTTGGTGTATTTGGAAATTTTTCCCTAGAAAGGGGTAAAGAGATTTGGTAAGAAAGGGAAGCTCTGTCCCCATTTTGTTGGCCCATATAGGATTTTGATCCAGTTTGGTAAGGTAGCTTATAATTAGAGTTTCTTGAGGAGTTAGCATCAATGCATCCAGTATTTCATGTCTCATTACTAAAGAAATGCATTGGTAATCCAGCTTCAGTAGTTCCTTTAGAGAGCACAGGCGTGAAAGATAGCCTCTTATATGAAGAAGTCCAGTTGAGATCCTTGCCTAGTTAAGATCCTTGACTATCAGATTCATAGGTTGAAGAATAAAAAAGTTTACTTGTTAAAGGTTTTGTGGAGAAACTAGTCTGTTGAGAGATATACTTGGGAAGTAGAAGTTGTTATGCGAGCCAAGTACCCCTATCTTTTCTTTTCTAATCTAGATTCAGGTTGTGGTAATGGTTTCCTTAATTAATTAATTCTTTTGTTTTCTATATTAACTATCCATCCATCCTTATGTCAGTGCATGCATTCATGATTTTAGTTAAGTCCATGCATAATGTTTCAGATTCATATAGTTAGTCATAATTCAGCTCATAAATGTTTAGTGCATGATCTCAATTTTTCCTAGTACCCCAGCTTAGACAGTTTCATTGAGGGATGAATGATCTCATGAGATATTTTTATATCCTATATTTTCAAGCTCTAAACCCCTCAAAATATAGGCCACTAAGTTGGCTTTCCAATGCTGCAATTCTCGCCTTGATCTGATATCCTAGAAAGAAGTTATACAATTTTTCCTTTATGTGTCAGTCAGCTGCCAGTGTCTATGACTCACGTGACGACCTGTAATTATAAGGTACGAGTCGTTATAAGTATTCATAGTCGCGACTCCACTCCACACTTCGTAATCAGACATTACTAGTTGTTAGGAGGGACTCATAGTCACAATAGTATTCAACCAAAAATCTATTCCTATGTTTACGAGTCTAGTATATGACTCGTAGTATGACATTATGATTCATTGTGTGAACCCTTATCCTTGCAAGTAAAGGATCTAAGAATCAAGCCTTAGTCTGTGACACCATAAAATAACTCATAGTCAGTCATAACGAGTTGTAGGAGGAATGTCATAGTCATAGCAGAAAGAACCCCAGACGTCAAGGTTCCATGGTATGCCTCAGACCATGACTCGTGACCAGTAGTAACAAGTCGTGAGGTAAGTCATAACGATTGGGAATAAAATTCCTGCACATTTTTAATGATGGCTTTTGGTAATTTCCACCCCTTTTAACCCCAAACTCGTATCATTTGGTTACCTCAACATCAGTTATTGGTGGATTAAATCTACCCTAACATCTTATAACTTCAGAAATCACTTATCTTATAAAGATAAAGTGATTCCCTTCTTTCTCAAGAGAAAACTAGGGTTTCCCAAGAACAAGATCAACATCAGGGATTTCTTCAAGGCTTCTACACTCAAGTATGCGGGATTTAATCAATGGGTCCCTTCCACCCAATGAGTCCCAAGAACACTGTAAATTTACAAGTGTAAAACACTTTTCTCTTTTATGGTATTCCAAGTTAATCATGAATTTTATGAATTTTCTCTGAATTGTTTTGACTATGAACCATGAACATATGTCCCCTTATGAGAATTGTATTTTCATATGTTTGATAATGCAAATGAATACATCATGGGCAGTTATTGAAATATTGAGTGTATTGTCATGAATTTTTGTACCATGGTTAGTTCCATAATTACCATGATCTATTTACATTAGTCAGTGCTAGTAGTATTGAACACCCGATACCTAGATATTCATGAATATTACAAATTTTAGGTTATAAGTCATTTAGAGTATGTTTGCATCATTAAATTCAAAATATCATCTTGTTGAGCATTTGTCAGTATCAGTCATATTAAGCATGTTATAAACATTAGTGTTAGTTTAATTAGGAGTAGGACTTAGCACCTGGTGAACTAAAGGATGAAGGCTCACCCGCCAGTTGAGGACTGAAACCATTAGTAGAAGTCCCTAACTTCAAGAACTATGCTGCCAACATAGGTTATAAGGGGACACCTACTAGTTGAGGACTAACCCCTAATAGGTGTCACCCTATAGTACCAAACGGATGTCCTAGTCCTTCTGGACATCAGTTAGTAGATCCATGCCAGCCAGTGTCGGTACCCTTGGCAAGTTACTATCACCCTTCTAGCTGGGGTTACTGGTTGGAACTCGAATAGCTCAAATTGGGGCATGTCGATTGTAGTTTACTCTCACAGTCTTCAGTTCAGTTATTCTAATTAAGTTCAATTTTGGTTTGCATGACCAAGTGTTCAAGATTGTCATTCAGTTATTCAGATACACAACATATGTTTATACTAGGTCATGCATCTGATTTTTCATGTTCATGTGTTCATGCTCAGTATATATGTATATTAGCTAGATTCTATATCATATACCAGTACATTCAAAGTACTGATTGCATACTCTTTTTTGTGCTATGTTGTCATATAGCATAGTTTCGGATGCTCAGTTCCCAGATCGCACATAGTCCATTCCTGTTCCACTCAACCGCAACATTGGTAAGTCCTCATTAGTCGAGGACTAGTTATTTTATTAGTTATTCATTCCTGTATTTTATTACATGGTATTTTAGTTATTCGAAGTTAGTTGGTAACCTGTCCCAACAACTCATCATGTTTAGATTCTTTAAGATAGTTAGACAATTAGACACTTAGACATATTTTTTAGTGGTGTGTTTCAGTAACCAAATGATATTACTTTGATTAGAAAATACTTTTAAATGACTTTCGCGCACTATTTTATTGTATTCTCTCAAAATTTATAGCTTGTACCAGATTATGAGTTAGCTTAAGGTCACTCATGACTTTGAGCACTATGTTAATACCAAGTGGTAGTCTAAGGTCATGATAATTTCTCTTGATATTGTCTGTTATTATACTCAATGAAAGACACATATGGATTTATGAATCACTATTTACTTCAAGACATAGGGAACCATCACCTAAGATTCCTAAGTTGACAGTGATACTTCCTACTTACTTGGCTGATAGTGGATTTCTAGAACAAACTGAACATACAGACTGGTCAAACCTAGAAGCAAACACGGATAAAATGAACCAATGCACACATATTGTGAACCAACATCTATTTAAGGTTGAATATGCAAAAACATTGTTCATCAAGCAAGTGGCAGTCTATAAGTATCATTTTTAAAAATTATGTATATAAAACACATACAACTTTATATTATTGTGAATAATTTCTTTTAACTCAAGATACTTTTCTATTCAGGGACTGTGGAGTTTTTGTAGTTGGATATACCAAGTTTTTGAGTGAAGTATTCCCAGTTCCTTTAGCTGGTTTTGGAGAAGAATTTCATCGATTAAGATACATTTCACTTTTATAGAATTATGGAATTGTCAAGGATAGGATAGACTATGTCACTGACAATGAAGATACTCTAAGACCAAGGCCAAATTATGTTCTACCAACCATTGAATAATAGATTGTTAGCATATAATAGTTAAAAAGTTAACTTTTTACCAAACAATATTTTGGCTACTATGTATGCAAAAAAAACTGTACAAGAAATGTTTTGAAGTTTTATGTTGAACGTATTTATTTTGTGTTTTGGAATTATAATAATCAGTCATGTATCTTATAATATGTTGTGTGTGATGTCATTTTTATTGATATACTACAACAAATAATTTACTGTGTGATTATTTTATATTATAATATGTAACAAATTTTAAGATATACATAGAAATTTCCATTTAGTAATGTATCAAATACATTACAATGTTTATATTAGTAATATATTAGATTAATTACTATTCTGTGTTTATCATGCGACGTAAGATGTTAGCTATTAGTGATGTATCAGTAAAATATTTATGTAATGATCCTCCAGTTCATTTTCTTTATTTCCATGTAGTTTTGACATTTAGAGATTTCCTATAGCTGTCCTATGTCATTTATGACTCGTTGAAGCTGACAGTTTAGTTACCAGATAGTTCGTGTGATTTTGAGAGTCAATTCTCTATTTTGAACTATTCACTAGTAAAAATTGGCTATTGGGCAAAAACTTTAGTCAAATGAACTTGTATGCTAATCAAATAGTTCTATCAGCTCTGGAATATCAATTTTAGGCTAGGGGGACCTTTGGTTTGAGTCCCAAGGATTTCCATACTTATTCTGAGATATTGGTCAAAAATTGATAAAAATAGCCCATAGGTGTGGGGCCTACATTTCATCAAAACGACCTTAGATTGAAATTTTGACTGTTTGCTTGAGTCTGGAAAATCAAATTTGATAAGTTAGCATAGTTTGTTTGCATTCACGAAATTATAAAAAAAAATTGAGAGGTCAGTGGTGACTTGAAAATTTCCAAGTCCTAGATGGTGCACCACTTAGCTGGTGTACCCACTAAAGTAGTACTTGGGTCTCTTTAGCAAAGGCCACTTAAGTATCCATCTAGTCACTTAAACGACTAGGATTTCTATTTGAGGGGTGCTAAAGTGGAGACCTACCCTCTTAAGTGAAGGCCGCTTAAACGACTTTTGGTCTACCTTAAGGGGAGGGTCTAGATTTTGTGGGTAGTGCTTTGGAGGTAATTAACCATTTTAGTGGTAATCACTTAATCAAGTGGCTACTTTAGAGACATCTAGAGGCCATTAAATGCCCCATTTAGCCTGATTATCTCTCATTTTTTCTAAAGTCTCAAGAGTGAAAACCCTAGAGAGTGTGTAAAAGGGGGAGAAACATTATTAGAAGATTTCTGGGTGATTGCGATCTTGAATTACTCATTGTTTCATCAAATCTTGGTAAGTTTCCATTAAATTCATGGGTAATTTCTCAATTTATCTCCAAAATCCGTAGAGATGGGTTGATTTTAACATCTTTTGAGCTCGGGATTTATCCATTCTTGATGGTAAATATTTATTGAGCATAGAAGGATGTATTGACAATTTTGAAAGTTCAATCTGCAAGCGGGATCCACATAGAATTTGGCTTGATTTTTTACACGAACCATAAAATGCAATATGGTTGAATTTATTAAGCTAAAAACTGAGTCCTGGGAAGTATAGATATATTATTAAGCTAAAATGTTGAATTTGTATGAGCTAAGCTGAAAATGTCTGAATAATATCTTAAAATACTAAACTCAGAGTGTGACAATTCAACACTACTAATGCTAGAGAGTTACTGGGACAAACCCCCAATTGACTTGAACTATTTGAAAATATTGAATCTTCTATACTAGTAAGCTGAAAAACTGAATGACTAATCCCCCGAACTATGAGGACTTTCCAACTTTTGGGATGTAGATGGAGATTCTCAAAATCACTCACACTACTGAAACTAAGCACCTGAACCTACATTATGAGACAATGCAGTATATAGGCGTATATATGGATCAATACTTCTGGATTGTACTAAGCATATGGGGGTGAATTCATAAGTAAATCAATATCTCAATATTACTATAAATTTGTAAAAGAATCCATGCTAAATGTAGATGACTCACACAAGCTGGAGTATCTGAAAAATGAAAATCATAGTCATGAATGGAAAAACATGTTACATAGATCTAGTGAGTCATAATATTTAGTTTCTTAAAGTTCTACTTGTATTCTATCTTTAAATCATGTTGTCTAATTATAGGAAGGACTCACTTTTATATCGGTAATCTGAAATTTGAAATCTCATAGCTAATGTCACATATGAAGTAATATCTGAATAATTTTGTGGTCCTTTACACTTATTTTTCTAAAAGATATTCTGTTATTATTTACTCTTTTCTGTAAGCTGTAGAGAAATACTTTTAAAAACTATTTTGCAAGTCTTTATTTTAGGGAGGTTTTTCTTACTAAGATACACTATATGCGCTATCATAGTGTCCAACGTCTAGTTCCCTTATAGAAAAACCTCAGGTTAAGGAGAGGTGTCATACTCTTTCCAGGGAGTATAACCTAATCTAAGTGATCACATATGTATCTATCATCCATATAGAAATAGGAATAATCTAATAATCTAAACCTATGTTGGCTCATAGTTCTAGGGTATGTGAACATACCGAACTCGGTGCTAAATACTACTTCCTTAAATCTGTATGCTTATTCTATTAGAAATCCATTTTTATAAACTAATATAATAGTTTACAATGACAACCTCTTGTAAATCTGTTTACTCTAAACTACAGCTAAATCTGTAAAGTGGATTCCATATCTAAGCTAAGATTAAAAGATTAAATCTTTGTTCAAAAATCTGAATATGCAAATTATGGGATGCTTAAAAGCATAATCTTCTTGAAAGAACAACATTCAAACTAGGGATAATAACCCATGCATTTATTTCATGTCAAATAATAATAAAACTCATGCTAAGTAATGAAAATATTGGTAATTCAAGTGTAAATCTGGAAATTACTGCAATACGCATGAAAATATAGAAGTAAACATGCAAATTCATCATCTAAATTACCTCAAATCTCATAATCTTTCCATTAAAAATATTGGGTATGAACCCTAATTTGAAACTCACGTAATTTCATATAAAATCATCTATAAAACTAATTTTTGGCACAAGGATGAAAAGATTATCCTTGTTGAAAAACCCTACATACCTTAGTTGATGCAACTGATGAGAACACTTGTTTTTGGATTCCTATTTCTGCTCTTGGAGATGGATTCTTGATTATCTTAAATTGATAATCTTGAATTTTGAGTTTCCTTGAAGAAAGAATGGTGGAATTTGGATTTCTTGCGAAATAAGTTTTGATGTTCTAGAGGTTTTTTGAGAGAAATTTAATGAAAAGTGATCATATAATGGTTGGAATGGTATTAATTCAGTGTTATTCATGAATCGGGGGTTGAGGAAAAGACTAGATTTCCCTAAAGAAATTAAATTCGGAAACTAAAATCCTAATTTTGGGCCCCTCCACGATGCGGGACTATCACGGTGGCTCACTGGATAAGGGACCATTTCCATTTTGCACTATGAAACGATGCAGAAAAATTGCGTTGGTCTACTGGACAAAAGATGAGTCCCATTTTTGCCTCTGATGCGATGTGGCGTAATCGTGTTGCGCCACTGGGAAAAGGATGAGCGAGAACTGGAACTTTACCGCGACATGGGCCAATCACAGTTCTTCACTAGAATTGGACAATTGCAATTTTTCCCTTCACTGCGACACAGTGCCTATTGAAATGCCCTACTATTTTCACTAAAATCGCCATAACTTCTCAACCGAATATCGAATTTAGGCAAAATTGGCATCGTTGGAAAACTAGGCCAATTATCTACACATTGGTGGGTCTAGATCTAAACCCATTTATCAGAAGTTATTCATTTTTTAAGTTGACCCTTGAAATTCAAGGAGCTAAACTGGGCTTGGAAAAGTACAGGGGTATTAGAGAGAGTGACAACAACTCTTGATGCGGTTTCAGGCAGCATTCTTATCTCTCTTTATGCTTGATAATTTATGCAGTGAGGACACTGCTACCTTTTTAGTTGGGGGTGACTTTATCCATATTGATTTGATTTGGGCCTATATTATTGATATTTTTAGATATTTTTCTGTTCTTTTTGATGATTTTTAATTTTATTTTTGTTGTAATATTCGGCCACTCTTATTGTTCCCACATTTGCATGGATTAATTGTTTTTTCCTTAGATTTCTACTCTATCTTTATTTTCCTTATGGTAATATTGGAATAGCTTTTCCCTATGATAGATTGAGTGATGACATTCTGAAGGGGAAGGCATCCTGATTGGGTTTTGAGCCATGGATGTAGGGGAAGTCTGAGTACCCATGGCATCAAGGTCACAAATGCAAGAGAAGTCTGAGTACCAGTGGCATTTAGAATATATATTTGCATTCATACCTATGGCAAAAATTGAGTAAACATATGGTTGGTTGGCCCAAAAACCGCAATGTGAGACAAAGGCTTGGGTTGGTTCCATAATTAGAGAATTTTGTATGGTTCAAATGTAAAGTAAACACCCCCCTCCATCCAAATTTTTTCAAAAATCAAGGGCATGGAAGTGAGAAACCTTGTAACAAAACTTTTTCTCTTTTTGTCGCTCTTAAATTTTTACTTGTGAAAATTGGTAGATACTCTATTTTTGTCTCTAGCGGGAGAAACAATTGAGCCTCCATGGAGAATTTGCATGCCATGTGTGGTGAGATTATTTGTCCAAATCTCATGCATTCTTACACCATCTAGAATATTCCCCATTTGTCTCTCAAAGATAAATTTTTATTATATTTGGTTAGTAGGATGATCCTAGGCCATCTTTGTGATTTTGGAAGTTCACTTTAGCCTAAAAGGCCTACCCTTGAATAGATATAATCCTTAGTCACCCCCTATTAGCCTTTATACCTTTCATTATAAAATACATTGCAAGCCATAAGCCTTTCAATTCTTATAACTTTTTTGAACCATATCCTCCTTGAACTTAAGAATGCAAATTGATGCTAAAAGCCTGAGTTGGGGTGGTGAAAATTAGAGAGGTAACTTTGGTCCACGAAGTTATATGAAAGTGCATAAGATCTCAATCAATGAAAACAAATGAATAGGAAAAAGAACGTACCTAACAAAGGAAATTAATGTATAAACTATGCAAGAAAAGAAATAAAAAAAGGATAAACCAAGGAAATAAAAGTAGATGCATTAGTGAAAGAAAAGAAGTGGACCATGACCAAACTATGGAAAGAGTGTGATGTAGAAGTTCAACGAGGGTATAACCATATTGTCCTTAATTAATATCCTACCCTACCTATAAACCTATGTTAAAAGCTCAAAAAGTCCTTTGTGATTTCCAACCAAATATGGTTCTTGAAGTGGCGATTGAAAATAGGGGCAAGCATATGGCATGGTACTTTTTATCATCGAGAGTTCTTGATAGAGAGAGTGTGTTTCATATTTAAATTCCTTCTTGTATGTTTGATAACTTGGTGTATGAAATTTCCTTTCTTGTGAGGATGCATGCAAAGAAGCTGAGGTAGGTGATCTTGTCATCTCCCAAAAAATTAGGAAAAAAGAGTATAGTGTAATTGAGGTCAAAATATAAGTCACTTCTAAAGTATTGATGATTGTTACTCTTTAAAAGTCTTTTGTATTTTTCAATGTTGCATTTTATATCGAGGGGTGTTGTTAAAATAGTTTTTCCCATGTGTGAAGAGATTTCTGTGGTAGTAATCAAGTTGATGTCATTGTGATCATTAGGTAGTAAAATTTGGTCATACATGTGCATTGTATCTTGGTAAGAAGAAGTGTTTCTTGAGGACAAGAAAAGTTTTAAGTTGGGGGTGTTGATGAGTGGTGATTTTACCACTCATTTGCACTAAATAATTGTGCACGCTACTATGATTTGAAGATCTAAGTGAGAAAAGTGAGATTAAATGCAATAAATTCCATATTTTGTAGGCATATAAGCTAGAAGAATGAAAGATGTGGACTTGAGATGGAATGGACCAAAGAAGGGGAAGAAGTGCAGCTGAAAGACTTGGAGCAGTCACAAGCCTCAGTTACCACGATCGCGGTCTGTAGGCCGCGATTTCTGTCAGTTAAGTAGGTTAATAAAGTGTGATCATGAAGTCTTTATTGCGGTTGCTCTATCCGCGATCGCAGACAATCCTTTGCAATCACAGCTACGCGGGAAATGTGCACTTAGCATCTTTGTCATTTAACCAAGACAAATCCAAATCCTCATATAGACTAAAATCCTTTATTCTTTGGGTATTGGAACACATTGGAGACACTTTTGAATTTGAATCAGAAACCCTAAATTGGGAAAGCTTAGTGATCAACTTGGGAGGCTTTAATTTTAGTGTTTGTAAAGAATGGATTCTTTAAACAATCCTTACGGTATATTTTTATCACCTCTTCTTGAGTAGCTAATTATTTTAGTCTTGGGATTATGTTGAACTAAGGTGCAATTGTGTTTGGGTGATGATGTGTTTGTATTAGTTTTAGTTGTTGATTATGGATTCCACCATTGCTTGGTTTTAATAGTTCGAATTTGTGGATGAAAATCCCAAATCTCCAAATGGGTTTGTTGAATGAAAACCCCAAAAGGTTGAAAGCTATCATCAACATTGAAAGAGGGTTGTGGGTAAACTCTTGGGAACCCATAGCTTCCTTAAAGAAGGGATATAAGGGGACAAAACAATTGTGGATGATTGAGAGTATGGCTTACTTCCTTTTGCTATCTTAGAAGTAAAGGTAGAGTTGCAATAAGTTTTCCTTTAAGTTTCGAGATTGTCTTGGTCTTCAGTCTACCCTAATGAAACCTAAAATCTCACTCCCTCGCTTTCTCCTTCTGATAGACTAGCTTTCGCATCTTCCCTTGGGCACCTTGTCTTGGGGAGTGCTCTCTCTCTTCTGTGTCAGCGAAGGAAGGATAGATATAGAGTGAGTCATCTCATAGGAATCATCTTAGAAATAGGGATGCCCGAATTGAGGTTTTTGGTGGCTATTATTGATACACTCGTTAGGTGCTCGAAAGAGCCAAGGAGGACATTTTTGACGTTTTGTTGACAAACTAACTTCAAAGATTTTTTAGCTAGCCTACCATGTACGCAAAAATTAAAAGTTATATTAAGCCATCATGATCCCATACACACCTTGCCCTTACGTAGACATACTCCCAAGATTCTTCCTAAATCGAATTCTAAACCAAAAGTGTTATTTTAATGTGTTGTTTGACTTGACATTAACAAATTCTTACTCCAAACCAAACCCCCAATTTTACATTACATGTTTCTTTTTTTTTGTATAAACTTAAAGAATCTTTTTAGTAATTAGAGCACCCATAAAATTTGAAGCTTAAATCTCACTCCTTATGGATTCGACCTCAATGAGAGTTGTGCTATTGACAACGATCGTCCTATAGCACTTCATGTGGTACGGGTGAGTGTTATCATATACCATCAACCGAGATGCTTTGTCTCCATTAAGAAGTAGAATTTCATCAAAATATCTTCCTAACATCATTTTTTAATATGATTATATTTGTCTATTTTGACAATTCCAAGACCCAAACAATATTCTTGCTTTTTTTAGAAAACCTAAGGTAGGCAATTCCCCCATCTTACCAAACAATTGTTTATACATTACGCAATATTATATATCATTATCCTATTGGTGCATGAGATCTTAACCATTTGTCATATCCAAATTGACATTTTTTTTCCTATAAGATTTATCCATAGAATAGTACAAGTCACTAAGGTTGTTCTTGCTATTCCAAAAGTTAGTGCAAACATTCTTCCAAAGATGCCAATACATGCAAGATAGGAGACATTAGGATACACAATGCTTACACTTTTGATGATGATTTTGTTGTGATCTAATACAACACATATGTTGTCACATTCTCCAAATGCACATCTAAACTGCTGAAAAAATCATGTCTGTGATCAATCACTCTCGGTATCTACAACCCCATACGTTATTGGCAAAATACAACCTAAATAAAAAACATCTAATTTGTTTTTGACAAGGATGTTAGTAATTGTTTTAATGTATATGTAAAATAAACAACACATCAAAATATAATGTCATGAACAACAACAACATCCCTGTGTATTCGAACATAGTGGAGTTTGGAAAGGGTAAAGTGTACGTAGTCCATACTACTACCTCCGAAGAAGTAAAGATATTATTTTTGATGGAACCCCAACATAGAACAAAAAATATAGTAAACAAAGTCATATTAAAGAAATATTTTGAAACAAGTTAGTAAAACATTAATAGCTCTAGTACTTGCACCATCGAGAGTGCTCGCCGAAAGAAAAGTTCCTTTATACGGTTCACTTAAATGAGTTCCATCGACAACTTCTATAGGTCTACAAAAATTTAAAACACTTATCATTAGATGTAAGGTAATAAACAAATACATGGACTCATTTTCTGATGACTTGTGCATCCTAATGTGAGAGTTAGGATATACGGTGCTTAGCATATGAATGAATCTCAATATTTCTATATCCATCATCCATTCTATTGTTAACCATATCTATAGCACGCTCCTTAGTTTCCATACATTTATATAATTGATATCAACCATATAAACAACTTTTATTTCTTCAAGTATGTCTTCATGGGTGTGTATTTATCTTATGATTAACTAACTTTGATGTTCTAAAGTCACTAACGAAAGTTGTTGTAGCTTGCAAATTTTGTACAATCCTATCACTCATTCAGTATGTACGTTCAACATAAACATTCAAAAAATAAAAACATCTGATTTGTTTAGACTAGATACCTTCATGATTCATTTAAAATATTTATTATAATAGTGCAAGATATAACTAAAAAATTAAAATTGCTTTCAAAATTACCTACAGTAGATTATCAAAAACAGATTCCAGTAATGTAACGTATATCATGATAACATACAATATATTAGAACAATCTTTGATGTATAGGGTTAGAAATGCAACATATTTTAAATATTTACTAAAAAATTTCTATAATATATAAATTATTTTTATTTTAGTTCAGATACATAGCATAGTAACATAGTGTATAACTTAATAATATATAATGTATTAGAAAAATTAAATCTATATTGATAGGAACATAATAACAAGTAATGTATCAGAGCAACAACAATATACGTGTGTAATCTGGTTATGTATAGTGCATCTATAGAAAATATCATGAACAATTTATCATACACACGACCAACATGAATCAATATGTACATTCACTATACATAAATAGAAATGTATACTTTTTAAATAACGAACAATTATTCGATTTAATGAAAAATATGATTTTTTGTTATAATATTTTACATTGTAATCATTCCTCTGTTTGTTAGATCACTCAGCTCTAAAGTTAAAGCAATGCAGCAAGGCATTTTTTTCATTACAGACATAAGAATTGCTTTGTCTTTGTAAAGTTGTTTATCTTTCACTTTTTTATCTTTGCTATCACTAATTAAGTTTTTAACTTTCAATTCAGGTACATATAATATGTACTCTCTTTGTGACTCAATAATATAAAAAGTTAGCATATCTGACTCTATTCCTTCAACACAAACTACAGCTCCAGATTCTGCGTCTAATATGAACTCTTCTATTGACTTATTTTTTATCGTTAAGCAAATGGATACATTACAAATCCTAGAACATTTTTCTTAAATGGAACATAAACCTCCCTTCCATTATCAACCCTTATCACCACTGGTGATGAATTATCTTCAACGATGTATGAAACGATAATATTTTTGACATTCTTCTATATCTAATTCTGCTACCAATGCAAAAATCAATCTCAAATACAAAATATTTCTACAATTTTTTATAACTTTGTATCATTCAAATTTTATATCAAATTTCCATACACCCAAATGCCTCAACAGTATTATAATGTTCATCTTCTTGAGAATTTTTGAGAAAAAATAAAGCTTGAGAAAATTGTATAATTTTTGGTACAAAAATTGATATTTTTTTATCGACCACCTTGATTTGGTGATTCAAAATTTGAATTCAAAATTTGTTACTAAATTTAAGGGATTCAATAGACACACCATTGAACTTAGGTTGATTTATGCACCTAAGTTTGGTTTTCCAACATTAATTATGCTTGTTTTGAGGACTTCTTTTGTTATTAATGAGTAAATCTTTGTATAATTTAGCATTTAAGTTTTACATTAATTTATTATAATGTTTAAGTTGTGTTACAAACAAGTTTGGAATCAATTTTTCCACTTAGAGTTTAGACGAGAAAACTAGCGTTACTCGCTTGAGCTATGTTTTGTTCTAGTTAATCTTGATGGATTTTAGTGTGTGTAATGAGTTACTAAGGGCATGAGTGCATAATTTTAAGTTTAATAAATTGTTTATAGTTTTTAAGGTTCAATTGAAACAATTCAATAGACAAAACACTATGTTAAAGATCAAAAGGACAAAACTAGTACTCTTAGCTTAAGTTATGAGTTCATCGTCTTGAATTGTATGTTTTGTTGAGCTCTAATTGGTGGGGTTTGTTTCAATAATATGATTGGTTACTTGATTATTAATATATATAGATGATAAAAAATCTGTAAATAAATTGTAAACAATACGACAAGGTGTGGAAAGGACGGACAATCACAGGAGACAAGACTTGACCAAAACCGGACGTTTTGGAGTCATTTTTGTTCCATGGAGCTTAGGAAACTCGTTAGGTCAGTGACTTGGAATTAGTAGAATAATAAATGAAAAATTCAAGTATCTAACTTTTATTAGGGTGTCATACGGAACCTATGCACTGCGATAAGGGCGTGGCACGTCCCTAAGTCAAAATCGGCAGCTTGTGTCCAAGTATAAATAGCACACTTAGTTGTTATGATTCACACCTTGGAAGACATTGGGAATTTAATAGAGGATGTATAACATTTTAATTAGGGTTTTTATTCCATTACTTTGGTTTGTTTATGTATTTGAATATGAATTCATTCATTGTGATTATGGTTATGTCCTTAATCGGCTAAACCTCTTTTTTCGTGGTTGAGGCCAGGGACATGAGCATTATGATAATGAATTGATTTGGTTTGGTTGTTTATTTATCATTATTATCACTATTTTAAGGCTTCATGACCCTTACAATAATACATAATCATCTTGTTAACCCAAAAAGATGAATAAAAGGATAGAACGTGGGATAGATTAAATAGAAGTGTAATCTTCTAACTGAATGGAGTTATAGTTTGCATTTAGGATAGGAATATACCTGTGTTCTCTATATGATTCAATTATGGCATGAAACATGAATTCAGTTTACTTAGTTCTAGCATACTCACTAAATGATGTAGTTGTGGGACTAAGTTATATAATCGACTAGAGGATCGAAAGGTCGCAGTCATAGTATAGACCCCGTGAACCAACAACAAATATATGTAACCTAACCAATGATGTTCTGTAATGTATTATGATTATTTTCAGAGCCTTAACCCTTGGTTGTTCCCATTGATTGTTCAAACCTTTACTTTATCACATTGTTTATTTTATGATTACTTTAACTTACAAACTCTTGAGGTTACTTATACTGTTGAAAAATTTGAAGATCACATCAAATTGTGAAGGACCAGGTCCCTAAAAGTAGGTCTTAGGCAATAAAATATTAAAGAAGTAAGGAAGGTAAAACTTTGCTGAAAATAAAGGAACACACTAAATTAATGTGGAAACCCCCTTACTCCAGGAAGGAAAAACCACAACTTGCCCTCACAAGCTCTCCAAAATCCACTATAATCAACCTCTTGATTATAGACTCGACTTGAACCTAACTCTAGGTTCCTCCTACTTGTAATAACTACCAAGACTTTCTCAACAATTATTAACTCTAACCAGTATCAAGCTTAGGCAACTCTAACCAGTATCAAGCTTAGGCAACTCTACCTAAGAACTCTCAAAACAAAAAATAATTACTCTTATAGAATGAGTAATTCAATTGCAAATCAATATCAAGCTCAAGAACGTTTTCACTATCAGCATACAAAGACTAAGAACTTGAACTAAAATTGAGTTTTTGCCTTTTTGTCCTTTCACTCCTTTTGAAATTACAAAAACCACTTGATAGAAAAGAATTATTTTCCATTTATAGTTGAGTGATGTTTAGGATTGAAATATTATTTGACCAGGTTTCCTAAATTGTACAAGCAACACCTACGCAGTTTGTTAAACACGAGGAAAAAATTGTGCAGATGCATGCCAGTTGTAGTGTAGCCTTGAACATCTAGGGACCAGGTCCCTTGTAGTCATCTGCTCATCATCAAAACAAGATACAATAATTTTTCCCATTTTTGATGTTGATAAACTAGCCACAAATTTTGAGCATCAATAGTCATTCATTATATTTAATCAGTATGATTACCATAATTGAAGATGAATATTCACCCTATTATGCAACACAATGCTTCCATCATCATGAAACTTAGGGACATGGTCCCATTTTGTCAATTGATATCAAATATTACCAACTAGCCTTCCCTCTATTAATATGCCTTCATACCTTCTCTGTAGCTCATCACACACTTTCCTATATCAATATGCCATGCATATCTATAATTTAAGATTTCATTTACACCTGGTACCTTGTCACTACTATATGAAATTAGTATTCCCTCTTTTTGTATCATTGAAAAGTAAAAATAGTAAACCAAGAGTAATAGTAAGCACAGGCTAGTTAACTCATGGCTACTTAGGCAACACTAAAATAAAGGAAAAATTTAGAGATAAAGTAGAAATAAATAAAGATCAAAATAAAAAAGAACTCGTTAATATTTAGAAGTTTAGGTATCATTGTAGTGCAAAATTTACATTTCCTGTTCCATAGAAAAAGCCACGAAAGTTGGAGAAATTAAAAAGGTGAATGATTTGTGGAGAAGGTTTGGAGAAGTAAGTCCATCTTAAGACAGTGTAACAACTATTTGATTAGCATACTAATATCTATATTCAAGGTTAGAATCTCATTAAATAGAATTGTAACCTTAAGTTCTGCAAAGACCCTAAGACCCTTCTTTGAAAATTATTGAATTTGTTTCTTAGGACCAAACTTCTTTTGGGTTATGTGACAACAGAATGAGGATTTTATCAAACCAAGTATCACTAGTCATCACACTGTCATAGGGGTAATGTGTTTTCTAGGAGATATCTTTATTAGAAAGGTAAGCGAAGAAAGGGTTTGGCTTTATATAGTTAGGGTAGCTAAGTTGGGCAGGGTCCATGGAGTTAATGCAAAGATGAGTTTGATTTTAATTTTGTATAATACAAATTTTCTAACAAGGAGAGAGAAGATACGACCTTTTCTAATAGAAAAAAACTGAAAAACATACACATTCATGATACTAACCTGAGAAGTGAGACCAGGTACCTCTCTTTCTTTGAGTAAATTCTTAATTTTATGAATACCTTATCTGTTTTCTTCCAAATTTTTTCATACCTACAATGGTAAGGTACCGAGTTAGATTAACAAATACATACTTTACCAAGGATACCTCTTTCCTAATCATAGCCAATTATTGTGGAGAAACACTGATTCATATAGTAGGTCAGGTCATTTTGATCAGACCTAGCTTCAACCTGTTCTTCACAAATTTTTCCTTGTGAAGTGTCTTATTAAAGATATCTGTTATATGATCTTTAATCTTGCAAAACTTCATACATATAACCCCTTTCTCAATATTGTCTCTTAGGAAGTGATGTCTTAAATCAATATCTGAAATCAATATATTTTGTCCTCTTATTTTTCACTAGATTTTATGTAATGTTTAGATAACTTGTGTTTTCACACCTCAGAGGGATAGTGTCTATGATAGTACATAAATATTGCAATTTCTTCTTGATACATAACAATTCAGCTTAACAACAAGTTGCAGCCACAAATTCTGCTTCAGCAGTAGATAGAGCAACTGAGTTTTGCTTCTTAGATCCCAAGGAAATTAAGGATGAGCCAAGAAAATATGCCATTCCCAAAGTTATTTTTCTATCTACCAAATATCCAGTATAGTCAGCATAAGCATATCCCACCAAGTAAAAAATGTCTCCTAATGATAATATGGGACCAGGTACCCTATTCCCTTCAAATACCTAAGAATTCATTTTGCAGCTTTCAAATGAGACTCATTTAGGCAGGCTTAAAATCTGGCACACATTCCTACTTTGAACTCAATGTATGGCTTGCTTGCAGTGAGTTACCGTAAGGATCAAATAATCCCTTTGTACATTTTCTTATTTGCTGAAGGACCTAGTTTATCATTATCCATTTTTGAGTTGGTTCCAATTGCAGTATCAATTAGCATGACATCTATCATGTTATATTTCTTTAGTATCTCCTTGATGTACTTCTCTTGACAAATAATTGTATATTGAGAAGTTTGTTTAATCTACAGTCCTAGGAAGAAGCGCAACTCACCCATAATACTTATTTCAAATTCACTCCCCATTATCTTGGAAAACTCTTCACATAGCAATTTAGAAGTAGATCCAAAGATTATTCCATCAATATACATTTGAACAATCAGTAAGCTACTACCTCTGGGATTTAAGGATAAATCTTTATCCATTTTCCCTCTTTTATAGCCATTTTCTAGGAGAAACTTTGAGAGTCTCTCATACTAGGACCTTGATTCTTGCTTCAAACCATAAAGATTTTTGTCCAATTTAAGCAAATGATGAGGAAAATATATATCTTCAAACCCTTGTAGTTATTTTACATAGAATTCTTTCTTCAAGTTTCTATTTAGAAAGTCATTTTTAATATCCATTTGAAATAGTTTGAATCCTATATATGCAGCAAATGCAGCAAGAATTCTAATTGACTTTATTCTTGCTACAGGGGTAAAAGTGTCACCATAGTCAATCCCTTATTCCTAGTTGAAACCTTGAACAAATAGCCTTACTTTGTTTCTATTAATAGTTCCATTCTCATTTTTCTTATTTATATGTACCCATTTGGTCCTAATAATTGTTCTATCAATAGGACTGAGGACCAGGCTCATGATAAGTACATCATGGTTCTTTTATAGTTTTATGAGTAATTTAGATGTATATTAAGGCTTCAAATAACTCCCAGCTATCAGACGAATCAAAACATTCCTTATCGATTGAATTCTTGAGAAGGCTATTGGTATAGACAACTTCAAATGAGAATATCTATAATTATACTTGGATTTTTTGATCTCATGACCTATAAACAGATAAATAATTGAATTATCTTTCCAATGATACCAATTTCTCCTAAATCTGATATCGGAGTAAAGAATTATTCGTATTTTACTCCAGCATGTCAGGCTGGAAATAGTGTGACGACATTCGTGGTAGCTTACAACATTTGTGACACCCTACCACGAAGGTCGTCAACCTTAGGTAGAAATCATATCCTAAGTGACGATATTCGTGGTATATTACCACATTTATGACGCCCTATCACGAAGGTCGTCAGCCTTAGGAAGAAACCAGCTCCTAAGTGACGACATTCGTGGTAGCTTACCACATTTGTTACGCCCTATCAAGAAGGTCATCAGCATTAGGCAGAAACCAGCTCCTAAGTGATGACATTCATGGTATCTTACCACATTTGTGATGCCCTATCGCGAAGGTCGTCAGCCTTAGGCAGAAACCAACTCTTAAGTGATGACATTCGTGGTATCTTACCACGTTTGTGACGCCTTTTCAAAAATGTCATCATACTAAGGCAGAAACCATCAATTCCATCTTCTGTGTGATGAAATTTTTGACGGCTTGTCACATTTTTGACGCCTTGTCACAAATGTCGTCAGCTATGATTTTTAGAAACTGGGAATTTATTTTAGTAAGGGTGTTTTGGTCTTTTTCCTTCACTTCCTACGACTTATAACCCTCAAGGAGCGTATTATCTTCCATTCTCTTTAGTTAAACATCTCAAAAAGCTCTCTCATACACTCTCAACCACAAGATTAGGGTTTTCTCTCAAGATCAAAACTCTCAAGAACAAGCCCTAGGATTTTCATAGAAGAGTCTATTTCAAGGAAATTTCACCATCAATCTTCACGAATTCTTAATCTAAGGTATGCGTAGTGTTCATCTATGGATTCAATTTTTTCATAGAGCTCAAGAATCATGCTTTTAAATGTTATTTTGTAAACTTTTTGTATATGAGCATGTACTAGTTGATTATTGTTGTTTAAGTTCAAGATGATATCTAAAGGTGTTTTCATGGAATATATGTGGTTGTTAGTTGAAAAACACGAACTTTGGGTGGTTTGATATGATGCAAGTATGAAATACACCTATGCCTTAAGGAATGCATTCAAGGTGTTTGATAAAATGCCTAGGATGCTAGAAATTCATATTTACATAATTTCATGATATCTAAATGACAAGTCCATGTTATCTATACACTTCAATATGGATTTCCATGCTATTTATGTGGTGTTATTGTTGTGGTATGAAACATGTATGATAATGGAGATATGAATTATGCACATGAAATATATCCATGCTTTCCCCTACCATGTTTGAGATGTTGAATAAATACATGAAGTATAATATCCCCTACTTATGATATTGTGAATTGTGGACTCCGATCTTGTGATCAAGTCGTGTCATGTGTGAGTTAGTTTCATTCCATCGAGTCCTAGGGTTATTCATATTGGAAAAATATAGTTGTGTGCCTAGAGCCATGCCATGTTATCACGATACTCTTAGTCGAGCCATGATCTATAGAATTTAGTCAGTCATGTGACTCAGGAA
This sequence comes from Capsicum pubescens, assembly GCA_030864215.1. Lineage (NCBI taxonomy): Eukaryota > Viridiplantae > Streptophyta > Magnoliopsida > Solanales > Solanaceae > Capsicum > Capsicum pubescens. The sequence continues at coordinate 135,496,239 of CM061545.1, read as the reverse complement.
AACACAGAAATCTCAGCAGTCTCACTAGTTCAGTAATCTCAGCACTCAGTGATCTCAGAAATCTCAGTAACAATAGTATTCCTAGCAATTTCAGTAATTCCAGTACTATTATTCAGTCATCAGAACACAGTACGTTCCATCAGTAAAATGAACTCAGTAAACTTAGTTTAGCTCCGCTAAATAATACAACTAGTATCAGTCCGGTTAATCAGTATCAGTTCAGCTAATCAGATCAATTCAGTTATTCAGTTCATCTTAGTAATTCAGTCCAGTGTCCTTCAGATGGGAGTAGAAGTTAGCACCGAGTGAAACCAAGGATGGGAACTCACCTACCAGTTCAGGGTGTGATTCTTTGAAGTCATCCTTGTGTTCCATAACTACGTAGACAACGTAGGTTGAGACATCTTAACCTGTCAGATTAGGGTTGATGAGGTGGCTTAACCTATCCGTTTAGGGTTCCCACCATTCTTATTTGAGTACCTGCCAGATAAGGGTCACTCATAGCTGTCCTTACCAGTGGCGCGGTATTGACACCCCTCCAGTTGGGGTAGAGACTGGACCTCAACTTAGCTATATGCGTTATTGGGGCAAGTCGGCTAAACAACTACATCCCACAGTTTTAGTTACAGATTTTAGGATTGTAAGCTACAGTCACACAGTCTCAGTAAAGAACTCAGATAGTTCTTCATATTTCAGTATATCAGGACTGTCAGATACAGTCAACTCAGATACAGTACGGGACTCAGATAGTTCCATCAGATTCACGATTGTCAGATACAGTCACTCATGTTATCATTATTACCATTTCTCAGAACTTATACTATCAGTACTTAGTTTCAGGACTGTTAGACACAGTCAATCAGACCAGTTCTTCATAAGTCAAACTGTCAAAAATAGTCGTTCATCTATTCAGTATCTCAATATCAGTACACTTATGTTGTCAGTATTAAGACTCAGTAGTCATTATCTCTACGAGTTCAGTTAAGTTATGTATGCATGCATGTATTCTCACATTCATATTAGTCAACATTGTTCATGCATATAACCCTTTGCACTTAGCCTACCTCACTCGTATACTCAATACATTCAGACGTACTGGCGTATTTGCGCTATGATGCTTTCTCTTATGTTACACCATAGGTTCAGAGTCACGAGCTCCAGATCAGCAGTAGCATTCCAGTGTTTAGAGTTTGCAGTGAGTCCTCCTCATTCGAGGACGATATGATTATTGCTTCATTTACTATTTTAGTTATTGCAGTAGACAGAGTTAGTTGGAGACATATTCCTTCAACTCCTTATTCAGTTCAGTTAGAGGCTTTCAGACTAGATGTCAGATTAGATATTCAAATCTCATTATTTTCAGTATTTATGACTTGTTTTGGTATTGTTATACTTTTTTCAGACATTTTGTTATCAGACGTTTACTCAGTTCGAACCTTATGGCCTTTCATGTTCATGTTTCCACATTTTATGATATATTATGCAGTATAAAGGTATAGACATCAGTCATGGGTTAGCTTGTAGTCCTTCGGGGTCATAAGCACCGTGTAGCATTCCGGTTCAGAAAAATCAGGGTATTACAACTCTGAGCTGCTTTTAATCTCTCTCGAATCAACTGAACTTTCTCTATAGCTTCAAACACCATATCTGGTCCAATCAAAGCAGACTCACCCACTCCAAACCAACCAAATAGTGAACTACATTTCCGCTCATAAAGAGACTTAAATGGGTCCATCTGAATACTAAAATGGTAAATGTTATTGTAGCCAAACTCGATCAACAACAAGTGGTCATCCCAACTGCCTTTTAAATCAAGAACATATGCCCTCAACATATCCTTTAAGGTCTGAATGGTCCTCTATGCCTAACTATCTATCTGTGGATGAAATCCCAAACTGAGATAAACTTGGGTACCAAGACCCTTCTGAAAGGCTTTCCAAAAGTGAGAAATAAACTGAGTACCTCCATCTGAGATTATGGACCAAGTGAACTTCATACAATATAACCAACTCTCTCATATATAGCTTAGCATAATTTTCAACTGTGTAGGATGTGTAAACTGGCAAGAAATGAGCTGACTTGGTCAATCTATCTACAATAATCCAATCGAATCATGTTGATGACGCAAATGGGGTAATCCAGTCACAAAGTCCATATTCACCTCTTCCCACTTCTAAGTGGGAATACCAAACTCCTGTAATGTGCCACCAGGCTTTGGTGCTCTACCTTAACCTACTAACAAGTTGCACACTTGGCTACAAATTCTGCTATATCTTTCTTCATACCACTCCACTAATAGACTTCCCACAGATCGTGGTACATCTTGGTGGCTCCTTTATGAATGGAGTAATCCCACCATGCGTTTATAACATAATCTGCTACCTCAAATCATCAATAAATGGCACACATAATTTACTCTGGTATCTCAACACACCATTTCCCCCTAGGGAGAAAACCTCTACCTTTTGGTATTTAACTGACCCCTTCAATTTCACTAAACTAAGATCCTTATCCTTCTTCTCTTTTACATCAAACACTAAAGAAGATTTTGAACTACTCTAAACCCAAATATTTCCTTCAGCTGAGTCAACCAACCCCACACCCAATCTATCTAACCGATGAACTTCTTGAACTAGTTCTCTCTTATCATTTTCCACATTAGAAACACAGTCCATTGACAATCTACTAAGGGCATCTGCCACTACATTGGCCTTGCTCGGATGATACAAATACTCATGTCATAATCCTTCAACAATTCTAACCACCTTCTACAATGAATATTTAAATCCCTCTAAGTAAACACATAATGCAAACTTTTGTTATCTGTAAACACATCAACATAGACCCCATAAGGATAGTGCCTCCAGATTTTCAATGCAAACACAATAGCATCTAACTCAAGGTCATGGGAAGGGTAGTTCTTTTCGTGAGGCTTAGGTTATCTAGAGGCATAATCTATAACCTTACCTCTCTGCATCAAAACATAACCAAAACCAATTCTAGAAGCATCACAATAGACAATGAAACCCATTTGTACCATCAGGTAGCGCTAAAATTGGGGCTGAAGTGAGTCGAGTCTTCAACTCCTGAAAACTCTTCTCACAGGAATCTGACTACTGGAACTTAACATTCTTTTGAGTTAATCTAGACATAAGGGATTCAATAGATGAAAAACCCTCAACAAAACATCTTTAATAGCCAGCTAAACCCGAGAAGCTTCTAATGTCTGATGGAGAAATGAGTCTAGGCTAGTTTCTTACTGCTACTGTCTTTTGGGGATCAACTCTAATACCATCACTGGAAATAATATGACCGAGGAAAGCTATAAATCTTAGCCAAATTTCAAATTTACTAAATTTGGGAAACAACTGGTGATCTCTAAGAGTTTGCAACACAATTCTAAGGTGGTTTGCATGATCATCCTCACTATGAGAATGGATAAGAATATAATCTATAAAGATTATGACAAACACATCCAAATACTATATGATCACTTTGTTCATCAAGTCCATGAAGGTTGTTGGGGAATTTGTTAGCTCATAGGATATGACTAGAAACTCAAAATGACCATAACATGTTCTAAAAGCTGTCTTTAGAATATCACATTCCCTTACTCTAAGCTGATGATAGCCAGATCTAAGGTCAATCTTGGAGAAATAACTTACACCTTGGAGCTGGTCGAATAAGTCATCTATCCTAGGGAGAGGATATTTTTTTTTACTATAACTTTATTCAGCTGACGATAGTCAATGCACATTCACAAAGAACCATCTTTCTTGCGTATGAATAGGACAGGGGAACCTCTTGGAGAGACACTGGGCCTTATGTATCCTTTATCTAATAGATCTTTAAGTTTCTCCTTCAACTCTTTAAGATCGGATGGAACCATACGATAAGTAGGAATTAAGATAAGCTGAGTATCTGGGAGAAGGTAAATACCAAGTTCTATTTCCCTATCGGGAGGTACCCCTAGAAAATCCTTAGGAAATACATCAGAAAACTCATTGACTACACAGACTGACTGAACTATTGGAGTCTCAGATGTAGTGTCTTTGACTCGAACTAGATGATAGATACACCCTTTTGATATCAACTTTCTATCTTTAAGATAGGATATGAAATGACTCTTAGAAGACACTGAATTGCCTTCCCACTCAAAGACTAGCTTATCTGGAAACTAAAACTTCACCACTTAGGTGCACCAATCTATGGATGCATAACAGGAATGGAGCCAATACATACTAAAAATAAGGTCAACGTCAACTATTTCTATCTCGATTAAGTTTGCTAACATGATCTTATGAAGGACAATGATAGGACACTTTCTATAGATCTATTTGGCAATAACTGACTCACCCACTGGGGTAGAAACCAAGAAGAGCTCGGAAACCTTTTTAGGACCTACTTTAAATTCTACTGCAACTAATGGGGTCACATAAGATAAAATCAACCCGGGGATAACAACACATAAACATCAAGATGAAAGAAATGAAGCATACCAATAATAATATCTGGTGAATCCTTCTACTCCTGATGAGATGGTAAAGCATAAAACTATTTTTGGCGCTGACCGCCACCTGTACTGGATGATGTACCCTGAGGAGAGATTGGGCGACCTAGAGGAGCTGGTGCACTAGTAGCCTAAGTCTGGGGACGAATATCCCTGATTCCATGCTTATCATGTAGACACTCTTTGATCCCATGAACCAATGTACCACAACCATAACAACCTTTTTTTCCCAACAAACACTCACCAAGATGATTCTTACCATACTTAGCACATAGAGGATAACTAGGTTTTCCACTCACACTATTCTGAGATCTGGACATAGGAGTCTTACCCTAATGCTCTTACCTATCTGTGGGGATAGGAGCACTAACTGAAGATGGCGCTGTGATAGATGAATAATTTTGAAACTATAAATGATTTCCCCTTAATACTTTGTGTGGCCATACTCAAACTACTCAGTTCTGGCCTTCTTATTTCCCCTCTTTCTTCCCTTCAACATTTTGCCTCAATCTGTTGAGTATGAATTATCAACCTAGCAAGGTGCATGTCCCTAATAAGCATGGTAGTCCTACACTCTTTAACTACCAAACCAGATACTCTAGTAACAAACTTACTCATACTCTCCATGGGGTAAGCCATAGTTTTAAGAGCATACTTAGATAACTAGTTGAACTTAAGGAAATACTCTTTCACTATCATCGAGCCCTTCCTCAGATTCACAAACTCTTCTACCTTAGCTTCTCTCATTTCACGCAAAAAGAACCTATCTAGAAACACATCCTGAAACACCTGCCAACTCCTAGGAGTTGCATTCTCACCTCTACCATTCTTCCATATGACCACCCAATCATATTCTAAATCCTTCAATCTATAGGATGCCAATTATACACTCTTTTTTTCAGAAACATGTTTAATCTGGGTGATCTTTTTAACCTTATCTAAATAAAGTTGTGGTTCCTCACCTTCTTTTGACCTAAAAAACTCTGGTGGATTCATTCTCATAAAGTATCAAATTTTAGTTGCTGCTAAATCACCATTTTGCTGAAGTGGGACAACGGCCTGATTGTTTCCCTGAACATTGGCAGTCACAGCTTGGGCTAACACTTGAAAGGAAATCCAAAATTAAGTATAGGATACATTTTCATTCAGAGGGTCCGCAGGCTGGGGTGGCTGGTTATCATTTTTATGGGCATTATCTTGATTAGAAGACATATGCAACTATCACATAAGAGTACGAGTTAAAAGTAGAAAGAGATATTGTAAGTATGATATATTATGAAAGAAAGAGATGATTTCCTAAAAAGATCTCGTAGCCTCTTTCTCATAAATATAGCGCGCTTCATACCCATGATTAAGACACTACGTAATGAAGTTTGTCTGACTCCCTAGGACTCTTATAACCCTAGGCTCTAATACCAATTTTGTAACGCCGTGAAAATGAGCCCCAAGATGTCACACAGTGCTCAAGACTACAAGTAACCTTAAGATAACCCTATAAGCCATCTACTAAATCTAAAATCATAATAGGGATGTATAGATATACAATCAAGCTAAAATATGGAATTTTGTATGATCTAAGCTGAAAATATCTTAATATAATATTTGAAAATACTAAACTCAACATTTTTATCAATCAATAGTGGAAATCAGAATCATATCTAGTAGTCTGATAAGCCTCTACTACTAATAACTAGTGTGTCATTGGGACAACCTCCAACTGACTCAAACTATCTAAAAATACTGAATCATTTATACTAATAAGCTAAAAAACTAAATAATTAAGTACCCGATCTATAAGGACTCGCCAACAGTCGGGATGTAGATGGAGATGCTCAAAATCACTTACGCTGCTAAAACTAAGCACCTGAACCTAAATTATGAGACAATGTTGCACATAGACATATATGTGAATTAGTACTTCTGGATTGTACTAAATTTATGGGGGTGAATACATAAGTAAATCAATATCTCAATATTATTATAAATTTGTAAAAGAATACAGGCAAAATATAGATGACTCACATAAGCTGGAATATCTGAAAACTGAAAATCAAAACATATTGCATAGATCTAGGGAGTCATAACATGTAGTTTCTAATAGTTGTACTTGTATTCTATATTTAAATCATGTTGTCTAAGTGTAGAAAGGACTCACTTTTATATCTTAAATCTAAAAGATGACATCTATAACTAATGCCTCGTATAAAGCAATAGCTCAATAAAATTTGTAAGACCTTACACTTAGTTTCTAAAAGCTTTACTATGATTCTTTACTTTTTGTTGTAAACTATAGGGAAATACTTTTAAAAACTATTCTACAAGTCTTTATTAGTAAGGAGGTTCTTCTAACTGACATACACTATGTGAGGTATCATAGTGTCTAACGTCTAGTTCCCTTATAGGAAAACCTCACATTGGGGAGAGGTGTCATACTCTTTCCAAGGAGTATAACCTAATCTAAGTGATGACATCTGTATTTGTTATCCATATAGAAATGGAAATAGTCTGATAATATGAACCTACGTTGGCTTGTATTTTTGGGGCATATAAACATACCCAACTCGGTGCCAAATACTACTCCCTTTAATATGTAAGCTTATTTTGTAGGAAATACACTTTTAAAACTAATATAAGGCTTTACAATGAAAATCTCTTGTAAATTTATTTACTGTAAATTGTAGCTAAATCTGTAAAGTGTATTCCATAACTAAGCTGAGATCAAAAGGTTAAAGCTTTGTACAAAATCTGAATATAACAATTCATGGGATGATTAAAAGCATAATCTTCTTGAAATAACAGTAGTCAAACTAGGGCTACTAACCCATGCATCAAATTCATGTCAAGTCATCATAAAACTCATGCTAAGTAATGAAAATATTGATAATTCAAGTCTAAATCTGAAAATTACTGTAATATCATGAAATTACAATAGTAGACATGCAATTCAACACCTAAATCACTTGAAATCTCATAATCTTGCAAATAACAATATTGGGTATGAACCCTAATTCAAAACTCATGTAAACTCATGTAAAATTATCTTCAAAAAATAATTTTGGGACCAAGGATGAAAGGATTATCCTTGTTAAAAACCCCACATACCTTAATGAATGATTAGATGAAGAAACTTGAATTTTGAATCCCTATTTGTGATCTTGAAGATTGATTCTTAAAGTTCTTGAATTGGGAATCTTTAATTTTGAGATATCTTGAAAAAAGAACAGTGGAATTTTGGATTTCTTAGAGATGAAAATTTGATATTTTAGGGTTTCTTTGAGAGAATGTTTTGATGAAAATGTGAATATAATGGTTAGAATAGGATTAATTTTGTGTTTTACAGTGATTTGGGGGCTTGGGAAAAGGCTAAATTGCCTTTTTAAAATTTTACTCGAAACTAGAAATCCTGACTAGGCCTCCCACCGCGATGCGCCTCTATGGCGGTGGCTTACTGGAAAAGGGGAAATTGCCATTTTAGCCTATGGCATAATATGGCGAGATTGTGTTGCATCATTGGAAAAGGGATGAGTGCCATTTTTCACTCCACCGCGATGCGGTGTCTATCCAATTGGGAAGTTTTTATGCGATACATGCTAATCGCGGTGAGCTACTAGAATGGGACAAATGGGAACTGGAATTTCTGTGCAATATAGGATATTCGTGGTGCTTCACTGGAATCATACAATTGCAGCTTTGTCCTTCACCGCAATATAGTACCTGTCAAAATGCCCTACTATTTTTACTAAAATCGCCATAGCTTTTCAACCGAGTATCGGATTAATGTGAAATTGGTATCATTGGAAAGCTAGTTCAATTATCTACACATTGGTGAGTTAGAGTTTGAATATTCTTTTTTTATCAATATTTATTCATTTTCAAAGATAATCTTTGACATTCTAAGAGATAAACTTAGCTAGGAAAAGTATGGGGTGTTATACTATGAGGCATTTATGAAAATTTCCCTTTCTTGTTGTCTTATTTTTGAGATATAGATTCTAAGGTTTTGGATTCTTCTAATTTTCATTTGCTCATCTTTAAGATTATGTCTCTAAGAAGCTCATCCCGTCTGAGGATAATTTGGATGAAGTACGTCCAACTTCTGGGGTTCATACCTAGTCTAAGATTGCTGCATCTGACTGTTCTCATAGGGTTCCACTTACCCCCACTAATTTTCTTTCTGAGGGTGACACTATACTCAGTTCTCTCCCAGGGAGGTTACTAATATTGAGTTTCATTTCTCCATTACCCTATTAACTCAGTTTGTGACATCTCAATCACAATAGTTTAGTTTTGGTAGTGCTTCTATGGGTTCATCTGAGGCCACTAGAGTTGGCCAGTTCATGAGGTTACACCCTCTGATATTTACTGATACAAAGGCTGAGGATTATCCTCAAAGCTTTATATATGAGATGAAGAATATCTTGCGGGATATGCATACTTTGGAAGTTGAGGGTGTAGATTTAATTGCCTAGCAAATAAAATATGTGGTGTACTAGTGTTATGAAAAGTGAGAATAGTCGAGAGGTGAGGATGTTAGTTCTGTTGTATGGGATGATTTCTCTAGTGTGTTTCTAACTGCTTCTTTCCTCAGGAGTTGAGGGAAGCTAAAGTGGAAGAATTTGTTAACTTGAGGCAAAAAAGGATAAAAGTAAAGGAGTATGCCTTGAAATTCCATTAATTATCCAGGTATGCTCCTGAATTGGTATCTAATATAAAGTCCAGAATATGAAAGTTTGCTTCAATATTGTGTTGTGAGTTGATTCTTGAGAGTAAGGATGCCTTGTTGATCAAGGATGTGGATATCTCTAGATTGGTTGTGCATATGCAAAAGGTCAAATAGGAGAAATAAATAGGCTGATATTGGTGAGAGGTAGAGTAAGAGGTCTCAGTTTTGAGAATAGAGTGGGGGACAACAACATAGTAGGAATTAAACTAAGAGGAAGAGTTTAAGGAATTCTAACTCCTATTTGATGGCTAGTGCTCCCTACCTAAAGCCATTGGAAGACAAATATTTTAAAGGTGGTGATGATTCTAGGGCACAGGTTGCCCATTGTCAGGACAGTGGGGACCATTCCACACCATCCTACCCTCTTTATAGATTTTGTGGTCAACATTCTCGTTATATATATTAGAAAAGGAGAAACCAATGTTTTATGTGTGGTAAGATTGGTCATATACAGAAAGATTGTGTCTTTAGAGTTGCTTCTTAGGCTAATAAGGTTCCTATTGCCTCTTTATTATCTCCTGTCCTGAAGGATGCCACATCTATTTCCGGAACTGGTCGGAACCTTCTATATGCTCTCACTACTCATCAGGAGTCCGAGGTGTATCCAGATATTGTTACTGGTATGTTAAAAAAAATTCCCGTGATGTGTACTATTTACATAATCTGGTCTTCTCTCTCTTATGTGATCTCATTTATGGCAGTGCATTTTGGTTTTGGTCTGAGTATCTGTCGGACTTTTTTTCTATTTCTACCGTGGTAGGAGACTCTGTGGTTGTTAGAAAAGTCTATAGGGGGGATGGTATTTGTTGGTAGTAGAGAAACTTTAGTGGACTTGATAAAGTTAGGCATGGTAGATTTTTATGTTATTCTAGGAATAGATTGGTTGCACTCGTGCTATAATTCCCTTGATTGTCAGACTCATAATGTTGTGTTTAAATTCCCTAATGAGACGATGGTTGAGTGGGAGGGTGATTCCCTAGATCCTGAGGGAAAGTTTATATCATATCTTAGAGCTCAAAGATTAATCTCCAAAGGGTGTTTCTATCCTCTAGTCCAAGTTAAAGATTCTAACTTGGAAGGTCCTTCCTTATATTTTATTCCTGTGGTAAATGTGATTCCTAAGGTCTTCCCTAATGACTTTCTTGGTCTCTCTCCCAATAAGTAGATTGATTTTTGTATTAACCTTGTCTATACACTTGCCCTATTTTATTCCCTCGTATAGAATGGCTCCTGCTGAGTTGAAGGAGCTCAAGGAGAAACTGAAAGACCTCTTAGACAAAGGTTACATCCATTCTATTGTATCCCCATTGGGTGCACCGGTGTTAATAGTGCATAAGAAGGATATTTCCCTTTGGATGTATATTCATTATCAACAATTGAATAAGGTGGTGGTGAAATATATGTATCCCCTTCTGAGGATTAATGATTTCTTTTATCAGCTTCAGGGTGCTAAATTCTTCTGTAAGATCGATCTTCGATCCGGGTATTGTCAGTTAAATATAAGGGAATTGGATATCCCCAAGATATCTTTCTGTACCCGGTATGGGCATTATGAGTTCCTAGTGATATCGTTTGGATTGACCAATGCCCCTGTGACATTCAAGGATTTGATGAATAGGGTTTTTTATCAGTTTCTAGATTTGTTCGTCATTGTCTTCATTAGTGACATGTTAGTGTACTCTAAGACTGATCAATATCATGCCGATCACCTACTCGTATCATATGACTTATTATACTACTCGTATGTTATGGGTACTAGTCAAGGTCCCTAGTCGTATGTTGGTGTAACACCCCACACTTTTCGAGCTAAAGTTTGAACCGCATTTTCTATGCGTATAGGCCCGAACCCAATGATTCTTTGTTAATACATGTGTGATGATCAATATTATAGTGTGTGAATACCTTTTAATATAAATTGAGGTCACAAAAATCCCTAAACACAAAGACGAGTTGAAAACTGTTCTATCGATTAAGTTTGGATGAATGAATAAACTTAGGTTAAATTCCATCGACCATAACTTTTTTTATATAACTAATTACGGGGCCTACTATATATTAATGAAAGGTCATTGATTCTTCTTTCTAACTCCACCATTTTCGCCTTAATCTGATAATGGGGTAAAAAGTTATGCCCATTTTACTGAGAGGTATCAGTCTACCGAGGTGTGACGGCCAGACTGACGGACCATCAAGCCAGTGATGGCCTATCAAGCCTGACCATCAACCTCAAATAGTAAGGTTAATTTTTTTCCATTAAATAATGGTTGGAGTGATGATCAACCACCAGAGTGATGGTTCGTCACCCAGACCATCAGCAGAGGTCGAATCACACAAAAAAGATGTTTTTAACGGGGTATTTTGGTACTTTTCCTTCACAAAAACCTCCCTAACGAAATGAAATCATACCCTAAGCATTATAATCCATCTATTGTAAGTTTTACAACATCATACTCCTCTCACTCTCAAAAGAATAAGATCAAACTAGGATTTTCCTCCAAGAACAAGAAATCAACAAAATCAATCCTTAAGTCCATGATTTCTAAGAAACAAATCAAGATTCGAGTTCTACTCTTTAAACTAAGTGATCTAAGGTACGTGTGATTTTCCTAAACTATATGGGCATGGTGAAAACATTTTTAATGATGTTTTGAATGTTGAGAAATCATGAATTTGCAATGGGTTTTGAATTAAATTTATAATTATATATCCTGAACTCTTTAAATGATACTATTGTTTTGGCCTTGAGGCCATGAGGCCTTTCCCCTAAATTGATTTGTACTTGTATATATATATATATATATATATATTATATATGTATGAAATTGAGTTTGAATATTGAATTAAGAGCATGATTCTATAAAATCCCTCTATTATGGTTAAGCCTTCTGTTTCTATATGTTATGAACTACTCGGTTGCATTTTAAGAAGCATGATTTGAATGTCTTAATTTTGGCTTATGATTTAAGATTGATTTTAAATTGATGTGAGAGGGTTTAGACATGTTGATAGATGTTAAAGATACATATATAGGAATGAAAGAATTATATGGTTTGTTAAAAATACTTGACCACCACATGGTTGTTGAAATGTTGAAAAGAGAAAGTCTTTGAATAATATGACATGTGTTTTGAAATATAAATTCTCTTAAACTGTTTGAATGATATGGTGGTCCAAACTTTATGTTTTGAATAAAGAGACTGGAACTTAATATTTTATCGCTTAGAGATATGACTTGCGAGTCTTTGTACGATGATACAAAAATAGATGAATTCCATAGCAGATTTAGAGAAGACTAAAATACAAATTTTTAATCAAATTTTTAAAGTTTGATTTCATAAAGATTCATGTTTAGAAACCACTACAAAAATGGGCATAAAGAGAGTTAGGTGGTTAGCCGAAGAAGGCGTTTACTAGAAATCGTTGTTGCCAATATGGGTATTATCCTAAAAAGGAAATAATGTGGTTGTAGTGTAAGGGTGATTCTATGGTATACTTGTAAGGGGTGTACCAAACTATTCATAAACTACAACCCTTGAGGAAAACTAGGGTTAGGGGCTTGGCTGCTGAGTCAACGGAGGATTCCATATAACCCATGGAATATCAAACATGTAGGGTGGACCACCTATCATAGAAGTAAGATAAAGAATGAGTTGTGGATTCAAAGAAATGTTTTCAAAGTCTTTAAAGTTAGCCCATGTGTTTTTATATATTATATGTAAAATATTTTATGAATTGCTCACACTTATGTTATATGTAAATACATTATTTTGGATTGCTCTGCGTACTAGTACATTTGTATTGACCCCCTATATTTTAGGATCTGAGACACATATCCTGGGGTCCCGCTAAGCCATTGATTAATTGGTCAGAGATTTGCAGTTGGTGAGCCTCCCTTATTCTGAAAGGCCTAATATATAAGTCATTATTATTTTATTTTGATTTATGGTCTGACTGGGGGCCTTGTCCCAGTCTTCAGACAGAGGTTATTTACGGATAGTAGAGATTTCACAGACTAGTCTTAGATGTTGTTGATCTTTATGAACTCATTTCAGTATTAAGTAGTTTGAAATAAAAGTTGACCATGATTCCATTTTGTTAGGTATTTTTGCATTTTCTGTTTGTATATGAACGGTGTATGTGATTACAAATTAGAAGGTCTCTCGGGACTTTATGGTTCGGGATACCCATCACAGCCAGGTATAAGACCCTATAAAGTTCTCTTGTAGTTTGAGCCTTGAGCATATCAAGTGAAGTGTAATTCCGGCCCTAAAAGATTGATAAGAGACTTCCCAAGAAATTAGAGTTTTAATGTTGTTGAATTTTCCAGAAAATAACTTCCTATAGTGTAGAGAATTGAATTAGCTTTCCAACAATACCAATTTTGTCCAAATTCGGCATCGAAGTGGGAAGTTATGGCTGTTTTACCGAGAGTTGTCAGAACTGCCTAGGTGCGACGTACAGGTTGATGGACCGTCGAGTATGTGATGGACCGTCGTCCAGACCATTTCAACAAAGGAAGTAACTCCCTTTACTAGCCTAAGTGCGACGGCTATGATGACGGACCTTCAAGACTGTAACAGACCGTCGATGAGATCGTCGTTGCTGAGACAGTATGGCCTCATCCAGGCCAACGTGCAATGGACAATCCGAAAAACCATTGAGTTTGTGATAGACCGTCACTAAGATTGTCAGATCGAGGCAGTGTGTTCTTTTTCTGATCGACGTGCAACGGACGATCTGACAGACCGTCAGGCTAGTAACCGACCATCGCTTCGATCGTCGCAGCCCTCGTTTAATTTTTTAAGTTATTTTTTAAAAGGGACTTTTTGGTCTTTCCACTTTTTATCAACCAGATATATTCCAAATGAAGAAAATGACTTCATTCATCATCCAAAACACAAGAGAGCTAGGGTTTCTTCCACAATATCAAATCTAAAACCCTTCTCTAAGAAATCCAAGAACTCACCATAGATTCTACAAATTTAGTTGAGATTTTGGTTCCCCAAGTTCAATGGTTGCAAGAACCCTCTCTCAAGAGTAAGAGAAAGAGTTTGAAACAAGATTGTTCATCCAATTTCATAATCGAAGGTATGTGGGGTTTTTAACAAGGGTAATCATTTCATCCTTGTATCCAAAGGTTTATTTAAACTATAATTTTCTACAATCTATGAGATTTTACATGATATTGAATTAGGGTTTTTCACCCATTGTTATTGATTGCAATATCTTGATGTTTTCCTTGAATTTAAAGTCAAATAGCATGATTATGCATATTTTCCTAAGAAATTGGAGCTGGGTTTATACCCAATGTTGTTACTCCTTGAGAATTTAAGAGTCTCAATGTTCTAGAAATTAAAGTATATGAGTATGTTTATATTTTGAGACAAATTACTGTAGCTTCCAGATTTCTACATGAATTATGAATCTATATGCTATCTATTATGCATTATGATGAGTTTTAACTTGAGATTAAATTATGGGTTTTCAATCTCAATACCCATGATTTGAGTATTTTGAGATTATTGAGAAATGTTTTGACCTAATGGTCATAGAGTTTTGAAATCCACTCTACCATATGAGATTACAGATTTGATTGTTGGGTTCTTATGAACCATGAGATTATTTTGTAAATGGATTTCCATGAGATGATTGAGATAAACTAAAGGGAGTAGTATTTAGCACCGAGTTGGGTAAGTTACCATGGTTTTTACCCAAAACTACGTGCCACCATAGGTTTGAGATTTTGGGCCTGAGGCCGAGATGATTGGACTCAAGGCCGAGATAAGTGATCACTGAGTTGAGGTTATACTCCTTGGCAAGAGTATGACGCCTCTCCCCAACATGAGGTTTCATCCTTAGGAGGACAAGACATTGCACTCCATGTAGCTCGCATGGTTTATGTTTGTTAAGAGAACCTCCCAAAACTAAAGTATTTTCCATAGAGATAGAATATTTTCCCTAAATCTTTGAGATGTGATATTATCTAAAGTGAACGAATTACTTTTGAGTATTTTCCAAAGAATAAAGTAGTTGTCTCTACTAATAAGAGTTTATCATCAGTTTTTAAACCAAAGTCATATGATTCCGAGTTCAAAAGAGTTATAAGTTCTTGAGAAATAAAGAAGTTTTACTCTTCATGAGACATATGCATGAGTTAAAAGTATTGTTTAAAGCTTCCTTCATCCTATGAGTAATGAGAATAAGAGGAGAGAGAAGATTTTAAAGCCAAAGTATAATGACTCAAAAGATTTGTGTTGCATGCTTCATTCTACATGATTTATGATCTTTACATTTTAGACTTATTCAAGCCATGTGAGTCCTTCCTATTTACATACATGATTTGATTAAATAGTATTGATATTGTTTTATGTAAATGCAAACACCCCCAAATACTCAATACATTCCCAAGTGCTATCCATATATATGTCTATGTGCTACATTGTCTTATAATATAGGTTCAGGTGCTCAGTCCCATCCTCGTCAGTGATTCCTAAGTACCTTCATCTATATTTCTACAGTGGTGAGTCCTCATGGTTTGAGGACCTATCTTCAGACATTTCAGCATTGGAGTGTTTAAGTTATTACTTTTAGTTCAATTTAAGTCAGTTGGAGACCTGTCCCAATGGCTCTCGAGTTCATGGAGCAGTAGAGGCTTTGTCAGACTAGTTATCAGACTGTGGTTGTGTTGAGATTTCCAGTATTGTGGTCATTTGGACCAAGTATTACCTTTGTATTCCCTTTTATTTGATATGACACTGCCATTGTTTTGTATATTTCTTCTTGAATGAGCTATTATTAGAAGTGATAGGCTCAAAGGGTTAGCTTGGGTCTACTTGTAGACCTAAGCACCATGTGACATCCTGAGAGGTGATTTTGGATCGTTACAAACTTGGTATCAGAGCCTAAGATTTTAAAGGAGTCCTAGGGAGTCTGACAAGCCGCATTGAGTAGAATCTTGATCATCGGTGTATAGCACGGAACACCTATGTGCAATAGGCTATAATATATTCTAGGAAGAAGTTATTTCTTTCTTTCAAATTCTATTGTACCTACAGTTGTCCCTCTCATCTAATAATTCATGCTCTTCTATTTCAAAAAATGCCTCTCTGAAGAGCGAATGCCCATGAAAACGATGATGAGCAAACCCCACCTGTTAATCCTTTGAATGAGACTGTGTCTCATGCTATGTTTTGGGCAGCCTTTCAGGAATTAGCCCAAGTAGTCACCACTAATGTTCGGGCCAATAACCTGGCCGCAGTTGCAAATTAGCAGGGAGGTGATGTAGCTGCTTCTAGGATCCGTGATTTCATACAGATGAATTCGCCAGATTTTTATGGGTCCAAGGCAGGGGAAGACCCACAGTTGTTCCTTGAGGAGGTGAGAAAGATCACACAGGTGATGCATGTTTCTGAGAAAGAAAGTGTTGAGTTGGCATCTTACAGGTTGAAGGACATTGCTTATGACTGGGTTGTATCGTGGAGAAAGGGTAGAGGTAAGGATGCTACTCCTATGACTTAGTAGGTTTTCCAAGATGAATTCTTGGACAAGTTCTTACCACTTGAGATAAGGGAAGCAAAGATTGAAGAGTTTATTAACTTGAGGTAGGGCTCCATGACTATTAAGGAGTATTGCTTGAATTTCAACGAGTTGGCCAAGTGTGCTCCTGATTTGATTTCTGACACCCAAGCTAGTATGAGAAAGTTTGTGATAGGTGTTTGTGGTTTGGTATTGAAAGAGTGTAGGACTATGATACTGCATAGAAATATGCATCTGTCTATGTTTATGACGCATGCACAGCAGATAGAGGTGGATAAGATTAGAGAGAGAGAGAGAGTGAGAGGTAACAAGAGGGCTAGATCTGAGAGGCATGAGTATAGTCAGCCTAGGTTCTATGAAGGAAACTGCCCTCAATTTCAGAGATGTCCGTCTATTCCAGCGCCTTTATCGGCTAGTGCTCTCACGCCTAGAGGTAGGCAGGAGTAAGGGAGAAGGTCTTTTATGTCTAGGTCACAGAACAGTATTAGTAACATACCCCGTTAACCTCCTTGTGCTAAGTGTGGTAGGGATTATCCCGGTGAGTGTTTCACAGATTTGAGGAGTTGTTTTAATTATTGAAAGAAAGGCCACAGACTTAGAGATTGTCCGCATACTAGGAAGGGGACCAGAGATGCCCGACCTCAGGCATAGACTACTAGTACACCAGCTTTTGTCCCTCATCCCACCCCTATTCAGGGTGCTTCATCTAGCACTACTGGCGGTCAGCGCCAGAATAGATTCTATGCCTTACCATCCTATCAGGAGAAGGAGTACTCTCCTGATGTTGTTACTAGTATGCTCCGCATATTTTGTTTTGATGTTTATGTGTTGGTGGACCCCGGGTCAAGCCTCTCTTATGTGAGCCCACTTATGGCTGTGAATTTCCAAATAAGTCCCAAAAAGATTCCTGAGCCTTTCCTAGTCTCAACACTAGTAGGGGAGTCAGTTGTTGCTAAACAAGTGTATAGAGATTGTCCTATTACTGTTCTTCATAGAGTCATACTTGCTGATTTGATAGAGTTAGACATGGTGGATTTTGACCTTATTTTGGGTATGGATTGGCTTCATTCTTGTTATACATCTATAGACTATCGTACCCGTGTGGTCAAGTTTCAGTTCCCTGATGAGCCAGTTTTTTAGTTGTCCAAGAGTTTGGTATCTCCCAAGAGTCATTTTATCTCCTATCTCCAAGCCAAAAAGCTAATATCCAAGGGTTGCATCTATCACCTAGTTAGAGTCAAAGACACTATGTCCAAGGCTCTAACTATTCATTCAGTCGATATTGTTAACAAGTTTCCAAATGTTTTCCCGAAAGATCTCCTAGGGGTACCTCCTGATAGAGAGATAGAATTTGGGATTGACCTTCTTCCCAACACTCATCCTATTTCAATTCTGCTATACCGTATGGCACCTGCTGAGCTTATAGAGTTGAAAGAGAAACTCAAAAATCATTTATACAAAGGTTTCATAAGTCCCAGTATTTCTCCTTGGGGCACACCTGTTCTATTCATGCGGAAGAAAGATGGTTCATTGCATATGTGCATTGACTATCGTCAGCTTAACAAGGTCACAGTAAAAAATAAGTATCCTTTTTCGAGAATTGATGACCTGTTTGATTAGTATCAAGGTACAATTTATTTATCCAAGATAGAACTTGGATTTGGCTATCATCAACTTAAAGTGAGGGAATGTGATATTCCAAAGACAACCTTCCAAACCCGCTATGGTCACTTTGAGTTTCTAGTCATGTGTTTCAGGCTAACCAATGCCCGACAGCTTTTATGGACCTCATGAATCGAGTGTTCAAGCAATATCTCGATATGGTTTTCATAGTGTTCATAGATGATATCCTTATGTACTCCCGACTGAGAATGGCCATGCAAATCACCTTAGAATTGTCTTGTAAACTCATATAGGTCACCATTTGTTCGAAAAATTCAGTAAGTGTGAATTTTGGCTAAGGTATGTAGCCTTTCTGGGTCATATTGTTTCAGCCGAAGGTATTAGAGTTGATCCCCAAAAGACAGCAGTTGTAAGAAATTGGCCTAGACTTATCTCTCTGTCTGACATTAGAAGTTTCTTGGATCTAGCGTGCTACTACCACTATTTTGTTGAAGGTTTCTCTTCTATTACGTCTCCCATGACTCGATTGACCTAAAAAAAGTTAAGTTCTAGTGGTCAGATTCCTGTGAGAAGAGTTTTCAGGAGTTGAAGACTTGACTTACTTTATCCCCTGTATTGACTTTGCTTGATGGTACAGATGGTTTTGTGGTGTATTGTGATACCTATAGAATTGATTTGGGTTGTGTGCTGATGTAAAGAGGTAAGGTTATAGCCTATGCCTCTAGATAGTTAAAGCCGCATGAGAAGAATTACCCAACCCATGATGTTGAGTTAGCTGCTGTGGTCTTTGCTTTGAAAATCTAGAGACGCTATCTATATGGTGTTCATGTTGATGTGTTTATTGATCATAAGATCCTGGAGTATGTGTTTACTCATAGGGAGTTGAATCTTAGGCAGAGGAGGCAGTTAGAGTTGTTAAAACACTATGATATGAGTGTATTGTATCACCCGAGCAAGGCCAATATAGTGGTAGATGCCCTTAGCAGATTATCTATGGGTAGTGATGTGCATGCAGAGGAAGGTAAGAAAGAGTTATCTCGTGATGTGCATTGTCTGGCTAGATTGGGTGTTAGGTTGCTAAATTCAGCTGAGGGAAGTACTTTGGTGCAAAGTAGTTCCAAATCCTCTTTTGTTTTGGAAGTGAAGGAGAAGCAAGATAGAGATCCTAGTTTGGTCAGACTGAAGGAGGTAGTTAAGGACCAAAAGGTAGAGGTTTTCTCCCAAGGGGGAGATGGCATGTTGAGATTGCAGGGTAGATTATGCGTTCCGTGTGTTGATGATCTGAGGTAGAGGATTATGGTTGAAGTCATGGCGCGCGGTATTCTATTCATCCCGATACTACCAAGATGTACTACGACTTGCGGGAAATCATTTGGTGGAATTTGATGAAGAAGGATATAGCTGAGTTTGTAGCAAAGTGTGCAACGTTCCAATAGGTTAAGGTAGAGGATGAAAGACCTGGTGGTGTGATACAAGAATTTGGTATACCTACTTGGAAGTGGGAGGTCGTTAATATGGACTCCGTGACCGGGTTACCTCTTTTGCGTCGTCATTATGATTCTATTTGGATTGTTATAGACAGGTTGACTAAGTCCGCGCACTTGTTTCCCGTGCATACATCTTATACAGTTGAGGATTATGCTAAATTATATATCCGGGAGTTAGTCAGGATGCACGGAGTTTCCTCGTCTATCATTTCATATAGTAGTACCCAATTTACTTCTTAGATTTGGAGGGCGTTTCAGTAGGGTCTTGGTACCCGAGTTATTTTGAGTTTCACTTTTCATTCACAGACAGATGGTCAGGCTGAGAGGACCATTCAGACCCTAGAAAATATGTTGAGGGTGTGTTCTCTTTATTTCAAAGGTAGTTGGGATGAGGATTTTCCATTGATAGAGTTCGCCTATAATAATAGTTACCATGCTAGCATCAGGATGGCACCATTTGAGGCCTTGTATGGTAGAAGATGTAGATCACCCATAGGTTGGTTTGAAGTGTGTGAAATTGTCGTGATTAGGCCTGATACATTGCTTGAAGCTATGGAGCAAGTTAAGTTGATTAGAGAGAGGTTAAAGATAGCTCAGAGTCGTTAAAAGTCATATGCCGATGTGAGGAGAAGAGATCTTGAGTTTGTAGTGGGTGATTTGGTGTACTTGAAGATTTCACCCATGAAAGGGGTGAAGAGGTTTGGTAAAAAGGGAAATCTTAGTCCCTGTTATGTTGGCCCGTATAGAGTTTTGAGCAGTGTTGGTAAAGTAGCTTATGAGGTTCAGTTGCCTGCGGAGTTGTCAGTCGTTCATCCTATTTTTCATGTGTCCATGCCTAAGAAGCATATTGGTGATTCCATTGTGGTAGATCCTTTTGAGAGTGCTAATATTTAGAACAATCTTTCATTCGATGAGATTCCCGTTGAGATCCTAGATTTTCAGATCCGTAGACTGAGGAACAAAAAGTTTCCCTTAGTCAAAGTGTAGTGGCAGAACCAGTCAGTTGAAGGTACCTTAATAGGCTTGATTTGATGGATGAAAGCTTGACTTTGTATGCCTTGGAGATGATCTGGAAATCTTTCTTGAACTTCTTGAATTAGAAAATTAAATTCTCTTTTTATCTTAAAGAGAAAGTAATGGATTTTTTGTGTTCTTAAGAGGAGGTTAGGGTTTCTTGGAAAGAAAATTGAAAGAGAATGGGTGTATAATGCTAAAATCGGCGTTTAATCTTATGATTTTACGAATTAAGTCGGTGGGAAATGACTTAACTTCCCCTCAAAAGATTAAACTCATAACTAGAATATCATTTAAAGTCTTGACGCGACGCGATGACATGCCCATCACTATACCCAGCGTGACGCGGTGCAATAGCATTGAGCTGATGGAATCGAAATCCAAACACGACCCAAACTTTGTCCAAAAATTCTAAAACTTCCTCGATACACGCTCCTTACACGCCTAAACATAAATCAACTCAAAAAACACAGTCTCAGATCCTAGAAGGTCAATATAAAATCCTCGAAGTTAAGAGGTCAAAATAAGGCTAAGTTCTCAACACAGTTAAATTTTTATGCTTTAAGACTCTTATGCAAGTATTAGGAGCTGAACTAAGCTATGTCTAATACGGGGTATTTCAATATATCCCCCTTAGGAACATTCATCCTCGAATGATATTACTTAAGCTGAGGATTCTTAGGAACTAAGATTGCGTACTGAACTTGCATAACTGAAAATATGATTACATGATTGGACTGATTTGTGAATGCATGAAGTAACATGAGAATGATTATGTAAAGCTGGAATTGAAAATGGGAAAAGAGATAATATGAGGAAAACTGTTACCTTAGGCTGAATCTGAAATCGCACAGAAAAGTTGAGGGTAGTTGGTTCGCATATCAACTTCTGCTTTCTAAGTGTAACGCCCCTAAAATAGGTATCGAGATGTCACACGGTGCTTAAGGATACAAGTAGCCCCAAGATAACCCTTGAAGCCTACTAACATATCTAAATACATAAATAAGGATGTTGGTAGAAATATCATGATAACCCATCGTACCCAGTCTAACTGAAATGCTGATATGTACTGTAAAAGTAACAAAATACAAAATCTCTGACAATTCTAACAAATCTAGCCTGACAAGACTCTACAACTCAATGTACTACTGAGCCATTAGGATAGGCCCCAACTGACTCGAACTCAAAGGATCAAAAGTAACTAACTCATAATGAAACTGAAAATACGAATAACACGTCCTCGAATCATGAGGACTCACCACTGCAGAAGATGTAGATCAATGTGCTTGGGAATCACTATCGAGTCTGGGACTGAGCACTTGAACCTACATAATGAGAAAATGTATCCCACATACAAATATGTGGGTCAGTACCATGGAAAATGTACCAAGTATATGGGGGTGTATGCAATTTCAATAACTAAATATCATAAGTTTTTTTAAAAAAAAAACATGCATGCTGATATAAATGACTTAAGTAGCTTGAATTAAACCATCATAATCATGAATGAATAATACATGTAAGGTAAATCAAGTGAGTCATTACAATAAGTTCTCAATTCAGCTTCTTCTCGGTTTCAAACTTGTAAAGTAATCAAGCCTCAAAACAACTCTCTTTAGAACATAACATTTCAATCTTTCGGGAACAAGAAACTTTCTCAAAATCATAGTTTCAAACCTTACATACTTTTCTTATATTGAGTAGTGACACACTATGGGAGTTTCTCATAACCTACATAAACCATGTGAGCTATATGGAGTCCAACGTCTAACCCACATTGTGGAGAGCTTTCCTATCCTTGCCATCGTAGTAGGACCTTAGTCATTCGATTCACTAGTGATCACTATATCAGCCTCAGGCTAACATCCTATAGGGGAACATAGTTCTATGGAAGTACCGCACTTCCCGCTCGGTGCTAAATACAACTATCGAACTTAGCTCAGAAATTTTAATCAGCCTTAGACTCACAACTTTAAACAAAATCCACAATAAATAATTCAACAATTTGCATCAGGAGCCAATATGCTACCCCTATTATCATAAATCAATCAAACCTATGGATTTCTTTTCTCACTTGGGTTCAAAATCAACTCTTTCAAAACCAAAAAGGTCAAATATTTCTACATCATGTCAAATTATTCAATTCTCAAGATATTTATGACACATAATTTCTCAAAATATCAATTTCAAATAAGGTTCAAAGACCCATATAATAATATCACAATAAAACCATCAAGATTCATGCTTTACTTCGTAGACATATGTATATATCACTTTAACTCTGAAAAATTCAAATTTATGTATAACCATGTCAACATTCTCATGAAAGCAATATAAGGTATCAATTCATACTTTAAATTCATCAGAAAACGTATAAAACCATGTATCTTTGTAAAAGAAAACCAACTTTAGGCACAAGAACGAAAGAATGTTCTTGTTGGAAAGGCCCACATACCTTTATAATAATGAAATTGTTGAAACATTGGACCTTCAACCTTGATTGTGCAACCCTAGTTGTTTTGCTCTTATTGTGCTCTTGGATGATGTGCTTAAACTGATAATAGGGTTATGATGTGATTGGGAATAGTTAAATTCGTAAGGTTATGCTTAGGGACGTGTAAGGAATGTTAAAAGTCTTAGTTATCCTTGAGATTACTCAAAAATGGAGTGTTTTCATTGTTGGAACCCTAAGTGTGCGTCGCACACCTCATCGCAGATGCTAGGATATGCGTCGCACACCTTATCGTACAAGGTAAGGTATGCGTCACACACCTTATCAAACACTTGAGGGTGTGCGTCACACAATCTATCGCACACCCAATCCAGTAGGCATGTGCGATTGGTTAGGCAACGCACTCCACTTTGCAAGGCCATAACTTCTTGCTCGGGTGTTGGATTTTGGTAAAATTGGTATTGTTGGAAAGATAATATGATTGTCTAAAATTTGGTGGGTCGAAATATTCAAGAATACCACATATTCATCACGTTATGATCTCTCAATGATGGCCCTTGGGAAATCAAATACTAAAACTTGATGGATTCAAAAACTCTTAGCTTGCATTACCCCAAGTGACTCATATGAATACATTGAACACATCATAAGATTCTTCTAACTAGGATACTCATGGTAAGTCATGTTCTCAAATACAAATTACAGGATAGAAGGTTTCACATGCAGGAACAACGGTTCGTGTTTTAGCTTAGAAATGTAGGGGGTATTACAATATCTCCCTTTTCGGGACATTCGTTCTTGAATGTTGCTCAATAGGTTATGGATACAGAGAAAAACTAAGGGTACACAGCTGAAACATCTTGCTAAACGGATTCCACTTCTTTCTAACTTTT
Source organism: Capsicum pubescens (assembly GCA_030864215.1). Taxonomy (NCBI): domain Eukaryota; kingdom Viridiplantae; phylum Streptophyta; class Magnoliopsida; order Solanales; family Solanaceae; genus Capsicum; species Capsicum pubescens. Next base: position 135,472,001 of record CM061545.1, on the reverse strand, counting down.
GGATACTTCATAGAATGAATAAACTCATAGTAGGAATGACTATAAAGATGTAACATGACTAAAAAGGAGTTGAATAAAGAGAGAATGTTACCTTCGGATTGATCAGGATTTGCGGAGAAGAGGTGCGGGTACTTGGTTCGCATATCAGCCTTAGCTTCCCAAGTAGTGCCCTCAACAGATTGGTTCTACCACAACACTTTGACCAAGGAAACATCTTTGTTCCTTAGCCTCCGGACTTGGTGATCTAGAATCTCAACAGAAACCTCATCAAACGAAAGAATGTCTTGAACATTAGGGCTTTCCGAAGGACTTACAACAGCACAATCACCAAAGTGTTTCCTAAGCATGGAAACATGAAAGACAGGGTGAACAGCTGACAACTCTGCAGGTAACTCAATCTCATAAGCCACTCTTCCTACATTATTCAGGATCCTATAAGGACCGACGTAGCGGGGACTAAGCTTTCCCTTCTTCCCAAACCTCTTCACCCCCTTCATGGGTGAACTTTTTAGGTACACCAGATCATCCACTTCAAACTCCAAGTCTCTATGCCTCACATCTGGATATGACTTTTGGCGACTCTGAGTTGTCTTCAACCTCTCTCTAATCAACTTCACCTTCTCCATTGCCTCAAATACTGCATCAAGTCCAGCTATAGTATCCTCACCTACCTCGAATCGGCCTATTGGTGGTCTACACCTTCTACCATACAAAACCTCAAATGGTGCCATCTGGATGCTAGCATGATAACTATTGTTATACGCAAACTCAATTAATGTCAAATTCTCATCCCAACTACCTCTGAAGTCGAGAGCACATGCTCTCAACATATCCTCCAAAGTATGGATGGTCCTATCGACCTCACCATCCGTCTGCGGGTAGAACGCAGAACTCAAATGAGCCTGGGTGCCAGTCCTTTCTGAAATGCCTTCCAAAACTGAGAAGTGAACTGAGTACCCCTATCCAAAATGATAGACAAGGGAACTTCATGCATCCTAACTAACTCCCAAATATACAGTCTAGCATAGTCCTCAGCCGAATAGAATGTGTGCACGGGCAAGAAATGCGCTGACTTAGTCAGCCTATCAAAAACAACCTAAATAGAATCATGATGGCATCGAAAAAAGGTAGGCCATTCACGAAATCCATATTAATCTCTTCCCACTTCTAAGTAGGAATACTGAAGTCTTGCATCACACCACCAGGTCTTTTGTGCTCAACCTTAACCTGCTGACATGTTGCACACTTCGCCAAAAACTTAGCTATATCTTTCTTCATACCACTCTACCAATAGATTTTCCAAAACTAGAGGTACATCTTGGTAGCATCGGGATGAATAGAATACCGCGCACCATGCACTTCAGCCATGATTCTTTGCCTTAGATCATCAACATTCGGAACATACAACCTACCCTGCAGCCTTAACACACCATCTCCTCCTTGGGAGAAAACCTCTACTCTTTGGTCCTTGACTGACTCTTTCAGTCTGACCAAGCTAGCATCTATGTCCTGTTTCTCCTTTACTTTCGAAACTAAGGATGATTCAGAACTATTCTGAACCAACATACTCCCATCAGCAGAACTAAGCAGCCTAACAACCATCCTAGCAAAACGGTGCACATCACGAGCCAAATCTTTCTTACCTTCCTCAACATGCAAAATGCTACCCATGTACACCCTGCTAAGGGCATCTGCCACTAAATTGGCCTTACCCGGATGATACAACACACACATATCATAGTTTTTTAGAAATTCTAACCACCTCCTCTGCCTAAGGTTCAACTCTCTCTAGGTATACACATACTGTAAGTTTTTATGATCAGTAAAAGTATCTACATGCACACCATACAAATAATATCTCTAGATTTTTAAAGCAAACACTACAACAACCAACTCTAAGTCATGGGTCGGGTAGTTCTTCTCATAAGGTTTCAACTGCCTAGAAGCGTAGGCTATACTTTTCTCCCTTTGCATCAACACACAACCCAAACCCACTCTCGAAGAATCACAATATACCACAAAACCATTTATACCATAACGCAAGGTCAACACAGGGGCAGAAGTAAGTCGAGTCTTTAACTCCTAAAAACTTTTCTCGCAGGAATCAGACCAGAGAAACTTTACCTTCTTTTGGGTGAACAGATTCATGGGGGATGCAATAGAAGAGAACCCTTTAACAAAACGGCGGTAATAGCCAGCTAAACCCAAGAAACTCCTAATATAGGACGGAGAGATAGGCCTAGGCTAATATCTTACAGCTTTTGCCTTTTAGGGATCAACTCTAATACTTTCGGAAGAAATAATATGACCCAGAAATGCAGCTGACCTTAGCCAAAATTCAGACTTACTGAACTTGGCGAACAATTGATGATTTCTAAGAGTTAGCAAAATGATTTGGAGATGGTCTGCATGGTCATCCTCATTGAGGGAATATACAAGAATATCGTCAATAAACACAATAACGAACATATCAAGATATGTCTTGAACACTCGATTCATGAGGTCCATAAAGATGTGGGGGCATCGGTTAGCCCGAAAGACATGACAAGAAACTCAAAATGACCATAGAGGGTTCAAAAGTCTATTTCCAGGACGTCACACTCTCTTACTTTAAGTCGGTGATAGCTGGATCTAAGGACTATCTTGGAAAAATAACTCACACCTTGCAGCTGATCAAACAAATCATCTATTCTCAGAAGGGGATACTTGTTTTTGACAGTGACTTTGTTAAGCTGACAATAGTCAATGCACATACGCAAAGAACCATCTTTCTTCTGAATGAATATTACAGGTGCGCCTCAAGGAGAAACACTGGGCCTTATGAAACCTTTGTCTAACAGATCTTTGAGTCGCTCTTTATACTCCTTAAGTTCCACGGGTGCCATACGGTAGTGAGGAATAAAATTGGGTTAGGTGTAGAAAAGAATATCAATCCCGAACTCTATCTCTCTATCGGGAGGTATCCCTGGAAGATCTTCTGGAAACACATAAGGAAACTCATTAACAATGTTGACTTTCTGAAGAGTTGGAGTCTCAGACTTAATGTATTTAACTCTAACCAAATGATATATGCAACCTTTGGAAATAAGTTTTTTGTCTTTGAGATTTGAGATAAAATGACTCTTAGGGGATATGAAATTTCTGGACCATTCTAAAACTGGCTCACCAGGAAGCTGAAATTTTACCATACGAGTATGACAGTCTATAGATGCATAGAAAGAGTGAAGACAATCCATACCTAGGATAACATCAAAATCCACCATGTCTAACTCTATCAGATCAGCAAACATGACTCTACGAAGGACCGTAACAGGACACTTTTTTAACACTTTCTGGGCAATAATAGACTCACCCACCGAGGTAGAAACTAGGATAGGCTCAGAATATTTTTGGGACTCACTTCAAAGTTCACAGCAACCAGGGGTGTCACATACAAAAAACTGTACCCAGGGACTAACAATGCATAAACATCAAACTGAAATACACGGAGCATACCAGTAACAACGTCGGGAGAGTCCTCCTGCTCCTGGAGGGATGGTAGAGCATAGAACCTGTTCTGACGCTGACCGCCAGCAGTGACAAAAGAAGCACCCTGAGTAGGGGCTGGATGATTTACTAGAGCTGGAGCATTAGTAGTCTGAGTATGAGTGCAAACATCACATTTCCCCTGCCTGGCATGTGGGAACTCTCTAAGTCTGTGACCCAGGTCACCACACCCAAAACAGCCTCTCTTCTCACCCCAACACTCACCCAGATGGTTCCTACCACACTTAGTACATGGAGGATAATTGGGTATGCTACCAATACTGTGATGAGACTTAGACATGGATGGCTTATTTCCTTGCTCCAGCCTGCCTCCAGGCTCGGGAGCGCTAGCTGATGATGGTGCTATCATAGATGAATGGATCTAAAACTGAGGATGATTCCCTCTCTAAGACCTGGTCTGACCATAATTATGCTGCTCAAATCTAGCCCTCTTATTTTCCTTTACTCTGTCTCTCTCCCTGAGCTTGTCTGCCTCAATTTCCTAGGAATGAAGCATCAACCTAGCCAGATCCATATCCCTATTTAAAATAGCCGTCCTGCACTCTTGCAACACCAAACCCGAAATACCTATCACGAACTTGCTCATGGTAGAGCGGGCATCAGTAATCAAGTTAGGAGCATATTTGTCCAATTGGTTGAACTTTAAGCAGTACTTCTTAACAGTCATTTAGCCCTGCCTCAAATTCATGAACTCCTCAACTCTCGCCTCTCTCATCTCCAATGGAAAGAACTTATCCAAGAATGCACCCTGGAATACCTGCCAAGTCATAGGGGTAGCCCCCTCCCTTCTCTCCTTCTTCCATACATCAACCCAGTCATGAGCAATGTTTTTCAACCAGTAGGATGCTATCTCAACACTTTCTTCATCATATACGTGCATCACCTACATAATCCTCCTCACCTCCTTAATAAATAACTGTGGGTATTCACGTGCCTTAGACCCGTAGAACTCCTGTGGACCCATCTATATGAAATCATGAATTCTAGCAGCAGCTGAGTCACCTTCCTACTGAGGTGGAACTGGGGCCTAATTGGCCTGGGCAGCTGTGACAGCTTAGGCCAGCGCCTGAAAGGCTGCCCGGAACTCAGCGTAGGATATATTTGCATTAAGGGGATCAGCAGGCAGAGGTTGCTCGTCATTGTCATTTCTACGAGCACGATAGGGAGGCATTTTCTGAAACAAGAGAGCACAAATCAATAGCTGAGAGAGACAAGTTTAAGAATGATGGACTTGAAAGAAAGAAATAACTTTTTCCTAAAATGTCTCGTAGCCTCTTGCTCATAGATGTGGCGCGCTATACACCGATGATCAAGAATCTACTTAACGCAGCTTATCAGACTCCCTAGGACTCCTTAAACCTTAGGCTTTGATACCAAGTTTGTAACTCCCCAAAAAAGGGTCCCGAGATGTCACACGATGCTGAAGACTACAAGTATCCCCAAGCTAACCCTTTGAGCCTACTAACATATCAAAACACTTAAAGAAGGATGCTGGTAGCAATATCATGATAACCCATCATACCCAGTCTAACTGAAATACGGATAGGTACTGTAAAAGTAACAAAATACAGAACCTCTTACAATTCTGACAAATCCAGCCTGACAAGCCTCTACTACTCAATGTAATACTGAGCCATTAGGACAGGCCCCAACTAGCTTGAACTCAAAGGATCAAAAGTAACTAACTCATAATGAAACTTAAAATCTGAGTAACACATCCTGGAATCATGAGGACTCACCACTGTAGAAGATGTAGATCAATATGCTTGGGAATCACTATTGAGTTTGAGACTGAGCACCTGAACCTACATAACGAGAAAATATAGCCCATATATGAATATGTGGGTCAGTACCATGGAAAATAAACCGAGTATATGGGGGTGTATGGAATTTCAATAACTAAATATCACAAGTTTTCTAAAAAAACATGCATGCTGATATAAATGACTCAAGTATCTTGAATTAAACCATAATAATCATGGATGGATAATACATGTAAGGTAAAACAAGTGAGTCATTACAATAAGTTCTCAATTCACCTTTTTCTCGGTTTCAAACTTGTAAAGTAATCAAGCCTCAAAACAACTCTCTTTAGAACATAACATTTTGATAGCCTAAAGGACTATAAAACACAAAATGGACACTAAAGGAACAAAAATCAGCAAGTTCACAAACAGAAAACAACACACTAGAAGGAGATGAAGAAGAAGAATTGCAGGACATTAAAGATAGATAGAGAGACACTCACTTCCACCAATGAATAGAACTAGAAGGTGTATCAAACCTTCAAACACACATCACCAATGTAAGATCAAACCACTCTCTTAGGTGACCCAAAGGAAACACTCTTCCTCAAGCACACCTTTCTTGCCAAATTTCCCAATACAAGTGAAACCCTAACTTCAAATGTATTCAAGGAACCAATTTCGGGTTTGTGAGCTAAAACTAAAAAACTAAAGCTACAATCTATGAATAATATCCAATTTCATCAAATTCTAATGAAAAGAGAAGTAAAATGGTCTATTTATACTATTACATGCCAAAGGAAAAAAATGCCCTTAATGAGGACTTAAAAGGAGGCGCCTATAGAGTGCTCTTTTGGAGTGTAAAAAGTCTTCATTATCCTTCCTTTGAGGAGCCTATGGAATGGATAAATTCCCCTCCTTCCTTCTCTTGACCAATGTTTCAAAATACTCCAAAAAGTCTTTAATTGCTTGCCAATTCCGAAGCCTTGACCCTTAGACAATATCTTGTGCTCTTGAGGCTCATTGTGCTTGTATCATCCTCTCCATCTTGAAGGAATTTGTCCTCAAATTCAAATCTTGCAAAAACCAAAGAGAGAACAAAAAAAACACGAAATCCTCTTGGTAGGAGGGTTAGTATTAGTAACACACTTATATCATCAATCCATGGTTGGTCACACTTGACATACATCCACATATACTTGGTTTTTGACATAAAAATCTTAGAATAAAGTATAACAAAGACATGAATATCATCAATATAAAAAATAAGTGAGCATGAACAGCAACTATATCCTTCACATCTCAAGAGTATTCCGGGGTCAATTGGGAGAAAATGATGAAGGTTTAAGTCGAGATGGCCCACTCCTTTCACTAGGTTATCAAGTTCACAATCATTCAAGGCATTACCCACCACTAGGACAAACACAAGGTCATTATGCACAAGATTAACATAAGGGCTTTCATTACACACGTTCAAAGGACCATGTACTTTATCAAGATAAATAATACAATTATGCTAAGGGGGTACACTTTTGGAATACACCCAACTATACTTTGTTACACTCATGAAATACTTACTACAAGAATCACAAAGGACATGGTTAAGAGAGATATCAAGGAAAAAGGAATGCAATCCAAAACACATCCTTCCCCACCCCAATAGTATACCGGATTAAATGGATGAAATAGATAAAAATCTAAGACGAGGTTAGCCATTCCTTTTACTAGAGAATAAAACTCACAATCATCTTCATTCAAGAAAGGAAAACAGCCACCAAGCTTACTACCTCTACACAATATCAATTCAAAATTAACATGGTTATCATCATAGGCAAAAAGGTAGTATAGGAAGGAATCAAGTGTGAAGACATCAACCAAGGTACTATCATGTACAAGAGGGTCATGTAGTTTGTGAATACTCTTGTCACATGATAATGGAACCTTATTCAAGTTATAAGTGCTAGCACTAGATGGACACAAATTATTCTTACGAAAATAATTTATTTTGTCATCTAAAGGATCAACTAGTGCTTGCGTACTCACAACAAGAGTTTGGTCCTTATACAATCTATCAACACCAAGAGTATCACAAAATGGAGATTCATACACTTCTTGACTAATCCAATCCGAAACTACACCACTTTGGCTACTACGAGCCACATTACAACAATTCAAGTTTTTAGGAGTGTAGAAAATAGATTTGTTACCTTGTAGATTATGAGAAGTGTTTCCTTCACTTGGTTTTGCATAATGGCATACCTCATGCTCTATATTATTCACTTGGTTTTGCATAATGGCATACCTCATGCTCTATATTACAAGGGAATATGTCAAGGTTTCCCTTTGGATTCACTTCTTCATCGCTTGTCCCACAATGGGGACTTTCGGCCAAGGGCTTGAAGGAAACTTCCTTGGTCTTCTCCTCGGGAATTCTAGGATCTTGAGCCTGCACATGAGAAGATAAAATACTAGGCAAAATTCTAGTATTTGGGTTAGTGAACAAAAAGGGTCCTTTGTGGACAAGATCCACAATCAAGCATTTTTTTTCCTTCCAAGTTCACTACCAATGGTTTTCCCTTCCTTTCCCCTTCTTTGTTCACATTCTTTTTGTACCTCACTAATAATTTTCTCTCTACCTTGAGGCTTGGCCTCACTCTCTTTGGTTTCTAACTCATGGAGAGGAGTCATTGGATTTTGTGAAGTATAGGATCTTTGGACTTGAGGTGTTTGGAATTGTGGAGATTTTGGTGGACATAGTCTATCAACCCTCGCTCTAATTCTAATCATGTGACCCCTTATTGAATCTATATGACTCCTTATAGAATCATTTCCGTTCTTCAATTCTCGACTCAAGGCCTCCATTTAGGCCATCAAAGATCTCATAACATCATTTCCCAAAGGTTGGGAAGTAGTACCTTCGGTTTCCATGGAAAATGTACCTACGAAGTGCAAAAAAACAGCAAGAAAAATAACCTACAAAACGAGCAAACGAGTTAGTTCAAAAGCCTCACTTCACTTACACTAAACCTCACCTCACACTTGGCTTCACAAGTGTTGGAGAACCAAAAATACTTGGCAAGTTACTTGAGAGGTGAGAAGATTTGAATTGGAATTGATCTTTTTTTGAAATAACTCAAAATAAGTGATGAACGAACTTGAACCAATAAAAATACTATGACTTGAAAATGATAAAAGCACACAAAAATCGAAGACGTGAAACAACGGACTCTAATCTAATTACCAAACTAGTAGGTAATTACTAGCTTACTAATTAGTTATAGAATTGAATTATAAGAAACTAGAATAAAAAATTAGAAACTAGGAAATCTACCTAAGAACTCAATTTTTCCGATTAGCTAGTGATGACGTGGCAGCTTGTGATTGGATGTTGAGTTTTCAAATATTTTAAACCAAATTCTCAAGTCTCGGCCTAGAACCCCTTTGGTAAAGAAGAATTTCATTTGGGAGGGAAAAATGAAGGTTTGAAAGCCTTTTTGGAGCTTCAAATGAATTCAAAAACAATGCCCCCCCCCCGTTGTGCTTGGAATGTACTTGAATTTGTACTTTGATTATTCCTTTGTCTCTTCTTTCTTTGGATGACAATGAATATGCCAAGGAATATTCTTTCACAAAAACCAAGTACACTCTCTTTCTTCTCCTTTTTTGGATCAAACACACTCTTTGAATATTCTTCCTTAGCAAGACTTGATGAACATGGAAGAACAAGATGAATATTTAAGAGTTGACCAAAGTTTGACCCCTAACCAAATGAACTTCAAATCTGATTTTTTTTGTCGGTATAGGTTCCTTACACCAAGGTGAGCTCAAATAACAATAAATCACAACCAACCAACGTCCACAACACAAAACCCACACGAATCTAGCTTCTTGAAGCTTCAAAACGCCATAACCATGGTGGATCTAGCTCAAAATTGATCAAATCTTGTTCCAAACGTAGATCTAGACTCCCTAGGTGCTAGGGAACAAGAATCTAGCACTTAAAACCAACAAAACAACATAAAAACATGTAGATCTAAGATTTAAAAATCTGCCCAAACACAAAAACGGGTTTACAATTTTTCTTGTGTGATTTTCAATTTTCTACACTCTTTTTTGTTGAGATTTTCTAAATAAGAACACTAAAACCAAGGATTAGAGTTGTGGGTACAACCCTAAGAAAGGCTTTGATACCAAATGATAGCCTAAAGAACTATGAAACACTAAATGGACACTAAGGAATAAAAATCAGCAAGTTCACAAAGAGAAAACAACACACTAGAAGGAGATGAAGAAGAAGAATTGCATGAAATTAAAGATAGATAGAGAGACCCTCACTTCCACCAATGAATAGCACTAGAAGGTGTATCAAACCTTCAAACACACATTACCAATGTAAGATAAAACCACTCTCTTAGGTGACCCAAAGGAAACAATCTTCCTCAAGCACACCTTTCTTACCAAATTTCCCAATACAAGTGAAACCCTAACTTCAAATGTATTCAAGGAACCAATTTCGGGTTTGAGAGCTAAAACTACAAGACTAAAGCTACAATATAAGAATAATATCTAATTTTATCAATGTCTAATGAAAAGATAAGTAAAATGGTCTATTTATACTATTACATGCTAAAGAACAAAAATGCCCTTAATGAGGACTTAAAAGGAGGCGCCTATAGAGTGCTCTTTTGGAGTGTAAAAAGTCTTCATTATCCTTCCTTTGAGGTGCCTATGGAGTGTATAAATTCCCCTCCTTCCTTCTCTTGACCAAGGCTTCAAAATACTCCAAAAAGTCTTTAATTGCTTGCCAATTCCAAAGCCTTGACCCTTAGACAATATCTTGTTCTCTTGAGGCTCATTGTTCTTGTATCACATTTCAATCTTTTGGGAACAAGAAACTTTCTCAAAATCATAGTTTCAAACCTTACACACTTTTCTTAGATAGAGTAGCGACACACTATGGTAGTTTCTCATAACCGACATAAACCATATGAGCTACATGGAGTCCAACGTCTAACCCACGTTGGGGAGAGCTGTCCTATCCTTGCCATCGGAGTAGGACCTCAGTCATTTGATTCACTAGTGATCACTATATCAGCCTCGGGCTCATATCCTACGGGGGAACATAGTTCTAGGGAAGTACCACACTTCCCTCTTGGTGCTAAATACTACTCTCGGACTTAGCTCAAAATTTTTAATCAGCCTCAGGCTCACAACTTTAAAGAAAATCCATAATAAACAATTCAACAATTTGCATTGGAAGCCAATATTCTACCCCTATTATCATAAATCAATCAAACGTGTGGATTCCTTTTCTCACTTGGATTCAAAATTAACTCTTTCACGACCAAAAAGGTCAGATCTTTCTATATCATTTCAAATTATTCAATTCTCAAGATATTTATGACACTTAATTTCTCAAAATATCAATTTCAAATAGGATTCAAAGAGCCATATAATAATATCACAATAAAACCATCAAGATTCATGCTTTACTTCATAGACATATGTATAAATCACTCTAACTCTGAAAAATTCAATTTTATGTATAACCATGTCAACATTCTCATGAAAGCAATATAAGGTATCAATTCATACTTCAAATTCATAGGAAAACGTATAAAAAGATGTATCTTTGTAAAGTAAAACCATCTTTAGGCACAAGAACGAAAGGATGTTCTTGTTGAAAAGCCCCACATACCTTTATAGTAATGAAATTGTTGAAATATTAAACCTTCAACCTTGATTGTTCAACCCTAGTTGTTTTGATCCTATTGTGCTCTTGGATGATGTTCTAAAACTGATAATAGGGTTATAATGTGATTGGGAACAGTTTAATTCGAAAGGTTATGTTTAGGGACGTGTAAGGAATGTTAAAAGTCTTAGTTATCCTCGAGATTACTCAAAAATGTAGTGTTTTCATTGCTGGAACCCTAAGTGTACGTCACACACCTCATCACAGATGCTAAGATGTGCTCCACACACCTTATCGCATATGCTAAGGTATGCATCACATACCTTATCACACACTTTAGGGTGTGCGTCGCACAATCTATCGCACACCCAATCCAGTAGCCATGTGCGATTGGTTAGGCGACGCACTCCACTTTGCAAGGCTATAACTTCTTGCTCGGGTGTCGGATTTTGGTAAAATTGGTATCGTTGGAAAGATAATCTGATTCTCTAAAATTTGGTGGGTTGAAATAAACAAGAATACGAATACCACATATTCATCACGTTATGCTCGCTCAATGATGGCCCTTGGGAAATCAAACACTAAAACTTGTTAGATTCAAAAACTCTTAGCTTGCATTACCCTAAGTGACTCATATGAATACATTTAACACATCATAATCTTATTCTCACTAGGATACTCATGGTAAGTCATGTTCTCAAATACAAATTATAGGATAAAAGGTTTTACATGCAGGAACAATGGTTCGTGTTCTAGCTTAGAAATGTACGGGGACATCTGATAAAATTTGTATCATTGGAAAGCTAATCCGATTCTCTAAAATTTGGTGGTTCGAATTATACAAGAATACCATATATTCATCATGTTATGCTCACTCAATGATGTCACTTAGGAAATTGAACACTAAAACTTGATGGATTCAAAAACTCTTAGCTTGCATTACCCTAAGTGACTCATATGAATACATTTAACATATCATAAGCTTCTTCTCACTAGGATACTCATGCTAAATAATGTGCTCAAATACAAATTATAGGATAGAAGGTTTCACATACAGAAACAACGGTTCTTGTTCTAGCTTAGAAATGTATGGGGTATTACCCTAAGTGGCACCCTCAACGGACTAATTCCGCCAAAGAACTTTGACCAAGGAAACTTCTTTGTTCCTTAGTCCATGAATCTGGCTTTCAAGGATCTCAACTGGAATTTTTTCATAATAAAGACTATCCTGAACATCTGAGTTTTCCAAAGGAACTACAGCAGCTGGAGCACCAATGCACCTCTTTAACTCGGAGACGTATTACATTGGGTGAACGGGATGACAATTATGCCGGTAACTCAAGCACTTATGCTAACTTTCCAACACAACTTAATATTATGTAAGGGCCAAAATATTGGGGACTAAGATTCCTTATTTTTTTCAAATCTCTTCACCCTCCTTTATGTGCAAAATCTTCAAATAAACCAAGTCACATACCTTAAACTTAAGATCCCTTCTCCTCATATCGACATAAGATTTTTGACGACTCTGAGTTGTCTTAAGCCTCTCTCGAATCAACTGAACTTTTTCCATAGCTTCAAATACCACAACTGGTCCTATTAAAGTGGCCTTACCTACTTCAAACCAATTTACTGAGCATGAGTTATCAGCCTAGCAATATCCATATCCCTAATAAGCATTATAGTACTACACTTTTTGACTACTAAATCAGATACTCTAATAACAAACTTACTCATACTAGACCTAGGATCAGCTACAAACTTGGGATCATACTTTGACAACTGAGTAAACTTAAGAAAGTACCCCTTTAGTATCATTGAGACCTGTCCCAGGTTCATGAACTTCTCAACCTTATCTTCCCTTATCTCACGCAGAAAAAACCTATCAAAAAATACATCCTGAAATACCTGCCAACTCATAGGAGCTACATTCTCACCTCTACCTTCCTTCAACATAACAACCCAATCATAAGCAACATCCTTCATCCTATGGGATGCCAATTCTACACTTTCCTCAGTAATATGCATAATTTGAGAGATATTTCTCACCTTATCAATAAAGAGTTATGGATCCTCACTAACCTTTAACCCAAAGAAATCAAGTGGATTCATTCTCGTGAAGCCACGAATCCTGGCTGCAGATAATTACCATTCTGCTAAAGTTGAACCGCTGCCTTTTGGTTGCCCTGAATATTAGAATTCATGGCTTGGGCCAACACCTGAAAGGCAACTTAAAATTTAGCATGAGTCATATTCCCATTCAGAGGGTCGACTTGCATTGGTGGTTGGTCACTATTTCAGTGGGCATTGGCTTAGTGAGAAGGCATATTTTTTCATGTTAAAGTATGAGTTAAAGTAGGTAGAGATAACATTAAGCATGATAGATCATGAAAGAAATGATGATTCCTAACACATTTCATAGCCTCTTGCTCATAAATATGGTACGCTTTATATCCATGATCAAGACTCAATGCAACACGGCTTGTTTGACTCCATAGGACTCTTTAAAACCTTAGGCTCTGATACCAAGTTTGTAATTCCTCAAAAATACACCCTAGATGTCACACGGTGCTCAAGACTACTAGTAGTCCCAAGATAACCCTTTAATCCTTCTAACAATTTGAAACTCATAATAAAGATAAACTTTACATATGAAATTTTGAAATTACTGAATTAATTTCTTAATTAAAATTCTTAAACATTGAAATCTTGAAAATAAAACACTTTTAAGTCTATATAACATAAACAGTCGAACAAGCCTCTACTTCTAACTAGACAGGCACTGGAACAAGCCCCAACTGACTCAAACTAAACAAAATCAAATTGCTAAAATACATCATCAATAGAAAATTTGATAAAATAGGTCCTCAAACTATGACGACTCACCAAGCATCGGGATGTACGTGGAGATGCTCGCAATCTATCACTCTGTTGGAATTGAGCACAAGAACCTACATTATAAGACAATGTATCACATAGACATATATGTGAATTAGTACTTCTAAAATGTACTGTGTATGTAGGGGTGAATGCATAAGTAAAATAATAACTCAATGTGCAGTTAGATTTTTAAATAATGCATGCTAAGAGTAAATGACTTACCTTGAGCTTGAATAAAATCAAAGTTATGAAATAAGAAACATGAGTAATAAAGCATAATGATAAACTTTGTGAGCCATAACACTTAGTTCTAAAAGATTTACTTTATTCTTTCTTATGGAGATTCTTCTAACCAACATACACTATGTGAGCTATCATGGAGTTCAATATTTTTTCTACTCTGGGGAGAGCTCATATTGGGGAAAGTTGTCCTACCCTTGCCAACAGAATAGGACTTTAACTTAAGTGATCACTATACTTAACCCATAGTGGGACTTTAAACCTACGGTGGTACAAAGTTTTGGGGCATGTGACCTTGGACGGATACCCAACTAGGTGCTAAATACCACTCCCTTATTACTTTATTCTCATATTTAAGGAAATCCACCTTAACTTTGCAGAAGGGTTTTATAATGAAAACCAGTTATGCTACTATTTACTTTAAATTGTAATCAAAATAAAAAAACGTTGATTCCATATCTTAGCTAAGGATCAAAAGATACATCTTTTTTTAAATCTTTGTATAAAACCATCAAAGTAGCTAAAGACCATAGTCTTCTTGAAATCTCAAGCTCATTCTTGGTATAAACTTATTAAATAAAACTTAAGAGCATGATCTTCTTGAAATCTCAACACTTAAACTTAGGGTTTAAAACCAATGATTTAAACTCATGTCAATTTATAACAAAACTTCATGCTCAATAACAATCATGAAATACTTGAACAATATCAAGTCAAGATAGTGCAATCTCATGCATAATATAAATCATATAAGTTAAAACATAAACATAAGTAACTCTTGATATACTCAAAACTTTAAATCTCTTGATGATCACATGCTTTAAGAGTATATATATTCTTGGGTATGAACTCTACTTCAAAAAAATTAAATAAAATCAAAATATCATGCAATTTGGGCACAAGGGTGAAAAGATACCCTTGTCCATAACCCCACATACCTTAATAGGCTTGATTTGATGGATGAAAGCTTGACTTTGTAAGCCTTGAAGATCATCTTAAAAGCTTTCTTGAACTTTTTAAAATAGAAAATTAAATTTGTGTTTATCTTGTAGAGAAAGTAATGGAGTTTTGGTGTTCTTGAGAGGATGTTAGGGTTTCTTGGAGAGAAATTTTAAAGAGAATAGGTGTATAGTGCTTAAACTGATGTTTAATCTGTTGTTTTTATGAATTAAGTCAGTGGGAAATGACCTAACTACCCCTTAGAAGATTAAGCTAGTAAATGGAATACCGTTTAGAGGTTCGGCATGAATCGATGACATTCCCATCGCTATACATGGTACGACGTGGTGCACTCGCGTTGAGCTTCTAGAATCAAAATCCAAACCCGACCCAAACCTCATTCAAAAATTCTGAAACTTCCACGAGACATGATCCTTATACCCCTGAACATAAATCAACTCAAAAACCATCATCTCGTAGAACAGAAGGTCAACTTACCAATCCTCAAAGTTAAGAGATCAAAATATGGCTAAGTCTTCAACACTTGGTTAAATTTTTAGGCTTTAAACCTCTTATGCAAGAATTAGGAGTTGCACTAAGCTAAGTCTAATACGGCGTATTACATTAAGATTCACTGGAGGCAACATATAGTAGAGGAGGCTACTTTAAAGATCAAGAGCAAAATATCGACCCAGTATCCTCACCTATTTGAGATATCAGGTAAATCCAAATCCTTTAACTTTCACGGACGAAAGTTTCTTTTAGTAGTGGATATTGTAATGACCCTTCAGGTTATTTTCCTTATTTGCATTTATTTCTGCTGTTAGATCTTTCTTATAGCTTCCCCAAGGCATTTATGACTTGCTGGGACTTACAGTTCAATTATCGATCAGTTTGTTTGGTTTATAGAGTCAATTCTCTATTTTGAAGTCTTCATTGGTTTCAAATGACTATCGGGCAAAAACTTTAGTCAAATGATAACTATCAAAATTATGACTATTGTAACATCTCTAAAGTATTGATTTTAGGATAAGAGGATACTTGGTTTGGGTCCTGAGGCACTCAGGCTCATTTCGACCTATTGGTTAGAAAGTTAAGAAAATGAAAAAAAGATATGGGACCCACTTTTAGTCGAAATAACCTCAGATGAAAATGTTAACTATGCCATTAAGTTTGGAATGTCAAATTTTATATGGTAGCTTAGTCTGTTTGCGTATATGGATTTTGGATAAATCCCAAAGGGTTGGTACAAATTTCAAGTCTCAGTTATATCTGGGCATCGCTAATAGTGATATGAAAGCCAACCAGTAAGTATGGTGATCACAAAGCCATTGTAGAAAATGTGACTCGTGTGACAATCACTAGAATCCACGATCGCAAGGTATCGGGTCGCGATAGCGACTCCCGAGCACTTGGAAAGGGTATAAATACCCCATTTTCAGCCCATTTTACCTATTTCTCACCCATTCTCTTGAGACTTAAACCCTAAAAGAGAGGAAAAGATTGTGAATGAAGCTTTTAGGTTATTTGGGGAGCTTAACTAACGCTTATTTCATAATTCTCCTTTAAATTTGATGTAAGATTCCTCTAATTTTATAGTTGATTTTCCCATTTCTTGTTCAAAATCCCTAAAGCATGGTGGCTTTATTTTAGCCCCAATTTAGCTTGTATTTCACCTATTTTTTAGGATAATTACTCCTTGAGCATAAGGGAATGTTGGATTGGCTTCGAAAATGTGATTTTCGTAAATAGAACCCACATAGAATTTTGGTGTGATTTTTTTCCCAACGCATAATGGAGCAATATAGGTACCATTATTATCATATTGATGAGTAGAATATGGATTTGATAGCGTGGCATCTTGTGAAAGCTTTTTGAAAAGAAAAGCAGTGATTTAGTAGAGCTTTCGAGCTTTCTTCAGCATCCAGGTAAGCTAGGTTTATCCCCTTGTTAGATTGGACTTATTCATATTATGTTTATGATATTTTATTATATTTGGAATAGGTTTTAGGAAGTGGTGTGATGAATGGAAATACTTGGGTTAGATGGACCTTCTAGACTATCAGAAAATCATAATTTAGGCGTAATTGATCTAGTTGCTCATGTTTTAGGTAAAATTTCTATCTTAGGGCTAATGATTACTTTGTTGACATCTAAAAGTGAATTTATATACCTTATCCTATATTGGATAGAATTTTTTTAAAATAAAACATCGAGGATTAAAAGTGAGTCTTGACCCACCTTAGGCTATGATACCTGATAGCTTAGGTAGACATTTATATGCTTGTTAGACATTTGAGAATGCCCATTAAGGTAATATTGAGAAACTTTAACACTTGATAGTTATGATGGTTGATGTTAAGAGTTGATGCCTATTTATTATTGATGAATATAAATTATTCATATAATTTAGTATATAAAAATATATTTTTAAATAAAACATGAATAAGTATATTCTATTCTCATAAAATCTTTTTTGAATTCTATCGAAGAAAAAAATACAAGGGTAGACTAAAAGAAGAAACAAATTATTAAAGAAATAAGAGAATTCCATAGGTGCAACCACAATTTCATAGCCACAATCTTGGAACTTTTTGGAAGAAGTAGGAAATCTCATAGGTGATGATCATAACTTCAAAGCTTACACTTGTCAAGTGAAAAAATGGAGAAGAAGTTATACGTTGGTGGTT
This sequence comes from Capsicum pubescens, assembly GCA_030864215.1. Classification (NCBI taxonomy): domain Eukaryota; kingdom Viridiplantae; phylum Streptophyta; class Magnoliopsida; order Solanales; family Solanaceae; genus Capsicum; species Capsicum pubescens. Next base: position 135,454,269 of record CM061545.1, on the reverse strand, counting down.
ACGACCACCACTTCAAAGAGTGCATTCGTGGGGGAAACACTATAATATTCAATAAATAGAGGCATTTCTTTGCTTATTAATCATCCAACAATTATCAAAAACAAAGTGTTGGTCTCTTGTAATAAAAATATTTCTTCAAGTCTTTTTCATATATCTAGTTTCTTAAATTTATACTTTTCTAATTACATGATAGAGTGATCTCTTTGTATTGGGAGCATTGAAGAAACTTGATATAATATTATAATATCAACCTTATTTAAGTTATTTCAAGACTTAATTTTATTTAAAAGTTAAATACTTTGTGTTGAAATACTTTTACTAGAAATTAGCATTACTTGATATATTTTATATTATAGTTATAGTTATATTAAGTTGTTCTTTCTACACGGAAGAAAACAAACTATACTATTTCATAAAATATAAGTAATAATAACTTTTAGTCACTCGTTATTTCAAATCTTTGAATTTGTTTCTTTTGATCCTTATCCTCATGGAAGGATTATTACAAACTATTTCTTAAATTTAAATCTTTATCTTAATTGCTTTGGTCCTTATCCTCACAGAAGGACTACCTCAAATCTCTATCTTGTTTCTTTCAATCTATAGCCTCACGGATAGATTATCTGTAGTAAGTTCGTTGATTTAAAGATTACTTGCAAGAGGTCTTTATTCCTCATAAACACATAAATCAAGTCTAGAAAATTATCCTACAATTTTGTAGAAATTGCTAAAATAATGATTTTATTATAATAAACATACCAAGTGAATTCAAAAACACCCAACTTCCTCTCCAAGATAATCTTTTAAAAACTATTTCTTTATATATTTTTTTTACAAACTTAAGAAATTATTCTCCTTTCATCAATTTAATTATACCATAACTTTTTAGCATATGTTTTCCAATTTTTGTGGGATGATATCTTAAATTATACTAGAATTTGACAGAGTACGAGCTACAAAATCTTATACAAATTGGATTCTTTAAATTTTTGGCACCGTTGTCGAGGATTGGCATACATCTACTTCAGACTAAGTGTTTTGATACTATTTGAGAGCTTACTTTTCTATTTTTTACTATCGCTATCTTCATTAATATTATCATTTTAACTTTTTTTATAATCATCAAATACACTACTTTTATAGTAATATTATATTAATTGTATTACTATCTAATATTCTCACTAGTCTCATTCTCATTTTACTTTATTTATTTATTTATTTTATTGAACTTATTTTTTTCCACTTTATAAGTTTCAGGTAGTTTATGACCCGCTCCTCTATAAAATTTTTTTAGCTAGTTACGATCTAGAAATTGAAAGAACAATTTGTTGGCATAGGAAAGAACAAATATCAACTTCTCAAATCTTTGGCAGAATATAACACCGGTTGGATGATGAAAATAACCCGCCAGAAATTCCACCAAATGTTCTAGATGGTCAATTTGATGAAGTGGTGCCTAGACTCACAAATGAATTTTGAGGAATTACGCTAACCCAGACCACTTCAACTGTGAATCTAGTGTCCAAAACCCCCCAGTAGCAGCCAATAATTTTGAAATCACGACTGGATTAATTCAAACAATTCATCAATCGTGTACTTTTTCTAGTGATCCAAATGAAGATCCACATTGTCATTTGATTGATTTATTAGAATTAGCTGAACCTGCTAAATATAATAGAGTCTTCCCTAAAACAATTAAGTTAAGGCTATTTCCATTTTCTTTAAAGGAGATATAGTTTACCTCAAGGGTGTATTACCACATGGGATCAGATGACTCAGAAATTTATAAACAAAAATTTTTCTCCATCTAAAACCACAAAGTTAAGACAAAAAATTTCTAATTTCCTGCAAACTGGTATGAATCAGTTCATCAGTATTGGGAAAGATTAAAAGCAATGTTAAGAAAATGTCCACAACATGACATACCTGAACATATGCAATTGTATATTTATTTATCATGTACTAAAGCCTTCTTCTAGAAATGAGATAGATCCAGCTAAAGGAAGCTCCATCTTGGATAACACCATAGAGGAAACACTGCAAATGATGAATGAAATTTTAGAAAATATTGTTCAAGGTCCATCTGATCGCATAATCATCTAAAAAGATACTAAGGTAAATCTATAAGATGCTTTAAATACACAAACATAACAGAATGTTTCTTTAACACAAAAGTGTAAATCTTTTCAGGTGAATGTGCAACAGTCAATTCAAGTCGAGGCTTGTGACATGTGTGGAGGAAAACATCTGAACCATGAATGTCAAGTAACAAACCAGAAGAATGAACATGTTAATGTCCTCGGATATATGCCATACTCTTTTGGTAGCCCCTTGGCATAGAAACATCCAAGCTTTCAATGGAGCAATCCTAGTAGTGTTGAAAATCCTCAAAGCTCAAAAGTAATCAGTATAATCTCCACCTGGATTTCAGAACCAAAATTACGGAACATCAAATTTTAAATCATATCAAAAAACAGCTTCATATCCACAAAAGACCATCAGCAGCCCATCCAAGTATTGATAACTTATTGTATAAACAGAACAAAAATGTTGATGAAAAATTTGAGAGTCAAAAGACAACTTTTAAAACTCTAGAAATTCAATTAAATCAGTTGATAACTCTTGTGTCAAAAAATGATTCAAGGCTCCTTACCAAGAAATATAGAGAAAAATCCAAAAGAGAACCTTAAAGCCATCGCTTTACGGTTAGGTAAGAATCTTGATGAACCTTTTGCAGATATTCAAGAAAAGGATCTATCAAAATAATAGGTAAGTAAAAATAAAAAAGTTGAAATATCTACAAGACCATAAAAAAAATAAAAATTAAAGAGAAGAATAGTAAAGAAATGACTTCTACCCCCGTGACACTTCTTTTTCCTCAAAAAATGAAAACAGAGAAGCTTGACAAGCAGTTTGCTAAATCTTAGAATATTTTAAAAAAAATTCACATTAATATCCATTTCACTAATGCTCTTTTATAGATGCCTTTATATGCCAAGTTTTTTTAAAAAAGATTATCAAGCAAAAGAAAATTGGAAGAAGCTTTTGTAGTAGTACTTACCAAAAAATATCGTGCTATACTTCAAAATAAGCTACCACAAAAGCTCGGTGATCTAGGTAGTTTCTCAATTTCATGCACTTTGGGAGGGGTATATTTTGAAAAAACACTATGTGATTCTGGAGCTTTAATAAATTTAATGTTATTTTCTATTTTTAGAATATTGGATCTTGGTGAAACAAAAACGCAAGTGTTTCTCTTCAGTTTGTAAATCAAAGTACTAAAAAACCTAAAGGAATAATTGAGAATGTTCTTATGAAAGTAGATAAATTTATTTTTTCTATAGATTTTATAGTACTGAAAATGCAGGAATGTGTTGATGAACCAATAACTATGGGTAGACCATTTCTTTTGATGAGAAGAGCAATCATAGATGTCCATTAAGGACAACTGATTTTGAGAGTAGATGAAAAAAGGGCTATTTTTCTTCTCAAGGCGAATTCTCCTTCTCATGCAACTGCTTTATGGTTTCCACCCTCTTGTATACATCTATTCTTATAATAACATCACTAGTAAAAGGAGTGAGATCTAAATGGATAAGGGGGTTAAAACCATAAACACATTCAAAGGGAGTCATACTAATAACCAAATAGATAACACAATTATAAACAAATTTGACTAGAGGTAGGTGGTCCTCCCAAGTGACCATTTTTACTTTAACTAAGGTGCGCAACATAGAACCCAAGGTTCTATTTACCACATCCATTTTCCCATTTGTTTGTGTGTGGCAAGATATTGAGAAAAATAATTTGGTGCCAAGCCTACCCCACAACGACCTCCAAAACTGACTAATGAACTTAGAGTCCCTATCATTAACAATGGTTTGAGGAATTCCATGTATTTTGAAAACATGATCAACAAACAAAGAAGCCAAATTAGAAGCATCATCAATTTTATGACATGGAATAAAATAAGCCATTTTTGAGAACCTATCAACCACAACAGAAATGCAATCTCTACCCTTCGTTGTCCTAGGCAATCCCAAAAAAAAATCCATAGATATGTCAAGCCATAGGTGTTGAGGAGTGGTTAGTGGGGTATATAATACTTGAGGGAGAAGGAGGGATTTCACACTTATACAATCCATGCATTGTCCACAAAATCTAGAAAAATCTTGACATATTTTGGACTAATAGAATTGTTCCTCTAGGATTCTAAGGGTATTGCCAATTCCAAAGTGACCCATCATACCCCCATAATGTGATCCTCTTACAAACAATTATCTCCATGATCTATAAGGCACACACAACCTTATTTATTTGAAAAAGAAACCATCAAACTTAGAGTAGGGCATAAAAGCACTATCCCTCTCCTACCCCATGTCTCACAATCTTGATAGATTTGAGAAAATTTAGGGTCCTCAGGGTACATTGTCTTTAGAATCTCAAATCACATCAATTTATAAGATAATGTAGATATAAACACATGCTTCCTAGATAATGCATCGGCTAACACATTTTTCTTTTCCTTTTTGTATTGAATTACATAAGGAAAAGTCTCTAGGAAAGAAATCTACTTAGAATGTCTTTTATTGAGTTTATCTTGGACCCGGAGATATTTCATGGACTCATGAGCGGTTCAAATCATAAACTACTTGGGCCACAAATAATGTTGCCAATTATTCAAGGCTCTAATCAATGCGTATAACTCTAGATCATAGGTGGAATAATTTAGAGATGTGCGATCTTTTCAATAAAATAGGAAATAAGTTTATGATCTTGTATTAAGACAACACCTATTCCTACCTTACGTGCATCACATTTAATCTCAAACATCTTATCAAAATTGGGTAATTGAAACAAGGGGCGGAGCTAAGCATAACCTTCAAAGATTCAAATTCATTGACTTGCTCATCACTACATTTAAAAGGTTTATCCTTACGGATCACCTCGATCAAGGGAGCGGCGATAGTACTAAATCCTTTGATAAATAGCCTATAAAAACTAGTCAACCCATGGAAGTTTCTTATTCACCAATGGATTTTAGAGTTGTTCATTTCTTGATGACGTCTATCTTAGATTCATCCACCTCGACTCCTCTTGAGATCACAACAAAACCCAAGAAAAAAACTTGATTCACACCAAAAGAACATTTTTCAAGATTAGTATACAACTTTTCTTTTCTAATCACTTCTAACACATCATGCCATTGTAAGACATGTTATTAAAGGGATTGGATATAAACTAGAACATCATCAAAGTATACCACAACAAACTTTAATAAGAACGGTTTCATCAGATGGTTTACTAGAAGTGTTGGTGAGGCCAAAAGGCATGACCAACCATCCATATAGACCAAACTTTGTCTTGAATGCGGTCTTTCACTCATCACCCAGTTGCATCTGAATTTGGTGGTACTCGATCCTAAGATTTATCTTAGAAAACACACAAGAACCATTTAACTCGTTAAGTATATCATCTAAACGAGGAATTGAGTGGCGATACTTTACCATTATTTTATTGATGTCTTGGAAATCAATCATGTACCATGTTCCATCTTTCTTTAGCACTAGCAACACCGGAACCGCACATGAACTCATACTCTCTTTGATGTGTCCCTTGTTGAGGAGTTCCTTAAATTGCCTTTGGATCTCATTTGTGTCCTTTGGATTACTTTGGCAGGTCGGTTTGTTGGGTAATTGAGAACCTGACACAAAATCAATTTGATGCTCAATTCCCCAAAGTGGGTGTAATCCTTGGGGAAGCTCCTTTGGAAACACATCTCCATAATCTTGCAAAACAAGGGAAATAGAATGGGGGATAGGATAAGTAGAGTGGTTATCATGAAAATCATGGTCTAGGAGGAGCATGGGTGTTTTGTCACCATGCTCTTTGAAAAGTTCTTTGTTCCTAGCCAACATCATCAGGGGACTCTTCCCATTTAACCACCTCTTCTCCTCTTCTTTATCTCACTCCTCAATTTGGTCCTCTTTCTCACCTTTTTCCTTACCCTTTTTTTCAATTCTCTTAATTTTTGGTGACCCTCATTCACTTGAGATGGCGATAGTGGATGAAGAGTGAATTTCTGACCATTCAAATCAAAAGAGCACTGATTGGTCCTACCATCATTCTTGCTTTAACAATCATATTGTGATGGTTTCCCAATCAAGAGATGACAAGCTTGCATAGGTACCACATCACAATGCACCTTATCATGATAATTCTCAACTTTGAACCGAATCACCACTTGCCTTGTCACCTTCAACTCACCACAATTATTTAACCATTGAAGCTTGTATGGTGTAGCATATTTGGTTGTGGGAAACTTCAAGAAATCAACAAAAGTATCACTAGCCACATTAGCATAACTTCCGATAACAATGATCAAAGAGCATACATTTTCCTTTATAAAACATTTAGTATGGAATAGATGCTCTCTTTGACTAGGGTCATATATCGCCTTACTAATCATTGCATTCCTCACAGTAAAATTTAGAACCTTATACTCTCCATCTTGGGCCAAGCATCTTCATTATCCTCCTCTACTTGCTCATCTTTTTGGGACCCCTCTTCATCTTGGGTTTTTTTCATTATTCTTATCTTCCAATCCCACATCTTCTCCAAGGTAATAGAATTTTCCTTCCCTAAGGATAATATATCTCTATTTGAGATATTCACTTGCCTTATGTCCCCACCCTTGACATTTAAAATATTGAAAACCTTTAGGATTGAGATTAGGATATTTGTTACCTTCATTTCTTGGAGGGTACTTTGGAGTGGTCTTCTTTATGGGCTTCTTGTCATTGGACTTATATTCCTTGTTCTTATTCCACCTCTATGATGATTTCTCTACCTTTTTACTCTTACTCTAAGTGTTGGTAGATGAGTACCCTTTTGGTTTGTAAGTTGCCCTTTCTTTGATATCCCTTTCAATCTCCATGGCTGCTTAGAAGATTTTTTTCTATGGTATCAAACTTGTGGATAGTCATTCATGAGGATATATATTTGTTCAATCCATACTTGAAGTGTATGATGTCATGGTTCACGTTATCTCTATGTCGAGTTCAAGATTAATTGTTGGAATTCATAATAATAGGCCTTAACACTCTTGCTGCCTTGCCTCTAGTTGTACAACTTGGCAAGTAGCTCATGTCTATACCTCTCTAGATCATACCTTTGTCTCATGAATACCTTCACCGCATCCCATGGAGGGGGTTGTATTTCATTCAACATATTTCCAAATCTCTTGACAAAATCTCATAATGTATTGGCATACCCTTCAAAATGGGCTATGGTATAACAATTATTCTTCTCTTCGGTGATATCATTAACTTGGAAGATCCTTTTATAAGAGGACTCCCATGAGAGATAAGCTTTGGGATCACTTTCTCCTTTGAAAATTGGAAGACTAACCTTGATTGAATTGATACACATATCCCAATCCCTATTACCTTGTCGGTTCCATTAATCATTACCTTAAGGTCAGTTTCCCAAGTTTCCTCTACCATTAGTCGCTAGACCAAATCTTCCTCCTTGACCTTGATAACTTCGTTGATCTATTATTCTGGCTCTTATTTCCTCTACCAATATGTCAACTTCATCGAATTCTCTAAACTCCACTTGTTGTTCTTTTATTTCTGCCTCATCTATTTGGATGGGTTGGTTTTGGTTAAGAGGTGCTTGCAATGGGGGAATTTGGTTAAATAGAGGTTGGGGTATTCGGGTATGAGATTTATCATGTTGTATTTGGTTAAATTTAGGTTAGAGTGGTCGAATGGGATTTTGATTTTATGGATATGTAGTAGCGTGAGGAATGGAATCATATGCTTTTATTGGTGGATTGATCATTTGATGACGGTTAACCGAGTAAATATGAATTGAAGGATTTGGGGCATCTCCACTAGTTGAAGCATAGAAGTGTTGAGGTGTGGAAAGGGATGTGTTTTGTCGACCTTCCACGATATCCAATGTTCCACAAATGAGGGATACACTCCCTTCCAGAGAATCCTCCTTAAGATTAAGAGAATTAATCTTAGCGTCCATAGAATCAATTTTACGATTGAGAGTTTCAATGTCTGCTAAGATAGCATTTATTGAGTGGTTATCCATGGTTTGAGAAGTTTGTCCTTCCATATCCATTGTACCTATGAATAAATACACTCACAAAAACAAAAAAAAATATGTTAGAATTAAAGAAATTAGCCTCACAAACTCTTCACAACTTTGTTTACCTCATACTTGGATCAGAAATGCTGAAAGATGGTTTATACTTCGTATGGTAATCGAGGTGTCAAATTCAACTCTTGATTGGATTGGATTATTGTTTGATAGACTAAAATAAAGATATAAGGACTTGTATCAATAATTAACAATGATATTAAAAAGATAAAAACTTGAAAGAAATGGGACGGTGAATGAATTCGGACTCAACAACTAATCATCCAACTTAGTAGGTGGATTATTAAGAGTTGAATTTATGAATCAAGGAATGAAACTAAGGAATAAAACCTAAGTAAATTGGATTTTAGAAGTGTTATAATGGATTTTTAACTTTAATTGGACGTTGGGAAGTCTTGACATGTATTTAGGAGGTGTCACACACCTTGGGCACACCTCCAGAGCACTTCTAGCGCAGGTGGGGAAGGATGTTCACTGTTTTGAGCTATGGTAGAAATTCCAATGCACCTCCAGCATAGGTTGGATGCATGATATACCCTAGACACTTCCTTGAGGTGTGGAAGTAGGCTGGGAGAAGCTGCAGCACACCTTAGGCACAGATGAAGGGCAAGTTGGTTGCCCCTTGCTTGTTCCAAGGCCGAAAATCCCTTCTTGATGCACTTTGTGTAATTTTGACTTGGAATATTCTTGAAATATTTTTATATGCTCAAACACAAACACCCTTTCACTCTTTTTCTTCCTTATTTTTGGATCAAACACCTTCTTTTGGATGAATTTTCAATATGAATATAACAATCTCCTCAAGAACACACCAAGAACATCAATCTTTCTAACTTTTTCTTTGGATCTTGGAATGAGTTGAAATTTTCAATGTGGGTACTTCTTAGCCTTATAAACTCATTCCAAACATCAATTTCTCCAAATTCTTCAACAAAATCTCCTGATTTTTAATTCACTTCAAACTTTTTTAACCCAAGCTTCCAATAAGGATAGAACTCTCAAATATGCTTCGATTTGACTCAAATTTGATTTATAGACTCTTATAGTGTTAGGGAACGTAAATCTAACACTAGAAATGAAAGGAGACATAAAAATCAAAAACTCAAAATATGACCTAAGGCCTAAAACGTGAATAGTAACCATTTTTGTGATTTTCAGTTTTTTAAGACGACTAGACCCAAGATTGACTTCGTAGGAATGAAATCAAGATCGGCTCTGATACCAAATGATACAAAATCAAACTACAAAAACTAAAGGTGATACAAATAAGTAAAGATAATTGATACGGTAGATAATTAGACACAAGAAAAGAAGTAAACAAGAACAAAAGAGCATGTCAAACTCTAATACCCTCAATTACAATCTAATCGAACACCTAATTCCTACAGTGATCAAGTTGGTGATGAATGCCCTATAAACCAATGTTTCTAAATAAAAGTTGTCCGATACTCACTCAATGGAGAAGCATTCATCAATTCATCAATAATCAAGCAAAACTAAGAGAATGAACTAGCTTCAAAAGTATTTATAGTTTAGGCTAATTATTACAATTTTAGGGCCCAAAAGTGACCCAATTGCAAGAAAAGGCCAACTAGGGGATGTTTTGATCCACTCTTGAAATACTAGAGTGGATTAAAAGTGGATCCAAAGTGCCTTGGTGCAAGTCCTTTACAAGAGGCTTTCTAGCCCCATTTTGCCTTAGCTTTCCTCCTCCAATGATTCTTGGACCAATGTGATATGATAAAAACTTGGAAGACACAAAATCACTCAAAAAAAAGTCCACAAACACACTCCAAAGCAGTCCACAAATCACTAAGATCCTTGGACCAATTGGAGACCTCTCTCAGATTCACAAATACAACAGGAATACAAGGTGAACAAGGTGTATTTAACACCAAAACAGAAACAATACATGAAGAACAAGATGAACACAAAGGCACAAGATTTAGATTTAACAATAACAACAAGAACACAAGATTACAACACAAACACTAAACACGATTACAATAAAGTAAAGGGATAGATAGATAGACCACCTGAAGGTATAATATTAAGAACCCAAGAATGGACACTCTTGGACCCTTAACACTATAAACAATAATAAACTTATCTCTTACATGACACAAGATCAGATTGCTCCTCTCTAGCATCAATGTTTCCAAGCAAGCAATAACAAAAGAGAATCCACCCTATTGTTGTATCCTAGTTTCAGTTTTGGTGCCTCAAGGTGAGAGGAATTGTGTTCTTTGGTCTTTTAAGACTCACAAATATCATCAAAAAATAAATATAAAAACCCTACAATATTCCTTTTATAACTATTATAAAATATAAGTTAAAATGGCCAAAAGGCCCTTCAAAGAGTGGGCCCCCATGTAGTGTAATTTATGGACTAATTTGGGTGCATTTTGGCCTCTTTTACACTTTAATTGCACATGTCAAGTCTCAGGTCCAACATGGACTCTCCTAAGTCCATATCTGAGATTATTTCCGTATCATCCTCTCCATCTTGAGAGGAATTTATCCACAAATTCATGGATTCACCTCGTTCAATTGGTCATTTCAAAGGAAACCTACTCAAAACAATCCGCAAACAAGTCACCAAAACAAGTCAAAAACAGTCCACAAAATCATGAAGAATCCGAGGGCTCAATAATAACAAGTCTCGGCGAATATCTTTATTTTGAACCTCAGCCTCTTCTCCATCTTAGGCCTTGTCTTCAATCTCATCCAAAACAAGTCTCCTACCATCATACAAGTATTGTAGTAGTCTCCATATCCTTCATGTTCCCTTATTCCATACTCGTCTACATGGATATATCAGTTTTGGTGAAGTAGAGTTTCGGTTGAGAGGAATGATTTGGTAAAGGGGAGCTTCAGTTGTGGAGATTGGATGGGAGGAAATTGGATTCCAAGTTACTCTTATTGGAATTGATCGAATTAAGGGTGAAGTGACTCATTTAGGTCTCGGGTTTGAGGATATTTGTTGGCTTGGCTTATGTCTACGTCATTTAGTGGTGGTCTTGGAGGGTTGATCGTTTGAGGTAAAGCTTCGGGAGTAGAAACATGAGAGTTCCTTCGACTCTCCACTCGATCTAACCTCTCAAGTTTAGTAGACATTTCTGAGCCCAATTTTTCAAGACCCACATTCGCCTTAGCTATTTCTTAGGCAATAGTATCAAGGTGGGCCAAAATGGTGTCCATTGTGGCAAAGGAGTTACCTACAATACAGAAAACACATTTGTTGTACAAAAATATCCTTACTCTCTCTTTTATTTCTTATCTCTCGGATCCCTCACACTCAATCTCACAAGTATTATAAGCTTGCTTGTACTCCGAGAGGTGAATTAAGTATGTGCAATGACTCAAAAGAATAAAACACACAAAGAAACGTATACACACACATACAAAAAAAATACGGATTCAAACCAACTCGCAATCAAGTAATTGGTCACTAACTTGTAAGTTAGTATGGGAATCAACAAACGAAACTAAAGACACAAAATGACACTAAAACATCAAAAATTGAGCTTAAAATTTGTCGGTGAACAGTAATTGGTGATATGGCAGTCCTTGATTGGCCTCAGTCAACAATTTTATTTTCTAAATTTTGAAGTCTTGACCAATTCTACAATTTGGACTTTGATGGAAATTAATCAATGGAGGGAAATACAAACTAGTCTTTGGAATTCAAATTTCAAGACTCAAAAGACTTTGACTAGACTTGTACTTCTCCTTAAAACATGGACCCTTATTTCATGGGAAAGTAGTTGGGAAGTGATGTAAAGTCTTTTGGTGGTTGGGGGTCTTTCAAGACTAATAATTACTTATAGCTCTTTCCTTCACCTTTTAGGATCTATCATTCAATTTATGTTAACAAGGTGATGAATATGGTGATGAACTTCAATAACACAGCAAACGCAACAAGAACAACCAACAACAATCTCCCAAGAACAACAACAAGTTCCAACCCCCAATTCCACAACAACAAGACCAACAATAAAACCACCAACAAACGTCCAAGTTTCTTTGGTGTTGTATTTTCGGTTTTAACACTAGATGAATGTTGTTATGAACAACAAGAACACAAAAACAACAACCAATATCAACAACAACACCAACCAACGCCCAACAACAAGGCCACCACACGGACAAGTTAAAGCAACAACTTCAACTCACGACCACTTCTTGTTCACAACAACAACATCAATTTTTAAAGATCAAATATAGATATAGACTCAATTAGCTAAAACAAATACAAGTAAAAAATCTCGGCCAAGACACATCAAGAACACAGTTTTCAGCCAAGAACACAACACAGACAGATTGCTATTTTTTCTGGAATTTTTCAGTTTTGAACAATTTTTTTTTTCCACTAACAAGACCAAGATTGATCTTGTGGGAACAAGATCAAGCCATGCTTTGATACCAAATGATACGATAAAAAATAGGAAGACACGAAATCACTCAAAAATAGTCCACAAATACCTTCAAAACAGTCCACAAATCACTAAGATCCTTGGATCGATTGGAGACCTCTCTCGAATTCACAAATACAACAAAAATAAAAGGTGAAAAAGGTATATTTCACATCAAAACAGCAACAATACGTCAAGAACAAGATGAAAACAAAGACACAAGATTCAGATTTAACAATAACAACAAGAACACAAGATTACAACACAAACACTAAACACGATTACAAGAAAGTAAAGGGATAGATAGATAGACTACATGAAGGTATAATCTTAAGAACCCAAGAATGGACACTCTTGGACCCTTAACACTACACATAACAATAAACTTATCTCTTGATGACACAAGATCGGATTGCACCTCTCTAGCATCAATGTTTGCAAACGAGCAACAACAAAAGAGAATCCACCCTATTGTTGTATCCTAGTTTTGGTTTTGGTGCCTCAAGGAGAGAGGACTTTTGTTCTTTGGTCTTTCAAGACTCAAAAATATCATCAAAAACTAAATCTAAAAACCCTACAATGTTCCTAATATAACTATTATAAAATATAAGTTAAAATAATCAAAAGTCCCTTCAAAGAGTGGGAACCCACCTAGTGTAATTTATGGGCTGATTTGGGTTCATTTTGGGCCTCTTTTATACTTCAATTGCACATGCCAAGGCTCGGGGCCAACACACACTCTTCTAAGTCCATATCCGAGATTATTCCCGTATCACAATGTGAGTGCGGTCATCAACAAATAACACTCTGTTGATGGTAGGAAGGCTTCTTTAAGTACCTCCGCTTCATGAACAATCCTTGGATCCTTTTAAGCTCCCGGGCTTGACTTCTAGTGAATGGCTTAGAGCTAATCCTGATTGTATAAAAGTATGCATTCATGGGGGAAACATTATAATGTTCTATAAATAGAGGCATTTCTTTGATTATTAGTCATCCAACAATTATCAAAAACAAAGTGTTAGTCTCTTGTAAAAAAAATGTTTCTTCAAGTCTTTTTCATATATCTAGTTTCTTAAATTTATACTTTTCTAATTACATAATTGAGTGATCTCTTTGTATTGGGAGCGTTGAAGAAACTTTATATGATATTATAATATCAACCTTATTTTAGTTCTTTCAAGATTTTATTTTATTTAAAAGCTAAATACTTCATGTTGAAATACTTTTACTAGAAATTACTGCTACTTGATATATTTTATATTTTAGTTATAGTTATATTAAGTTCTACTTCCCATAAGGAAGAAAAAAAATATACTATAAGTATTTCATAAAATATAGGTAATAATAATCTTTAGTCACTCATTATTTCAAATATTTGAATTTTCTTTTGATCCTTATCCTCACGGAAGGATTATTTTAAAATATTTTAGACTTAAATATTTATCTTAATTGCTTTGGTCCTTATCCTAATGGAAGGAATACCTCAATTAAGTTTAATGATTAGAGGGATCTCTATCTTATTTCTTTCAATCTATATCCTCGCAGAGAGATTGTCTCAAATAAATTTGTTAATTTAAAGATTACTCACAAGGGGTCTTTATTCCTCATAAACACATAAATCAAGTCTAGAAAGTTCTTCTATAATTTTGTAGAAATTTCTAAGATAATAATTTTATTATAATAAACATACCAAGTGAATTCAACAACCCCCAACTCCCTCTCAAGATAATCTTTTAAACACTATTTCATCATATTTTTTTCACATACTTAGAAAATTACTCTCCTTTTATCAATTTGATACTCAAATAGTAGTCAAAATATCATAAGTTTGTAGCATAGATTTTTCAATCTCTGTGGTATGATATCAAACTATAATAGAATTTGACCGTGTAATTGCAACAAAATCTTATACAAATTAGACTCGTCAATTATGCTATTATTTATGCTATTGATGGTACTATTGATTATATTTATTTATTGATATATACCCGGTTTGAGTCTGAAGGATGCTATGTTATTGATGATATATACCCAATTCGAGACTGGAGGATTATTATGACATTTATGATATATTTACTAGTTGAAGTTTGGCAATTGATTATATTTATCATTTCAAGTCGGGCTATTGATTGTATTTATCGATTCAAGTCTGTCTATTGATTATATTTATCGGTTTGAGTATAGATATACACATTATACTATAATGATATACTTATTATGATATGACGATATTGGGGTGTGAGATTGACAATAGTGATTCCAGCTAAGTCTGAAAATGATAAAATAGTTATGATGTGACACGATATGAAAGATTACTAGTGATGGTGGTTCGGGTTGTATCATCTTTTTTCTCTCCACCAGGCTTATGAGTTCTTGCGTTGGATTATTTACTTTTCTGCACTAATTGGCTTGTGGGGGCCAATTTTATAGTTACAAATGCCTGTGTTTGATTCTTTATGTCATGTTATTTTATATTCCAATTTATTTACATATTTATGCATAACGATGATGGAGTTGATTCAGTTTTGTCTCTACCTTAACTTAGTTATGTTATCTTGCATTTTATTATATTTATATCATAATTTAGCTTAATCAACCGATGATTCCTGCTGAGTACCCGTGGTTTTGGTAATCATACGACACTTTTGTATCTTTTTGGTGCAGATCTGAGTACTAGTTGTCTTCATGGATTCGTCGATCGTGCTGCATTAGATTTCGGAGATACTTTTTGAGTCGGAGTTGCCCATTTTCGTCTATCTTATTTATGTTTGGTCTTTAGTTTCGAGACAGGATTGTGTTGACTATTTTAAGACTTGAGTTGTATAATTACTAAATGCTCTTATACTGGCTCTACCAAGTCATGAGATTGGTTCGTTATGATTGGTTACCCTTGGACTATTTTCATTCTCTTGTTTATTTATAAATTGTGATGTTGCTTTCCACTATTTTGATGCATTTTACACCAAGTTAACCCATTGTGTTTAGCTCCGAGTTACGGTTCAATTTACCTCTTGGAAGAATTTAGTAGGTGTCATCATGACTCGTAAATCATATACTGACAGTTGAAATATATGTAACTAAATCAGTTAGTTAGAGTTAGTTACTAAGATGATGCATAGATTTTTACTGTTACACTGTTTACTGTTAGATTGAATTAGTGTGAGTGAGTTAGTTTGTTATGTAAGCTAGCAGTTAGCAATGTGAGTGAGTCAGGTTAGGAAACGTCTAGATGATATGAACAGGTCTCTATATATAGATACAGAGCTGAAGTATCACATTGTGTCATAACAATTTCAATATACAAAATTCCTTTCTCCTACTCTGTTCATGGAAGCTTATACTATTAAGCTTCTTATTCTTTAAGTTTGATAAGGTTTGTCAAAAATTTCGTAAGCACACCAGTAGAAAATTTTGAAGATTTTTTATCATATGTTTTGCTATATCTGATTCTATTATAACGTTCCCCTTTCGTAATTCTTCATAATCCCTCAGACTAGTAAGATATCATCAATGCTCAACATATCTTTTTTAAAGCCACTTTGATTAGGAAAGATTGGTATAGCCAACAATTATTAACCTTCGTCAAAATAATTCTAAAAATAATTTTATTGAAAAATTTACTAAAACTAATAGATCTTAGATCTGAAAAAGTAGAAGGGAAATCAACCTTGGAATAAGGCAAGATAAATATGAGTAAAATCTGGTTAACTTCCTACGTAAAAAAACTCTTACAAAATTGATACCATCATACTAGATGATATGCCAACATTTATAAAAAAAAATATATCATGACAATAATTAAATCTAGGAGAGTTGGTTACACGAATATTTAAATAGATCTTTAACTTCTCTACGTTAGGGATATGAATAAGTCGTTCATTATCCTCTTGAGTGACAAAAGAGATGATGCAGTCCAAGTCTTTGATCTAAATCTGCTAAGAGTTTCTGTAAGTGATTATAATAGTCTTATTGATCTTCTGATTGTTTTAATCCCTCTTGAATTATTAATTTCATGGAGTCGGAATCTTTTTCTCCTGTCTCTAATATTGTTATATAAGTACTTAGTATTTTTATCCTTTTATCTCCTTTCAAAAAAATTATAATAATATATTTTTGGAGAATATAACTAATGAAATAAAATCTAGTGCTTCTCAATTATTGATTGAAATATATATATATTCTTGTTAATTAAAACCCATGAAAGAAAATATTTTTCTTGATAAAATGACAATACTACTTTCGGAAACTAAGGACAAGAAATGTAAAATCCTAATTAATTTCCATGAATCTAGTTTTGTTGGAGTGGACCAATATTTGGTGCCTTAATTCAACCAAATGGATCATGTCTACGTAAATATATGAACATTAAACATTCATGCAATAGATATAAGAAGTCATAACATAGTTTCCTATAATTACATTTTTCATGAAGGAACTTTTGTCCAAAAGAGTGTGACCATGAGACTACATGTCATGACTCAACTAATCGAATTGGCAGGGCACCTACTTTAATCCACCTAGATAGGAGAATTCTTATAATCCATTAGAAAATATGCGAAAGTCATAAAAGGAAATCATTAAATCTTTCAATTATTACATAACTTGTTATAATACTTTAAATAAATAAAGAAATATTCTACCCCAAAGATCTAGTCAAGACAGGTACAAGAGTTATTACAAGTAAATAAAAAATACATGAGACTCAGCTTCCACCATAAAAGACAAAAAATAGAAGTTGTTGGAGATCACTAACTACATCAAGCAAAAAAATATCAGTTGATCCTGCAACCAGAGTATACCCTAGAAAAGGGTATAGCGAGAGTATTATCACTACAACCATGTACTGGTAAACATCATAGGCTGACTTAAAATAAATCACGTAAATATAACATAAATATTTGAAATAAAACATGCACTTAATTAATAGCGTAAGTCAAATTGAACTCTCATATTACCATTTTTATCCATATGATCTTATATTCTCTTCTTAGGACCCTAATTTACCTCATATCTACTTGCACTAATGCAAAGTCAATCACCATACAACTTGGAACACTAATGCACTACTGCTCACTCTTCTATCCTCCTTAGCTAAGTGATATACATTCAGTTGATTGTGAACTCAACACTGCAATCAATAAATTGGCAAACACGCACAATCATATAATCATTTAACATTTATACCTTCACTTAGTCTTTCTCAATAATACCAAATAATTCAGATAATTATAAGATAATATAGATAATTCAACGAGTCAATTTCCTGGCTAAAAATGATAAACTCAACCTTTACACAATTACTCTTTTCAATGGACTTTAATAAATATTTACAAAATTCAAAAACTTCAATAGCCCAAACCACTCATTCCAAATAACAACATTAGTATCAACTGGTTCACTAAAGAAACTCAATATATCAACAACAACACAATTCGATCCATACAAGAAATTGTCAAACTCATCAATACCATATACATATATGCTTTATTTTTATGGTTGTCCAATAGCCATGACCTACGAGGAATGGGCTTAGTTTACATACCAAAATATCCTAGACACCTAGTGCATGTCACCCTTATACCAAAACAATGTTATACCATCCTTATTTTAATATTCCTACCTTTATAATCTGTTAGTTCCATCAATTCCATGTTGATGACTTTTATCGATTGATCTCACAATATCAACTCATATCACAAAATGTACAATCACAATAAGAGATGACATAATCATACCTGAACTATAAGACAAGCCTTTTTATACAATTCCATTTAGATAATTAAACACTTATATTATTATGCAATAAGTCAACATCTACGGTATGCATTGCAACAAGAAAATAAAAGACAGTTAACATGCACACTTAAACTAAATTATTTATCAACTACAATTCAACCATTACCTACCAAAATAACGTTGAGGTCTAGTAATATAAATAATCAAGTAAAACACACATAACGCTTGGATTCACCTTCTGCTTTCCCAGTAGTGGGATATACTACCCCCTCTTTCTTTCACACCATCATCTTCTCAACCAACATCTCAATATTAAGTTATCATAATGATTGTTCCGCCATCTATCATTTTTATATGTCATGCACCATGCTATTATGCAGCCCTAATCGAGACCCATTCTACATAGCAATAATTTATGAAGCCTAACTACGTCATATCTACCTACTTTTCGAATTAACATGAACATATAATACATATCATCTATAATAACAACTTAGCACCACATTTCACAATATAATTGTCATTTATATAGTCTGAAATTACTTTTTTCTTATCCAACTAAATACCATGTCTGTAGGCCTAAGCATAAAATCTCCATCAATCTATGTTATGCATGTTAGGATTTTTTCCCTGATTTTCTTACCAAAATTAATTTTTACTTTTTCTTGAAAGGAAAATAAAAGTAACCATAATTACTTTTACTTTTTTTCTTAAAGTAAAATATAAAACGTTTCCATATTTGGCAAACCTCTTTCTTGGAGGAAAGGTTTTAACACTATATAAATATAATACGCTTCTCATACAAGAACATAATAGCATCCACAATGTAGTCATTTAAGAGTTTTGATTAGGGAAAATTTTTCTCTCATTAGTTTTTGTGTTTTTTTAAATATTAGGTTTTATAGTATGTAGGCCAATTTTCCAAAACATATAATAATTTTATGCTTTTTAGTATTGTTTTCTTTGTTGTCTGATTTATCATCTCATAGTTTGCAACTAATAGCCTCCGCATGATGCCCTCTCGATCTCGAACCCAACAAGTGGTATCAGAGCATATGGTTCAAAGATCCAATGATTTGGTGAAACAATGTTGAAGACAAGTTCAACGTGGCTCAAAATTAATTTGCAACCAATTTAATGATAATACAGTTATGTGTTCAAGATACTACATGTGGATAAAAAGTTTCAAACCAATTTTCAACAATCCTGCTGCTAATCCATCTTTAAAACCAAAATCAATTTTCAACTCATGTTTATGGGCTCCAACATTCAACCCCTGTTGATTTTTATGCTTGGGCCCCTTTCAAATTATGCATTTACTTTCAACGCATGAGATCCGCTCTTAACTTGTTCTCACTTTCAATGCACTAGGCTCCACTTTCAACCCCATTTACTTATAACACATGGCTCTAATAACTTCAATCCATGCTTTTATTTTTAATTCATAGATATTCAATTTTTAACCCATACCAACTTATAATCATGGTAAGCAGGAGTGATATATGAAGATTATGCATGTGAAGAAGGCAGATCAAGTGAACAAAATCAAGCAAAAAAGGGGATATTTATTAAGGTTTTTTCCCTGATTTTCTTACCAAATTAAGTGTTACTTTTTCTTGGAAGGAAAATAAAAGTAACCATAATTACTTTTATTTTTTTCCTTAAAGGAAAATATAAAACTTTTTTATATTTGAAAAACCTCTTTCTTGAAGGAAAGGTTTTAAAACTCTATAAATATAATACTCTTCCCATACAACAACACAATAGCATCTACAATGTAGTTGTTTAAGAGTTTTGGTTAGGGAGAAATTTTTTCTCTCATTAGTTTTTAAGTTTTTTTAAATATTAGGTTTTATATTATGTAGGTAAATTGGCCAAAACATATAATAATTTTATGCTTTTTAGTATTATTTTCTTTGTCGTATGACTTATCGTCTCATAGTTTGCAACTAATAGCTTCCACATAACACCCTCTCAATTTCGAACCCAACAATGCATATGCATTCTAACACAGGTCTTTTCTACTCAATATAATCTAGCCTAGATGGGTGTCAATCATCTGCTATAGAGGCATGAAATTGAACTCTTACTCTATTCTAGCCAATTTTTGGCATGAAATCTGAAAGAAAATAATGGGTTTTACCTCATCCAAAAGTATCCCTTCATCTCTATTGCTCTAAGGTAATCCGGGGGAAAGGGTAGAATGAAACCTTATTTTTTTTTTGCAAATTAAGGGAGAAGAGAATTAAAGAAAATTGGGGCCACTATTCTATCACTCGACGTCCCACTATAGCAGTTGACATGCCGCGACAACAATACAACTATAGCAGGATGACGTTAGTTCTCCCGAAATTTCAAATTCTAGATTTATTCATTATGTCTTTTTATAAAGCTATTTCAAGGATATTTATGAAATTCCCATACCTCGTGCTTAATAGATGAAGTGATTTTAGTAACGACTTAATGCATCATTACACTACAATAGGTTTAGTACCAATAATATATACATGGCATGAGTAGTTTAGTGTAATAAGACATATCAATAAAACTAAAAGTGTTGAGACAAAACCCTAATGTACCTAAAATAGTTATATGCATAAAACATGATAAAATGCCCCATATAAAAAGCAGGTTTCATCGATGATAATAGAAAGTGAGATACAATGTCTAGAATGGAATGTTGTTGCTCTAATTGTCCGAACCAACATTGTGAAATGCATCACTCCAAAATAAAAAGGAGAGTAGTGTTGATTAACAATCATATGATAAATAATAACAACACAATCGAAGTATGAAAAAAAAGACTTACCATAGCTATATAGATGTAACACTAGGGATAAGATATATGTCTAGCATAAAATTAATTTTAACTAAGCAAAAACAAAATAAGTAATTTAGTAAGAGTTGTGTAGTCACTTACATCACCATGTGATATACTTGGAGTTTCATCTTTACTAAATCTTGGATAAGACATTCCACTATCTTAATAGGGTGATAAGACATGCATAACATTTTCTAGCATTAGATCCTTATACCACACTCATTGGGGTAATATGAAGAATAGTCTTCATCAATGGTATGACCCTAGTCATACATAGGTATACATAGTTTAAGGCGTTTGACACATGGTACTCACGGTTATTATCATTTCATAACTTGAGGAAGACATATGGTTAATGAAAGGGCCACGGGGAACATCAATTACAAGGAACATGACATAGAGGGAATAAATGAAAATTCTTAAGTGTGAGAATTAAGTGTTACATACCTCAGTTAATCCTTAAACATACTATGATGTTCAATTAATCCTTTAAAATTGTAATATACAACAAAAAGTGATAAGCAAAACTAACATTAGAAGGAATACCACGTCTATGCTATTTAGGTAATTCATCAAACACATAGTGAGTTTAAAGCTTCAATTAATGGTGTTTTTTATTCCATACTCTTGTTCTTACCAACCATAAAATCCTAATCCTCCTACAAAAGTCACCCACATACTTCCAAGCAATATTACACCCGAGACCAAACTACCATATCCCACCATTTTCCTTAACCGTCCAAAATAATCATTCATAACTTATAATCACCATCCCATGATTCCCATTAGGAAAACGTACTCTATTAATCAAAACTAATTTATGCATGGAGTTTGGATAAGACTAATACCTCAATTAATAAACCTAAACCCCCAACCTATGGTTGAGCCCTTAGGTAAACCCTTAAATTTCTATACTTCAATGGAGAATAATTCTTAAGATTCATGTAACAGGTGAAGGAATTAAGAAAGTGTTATGACTAAAGATCACTGTAATGATCCTTCAGGTTATTCTCCTTTTTATCATCTATTTTCTGCATTTAAAGCTTTTCTATAACTACCGCAAGTTATCTATGACTAACTAGGACTAATAGTTTGGTTTCTAGGTAGTATTTTTGTTTTTTATGCTAGTTTTCCTATTTTAGAGATTTTTGATTTTAGAAATAGGTCTTTGATCTGAACTTTAAGTAAACAACCTTGGATGAGAATTTTGACTATTTCGTTACCTCCAGAATGTGGCATTTAGGCTAGGGGATCTTTAATTTGGTCTCGAGGCTTCCGAGTTTATTTTAGGAAATTAGTTGGAATTGTTTAAAATATAACAATGTGTGTGGGGCCTGTATTTTATTGAAACAACCTATATTGGAATTTTTTATGGTTCAATGAAGTTTAAAATGTCTTTTTGATAGGGAAGCATAGTTCATTTGGGTGCATGGGGTTTTAAATGAATCCTGAGTACTTGATTAGAGTCTTTTTTAGACTCAGGAAATTATTGGTGCAATAACATCTGGTGTAGACCAAAATGTTCTTTGCATTTGTGAGGATCAAGGATTTTTTATCTTTGCATTCATGAAGAAGGATCATCCTGAGACGATCCAACTTTTTTCTTTACATTCATGAAGGACCTCTCGTGCTCATGATGGATTAAGATAGTGGAGTCTCAGTTTTGCAATAGGGGTATTATGTTCACAGAGGAGGGACCCCTGCAATATATATATGTGTGTGTGTGTATGTATATATCTATCTATTATTGTCTACTCTAATTTTAAGTTACAAAACACCATAGAAGCTACCTTGAGCTTGGGAAAATGTGGGCTATCATTTGATTGAGCAGAGAGGAGGTTTACATGTCGTAATTGATCATATCTGCATGATTTGTTCATTTATTTACGCGGTAAAGTCCGTTAAATATTTTATTTGGGAAATTTAATTTCTTAGAAGTTTGGGACTAGTTTGTGGCTATTTTGAGACTTGGATCATGCTTAATTTCTGAGCATGTGATCCTTGAGTTGGAAGGGATCTAGTGACAGACTCATTTTTTTATTCCATTGGCAAGTCCCATGAACTAATTTTTAGCCAATTTTTAATTTGTAGTGTAAATTCACAATATGAATATAATTATTCTTATAATAATGCCTAGATTACTATTTGATATTATTTCAATGATATGAGGCTTCTCAAAAAGGAAAAGCCCCAATTTAAGGGATCACGAGCATATTCTTCGATGTTCAGGTAGAATTGTTTACCTTCTTTTATAATTTGCTTATTTATTATAGTGGTATGATAAATTGATAATTATTAGTGAATAATTATGATTCGAATAATATTTTAGGTAACTTATGATTCGTATAGTTAATTAGGGGGCTTTAGGGTAGATTTATGCCTTGAATTCCTTATGCTCGATAATTGCCATTCTTTAGAACTTGACTTAGCATACCTAGGGCCCTTGAGTTTGGATTTACGTATCTTTATCTAGGTTTGGATAGTATCTTACCTTAGGTTGGATTCTCGGGGGTTGTAGTAGCATTATCATCCTTCTTAAGGTAAAGTGCCTTAGAATAATGCCCTTTCCAGATATAAAAAAATATAAAATAATTTGATGGGCTAGTTTTTGGAATTTGGTTGGTTTGTTCTCTATGATATATTTTTTCTTATTTGGTATCTTTGATATTCTATTATTGTGGACTTAAGACACGGTTTCCAACTTAATAAATAGAATTTTGAGATTGTTAAAGGGACCTGGTTATCTAAAATGGAAAAAACAAATTAGTATTGGGTTAAGTATAGATACTTGATCTTACCACTTATTGAATATTTAGTTTTCATGGGAGGGAAATGCATAAGTTTACTGCTTATTATATATTTAGTCCTAGTTTAATTCCGACATACATTGTTATTGACTTCGGCATGGGAAGTTGGTTCAAGTCCAATATGATCTATGGATATGGTTGGATGAGGAGTATACGGTACATTTATTACATATCTTCACTTATTTTTTCATTCCTTACTGTTGAACTTAGTTCATAGTGGTATTATCTATTGTTTGCATCCAGTGTGCTTATGGGGGCTCGGTCGGGTTTGTCTTTTATTGTGTGTACCTTTTTGGCTTATGGGGTCTAGTTAGGTTATAGATAGATGCCAATTTTTGTTATTCGGATTATTATATATGATTCTCATATTTGCCTAGCTTTAGCTTATTACTCTCTTTCTCACGCCTCTTTTATTACCTTTTTGTATAGATACACACTTTATTATATTTTTATTTTAATTGAGCTCAGCTGGCCTATGATTTCTACTGAGTATTAAATCCCAAACTAACCCTCCTTAGAAGGATAAATTGGTCACTGTTAAAATATAGTAACCCAATTAGGTTGGGGTCGATCCTACAGGGAATACGTCAGATATCTTACTTGAACTTATTAAAACCATAAGTAAGTGTGGAAAAGTAATAAAGTGGATTTGTAGTAACTAGAAAGAAGTAACAAAAAATGAATGTTTTGGGTTGTAAAAAATCTAAGAAAAACACTAGGCTTGTGTTCCCCCTAACTTTCTAACTCCGTAGATTTATCGAGCATTGTCGAACTATTCTGATACCTTGCATGAAGAATCTGATAAGATATGTACCATCAACTGTCTTGTGGATTCATTGACGGATTTCACCCTTTACCTTTTGAGTCTCAAGATGTCGCATTACTAACCCTTATCCTAGATCCCAATTGACTATCACCTTTGGAGTCTCAATTTATTAGATTAGAGATAATCGTCTTACGTAGATAATATTAATTATCCTAGATCGACAATTAATCTCAAAATTACTATTGTGATCTTTTTTTCCTACTCTCTACCTCTCTCGTAAAGAAAGTAGTGAATATAGGCGGGATCTTAATGTTTCCCATCGCTAAGATATTAATAAGAACGAAGAAAACCTAATATATGCAAGAATATGTATCTAGAATGACTTGGGACTTCCTTTACTTTGTTAATCCGCCATGGTTCCCACAACCCTAGTTAAGGAAAGTAGCCGCTCATAGTTGTGATACAATTCATGGAATCCACTAACAAAATTATAGAATCAATCTCACAATAATTAAAGAATAAATCCCAATGTCTTAAATTGAGTAACAAACTAAGAACAATAAGATCTCAAGATTACAAGTCAATCCTCGAATCAAAAGATGTTTTGAATGTTGTAAACTTAGCCCTAAAGGGTCTCTCTCTAGATTCTCTCCAACCTATATCTACTAAACAAAGTCTAAAGGGTATTTATAGATTACAAGAAACCCTAGAATCAAATCCTAAATAAAATAGAAAAACTTGACTAAACATACATAATAAGGACTAAAAATATCATAGTAGTGTATGTAGGTTACATGAAACCCTAGAAAATAATTTTAAAATAATCCGGTAAAATTAAATTCGGTGACCACTTACTAAGGTCACCTACAAACCGTAGGTACCACCTAAGAACCCTATTTGGTCCTTGGTAAGTTCCCTAACTTCTAAAAGTGTTGAAAACTTTCTAGACTTCATGATTTTGCAACCTACTCTAACACCTACAGATCGTAGATAGAACCTAAGGACCATAGGTTCCCAGAGTAAGTGTTAGAGTCTTCTTTTTCCTGTATCTGAGCCTCTGTACTTCAAGTTTTCATACCTACTTTGGAACTTACTTAGGCACCTACTTAAGTAAGTAGTACCTTCTCCCGGTAAGTGCCTTGGTAAGTAGCCCAAAATTTTAACATTTCATCTTTTTCTTTCGTTTAGCATCCAAAACCTACTTTTCCTTTCGTTTAGCATCCAAAACCTAGCTTTATGAAATCACTCAAAAACATATAAAATCCAACAAAATAGACGTAAGTATATGCATATTTTCTAAGTTTAAGCATTGTAAGTGTTATGAATTCATAGCACATCAGTGAGTATCACAAGTTATGGTACTCATGCTACATTTATTCATATTTTTTCCTAATATGGATCCTATTATGATTCATCAGTATTGACTTCAAATTTAAGTAAAGTTGTTGATCAAAGATTAGGGTGAAATTTTAGCATCCGAAGCTAACCCATCTTCTTTTATTTTGGGATTAGTCTTATTTTGTATCTTATAGGGACTATTATGTATATATTGCACACCTCTAGTACTTTTCATGTTTAGTGGGTCATGTACTGATTATACCAGGTCTTAGGAAACTTGTTTGTATATTTTGTTCTTTTTCTTCATTGTTATGCATGCCTTGTTTATTTTTCCTTATAGTTGCCATATTTAGTATTATATTTCTATTCTTCTCTCTTCTATTTGTTTGACCATTACTTTTTATTTCAACCTATGATTTTGGCATACCGACTGGCGGATCATAGTAGGTGTCATTAGGACCTGAGTTTTTGGGTCGTGACACTTACCTTAGTGTGTAAAAAGAATGGGAGAAGAGAAAATCGGTCTAGAGTTGTGTAAAAATGAAAATGAAATAAGTTTTATGAAATTTGCATATTTATTGGTGCAACCAATATGCGACATAAGGTGCCACATGGTTCATATATTGGTTACATGTCATCTTTCCATAAGTTAACACTCGACGCTTAATATATGGACTATATATGTCCCACATACCACCTTTATATGGCTTCCACATCTTGTTCCATAACAACGTATTTTAGATCAAACTTCGACTCCAACATACAATATAACATGCTTACCGTATGTTTGTAATGACCCTCTAGGCCAATTCTAGCATTTTCATACTTTTTCTGCATTTAGTGCTTTTGTATAGCTTCCCCAAGTCATTATTGACTTGTTAGGACAGATAGTTTAATTACCAGGAAGTTCATTTAACTTTTAGAGCCGTTTTTCTATTTTGTAACTTTTGTTGTTAAGAATAGGGTCTCAGGCATAAATATAGGTAAACAACCTCGTAGGATAATTTCGACGGTCTCATTAGCACCAGATGATGATTTAGGCAAGGAGGACCGTTGTTTCGGGTCCCAAGGCTTCCAAACTTATTTTAGGCTATTGGGTAGATTTTAGATAAAATGGACCCTTTGCTGTAGGGCACACTTTTTATCAAAGCAACCTCGGATGTAAGTTTAGATGGTGTTGTTGAGTTCAGAATGACGACTTTGGTAAGGTAGAATAGTTTGTTTGCTTTCACGAGATTTTGAATGAATCTCAAGTGCATATCAAAAATTTAGAAAATTAGCAAAATTGCTAGTTCTAAAGCATCTGGTACAGGCAAAAAATAGCCTTTGTGTTTGTGTGGCCTTGGTTGTATTCATAAGGGTCAAGTTTTTAAACCATCGTATTTATAGACTAGCATTCACATTTACATATTGAACGTCTGTCTAGCTAGTCCAACTAAATTTTTTGTGATCGGTGTGGACCAATCACGTTCGTGAAGGTTTGTCTGGGCCAACTCCCGTGTTTGTAATGGGGTCCCACAATCGGTGAGGTGGTTGTGACTATTTTAGCATCATTATCTCATAATTTTTTGATTTACTTTCCACTAAAACTAGTTGTTTAAAGTCTTGTTTCTCTGAATTCCATTGGGACAACGTTAATACAAATTTGTACTCAATTTAGCCTAAATCTTGGGGAAAATGATCCTTGATCTGTAAGGGACACTGTGATGGTTTTAATTTTGTGATTTCACAAGTAATCCCTTGGTGGGACTTTTAGTCTGATTTTTGACCTAGAGCATTTGTATATAATATTGGTATTGATATTCTCATCTTGGTTTGTAGAACCTTATTTTGACAGTGTGGCAGTGGTTAAATTATTCTCAAAAGGGAAAAACTTTAGAGTAGAGGAATATACAAACTTTCAATGGCATCCAGGTAGGATAGGCTTACTTTTCTTCGCTTATACTATGCGTTATTATAGTATTAGTATGGTATTTTGCTAGTTGTGGGTGGGTACTTAGGACCTGATTGTATTTCTAATATTTATTCAACGATTTAGCCATTTAAGGATATTTTTGGTAAAATTCAACCCAATATTTCCTTGTATTAGCCTATGATTAGACTTAGCAATGGTTTTAGAATACTTAGCACCTTGGGAAGGACCTGAAAAATGTAATGACCCTTTAGGTCATTTCCTTATTTTTATGCTTTTTCTGTATTTAAAGCTTTCCTATAGCTACTCTAGGTTATTTATGACTTGCTGAGAGTAACAACTCAGTTATTAAGCATTTATTTGGTTTTGAGAGTCATTTCCCTCTTTTAGAGCTTTTGAAGTTTAAAAATAGGTTTTGGGATAAAATCTCATGTAAACTTCCTTAGATGTCATTTTGTATAGTCTCATCTTCTATAAAAAATAATTTTAGACTAAGGGGACCCTTGGTCTGTGTCTTAAGGCTTTCGGGCTCAATTTGAGCTATTGGATGTAATTTGGCTAAAATGACCCCTTAGGTTGTGGGACCTACTTTTTTTAAAATAACCTCAGGTGGAAATTTTGATGGCATCATTGAGTCTGAAATGCCAAATTTTGTGGGGTAGGTAGTTTATTTGCGTTCATAAGATTTTGAATAACTCCCGAGGCCTTGGTCGGGTATTTACAACTTGCCATAAATTGTTAGTTTCTCAGCACCTGGTGCAGGCCCAGGTTCTTCATCGCTATCTCAATAAGGACCCTCTGTGATCACGAGGGTCCATAATCATAGCCATCATAATTGTGAGACTTGAGGGCTTGCGACCATGCTGAAAAAGGTCATGGGGTTAGGTGAGTTTTTTCATTTCGACCACATGGCTAGGTCATCACGATCTTGATACTCCCATTAGTGAGATGTCGTCACCACATCTTGGGGACCACACGATAGTGACCAGAAGATCTCTGGCAGTATATAAGCATTTCCCATTTATTTTTCAGCATAAGTTAAGTCCCAAAATCACCATTAGAGCTTCTTGAGAGGTCAATGACTCGTAGGATAGTACTATGTGAAGCTGGGATGGGGTTTGAAGCATGGTGGTAATCATTGTGTCATTATGTTCTGGTAAGTTCTTGGTTGAAAATAGCTAATTCTTTATTTTTAATTCTTGTGAATTCAAATGTATTTGGACTATTTTGCGTTCGATTTGATACTGTTTGATCTTGGATTTGGCTATATTAATGTAGCAAATGATCCTTGAACTAGGTGGGATATTATGATGGGTTTAATTTTGTGATTTTATAAGTGCACCCCTCATATGATTATTACTCTAATTTCTGACTTAGAGCATTTATACATAATATGGGTATCAATTTTCTTGTCTCGATACATAGATCATTGCTTAAATAACATGGAATCTCTTAGAGATTTCTCAAAAAGTGAAAGCTTTGATGTAGAGGATTGAACGAGCGTTTGGTGGCGTTTAGGTAGGCTAAGCTTACCATTATCTTAGATTGAGCTTAATTATGGTATTATTGTATCATTATGCTAGTTTTGGGTGGACAATTAGGCATAATTATTATTTTAGCTATTTATGCCTTATTTACTTGGTTAAGTCCACTTTTTGGTAGATTTGATCATGTTCCCCTTAATATGGTGTACTATCATCCTTTAGGACTACAATTAGGGCTTATAGAACCTTGGAATAGGTTTAGGAAGCCTTAGACTAGATCCATGTAGGCTTTTCCTTATGTTGGGTTACCGGGACCCCATAAAGTGCCCCACTTCCTTTTTTAGATAGAATATTTAACATGAAGATCCTCCAGGCTTAGTTGGACTCTATATTGCTACCTTAAGCTATTACTTTGGATTGGGTTTGACTTAGACTTAATTACTTGCCTAGTTAAATTTTTCTTGTGTTGAATAGTAACTAACCCTTGACCTCTCCTCCCTGATCTAAAAATAGAACCCACCGGGCATTAGTAGATTTATCAAGTCAAGAATTATACTTATTGAATAGGTGTAGTAGTGATCGTCTTGACACCTCTGGACTTCCTCTAGTTATTCTATGCTTACATATATAAATATTTGTTTTTTGGTTTAAGCTTGGCGTGTACTCTTTTTTTACTATTATGGATTCTGGTATGATTTTAGAATTGATATGTGAGGATGGTTGGCTTTTGGTTGGATCATCTTCTACAATTATGATTTGTTACTTATGAGATTTGGTTTTAGTCTGACATTAGTCTATGGCTATGATTTGGATGTTCTGGTGTGGATTCTAGTTATTAGTGGGAGTTTTGTTAGTTGTACTTGGTTTTGGTATTGGAAGTTCTATTGGTTTTATATGGATCATTTAGCCTTTTGTTATTATCCACTAATTTTGATTTAAGGCCGGTGTTTGGTCTCTTATTATCATCCATCGAATTGGTTCAACCCTAGTACATATATATATACAGACACACACATATATATACACACATATATACGCTTTTACTATGGATCTAGGATTGGAAAGTTATTTGAGACTCCTATGGATAAAGGTTATTATTGCTTCTTACCTTAGATTTCCTCTTGTTGTATCCACTGGACTTATAGGGGCTTGGTAAGGCTAATTGTCTTCATATGTGCGCCTTCTAGGCTTTTGGAGGACCATTTAGGTTGTAGTTAGTCCTTTTCTTTTATTTTTAAGATACTTATTTCCCTTGTCGTATCTACCTAGTATAGTTGATATTTTTAGTTTTAGCCCTTTCTATTGACCTTAGCTTACATTCAAATATTTTATTTATGCTTTTGTTAAACTTGAGTCAGTCAATGATGCCTATTGAGTACTTGTTGCTTTGGTATTAATGCTACGTTTTTACATCTTTTCTCTAATTTAGATTCGAGTATGAGCCACTAATACTGATGTTTTCCCCGAGCCTTGTTACTTATTTGGAGATGGATTGAGCTTTCTAGATTTTAGAGTTGATCCTCCCCCATCTATTTTAGTTGTAACTTTTGTATTTTTGAGACTATTGTGTATATATGTATATTTTAGATATTCTCTAATACTCTCTCTTAGGTTATAGTGGCTCTTGTATGAACTTTACTAACTCCTGGAAGGGATTTCTTTTGTATATTTCATCTTTTTCCCTCTCTTGAACAACATATTGTATGGGTATATATTTTTGTTTCCACCTATATAATGGTTATTAGTGGTTTCATTTTGTTTACCTTTATCTTCTGCATGCCAGCCCATTATTTGCCTTTCCAAGCTATGGCTTGGCTTAACTACAGGTGGGTTAGAGTAGGTGCCATCATGACCTTGAGAGATTAGGTTGTGATAACTTGGTCTCAAAGACTAGGTTCGCCAATATTTTTGGTATGAGAGCCAATGTTTTGTAGACTCCCACAAATTGGTATAGAGATGTTTGTATCCTATTTTCCAGAGGATGTATGATTTTTTTAGGAAAATCTCTATCTTTTTGGTTTACTTCTATGCGTTATGTCTATATTAGTTTCTAAATTCTTATTTGTTTCACTCTTTCACATATAGTATGGATGTGGGATTCAGTGGTAAAGGATCAAGACCTCGAGCCTATAACTAAAGCACCAATTAGGGGCAAAAGTCAACCCAGAGGTCGACACCAAGCTAGAACAGTAGGCCCAACTTAATATTAAGGTAGGCAGCCATTGCTACATCCTATTATTGCACCCAAGCTAGAGATTCCACTACCACAATAGTAGGTGGGCTAGGGGTATCCCAGGCTCCACCCGAGTTTATATCTTTTTTGGTACTCCATGATGCATTGGTCCAATTTTTGGGTTTAGTTGGTGGTCTACCGATAAATAAGGATTAAACAATAGCCTAATATGGTATGATATAGTGGCACAACTTGCAGTTGCGACTCCTACAGTAGAGGTCTTGTCAGTATCAATTGTTCCGCAACCAACAGTAGCCCAACTAGTTATGACTATGGAGGAGCAGAAGATGCTGGGATGATTTTTTAGATTGACTTCACCTAAGTTTGCTAGGGCCTCAGTAAAGGATGCTTATGAGTTTATTCCCAATTATGAGTAAAGGCTACGTAATTTGGGGTTGGTTAAGTCAGGTAGAGTAGATTATACTATGTATTAGCTAGACAGAGTAGTGAGAAAGTAGTGGAGAGATTATTTTGATTTGAGGCTAGCTAGATCTCTGCCTTTGACTTAGGCTCAGATCTCAAAATATTTCTTGGGGAAGTATATGCCTTACAACATATGTGAGTGCTTGAAAAATGGCTTTTTTGTGTTAAGATAGGGTTTTAAGATCGTGGTGGAGTATGAGGTAAGGCTTTACGAATTATATAGGTATGACACAATGATTCTGCCTACAGAGTATGAAAGGATTAAGTGTTTTGTTAGAAGGTTAATCTACCACTGTGTAGGGCTACTCAAACTTTAATGACTTTGGCAAAGTCCTTTACTAGTATTATTGATCACACTTATACTATCGGGGAGATAGATCATCAGTCCTAATAGGAGAATAATATAAGAACTTGTTATTATGGTAGAACAACTCACGATTTAGAAATTAAGGATTTAAAGTGTCACACCCCAGGTGTTGGCCTCAAAAAATTCTTGAGTATTTACACTCACTGCCCATACTACGACTTTCCCTGTAAGTCGTAAGGTGTCTATATGGGTTATAGGACCTTATTCGTAGGGTGACCAGTAAAGATTCCCTTTATTTCTGTCTTAGCTATAAGTTTTCTCTATGATTTATATGGGTCTATACATGAGTCGTAGTGTACGACTCGTAAGGTAACCAGTGAATGGTCCCTGAGCTACTGTCTTGACTATGACATGTGGTCATAAGTCATAATGTGTCCTCATGAGTCATAAGGTGAGCTTTGGTCACTGGCAACCATTTTTTAACTTTTAATTATGGGCACATTGGATATTTCTCCTCATCCCCATTCATGACCCATGACTTATAACCTATTTAAGGTATCATTATCACTCCAAAAAAAAAAAAAATAACTTCTTAAACTCTCTCAAATTCCCATGATCAAGGAACACTTAGGGTTACCAAGAAATTTATCAATTAGGGCTCTCAGGGGTGATTTCTCTCTACAGCTATGATACTTTAAGTCATGTTACTCTTCCCCAAATATATTTTATTAAAAAATCATGTGTTTTAAATGGTTTAATTGTATGGATTTGAATGTGGGTTTTGATATGGGTTGAGAATTTTAGAATAGTTGATCCTTGAATTGTTTTCCCATGGTTTTCATGAGTTGTTCATGCTTTGAATTGAATGTTTTCAAAAATAATGGGGTGCATGGGTATGATAATTGAAGTGGGGGTCGAGGTATTCCCCAAATTGATGTTTTGAACTTGGAAATTAGTTTTGAATAATTATCTTTCCTCAACCCACTTGTGTAAATGGCTTTGAATTATGGAATTGCCACTTGGTTTGACTTACTCACCAATATTATTGCATGGCATAAATGGTTAAACAATGGACATGTATTTTAAAAGCCTTGTTGGCTATGTTCTTAACTAATGATCAAAGGGGGTCGAGGAATTCCCTCAAGTAAATGGAATTGTGATGTCATAATTATGAACTTGCAAGCTAAATGGTATGATGATACCTATGATGTTCCATAATGTATAATTCCTTGGTTAATGAATGGGTTATGTGAAACTTGTTTTAATTAGCTTTAGTGGGGTTATGTAGAAAAGTTGTGAAGGTATGAGTCTTGAATGACTGATACTGGAAAATCATGTTTGACGGCATAAGGGTTGGTCTTATTGATCATGTGCATGGTTTACACTATAGATATAATTGTATCTAGGATTGACATGCGGTTGGGCATTCCCTGGTCTTCCTTGATACCTCTAGTTCATGCAGCTAACATACACTGGGGCACTTTCAATAGGGGAGCTGAGCCCATATAGCCTGTGGGTGCCTATTTGTGATGGTTGAGCTACATAGTCTAGGCTAATGTTTTACTATCATGCCAAACCTTGTTCCCTATCCCAATATCTATTATATATATGTATGCATCATTGTAAATATGTACATTGAGTTCAAAATTAAAATTTTGACTGGCACTACTTTATCCTTATCCTGAGTTACATACTAGTGCTCACCCTACTAATAATCACCAGACATTGTATCCCAGCATGACACGGGGTTTAGAGGTATTTCTACTTTTCTATGTAGTGATAGGTGATTCCATAGTTTTTTGCATGTCAGCTTGAAATGGTGAGTCTTCTTTCGAAAGGCCAGTTACTTGTTGGTTTAGTATATCATAGATTAATTCCTTTTTTAGTCTTATTTTGGTTATCGTAGGGGGCATGTACTAACTTAGCTTAATGATTGGTATGGTTTAGAGGCTTTGTGAATTACTGTAATTGTGTTGGTTGTTGATATTCTCAAATTCTATTAAGCCTATACTTTTCTATCTTGTTATATGTCCAAAATTCATTTGCAGCTAGGTGTGTTCTATTTTTTTTCTAGGCAATGGGGGTGGTCTCTGTTCCTCGATGGACTTGAGATACTCATCACGGTCAGGCCCTGAGTTAGGTCATGGCAAAGATGTTATCATAGCTGATGTTTAGTATCATTGGGTGTCCAAAAAACTGTGACAAGTAGAGTCTCTTTTATGGGTATGTAGCATGCCACACTTATAAGGTAGGGGCTACAAGGCATTTAGGAATGTTTCCCTTTCTTGTGTTCTTTTTTTGGGCTATAGAGTCTAAGGTCTTTAATCTTCACTAATTTTCATTTGTTTGCATTTTAGATCATGCCTCCATAAAGATCTGATGCTCATGGAAACTCTTCAGTCAAGATGAATGACAATACCGATGGAACTCATCCTGCTTATGAAGAATATACCTGATCTTGGGTCCCTACTTCTGATTACCCTTGTGGAGTTCCATCAGTCTTTACTAGTCCTCCGCGGATTAACAATGATCATGCCCCACTACCAAAGGAGATATTTCTAAGGCTGAGTTTTATCGGTATTTTCATCTATTTACCTATTTGGTGATATTGAAGGGGAGCCTTGGAGTAACTGGTGAAGTTGCTACCATGTTACCAGGAGGTCACGGGTTCAAGCCTTGGAAACAGCCTCTGGCAGAAATACAAGGTAAGGTTACGTACGATATACCCTTATGGTGGGGCCTTTCCCTGGACACCACACATAGCGGTAGCTTTAGTGCACTGGGCTGCCCTTTTTTTACCTATTTGGTGATATCTCAGTCATGTAAGTCTTGTCCTGTTGGTGTTATTATGAGTTTTTCTGAGGTTACTTGAGTTGGGCAGTTCATGAGGTTGAACCCTTTGACCTTTACTGGCTCTAAAGTAGAAGAGGATCCTTAGGGTTTTGTTGATGAGATAGAGAAGATATTTAGGGTGATGTATTCTTCTAACATTGTAGGTGTGGACTTCACCGCATATCAGTTGAAGGATGAGGCCTATTAATGGTATGAGGAGTGAGATCAATTAAGGGGTGATAATACGGAGTTGGCATTATAGGATGAGTTCTCAGGTTCCTTTATAAATCACTTTTTTCCTCAAGAGTTGAGGGAAGATAAAGATGAGGAGTTCGTCACTCTGAAATAGGGTACGATGACTGTGAAAAACTATGCCTTGAAATTTTATCAGTTGTCCCGTTATGCTCTTGGGATAGTGTCAAGCATGAGGTCTAAGATTAGGAAGTTTACTTTGGGCATGTCTCGGGACTTGGTACCAAAGTGGAAGGAAGCCCTGTTGAATAGTGACATGGATATCTCTAGGCTTGAGGTGTATACACAGTAGGTTGAAGATGAAAAAAGAAATAAGCCGAAATCTGAGAGAGGCAAGGTAAAAGGTCCAAGTATTCTAAGCAGGGTGCAGACCAGCAGAATAATGGTAGAGTTGCCTGTCAATGGTCTAAGAAAAAGTGGGGAAATTCTGGTTCTTTTTCTACGATGAGTGCTCCAAATCCTAAGCCATTCGATGATTGCCGCATTCATGACAACATTTGGTTTAAGGAAGAAGGTGTCCAATCTCAGGCCAGTGGGGCCCATCAACTCTATTATATCCTCCTTGTAAATTTTGTGGACAGTTGCACCATGGTTTTTGTGATGAGTGGAGATATAAGTGTTTTAGGTATGGCCAGCCTTTCCATATTAAGAGGAACTATCCCTTAGGAAATGTTGCTATTAGGGATAATAAAATCCTGGTTGCTACTTTAACTCCTGGACCAAAAGGTGCTACCTTAGGTACCGGTACTAGCCGGAATCATTTGTATGCCCTTGCCACCCGTCAGGATTCTGAGGCATATCCTGATGTTGGTATTGGTATGCAAGAACTTTTCTCTCATGATGTATACTGTCTTCATGATCCTGGGTTTACCCTTTCTTGTATGGCTATTTATTTTGGTTTTGGTCCTGAGTGTATTCCTGATCCCATTTCTATGTCTATCCCGGTGGGTGATTCTGTTATGGCTAAGAGAGTCTATAGGGGTTGTGTGGTAGGGAGATGTTGGTGGATTTGATAAAATTTGAGATGTTAGATTTTGATGTTATCTTGGGGATGGTTTAGATCCATTTGTCCTATTCATCTCTTGATTGTAGGACCCGTAGGGTCAGTTTCCACTTCTCAAATGAACCAGTGATTGAGTAGGAAGGGAGTTCCCTAGTGCCTAAGAGAAGGTTCATTTTTTATCTAAGAGCTTGGAAATTGATTTCCAAGGGGTGTCTGTGTCACCACGTTTGGGTTAAACATTCTACTTCTGAGGGTCTTTCTTTGTTATCTATCCCTGTAGTCAACAAGTTTCCCGAAGTGTTTCATGATGATCTTCCTAAAGTCCCTCCCGATAGGGAAATTGATTTTATGATTGATTTTCACCCAGACACGCGTTCTATCTCTATCCCTTCCTAGAGAATGGCTCCAACTAAGTTGAAAAAATTTAAGGATCAGCTTAAAGATCTTCTTGATAATGGTTTTATTTGCCCTAGTATTTCCCCGAGGGGTGCTTCTGTGCTCTTCATACGTAAAAAGGATGGTTCCTTATGGATATGTATAGATTACCGCCAGTAGAATAAGGTGACAGTGAAGAATAGGTATCCTCTTCCTAGGATTGAAGATCTCTTTAACCAGCTTCAGGGTGCTTAGTACTTTTCAGAGATTGATCTTTGGTTGGGTTACCACCAGTTAGAGATTAAGGAGGCGAATATCCCTAAGACTACTTTCCATACCTGATATGGTTATTTTGACTTTTTGGTGGTCCTTTGTTTTGACTAATGCCTTGATGACATTAATGGACTTTATGTACCAGGTACTCCATTAGTTTCTAGACTTATTTGTTATTATTTTTAATGATGACATATTGGTGTATTCAAAAAGTGAGGAGATTCATGCCAATCACTTCTGTATAGTGTTGCAAACCCTTTAGGATTAGTGTTTGTATGCTAAGTTTTTAAAGTGAGAGTTCTGATTTAATGATGTCACTTTTTTGGGTCATGTTGTTTCTCTTGAGGAGTTCATGGTGGATATACAAAAAGTTGTGGTGGTTAAGAAGTGTCCTAGACCTACGACTCCAACCAATATTTGGAGCTTCTTGGGTTTGTCGGATATTACAGGAGGTTTGTGGAGAGTTTCTCTTTGATTGCTCCTCCATTGACTAGATTGACTCAGAAAAAGGTAAAGTTTCGGTGGTCAAATGTTTGTGAGGTTATCTTTGAGAAGTTAAATGATAAGTTAACTTTTTCTCTTGTTTTGACCCTTTCCAAGGGTACTGATGGTTTCGTTGTTTATTTTATCCATCCCATGTGGGACTTGGTTGTGTGTTAATAAGGCAGGGAAAGATTGCAGCATATGCTTCTAGGCAGTTGAAGGTGCATGAGAAGAACTATCTGAATCATGATTTAGAGTTTTTAGTTGTGGTCTTTTCTTTGAAGATTTGGTGGCATTAGCTGCATGGGGTTTATGTTGACATCTTCACAGACCATAAGAGTTTGCAGTATATGTTCACCTAGGAGGAGTTGAATCTCAAACAAAGGAGATGTCTTGAGTTACTTAAGGACTATGATATAAGTCTTCATTATCACCCAGGTAAAGCTAATGTCGTTGTTGATTCTCTTAGAAGATTTTCCATGGAAGCTTATCTCATATTGATGAGGAGAAGCAAGAATTAATGAAAGATATTCACCGTCTGGATAATCTTAGAGATCATCTCTTGGACTCTAGGGATGGAGGTGTGATTGTTCAAGAGGTGATGATGTCATCTCTTGGTGTTAAGGTGATGAAGAAACAGGTTTTGGATCCTATTTTGATGCAGGTCAAGCGTGATGTTGGTCAATAGAAGGTCCTAGATTTTGAGATTAGTGGTGATGCTATCTTGAGGTACCAAGGCAGACTGTGTGTTCCCGATGTTGATGGGTTATGAGAAAGGATCTTGACTTAAGCTCAAGAATAAAAGCACAGTGTTCATCCTAGTTTAATGAA
Organism: Capsicum pubescens; assembly: GCA_030864215.1. Classification (NCBI taxonomy): domain Eukaryota; kingdom Viridiplantae; phylum Streptophyta; class Magnoliopsida; order Solanales; family Solanaceae; genus Capsicum; species Capsicum pubescens. Next base: position 135,415,803 of record CM061545.1, on the reverse strand, counting down.
GATGTACCATAACTTGAAGGAGATTTATTGATGGAGTAACATGAAGAGGGATGTGGCAAATTTTGTGGCCAAGTGTATGGTCTGTTAGCAAGTAAAGGTGGAGCACTTGAGGCTCGGTGGTTTATCTCAAGAGATTAAATTGCTCGTGTGGAAATGGGAAGCGATTAATATGCATTTTGTTATCAGTCTTCCGCAGTCTCTCCATCATTTTGATTTGAGTTAGGTCATAGTGGATAGGATGACTAAGTCTGCTAACTTCTTGTCAGTAAAGACTAATTATTCTACAGAGGATTATGCTAAGCTCTTCATTGAGGAGATCATCAAGTTTCATGGTGCGCCTGTCTCTATTATATCTATCATGGTAGGTAGTTTATATCTCACTTTTGGCGCTTATTTCAGAGAGGTTTGGGAACTAAGGTGAACTTTAGCACTACTTTTCATCCTTATATGGATGGTAAAGCAGAGATAATGATTCAGACTTTGGAAGATATGCCAAGGTCTTGTGTGTTTGAGTTTTATGGTAGTTGGGTTGATCATTTTCTTCTCATCGGTGGAATCTACTTGGGAGGCTGAAGAGGACATTAAGTCCAAATATCCATTCTTATTTTCTATTTGGGATAATCATGCTTGAAGTATGTGTATTCCTTGATATCTTTGTTTTCTGCCTTTGTTAAAGGAAAGTGAAATTATGTTTGGTGTCAAATCGTGCTAATGAGTGCCTGGACTCACCATTGAAGGATGAATGATTCGAAGGGGGGATAATATGATACCCCAGGTGTTGGTCTTTGAAAATTCTTGAGTTTTTACACTCACTGCCAAGACTACGACTCTCCCTACAAGTTGTAAGGTGTCTATACGGGTCATAGGACCCTAGTCGTTGGATGACCAATGAAGATTCCCTTTGTTTCTATCTTGGATACGAGTTATCCCTATGAGCCATATGGTCTGTACATGAGTAGTAGTGTATGACTCTTAAGGTAACCAATGAAGGGTCCCTGAGCTAGTGTTTAGACTACGACTCGTGGTGACGAGTCGTAATGTGTCCTCACGAGTCATAGGATGGCCCTTGGTCACTAGCGATCATTATTCATCTTTTAATTAAGAGAACTTTGGACATTTCCCCTCTTCCCCAATCGTTCCCCACGACTTAAAACCCCTTTAGGGTATCATTATCACTCCAAAACAAATCAAAATAACTTCTTAGACTCTCTCAAATTCTCAAGGTCAAGAACACTTAGGGTTTTAACAAAGTTCGTCAATTAGGGCTCTCAAGGGTGATTTCTCCCCATAGTTGTGATACTATTAGGCATGTTACTCTTCCCCGAATCTTATTTTATGAAAATCATTTGTTTCAAATGGTTTAATGTATGGATTTGAATGTGGGTTTTTATATGGGTTGAGAGTTTTAGAATGGCTGATCCTTGAATTGTTTTCCCATGGTTTTCATGAGTTGATCATGCTTTAAGTTGAATGTTTTTCTGAAACTAATGGGGTGCATAGGTATGAGAATTGAAGTAGGGGTGGAAGTATTCCCCAAATTGATGTTTTGATCTTGGAAATTGGTTTTGAATATATGTGTTTCCTCAACCCATTTGTGTAAATGGCTTTGAATAATGGAATTATCACTTGGTTTGACTTAATCACCTATACTATTGTATTGCATAAATTGTTAAACAATGGACCTGGATTTTAAAATCCTTGTTTTCTATGCTTTGAATTAATAAAAAAAAGAGGTCGAGGCATTCCCCAAATTTGATTTGATAAACAAAGGGAGGTCGAGGCATTCCTCCAATTTGATTTAATGAACAAAGTGGGTTGAGGCATTCCCCCAAGTAAAGAGATTTGTGATGGTATAATTATGAGTTTCCAAGCTAAATGGTATGACGATACCTGTGGTGTGCCTCAATGTATAATTCCTGGGTTAATTAATGGGTTATGTAAAACTTATTTTAATTGGGCTTAATAGGGGTTATGTATCTTAGCCGTGAAGGTGTGAGTCTTAAATATCTGATACTAGAAACTCATGTTTGCCAACATGAGGGTTGGTCTTAATTACCGTGTGCATGTTTCACACTATCAATATAATTGTATCTAGGATTGACGTAGGGTTGAGGCATTCTCTGGTCTTCCTTGATACCTCTGGTTCATGCGGCTAACACATAAAGGGCCCTCTCAATAGGGGGAGCCGAACCCATATAGCTCGTGGGTAACTGTTTATGACGGTTGAGATACATATTCTAGGCTAATGTTTTATTATCATGCTAAACCTTGTTCCCTTCCCTTACATCTATTATTTATATATATGCATGAATATGAACATGTACATTGAGTTTTAAATTGAAATTTTTACTTGCACTACTTTATCGTTATCCTGAGTTACATGCTAGTGCTCACACCACTAACCGTCCCCGAACATTGTATCCTCACGTGATGCAGGGTCTGAAGGCACTTCTACTTTCATGTGCAATGATAGGTGATTCCAGAGTTGTTCGCATGTCATCTTGAAGTGGTGAGCCTCCTTCTTCCAGAAAGTCTGTTACTTCTATGTTTAGTATGTCATAGACTAATTCCTTTTTGGAGTCATTTTGGCTATCATCGGGGTTATGTCTCGACTTAGGTTGATGATTAGTATGGTTTAGAGGCTTTGTGGATTACTGTGGTTGGGTTGGTTGTTGATATTCTCATATTCTTTTAATCTTATACTTTTCTATCTTGTTTATGTTCGGAATTCATCCGCTGCTAGGTGTGTTGTGTTCTGTTTGACTAGGAAACAGGGGTGTTCTGCGATCCTTAGTGGACTTAAGATACCCTCCATCACCAGGACTTAGGTCGGGTCTTGACATAAGAATAGGTACACCAACATCAGTTTTATCAACAACAAGGTCATCATTTTAGGCCCGTTCAAGCAACATTATAGATTTTAGTCGGGGGCTAGCCTAGATATAGTATTTCTGGTTGTCAAAGTAGTAATCAACCATTAAGGGGTATTCAGTCAGGGTCATAAGGCCGAGGTGGACATTTTTGTCCGCCCAGACCTTCTAGATAGATTAAAGTTCCCAAGGCTTTTTATAAGTGTGGTGTTGCTAGCTACTTCGCTAGAGAGTGTCCCCTCCATGGGATGTTTCAGACTACCGCTCAAAAATTTTAGCCAATTAATTTAGTACTGCCTCTAGTAGGGGTGGTCCCCTGGTTTCCATAGGTGGTTTTTGGGAAGGTAGGATATGTGGACGAGCAAGAACCCCGTTCGGTAGCAGACAGGGCCATTTGCATGATGCACCTGGTAGGACGAAGGTTGAGGCTTAGGATGTCATCACAGGTATGACTTCAATATGCCATCAACCAACTTCTATTTTATTTGATCTAGCATCTATATTTTTGTATATTTATACTTATTATGCATCACGATTAAGTTGTATTTAGAGTCTTTATTTATGCCACTGTGTGTAGCTACTCCTGTGGATGATTCCTTAGTAGTGGATTAGGTATATAGATTGTGTTTGGTGACCGTTCGAAAGTATGATACCGGGGTAGATATCATTGTGTTAGATATGGTGGATTTCGATGAGATTTTGGGCATGGACTAGTTATCACCCTATTATGCGATCTCGGATTGCTTTGCCAAAACCGTTACCTTAGTCATACATGTATACCCCCAATTATGTAGGAGGGTTCTTTTAGCAACAAACGGGTGGGGATTATTCCTTAAATAGGGCTAGAAGACCGGTATCAAGGGGTTGTGAGTTATTCCTTTCTTATGATCAGGATGACAGTGTTGAGTGTCATTTACATGACTTTGTTCCTGTTGTTTATGACGGCCAGGTCATGATGGCACCTACTATAACCCACTATAAGTAAGCCAACCCATAGTCCGAAACTATTAGTAATGGACTACCAAGAGAAATGAAGGACGAATGTAGAATAAATATAGTTAAAATGCTAAAATATACAAGATAGTCCCAAAACCTCGTGGAATCAATACAAGAGCTTCCAATGTAATTAGTTACAAAATGAAGTATTAAATGAATATAATGATACAACCTATCTCTGATAAATAGCATAGTGATTAGTCTAGTACATAATAGGGAGAGCAGTAATACTCCAAATGTTAACATCTTACCCTAGATCTCCAAACGATAGCTGCTCTGCACGATGCACACAACAGCGAGGAGAACCTGTACTAAGATCAGTAGGCTGCAGAAGTGTAGTATGGGTACCAAACATGTGGTACTCAGTAGGCAACTACTGATTGAGCTTCAAATATAATGCGACTATACATAGCATGCTTGTAAGAATGTAAACTACGCTCAAATATCTAGGAAACTAACATAGTAAAGCTAAGGAGGAAATAAGGATAAACTATCCTATTCTAGGCATACTCAGGAAAAGCACTATACCATATAACTAGCTAATATACAAATAAAGAACTGAAGAAGGATATATATTGGTATAAAAGACCAAGGAATAGATAGACAACATGAATATGTGAAGGATGGGAGGGATATACGATAAAACCATAACTATATATATAAATGTATGTACATTAAAAAGGCTAACTAAAAGGTACAACCCTAAGTAGTCATACTAGCATCTAGAGGCCTCCTAACCATAGTAGGAACTAGTGCCAACATAATCAGGGTCTAAAACCATAATTCCTAACCATGGGATAATCATTCATAGTAAAATAATTGTAAGATAATCAAAAAATCATACCTCGAATCTCAGTACCAGTACAACAATCAACATCTCACAAACTACCCATAATAGCTATAACAATATAAAGTAACCGGGTAATCCAGACAAATAATACCTAAACTAGGCCCCATAACCCAGAAGGTCCAATCAATACACAAAACTTAATGCTAGAAATACTCATCAACTATACCTATGAAAACCACCGTAAGGCTGATAAATATAGGAAAATACTGGTAATAGGCAATGTGTATGAAAGGATGAATGAAATGTGAATCTATAATACCATAACCAATATAATTACCCTAAAGAAACCCAGTGTATACACCTCCTCCAGCTCGACATCTCAAAAAGGTAGGATCTATGGTTACCTTTCTTCTCCAGCGTGATGGCTCAGGGATGAAGGGGCCCCTAGGGTGTTTTGGGGTACCCATAAACATCAACCTAGTCCTATTCTAGGGTATCTAATAACTAACATCGTCATTAGTCTACTCTACCCAATACCATATATACATATATAAATGTATATATATGCAAAGGATAGAACTGTGGCTAAAAGAGTGTATGTCCGTAAATATATTGCCTGGTTAAACTCTGGGAGTAAATCTAATCAATATCATAATTTAAGTTATGGGACCAATAATATATCTAATGTAACCATAAAATCATAATCTGAGAAAACCATTACAATCCACTGAATAATGTAGTAAACATTATACTCAAGGTTCAATCTCAACTCTTCCTAACATGCTAGCAACCTAGGGTAATAGGATCATAGAAGAATAATAAGTATTTCGCCTTATAGGTCAATTACCCTTCTATCCAACAAACTCATAAATAAGGCTAAGACATGGTGTTCTATCCAATATCACATCCTAACATCCCTATCTAACATACAACATATATAATACACCATTTCATGAATCAGAGTAGACAAAAGCATACCTTGATGCCAAACTTCAAATCCTTGAATCGCTCACAAATTGTCTACATTCGCTCTACAATCCTAAAATACTATCATGCTATCAAAATAATCTACATGTTTATAGAAGTAAAATGAGACCTATATTTTTATATTAATGCTTTAGTTGAAATTCAGGTCAAGAATGTTCCCACGGGGTCCGTAAATGGAATCTAAAATTGAATGCATCATGAGGTCCCTCGAAGGACAAGGAATATGTGCTCAAAAGTTCCACAAACGTAGCATCGAGTCTTAGATCAATCCTTATAGTTTAGGAATTTAAGACTTAATTTATAATAATTTAACATGAATTAGGATAGAAATTGAAAAAAGAATTATTGGAAATGACCAAGGAGAGTTAGGCTAGCTTTCCTTAGCTTCAATGGATGATTTCCCACTTTTTTCGCTCTTTTAGCTCTCAATTTGGTGCGAAAATAGTGGAAAATTGGGTGGAGAAAATGGGATCATAAAGGTTATAGGTGATGCTTATTTGGACACCTAGGAGCTAAAGAGCCTATCTCTAAAGTGGAAACACGACTGCTTCAGAGTCTTGCAACAGTAGAGAGTGCCGCTAAAGCGACTCTAAAGCAGGCACCACTTTAGCTGCCATTGACTGCTTAAGAGGACCCCGACCATTAGTCCAGGGCTGCTAAAGCGACCCAGGGGAGATAATGCATTGAGCGATAAAGTGTCCCAATAGGCGCTAAAGCGTTCATATCAGTTGTCATGCACCAATTTTTTACCAAGTCCAAAACAGACTTCGATTGGGTGTTGGTGATTCATTCGGAACCCCATGTACGCAAATAAAATATGCTACCATACCAAATTTGATGTTTCAAACTCAATGGAACCATCAAAACTTTCATCCGAGATAATTTCAACTTAATGTTGGAACCACACCTATAGTTCTATTTTTAAAACAATCTTCCCAATACCACAAAATGAGTCTGAAAGCCTTGAGACCTGAACCATGGATACCCTAGCCTATAATCAATGTTTTGGAGCTGATCGTGCTATCTGAATTCTCATCTGATGTCATCTGCTGGGATCTTTGTTCCGAAACCAACTCCTAAACAACAAAAGTTCTAAGATATAGAAATGAGACTAAAATCCAAATAAACTCTCTGATAATCAAACAGATAGTTCTGACAAGTCATAACTGACTTATAGCCGTTATGGGAACGCTCAAAATGTAAAAAATGCATGAAAATCATGGAAATAACCTAGAGGGTCATTACAATATCTACTACTAAAAGGACTTTTATTCGTAAATGGATAGAAGAAGCATGGAAACTCAAAGAGATGAGGTTTTGGGCCCACATGTTCCGACCATGACTCCCCAGATTACATCTAAGAAGAGATAACACTTCCAAGGGATTTTTGCCATAGGTATCCTTTTTCACCAACTTCCCTTCACTTATCAAGCAACTAAAACTCAACCTCAACTGCCAACTTACCTCCAACTGAATCGAGGAAGGTTGATGTATGCGAATCCAAACCATGAAAAACTGATACCACACTGATACCAGCACAATTAAAGGAAAACTCATCCAAGGCAAAGGAAAACCAAGGAATGACTTATGCAACAAACTCCAATATCCAAACATATCTTTTTTTTGCCCTTTCGAACCTGCTATCCCCTTCAAACCACGAAGAAAGTCACCCGAATCCTACTTGTAAAAATCTATCACATAAACCTTGAAGAACAAAACCTGATCCATTCAAAATACATAATGGCAAGAATGAGAATAAGCCCATAAGGGAACACAAATAGAGATAACTAAGGTCTGCAATCTATGTCGATGCTACAAATGGTTCAGATGACCATCAAAACTGATACTCAAGTATCCAAAGCACAAGCACTCGTCACTAAATGATCTGCTACAGGATATTCCATCAACCAATGATAAAGCGATGTTGAATCCAAATCGCACATACTACTCCTTCTGAGTAGATCATCCAAAAATTCCGACAAAAATTAAAAAATGGGGTCAAAGATGAAGGAACCAATACTATGACAATGGACTATCATCTGAACACCTATCAACCAAAATACATCTAAACTAAAGAAGACTGTATAGGTACACATAAAGTAGGCTTAGCCAACCTAGAGATAAAATCCCAACTGAGACAAATTGACAAACAAAGGTTGTACCTAAGATCTACAACTCCCAACTAAATCTCAATACCAAGGCTGAAGGACCCGATCTCAACTACCTAAACCAAACTCGAAGATAGGTAAGCATCCATACTTCCAATTTATCATAACCTCCAAGCTGCCATTCCAAGGCTTCAAGTCTAAAACTAAGACAACAAGTCTAATCTAAGGCCGAATATCAAACATATCTCTTTTGGATCATTTCAAGGCCAAAATAAAAATATATTTAAAGAACAAAATAACAATAGAGGATAAATCACTGGATGGAAACATAAGTTGTTATGATCTGAACCAAGGCCCTGGCCGCGACGGGTATCCCGAACCGTAAAGGGCCGAGAGACCTCTTAGCATATAATCATAAGCATAATCCATACATAAATCAAAGTGTGGAAGACATAATAATATTCAATGGAGATTCATTTTAATACAAACTATATCAAAAAAATTATGACAATACAATACTAAACTCCCGTCTATGAATCCTCTAATGAAAATTAACTATCTAGAATGGGACAAAGCCCCCGGCTGGACCATAGACTGAAAGACTCAACATATAAGTAAATTCCTATCAAAAGATGGGTGGCTCACCCATTTATGTCATATCCCAATTTTATACTAATGTGATGGACCATGGGACTATACCATAAAACCTGAAATATAGCGGGTCAATACACAAAGGTACTAGTACGAAGAACAATCCCAAAAAAATATACATTTTTATACAACATAGGTGAGAGCATTTCATAAAATCATGTCTGCATAAAATAGTTGAAAAATACATGGGCATAATTTAATGAGCATCAAAACATTTCCTTGAAAACATAACTCAACTCTTTTTCTTACTTCTAAGCTAGATGGTACACCCTATAAGTCTAGTACCCACGGGCTATATGGGTTCTCCATTAACTCGTTGGCCAAGCCCCCACATCCAAGTTTGCTACAAGAATGGGGGTCCTACATACTAGTCTAGTATACCAGTGTCTCTAGGACAAGTATACATTGGTCTTAGACAATTATGTCTCTCGAATCAGCAAAACTCAATTTTTGGCAATAAGCCCTTACACTTAATGCCTTCTTTGGGTAACCATCTAACTCTCTTTAAGCCTATTTTTAGCATTTTAAATCATTCATCTTTCTGAAAAGTGGTCTAGTGTCAAAAGAAATCTATAGTCTAATCTGGTTTGAGTCTGTTATGGCATTTCTCTGATTTGGTATCGTCACACCAAGACTTTCAAGTTAAATCTATACATAAGACATATCATGATGTACCTTTGATTTTTTATCCGATTAGATAATTTTTCCACCAAAACCTTTAAACAATACCAGAGAGTTCTTATTTCAAAACATGTGAAAACCTTTTCAAAGTTTCTCTTTTTTCAATACTTTAACACATGATGGACAATTTCATTATGGCAGTGCATGCACTTCTTTCAATTATCACATTGAATATTTATAAATAAGAAAACACTTTCTCTTCAATTCATAACCAATATCAAGTCTATAACAATAGTAAAACATTTATCTCATTCTTCAACTCATGAAATTAAATAACCCATAACATGTGAAATCAAGAGGTATCATAACAAGAGAGGGGTTTCATAATTCATGCTCATGATTGAACTTTGTAAAACTAAAAACATATATGTATATGTGGTTATAGTTAAATTCTACAAAAAGGGGTTCGAGAAAAATGTCTACTTTTATCTAAACAAGTTCACAATACATGCTATTCAAAATAATGTCAAAACCCTCTTTGTAAATATCTTTATATATCTTTAAACTTGATAAAAACCATAAAACTTATGCCCGAGGAGTTTAGGATAGTCCCACTTACCTTTTAACAAAGAGAAATCAAAGAGAACGTCAAGAAATTAGACCCCCGAAGCTTGAATTCCTTAACCCTAGGTAGTTTCTCCCCTTTTTGGTTTAGGGAAGATAATTTGGGGATTTTGAAGAGGAAAATAACGTGTATAGGGGTTTTAATTCATCTATAAGTGTTTATGGACTGTTATGGGACGTGAAAGGACCTTATTGCCCTTAGATCACACAAAGACGGAGCCCCTGCGCCTCTATGCATTGGTTAGATATGCCCAGTTTATGGCCTATCCCCAAAGTGGGTGGTGCGTAGGCTATGCCCTAGATCCTAATTGGGTGGAACCTAGGCTATAGCCTAGCCTGGAGAGTGTATCAATTAAACACTAATTACTTATTACTCCAGACTCGAATTAATGAACGGTCAGGGGCATTGGAAAGAAGACTCAGAGGGATTTAATTTGATATATAGTAGGCCACATTAATCTATATTTAGTAGGAGAAACAGTCGCTGGAAGCTTACCCATGCAAAATTGTTAACTAAAAATAATCGATAGGAAAGTGCTCAACTTAACTTTTGAGCTAGGAGATTTTTGTGGTGTATATTCATCTCCAAGGATGTTTATAGACTAAGAAAGTATTAATCACACTTATTTCTTACTAGAAACTATTGGATTCAGGTCTATATACATCAGAAAGACGGTTCAACTTTAGCCCAAAAGTGTGGGGTGTTACACAAGTAATCCATTCTATATCTCTTATAGAGCGTGAACCACCAAACCATACTCAAGAACTCACCAAGACTGCAAACTATACCAGTAATAGCCAAAACTCTAGCAATTCAGAGAAATACACCTCTAGCTGGAAACTGGTCAATGTAGTACACCACTTCATCAATGAATACTTAACTACCAACTTAGGAAGCGATCATAGGAAAGATTACCTATCTCCATCTCTCTCAACTTTGCGAAGACATAAACCACATTACGGTAAGAATAGACTATCCAACTACACACTAATACAAAGATCAAACTGTCACCAAGAAACAAACCCAACAAACCTAACAGACTAATCAAAGACCTCTCTACATCAACACCAAGACCACTATCGAGGAATGAGCTAGTCAAATCAAATAAATGAAACCTAAACTAGTTAACCTCGGATATAAGTTACATAGAGAGGGATAGCCAATGCTAAAACCTTCACAACTCAAGAAGCAAGTCCAAGAATCACAAACCCAAAAATTGACAATATAGCCAATTGATATCTCTAAAACCATAACAGAACCACAGAAGGCTAAGTTACCTTTATTGCCATAGCCTACTTAACAACTAGTCTAACCTTGCAAATAGAAGAAGAAAATAACCAACCTCATCGTACTAAAAGAGAGAAATTATCCAACCAAGCTAACCGCCCAAGCCAACAAATAAAAACCGCAAGGAAATAAAATTCTTACTAGATACTGGTAGTCTAGTCATCTACAAAGTCAGGATCGATAAACATCAAATAATTACACTAATAATAACAGTAATTAATACATCAATATAAAAGATAAGTGGTACCTAAAAATAATAATCAGTAACAAATACCACTCTAGGGACACAAGAAGGCTAATATCCAACGGTATATAGGACTCGAACCCAATAGCTCATCCATGGAAAAATATCAATATTGATCCACTCTATCTACTACAAAAGGAAATAATCCATCCGGGTAGTCATATAATCATGAACTCTATATCAAGGCACACAATGCTCGATATAAACCTACCAAAGTATACAATCATCAATTGGCATGAGAAATCCAATACATAAAAATAAGAAAGATAAAGGCTAGAAATAAAAGCAAACCTATCACACTAAATCCAAAGTCGCATGCCTGACATGATCGAGGGAGAACGACTCTCAGAGATTCCAAACTATGATTGAGTGTCTAAATCATCAACTGAGGCACTAAGTATAATGCCTCTAACTGAAGTTGCCCCACTATTATAAGACTGATCTGAATAGGCTGAATGACTAATAATCCCATGCTAGGGACAATCTCTAGACCATTGACCGATCTTTCTATTTTTGTAAAGAACCCCTAAAGCCCTAACCTGGTGAGAAACATAATCTGACCCTAATAGGTTGACCAACCGATGCCGAGGGCACTCTCAACTAAAATGACCATCCTTTCCTCAATCATAAAATACCTCAGGAGTTCTAGGCTTGTGAGGAACATATGTTGACTCAATCTGAACAACCAACTCACTTCTGGGGCATTCTCTAGACCAATGTCCAATCTCATCACAACCAAAACAAGCTTCTAAGAACCTCTGAGATGCTGCCTCTTTTGAAACAAAATGGTTGCCATGGCCTAAAGACCATACCAAATACTCCATATGGTATAATAAGAACTCTACCCACTATGACCATCACTAATCTTAGAGCCACCCATAGTCTGAGATGCTACTTACGTAGAACCTATAGGCTATAATTGAAGATGACTTCTGCTGGTAGGATTTTCTTTCTTGAATGGAATACTAATAGCATTGTACTAATGACACATACTCTTACAACCACATTCATAAGTCACAATAGATTCTCTCTCTATGGACCTTATATGATCAATGATCTAAGAAAAGAAAGACACAACTGCTATCAAGTGCTTTGATGCTAAATGCAATTTCAGTGCTAGTACTCTAATAAATTCACATAGCATGTCATACTCTAAAGGATATAACATTGGAATATGCCTGACCCACTTAAGACAACTAATTTCATACTCTAAAACTGAAAAAAAGCCCTGATGAACACCAACACACCTAATTCTAGCCTGAGAACTACTCGATGAACTGACTATCATCTCTGGTTATAAGGTATCCACAAAAAAACTTGGGATCCCAAATGATGAATCTTAAAAGTCTAAAATAATTATGGGTTGGATCCAAATCCTTTAACTGATGCAGAAGATCTTCGACATTGCTAAGGCAGCACCTATGATGCCTCTCTTCTCTAGCATGATGTCTTACAGATAAAGGGGCACCTAGGGGGTTCAATAGTACCCATACACACTGACCTAGTCTTGAAAAAACACTTCCAATAACCATCATTATCCTCAATCTACTTCGTCCAGTACTAGATATATATTTATATATATATACATTTATATATGTAAATACATAAGTTAGAATGGTGGATAAAAGAGTGTAAGTCTGTAAACTTATTGATCGTGGTAAACTCTCAGACTAAATCATCATAGAAGTGTGGAAAGGTTTAGAATCTCTGTCGATCAATGTAAATAGTAGTTGCAAAACCATGGATCGAAATCTATCTCGGTCTAATATATAAAGCATTATTTTTAGTCTCGAAGGTTCGTAAGTTATTCATTAAGATGGTATGATTCCCGTTATGAAAGAATCCATTTTAAAAATAAAAGTGGGAATAACCCCATTTTTAGTAAAAACAGTAGTAAAACTATATTTTTAGTTGGAATCGTACCATTTATAGTTTTAATGAGCATGAATGTATCGAATCTATCCATGCCATCACCAGTATACAAACAATACAATTATAAGAATCTAAATGTATATAAAGTATGGCCACATCCTTTACAAGGATAAAGCACTTCTAAAAAATCCCACTAATATCATAATCATGGTTGTGGGCCCAATAATATATCTGACGTAATCATAGTATCATAATTCAAGAAAACCATCACAATCCACTAAGTAACATATTATACTCAAGGTTTATTAGTCTCAACCATACCTAACCTTCTAGCAACCTAAAGTAATAGGATCCTAGAATCATATTAAGTATTTAACCCCTGAAAGGTCAATTACCTTTCTAGCCCCCAAACACAAAAAATAGGCTAAGTCATAGTGTTCAACCAACTATCACATCGCAACATCTTTATTGGACATGCAACATATATAACACACCATCTCATAAATTAGAGTAGACGTAAGCCTACCTCAATGTCAAACCACAAATCCTTGAATCACCCATAAATTGTCCGTCTTTGCTCCACAATCAAAAAATGTCATCACACTATCAAAATAGTAATATACATGTTGCCAAAAATAAAATGAGACCTATATTTCTATATTAAGGGTTGAGTCAAAATTTGGTTCAAGAATAGGCTTGTGGGCCCTCAAATGAAATCCAAAATTGAATATGTCATGATGTCCCTAAAAAGACAAGGAATGTATGCTCAAAAGTAGATCACAAAATGAGTGTAAATCAGGTCTCAAATAAACCCTTAAAGTTTAGGAATTTAAGAACAAATTTCTTAGAATTTACCATGAATTAGGATGGAAATTGAAGAGAAAATTAATGAAAAATGACCAAAGAAAGTTAGGCTAGCTTACCTTAGCTTATATGGATGATTTACCACCTTTTACCCTCTTTAAACTCTTAATTTTATGAGAAAATGGTGGAAGAAATAGTGGGAAATTGGGTGGGGAAATGGGATTAAACAAGCTACAGGTGTCTCTTAAGCGGACACTAGGCACTAAAGCACCTACAACTAAATAAGTAACACAACCACTTTAACAGTCTAGAAATAGTAGTGGGTGATGATAAAGCAGCCCCAATGGTGCTAAAGTGGGCACCATATTATCAATTATTGACTGCTTAAGCGGACCCTGTCCATTGGGCCAGGACCGCTAGGGTGACTTATGGGTGCTAAAGTGCTAAAGCGGCCCAATAGGTGCTAAAGCGGTCATATGTAGTGTCATGGACAAGATTTTTACCAAGTCCAAAATGGACTTTGTTTGGGTGCTCAGGATTTGTTTGGAACCCCGTGCGTACAAATAAAATATGCTACCATACTAAATTTGACGTTTCAGACTCAATAAAACCATCAAGACTCTGGAGGCAAGTTCTCCATAATAACATCACAAATATAAGTGAGATAAGACTCACAACCCCTCAGATTAAGTCTCCCAGCCTAAATATAAGACATAATGCCCATCAGCTCATGGATAATAGCTCTCTACCACACAACTTGAGGTATGTTAGGCATAACTAACGTAATGATATTGGTAAAATAACCCACGACCATATATTAATGCGATAACCAGTACATGCCTAGAATTACATCAAAATCCACCAAATCAAACACAATAAGATCAGCATAAGTATCAAACTCTCGAACAATTACAACACATAATTTATAAACCCAATCTACTACTAAAAAATCACCCATGGGAGTGGATACACATAATGGCAAAGGTAATTAATCCTAAGATAACTCTAGCTGTGGGGAATAATAAGTAGATACATGAATAAGTGGATCCCATATTAAATAAAGCAAAACCAGACTGATGGCATATCAAGATTGTACCTATGATAACAACATATGAAGACTCAGCCTTATGTCTAGCATGTACGGCATACAACTGACCACGCACACTACCTGTCTGGACTCTTGACTGATCTCTTGTCCTACTTACCTAAGAACCTCTACAAGCACTTTGGGTACCATACCAATGATTGTGCACACTACCTCTAGCTGGGGATATACCATTATAATTGTTGGAACACTCTAAGCTAAAGGAACCATTACTTCAAGACTGGGGCACTCTGTCGATAAATAGCCAAAAGACCTACAACCACAACATGCCCCATGCATTGTACTTAAACCAGAAGATTTGGCTAACCTAAAATAACCACCACGACTAGAATTAGAAAAAGACAAATAACTCAAAGGTTGACTACTACCCTGTCTAGGATGATCATAATAAATACACTTTCCTCCATTAGTAATCTAAAATATGGCTTGAGCGGGCCTACTAGATTGACCATGATATTTATATGGTTGACGCAGAGGGTACCTACTCTGAGAACCACTCCTTGAACCATGGACACTATGGATCATATTGAAACCACCTTAATATTGCTACTTCTTATCTCTTCCTCTATGGACTCATAAC
This sequence comes from Capsicum pubescens, assembly GCA_030864215.1. NCBI lineage: Eukaryota > Viridiplantae > Streptophyta > Magnoliopsida > Solanales > Solanaceae > Capsicum > Capsicum pubescens. The sequence goes on along the minus strand of CM061545.1, from coordinate 135,400,263 downwards.
ATATCTCCTCTATAACCTAAGCATGATTATAAACCTAATAAAAAAATCTACCTGCAATAGTCAAACTCTAAGTCGATATGCAAAAAAGGAGTTTCAATCTTCGAACAAAGTAATTTACACTCTCAAACTCAACAGTTAGAGTAGAAGTTGTATGCCTAGATAACTCATGAAATCGAGCCTCATACTCTATAAAAAATATGTATCCCTGCTCTAACCTTGAGAAAAAATCTCTCAGATGATCCCTAAGACTACAAGGCATATAATTCTCCGAGAAGATCTCAGAGAACTGAGTCCATGTCAATGGGAAAGATTTTGGCCTAGAATCAAGATGACCTCTCCACCAATGTCAAGCTACTAAGTCCAACTAAAAATAGTATAATCCACACCACGAGTCTTAACTAGGCTAAAACTATGGAGTTTATCCTCACAAACAATCAATAACTGACAAACATCCTTGCTCGGTGCACCAGAAAACCTAGGCAAAGCCAATCTTAAGAATTTACACAAAATATTCTTCTCTTTAATTAACATAGTAGGCTTGGAAACTATCAACTCAGCAACCACTGGTTCATGAAGGACCTCAACATTAGGAGTCATAAGTACAGGCCTCACTTTCGCCTTAGTACCACTCTGATCCACAGATTGTGCACCATCAGGTGGTGCCCTACAAACTAATCCCAAGAGTTAAACAAATACATCCCTGAGAACTAAAGAAGAAATAAATCTTAATGGATCCTGGGCTGGTCCTTGACTCACTATTTGTTGGGGCAAAAGAACCTCTGGATTGGGAGAAGGAATAGAGTCTTATGAAGTCCCCCTATTCTGGACCCAATTTAGGGATACATCTCTAGGTTCTCTTAAACCTTTTTGTCATTCACAAATATTAATAGGATCACTAGGCTCAGGATCATAATCCTCATCTCATGTAGAAATAGGACGTGTCGTAGCCATCTGCAAGAGAGTGAAACCAAAGGAAATATTTAGAAACCAACTCAGACTCTTAGAATGAAATGAGTGAAAAAATTAATGAACTTCTAAGAATATCTGATAGCCTCCCAAAGATAAGAAATGGAATTTATCATTCCAATCTGCAAGACTCTACTAGACACTTGCTCTTATGCTAACAATACTGGTGAACCTTGACTCTAATTTAAATGAACCCCAACCATTGGGTTAGGGTCGATAAAGTGGCCCAAAAGGTGCTAAAGCGGTCATATCAGGTGTCATACACCAAATTTTTACCAAGTCCAAGATGAACTTCGATTGTCTTCTAAAGATTCGTTCAAAACCCCGCCTGTGCAAACAAAATATGATACCATACAAAATTAAACAATCTATACTCAACGAAACCATCAAAACTTTCATCCGAGATCGTTTGACTAAATGTGAAGACCACACTAATAGTTTCATTTTTCACACATTTCTTCTAATATCCCAGAACAAATTTGGAATCCTTGAAACCTAACCCAAGGGTCCCTTATCCTAAAATCAATGTTCTGAAGTTGATCACACTATCAAAATTCTCAGTTGATGTCATCTCTTAGGAGTATTAATTTGAGACTAATTCCTAAATAGTGAAATCTCCAAAATAAAGAAAGGAGCCTAAAGTCCAAATAAACTATTTGAGAACCAAATCGATAGTTTTAAGAAGTCATAATGACTTATAGCCTCTATGGGAAAGATCAAAATATCAGAAATGCATTCAAATGACCTAAAGGGTCATTAGAACTTTCCTGTTGTATTTCTTATCGATGTACCTGGCCTTCATCCAAAGTGTGATATAAAGTTTTCTATTCACCTCGAGTTCGGCACCTGACCTATTTCTATGGCTCCTTACCATATGACTTCTGTTAAGCTAAATAAAAATATATTTAGCTTTAGGATATTTTGGGTAAGGGTTTTATCAGAATGAATATATCTTCTGAGTGTGATCCAATTCTATTTGTGAATAAGAGAGATTATTATATGCATAGATGTATCGATTAAGGCAGTAGAATAAGGTGATAATGAAAAATAATTATCCTATGCCTCGTATCAAAGATTTATTTAACCAGCGTCAGGGTATGGTAGTGTTTTATATGATTGATTTGAGGTATGTCTACCATCAGTTGAGAATCAAGATTGAGGACAACCCTAAGATAGCCTTCAAGACTCATTTCAGCTGTTACGAGTTCCTGGTGATGTTTTATGGATTGATCAAATACCCAAAAACATTTATTAGTTGATGAACTATATTTTGTTACCTTCTTTAGAATTTTTTATGACCAGATTTATCGATAATATCCTTGTGTATTCAAGAAGTAGGGAGGAGTATGAGCAATATTTAAGGAATATGCTCAACACGTTAAGATATCATCAGGTTTATGCCAAATTCTCATAGTGTGAGTTCTTGCTTAATTTGGTTGCTTTATTGCGGAACGTGATATCCAAGAATGGTATTATAATGGACCCAAAAGATATTAAGGTTATTCATGATTTTGATAGGCTTATGCCTCCTACTAAGGTTCATAGTTTATTAGGTTAGCATTCTACTACAAGCAGTTCTTTATGATTTTTTCAAACATTGCAGGCCCAATGACTAAAGTGACTAGTAAGGAGGTCTTATTTCAATGATTTGTGAATTGTAAGGCAATCTTATTAAGCTTAAGGACTTTCTCAGTTTAGCTCCTTTTTTAACTCTTCCATTTTAGGGTTAGGGTTCAACATTTGTTGTGATGCTTATGGTATGTTAGTTTTTGGTGTGTTATAATGCAGTGGGGTTATGTTATTTCTTATTCATTGAGGAAATTGTAGGTGCATGAGAACAAGCACCTCACATATAATTTGGATTTGGAAATAATAGTTTTTTCACTTAAGATTTAAAGGCATTACTTGTATGGTGCTCGTTGCGAGATTTTACTGACCACCATAGTCTTTGATATATTATGAAGTAAAGAAAGCTTAATTTGAGGCAAAATATAAGGATTGATTTGATGAAGGACTATGATATCTCTATTTTATATGATCCTAGCAAGGCAAGTATTATGGCAGACGCCTTAAGACAAAAATCAATTAGTATGGGTAGCTTAGCCTCTATGTCAATTTCTCAACTATCGTTGGTTTTGACATCCAGTCCTTAGCCAACATAATTGTTCGTCTTAACATTTCCAACTTATGAGTATTCTTACTAGTGTTGAGCTATCAACCTTGTCAAAGAAAATTTAGTATCGCCAGTTTGAGAATAGCAAACTTTGTGGAATTTGAGATCAGGTGATAAGGGGTGAGTCCAAGATAGCTACCTTATATTTGAAAGGTATTCTAAGATTTGATAATTCCATTTTTGTTTCTTGGGTTTGATATTTGATTTAGATGATAATTTTGGAGGCTCAAAGCTCCAAATATTTTATTCACCCTAGGACAACTAAAATGTATATGGATTTGAGGTAGTATTACTAGTGGAGCAATATGTATAGAGATATAGCAGAGTTTGTGTCTTGGTGCCAATGTTTTTAGTAGGTGAAGGCCAAACATCAAAGACCTAGTAGATTTCTTTAGAGGCTACCCGTTCCTAAGTAGGAATAGGAGTGGGTCACTATGGATTTTGTAGGTTTTTTGCCTAGCACTTCTTATTGTTTTGAAAGCATTTGCGTCATCATACATTGATTGACCAAGTATGCCAATTTTATTCTTATTCAAACTTTCTTTAGTGTCGAGACATTGGCGCATATCTATATTCAAGAGGTGGTTTACCTTTATGGAGTGCCCATGTCTATTATTTTAGATCGAGGCTAATAGTTCACTTCTAGCTTCTGGAGGATATTTCAAAAAAAGTTGGGTACCTGATGTTGGGTGTATTTACACGCCTAAACACCATAATTTACCCATGTTATAGCTAAGTTTTGAGGATAAAATATAAAATTCCTGCACTTTTAGTCCATTTTCCTGTAAGTGAGCTAACCTATGTGATTAGCATGTTTTCAGGTATTAATGATGAAGATTTCAGCACTTTGTGGACTTTTGGGCAGCAAAGGAAAACTTCACAGAAGAGGGAAGGCAGCTTTTGGAAGCTTATGGACTGAATGTGATGCATGGAGAAATTGTCCTGGGCAAAAGCAGTATTTTCAAATACTTAGGGGTGCAACAGTAACTTAATAGGACTAGGACAAGGATGTTATAAAAACCCTATTTGCTGAATTTTTCAGCATTCATTTGAATGCATGCATTTTTAATTCATTGCTTTGAGAATTCAGTCGACACTTTTTATTCAGTTTACAGATTTTGTAACTTTAACAGAGAGAAACACGTTACATATTTGAGGAAGTCGGCTAAGAGGAAAAACGTCATCCCTCTTTGACGTTAAAAACATCCTCTCGCGACGATTGTTCTAGTTTTGGTATGATGATGATGATGTCTTCGTTGTTTTCCTTTACAATCATGAGTAGCTAAACTTCTCTGTTAGGGTTATGGAAGCCTTTTGATATACTATCTATTACTATGAGTTTGTGAATTCTTGATGTGTACGCTACTTATATCATTACTCTCTTCATTTTAATTTAATTCTCGTGGTTGCAAACATAGAGAATACACCATTGTAGCATTAACTTGTTCGAGAGAAAAGTTAAATGTTTGGAAAAGAGAGTGTGACATGGAAATAGGGCTACCAACCCCTATTCACACGTTAGTGCCGTAACTAGATTAACCTCTTGGAGAGTTCGTACCGCTAGTTATACGCTTTAAGCTCGAGAGAGTTAAAGTGAAATAATCCTTGATGGTTGAGAAACACTAGGATTTACCATTAGAATACGAATCTCTATAAGTGCATGCATGTCTGAATTCCGCATTACTCATAGTTAATAGATAAGTAGAGCTCATAAGGTGAACATAACCCTAATGTATTTTTCTCTGTGATTAAATCTTACTAAACAAAGCATTCTGTTGTTACTTTGATAGCATTAATTCACGCCACAATCCAATCCCCCATTTTCCATGGAATTTTCGATCAACAGTCTACTAATAATTGCAACACTTAGTGACTAAGTATTCCCTGTGGAATTCGACACCCAACCCAGTTGGGTTCTATATTTGACAGCGACCGCTTACACTCTTACGAGAGATATAGTTTGGGCGTTATCAAATTTTGGCGCCGTTGCCGGGGAATACGGTTGTCAACTAAGTTTGTGATAGTTACTAGACCCTTTGGTCAAAGATTCTCGAATTTTACTTTTAGTTGTTGTTTTTGTTTTATTCAGGGTCTGTTGAGTGCATGCCAAATACTCGTAGTTCTAGTCAACTATTATTACCCATAAATCATGAACCTCAACTTATTGGCAGAATGGATGCACAGCGTGATATTGATAGAAGGGCGGCTCAACAGGAGCAGGCTAGATTAGCTGCACTGGCAGCTGCTCAAGTACATCAACAAAATATTAATAACCCAGGGCGAGCAACAAATCCTGATGATGAGGACCTGGGTGATGATGAGTTACTGAATCCTAGGCGTACTGATGAGGTGACGGCACCTATGCATAGGAGGGAACGTCAAGCTAGAATGAGATCTGATCGCCGAGCTGTGCAGGCTTCTTTTGATAATGATGATGATGATCTGGATGGAGCTGGTGCCACAGGGGCTATTATTCCTCCACCCTTAGCACCTGGAGCTAAGTTCAATATCACTAGCACCATGATTCAGTTATTGCAGCTCAAGGGGTTATTTGGTGGACTCGCAGGCAATGATCCGAATATGCATCTGATCAACTTTATTTCAATATGCAAGGCGTTTGACAATCTAGGAGTTGGGCAGAATGCAATTCGGCTGCGCTTATTTCCATTGTCTCTGTCTGGGGAGGCAACTCTATGGTTGAATGGGCTAACTCCTGATTCTATTACTAATTGGAGGCAACTGAAAGACGCTTTCCTAGAAAAATTCTTTCCGCCATCCAAGAGAGCCCAATTACGGGATGAGATCAGCAACTTTCGACAGCTTCCAACTAAAGCTCTTCACGAAACATGGGAGAGGTTCAAGAAGAAGCTTATGCGGTGCCCAAACCATCAGATGACGAATATCCACTTGATGGAAATATTATACAGGGTTTTGAACTCGGTGACAAAGCCAGTGGTTGATAATGCTGCAGGAGAGTCATTCATGGACCTTACTTTTATTGAGGCAAGTGATATGTTGGATCGTATGATAAAGCAGAGTAGAGCTTGGCATACCAGGGATTCTAAGGTAGCGAGCTCTACTGTATCTATTGGCATGACTGCAGAGCAAAGACGAAGAGTAGAGGAACGTGACCAGGATATGGGTCACATGAAAACACAGATGGATCTTCTTACCAAGCATTTATTATCAGGGAAGACCAAAAAAGTCAAGGCTGTGGTGTCACAGGGAAGAGATGAATCAGACTCTGAGGAGGAAGCAAATTATTTAAATAATCAGAGGGGTTTCCGAGGCAATGCCCAAGGAAACCAAGGTCGGAACTATTATGATAAATCTGGATACAAGGACCGTGATCAAGGTGGTTGGAAGAATAAGACTGACAGGAGTGGTTTGTATGTTCCTCCTGGAAACCGTGAGGCTGTGGCTTCTGGTTCTGGAAAGATATCCATGGATGATATGATGGATAAGTTGTTGAAAGGGGTGGAGGCAACCAATATAGGCGCTACTGAGGTAAAGAATGATTTGTCATCAATAAATCAATTGGTTGATTCGCATTCTACCGTGATAAAATAGCTGGAGCAACAATTGAGTCAACTATCAGCGACATTCAATCAAAGAAAGGCTGGCACCTTACCTAGAGACACTATGCAAAACCCAAGGAATGATGGATCATGTATGGCTATTACTACCAGGAGTGGTAAAGCATTGGAAAATCCATCCAAAAGCAAGCAGGTGATTGATGATATAACAGATAATGTTATTGATGCAGAATGTGAAGATGCCGTAGAAGCTGAAGATAGTGTCCCTGACGTTACTCCTAGACGTCTGCAGCCTGAAAAGATCGACAATCGAAAGCAAGATAAAAAAGAAGTGGCGGAGAAAACTATTCCCCTTCCACCACCACCTTTTCCTCAGAGACTGAAGAAGAAAGCTGATGACACCAGGTTCAGTAAATTCATGACTATGTTGAAGCAGCTGACTATTAATGTTCCTTTGGTGGAGGCGCTAGAGCAGATGCCCGGATACGCTAAATTCATGAAGGATATTTTTACAAAGAAGCGGGCAGCAAGCTGTGAGCTGGCAGATAATGTTCATCATTGCAGTGCAATCGCTACAAGATCGTTAGTTCAAAAGAAGGCAGATCCTGGTGCTTTCACTATTCCTTGCACGGTTGGATCTTTGGATTTTGCTAAGGCATTGTGCGATTTGGGAGCTAGCATTAATTTGATGCCACTATCTATTTACAGAAAGTTGGGGTTGGGTGATCCTACACCAACCAATATGTGGTTCGTGATGGCAGATAGGTTGGTAAAACGACCTGTTGGTATCTTATATGATGTATTGGTGAAGGTTTCCACCTTCATCTTTCCTGCAGACTTTGTTATTTTGGATTGCGAGGTAGATTCTGAAGTTCCCATAATCTTGGGGCGTCATTTCCTTGCAACAGGAAATGTGCTTATTGATCTAAGAGCTAATGAGCTTTTATTTCGGATGAATGACGAAGTGGTCCATTTTGATGTATGCAAATCAATGAAGCAGCCTAAAGATATGAATGTGTTCTCTGTAGCTGATGTTTACTGTAATGATGAGAAAGAATTATCTGTAGAGAAACAGCTTATTATCGATCCATTGGCTGCTGTTCTTATAAATTTTGAGTGTAAGGATGTTGAAGAGTATGAAGAAACTATTTGTGCTCTAACAGGAATTGGCTCCTATTCTCATGCTCCTAAGAAGCTGGATCTGGATCTTAAAAATCGCCCTTCACCACCAACAAAGCCATCCATTGAAGAACCACCAGTGCTAGAATTGAAGGAGCTGCCCAGTCACCTGAAATATGCATTTTTGGGAAGTGGTGATACACTTTCGGTTATTATTGTGGCTGATTTAGGTGAGCAGCAGGTTGCGGCTCTTATTTCTATTCTGAGGAGATACAAGAGAGCCATCGGTTGGACTATTGCTGATATTATTGGTATCCCTCCTGGGATATGTATGCACAAGATTCAGTTCGAGGAAAATTGTGTGCCTACCATTGAGCATCAACGACGTTTGAATCCACCCATGCAGGAGGTGGTAAAGAAAGAAATTATTAAGTGGTTAGATGCTGGGGTAGTATATCCAATCTCCGACAGTAAGTGGGTAAGTTCGGTACAGTGTATGCCTAAGAAAGGGGGCATGACGGTAGTTGCGAATGAAAAGAATGAGATGATTCCACTCAGACCTGTCACAGGGTGGAGAGTGTATATGGACTACCGGAAGCTGAATTTGTGGACGCTAAAGGATCACTTCCCAATGCCATTCATGGACCAAATGCTTGATCGATTGGCAGGGAAGGGATGGTTTTGTTTCTTAGATGGTTATTCCGGTTATAACCAGATTTGTATTGCTTCTGAGGATCAAGAGAAGACCACTTTTACATGCCCATATGGTACGTTTGCCTTCAAATGTATGCCATTTGGGTTATGTAATGCACCTTCCACTTTTCAGCGTTGTATGATATCTATTTTTTCTGATATGGTTGAAGACACCTTGGAGGTGTTCATGGACGATTTTTCAGTTGTGGGTGAATCGTTTGAATCGTGCTTGGCGAATCTGAGTATGGAGTTATAGAGATGTGTTGAGTTCAACTTTGTGCTAAACTGGGAGAAGTGCCATTTTATGGTTAAGGAAGGCATTGTTCCTGGGCACAAAGTCTCCGAAAGAGGAATTGAGGTTGATCGAGCCAAAATTGAAGTTATCGAGAAACTACCACCTCCAATTTCTATAAAGGGAGTTCGTAGTTTCCTCGGTCATGCAGGTTTTTATCAAAAGTTTATCATAGACTTCTCCAAGATTGCTAGTCCATTATGCAAACTCTTGGAGAAGGATGCAAAGTTTGACTTCGGTGAAGATTGCTTGAAGGCATTTGAATGCCTCAAAGGGAAGCTAGTTGAGGCTCCTATTATTGTAGCACCCGATTGGTCTCTACCGTTTGAAGCAATGTGTGATGCAAGTGGGGTAGCTTTGGGTGCTGTACTTGGTCAGAAAAGAGAAAGTCTATTTCATCCAATATACTATACGAGCAAGGCCTTGAATGGAGCCCAGAAGAACTATACCGTCACGAAACAAGAGCTTCTAGCAGTTGTTTATGCTTTGAAAAGTTCTGTGCTTACTTGTTGGGATCCAAAGTGGTGGTTCATACAGATCATGCGGCTCTGAGATATTTAATGGCAAAGAAAGATGCTAAGCCAAGACTAATTCGTTGGGTGTTATTGCTTCAAGAATTTGATTTCGAGGTAAAGGATAGAAAAGGTTGCGAAAACTAAGTAGCTGATCATTTATCTAGACTTGAGAGTGCTCACATAGCGCAACCCGACCTTGAGATTGATGATGCATTTCCCGACGAAGAGATCCTAGCCGCTATGGTGGAAGACTTACCGTGGTATGCAGACTTTGCGAACTACATGGTAAGTAAAGTGATGCCTGAGAATCTCTTCTTTCATCAAAAGAGAAAGTTCATGCATGATGTGAAACACTACTACTAGGATGAACCGTATCTTTTTCGACGATGTGCTGATGGTGTTATTAGGCGATGCATATCTAATGTGGAGGTGCCTAGCATATTGGAAGCAAGTCATGCTTCCCAAGTTGGGGGTCACCATGCAGGTGATCGGACAACCAGGAAGGTATTGCAAAGCGGCTATTATTGGCCTTCATTATTCAAGAATGCTTACGATTTTGTGAGAAGATGTGATCAGTGTCAGAGGCAAGGCTCTATCTCGAAGCACCATGAGATGCCCATGTCTAAAATTCTTGAAGTGGAGCTATTTGATGTATGGGGTATTGATTTCATGGGCCCATTTGTGAGTTTGTTTGGGATGAAATATATCCTAGTTGCTGTGGATTATGTATCCAAATGGGTCAAAGCGGTAGCGCTGGCTGATAATGAAGGTAAGCGTGTTGTAGCATTCTTAAAGAGAAATATCATCTCTCGTTTTGGGGTACCACGTACCATCATAAGCGATGGAGGATCACACTTTTGTAACAAGCTGTTCAAAGCCGTATTGGTGAAGTATGGGTTCAAGTAACATAAGGTAGCTACACCTTACCACCCACACACTAGTGGGCAGGTAGAGGTTTCTAATCGAGAGATCAAGCTGATCCTTGCTAAGACTGTAAATGCTAGTTGGAAGGATTGGTCCCGAAAGCTGGATGATGCCTTATGGGCTTATAGGAATGCATTCAAGACACCAGTTGGCATGTCCCCGTACCAACTAGTTTATGGAAAGGCTTGTCACTTGCCGATTGAGCTCGAACATAAAGCATTGTGGGCATTGAAGAGGCTTAACCTGAATTGGGATGATGCTATTAATCTGAGATTGGAACAGCTGAATGAGATGGATGAATTCTGTCTACATGCGTATGAAAGGGCAGACCTCTACAAGGAACGGATAAAAAATTACCATGATCGGCGGATTATCCAAAGAAACTTTCAGAAGGGTGATATGGTACTTCTTTTCAACTCCAGACTGAAGCTATTTCCAGGTAAGTTGAAGTCTAAATGGTCTGGTCCATTCAGAATTAGCCAAGTCTACTCGTCTAGAGTAGTAGAGTTAGAAGACAAAAATGGTGGTGTCTTCAAGGTGAATGGCCAACGTGTGAAGCCATATATCGGTCCTCTTGACTCGATAAAATGCATGGCCACCATCTATCTCGACAAAGTCTAAGTAATCGAGGTAACTATGTCGTGACGCGACAATAAATCAAGCGCTACATGGGAGGCAACCCATCATTTTTAGTCATTTTGTGTTTCTAGGAGTTTGTTTTGTTAAATAAAAATCTAAAAAGAAGAGTCGAGCCATGACCAAAACTAAGGCGCTTGGTGGGAGGCAACCCATCTTTCTAATCGTTTTTGTTGTTTTTGATTAAGTGTAGGGGAAGACGTATAAAGGAGGAGCTTGGTCTCAAATTTTTATTTGAAAGTGAGCAATGTTAAAGGTAGTAAGTGAGTAATGAAGGAGCAAAAGGCTTTCGGTTAGGCATTGCCTACACAAATCTAGGCAATGGACAAGGCAAGGCCTATGTAAATTTAGGCAACGGACAAGGCAAGGCCTATGCTATTTTCTTTGCTCTCTGAATCGACAATGCTATAGCATAGGCGCCGCCTATGCTCAACTAGGCAAAGCTAAAGGCACCGCCTATGCCATTTCCCTTTCTCTCTGAATCCACAATGCCATAGCATAGGCACCGCCTATGCCCATATAGGCCATAGCATAGGCACCGCCTATGTTTAACTAGGCTTTGCTAAAGGCGCCGCCTATGCTAAGCATAGGATAAGCAATAGGCGCCGCCTACTTATGCTTTTTGGTCTCCTAGCCCGATTTTTCATGGGTCAAACCTGACCCAAGCCTTGGTCTATAAATAGAACTTCAACCTTGAGACAAAATCACATTGTTTGCTCAACCTAGGTGCCGCCTAACCTTCCCAAATCTCTCAAAACTTTTCTTTTTGCTCATCTAACCTTGCAAGATCATCTTCTGAATCCATCACCAAGTAAGTTCTTCTTTTATATTCCGTAGTTATTACAATACTACGCCTATAATGATTTGTTAAATCTTGAAGTGGTGTTGGTGATTTGAATATGGATGGTTCGTTATGATACATCTAGTTGAGTAAAAGAATACGTGTGGGTGTTGTTGACTTTGTTCCAATTTGTATTTGATTGTTATACACTGTCATCTTTTTACGGAATCGAAATAGTAAAGTTAATTACATAATCTTGTAAGTTGAAAGTTGGAATGTTTGAATGACTCGTTCATCGAGATAAAGATCATGACTGAATACAATCATGAGATGTTGTGATTATTTCTATGCTATAACTTGATTCGATCTCTACGTAGTAGTCTTGTTCAAAAAGTGCATTAATCCAAACCATAAAGTATGGTCAAGATTACATGACATAGAGCTGAAAAGGATAGTTAAGGTTCCATGAAAGTATGACTGTGCTGAACATATTGTTGGAACATATCGCCTACATGTATGTCGATGAAGTCTGAGTAATCGATATCATCCACTTAATTAGTTGGTGCCAACAAATTAAGTGTGGGGTGGTGCCACTATTCTTTGTTTTTCGATTGAATCTTCCGAGATGAAGCTAACATGACTCTATTTTTAATCTCAGGTAGAATGGCCCCAAAAGGACGACAAGGAAAACAAAAAGTGTCCACCTCACAGAAAGGGCAAGAAAGGTCAGAAAAGGGGAAGAAACCTGATGATGACGACTCTAATGATGATTCCGGTGCAGGGGGTATGACCCCAGACATAGAAGAGGAGTCCGACTAATCAGTTTTTCCTTATTTATTTTCCACTGAGGGCAGTGTGTCCCGTCTAAGTGTGGGGTGCTGGTATTGGTATGCTTCTTGTACTTCGTTGCCTACATTTATTCTAGTTCTTGTTTGTTTTAATTAGTCGTAATTAGTTAGTTTAATTTTAGATTTTTTAGATTTTGCATGAAATTGTTCTGATAGGCGGCATGGTATTATGACAAGAGCTTGTGCCAAAATCATTACAATTGAGATGTTTAGGCTCTAAGTGTGACTCACTATGTGACTCACTGTGTGATAAGTGTGTGGTTTAATTCATTCATCTGTTGGGTCAAGAGTCTATACTGCTCCCAATAAAGTTGACCATGTGCCTTGTGTGTGTGAGGTTACAGTATTTTCTATGTTGTGACTGATGCTAGAACTTGCCTGGTGTGTGTGTAAAGCAAAATAAAGAGTGTGAGTTTAGGAGATGATTTAGGCATTTCTTTGGCAGCCTGTGATTGTTTACCTTTTTTTTACCTACCCGTGGACATTATCCTAGTTAACCCCCTTTGAGCTTTTAGCTATTTTCTTTGGCAAGCCTCATATGTAGCCTAATCCATTTTTTTCAAGACCATAATTTGATCCAAATTCCTAAGCGCTTTAAATTGTAGAGTCCTGTGACAAAATAAGAGGAAATTGGGTGAGAGTGATGCCTCAGAGTGTATTGGTACTTGAAATTGTTGTGAAAAGGAGTGGCTATCATAGAGGTGTTTTATAAAAAAAAACAGAAATAGAAAAATATAAAAAAAAATAATAAGTTGTATATTCTCATCTTTGTGTTTATAATTGAATAACAAAATAGGTAAAAAGGGGTGTTAGATGAAAACAAAGGTAGAAGGGTTATTTAAAAGAGAGTGTTAATGACATAACGTAGTGTATTAAAGCGCTTAGGGAACATAGTCACTATTTCTGGCCAAAATAGTCCTACCTGTCCCTTAGCCTACATTACAACCTGTAAAGACCTACTTGATCCTAAGCTTAGCATTCTAATATTAGTGGAGCATTACACTAAGGGCAAGACTATGGTCATCAGTTGCAACATAAGAATTCTTTGTGAGAGTGAGAGCAAGGAGAATCTTGTACCCATGTTTCAAAAAATGCAAAAATTATGAGTGATTATGGGTGATATCTTGTGTGAGACACACATGGTTGATGATTGTTGGGTAGTGTTATATGATTCTTTGTGACTTAACTTGTGGATACGAATTAACCATCCTCACGAGTCTAGGTTGGAGGTTGAATTGTTTCTAGTAGTGATCAAGAAACATACTCTTTGTGAATAATTGTCGTGCATGTCTTGAGGATAAATTTTGTGCTACTGTTGTGAATTCCTAGTTAGATGTTTGCATGGACGTAATATTTTGTTCGAGGATGAACAAAGCTTTAAGTGTGGGGTGTTGATGTTGGGTGTATTTACACGCCTAAACACCATAATTTATCCATGTTATAGCTAAGTTTTGAGGATAAAATATAAAATTCCTGCACTTTTAGTCCATTTTCCTGTAAGTGAGCTAACCTTCATGATTAGCAGGTTTTCAGGTATTAATGATGAAAATTTCAGCACTTTGTGGACCTTTGGGCAGCAAAGGAAAACTTCACAGAAGAGGGAAGGCAGCTTTTGGAAGCTTATGGACTGAATGTGACGCATGGAGAAATTGTCCTGGGAAAAAGCAGTATTTTTAAATACTTAGGGGTGCAGCAGTAACTTAATAGGACTAGGACAAGGATGTTATAAAAACCCTATTTGCTGAATTTTTCAGCATTCATTTGAATGCATGCATTTTTAATTCGTTGCTTTGAGTATTCAGTCGACACTTTTTATTCAGTTTACAGATTCTGTAACTTTAACAGAGAGAAACATGCTACATATTTGGGGAAGTCGGCTAAGAGGAAAAATGTCATCCCTCTTTGACGTTAAAAACATCCTCTCGCGAAGATTGTTCTAGTTTTGGTATGATGATGATGATGTCTTCGTTGTTTTCCTTTACAATCATGAGTAGCTAAACTTCTTTGTTAGGGTTATGGAAGCCTTTTGATATACTATCTATTACTATGAGTTTGTGAATTCTTGATGTGTACGCTACTTATATCATTACTTTCTTCGTTTTAATTTAATTCTCGTGGTTGCAAACATAGAGAATAGGTCATTGTAGCATTAACTTGTTCGAGAGAAAAGTTAAATGTTTGGAAAAGAGAGTGTGATAAGGAAATAGGGCTACCAACCCCTATTCACACGTTAGTGCCGTAACTGGATTAACCTCTTGGAGAGTTCGTACCACTAGTTATACGCTTTAAGCTCGAGAGAGTTAAAGTGAAATAATTCTTGATGGTTGAGAAACACTAGGAATTACCATTAGAATATGAATCTCTATAAGTGCATGCATGTCTGAATTCCGCATTACTCATAGTCAATAGATACGTAGAGCTCATAAGGTGGACATACCCCTAACATATTTTTCTCTGTGATTAAATCTTACTAAGCAAAGAATTCTGTTGTTACTTTGATAGCATTAATTCACACCACAATCCAATCCCCCTTTTTCCGTGGAATTTTCGATCAACAGTCTACTAATAATTGCAACACTTAGTGACCAAGTATTCCCTGTGGGATTCGACACCCAACCTAGTTGGGTTCTATATTTGACAGCGACCGCTTATACTCTTATGAGAGCTGTAGTTTGGGCGTTATCAGTACCCACCTTTGCACCACTTTTTATCTTAGAGTGACACACAATCAGAGTGGACTATTCAGGTTTTGGAGGATATACTTTATGCTTGTGTTTTGGATTTTAGAGGTAAATAGGACCAATTTTAATTTTGTAGAGCTTTCTTACAATAACAATGACCATTTGAGCATTCAGTTTGCACCATTTGAGGCATTGTATAGTAGGCATTTTTTATCATTGACTGGTTGGTTCAAGACTTTCAAGGTTAGTCCCCGTGGTAAATATTTTCTGTGTGAGTCTATGGACTAGGTTTGGGTGATTTAAGATAGGCTACAATAGCTTAGAGTAGGAAAAAAGATATATGTTGATTGTATATTTCATTCCTTAAAGTTTAGAGTTGGTGATTACGTCTTTCTATGAGTATCAGGTATATATCAGACCAATTGACATTCTTTAGACCATTGGGGAGGTAGCTTATGAGTTAGCATTTTATCCAACTTTTTCTTCCGTCCATCCAATTTTTCATGTATCTACATTGTGATGTTATATTATGGTTGACTCTCACATGCTTTATTGGGACTCAATTTAATTTGATGAGACTTTTACCTTTACAGAGGAGAATATGTCTATTTTAGCCAAAGATATCAAATAGTTGTGCTCTATAGATATTCTTGGTGTTAAGATTCAAGGGTAACACTATCCCAATCAAGAAGACTACTTAGGAGACTAAGCATAATATGTTGACCCAATATCCCTACCTATTCAAGACTTTAGGTACACCTTGATACTTTTATAGAAGAAAGTTCTTTTAGTAGTGGATGTTGTAATGATCCTCCGGGTCATTTTCCCCGTTTTCATCATTTTTTTCAACTTATAGCTTCCTAAATTTTCCTCAAGTTATTTTTGACTCGTTGGGGATGATAGTTTGGTTTTCGGGATGTACGTTTGTTTTTAGAGTCATTTTCCTATTTTTGAGCTTTTGAAGTTTAGTAATGTGTCTTAGGACAAAAATTCTAGTAAGAAACCTCAGATGTTATTTTTGATAGTCTCATTAATTTTAGAAAAGGCAATTTTAGGTTAGGGAAACCCTTGGTCTGGTCCTAAGGCTTCCACACTCATTTTGGGCTATTGGGTGGAATTTGGTCAAAATGGGCCCTAGAGGTACGGGACCCTCTTATTATTGAAACGACCTTAGAGGAAATTCTGATGGCATTGTTGAGTCTGAAATGGCTAATTTAGAAGGGTAGCATAATTCATTTGCATTCATGGGATTCAAAATAAATCTTGAGGTCCTAATCAGAATCTTTATAAATTGCCAAAAATTTGTTGGTGCATCAGCACCTGGTGCAGGCTTAGTTACTTCATATATATCCTGGTTAGGACCTCTGCAATCGAAAGAGTCTATGATCTTAGCCATCACAATTATAAGGCTTGAGGGCTCGCAACTGGGATGATGGAGGTCATAAGGTTGGGCCAGCTAGTTCATCACGACCGTGTGGCTAGGCCATCGCGATCATAATGGACCCATTAGTGGGATATCAGAATCGCGACCAGGGTACCTCATGACAACAATAAGGAGACCCTAGGTAGTATATAAGCATTTCCCCTTCATTTTTCTGCATAAGTTTAAGTCCCAAAATCACCATTAGCATTTATTGAGAGGTTAAAGACTCATGGGAATACCCTGTGTATAGTTGCCTCAGGTTAGAAGCATATTTGTGATAGTTGTTTCATTGTGTTCTTGTAAGTTCTTAGTTAAAAATTGGCTAATTCTCTATTTTTTTATTCTTGTGCATTTGAATGCAGTGGGACTATTTTATTTTTAATTTTGTAGTGTTTATCTCAAATTTGGCTATATTAACATGGCAAATGATCCTTAAGTTGCGTCGGATACTATGATGGTTTCAATTTTGTTATTTTACAAGTGGGCCCTACATAGGATTTTGAGTCTAATGATTGACCTAGAGCATTTATATGCACTATGCATGATGATTTTCTTATCTTAATACATAGATCATTGTTTTGATAGAAAGATAGCTTTTAATGGCTTCTCGAAAAGGCAAAGCTTTGGTTAGGAGGATTTAATCTGCTATAGAAATATAGTACTTTTGATACTTAAAATGAGGAAAATATGAAAGTTTCTTAGGTTTTTTGTTAGATATGATGCATTTTGGGTATATTTTGCAGGAAACTAGTTTTCGTTGCTAAGTTCACAAAAAAAAAAATTGTGTCTTAGCTACTTATTTTATCTATTTTGGGTATTCTTGATACTTTCTGAATGTTCATGACCAAAACATGTGATGAAAGTTGAAGATTTGAATCTTGGTTGAAAGTATTGGAAGGCTCGACACTTACCTACGTCTACATGTGGACCACATGTAGCACATGTGGTATGTATAAGACTAAGGTAAGTATTGGAATTGAAGATCCCGAGAGTAAAAGATCTAAAAAAAACTTTCAGCACTTACCTATGTCAACATGTAGACCACATGTAGCACATTTGGACCACATGTGGGTAAGGTAAGTTTCAGAAGTTCAAAATCCATAGAATAGAAGCTGAAGGAAATTTTTCCTGCACATGTAGGTGTCTACATGCGCCGAACCTCAGGTTGCATGTGGCATATACGCCTAAGGAGAGGCTGCATGTGGACACAACATGTGGCCACCGACCTTTTTTCATCCTTTTTCATTTGGTCTTTGATTCTAGGGTTTCCTCATGTACTATAAATACCCCTTATGTGTTTTTTAGTAGAGGTAATGCACTCTTTATACTTACAAACATATTTTAATTTCGAGTTTCAATCTTGGCCTTTTAATTCTCTTGTATTGTTTTCGGTTGATTAATTCATTTAAAGTTTTGATTTTTTACTTGTGATTATTGTGATTTCTTCTTATGCTTTCAATAATGAATGTTGTTGATTACTTCACAAACATGAGCGGTTAAAAACCCTTATCTAGGGTTGCAATAACCCTGTCGGATTGACAAAGTAGGAGAAGTGCTATTGTTATTTTAAAATGATACCCATGAATGCATTGTATTGTCTTCACTTTAACAGATATCTTAGAGGTTGCAAATATTAGGATCCCACCTAGATTATTGCTACTTACTCCAAAAGAGGAGTAGTGACTAGGAAAAGATAATATAACGACCCAAAACTACCCCCTAGTCGTCACACGGTGCTTGCAACCCCAAACGACCACAATCTAACCCATGAATAATATCTTCTGTGAGCACTAAACCATAATATAGAAATAAATGCAGAATAATGGGCTGAAATGCCATAAGGTTCAAAATATCTAAAATACTGATAAAATATAACATCTGTAAAACTGAATGCTATCTGAAAATCTAGTCTGAAAAGCCTCTAACTAAATCTATCTGAAAGTGGGGTTGATGGGAAAATACCTCAACTAACTCTATCTACTTAAATACTGCTAAGCTGAAGTACTAAAATAAAAGTATATCCTCAATAGATGAGGACTCACTGCTAAATCTGCTACTGTTGGCTGAATCTGGCTAAGCGCGGTCAAGAATCTGAGTGTTTGAATCTATGATATGAAACGCCATAGTGCAAGAAATGGGTATGTGGTCAGTATGTGGAAATATACTAGTATGCTGAATGAGGTAAGGATGAATGCATGGGTTTATATACATGCACAATAACTAACTGAATGATATGCAAGAGTTGGATTAGCATACATGGAGGATCTGTAACTACTGAACATACTGTGCATACTAGGACTGAGTATAATGGAACTGAATCTGATAACTGATAATTGAATATACTGATAATCTGGGATCACTGATAATCTAAATTACTGTTAACTGATGACTGTGTCTGACAGTACTGATTTTGTAGAACTGAACTGAGTTCTGTTTTGAAGACTGAGACCAAAACTGAAACTGTGGGAGGTAATCATCTAACCGACATACCCCAAACAAGATAATATAACTGGGTTGGGGTCCAATCTGTAATACCAATTCGAAGAGTGTCAGTACCGTTCCACGGGTAAAGACAAGCTGAAGAGTAACCCTCTACTGTTAGGTTTCCTAAACGAGAATGGTGGTACCCTTTTCTACCAGGTAGAGCACATTGTCAACCCTCAACTGGTAGGTGTGATGTATCACCCTACATTGGCTTCGTAGTTATAGAATGCAAGGATTACTTCTAAGGATCACACCCTTTGCTGGCAGCTAAGACTCTATCCTTGGGTTCACTCGGTGCTGACTCCTACTCCCAACTGAAAGATACTGAACTATTGTACTGGACTGAACTGGACTAAATTTATTGAGATTACTGAGTTTTCCTAATTTCTGTAACTGACTAAATTCTACTGAGTTCTATAATAGACTAAGAGTACTATTGATCATAATATGACCGATACTATTCTGTAATTGACACTGTCTGTAAATAAATAGCCAAGTTATTGGGTATTAAATTCCCCTAGGACTCAATAGCATGAAAAATAAAGCAAAGAATAATCTTGAATAACATAACAATGTTCACTTGGTCATAATTCATTGATTGAGACATTCCATCAAACACTTTAATGCATTAACTTGTACATGAAAGGGGATTACATGTTAGCATGCTATATTGGCATTATTTCATTTTCATAGACAATTTACCAAACATATAAGAAGCATACTAGGTTCATTATATCATAAACACTTAGGGTTAACATGGTTACAACAATCAACTTGCAAATTGAAGGTTTTATCATGAATATCATGTAATTCAACACATGTTAGAATCAATTCTTGGAACTTGTAATCTAAATCATGGATTAAAACTCAAACAACATCATGAACATGAATTCAATCTAATTCAAACATGGAAATCATACATCATAAATCTTGTATATTGAAAAAGGATTCTTGGTTTACATGAATGAACATCTAAATACCTTAATTGGATGAGTTTTTGGAGAAATTCTTGGGATTGACCTTGATTCTTGATAGCCAAGGTTTTCTTTCTTGAGAGAGAAGTATCTTTTGATTTTGTGGGAAAAGTGAATAATGAAGAGTTTTACACATTTTTAGGGCTTAAATCCCACATCTAGGTGGAATACTGTTTTGACCCTGGGCACAACTTTAATTCTTTGAGAAATTTTCCCGATCTTGACCCCTGGCGCGACGCGGCGCTATCGTGTTGTGTCACTGGAAAATGAAAAATATAAAATTTCATGGTGGCGCAACATGGTGGTATCACGATTCCACTTCGGTTGCGAACTGAAAGTTCACCGCGACACGGTGGGATCACGTTGGCATACCAGAAATTAAAAATTATGAACTGGGTCTTTGGTGCGACACGCAAACATTAGGAAGAAAGACTAGAAACTGACAATTGCTATTTTAACACACTCCGTGATGCGCTACTGGCCTGAATGACGATGTTTAATGACAAACTTAAAATAGCTATAACTTCTTACACGATTGTCAGATTTAGGTGAATTTATATCGTTGGAAAGATAACTGAATTTCCTACGCAATGGAAGGCTCAAATCTGAAAATTATTGAGTGTACCAAAAATTTTATCTAGTATAACCCATGTACTGAGGTTTAATCTAGGCTAGGTAAATACGGGATGTTACAATATCTCCCCTTTGGGAACATTCATCCTCAAATATGGCTAGTTAAGCTGAGAGAGTACGGAAAGACTGAGTTTACATACTGAACTAGACATGCACAACTGAAGCATGATTACGTGACTGGTCTAATAGACTGAAATTATATTTTGAACATGCATGTCTGATGCATGAGTACATGTTTGAACAGATTAATGAATACGTGACTGAATATACATGAACGAGACATGAGGACATGACTATGTATGAATCATGATACATGAACTGAACTGATTTCTTGGATACATTTCATGATAGAGGAATGGTCAAATGGCTAAACTTGGGACTTGAGGGTCAACTTTAAGGACCCATTACTTCAACTGGATTTGCTACGTGAAGAGAAAATGAAAGGTTTAGATCATGATAGCTCGAAGATTATAGTGCATCTCCCCCTTGGGACACTAAGTCCCTCAAGAATGCTGACTCGGCTGAGATACTAAGGAAAAGTATGAGACGCTGCACGGGGCACCTACGAACTAAATTATGATTGAATATCTGGGATCTGAAACTGAGGCATAAATATGTAAATGGAAGATCTGTAACATACCAGTGACCACATCAGGAGAACTTTCTTGATCTTGTCTGGACTGAAGTGCGTAGAACCTATTTAGGCGTTGCCCACTAGTGGCACTAGAAGTGGCACCTTGTTGATTCAGTCGACCTGACTGAGCTGAAGGATGACTATACTGACCCAAAGAACCTGACTGAGGACAATCTCTGACTTTGTGGCCTGGATTTCCACACCTGAAACAAACATTACTGCCAGCTCTGCACACACCCTTATGATTCTTGCCACACTCTCCACAAAACAGATTATATGACCATTGTTTATGCTATCCTAGGTCATCGATACACTGGCTGAAGACAGAGCTGAGACAAAAGACTTTGGATGAAACTGGGAACGGTTACCGGCTTCTGACTTAGGCTGACTAAAATTAAAGCTACCTGTTCTATCCCTCTTATTCTCTCTCTTCTTTTTCTTAAGCTTTTGTTTCTCAATCTGTTGAGCATGGACCATAAGCCTAGATATGTCCATCTCTTTAATCAACATTGCTATTCTGCACTTCTTAACCATACCATTCTATACCCTAGATATGAACTTGCTCATTTTGGACGTATTATCTATCACTATATAGGGAGAATACCTGGCTAACTGAGTAAACTTGATGGAAGACTCTTTTATGCTCATACTACCTTTTCTGAGATTAATGAACTCTAACACTTTGGCTTCTCTCAGCTCTAAGGGAAAGAATCTGTCTAGGAAGGCAGTAGCAAACTCTTCCCAATCTTTAGGCTCTACATCTATACCCCTATCTACCTTCCACCTCTTAAACCACGTATGGGCTATATCTTGTAGCTGATAGGTGGCTAACTCGGCACTCTCACTGGAAGTTACTTCCATGATGTTTATGACTTTCTAAATCTAATAGAGGAACTCTTGTGGATCCTCTTCTGACTTAGATACCATAAAGTAAGGAGGATTCATCCGGATGAAGTCCCAAATTCTGGTTACAACAGTATTGGACACTGGGTTGGATGGAACAACAGCTGGCCATTCATTCTGAGCTACGACTGAATTTTGCGTGAAAGACATATTCATCCAGGGGATTTGCCTAAACGGGTAGAGGGGCTGACTGGTTTTTGGTTCTTATTTTGTTAGTCCTTTTGGGAGGCATGTTCTGTAAATAAAAGAAAGAAGTGGATTACACTGAGAGATTAACTTGAGCTCATGCTCAGTCACACGACACGAATACTAAAAGAAGCAAAACTTTTCCTAAAATATCTCATAGCCTCCTATCAATAAGTGTGGTGCGCTACACACTCATGCACAAGACTCTACGCAATGTGGCTTTTCAGACGCCCTAGGACTCTATTGACCCTTAGGTTCTGATACTAAGTTTGTAACAACCCGAGACTATCCCCTAGTCATCACACAGTGTTTTCAACCTCAAAGGACTATAAGATAACCTATGAATGATATCTGTTATGGGCACTGAACCATAATACTGAAATAAATGTGAAATAATGGGCTGAAATGCCATAAGGTTCAAAACATCTAAAACACTTATAAAATATAACATTTGTAAAACTGAATACTATCTGAAAATCTAGTCTGAAAAGCATCTAACTGAATCTATCTGAAAGTGGAGTTTATGGGACAATCCCCTAACTAACTCCATCTACTAAAATACTTCTAAGTTGAACTACTGAATAAAAGCATATCCTCGATAGATGAGGACTCTCTACTAAATTTTCTACCACTAGATGAATCTGGCTAAGCACAGTCAGGAACCTGAGCGTCCGAATCTATGATATGAAATATCATAGCATAAGAAATGGGTATACGGTCAGTACGTGGGAAAGTACTGGTATGATAAATGAGGTAAGGATGAATGCATGGGTTCATATGCATGATCAATAACTAACTGAATGATATGCAAGAGCTGGATTAGCATACATGGAGGATCTGTAACTAATGAACATACTGTGACAGAGTATACTGGAACTGAATCTAATAACTGATAACTGAATATACTGATAATCTAGGATGATTGATAATCTGAACTACTATTAACTTAGTGACTGTATCTGACACTCCTGATTCTGTAGAACTGAGCTGAGTTCTATTCTGAAGACTAAGACTAAAACTGAAACTGTGGAAGGTAATTATCTAACCGACATACCCCAAATAAGATAAGATAATTGAGCTAGGGTCCAATCTGTAACCCCAATTAGAAAGGTGTCAGTACTATACCATAGGTAAGGAAAAGATAAATAGTAACCCTCTACTAGTAGGTTCCCTAAACGAGAATCGAGGTACCCTTTTCTGGCTGGTAGAGCACCTCATCAACCCTTAACTGGTAAGTGTGATGTCTCACCCTATGTTGGCTACGTAGTTCTTGAACACAAGGATTGTTTCTAAGGAGCACACCCTCTTCTAGCAGGTGAGCCCCCATCCTTGGGTTCACTCGGTGCTGAATCCTACTCCCAACTAAAAGACACTGAACTGTTGTACTGGATTGAACTGGACTGAATTCATTGAGATTACTGAGTTTTCCTAAGTTCTGTAACTAACTGAATTCTGCTGAGTTCTGTAATAGACTGAGAGTACTATTGATCGAGACCTATTTGATATTATTCTATAACTAACACTGGCTCTAAATAAACAGCGAAGTTGTTGGGTATTAAATTCCCCCAGGACTCGATAGCATGAAAATTAAAGCAAAGCATAATCTTGAATAACATAACAATGTTTACTTGGTCATAATTAATTGATAGAGACATTCCATCAAATACTTGTAATGCATTAACTTGTACATGCATGGGGATTACATGTTAGCATGCTATATTGGCATTATTTCATTCTCATAGACAATTTATCAAACACATAAGAAGCATACTTGGTTCATTAGATCATAAACACTTAGGATTAACATGGTTACAATAATTAACTTACAAATTTAAGGGTTTATCATGAATATCATGTAATTTAACACATGCTAGAATCAATTCTTGGAACTTGTAATCTAAATCATGAATTAAAACGCAAACAACACTATGAACATGAATTCAATCTAATTCAAACATGGAAAGCATACACCATAAATCTTCCATATTTAAAAAGGATTCTTGGGCTCCATGAAAGGTAAGGATCCATGAATGTACATCTAACATACCATAATTTTTTGAGTTCTTGGAGAAATTCTTGGTATTGACCTTTATTCTTGAGAACTAGGGTTTACTTTCTTGAGAGAAAATTATATTTTAATTTTGGGGAAAAAGTGAATAATGAAGGGTTTTACTCATTTTTAGGGCTTAAATCCCACATCTTGGCGGAATAAAATCATGTGAAAAAAACTATTTTAACCCTAGGTGCAACTTTAATTTTTTGAGAAATCCCCCCCCCCCGAGCGCAATGGGATGCTATCACGCCATGTCACTGGAAAATGACAACCGGGAAATTGCATGGTGGCGCGACGCGATGGTATCACGTTTCCACTTTGGTTGCAAACTGGAAGTGCACCGCGATGCGATGGGAACACGTTAGCACACTGGAAATTGACAATTGTGAACTGGGTCTATGGCGCAATGCATAAACATCACGGAGCAACACTGGAAACTGACAATGTCTAATTTAACACACTCTACGATGTGCTACTGGCCTGAATGATGATGTTCAACTACTGGAACTTAAAATCGCCATAACTTCTTACCCGGTTGTCGGTTTTAGATGAATTTTATATCGTTGGAACACTAACTGAATTTCCTACACAATGGCAGGATCAAATCTGAAAATTACTGAGTGTACAAAAATTTTTATCTAGGATAACCCATGTACTGAGGGTTAATCTAGGCTAGGGAAATACGGGGTATTACTGATAATGACTATAGTAATTTGAAGTTTTTTTGTCAATCCATGCTACTAGTTATTATCGAAGTATGATGGTTAATTGTCATCTAACAACTAGAGACAAAAAGTAATAGTTAACTGGGATCAAGATAAGGGTTAGCATGCTGACATCCTGAGATTCAATGGGTAACGAGTGACATCCATCAGCTCATCCAAAAGAATGTAGATGGTTGTAGACATACAAAATTCAATGAGTTAAATTCATACAAAATTTGAGTTTAATTCATGATCATTTGGGTTAATTAACTAATTTGGGCCCTACAAATTAATTAGTCCATTTTATTAAATTCAAGCCAAAGGTCCATTACACTTTGAAGCCCAAGATCATCAAGTGAAGTGGCGTCCTTATCAAATCCAATACCAATGAGATGCCACCACATGTACAAATGATGTGAAAATCTCATTCAAATTCATGAACCAGTCGAAAGTCGCCAAGTGTCAAAGTGACATGTTACGGCCAATCACAAGCAACCAGGCCTACCCCCTACAACTATAAATAGGGGGTAACATAACATGCTAAAGGGAGCTGGAAAGGAGAACTTTGACAAGCATTGACAACATCAGTATTGGCTATCAAATTCTTGCCAGGATCAATCAACGGAGTTCTTCTCGGAGATTATTTAAAACTGACGTCCCCAATGATTGAAATACATCTCTGGGAGTCCAAATCATCGAACAATTCCAGAAACATGCTACTAAAGGCCCTCAAATCATTTCTAAGCTTAGGAGAGAGTAATCAAAAGAGTCACAAAATTGTACTCACAAGATTCATATCAATAAGTTATTATTTTCTTTTATTTGTTTTTGCTTGCAGTTAATTTTCGGCGCACCTAACGAAAATTTGTTGCAAACAAATTTTGGCACGCCCAATAGGACAGATTCTTCTCTTCATCTCTTCCTCCTGCAAATCGGAAGCTACAAATTCAACTATTGTGATGGACTTCGAAAAAGCGAACGATGTTACATGCAAGGGTTCTACTGCCTCATCTGTTGACCTTAGTCGCGTTGGACCAATTACTCGCTAAAGTTCAAGGCTAGTGGCCTGGAAGAATATAAATACTTCACTTCTTTGGAGGTGGCAAAAAACAACAACTCTCATGTGATGACGGCTAGGGGAAATCTTACATTCATGTTCTTTGGCAAACTTTCTCTAATCGGATCCAACTTTGGTGAACCTAAAGATTCAACGGATTTGCCAATTTCAACGAAGTTTAATATTTTAATGGCTGACTCAACTGATATGGACGAGAAATTTACAATGATGGAGCAAACTGTTAAAGCCCTAAATAAGTCAGTTTACGATAAGAATCTTCATATCGCTCAACTCATGAACAATTTGAGGCCTATGAACCAGGAGAGGCGAGTCACGTCCCTACTTATCCACCCGATTTTACTCCACAGGATAAAAATGTTGAGGAATTACCTGGTAAGTCTAAATTTTAGAAGGATAAACAATCTATTTTGGTTGCGGCTTTATTTTTTTCAAAAATTGCAAGTCATGATAACAAACACCATCAGGGCTCAATACGGTGGAGCACCGCTGAGTTCATTGAATTACTTCAAGCATTACACAAGACGAATTGATTGTCTACCTATGCCAACGGGCTATCACCCACCAAAGTTGTAACAATTTGATGGCAAATGAAACCCGAGGCAACACATTTCCCACTCTGTCAAAACATGTAGCAATGCTGGAACACATGGCGATCTTTTGGTAAAATAGTTTGTTCGTTCATTGAAGTGGAACGCATTTGACTGGTATATTGACTTGGAGCATGAATCAATTGATAGTTGGGAGCATCTCGAGAAGGAATTTCTCAGTCGATTTTATAGGACCCGATGAACTGTGAGCATGATAAAGTTAACGGGCACTAAGAAAAGAAAGGATGAGCCTATAGCGGATTACATCAATCAATGGATATCATGAGTTTGGGCTGTAAAGACCACCTTTCTGAAATATCTGCTATAGAAATATGCATTCAAGGAATGTATTGGGGCATCCTATACATACTGCAAGGAATCAAACCGCGAACATTTGGAGAGCTAGCTACACGGGCACATGACAGAGTTAAGCATCGCAATTCATGGAAAGGCATCCCTTTTTATTGACCCGATGAAAGAGAAAAGAGAGTTCAAGAAAGGTATGACCTCAAAGAATAATGAGTCTATGGAAGTAAAAGAAAATTTTGTGAAGGTCACAACCAAGCAAAAAGAGAAGGAAGATGAAGGCTCGAGACGATAAACGCCGTCCAACCTTGAAAGAATTAGAAGATAAGGTTTATCCATTTCTAGATTCAGATGTACCTATGATACTGGATGAATTGCTAGTTAAGAAAATGATTGATCTTTCTAAATCGAAAAGGTTGGAGGAAATCAATATGGTCAATGATCGCAAGTACTGCAAGTATCATCACGTCGTTGGCCATCCAATGGGAAAGTGCTTTATCTTGAAATAAAAAATCATGATGCTAGTAAGTGAAGGAAAAATCATCATCGACGTGGATGAAACTGTACAGGAAAATCACGCTAGCATCATTCCCAAGAAGAATGAGTGTTTAATGTTCCAAACCATGTCGAGCTCAATCTTCTTGCAATTTGGGAGCTTCAACCCAGTTGAAGTGGGATTTCTAAGGAAGACTCTTAAAGGATCATTAGGAACAGACAACAAAGCTAAAGGTGATAATGATGATGGTTGGACCTTGGTTTTTCTTAAGAAAAGGAGACATCAGGCGGTTTTGAGAATACTACTTCTTAAGCCAAGAGTGATGAAGAATAACGCAGAGCATCTATGACTACCAAAAAGTGTTAAGTTCCATACTAGCAAGAAGATTGATGGTGCATTATCACGAAAGGACCAAAGGCCTATTACATTGTATGAGTTCTTTCCCAAAAAATTCCTTAAAGATAGTCAAATTGGTGACACACATGTAATTTCCAGCACTGGGGAAGTAAATGAAAGCAAAGGAGGGCATTGTCCAACGATAGAACAAGAGCTTCATGGTAATAGAGAAGTTGCATCATGTTGTGTTGTAATTTCCTTCACGGATGAGGATTTATTACTAGTGTCTAAACTACATAGAAGACCTTTGTTTGTGGTAGGGGCTATTCGAGAACAACATCTCAATCGCATATTGATTGATGATGGTTCGGCAGTGAATATCATGCCAAAGACAGTGCTTAAAAGGCTTGGAATCTCCATTGATGAATTGTCCAAAAGGAATATAATGATTCAAGGCTTCAATCAAGGAGGACAACGAGCCTTAGAAAAGATTCGTGTAGGATTATCCATTGGCGACATGAAATCAAACATTTTGATTCATGTTATTGATGCCAAAACATCATAAAACTTGCTTCTCGGATGCCCCTGGATGTATGAAAATGGAGTGGTGTCATCTACTTTGCATCAATGTATAAAGTATGTAAAGGATGGTGAAGTAGTCAAAATTAATGTGAATGTCAATCCTTTCACTGAGACAGAGTCATATTTTACAGATGAAAAATTCTACTTGGATTCTTGTGAATTGGGTATGGAGAAACCAACACTATCCAACCCAGCTAATGTTGTTGCAAAAGAAGTATAGGTTCAGTGGGCTGCTGTTAAGACGCCTAATGAGAGAATTGAAAAATTATTTACTAAGCTTTCATCATCTGAAGGAGACATGCATAAGACGATTGATGAAGAACAATTTATTCTTTTCTACATTCCTCGTGACCGTCAAAAGGAGGGACAAACCTTGTTGGAAGTATGTACTCAACAAAACCACCCTCCAAGGAGAGAAATGAGTTATATGGCATTCTAAGATTTGAAGAAGATTATGACTGTCTGAGTTATACAGGTCCCATCTATCATGCCTGAGCTTCCAGGAAGCAATGCTTTGGATCATAAGATAAAAGGTCAGTTTGGCGAGAAAGCCTTTATGCTACTTTGAAAATTCGGTAACGATTTCTCCAATCCGACAAGACTAGGTGAGCTTAAATATGAGGTCACTAGTGACAAGATACATGGTCTTACAGAGGCACAAATGAAGTTAAGAAATCAAGGGCATTATGTTGCCACTCCTAAGTTTGGCCTGGGATTCAAGTTGCCGGAACCTCTTTAAATTTCTACTAAGAAGGGCAAGGGAAAAACTTCATCACATTATGCCTCAGTAGAAAAAGACAAGGAATCCAAGGATGAGAAAATTCCACAGCAAACTTCTATGTTTGAACTCATAGGAAGATTGACACCTTGTGTCTCTGTATTTGAAATATTAGGTTCCAAGGGAAAAAGTAGAGCCTCTAGACAAATGAAAGAAGAGGCCTACACCTTAAGAGGTTCTGTCTTTCAGCGACTGGGAACCACATGAAAGTTATTAGAGAAAAAAGGGTTAATGGAGAATGAAAAGCAAGGTTTTCTTGAAGAAATCAATGGTTTTCTTGAAGGAATCAATGACAAAGACATTATAGTATCTTCCCATCATTTATGAAGAGAAAGGTTGTGTTGTCAATCACCACAGATGGTTCGCTAAAAGTGAAAAGAAGCACCATTTTGTTCACTAACCAGTTTTGTGGAAAGACAAAGAAGGAGCAAGAAGAAGCCATTACGACATTCGAAGAAAGTCAACCGAAAGATTCCAACCTTGTACAAGCATCCTACCACATAACAGTAGAAGAAAGTCTATACTCGGATAGTGAAAATAACGATGTTCAAGAGGTTCCACCCCAACTGGAGGATGGAATACAATCAACCGTAGATGAACTCATAGAACTAAATCTCGACACTTTGGAAGACCCGCGCCCAACATTTATTAGTGCGCTTCTTACACCTCAATAAAAGGGACTAATTTAAGTTATTAGTTGAGTACAAAGATTTCTTTGCCTAGTCGTACCAAGAAATTCCAAGACTTAGTACAAGGGTAGCTATTCATCATTTGGGGATCAAAAAAGGGGCACGTCCTATAAAGCAGTCACAACGAGTATTTCATCCCGAGTTGATAACACAAATTGAAGTAGAGGTAAATAAGATTATGGAAGCTGAATTTATCTAAGAAGTGAAGTACCCATCATGGATCTCAAATATTGTGCCTGTCAAGAACAAGAATGGTCAATATGTGTCTGCATTGATTTTGGAGACTTGAATAAGGCATGTCCAAAAGATGATTTCCCAATACTGATCATAGATCTCATGGTTGACATGATAACTAGACATGAAGCTATGACATTTATGGATGGTTCTTCTGGATATAATCAAATTAGAATGTCTCTAAAGGACAAGGAATGAACTGCATTCCGAACTTCAAAAGAGATATATTGTTACAAAGTTATGCCTTTTGGTCTAAAGAATGCAGGAGAAACCTACCAATGTGCAATGCAAAACATTTTGGATGACATATTGTATAAGAGGGTGGAATATTACATCAATGACATGGAGGTAAATAAAAAGTGTTGGGTTAACTATCTTGAAGACCTTCGCATTGTTTTTGAGAGGTTAAGAAAATTTGACTTGAAGATGAACCCACTCAAATGTGCCTTTGGTGTTACTTCGGGAAAGTTTCTTGGCTTTATCGTGCATCATAGAGGAATTAAAGTTGATCCCACAGAGATTGATGCTATTTAAAAAATTCCTGAGCCAAAAAACTTGAGAGACCTCCACAGTCTACAAGGAAATTTGGCATTCATTCGAAGGTTCATCTCTAACTTGGCTGGAAGGTGTCAACCCTTCAACCATCTAATGAAAAAAGATGCACCTTTCCACTGGGACCAATCATGTCAAAATGCTTTTGAAATCATTAAAAGATACTTGTTAAATCCACCCGTATTAGGGGCACCAACTCTTGGAAGGTCGTTGATACTCTACATTGCATCACAAGAGTGATCACTTGGAGCACTTCTTTCTCAGGAGAATGAAGATAAGAAGGATAAAGCATTTTACTATCTAAGTTGATCCTTAATAGGAGATGAGATAAATTATACGCCCATTGAGAAAATATGCTTAGCTTTGCTTTATGCGATAAAGAAGTTAAGGCATTATTTTGAAGCATACACCATCAAGCTAATTTCTCGGGCCGATCCCATGAAGTTTGTAATGACACGTCCAGTTCTTTCAGGGCGTCTAACAAGATGGTCTATATTGTTTAATCAATATGAGATCGTATACATATCTCAAAAGGTTGTGAAGGGCCAAGCACTTGCCAATTTTCTCGCCGATCACCCTTTGCCAGCAGAATGGGAGGTTTCAGATGAGTTTCCTTATGAAGATGTACTATTTATTGAAGATTTTCTACCTTGGACAATGCTCTTTGATGGATCTGTACGTCGAGATAGTGCGGTATCAGGCGTTATGCTGATATCACCAGAAAAATTAATCTTGCCATTCATATTTATTTTGGGTGATATATGTTCCAATAATGTTGCAGAGTACTAAGATTTAATCGTTGGCCTTGAAATGGCATTAGACATAAAGATTCCACAATTGGATATCTATAGTGATTCTAAGTTGATCATAAACCAACTTTTGGGGAGTTATGAGGTGAAGAAGAAAGATCTTTTGCCATATCACCAATATGCCATTCTTTTGCTTAAAAAGTTTGATCTGGTATTCCTAAATCATGTCCCAAGAGAATAAAATCACATGGCGGATTCTCTGGCTAACTTAGCCACAACGCTGGCACTCGGAGAGAATGAGTCAACAAAGGTACAAGTATGTCATCGATGGGTTATTCCTAGTTGTCTCTATCTTCAAATAGATGAAAGCCATCATACATCTATTTGAGTGGTAGAAGAAGAAGATTGGAGAAAACCAATGATTGAGTATCTCGAGCATAGAAGGCTACATACGGATCCACGAAAAAGGGCAGACAATAAGAGAAGGGCACCACGATTTATCTTTCATGAGGGAATATTATTTCTTCATTCTTATGATGGATTATTCGTGTGGTGTCTTGACAAAGTAGAAGCTCAACAGACAATGGAAAAAGCACACTCCGGAATGTGTGGGGCACACCAATCAGGGCCTAAGCTTTATTTTCGCATCAAAAGGATTAGCTATTATTGGTCGACAATGGTAGCAGATTGTCTAGAGCATGCCAAAAGATGTCAAGTGTATCAATTGTATGATAATTATACCCATTATTCTCCAGAGCCTCTTTATCCAACTGTGGCCTCATGGCCTTTTGATTTCTGAGGACTGTATGTGGTTGGACCTCTTCCAAAATTATCAAAAGGGAAAATGTACATCTTAGCTTCTACTGACTATTTCTCAAAATGGGTTGAAGTTGTTCCATTAAAAGAAGTGAAAAAGTAAAATGTTGTTGATTTTATCAAGTCAAACATAATTTTCAGGTATGGCATACCAAGATGCATAGTTACGGATAATGGAACGCCCTTCAACAATAAACTCATGAAGACTTTGTGTGAGAAGTTCAATTTTAAGCAACACAAATCTTTAATGTACAATGCACCTGCCAATGGTCTTGCTGAATATTTTAACTAATTGCTTGGTAACCTATTAAAGAAAGTTGTTGCAAAAAATAAAAAGGATTGGCATGAGAAGATCGGTGAAGCTTTGTGGGCATATCATACAACCTTCATAACTGCAACACAAGCAAATCCGTATTCATTAGTGTATGGAATATAGGCAGTCCTTCTATTAGAACAACAAATTCCATCATTGCGAATTGCAATTCAAGAAGGGATTACACTGAACATAACGCTCAACTTCGTCTAGCAGAGTTAGATGCATTAGATGAAAGAGATTAGAAGCTCAACAAAGGTTGGAGTGTTATCAAGCCCGACTTGCTAGAGCTTTCAACAAGAGGGTGCGACCACGATCATTTCAAGTAGGTGACTTAGTCTTAGCAGTTCGAAGACCCATAATCCTCAACAAACGCATTAGTGACAAGTTTACATCAAAATGGGATGGACCATATGTAGTGAAATAAGCTTATTCAAGTGGCACTTATAATATTATCGATCAAGATGGTGTAAGAGTTGACCCCATCAATGGAAAGTTCCTGAAGCAGTACTTTCCATGAAGGTTGCCTACCCTCCTTAAGGAACCAGCTTAAACTGCATATCACTCCTGGCAGGCATGAGTCTAAACTCTGAACGGCTCTCCAAAAAAAAATATATCAAAAAAATAAATAAAAATTAACACATCATTCTTGAACTATGTTATGACTTGATCCTTTCGAGGTACGTAGGTAGCTTAGATTATTTTTATTCTAAGTTCAGTCATATGAGTTAAAAAAAAATAAAAAAGAGGAAAAATGTGTGTCATCATTTGAGTACGGCAATAATACTTTGAATTGACATAGATACCACATGATGATAGACGTTTCTTCGCTAAGCTTACCATGGACGTGCAAAGGTAAAGAGACAAGCAAGGACAAAACGGATTTCAACAATACATTCATATAAAACCGTACAAGTGTTCACCTTTATTTTTACATATGTGGTTGATCTTAGAGTCTTATTCAGAACAACAAAAAAAGCGACTCATGATTTGAAAGCTCCTACACCAAGTTATGAATTTTCTATCATAGCCGCTCAAAGTTGCAAAATAAGTCATCAAATTCCGAACTAAGATAACTTTGATGATGTAATTTTATAAATACGTAAAATCATTATGTGTGGTTTTTAAGTATGATGTAGATCTGATAATTTACTTTCCAACCAAAAAAACAATACCCAATTCCAATTCTGCTACATCGAGATACAGAATTTATCGTGACGCTGGTCAAAGCTGATAAAACTAGTGAACCAAGATTAGAAGATCAGTTTTGGGACAATATATGAGATGATTCGGGTGTAATATGAATATTATTCCCACGTGATACGTATCTCTACGAGTATAATTTTAAACTCAATAAACGGCGCGTGATTTTGATACTCCTACGTCAAGATACGGAATTTATCGTGACGTTGCGCAAAACTGATAAGACTAGCAAACTAATATTAGAAAATCAGTTTTTGGAAAATATCTGGGATGATTCGAGTGTAATATGATTATTATAGACGTATCTTTACGAGTCTAGTTTTCAACGCAAAAAAATGGCGCCTGATTTCGATATTCTTACGTCAAGATACGGAATTTATCGTGACGTTGTGCAAAGCTGATAAGTCTAGCGAACCAAGATAAGAAGAGCGGTTTTTGAGCAATATTTGAGATGGTTTGGGTGAAATCTAATTGTGATTCCCACGCAAGAAGTATCTCTACGAGTCTAGTTTCCAACGGAAAAAAAAGGCTCTTGATTTTGATGTTCCTAAGTCAAGATATGAGAATTTTCGTGAGGATGCACAAAACAAACAAAAAGTGACGAAATAGAACTGAAAGATTGATTTCGAAAGGGTACCAGGGAAAATACGGAGAACCTTTGGCCATGATTTTTACATACATTATAGTTACTTGAGTTATCCTTCCAGCAAAATAAGAATTTCATGATTTCAACGCTCTTAATTTGAGCTATGATTTTTTTTTACTGTAGTCGTTCAAAGCCGAAAAAAATTGGTTGTCACGAAGTTCAAAAGAAATGCACAAGTGTAAAAAAAATATATTTTGGTCATGACTTTCATGTGCATTGTAGTTTTGAGAATTTTCATTCCAATGACACAAGCGACTCATAATCTCATGTCGCAAATGTCAACGCATATGGGTCGGGAAGGCGAATAAAAGAACCTGTTGGCAAGCCAAATTTAAAAAAATAAATTACATAGCGCGAGAGATATTAAAAGGAAAATTTCACTTTTATTGCTCCAATAAAGACTTCCAATACATCATGATAAGATCCAAAGTAAAACTAAAAAGGGAAAAGAGAGCATTCTTAAGCAAAACAAAAGAAATTTAGGGAAAAGCTTATAGCCAAGAATCTGAAGGTGACTTGTCTCAGCGATTTCCTTTAGCTTAGTAAGTTCTTTGGTTTCTGTTTCCGACAGTGGGCTGATTTTCTTAAGGGAATGAATCTCTCCTTCAATGTTGGTGACACTCTCTTGATTTTTGGACAATTTCTTTTGATGTTCTTCAATAAGCAAAATTGTCTTCTTCTTCTTTGACGTCCAGGCTGCTAACTCTTTTTCAGCTTTCTCAGGGACTTATTAAATCTCTCCCAAATGCTTGTACATCTTGACTTTGTCTTTATTTACAGCATGAAAACATTATTGCACAACGGAAAGCAACTCTTAATGAGCATCTTTAGTTATCTTTTGGGAACTACAAAATTTTACAATATCATAATCTCTATACTTCTTAAAAAAGTCTTCAAGTAGAGCCTCCAAAGAAGAGAGGTTGATGACGTTGACCTCCCAAAGACCTTTAAGAATTAGAGAAACACCTTTCTCTAACTCTTTGACATTTTCTGAGGATTCGGCAGAGAATTGTGTAATACATTCACACAAGGTACACCACAATCCGGAAACGTAGGATAACTTGAAAGATGAAATAGCCTTTTGTGGTTCAAAATTTGGGGCAATTTATTGTAATGTCCAAACCAAATATTTGGGTACATTGGAAGGTCTATCATCATTTGTTTCGGCCACCATATCAGTAGTTGGAACATTTTGAAAAGATTCAACATTTTTGGACAACTTTGCCGATGGATCCTTATTTGTAGGTTGAGTCATGGCATTATCAAGAGAAAGGTTGGGACTCTTCAACTCACTTGAAGGATTCAGGTTTGTGACACAAACTTCACCAAATACATCATCACCAAATATGTTGCTGGAAACGTCCACAAAACCCAACTAAAAAAAAGAAGAAGTTAATAATGAGTAGAGCGGCAAGTTGTGATATTAAAGAAGTAATTATTACCAAATGTGCCAAATCAGCCAAGGGCATTATTGAACCAGCGGCAATATCTTCAAAGATAGCAGTGTCAATACTTATGGAATCCAAATTACCAAACTCACGATGTTGATCGCTTAAGTCCTTATGCTTTTTCTTCAAACGCTTCTAGTGTGGTTCTTGGCTAGCATTGCTTTCATTTGAACTAGAGGTGGCACTATCAATAGAAACTCCATTGAGTGAAATAGGTGGTTTGGATGCGTCACTACAAAATGGCATAATGTCTAGTGACTTTTCAACGCCTTTATCTAATGGGTTGGAAGATTTCTTTCTTTCGTGGACAACATTCATCACTTTGGAAGTGGAGATGACTACTTTCTTGGGACCCGATGAGGGGATTTTTACTCTTTTATCCATATGTGTATCCTTGCCCTTCGAATTTTTAGATTTAGAAGCAACTTGGACAGATTGAGCAGGATTACCCATTACCACCTTTGACTTTAAAGAGAACGAAAGATTGCCTTGACTATCCAGATGAAGTTGGTCTCCTTTGGTTGACGAGGGGGCATCATTTTTCTTCAGACCTCTTAAAATAATGTGGGTATTTCTTATTAAAACAGTCTCCCGATGGGCTGGCCACCAATCCGAATATGCTCACGTCATAAAAGGTCTATTGTCCAACGGACGCATTGGTATGTTAAAATTTGACAAACTTCCAAGACGAACACAAGAATCCCAAAGTTGAACCAAAGCTAGAAGCGAACCATCAAAATAATGCTTTGTCAGAATATCGGGA
Organism: Capsicum pubescens; assembly: GCA_030864215.1. NCBI lineage: Eukaryota > Viridiplantae > Streptophyta > Magnoliopsida > Solanales > Solanaceae > Capsicum > Capsicum pubescens. The sequence continues at coordinate 135,363,529 of CM061545.1, read as the reverse complement.
ACGTCTTGATAAAATTCAAATTGGCGACTAAATCGATGAGGGATGTAAGGCTCCACGATCAGATCATTATCATGCCTCAAAGTGACAGAACTTGAACGAAGGCCTATGAAAAAGTCACTCCAAGAATTGGATAATTTGCCGCTATCATCAATTTGTACCTCTTTTCCTTGTAGAAAGGCCAAATAAGGAAGCTTCTTTACATTGACATGTTGAAATAACTTGCAAGCATCAACAAGGTCAAATTTTTTTGCCATTTTTTCTCTCAAAATTATCCATATTTGCGCCCCTCGTTGCGGGCGGTTTACATGGTAATAAGTTTCAAAATACTAACCTATCCATCCATAAACATAATAGATACGGAAGAGTACATCGTAGGACCCCAAGTTTGAAGAACTAGACATCTCCCAAAGGCCACGATAGATGCTTGCAAGAACTGGGACCGCTAAAGAATTTTTTTCTCCATGACCAATCAAGCTTGGAACTTTGATGAAGCTAGCACGAATAAAACCAGTCTTCTTGTTGGGGAGTAAAAATTTACAGATCCAACATGCAAGGAAATCCGCCAAATAAGTTTCATCTCTGAGTCTTTTTTCCAAGCCTAAGTCAACAAAAGAGGCATTCTCTTCTTCGGTTCATGGTAAAAAATTCATGTCAATATTTCCAACTGGTCATGATTCATCCTTGGCTTCATCCAATTTTTTGACATCATTTGTGAAGGCTCAACATATTTTCTTGGTCCTCAAAACCAAAAATTAGTACAATCAAGAAAAGAGACATCATCAATGATATCTTTTGTAAGCTGGTAGAATACCGAAAATAAGTGTGAGCAGCTTCTAGGGAGAAAAGGCTTCCCTTTGTCATCCACATATGTCAACTCCTTAGCCGAGTGAAAAACTTCATCATAAAATGACCCATGAACATGAAGGCTCCGATATTTCTCAAGTCCCATAAACATATGGACAACTCTCCAATAAAAGTAGAAATTGTGTTGGTGGATGGATGCCAATTCTTATAGAAGCCCTGGAGCACATTCTTGTTATGGTCATACATAAACAATGATGCAAAGACGGCATCATAAGTCTTGTTGCGCTCTAAGGTCTCCTTATTACGGTCAAGGACGTCTTCTATCCACTCTATTAGTCGTATGTATATCAAACCTCCCCAAACCCAGGGGGGACATGCCAACTTCTAAGGCTCCCATTGCGGCTAGGAGAGCTCGCAACAACACAATTTTGATGTGTAGAAGACTTCAAAAGGAGAACTTTTCAGTCATAACTTTGCCCAAAAAGTTATCCATGACGTCCTTAGTTTCCATCGTTGACCATTCTGTGAGATGGAGGGAAGTTTCCAGTGGCTTTCTAACAAGAAAGAAGGTGTCAATCATTGGAGGATGAACTTTCAAAGTGAGGTCTTTGGCATGTGAATCTGATTTGCTTTCCACGATCTCAAGGTAAGGATATGGGGTTTCACAATCGTTGAAACAAGTCATTGTTAGGGACCAAAAGCACCCTACACTATTCTTGAGGATTAATAAAAGAATAGAGATTAACCGTTATGAACACACAAGTTGGAAAAAAAATAGGAAACAAGAAAACCTGAAGTTGAGTGTAAAAAAAATGAGTAGCTCACGATTGCAGTCACATATTTCATATTGCAATCGTGCAAATTTGTGAGAGCGATAGGCAACAGGCTACTATAAAAGTTATAGTTACCTGAGGAGCAGTTTGTGGAGTCAATCATATCGGGCAAGTTCACAGCATCACAGTCCGACAATCAAGCATAGTTGAACACTTTTTTTTTGTGTGTGGCTACTTAGTTCTTTGATGAATTTTCTCTACAAGGGAAAATCTTATATAGAAGTTTTGATGGGAATCTCAATTTCATATATAAGGGAGGTAGTAGCAAAATTGGAAGAAAAGATCTCTAGGAATTTCAAGCTTCCAAGTAGCTAAAAGAAAATTACCATGTTTGAAAGATTTCTTTGAAAAAAAATTGATTCTTTTGAGGACCAAAGAAAAGTTAATGTTTTCTTGGTTCAAAAGTTCAATACACAAATCTTTTCTAACATGCAAGGGGCAGTAAGTTAATGATTTACTCAATATGGTCCTATTTTAAATCCATATGGAGGGTCATCAATATTGTCTAGTGTGTAATGACTTGGACAAATATTAGGGGTCATTGATTTCATGCTTAACCAAGAGAAGAATTTTCGCTATGTGAAAATATATGGCAAAAATTTTAGATCACTCACCAGTGGCAGTCTACCTAGAAGGCACCGACAAGAAACAAGTACATCTAAAAAAATGAAAACAGATTCATAGGTACTTTGAGTCTTGTCGCCAAGTTTCGGCAAGCCTAAAATGTCGACAAGTCTCGAAGTAAGGGGTATTTGTAGACATACCAAAGTCAACGAGTTAAATTCATACAAAATTTGAGTTTAATTCATGATCATTTGGGTTGGTTAACTAATTTGGGCCTTACAAACTAATTAGTCCATTTTGTTAAATTCAAGCCCAAGGTCCATTACCCTTTGAAGCCCAAGATCATCAAGTGATGTGGCATCCCAATCAAATCCAAGACCAATGAGACGTCGCCACATGTAGAAATGATGTGAAAATCTCAGTCAAATTCAAGAACCAGTCAAAAGACTCCAAGTGCCAAACTGACATGTTGCGGCCAATCATAAGCAACCAGGCCTACCCCCTATAACAATAAATAGGGGGTAACATGACATACTAAAGGGAGGAGGAAAGGTGCACTTTGACAAGCATTGACAACGTTAGCATTGGATATCAAATTCATGCAAGGATCAATCAACGGAGTTCTTCTCGGAGATTATTCCAAAGTGACAAAACATTTTCCGACGTCCCCGACGAATGAAATACATCTTTGGGAGTCCAAATCATCGAAAGGTTCAAGAAACATGCTACTGAAGGCCCTCAAATCATTTCTAATCTTAGGAGAGAGGAATCAAGAGAGTCACAGAATTGTACTCTCAAGATTCATATTAATAAATTATTATTTTCTTTTATTTATTTTTGCTTGAAGTTAATTTTTGGCTCACCTAACAAAAATTTGTTGTGAACAATGGTACATAACTTATTAGATTCTGCATGCAAGATATCGGGTTGGTTCAATAAAGCACGATAAGCCTACGGAGTTGATAATCCATAGGGAACACAATCCTAGTGTCCACATATGACTGATTACAACCAAAGTTGATATTCACTACTTGTTAGATATTGTTACTAAAAACCCCCATCTACTTTTCCAATTTTGCCCGTTGATTACAATAGCTGAGAGCCGCAATTCCACATATTTCCTTGGGATTCGACCTCAACCAATATTAGGTACTATATTTTGTAATGACCGCATAATATTCAAAGTGAAGGTGTAGCTTGGGCGTTATCAAATTTTGGCGCCATTGCCAAGGAGTACGATATTGATTTGTGAATTAAAGTTGTATTTTTTGGATTTTTCTTTTTTCTTTGTTTTTGTTGGGTATATGCCGGTGTATGTCTAGCACATAGAGTAGAGAAAATCCCTTAATCCCATTGACTCAAAATCCAGAGAGGATCCTACAAACACCTAGTAAGATAATGGAATAAAAAAGAGATGATATTCCCAAAGAGGTTCGTGATGATGTGCCTCCTCCTCCTCCCAATAGAGATCATGATATTGTTAATCAATAAACAGGGGTTCTTTTAGCATAAGTCGCTAATGAGAAATGGGCAACAAAATAATCTCAGTACATATCTAGGGAGGCAGAGCTAGCTAAGATGAGACAAGAAACAGACCGCCGAGCAGCACTCAATGGAAATTAGAATAGAGTTAAATAAAGCCATGCTCAACTGATCCAAGCGTACCAGTATTTGCAACCATATGAGGATAATGATGAGGATCTGGGGTACGTTGGGCTGGAAGATACAAGAGATATCACTCCTCCTATTTTACCCCCAGGAGTTAAGTTTAACATAGTCAGTGCTATGATTTAGCTCTTATGTTTGAAGGGTATGTTTGTCGGGTTGCCTAAAGATGACGCAAACATGAATTTGGCCAACTTTATTAGAATATTCACTTCTTATAAAAATCCAGTTATGAATTAAGAGGCGCTTAGATGGAGGTTGTTCCCATTCTCACTTACACGAGAAACAGCTTTATATTTAGGGGAATTGGCAAAAGGATCTATCACTACATAGAATGAGTTACGCAGGCAATTCTTGAATAGGTTCTTTCCTCCATCCAAGATGTTGAAGCTTAAATACAATATTTATAACTTCAGATAGCGTTAGTTAGAATCTATGTACGAGGCTTGGTTCAGGTTTAAGAAAAAGCTGAGTATGGTGCCTAACCATCATATTTTAGGGATGAACTTACTGGAGATATTCTATAGAGCCCTGACCATCAGTTTTAGAGCTATGGTAAACGTCATCTCTAGAGGAGATTTTATGTTACTATATTGGAAGGCAGCTTCGGAGACGCTAGATTAGATCTCGCTCACGAATCGAGGGTTGCAAACTTAGAAGACTGAGAAAAGTTTTGTCACTTATGCTATTGGTGCCTCTAGTGACGATAGAGTAACTGATGATTTAGTGACACATAAAATTGCACTGATAAGTACTGATCTTGGGTTATTAGCTAAAAAGTTTGTGATTATAAATTTTGAGAAAGTGAATGCAGTAGAAGCACAAGGTATAGCTTTCAGAGATTATGAATCTGAATTAGAAGAGGAGAATAGTTATCTGGATCATCAGTTGGTGGGTCTCTAAGCCTAAGGAAAAGAAAACCAAGGTTAGAACTATTATGATGAAAGATACAGAGATTATCGTAGGGACAAAGATGGATACTGAAAATGGAAAGATGTTTACAAGGAGAAGGGAGACACGTACATTCCGCTAGGCAGATGAGATACGGAATCAAGAATGGAAGATATATTGACAAAACTGGTGAAGGAGAAATAAATTCAAGAGGATAGCCTTAAGGAGATCAAGGTTGATATTTTAGGTTTGACCCATAAGGTTGTGTCTCATGCAACGGCTATCAAGCAGTTAAAGCATCAGTTTGGGTAGATATCTTCCACTTTGTATCTAAGTTAGCCGAGTAGTCTCCCAAGTAACACATTGTAGAATCCTTCAAACATCAGACATTGTCTAGCTATCACCACTAATTGTGGTGCCACTACTGATGATCCCTCTGTACCAACTATAGAGAAGTTAAAGATTGATAGCACTGAGAGTGATGAAACACCCGAGGTAGAGTTTGAGAAGTTAATATGGAGTGATGATAAATTTGATTATGATAGTGGCGAGGATTAGGTCGTCAATCCCAATGATAATATGCACCGTTTTAGTGAGACTTCTTCCTTACTATTAGTGGAAAAGAAGGAGAACCCCGAAGCAGTCACCATTGCATGTTTGATTAGGCCTTTTAATGTCAAACAGGCTTTATGTGACTTGGGATCAATTATAAATATGATGCCACTGGTTGTGTACAAGTAGTTGAGGATAGGGGAACTCAAACCTACATCCATAAAGTTGTTGATGGCAGACTCATTTGTGAAGAAACCAGTGGGTATTTTGTGTGTCGTAGAAGTAAGGGTGGCATCCCTTATGTTTCCCACTGATTTCATGGTTCTTGACTGTGAGGTAAATTTTCAAGCCCCCATTATATTGGGTAGACCTTTCCTATCCAGTGGTAGGGTATTGATTGATATGGAATTGGGGAGATAACCTTCAAACTAAATGATGATCAAGTAGTGTTTGATGTATGTATGACAATGTAGCAGCCAGATGATATGCGAGTGGTGTCTATGATAGACACTATTAATGAGGATGTCATTGCAGAGAATAATGTACCAAATGTACCAGGTGTTGAGAAGAGAATAAAGATGAAGACTACTCAGCTATAGATTATTGAGACTAAGGTAGTGACATTATATGAGATGATCCTGCCATGGATCCGGACTATAAAAATGATGGCTGAGGCTAAACTGCAGTCTATGCATCAAGATGCAATGTCACAGCTATGAGCTAAGTTTCACTCATGGATAGATGTTTTTATGGGTCGAGTATTGGCCCAATTAAGAAGAATTAGATTCCATATCTAGGAGACATTATATAAGAGGTGGACCTACTTAGACTAGAGGTACGCTCTCTCACAAAGAGTTGCATATCATTCATCCTCAAATTTTACCCCCAATTTTTCAGTCTTCACCTCCAAGAGAGGTCGGGAGGGGGACCCATAAAATCCAGACATACCATATGTGTAAACCCTAAAAAAAGCCACCCATGATTTGATGAAGACGGAGTCTGTTGATAGTAAAAGGCATGTCAAGATAGCTGCGAGTGTATCTTCTCATAGTGCACCACCACCACTATGGCCTCTACCAATGGATAAACCCCCATCTGGGGAAGATCATGACACAGACTCCTAGTGCATCCCAAGTATGTCCTTATTCCATTTGTTTTAAATTATTTTAGTACATTGGGGATAGTGCATAATTTTTGGTTAGGGTGGGGTATACCATAGCCATCACAGATTTTTGTTACTATGCTTTTTTTTCTATCGACTGCAATATAGTTGTAGAACTGGCATGTCTCGGTTAAAATTTGTGTCGTAATGTGTTTTGTTTCATATTGTGTTGTGTTCATGTGTAATTAGAAGATTTTTAAGTATTTTGGGCAGTTGTCATGTTTTTTATTAATTTTTGAGAAAAATGATACCCCTTCAAAATTATGTAATGTACGTATGTGTGAACATTGTGGATCTTGTTATAGCATTAGGATTAGAGACATGATAATCACTTGCTAACAATTGCATGAACCAGATAAGTAGTAGTTTTTAATATTGACTCTATGCTATTTGTGTGTGAGATACTGCTTAGTTTCCTTTGTGTTTTGAATTCACAACTTGCTTGGTTAGTCTTACCTAGGTCGTAGGATAGTTAGTTAGGAAAGGATCATAGGTTGTTTTTTATTTTAGCCCACTTTTAGCCTAAATGACCTTACCAATGTGAAATAGTATCCCTTGATCCTAGTTTTAATCCTTATAGCCTTTTTTCTTATTTTACCGTTCACCTTACCATTTGTATTGCAAGAACCTGTTTTGGCCCATTCCTTCTTTTACATTGTGCACCTCAACTCAGGAAAATCACCTAAGTTGAGTGTGGCTATCATAGGGGGGTGATGTAAAGTGAGTATGTAAAAGGATAAACTAAGAGAAAAAAAATTAGTAGGACTGGGTGTGGTAGGAAATGAAAAAGAAAAAGAAAAAAATAAAAGAAAAATTGTGAAAAAGTGAAAAAGAAAGAATAAAAGACCACACCAACCTGAATGTGCAATAAAGAATAAAAAGGGAGAAATAAGGGTAGAATAAAAAGGAATTGGCTAATAAGTGAGACCCCAAGGTTAGTGTAGTTCCAAGGAGGCTTAGTCACTTGATATGTCAATATGTACCATACCAGCCCCCCAAGCTTACATTACAAGACGAGAAAAGTCATATAGTGATCCTAACATGACTTTTTGAAAACTAAAGTAAGGAAAGTAAGGGAAATCCTATGGTATTTGATGCACATTGATTAGAACTTCTCTTTTGAGTGTGAGTGTCTCTTGACTGTCCCTCCATTGGCATTTATTATTTCATATGAGTGAGTGGGACATCTTTGTTGTAAGGGAACATGAGTCATATTTCTTGTTGTCTACGTGTTTAGAAAGGGTTACTTGTATATATGCATGTTTATCTATTGCTAATTTATTGGTATACCTTGATCCGATTGTGTCAAATTGTAGTACTTCATATTTATACACAGTTGGTTTTGAAAAGTGAGATAGGAGCGGGTGTTGTGATTTTTTGCTTAAAGTGTTGATTAGCTGCCTTGAATAGCATAGATTCTCCTAATTAAGCATTTGTTTTATTTTGTTTGGCTTGATTGTGTTGATTAAGGACATGCAAACATTCTAAGTTGAGGATGTTGATGTGCTATAGAAACATAGCACTTTCAACACTTAAAACGAGGAAAATATGAAAGTTTCTTAGGTTGTTTTGTTAGATATGATGCGTTTTGGGTATGTTTTGTAGGAAACAAGGTTTTGGATGTTGAGTTCATGAAAAAGATGAAAATGGTGTTTTTAGCTACTTAATTGATCTATTTTGGGTATTCGTGACTCTTTCTGAATGTCTGTGACCAATGCATGTGATCAAAGTTGAAGATTTGAATCTTGGTTACAAGTATTGGAAGGCCCAGAACTTAGCTACATCTACATATAGACAACATATAGAACATGTGGTTTGTATAAGACTAAGGTAAGCACCAGAAATAAAGATACCAAGAGTAGAAGAGCTGAAAATAACTTTCAGAACTTACCTATGTAAACATGTGGACCACATGTAGCACATGTGGACCACATGTGGGTAAGGTAAGTACCAAAAGTCCAAAATCTCGAGAGAAGAAGCTATAGGAAATTTTTCCTGCACATGTAGGTGTCTACATGCGCCCAGCCTCAGGCCACATGTGGACACCACATGTGGCGACCGACCCTTTTTTGTCTTTTTTGTCCAGACTTTGATTTTAGGGTTTCTCGTGTACTATAAATACCCATTATGTGTATTTTAGTAGAAGTAACACACTTTTTATACTTACAAACATATTTTGATTTCGAGATTCGATCTTGGTCTTGGAATTCTCTTGTAATTATTCTAGTTGATTAATTCAGTTAAAATTTTGGGGTTTTACTTGTGATTATTTTGATTTCATCTTATGATTTCAATCATGAATGTTGTTGATTACTTCAAAAATATGAGCGCTAACAACCCTTAGATAGGGTTGTGGAAACCCTGGCGGATAGACAAAGTAGGGGAAGTGCTATTATTGTTCTGAACCGACACCCATGCATGCATTGTATTCTCTTCACTTTAATAGATATCTTAGAGGTTGAAAATGTTAGGATCCTGCCTAGATTATTTCTACTTACCCCATAAGAGGAATTATGGCTAGTAAAAGATAATGATAACAGTAATTTGAAGTTTAAATGTCGATCCATGCTACTAGTTATCGATCCATGCTACTAGGATTATCTAAGTACGATGGTTAGCTGTCATCTGATAACTAGAGATGCAAAGAGTAATTGTTAACTGGAATCAATATAAGGGTTAGTAAAGCAACATCCTAAGAATAAAAAGGTAATGAGTGAAATCCATCAGCTCATCTAAAAGACTATAGATGGTACATAACTTATCAGATTCTGCATGCAAGGTATCGAGTTGGTTCAATAAAGGACGATAAGACTATGGAGTTGAGAAGCCGGGGGGAACACAATCCTAGTGTTCATCTATGACTAATTACAACTGAAGTTGATATTCTCCACTTGTTAGATATTGTTGCTCAAAACCCCCAGTTTACTTTTCCAGTTCTGCCCGTTGATTACCACAGTTGAGAGCCACGATTCCACGTATTCCATTGGGATTCGACCATAACCTTTGTTGGGTTACTATATTTGGCAGCGATCGCATAATCTTCAAACTAAAGGTGTAGCTAGGGCGTTATCAGGATTCGACGAGCGTTAGGGGGTGGCCAGGTAGGCAGGCTTACCCTTATTAAGATTGAGATTAATTATGGTATATTATTGTGCTAGTTTTAGGTGGGAAACTATGGACCGGTTATTATTTTAACTTTTTACGCCTTATTTAGAAGGTTAGGGTCTTTTTTAGATTTAATAGGGCATGTTCAACCTTAATAAGGTGTGCTCTCATCATTTAGGACTACAATTAGTGCTTATCGTACCCTGAGATACATTTAGAAAGAGTTAGACTAGATTTGAGTAGGTTTTACCTTATGTTGGATTATCGAGACCCCATAGTGGGTCCCACTGCCCTTTTTAGATAGAATATTTGACTTGAAGCTCCTTTAGGCTTAGTAGAGTTTAGATGGATACCTTAGGCTATTACTTTAGGTTGGGTTTGATTTAGATTTAATTACTTGCCTAGTTAGTTTTTTGGCAAGTAGAATAGTAATTGACCATTGATCGCTCCTCTTTGGACTAAAAATGTGAACTTGTCGGGCGTTAGAAGATTTAATAGATTGAGAATTATACATAGTGGACTAGTGATAGACTTGAGACCCCTAGACTTCCAATAGTTATTCTACGCTTACATGTGTGTGTGTGTGTGTCTCTCTATCTTTCTCTCTCTCTATATATATATATATACACAAACACACACACACACTTTCACTACGGATCTAGAATTGGAAAGTTATTTGAGACTCGTACAAATAAAGGTTATTTATGCTTCTTACCTTAGATTTGCTTTTGTTTGCACCCATTGGACTTATAGAGGATTGGTAGGGTTAATCGTCTTCTTGTGTGTTCCTTCAGAGCATATGGGGACCTAGTTAAGTTTGTTGTTAGTCCTTTGCTTTTTTTGAGTTACTTATTTCCCTTATCTCTTATGCCTAGTATAGTTAATATTTATATTTTTACCCCTTTACTGTTGACCTCAGCTTACATTTTTGCACTTTATTTATGCTTTTGCTATATTTGAGCTCAGTCGAACAATGATGCCTACTGAGTACCCATTGCATTAGTACTTATGCTACACTTCTGCATCTTTTTCTTAATACAGATCCGAGTATGAGCCACTGATGTTGATGGCATCCTCAGGCCTTGCTGCCTATCCGAATATGGGATGAGTTTTCTAGAGTCCAAAGCTGATCCTGTTAGCCCCATATTCTCACTATATGTTTTAATAAGTAAAAACTAATAAACAAATATTTTGTAGGATCCACCGAAGATACAGAAGATCAAAAAGATCCCTAAGGAATCAATCCAGAATATTCGAGAAAGATAGAAAGAACTTACACACAAGAAAGTCAGCACCAAGATTAGGAGAGTATCAATCATGGAGATTATTGGCTTCCCAGATTTATGGCAAATGAATCAATCAAGATAAAAGCAAAAGAAAAGAAGACCACACCCTCTACATGGACATATCTAATATGGACATGTATGGAAGTAAAGGATGGACCACGTATGGACATACTTTATGGTGCCATCCCTCAATCAAGGAATCAAATCAAATCCTTGATTGAGAGGAAATCCCTTGGGTTTCCTTATGAAGAATAGAAGTCAAAGCAATTGAAAAGTATAAAAGATAAGACTAAAGATCGAAGCATTCACACAACTTCAAAGAAGAATCTTAGTGTGTCTCAATCTTAGTCTCATAAAGCTTTATACTTCTTAGCTTACAATAGTTACACAAGAATATGATCGAGTCAACTTTGAAATACCAACTGAGGCTATGTCACAAGATCTGAAAAACAAAATAAGTTTTGAGAATTTTTTTACCACCATTGTACTTTGACAACACTTTGAAAACATTTAAGGAGACTTTGAAACCTAAGGGAACTGGAAGTAGGCACCACATTAGTGTTCCAAACTAGGATAAATCTTTGTGTTCTTATTTCAAGTTGCTTATTTACTTGCCTATTTATTTAAATCTATTCTGGTTTGTGATGTATACTGATTTGCAGGTAAGTCAACTGTGAAGTCTCAACAATCGACATAAGGAAAAAGGCAAACAACAAAATTCCAGGGGCTCTCCTTCAAGATTGTCACTCCTCCATGAGACTACCATACTTTAATGGACAACACTACTCCTACTAGAAGAATAGATTCAGAAACTTTGTCCATTCCAATGATTTCCAATCATGTGTTGTCATTAAGAAAGGACCTAAGCCAATTATAGGACTCAAGGATAAGCAGAAAGACAAGGACAAGGAATCAAGTAGTACCAATATAGAGGATCTAGAAAATTTTAAAGTAACCAAAGAACAACAAGAGGTAATTCAAACTAATGCACGAGCTCCAAATTTACTTCTCTGTCTAGTAAGTGGAGAAGAATACGAAAAGCTATGAACCTATAAAATTGTAAAAGAGATGTGGCACAAATTGGAAGTAACCTATGAAGGACCACCAAGGTAAAAAATTCAAAAATCATTGCCTTAGTCAATGAGTATGAGCTATTCAAAATAGAAGAAAATAAAAACAATAAATCGACGAGGAATGATGGCCATTGTTATCACTGCGGTAGGCTTGGTCACTTTAAACAAAACTACCCAAAAGTGAAAAAAGATCACTAGAAGAAACAAGAAGTTTGGGGCTTAGAGTGATAAAGATGACACCGAGGAAGAACAGATGTACTAATATATGCTTCATGGCAAAGTGTATCAAGCGAGGTTAGACCACACAACTATCATTCTTGTAACATCCTTTAATCAAATCTAGATATGATAACAAATAAACTTCAAAAGGTTATCGATAAGTACAATAAAATTGCTCAAGAAAAGAAAAATTAGGAAGCTTGACTTAAACGAAAACTTGAAGAGAAACGAAGGAACTATTAAGTTGAAATTGAAGAATGTGAAATTGAAATCGATTTACTTCAAAAAGAACTTGAAGATGTAAAAATATAATTAATTAAAAATCACCTAGTCACAGTTTCATTAGATTAAATTTTTTTAAAAAAAACTCTAGCTCCTCATCAAGATTGTTTAAATCATCCAAAACCTCTTTATCCTTTAAAGGACCTGTCTTCTATACTTGTGGACAGAAAGGGCATAAATCACACAACTGTAGGCAAAGGTCTAAAGGTGTGTGGGTTTGGAGGATTAAAGAAAGAACATCTAAACCTCAAGGACCTAAGGCCGGTTGGGTACCTAAACAAAATTAATTTTCTTATTTTATAGGAATACATTTGCAAGAGATATAAAAAGGGAATGTGGGTCATCAATAGAAGATGTTCCAGATATATGATCGAAAAGAAGGAAAATTTCTGCTCTCTAAAGAAAATAAAAGGAGGATCGGTCATATTTAGTGATAATATGAAATACGATGTCATTGGAGTCGGCTCATTAAAGCTCAACTCCTCATGAAAACTTATTAAAGTATATTTGATAGATAGACTCAAACACAACGTACTCAGTATTAATCAGTTGTGTGATGCTGGATTTGAAGTCTCCTTCAAAACTAAAAGTTTCTTCATCAAACATGATAAAAGACATATTTCTCTTATTGGTGTACGTATTGATAAAATTTATGTTTCAAATAGTCCTAATTTTGTTACTTTAACCTACCTCACTATGCAAACCAATGACACTTGGTTATGTCACAGAAAGCTTGGTCATGCTAGTATGCATATCATTGAGAAACTCTCCAAACTGGAACTAGTGAAAGTTCTGCTAAAACTGAAGTTTGAGAAGGATCACATCTATGATGCCTACCAATTGGGTCGACAGACTTGGACATCATTCAAGGTCAAAGATATTGTCTCTACTACTAAACCCCTTCAAATAATCCACATGGATTTGTTTAGACCCACCAAGACCCCAAGTATTGGTGGGAAAAGAGATGTTTTTGTTATTGTTGATGATTATTCTCGCTTTACCTGGGTAGTGTTTCTTTCTCATAAACATAAGACTTTCACAAACTTTAAGATCTCTTATAGAAAAGTGCTAAGAGAAGCAAGACACTTCATCACATATGTTCACAGTGATCATGAAGAAGAATTTGAAAATAAAGCTTTCGAGGAATATGGTGCTTAGAACGGATACTGGATAACACTCAACTTACACGTCAATTTAAGTGCAAAGCGGTCGTCGTCAATATATTTACCCAACTTTGGAGTCGAGGCCAAATCCATGAGGAATAATATGAGTGGCAATCAAGTTAGTTCAAAATATTAGATACAAGTTAAATTCAAACCACTAGTAAAAAAAGATAAAAATATGGGAAATAAAAGTCTACACTAATGGTTCTTTTTGAGTTTTTCTAGTATAAAGTCAGGGCTACGAATAATTTGAGTTTTTAAAAAATTAAGCAGAGATCTTGGGATTATGTATTACTAAGGTAAATGACTATGGATGCTAATAATCAACTTCCTTTTAGTAGATCAAGCATGGGTAGGTTTGGTTATAGGTTTTGATGCTAGTCTTTCAACAAAACACCAAACTTTCACCCATTGATTCTTTTGAATACCTAATGGGTGTGTTCAACAATTGGTAACCAAACCTCAATCTACGCATCCCTACTTTTAGAATAATACCCGTGGCATAGTCAACTTCACAACCACCCTTATGCCTATGATAGTGATTGATTAGCAAATTACACACATAATTGTCTAACATTGCTTTGGTCTCCACATCCCTCTTTCAAGGATAATATGAATCCCTAAAGTTCACCTAAAACCCTTCTTTTGAAGGTGGCTTTGAACTTTCTAGAGTTTGGAGTTTTCACCCATCAAACCCATATGAGTATTTGGGGTTTTCATCCACAAATCACAACCAAATTGGTCAAGCAATGATAAAACCCATCAAATTGAACTACCAAATAGAAGCTAGTAATAAAAAACCAAACACACTTTAATCCCTATTGACACATAACCCCAAGAGCGAGATCTAGTGACACATATGATAAATAAGCAAAGATATACCCATAATCTCCATTAAAATGAGTTATTGAAACTTAAGTGAATGTTACTTCAAACTTTGGACTCCCAAAAATCTCCAATAAAAGTGAGTTATTCCTCTACTTATAGGCTACTCCAATGTATTCTTCACCAAAAATTTATACAATACTGTCTTCTCCATGAATAGAGGCTATGAACTTAAGAACCAAAACCTTACTATTGGGGAAGATGGAATTATGATGAATATGAATGAATCACTTAGGGTTTGAGTCATTTTTCCAAAAATTGGGATCAGCCATATGTATTTCTAGATTTCCCTTCAGCTGCATTCTTCCATTAAGCTGCGATCGTGCGAGTCTAGTCGCGAGCGTGGTTACGCAACCGCAATTATCTTTCGTGACCGTAGTTGCTTGACTTCTGATTGACTGTCGCGACCGCGGTAACCAAGGATAGTTCCTACTTTAAGTCTTCAACGGTACTTTCTTACTCCCTTTTGATCATTTTCAGATCCAATCCACACCTTTTGATCTTGTCAACTCTATACCTGCAAAGTGTGGATATTAGTACATTTAATCATAATTTTGTCTTTTTTATTCATTAAAAACAAGGTAATGTGTACGAATGATGAGTGCGAATAAGTGGTAAAGTCAGCACTCATCAACACCCCCAACTTAAAGCTTTCATTTGTCCTCAGCCAACACTACCTTTTACCAAGAGACACAATTATTTATGCCCAAACTTCATGCCTTTAAGATCACAATGACTTCAACCTTAGTCACTACCACAAGCAGCTCATTGCACATGGGCTAAGCTATTTTTCATTACTCCCCTATTCATAAGATGCACTATCAAAGGATACACAAGACTTCAAAGAGCAATCAAGAAACAAAAAGTAATGATCTAGAAGTGACTAACTTTTTGACAAAAGCTAAGTTATACTCCATTTGACTCATCGCTCGAAAGGTGACGAAATCATCCACCTCAATTTGTTTCACATGCTAACCTCATAAGAAAGAGAATTCCACACACCAGGCTACAAAATATGCAAAAAGTATTTTTAGGTACAAAAACTCTCTCCCTTACAAAATAAATCTCTACGCAACAAGTGTCATACCATAGGCTTGCCCCTATTTTCAATCGCCACTATAAAGAAAGTAAATGGTCGGAGATCTCAAAGGACTTTTTAAACTTGTAACGTAAGTTCAGGTTATGGTAGGATATCATTTAGGAACAACATGGCTACACCCTATTGAACATCTACATCACACTTTTCAATCCTCTTTTTTTAATATGGATCATTCTTCTTTGTTTTCTCTTGTTTTTCATGCCTACCTTTTTCCTTCTTTGTTCACCCATTTTCTTCCATTTCTTTTTCTTCCACTCTAGTGCAATTCATTCCTTTGTTGGATCTTCTCTTTTTCTATGCAGTTGCTTTCAATGCTAAGGCACAATAGGAATTTCATTTACATCTTCGTGGCCCCAAACTTACTTACATCAATCTTTACCACCCCCAACTCAGGATTTTAGCCTCAAGTTTCATTTTTAAGTTCAATGAGGGCATGGTTCAAAAGAGGGATAAAATAATAGTTCATGGTTTGTAATGAGTTTGCCAAAGAAAGATCCAAAGGCTCAAAGTGGGTGACTAGGGATTATATTCATTCAAAGGTAGGTTTTTTAGGCTAGAGTGGGTTTCCAATGCCAAAAGATGTCCTAAGATCATTTCTCCAATCAAATACAATTGGCATTAGCTTTGAAAGACTAACGGGGCAAGTTCTAGATAACACAAGTATACAAGAGATGGATTCAAATAGCTCACCACTCATGGCCTGTAAAATTCTTCAAGGGAGCTCGAATGTCCCTGCCACTAGAGACAAATTTGGAGTATCCATTTCTATTCACAAGTTAAACTTTACGGAGCCACAAAAAGATAAAAAGTTTTGTTACAAAATTTCTCACGTCCATGCCCTTGATTTTTGCAAAATTTTGGATGGAGAAGGTCATTTGTTTTGCATTAGCACCACTTAAATTAGCTAATTCATGGCAACAACCAAAGCCTTAGACTCACATTTTGGATCAACACGGGAAAACTAACCAGATGGCTACTAACACTTCGCCAATGGTGTACAATGTGATCCCAAATTTACAATGTACAATGCCACAGGTACTCAGACTTCATTTGCATTCATGGCATTTATACTACGGGTACTCAGACTTCCCTTGCATCTATGTCTCAAAACCCAAACACGATGCTATATCCTTAAGAATGTCGTAACTCAATCGATCATAAGGCAAAGCTAGTCATGCATAACCAAAATCAAAATAAGATTAAAGTAAAAAAAAGAAAAACTAAAACTAAAAATGACACGATAATCCTAAAAAGTGGGCACGATCACAGTGCCCAAAAATATAGCATCCCAAAAACAAAACAAAATAATATCCAATACGTCATCCCAAAACAGCATCAAAAAGAAATATCCAGCAACACATCACCAAATTGATACAAATTTGGGGGCACCCCAAACTAAAAAAAATGCAGTGTCCTCATTGCGTGTCCAATAAGGCAAAAGTAAGAGAGGTCTCCTTGAATCGACATCAAGAGATGCTCTCTCCCTCTAACTCTGCACCATCATCATCAGCATTATTGATAGACTAATCAATAGGGTCCTTTTCCTCACTGTCTATCCTAGGTGAAGGTAGTCGATGGTTGGACTTGGGCACCTTAAAGATGCCTCTCATCCCCTTTCACAACTTCTTGAAGAATTTATCTCTTTTATTCTCTGTCTTCACTATATTCTTATGAAAATCCCTGAGGTCCCTGTATGACGCAACTAAGGCTGAATAAGCTCTCTCCAAGATAGAAATAGTGGCTCCCTACTTCTTTTTCTTCTCCCTATATTTCTTATACCCTGACTAACCTACGTATGAGTGGATAGCGGTGGATGGATATCCTAGACCCTAAGGAAACCTGTATAGTAGCTTTTTAACCTCCTACATCTAACCTAAAATGTCATCGAAGAGGTTATTGATGAAGGTATATAAGAATATGTGCCCTCCTAGGTTGACTTATCTGAGACCACCTTTCTCTTTTTGCTCTGACCTGGGGCACCCTCACCCCTGAACTTGAGTGGGAAGACACGGGGGCCTTGGAGTACCCAGGTATCTGTAGCATATTCCTCTACATGTGCCCTACTGCATAGCTCTATGATAATAAAAGGGAGAAGAAGATGTGTACCTCCATGATTTTTGAAGTACCTCCACTCTGAGTGCACAATCTCACCCAAATTCTGGGCAATGCTAGAGTGAATACAGGCCACCATCTGAACTCGCATATCTATTATAATTGTTATGTCAGTTCATGGAGATACTCAGCTACAAATGATATTCATCCAAATCCTGGCCTCAACTGTGAAGTCATTCATCAGAATTTCTCTCTTGGTGGTGGCCCAGGGAACCTCTTTGCTAGGATATGAAATATATGTCATCCAGGTCCCTGGTTTGCATGATTTTGGATGGAACTACTCCATGTCGGCATTTGGGAGTCCATACACCTCGTTGATCCACTCTATCCCAAAGTTTACTTGCATTCCCCTAATAGCTAGCATCGGGGTTTGTGAAAGAAGTTATGCTTAGGTTAACATAGAACTCACGCACCCATTCCTTATTAGCATAGTAGGGGTCTGAGGTAAATCACCTTCACCCGATTTTGGCGAGTGTAGCATAGAATCCTGGGAGCTACTTCTCTACCTTGTCTAAGTTGATAACCCTTTTAGGGAGTAACTTAAACCTATACAAATCCACATTATTAGAGGTTCTGGCATTGTAGGGCCATTAATCTAGAGTTGTCAAAATATTTTATTTTTGAAGCTTAGAACCTTTAAATAATGTAACTCAAACTATGTTAGTATTATCATACAAAAAACATGCTAGATCAATCAAATAAATACACGTGACAGTGTTACAGAAGGTTTTGGGGGTAGAAATAGATGTGCAAAAATTTTTGGTTCCTGCAGACACTGCCCTCAGGTATGCAATCGCGGATCATTGACCGCGATTGCGGTACCTGAGACCATAGTCGAAAGATTCTGCACAGTCTTCAAAACACAATTTTAACCCCAATTCTTTGTTCCAACTAGGCATACCATCATTATACGCAAAAAAAATTAAGCCTAGATTGTATGATTGTAGCCCCAGACTTGAAAGAATTCAAATAGAACTCATTGGGGCCTTAAACCAAACACGTGATGCATACTTCAATTCAAGTAGTTTTAGGCCTAATTCTGGGTACTCAAGACTTCCCCATTAGTATGTACACCAACTATAACAGCTAACCACACAATAATCATCAACCAACATTTATTTAGTAATGAAAACATTATTTCATTCCTTTCTCTAAACTACAAGTTCTAAGCATGCAATTAAGTTAAAAAATCAGGGAGTTAGGATACCAAGTTTGGATAAAGAAGTTGGAATAAAATGACACTTGGATATGTAATGCAAAGCCAAATATTTGAGAGACATTAAGAAGAATTGAGAGACAATGTATGTGGGCAATGGGCATTCAGATGGTCATTTAAATTGATTTGACCGCGATTGCATTCCTAGTTACGCAATCGCGGTAACACACCTTCATAATCATGGTGGCACAGTCTGTCATTGCGGTAAATGAGATCAAATAATCGTGTCTCCTGTACTTCCTGTTCAGTCAAAACTTGCCAATTTCCACATGTCTTTTTTCATGTTCAATCAATATTCCTCCTAGCACCACCTTTTCATGGATTATGCATGAATAAATGAAAAAATAAAATATACTCAATCATGCATAAAATAAAAGGATACGTGCCACTTTTCGTGGAGTGATAGGTTGCCTTCCATTGAGCTCTCAGTTTAACGTCGTGGCGTGACGCCTTTACCATTTTCGTTTATGTTTCCACTTAGAAGATTTGAATCTTTATCACATCTTTTGTTCAATATACAATGAGTGGCAGATGGACAGAAGATTCAAATCTTCCAAGATAAAACTTGGAAGATGTGAAAAAATGGCAAGAAAGCTTTGATCTCGCCATTTTGAAGACTTGAATCTTTTACCCAATATCACATCAACTTTTCAGTTTGGATCCTTGGCTAAAAGTAAGAACATTAATAGGTCACTATTTGCACATCGATCCCTGATTCCCTCGGCCATAAATGGATGGGGTTCCATGTACTCTTTTGGAACGTCAACTCTCAAAATATAAAGATGGTCCCATTTTTCCCTACAATTTATTATTTTCCTAGGTGGATGGATTTTCATCACATCATCCAAGCAAAATGTGGAGAAGTGGTTAGAATGAGGTCAAACCCCTAATTTTGGGATTGCCTCTTCCAAAGTATTTTCATCTCGAAATGAACTAGAGTCATCATTAGAGATTTTCCTTGATTATACTTTTGACTCTAGTAACATCTCCTCTATTTGGGCATCTTCTACCTCATTTGATTTGGTAGAATGGGAGATCACTGAGGAGTCTTCTCTACCAAGCTCATCATCATAGTTTGGTTTCTCTTCTTGATAAATCGTTTCTTGGGAAATGGTCATGGTAGTAATGTTTTCAAGATTTGTTCCATTGCCCATTTTCTCTATCTTGATAATCTCCCTTACAAATACCTCATGGAATCGATGCATGTCTTGGACATTCTCCCTCATTATAGTTATCTGATCCAAAATAGTTTGAAGCATTGCTACAAGACTAGTGGACCCGGTATGTTGCTCTTTCTTCTCCTCATCATAGGACCTATCAAACTCATAAAAGGAACTAGCAACTCGGTTAGCATAAAAGTGAAGGGGGAATTTGGGCAATCACTCCAATGTCCATCTCAACCACTACATAAATAACAACCATACTCTCAATAGGATCAAGATAGTGACTCCATCTCTCTCGGGGAGCATAGTTACAATCTCTCCTAAAGTGGGGTCCATCACAATATGGACATGGGTCATCAAGATATGACTTCCAACATCCAAAATCATAATTTTGGAATCTGCTATGGATACAAGTAAAAGAAAATAAAAATCTACCTAACACAAGCAACAAACAAAAATCACAAATAAAAATTTACAAGCTTGAATTCAAGAAAGTAAGCTAAAATTCTTAACTAACTTAATATGCCAAATTGTTCCCCAGCAACGGCGCCATTTTTTATAACACTCAATTTACACGTCAATTTAAGTGCAAAGCGGTCGTCATCAATATAGTTACCAAACTTTGGAGTTGGGGTCGAATCTATGAGAAACAATGTAAGTGGAAATCAAGTTAGTTCGAAATCATAAATACAAGTTAAATTCAAACCACTAGTACAAAAAGATAAAAATGGGGGAGATAGGAGTCTACACTAATAGTTCTTTTTGGGGTTTTCTAGTATAAATTTGGGGCTACGAATAATTAGAGTTTTTAAACAATTAAGCACAGATCTTAGGATTATGTATTACTAAGGGAAGTGACATGTGGATGCTAATAATCAACTTCTTATTAAAAGATCAAGTGTGGGTAGGTTTGGTTATAGGTTTTGATGCTAGTCTTTCAACAAAACACCAAACTTTCACCCATTGATTCTTTTGAATACCTAATGGGTGTGTTCAACAATTGGTAACCAAACCTTAATCTAGGCATCCCTACTTCTAGGATAATACCCGTGGCATAGTCAACTTTACAACCACCCTTATGTCTAAAATAGTGATAGATTAGAAAACTACACACATAATTGTCTACCATTGCTTTGTTTTTTACATTTCTCTTTTAAGGATGATATAGATTCCTAAAGTTCACCCAAAACCCCTTTTTTTAAGATGGCTTTAAACTTTCTAGAGTTTGGAGTTTTCACCCATTAAACCCATATGAGTATTTGGGGCTTTCACCCACAAATCCCAACTAAATTGGTCAAGAAGTGATAAAACCCATCAACATGAACTACCAAATAGAATCTAGCAATAACAAACCACACACACTTTAATCCCTATTCAGAAATAACCTCAAGAGGGTGGTTTAGCTACACATAAGATAAATAAGCAAAGATATACTCATAATCTCTATCGAAATGATTTATTGAAGGTTAAGTGAATGTTACTTCAAACTTTGGACTCCCAAAAATCTCCAATGGAATTGATCTTTTTCTCTACTTAGAGGCTACTCCAATGTATTCTTCACCCAAAACTTATACAATATTGTATTCTCCAAGAATGGAGTCTATGAACTCAAGAACCAAAACCTAACTATTAGGGAAGATAGAATTATGATGAATATGAATGAATTACCTAGGGTTTCAGTCGTTTTACCAAAAATTAGGATCAGCCACGTGTATTTTCAGATTTTCCCTTGGGCTACATTCTTCTGCTAAGCCGTGATCACACGGGTCTGGCTGCGACCACAGCTGGTGACCGCGATTATCTTTTGTGACCACTGTTTCTTGACTCCTACTTGACTTCCGAAACTGCAGTCACCAGACCGATATCATGGTAATTGAGGCTAGTTCCAGCTCTAAGTCTTTAATTGCACTTTCTTGCTCCCTTTTTATCATTTTCATCTCTAATCTACACCTTTTGATCTTGTCAAATCTATACCTGCAAAGTGTGGATATTAGTGTATTTAATCACAATTTTGAATATTTTATTCATTCAAAACAAGGTAATGTGCACGAATGAGTGATAAAGTCACCACTCATCAATATTCTCAAAACTTCTCATCACCTCGATCTCCTCAGTAAGATGATGTGGTGGAGCAAAATATTCAATCTCTTTAGGAAACCGCAAGAACCATGCTACAAGAACCCAACTTTCCAAATCATTTTGGGGCAGAAGAAATGAGCACAACCTTCCGAGTTCATGTAGAAAGTGGTAATTTTTTTCTAAATTTTTGTTGTTTCACTAAAATCAGTAGGCAAATATTTTACCAAGCCCCTATTAGAAGAAAGATTTTTTTCCTTAGAAAAAGACTTGGTATCATCATCATTAATGACTCTTGAATTTTATTCTTGGAAAATTCTTTTTAAATGACTTATTATTATTTTTACTCTTTTTAATTTTGGAAAACTTTTTGAAAAAGTGTCATCATTACTTTCACCTCTTTTTATGCCATCTTGACCGCCTCTTTAACCTTTATATTTCCAACTCCACTTTTTGTCGTCCTTTTACCTCAGAAGTCACCTTATTTACTTTACCTCTGTTCATCTTCCCCTGGGTTCACTCACCCCTCTTCACCTATCCATTTCTTCATCTTCATCTCCACCCTTTAATAACCCTTGTTCAGATCTTTGTATAAATGACCAAAACTTACTCCATGGAAAATCTTTCCAAACTCTTTCACCGATAATCATGTCCTTATCTCTCAATACTTCGATGAATCTTCATTTGACTCTCAACAATCAATTGTTACAAAAAAGCATTTTTACCCTACTCCAACCTCTTCCATCAAGAAACCCCATTCAGCCCCTCTGAAATTTTTTTTACCTGCTCAAAAAATACAAGTTTATCTCCTTCAAAAGTCGCTCCGTTATACCCGATCGTGTTGTAAATCTCTATCACTTAAAGGAAGATCATGGCAATATCAGTCACTTGTTTAAATTAAAGACCTGTTACTGGTTTTTCTTCTGTATGGACTTAAAGTTTATGAGGCTACTGTTTGAATATTTTATGCTAATATCTATCTCTCTTCCAACAGTGGAAAAGTAGAGACTCTTGTTCTTGGCACAAGAATCATACTCAATGATTTTCTATTTGAAAAGGTGTGTAATACAAATTTCTGTAGGGTAATTCCCTTTGTGAATGGTTCCTGGCCCAAAGATTTCGAAGTTAGCTTTGAAGAAGCGAAAAATACCTTGTCTAACCCGGACATGGTGTCTTCCAACTTTGATCTCGTGTCTCTCTATTTTAAGTACCACATTATGGCCCATATCATTGCTGCCACACATATTCCAAGAAAGGGCTCTCTCAGCTACATAGCCTACTAAGATGTGCCTATCTTATATTGTATAGTGAAAAAGCACAAGCTAAATTGGGTTGATTGGTTTCATGAATATATGCTTGAGAGTGTTGCAGATGCTCATGCCTTTTCCATCCTACCTTACAAACTGTGGATTACTCAAATTCTACTGTATTACTTTACTGACCTCTCGGCATACCCTCTGGTGGAAGTGTCTGCTACTTATGAGTCCAAAACTTTTGCCATCATGGTCTATGATTTGGAAGATAATGAATGGTGTAAAAAGGACTCTACCCAATAAAAATTCAATCTTTCTAAGGTAAGAAAGTCTATTTCTAACCCCATGCACCCTATGTTGAAGGAACTAGAGGATCTCAGGGATCTCTTAAAACTATTAAGGAAGGAGTCATGTTGCTTCAGGTGTTGACTTCTAAGCTACTGGATCTTGGGAAAAGCATGACCACTGATATACGCAAGGTACGACTGACCATTGATGTATTCAAGAAAAAAGGAATCAAGTTGTTCACCAGAGTGTTTACTCGCATGGACTCCCTCAAGTCTCAAGTCAACTTGAAACACCTAGGCTTTGGACCCTAAGCGAATTCTCTTGGTTTAAGGGTTCTAAACTTGGTACGACTAAGGGTACTAGTCATACCCTTTGAATATATATAGGTGATGCCCCTCTCATACCCTAGGTAGTGTGGATGGGGTTACATACTATCCTAGGTATGAGTTACCCTCCAAGTCATACAAAATTAAGTCGTATGAAATGTTCTCTTGATCTAGTGCACACTATTGTAGGTACTCTTTGTGAGTATGGTTTAGGGTACAAATTGTAACCTTTGTATACAAGTCTAGGGTGTGTGGTTGAACGTTGGGTTGTGTAGTGGTCCTAGGTTACACCTAGGGAAAGAGTTAGGATACCACTCGTACCCTAGGGTGCGGTTGAGTTAAGTGAGTCATATCCCCCTACGGGTTTATTTTCCAACTTCTATCTAAGGTCTCTATGGTAATTTCCCACCCCAAAACCCATAAGTATTGTAATGCCCTGCAAAATCCTCTTCCAGTCTGAGCCTTAGAGCGTATATGGTAAAGCAAAATATTTGAGTCTAAATGTCTCAGAAATATTTTCCCAAGTATGAAATACTTTGAATCATGTGGGAATCTATTTGAGCATGAATTAAGATCATAGAGGTCCCCTAACTCAAGGACGAGTTGAAATTTTTCCTATCGTTCAAGTTTTAGTGAGCGTCAAAACATTGGTTAACTTCAATCGACAATAACTCTTTGTATATATAGAATTAGAGGAACTACTATATATCAAATGAAATATCTTTGAATTATGTTTCCAACGATACCAATTTTTTCAAAAACTGATATCAGAGAAAAGAGTTATTCCCATTTTACTCTAGTATGTCAGGATGAGAAACTGAGTGACGACATTCTTGATAAACTGTCACGAGCATGACGACCTATCACCAATGTTATCATCCCTGGGTAGATTTCTACCTCTGGTGAAGAAATTTTGTGACAAGACATCACGCCCGTGATGGCCTATCACCAATGTTGTCAACCTTAATCGGAAACTCAAAACTTCACCCTTTGGTGACGACATTTCGTGATGACTTATCACAAACTTGACGGCTTGTCAAGGATGTCGTCGGCTATTTTTTTCCAAAAATTTAAGGACGTTTTTACAAGGGTATTTTGGTCTTTTCCCACCTTTTGGAGGTCTCAATATGAGGAACCCCATCCAAACCCTAATTTCATCATTTACTCTTCCAATTCTCTCAAGAGAAAATATCTAAGGTTTCAATTCAAGAACCCTAATCTTCCAAAAATTCATCCATAAATCTTTAAGATTTCTTCAAGAATCAAGTACCTCATAGTGTGGGCTTCGAGAATTATTTATTACAAGTGCGGATAGAGTCTCAAGCATTAGAATTCATCCAATTTCAAAGATTAAGGTATGTTGATGTTGATTCTTGAGTCCCTTTCACCCAAGAAGCTCAAGAACCCTTTTTAAAACTCAAAGATTTTTATTTTTATGATTTGTATGAGTGATATTTATGTTCAATGTGTTGTTGAGTTTTGATTTATGTTTTTCTACAAGATTTATGGGCTTTGACCCTAGTATGTGGAACTCATGTGATATTTGTGATAGACCCTCTTGAAGTTGTTTTCTATGTGATGTGTTCATGACTTTTGGGTGTAGAAATGGTTGAGTAAGCGAAGCATGTCCCCCATAGTTTTGATAAAGAGCTTAGGTGAAGGATAAGGTTCATTATAGTATGTTGAATAGGAAACCCTAAATTGTCAGCTAGTCCATGCATGCCTAGTGTTTGATAAAATGCCTTAGCAAATGAATTATGCCACAATAGTATGGAAATTCCCAAGTAAGTGTGAACACATGCATGTCTTGTATTTTGGTGAAGGACCTTAGTGAACAAGTGGCGATGTGGCAGTAGTAAATTCCCCAATTATGTGGTCTTTGATATATGCTAAGATTTTAATACATGTCAAGTGGTTAGCAAGTAAGTTATGACATGATAGTATGAAGATTCCCGAAATCAAGTGATATCCAAACACATGTCAAGACTGATATAGGTAGAAATAGTTGAGGTAAAACTTTGTTGAATAGAGTACGATCTAGGAGTATGTTTCCCCTACTTTATTATATGATTATGATTCCGAGATGCCTAAAGTGACCCTTTGGCGACTGTGATGATGAATAGACATTTGTGATCCTTAAATGCTTGAGGTGATGTCTTAAGGATTGTAGGAATGAACATATGACATGATTCCTAATTACTTGTGAAGATGCTTTAATGCTTGTGATGATGAATGAATGATTGTGGTGATGACTAGTCGAGAATGATTATGCTCTACTTTTATGTTATCGAGTCTTGGGGGTATTTCTACTCGATAATAGAGTTGTTGTCTAGAGCTCGTGTCAGTTTCTCGATAATTCCAGTCAAGCCATGATTTTCAGAACTCAGTGAACTATAGAACTCTGTATCCTCGGAAAAGTGCAAAACTTAAGAAAGCTCAGGAATCTCAGTTATCTCTGTATCGCTAGTAATCTAGCCTCAGTCCTATAATCAGCTCAGATCTAATAGTATTCAAGTGATTCAATTATAATCTCAGAAGCGATTCGAGTAATCTATTCAAGCTCTGTATCGTCAGTCAGATACCATATTTTGATACCTTTTCTATCAGATGCGGAACTAAGTAATCTCAGTGTAACTCAGTCAGATCTTTTGAGAAAAATGATCAGTATCAGATTCAGTTTAGTTGTGTTCAGTTAAGATTTCAGTTCAGATTCTTCCAGTTGGGAGTAGGATCTAGCACCGACCGAGGAAAGGGATGGCGGCTCTCCATCAGAGAGGTCAAGTCTTTAGGAGCAATCCCTGAACTCCAGAACTTCCTAGACAGCACAGGATGCAGGAGTCCCCATCAGTAGAGGTTGTCACTGTCAGAAAGATTTGACTATTATATTACCTTAGGCCAACTTCCTTCGAGGGTCACCCGTTAGAGAGGCTTGACCAGAGAGGTCTTTACCTGTGGCATGGTATTGACACCCTTCTAGCTGGGGTTACAGGTTGTACCCCACCTGTGGTAGGTTGGGGTATGTCAGTTAAGTAACTACTTCCCACAGTTGTAGTTTCAGTATCAATCTTCAGAAATCAGGATTGTGTGGTACAGTCGTCTATCTCAGTGAGGAACTTAAATATTTCCATTGATTCATGGACTATCCCATAAGATAGGCTTGGTCTCATATACAGATTCTCATTATCATATCTAGATATCTCCCGTCAGAGAGGCTTGATCTCAGTCTCAGTCCATGTTAAGTATTCTTATTATCATATCTAGAGATCTCCCATCAGACAGGCTTGATCTCTATCTCAGATTCTGTTGAGTATTCTTGTTGTCAGATTCGGACATGATCATACTTCTTATCATTGATAATCACTTCCGAAATAATCTGTTAGAAAAATTGATCTCTAATTCTGTCAATCAAAAGCAGTAAGCTCAAAATTCAGTCCTTGATGTGAGTACATCCAGACTCTCACTTATCAGTATCAGATGAGTCAGTGATTCAGTATCTCAGTGTCAGTAGTGAGTTCAGTCTACAGTAAAGTGGTATCCGAGTTTCAGTAGCTAGAGTTGCAGTGATTGTGTTCATGGTCTGTGCATTCATGTATGTGTTCTCATGCAGCATCTTTATGATTATTTATTTTAGATATTATGCATGCATGAGCCCTTGCATTATCCCACCTCGTATACATAATCGGTACATTCTTGTACCGATGCATTTGCGCTATGGTGTTTTATTTGATACCATAGGTTTAGAGGCACAGGATCTAGAGTATCCTCAATAGTTCAGTCCCAGTCAGCAGCAATAGCAGTGAGTCCTCTTCTTTTGAGGATGAATTTTAGTTTACTATTATTGCTTCAATTTTTGTTTATTTTTAGTTGATGGAGTTAGTTGGGGACCTGTCCCATCAACTCTACAGTCCAGATAGTTTAGAGGCTTTTCAAATGGATATATTAGTATTCAATTTTTTGTATTATGAGTATTCATAGATATGTTGAACCTTATGGCTAGTTTCTGCATTTATTTCAGATATTATGCAGTGTACAGGTACAGATATCAGTAAAGGGTTAGCTTGTGGTCCTTCGCGGTCATAAGCACCGTGTGACATCTCGGGATAGGATATCAGGGCGTTACAAGTACCCTCACTATATAAGTGTTTGTGGCCTACTAAATCATATTTTTAGTGGATCAAACATCCTAAATACTTTCTCAAACACATCTTTGAAGATTTGAAGGCTAGGGTTTCAAGGGTGGTCATCTAGAGGCAAAAAGGAGTCAAATTTCTTAGTGGATCATCTTGTTTAAGGCATGTAACTCTATACCTGGTAAAATAACTCAAAAACCATGTATTTTACACATGGATTAATAATTGAAAATGGTGATTTAGAATTCAAATGAGAAGCATTTTGTTGCCTAATGATGAATAATATTTGTTCTTGTTAGACTTGTGTTAATACATGCTATTGGTGATGATTTGTATATGTGGGTGATTTTTATTTGGGGTTTAACAGAAAGGTCATGATTAACCCTAATATTTAAGAATTCTACCATGAATTTGGCCTTGATAAAGGTATGCACACAAGGGGTTTGTGAAAATGTCTAAGTGAAATGACTAGTCACATGTTGATGATGTTTTGAACTAGGGCAATTGCCTAATGAGTATGAATGGTTAATAAATGGTATGGTAAAGATAATCTTAGCCATATAATAGGTTAAATTATGACCTTCTTGGTTTGATGGTAAAAAGGGGTTAAAGTTCCCAAACATGAAATTAAGTGGTGCTTGAACTAAAGTATGGTATAAGATTGTTAATAAGGAATGAATGGATTTTAATGATCTTGATTACCATACATTGAATTGAATGTTAAATTGAAATAAGGCATTGGCTTATTAAAGTCTTTTATGGATGAATGGTCCCATGAAGACCTTGTGGTCATATATTGACACGGAAAAGACAAGGGAAACATGAAACAACTCCAAAACAGTCCAATACACCCTCCAAAACAGTCCACTAATCTTAAGGATTTGAGGACCAAAATGGAGACCACTCACGGATTGACTACAACAATAATATGAGATAACAATGGTGTATTTGACACCCAAAACAGACACAAAACGTGAAGAACAAGATGACAACAAGAACATAAATTTTTGGATTCAAAAAGGACCCAAAAACAGTTCACTACACAAGATAACAACAAGAAAAGTAAAGGATAGATAATAAGGACAATATTATGACAAGAATCAGAAACCAAGTGTATATCATACACTAAACCCCTAATAAATGTAATAATAAAAACCACACTCTTACGGTGACCACCAAGGGAATGAACTCACCTCAAGATCTACCATTTTCAAGCAAAGATCAATATTGGCTTCTCCAAGCCCTATGCTAAGGATGGCTTTTCCAAGCCCTGCAACTAAGGGTGTTAAACTCTCAAAAGAAAGAAAATATTTCTTTCAATTCTTCATCATTCAAAATTTGCCAAGAAATGAGCTAAAATGACCTATTATGGTGTATTACAAAAGAAGAAAAAAAGACCACTTTGCCCTTAATGATAGGTGCGGCCATGGTCTATAAATACACCATGTGTAATGTCCAAAATGCCCTTAATTAAGGTCCAAAACCATGAGTCCTCAATCTTAAATGCTCCAAAAAATCTTCCACACATGAGATTGCTTTAAGTTATGCTCAAAACGGGTCCCCCATGCATGTTCTTATATTCTCGAGGTGACCAAGTCTTGAGCCTCTATATGTTGGCCTCCAAAGATGTCATCAAAAGATAAAATGACCATTTTTCCTGTATCATCCTCCTCTTATTGAAAAGGATTCAACCTCGAATCCAAACCTTGTAAAACCGAAGAGAGGACAAAAAAATACAAACTCCTCATGGCATGAGGGTTAGGGTTAGCATAACAAATCATCTCAACATGACAAGGTTGCATATATTTGCAATATAACCAAGAATCCTTTGAAAGGAATATTACAAACTCAATAAAAAATGTACAAAGGATTTGGTTATAGGATACATCAAGAGTGACACTTTGCTTTTCATGTAAACCAAGCAACAAGTTTGGTGCACCAACATCACCATTTCTAAATTTGGCACCGGGGTCAAATGGGAAAAGTGGCCATAGACACGGGTCTCGACAGCACTTCCCTTTCCCGTGGTCTACAGCCAAACTAAATGACATACTCTCTACAATAAGATACATATCATCTAAAGAAAATAGAGAGTAGAGAAAGGTATCACTTAAATCGACTTCTAATAAGGTTCTCTCATGTGTCTACTCACTACTAGTTTTCCAATAATCACCATGAGTACTCTCAAAAACGAAATCACACAAAGTACTCACTACTAGTTTCCCAATAATCACCATGAGTACTCTAATCTTCCAAGAAAAGATTTCCCTCTTTAGGAGGAATGTTGTCACACCATAGTGGGTTAGCATATAGGCTATAGCTTCCAAGGCAAGCTATACCATCATTTTCACCACTAGGTTCATTAGGAGTGTTTAAATCATCTTCAAACAAGACATTATACCTAAAAAGAGTGTGATCTACCTCATGGATAGATTTGGAACAAACAAGTTCCTCACTCTCTAAATGATCAATATCAAGTTTCAAGGATGTTTCAAACACAATATTACCCCAAGAAGAGATCTCGGGTCATTCTCACTTTGTTGACCAACATTTTTAAATACTTCACTCACTTGAGTCCTATTAAGCACATCACACACATACTCAAGTGGTGGACAGTTTTCACAAACAAGTTGATCAACACCCATTACACAAAACGATGTACTTCCATTCAACATATAGGCTTCAACACTAGGTGGACATAAATTGATCTCACAAGAGGAGTCAATTTCATCATCAATAGGATCAACTAGTGTATCCACACTCACAATATGTACATCATCAACAAGAGGCAAGGAAT
Source organism: Capsicum pubescens (assembly GCA_030864215.1). Classification (NCBI taxonomy): domain Eukaryota; kingdom Viridiplantae; phylum Streptophyta; class Magnoliopsida; order Solanales; family Solanaceae; genus Capsicum; species Capsicum pubescens. The sequence goes on along the minus strand of CM061545.1, from coordinate 135,332,585 downwards.
CATTAGACTCATAAATAAGTAAGCTACTACTCACACTGAATGGATTACTAGCCATACAATTATCATTCACATGCATTAAAGTGTAAGAGTTAGCTATTTTACCTTGAAGATCTTGAGTAGACTCTTTCTTGCCGTGAGATGAAAGGTCCTCCATAATCTTGGGTAGAAACTTCCTTTTAACATTGGTCGCCTTCGCTTTCCATGTTGGTACCTACACAAATGTCCATAGAAATAGAAGGAAAACCAAAGTTAGCACTGTTTGGTGGTAATCCCCTCACTTCGCTCAACACAACCTCTCCTTTTTCCACTCTCGGATTACCACCTTTCACTTCCTTACTCCTCTAAATCTTTTGTCTCTCATAATAATTCGAATTGGAGTAGGTAGGAACTTTTTTTTGTGGCCCGGGCAGAATGTACGTCTCGAGGCAATTTTCCCATCGGTCTCTTACAATATTAGGCCAATTTTGCATATTTGGAACTTTATGTTGTGCAAACCAATCGGCGCCCAAGATCACATGACCATAGGTTATGGGAAAAATATCACACCACACCTCCTCATGGTAATTAAATTGGGAGAAGACAACTTTTACCCTCTCGGTAACCTTAAATCTGTCCAAGAAGTATGGAACAAGTAAAGGCTCGCAAAATAACCAAGTAATCAACCATGGATGGAACAATGTACTTTCTATAGTACCTATCATTTAACACAACAAGGCATCCCGGTATCCCACAAATGGTCACCTTTCCGGAGTGTACACTTCTTCTTGGATCAACATTGTAAGGCATACGAGTACCCCTCGGTTTTGGAGATGCATACCCTCTTCTTCTCATTGGACAACCTACACTATAGCTAGTATAACCATTCACAATATATCGACCTTGATAAGAAGTACTACAAGGTGGAGAATATGAATCTTCACACTCCTCACGTGTACTCTCATTATAGCTCTCATAAGGTTTGCGAACGAAAGGGTTATACCTAACACCAAATCTAGGTTCGGAGTGGGGAGTGCAAGACTCCTCATATGTCCCAACTTCATCATAAGATCCATCACGAGGTCCTACATCATCTCCAAAGTCACCATAAGCACTAGGCACTTCATTCAGCTCATTTTCTCCCTCAAAACAGTAACTTTCAAATCTGCCTATGTTTTGATCATGGCTATTTTCATAGCCTCCGCAATCTCCCTCAACTTCGTAGCCATGAAAATCCTCACTACAATCATAGTCTCCCATATTGTAGTCACAATAATCCCCGGCTATGGAAGTCATGTTCCCCTTATATCACCCTTTAAACCTATAAAATGAACAAACAAGATTAGTAGTAAAGCTCCTCACTAACACTCGTAGACACTCACCTTTGTGATTCTCACACTTGGAGCGGCGAATATTGAAAGTTACTTATACTCCGGTAGTCAATAGGATGTCAATTCTACTTGGTGGACGGAATAGATTCTTGTTTGATCGACTCAAGAAACAAAATAAAATTTACTTACGAACTTAAAATAAGGAAGTTACAATGAATTAAAAATGAGAAAAGCACACAAATAACGAAGACACGGAAAAAATGGATTCAAAAACTAATTCACAATCTAGTAGGTGATTACTAGTTACTAATTAGTACTAGAATCAAGAAATGAAACTAACAAAATAAAGAAAAGAAACTTTAAAATCTGAAATTTGAGCTTCAAGGTTTTTTTGGGAACGTTGATGATGTGGAACTTAGATGACATGGAAATTTGGTGACATGGCAATTTGCAATTTGGATTGGTCAAATTTTTAATTTGGGAGAGTGAAAAATCATCTAAAGGAGGGAAAATCACAAGACTTAGAGCCTTTTTCAAAATTCAAAAGACTTTGACTTTCCTTGCACCTTTTTGACAAGACACCTTTTTGAAAGCCTTTGTATCCTTTCCTCTTTTGTTTGTCTTGGTATGTGCCCTTACTCTCTTTTGGTAATGAGTATTTTTTAAAGTCCTATTGTCCCCTTTCTTTTTTTATATGTTCTTTGGGATATGTTTCAAGACTAACAAAAGACTACACTCTTTTCTCCACTCTTTAAGATCAAACCACACCTATTGAATGTTCTTCTTCAACAATAAATGATGAACATGAAGAACAACAAGAACACTCAAAAGATTGAGACTAAATCAAATGAACTCCAAATTTAATGATTTTGGATTCCTTTTTCTCACGTTAAACTCCATAACACAACCATTCATTTTTCAAGCCACAATATCAACAACAAGCCTTCCAATTTTGAGTTTCACCTTACTAGTTTCTTCAACCTTAAACTCAACAATGGTGAACAACTCAAAACCACCCGGATTAAGCTCAAATCCAAGATCTAGACCCACTTAGTGTTAGGGAACAAGAACCTAACACTAGAAACAAACAAAAAATACTAAAATCTCCTAAATCTAAGTCTCAAATTTTAGCTCAAACACAAAAACGGGACAGATTTCTTTTTTTGAGATTTTTGATTTTTCATCACTTGTTTTTTTAAAAAATTTCAACTAACAAGCCCAAGATTGATTTTGTTGGAAAAAAATCAATACTTTCTTTGATACCAAATGATACGGAAAATACAAGGGAAATATGAAACAACTCCAAAATAGTTCAATACACCCTCCAAAACAGTCTACTAATCTTAAGGATTTAAGGACCAAGATGAAGAACACTCTCGGATTCACTACAACAACAACAATACGAGATAACAATGGTGTATTTTACACCCAAAACAGCCACAAAATGTGAAGAACAAGATGACAACAAGAACATAAATTTTTGGATTCAAAAAGGACCTAAAAACAGTACACTACACAAGATAACAACAAGAAAAGTAAAGGATAGATAATGAGGCCAATATTATAAAAAGAATCAGAAACCAATTGTATATCATACACTAAATCCCTAATAAATATAATAATTAAAACCACTCTTACGGTGACCACCAAGGGAAAGAACTCACCTCAAGATCTACCATTTCCAAGCAAAGATCAATATTGGCTTTTCCAAGCCCTATGCTAAGGATGGATTTTCCAAGCCCTACAACTAAGGGTGTTACACTCTCAAAAGAGAGAAAATATGTCTTTCAATTCTTCATCATTCAAAATCTGCCAAGAAATGAGCTAAAATAACCTATTTATAATGTATTACAAAAGAAGACAAAAATACCACTTTTCCCTTAATGATAGGTGTGGCCATGGTGTGTAAATACACCATATGTACTGTCCAAAGTTCCCTTAATTAAGGTCCAAAACCGTGATTCCTCAATCTTAAATGCTCCAAGAAATCTTCCACACGCGAGATTGCTTTAAGTTATGCTCAAAACGGGTCCTCCATGCATGTTCTTGTATTCTTGAGGTGACCAAGTCTTTATCCTCTATATGTTGGCCTCCAAATATGTCATCAAAAGATAAGATGTCCATTTTTCCCATATCATATATGGTTCTGATTTGGTTAAAATGGGTTAAATTCATTAAGTGGAAATTGGATGAGTATGGTATATGGAAAACCAGTTAGAGTCCCAATGTCGACTAATAATAGTCACGATGGTTTGTGGTTAAAGTCCCTTTCCTTCTAAGTGGCTTGAGGTTAGAGTCCATGGCCTAATAATATTGCTTGTGGTTAAAGTCCCTTTCTTAATGAAATTGTATGTTGGTAGAGTCCCTCGCCAAATAAGATTAGTTGTGGTTAAAGTGCCTTATATAATATGGCTAGAGGTTAGAGTCCCTTACCTAATTAAAATGCATGAGGTTAGATTCATATACCTAATGAAAGGGTATGAGGTTAGAGTCTCTTTCCTAACAAAGTCAAGTGTGTGGGTAAAGTCCCTTATCTAATGAACAGGTATGTGGGTAAAGTCCCTTGCCCAATGAAAATGTGAGTTTGGTTAAAGTCCATTACCTAATGAGAAATGTTTGAATCTATAAGGTTGAAGTTCGGAGTCCTTCACCTCATGACATGCGAATGAGCACATCGAGAATGTTTGTTAAGCCTTGTTTCCCTATGGTACTTTATGAATAGATTGTATATTTCTACATGTATGATTATGTATGTAAATATGATTGAAAATGATGTAATGATTTGTCTTTAAATGATGATGCTATTTTATCCTTATCCTTGAGTTACATGCAAGTGTTCCAACCATTAACCGTCTCTGGACACAATGTCCCTACGCGATATAAGGGCTAAAGCTTTTTATTCTCTTCCTGCATAGTGATAGGTGTTCGGGCGGTTCGCGTGTTAACATTGAAGTGGTGATCTTCTATTTTTAGAGGGCATGTACTTCATAGTATCTTATCTTTGGTCATATATATATATATATATATATATATAGACTTGGTTTGGCCATTGTTGGGGGCTTGTCCCGACATATATATAGACATCGGATTTGTGTAGAGGCATTGTGGATGACTATGAACTTGGGCATATTAGTAGTATGTCAATGTAAATAAAATGTTTAGACATTTTCTATGTTATGATTATATGATATAATTCCCCTACTTGGATTATATAGTCGGAGTTCACCTCACACTTGTGGATTTATATGATAGTTGGTGGGGGTTAATGGGGAGATCTCCGGCCTAAGTTAGGCTTGAGATGCCCATACGACAAGGCCTGGTTTTGGTTCGTGTCAAGTTGGTATCAAAGCCTAGGTTCGTGGTCTGTTAGGTGTCCATAATGTCGTGTCAAGTAGGGTATCTTTATGGGTGTCAAGCATTCTACACTTATAAGAGAGGGGATACAAGAAATTTAAGAATATTTCCCTTTCTTTTGCTTCAATCTCAAGCTATAGAGTCTAAGGTCTTGGATTTCTCTGATTTCTATTTGCTTATCTTTTAGATCGTGCCTCCAAGGAGATCTGAGACTTCGGCAAATCCTTCTGAGGTCCCTATGGATAAAGTTTATCCAACTTCTGAGGTTCAGACCCGAGCTACAACTACGTCACTTGACCATCCTCGTGGGGTTCCTCCACATATCCCCACCAACCTTGACATAAGAGTGACCCTCATATTCCATCATCTCAAGAGAAATCTACTAATGTTAAATTTCATTGCTTTATTAACTTCTAGACTTAATTTATAGCCTCTCAATTAGAGCATAGTGTTTCGGCTACTGTCTATTTTAAGGCCACAAGAGTTTGCCAATTTATGACGTTGAATCCTTCTATGTTCATGGGTACGTAGGTTGAGGAGGATCCTCAAAGATTTGTTGATGAAATAGAGAAGATATTCCAAATCATGCATACTTTTTAGGTTGAGGCCGTTGAGTTTCCTTCCTACCAATTGAAAGATATAGCGGGCCAATAATACGAAGGGTGGGAATTATGTTGAGGTGTGACTGCTAGTCTTGTCATGTGGGAGGATTTCTTTGAGGCTTTATTGGACCACTTTTTTCCTCAAGAGTTGAGGAAATCAAATGCGGAAGAGTTTGTGAATTTGAAACAATGGAGGATGTCCGTTCAGGAGTATGCCTTGAAGTTCCATCAGTTGTCTAGATATTCCTTGAAGTTCCATCAGTTGTCTAGATATGTGATCGAGATGATTTCTAGCATGAGGGATAGAATGCATAAGTTTATTTAGGGATTATCCTGTGAGTTGGTGCTTGAGAGAAAGACGGCTTTGTTAATTGAAACATAGTATTTCTAGATTGATTATGTATATACAACAGGTGGAAGAGGACAAAAAGAAACAAGTTGAGTTTAGTGAATAGTAAGGTAAGAAATTTAGATCTTTTGAGCATACTAGTGGAGGTGGTGATAAGTGGCCTAGAAAGAGGTGGTGGAGTTTAAGTTCTATCTTCTCGATTGATTATCTTTATCCAAAGTCATTAGGCAATCGTCGGTCTTAGTTTGGTGGTGGCTTCCGGGCATCGGGTGCCCAATCTCAGACTAGTAGGGCTCAGTCGGCTCCTTTCTACCCACCTTGCAAATTGTGTAGTCAGCGTTATCGTGGTCAGTGTGAGAAGGGGCGGAATAGATGTTTTAGATGTTGTTATATTGGGCACATGCAGTGAGATTGCCCCTCTTTAGCATCTTCTTTGACTAATAAAGCCCCTATTGTTACTTTATCTACTCCCACACTGAAGGGTGTTGTTTCTATTTTTGCCTCCATGTTTGGTACCAACGCTGGCTCGAATCATTTATATGCACTTACTACTCGCCAGGATTCTGAGGCATCTCTCGATATTTTCATGGGTATGTTGAAACTTTTCTCCTGTGATGTGTAATGTTTCCTTAATCCAGGGTCTACCTTATCTTAGGTGACTCCATTTGTAGCTGTGCATCTTGGTTTTGGTCCTGAGAGTCTGCCAGTTCCTTTTTCTATTTCTACCCCGGTAGGAGACTCAGTGGTTGTTAAAAGGGTCTGTAAGGGGTGTGTGGCATCTATTAGTGGTAGAGAAACTCTTCTATTCTTGATAGAGTTGTATATGGTTGATTTTGAGGTTAATATAGGGATGGATTGGTTGCATTCATGTTATGCTTTCTTAGATTGTTGGACCCTTAAGGTCATATTTAAATTCCCTAATGAACCGTTCATTGTATGGGAAGGGGATTCTTCAGTTCCTAAGGGGAAGTTCATTTCATATATTAAAGCCCAAAAGTTAATATAAATAGGATGTTTGTATTATTTGGTCTGAGTTACAGATTTTAAATCCGAAGGGCCTGGCCTTCTCTAGAATTCATTCCCATGGTAAATGAGTTTCCCGAGGTTTTCCATGATGACCTTTCCGGTATTTTTCCCGATAGGGAAATTGATTTTGGGATTGATCTTATTTCGGACACTCATCCAATTTCTATCCCTCTTAATAGAATGGCTCCGGCGAAGCTCAAATAGCTTAAGGAGAAATTAAAAGACCTTTTAGATAAAGGTTTCATCCATCCTAGTGTGTCTCCTTATCGTGCTTTCATGTTGTTTGTGAGAAAGCAGGATGGTTCCCTTCTTATGTGCATTGATTATCGTCAGTTGAATAAAGTGAACATAAAGAATAAATAGCCTCTTCCTAGGATCGATGATTTTTTTGATCAACTACAAAGTGCAAATTTTTTCTCTAAGATTGACCTTAGGTCGGGTTATTACCAACTTAATATTTGGGAGGTGGATATCCCTAAGACCGCTTGTAGAACCCGGTATGGTCACTATGAGTTTCTAGTCATCTTTTTTGGGTTGACCAATGCCCCGACGGCATTCATGGATTTGATGAATAGGTTCTTCCATCTGTTCTTGGACTTGTTTGTTATTGTCTTCATAGATATATCTTAGTCTATCTAAGAGCGAGGCAGATCATGTCGATCTCCTTCGTGTCGTATTGCAAACTTTGAGGGATCATCGGTAGTATGCCAAGTTCTCTAAGTGTGAGTTTTGGTTAAAAGTTGTAACCTTCCTCGATTATGTTATCTCTAGTGATGGAATTATGGTAGATCCCCAAAATGTTATGGCGGTTAAGAAGTGGCCTAGACTTGCGACTCCAACCGATATTCAGAGCTTCTTGGGTCTAGTCGGGTACTATAGGAGATTTGTGGAGAGATTTTCGACCATAGTTTCCTCATTGACTAAGTTTACCCAGAAAAAGGTCATGTTCTTGGGTTGGGTGTGTGTGAGGGTATTTTTTAGAAGTTGAAAGATAAATATGGCTTAGGTTTTAACCTTGCTAGAGGGTAATGATGGTTTCGTAGTGTATTATGATGCTTCTCATATTAGCGTTGGCTATGTGTTGATGCAACATGGTAGGGTGGTTGCCTATGCTTCTAGGCAATTGAAAGTTCATGAGAAGAACTACCCTACTCATGACTTGGAATTGTTAGCCATGGTTTTTTCTTTGAAAATTTGGCAACATTATCTCTATGGAGTTTATGTTGATAGCTTTTCTATTCATAAGAGTATTTAGTATGTGTTTACTCAGAAGAAGTTAAATCTCAGGCAAAGGAGGTGGCTTGAGTTATTGAAAGACTATGATATGAGTCTTCATTACCATTCGGGTAAAGCTAATGTAATCCCTGATGCTCTTAGCCAATTGTCCATGGAAAGTTTAGCCCATGTGGATGAGGATAAGAGGGAATTAGTGAAGGACATTCACTGTTTGGCTTATTTTAGAGTTCATCTTGCAGACTCCGAGGATGGTGGTGTATTTGTGCATTCGATATAAAAATCATCTCTTGTTGTTGAGATAAATAAAAAGCAAGTGTTAGATCCCGATTTGATGAGGATCATGGGTAATGAGGGTCAACAAAAGGTGGTTAACTTTGTGATTAATGGTGATTGTATCTTGAGGTACCAAGGTAGGCTATTTGTTCCCAACGTCGATGGATTAAGGGAAAGAATTATGGTCGAGGCTCATGAATCTTGGTATGCTATTTATCTTGGTTCTATGAAGATGTATAATGATCTTAGAGAGTTCTATGGGTGTGGTAATATAAAGAAATATGTGGCTAACGGTATGGTGTGTCAACAGGTGAAAGTTGAGCACATGAGGCCCGAAGGCCTGTACCAAGAGATTACCTTTCCCAAGTATAAGTAGGAGGCAATTAACATGGATTTCATTACCGATCTTCCTCGGTTTTGAAACTAATGTGATTCTATTTGGGTCATTGTGGATAGGATGACAAGTCCGCTCACTTTTTACCGATGAAGACTAATTATTTGGTAGAGGATTATGATAAGTTGTATCTTGAGAAGATTGTGAAATTGCATGGTGCTCTGGTTTCTATTATTTCATATCGTGGTACTCTAATTTTATCTTACTTATAAAAGTCGTTCCATAAAGGTTTGGGGACTAAATTGAGACTTAGTATTGCTTTCCACCCGCAGATGGATGGACAAGTAGAGAGGACTATCTAAACATTGGAAGATATGTTGTGTGCTTGTGTGATTGATTATGGTGGTAATTTGTATGACCACTTACTTTTGATTTAATTTACAAATAACAACAGTTACCATTCGTTCATTGGTTTGGTGCCTTTAGAGGCATTGTATGGTAGGAGATGTCATTCTCCTATTGGATGGTATGAAGTTGGTGAGGTTAAGTTTCTTGGCCCTAGTTTTGTTCACCAAGACTTCGAGAAGGTGAAGGTGATTCATGATAGATTGAAAATCGCTCAAAGACATCAAATGTCCTATGCAGATGTGAGACGTAAGGATTTAGAGTTTAATGTTGGTGATTAGGTATTCTTGAATGTGTCTCCCATGAAGAGAGTGATGTGATTTGGTAATAAAGGGAAACTTATCCCCCAGTATGTTGGTCCCTATTTGATTTTGAAGAAGGTTGGAAATGTTGACTATGAGTTAGAGTTTCCCTCTAGTTTGAACTCTACTCACCCGGTTTTTCATGTCTCTATGTTGCACAAATATGTGGGTGATCCTTCGTTTGTTGTTCCCTTAGATAATATTGGTAGTTTTGACTCCTTGTCCTATGAGAAGGTCCCAGTGAGGATCTTGGATTAGCAAGTTCGCCAGTTGTGAATGAAAGAGTTGGATTCGGTGAATGTTCTATGGAGGAACCAAAAGTCCGAGGAAGCTACTTGGGAGGTGGAAGAGGACATGAAGTCCAACTATTCGCATTTGTTTTCCATTTTAGAAACTCGTGATTATGTTATGTGTTGACCATTTTGCCTTGATTTAATTTTTTTTAGACTATGGGTTTTTAATACCCCGGAAAATTTTCTTCGTAAAGATTTCGTAATAAACGTATCGAGTTCTACGCTATAGAGCAATCCATAAATTTTCTGTGTAGTATTTCTAAGACGTTGACCTATCATTGCGTAGAGTATTGAATAATATTTCGAACGATATGTAGATCATTGAAAACGGACACTCGAGCGATGAGTTACGACCATTCCGATCGAACTACGACCATTCCGATCGAACTGTAAAACGTGCAGGAAATTAAAATTACTGCAGCCAGGCGAATTTCAGGGTCAACTTCAAACAATCATAAAACCTTGTATATAATGATCTGGGTGATCTACTATATATCAACGGAAAGCTCTGCGATTCCTCTTTCTAATGAAATTATTTTCATCCAATTTGACAACCGGAGGAAAAAGTTATGGTCAATCTAGTTCAGCCTATCAAAAGCGAATTTTTTGGTCAACTTCAAACGACCATAACTCCTTGTACATAAATATCTGGGTGAGATACTATAAATCAACGGAAACCTCAAAGAGTCCTCTTTCTAATGAAATTGGTTTCATCCAATTTAGCTGTCGAAGTAAAACGTTTTGGTCGATCTACTTCAGCCTATCAAAACAGTTCACCAAAGGACAGATTTGACATTATTTGTTTTTTAAGGGCAATTTGGTCATTTCACACCCCCTCTTGGACGAAAATTTGTCCATTTAATCCATAATTGAACCTTCAAAATTCATTTTTCTCCATGAAACATTTGGGATAATGAAACCCTAGCCAAATTTCACCTTCAAATATCTTTCAATTTCACCGTAGAAATCCAAAATTAATCCGATAAACGAACTCCTTTCAAGACCTTCGAGGAGCACCCATTATTTGTCCGAACAGGATTCCATAATCAAGAAGTCAATTTCAAGGTATGTGAGGTTTTGAACAAGAGAAATCTTCCGTTCTTGTGCCCAAAGCTTTAATTTTATTATGGTTTTACATGATTTTGCAAGTGAGTTTATGTCTAAATAATTTGATTATGATATTATGATGATTGAATGAATAAACTTTGATTTATATGATTATCTCAATGTTTTCATGATATGATTTAATAATTATCATTGTGAATTACACACTTTTACCATGAGGTGGTATTTTGAATGATTTTGGGACGTATGTCGAGATGGTATTTTCGAATAATATTTTGAGATATGTGTCAAGCTTTATGCTTCCCAATGACGATTTGAATTATTGAATATATATTTGAGACATGAGATCTCTTGATATCTATAATTGTAAATTTCATATTTTTATTTTGAATGATTTCGAGATATATGTTGAAATGGTATTTTGGAATGAGTTTGAGATTTATAATAAGCTTAAAGCTTCTTTATGACGAAATTGAATCATTGAGCATATTGAGATATAACATTTGAGATGTTACCATGAGTCTTGATATTTTCTCAAAAATATTGATGTTGTCATGACTTGATAAATTGTTACATTTTGACATTTAAAAAGGTTGAGTTCTATTATTGAAATTTCAAGATATTCGAAAATGGGTATACACTCAAATTACTTTATGAAGGATTTATAAGACTTTGAATTTTTTTCCAATATGGATATTCATGGTTTCTTCATTACTCTACTTCTTAAATTGAGAATTTATTCTATGAATTGCATACTACTACAATGAATTGATATTCCTAAAGGCTTTTGAGAAAAAAGTCGTGATTTGAGTTGTACTACGGGATATGTATTGTTATTATGAATTGAAGGTCTCAAGTGCTTTTCAAAAGTTGTTGTCATGATTTAATTGTCGAATTGAAAGAATAATCATTTGAGTACATTGACCTTGAACTCGCAGAGTCAAGATGATTTTGACTATGAGAAAGATTGATTTTGATATACATGTTGAGATGAATTTTGGTATTTTTCCGAATGATTTTGATGAGTTGAATTGTTGAAAATATTACGTATTGAGACTTCATATCCTTGTCCAAATGTCGAGTCGGTTATGGTTCCATGCATTGATACCTTGTTGATGTTGAAAAAGATTGAAATATTTAAAGTTGAAGTTGGGGTTAGGAATCCACCAATTGTTGATGAATTATAAATTGAGATATTTGATTTGGTCTTTATGATAGACCCTTTTGATAATGATGGTGGATTTCCTAACGCGTTTTGAGCTTGTCGGGGAGTAGTACTTAGCACCGAGAGGGAAATTTGATATTTCCCCAAACCTATGTGCCACCATAGGGTTGTTTGATGATCATATTATTGGCCAGAGAGCCCGATTATGCTTATTGCAGTTTTAAGGTCGTACTCCCTGGCAAAGAGTATGACGCTCCTGCCAACGGGGGTTTCAAACGTTGGTATTCCACGTAGCTCACGTGGGGTTGTCGGTTATAGGAAACTCCCCTGTCCATAAAAGTCATGTTTCTTGAATTACTGAGTCACTCCGAGATTTGAGTTAAAGAGTTGAGATATTATGATGAATTATGATTACCTATGATGAATTTTGACGATATGATGATTTATCATAATTTATTATTTTTGATGATTTACATGGATTATGAGATTTTACCATTTGAACTATTTATTATGAAAGTATGAAGAGTATGATTTGATATAACTCAAGCCAAGTGAGTCATCATTGTCTGTATGCATGTTTTCATGAAATTGATGATGTTATTTAAAGTGTTGCATGCACCCCCACATACTCAGTACATTCTCTTTGTGATGACTCCCATCTACTATTCTATTCAGTTGTAGCATCTGGTCAGCAGGTAAAGGATTCCTTATAGTTCAAGGTCTTGTGTTGGTTGTTTCAGTTCAAAGACATTGTATCTTTTTCTGTCGATCATATTGAGTGGGATGGTTGGGAGTCATGGCCCATTTATGTACGGGCAATACTAGTAGAGGCTTTATAGACAATAGTAGTGGTTGATGTATTCAGTCTCCTTCTTGTATATGTATATGTGTTAGTAGAATTATCATCTTGTAATTCTAATATTGCATTAAACAGATTCTGTATTGAGATATTTTCTGCTTTATTCTCTCAGAATTATGTTTTAAATCAGCTATTTTTGAGTTATACCTATGAAAGGGTTATCTTGGGGTCACTTGTGAACCTAAGCACCATGTGGCATCTTGGGACTCGATTTTCGGGGTGTTACAAACTTGGTATAAGAGCATAGAGTTCAAGTGTCCTAGGGTGTCTATGAAGCTGTGTCTAGTAGAGTCTTGTGGAACGGTACGAAGACGTCTGTACTTTTCTTCGAGCGGCTATAAGGCATTTAGGAAAGGTTGTTGTTCTTTCTAGTCTTGAATCGTACAATAAGTTTAAACCAGATAAGCTACCAAATTTCTTTTCAGGATCTATAAGTGGCAGTTTGTACTTTTCTATCTATGTGCTATTCTTGAGATAGTATGAGCAGCAAGTCTCGGTTCTTTCCCTGATAATGTTTTCAGACTAATTAGCAAAATGTTTCAGAAGTCTCATAAAAGTGGCTTCAGAAGAGCCTCCTAGTGTGTTATAAGTTCCCGAAGTTTCATGTTATGTCCTCTTCTTTATGACTTGTTCAGCTAAGACTGAGTGGATGCGTACTCCTTGATCATTGAATATGGTATGCCAAGTTCCTATCTCCCGTAATCTTGCTATCATCATGCTGTTGAAAAAAAAAATGAAAGTCTAGTGAAGCCGTGTGGGGCTCTTTCGATTCACTAGCACAGCTGTTTTGTTATTCACCTCAAACTTTTTTCCAAAACTCATATTCAAAGCCTAGTGGAGCCGTGTGCGGCCTATTTTGATCCACTAGCAACTTGTAGTTCATCTTGTTCCTTGTGCTGGTTGAAAATGTGGGATTTGGAGGTGTAGTAGTAAGAAGGATGGTAAGTGTGATTTGTTGAGTATAAGTATAGCGGAATCCATTTTTGCATACATTTGGGGTTAATAGGGAGTGATATATCCTTGTGTGTCAATTTTGTGATGTAGTTTGTTCGAGGTACGAAATGGGTGTTGACGGTATTTGTATGCCAAAGAGTATAGATTAGTAATGGAAGTACTCGGTGGGTGAGTGTTGTTAAATTATGTCGTTGCCGAGTTGCAAGAGGAAGTTAAGTTAAGACGTAGAGAGCTATGAACTAAGTTAAGTTGTGTATGAATGATAGATAGTAGTGACGGGTGAAAGAAGGATGTGCTAACGGATTGTGAATAAGATAAGCTATATGATTATGACCAATTATTATTGTTATGAAGTTTAAATGGGCTAGCATTTGTTGAGGATTGTTTTATAGTTTCTAAGTGGAAATTTCGTGCGAAAATTTTTAAGTTATATTGTGTGCTAAAAGTTAAGTTTGAATGATTGGTGATCGTGAAGGTGACTGTGACGACTTCTTGATTAATGGTATTAGTTGTTAGGAAGTGATCTAGTAGGCTTGAATAGTGGATATAAGAGCCTAAGTTTGGTTGATTCGTGATTAAGTTTGATGTTGTGTTTATGATGAGAAAGTTCACCCAAGATATTATGGGACTGCTTTAATTTCGAGGATTAGTGTATGACTGTAATGGTTGAGCTTCTTAGATGTGATTTTGATTCTTATGGTTTAGAAATATAAGTTTACAAGCGTGATTTTAATAAGCGATGACAGAGGTATTATGGTCTGTTAAGGATGAGAAAAATTTGAGTTGAGCGTTACACTCTAAGATTGAAATTCCGAAGTTAAGCTGAAAGCGTTGAAGCTCTAGATGGTGTATACTCTGACTATCGGGTTGCTTATGCGGATTTGAGATTAGAAAGTGTGCAAGTGTTAGGTGTTGATTATTGGGGTTATAGAAGGATAGGTGGTAATTCAAGAAGTTGTGTGAGGATGTGGTTATATGCTTTCTGAGGTAGTCATTTGGGTGAAGTTTTATGGTTTGTGTGTGTGATTATGTATCGGACTCTCGAGCGAAGTGACTTTAGTTTAGATTAAAGTGTATAGTCTGTTACTGACCCAGAGCGATGGCTTAAGTCTAAGGGGGAGATAATAGATCAAGTAACCGAGTTAAGTGTTCGGATTCCAATAGTGGTAAGAAAGGGGTTTTGCTCGACCCATTCCTATTTCAGTTATTCTAGGGCCTAGTCTTGCTTTACACTTCAGTTCCATGATCATAATTCAAGTTCGTGCATGTCATAAAGGACCATGTTCTCTCTCAGTTCCCAATACGTGGGGTTTCGGAATTTTTTTTTAGCGGTGGAATTATATTCCATAAGTTATGAATTCCAAATCTTAAGTTATGTGGCTAGTAATCGAGGTACTCTAGCCTTACCCTATGCTCTATTCGAGAAATAAAGCATTTCTGTTAATGATCAATGAAAGTTTGGATTCATATCGTGCATATTCCCAAATCAAATTTTTTTTGCCGAGTTCATGATGTTAAATCTTCTATTCCTTACGCCTTGGTGAACGTCAAGTTATTCAGGGTATCTAGTCATATTTTAGACCAGCATGTTCTATCTCTTTGATAACTTCTTTCGTAGGGTGAGAGACTGATGATGAATGGTTGGTTATATGGAAAAAAACGTATTTGTTGTGGATAAGGGTGTTGGTGAATAGTTATCTAGATAGAAGAGAGAAAATGTTTACGTATCTTGGTTAGAAAGGTGTATGCTTATTTTGAGCTAAGTGGTAATGTGAAGTAAGATTGAGATTAAGCTTTCATGTATATTGTTGTTAGTTGAAGTTTTAAGTGATTATCTTGAGGGATTGTGGTGTACATGTTTCAGATTCTGGAAGCTAGTTATGCTTCAATTCGTAAACTTCTACTAAACGATCTTTGTTTTCCAAGTATTCCAGCTCAATCAATCAGAATCGTATAGTGTACCTTCTCATTTATCATTTCATCATGTTATCCAAGGATCTTAGAAATGAAATCATTTCCATATGGAGCATCTCAGTAGTTACGAGTATACCTCTGTTCGTACGTCATGCATATGAGCTAATTCATAGGTGCCCCGTGCACAGTCTTAGTGACCCTGTGAAATAAGTGTTGTAGAGGAACATAGAGTCCCAAGGGGGAGATACCCCGTGACTTCTTAAAGCTTCCATATTTTAAACACATCTAGTTCATGATCAAGTTCTCATTACGAGCCTTGAATTGGCTATTGTTGCATACGCATTCATACATTCCAGAGTCAGTTCAGCTAGATAATTATGCGTTAGATATGCATGTTCAGTATGAGGACTAGGAAACTGCAATTCCAATCGTGCCGATATGTCTCAGATGTTCGCGTCCCTTAAGAAGGTTAGTTGATCAGTGCTTTTATCCTATCAAGCGACATTCGAGGACAAATGTTTCCAAGGGGGAGATAATGTAATACCCCGAAAAAATTTCTTCGTAAAGATTTCGTGAGAAACGTATCGAGTTCTACGCTTTAGAGCGATCCATAAATTTTCTATGTAGTATTTCTAAGATGTTGAACTACCATTACATAGAGTATCGAATAATCTTTCCAACGATATGTAGATCATCGAAAATGGACACTCGAGCGATGAGTTATGACCATTCCGATCGAACTACGACCATTCCGATCGAACTGTGAACAGTAAAACGTGCAGGAAATTAAAATTACTGCAGTCAGGCGAATTTCAGGGTCAACTTCAAATGATCATAACTCCTAGTACATAATTATCTGGGTGATCTACTATATATCAACAGAAATCTCTGCGAGTCCTCTTTCTAATGAAATTAGTTTCATCCAATTTGACTATCGGAGAAAAACGTTATGGTCAATCTAGTTCAGCCTATCAAAAGTGAATTTTTGGGTCAACTTCAAATGAACATAACTCCTTGTACATAAAGATCTGGGTGAGCTACTATATATCAACGGAAATCACTAAGAGTCCTCTTTCTAATGAAATTGGTTTCATCCAATTTGGCTGTCGGAGAAAAACGTTATGGTCGATCTACTTCAGCCTATCAAAATAGTCCACCAAAGGACAGATTTGACATTATTTGTTTTTTAAGGGAAATTTGATCATTTCACACCCCCTCTTGGACGAACATTTGTCCATTTAATCCATAATTGAACCTTCAAATTTCATTTTTCTCCATGAAACATTTGGGATAATGAAACCCTAGCCAAATTTCACCTTCAAATATCTTTCAATTTCACCGTAGAAATCTAAAATTAATCCGATAAACGAACTCCTCCTTTCAAGACCTTCGAGGAGCACCCATTATTTGTTCGAACAGGATTCCGTAATCAAGAAGTCAATTTCAAGGTATGTGGGGTTTTGAACAAGAGCAATCTTCCGTTCTTGTGCCCAAAGCTTTAATTTTATTATGGTTTTACATGATTTTGCAAGTGAGATTATGTCTAAATAATTTGATTATAAGATTATGATGATTGAATGAATAAACTTTGATTTATATGATTATCTCAATGATTTCATGATATGATTTAATAATTATCATTGCGAATTACATACTTTTACCATGAGGTGGTATTTTGAATGATTTTGGGACGTATGTCGAGATGGTATTTTGGAATAATATTTTGAGATATGTGTCAAGCTTTATGCTTCCCAATGATGATTTGAATTATTGAATATATATTTGAGACATGAGATCTCTTGATATCTATAATTGTAAATTTCATATTTTTATTTTGAATGATTTCGAGATATATGTTGAAATGGTATTTTGGAATGAGTTTGAGATTTATGATAAGCTTAAAGCTTCTTTACGACGAAATTGAATCATTGAGCATATTGAAATATAACATTTGAGATGTTACCATGAGTCTTGATATTTTCTCAAAAATATTGATGTTGTCATGACTTGATAAATTGTTACATTTTGACATTTAAAAAGGTTGAGTTCTATTATTGAAATTTCAAGATATTCGAAAATGGGTATACACTCAAATTACTTTATGAAGGATTTATAAGACGTTGAATTTTTTTTCCAATATGGATATACATGATTACTTCATTACTCTACTTCTTAAATTGAGAATTTATGCTATGAATTGCATACTACTACAATGAATTGATATTTCTAAAGGCTTTTGAGATAAAAGTCGTGATTTGAGTTGTACTACGGGATATGTATTCTTATTATGAATTGAAGTTCTCAAGTGCTTTTCAAAAGCTGTTGTCATGATTTAATTGTCGAATTGAAAGAATAATCATTTGAGTACATTGACCTTGAACTAGCAGAGTCGAGATGATTTTGACTATGAGAAAGATTGATTTTGATATACATGTTGAGATGAATTTTGGTATTTTTCCGGATGATTTTGATGAGTTGAATTGTTGAAAATATTACGTATTGAGTCTTCATATCCTTGTCCAAATGTCGAGTCGGTTATAGTTCAATGCATTGATACCTTGTTAATATTGAAAAAGATTGAAATATTTTAAGTCGAAGTTGGGGTTAGGAATCCACAAATTGTTGATGAATTATAAATTGAGATATTTGATTTGGTCTTTATGATAGACCCTTGTGATGATGATGGTGGATTTCCTAACGCGTTCTGAGCTTGTCGGGGAGTAGTACTTAGCACCAAGAGGGAAATTTGGTATTTCCCCAAACCTATGTGCCACCGTAGGGTTGTTTGATGATCATATTATTGGCCAGAGAGCCCGATTGTGATTATTGTAGTTTTAAGGTCGTACTCCCTGGTAATGAGTATGATGCTCCCGCCAATGGGGGTTTCAAACGTTGGTATTCCACGTAGCTCACGTGGGGTTGTCGGTTATAGGAAACTCCCCTGTCCATAAAAGTCATGTTTCTTGAATTACCGAGTCACTCCAAGATTTGAGTCAAGGAGTTGAGATATTATGATGAATTATGATTACCTATGATGAATTTTGACGATATGATAATTTATGATAATTTATGATGATTTATCATAATTTATGATTTTTGATGATTTACATTGATTATGAGATTTTACCATTTGAACTATTTATAATGAAAGTATGAAGAGTATGATTTGATACAACTCAAGCCAAGTGAGTCATCATTGTCTGTATGCATGTTTTCATGTAATTGATGATGTTATTTAAAGTGTTGCATGCACCCCTACATACTCAGTACATTCTCTTTGTGCTGACCCCTATCTACTATTCTATTCAGTTCGGCATCTGGTCAGCAGGTAAAGGAGTCCTTATATTCAAGGTCTTGTGTTGGTTGTTTCAGTTCAGAGACATTGTATCTTCTTTTGTTGGCCATATTGAGTGGGATGGTTGGGAGTCATGACCCGTTTATGTACAGGAAATACTAGTAGTGGCTTCATAGATAGTAGTAGTGGCTGATGTATTCAGTCTCCTTCTTGTATATGTATATGTGTTAGTAGAATTGTCATCTTGTAATTCCAATATTATATTGAACAGATTTTGTATTGAGATATTTTCAGCTTCATTTTCTTAGAATTATGTTTTAAATCAGTTGCTTTTTAGTTATACCTATGAAAGGGTTAGCTTGGGGTCACTTGTGACCCTAAGCACCGTGTGGCATCTCGGGACTTGATTTTTGGGGTGTTACAGGGTTAAAGTCCCCAATGCTTTGAGATGATTTATGTCCTTGTTAGATAATGGGTTCAAGTCTCTATGTTTTGAATCTAACAAGTGTCTTTGATAAATAACAGGTTTGAGTCCCAATGTAAATGAGATGAATGGTTGATTGATAATGATTGTGATGTGTGTTGTATCCTTGTTGTGTGCCTAGTTTTCTAATTTTTATAAGGTTGGTTGATGTGTAATAACTTGTGTTTATGTGTTCCTTACCTATCATTCGTGGATGAATGATCCACGAAGGTGAGAATTAAAATACCTAGGCTTTGGATCCTCAGAGAATTCGCTTAGTTTGAGGGTTATAGACATGGTACGACTAAGGGTACTTGTCGTACTCTTTGGATATGAGTTGGTGACCCTCCTCCCATACCCTAGATAGTGTTGTGGGGGTTACACACTGTCCTAGGTTAGAGTTATCCTCCCCTTGGTCATACATAGGGTACGAGTCATACCAAACTGAGTTATATGGAGTGTTGTCTTGATCTAGTGCACACTGGTATGGGTACGGTTTGTGAGTATGGTTTAGGGTACCAATCGTACCCTTTGGATACAAGTTAAGAGTGTGTGGTCGTACCTTGGGTTGTGTAGGGTTCCTGGGTTAAACCTAGGCTACGAGTTGAGGTACCACTTGTACCCTACGGTACGATTGACTTAATTGAGTCGTACCCCCCTGCAGGTTAATTTTCCATCTTTTAGCTAAGGGCTATATGGTCGTTTCCCATCCTAAAACCCTTAAGTCCCCTCACTATATAAGTGTGTGTGGCCTCATAAAATGCATTTTGAGTGGATCAAACAACCTATAAACTCTCTTAAACATATCTTTGAAGATTTGGGGGCTAGGGTTTCAACGGTGGACATCTAGAGACAAAATGGAGTCAAATTTCTTGGTGGATCAACTTTTTTAAGGCATGTAACTCTATCCTATGTTAAATAACTCAAAAACCATGTATTTTACACATGGATTAATAATTAAAAATGGTGATTTTGAATTCAAATGATAAGGGGTGTGTTGCCTAATGATGAATAATGTTTGTTCTTGCTTAGACTTGTGTTTATACATGTTATTGGTGATGAGTTGTATATGTGGGTGATTTTTATTTTTATTTTTTTTGGGGGGGGGGGTTAACAAATAGTTCTTGAGTAACCCTAA
Source organism: Capsicum pubescens (assembly GCA_030864215.1). Taxonomy (NCBI): domain Eukaryota; kingdom Viridiplantae; phylum Streptophyta; class Magnoliopsida; order Solanales; family Solanaceae; genus Capsicum; species Capsicum pubescens. Next base: position 135,312,251 of record CM061545.1, on the reverse strand, counting down.
TATTGATGAATTCTACCATGAATTTGGTAGTGATATAGGTATGCACACAAGGTGTTTGTGAAAATATCTAAGTGAAATGACTAGTCACATGTTGATGTTGTTTTGAAATAGGGAAATGGCCTTATGAGTTTGAATGGTTAATAAATGGTATGGTAAAGATAATGTTAGCCATGTAATGGGTTAAATTATGACCTTGTTGGTTTGATGGCAAAAAGGGGTTAAAATTCCTAAAGATGAAATTAAATGGTACTTGAACTAAGGTGTGGTAAAAGATTGTTAATAAGGAATGAATGGCTTGTAAGGGTCTTGATGACTATACATTGAATTGAATGATGAATTGAAATAAGGTATTCGCTTATTAAAGTTTTAATGGATGAATGGTCCCATGAAAATCTTCTGGTCATATATGGTATTGATTTGGTTAAAATAGGTTAAAGTCCTTAAGTGGTAATTGAATAGTTGTGGTGTATGGACAACGGGTTAGAGTCCCAATGTCGACTAATAATAGTCGTGGAAGCTTTTGATTATAGTCCCTTGCCTACAAAGTGGTTTGAGGTTAGATTTTGTTGCCTAATAATATTGTTTGTTGTTAAAGTCCCTTGTTTAATGAAATTGCGTGTGGTTAGAGTCCATCGTCAAATCATCTCAGTTGTTGTTAAAGTTCCTTATCTAATACGGCTTGAGGTTAGATTCCCTTGCCTAATAGAAACGCATGAGGTTAGAGTCCCATGCCTAATGAAAGGGCATGAGGTTAGACTCCTTTGCCTAACAAAGCTGTATATGTGGGTAAAGTCCCTTGTCTAATGATCACGTATATAGGTAATGTCCCTTGCACAATAAAAATGTTAGTGCGGTTAAAGTCCACTACCGAATGAGAAATGTTTGAATCTATAAGGGTGGAAGGTCAGAGTCCTCCACCTCATGACTTGCGAATGAGTACATCGAGAATGTTTACTAAGACTTATTTCATTGAGGAACTTTATGAACATGTTGTATATATTTCTACATGTATGGTTATGTATGTAAATATGATTGAAAATGATATAGTGATTTTACTTTAAATGATAATGTTATTTTATCCTTATCCTTGAATTATATCTTAGTGTTTCAACCGCTAACCGTCTTCAGATGCTAAGTCCTCACACGATATAGAGGTCGGATATTCTTTCTCTTCCTACGTAGTGACAAGTGTTCGGGCAGTTTGTGTGTTGACATTGAAGTGGTGAGCTTCCATATTTCGGAAGGCATATATTTCATAGTCTCTTATCTTTGGTCGTAGATATATATATATTTAGACTTGGTTTGTTTATTGTTCGGGGCTTGTCCCAACATATATATAGACGTCAAATTTGTGTGGTGGCATTGTGGATGAAAGTGAACTTGGGTATGTTGGTAGTATGTCGATGTAAATGAAATGTTTATACATTGTCTAAGTTATGATTATAAGATATGTTTCCGCTACCTTGATTATATAGTCAGAGTTCACCCGACACTTGTGGATTTATATGATGGTTGGGTTGGGTTAATAGGGGGATCTCCGACCCCAGTTGGTCTTGAGAAACCCATATGAAAAGGCCCGATTCGGGTCGTGTCACAACTCCTCAAATGATGACCTTGCAATATCCATCCAGAACTTCCACTTCTTTTTCTCTAAATATGTTGAAAAATCATATGAACAATTCTACCATAACATACACAAGACCCTCACATACTTTCTGGCCAAGCATTGAATGACGACTATTATTCAAAAGAGGGTCGTGTCCCTTCTTTTGGGGTTGTAAAATGATTTTTATACACTATCTGCCATACTTTTTATTTTTGTTTAGTACATTTGAATGCTAATCTTCTATATGTCGACTACTCTTTTTGCCTGTCTATTGTGTTGTTCTTTTTTATTATGCCAAAGGGAGGAGAAAGCAGGAACATTAGAGGTGCTTGCACGTCAGAGGGATCAAGTCGACCATCAAAGGATGAGTGTCAACTGATGCTCAAAGAAAGCAGAACATTAGAGGTACTTGCAAGTTAGGGGAAGCAAGTCAACTATCAAAGGATGAGAGTCAAGTAATGCTCAAAGAAAGAAGGAACATCATAGCTGCTTTTAATTCAAGGGGAGCATATCAACCAAAAATATAAGAAATTCAACTAATGTTTATTATTTTTAATTATCAAAAAAGGGGAGATTGTTAGCCTCATATTCTCACTATATTTTTTAATAAGGGCAACCTAATAAAGAAATATCTTGCAAGATCCATTGAAGATACATAAGATCAAAAGATCCTTAAGGAATCAATCCCGAATATCTAAGAAAGGAGGCAAGCATTCACATACAAGAAAGTCGTTACCAATATTGGAAGAGTATTAGTCACGGAGATTATTCGCTTCCCAGATTTGTGGTAAATGAATCAATCAAGACAAAATTAAAAGGAAAGAAGACCACACCCTCTACATGGAAATATCTAATATGAACATGTATGGTTGTGAAGGTTGCACCATGTATGGACATATCTAATATGGACATACTTTATGGTGCCATCCCTCAATCAAGGAATCAATTCTAATCCTTGAATGAGAAGAAATCCCTTGGGTTTCCTTATGATAAATAGAAGTCAAAGCAGCTGAGGAGTATAAAAAAGAAAACTAAAGATTGAAGCATTCACGCAACTTCAAAGGAGAATCTCTATGTGTTTCAATTTTAGTCTCTTAAAGCTTCGTACTTCTTAGTTTACAATAGTTACACAAGAATAATATCGAGTCAACTCTATAATACCAATTGAGGTTGCGTCACAAAATCTGAAAAACAACATAAGTTTTCAGAATTTGTTTATCTCCATTGTACTTAGACTCCACTTTTAAAAGATCTAAGGAAACTTTGAAACCCAAGGGAACTGGAAGTAGGCACCACATTGGTGTTCCGAACCAAGATAAATCTCGTGTTCTTATTTCAAGTTGCTTATTTAATTGCCAGTTTTTTAAATCTAATTTGGTTTGTGAAGTATACTGATTTATAAGTAAGTCGACTGTGAAGGCTCAATAATCGACTGAAGGAAATTTTTCATATAACCCCTTCCCCCCTTCTTTCTTGAATTTTAGATCCCTCTCTATCTATTTTAGTTATAGTCTTTTGTATTTTCTAGACTACTGTGTATATATGTATATTTTAGATATTTTACAGTACTGTTCTTTTGGTTATAGTGGCTATTATACCGACTTTACCAGGTTATAAGAGGGATTCATTTTATATATTTTTCCTCTTTCCTCTCTTGTATAGTATATTATGTTTGTGTATCTTTCTATTTCTGCCTATATTATAGTTGCTAGTGGTTTCATTCATGTTATCCTCTACTTTCCGCCAATTAGCCCTTTACTTATCATTCTGGGCTATGGCTAGGCCTAGATACTAATAGGTTAGAGTAGGTGCAATCATGACCTTGAGAAATTGGGTCATGATAGAAATATTTTGAACTAGGTTAGGCTAGGCACTTGCCTTAGATTGGACTTTCAAGACTGGTAGTTGCCCCCACCAGCCCTTCTTTTAGTTAATTTCCTACGATATCTCCTTATTAACCTAAATGACTTCTACTCGTTATTTGAGGCTAATTCTTGAGTTTAGGATATTTAGTCATTTTTAGGAGCCCTTTTTGGATTTTTACCCTAGGCGGAGTAGCATTTGGTCGTAGATTACACTCTTGGCTAAGTGATTAGGACCTATATCGCCTTTACATACTTTACCGTCTGACCTTAAATATTATGACTAGTTGGACTTAATAGGTGTTACGCTCTTGGATCCTTATTACTTTTTATCTTATTTATCAATTCCAACTCAAATCTGACATCTAGTACCTTTATTATTGTTCATCAGTTATGGTTCAAGTTTGATATTTTGCTATTATAATATTATCCTTTAGTTTTGGTTTGAGTCTGACATTTATGATCTATATGAATATTGGTTTGGGATTGAGAATTTGATAAAGCCAGGTAAGACTTGGCATTGTAATCAAAAAGGATTTTCAGGTATGCTTATCATTCGTGGACTCATACGACGATTATTATTGTTGTTATTTCATCTTCATATTAGTATTACTCTTTGTTTGTACCCACTGGGCTAATAGGGGATCGATTAGGTTAATTTCTTCTTGTTTGAGCCTTCTAGACTTATGGGGCCCAATTAGGTTATAGTTAGACTTTAGTTCCACTCTCGAGTGACTTTTTTTTATATATTATCGCATTCGCTGGGCATGATTTATTATTTCTATTTCCATCCCTTTATTTTTTACTTTAATTTATTTTCTCACACTTTATTTATGCTTTTACTATAATTTAGCTCAGTTGGCCTATGATGATTATTGTGTAGCCGTTATTTTGGTACTCATACTAAACTTCTGTATATTTTTTCTTATGCAGATCCGAGTATGAGTTGCCGCTATTGATGTTATCCTCGGGTTGGGTTGTTGTTCATAGCTACGGTGAGCTTTTAGAGTTGGGAGTTGATCCTTCTTTTTTTGTTATATCTAGATAGACTTTTTGTATATTCTAAGAATATGTTGTGTATTTAATAATGTCTATTACTCTATTTTGGTTTGGTGGTTCTTATACTAACCTTATCAGGTCATAGAGAAACTTATTTTGTATATTTTGTCCTCCTCCCTCAAGTGTATAGTATATTCATGGATATTTACTGTGCTTTTAGTTGCTTCATATTTTTATTACATATCTATTTCCTTTATTTTTTGTCTCCGCCGGTTAGTCTATTACTTATCGTTTCGAGCTACAATTTATCTTACCTACTAATGGGTAAAAATAGGTATCTTCATGACTTGAGAAATTGGATTGTAACAATGTCCAATATGTGCTCTGTATATTTCTTTGCACCTCAACATATGTGTTGAATAGATTTACAACATTCCCAAACCTCAACATACAATACAATATGCGGACCATATGTTGATTTGGTATCTCGATCACAAACTTCTATATCTTATTTTAATGATGATCAATTGACAATAAGGGACCAAGTCTCTGTGTCTTCATGAAGACATACAGCTGTCACTGTCCTGCACAGTTTTGTCTATTAGTGTAACAACTGCGCGGGTGAGATGTGTACCAGTCAGGACACCTGGTCTAATCAAAATTCCACCCTAATCATTATCCAACTATAAATAGAAAAGAATGCTCCTCAATTCAACAGTTTTTGCAATTTGGCTATTCAAAGAGAAAACTGGCAAAAACTCAAATATTTCTCAAGTTCTAAGCTTTTATGTGTTAAGAGAGTGTTTGTTCTTTAGTCAAGTCTTGGCCTATAACTGAATTACTCATCTTATAAGAGTAATGTTTTTCTTGTGTCTTTAGAGTGCTTAGGTAGAATTACCTGAGTTGATATTGGTTAGAGCTAACCAATATTGAGATGAGATCTTGACAGAGTTGTCATGGAGAGTTTGTAACGGAGTTGTTACAAACTAGTAGAGCTTAGAGTTAAGTTCCAATGGAGCCTGTAGTCATGAGTTTGATTATAGTGGATTGTTGAGTGCTTGAGTATGTAACTTTAATTAACATAGGCTCTGATACCAATTGTAAGGGGGTGCGGATAAATCGGATAACTTAAATAGATCTATTAAAGCTCTAATGGATCTATTTTTATTTGTGCGTGGATATTTCTTAACTTCTCTAAATAATTTTATTTTTAGTGTATTTATTTTAATTTTATTAATGTTCATATTTTGGGGGGTGATTAGATGGTATTTGATTAAATGTTTTACTGTAATATTCTTTAGTTTTTTCTCTTAGTCTTTGTAATTCTTGTATATTATTTTGGAGGTATTCTAAATATTCTATATCTTTTGTTCTAAAATATTCAATTAAATTCTCTTTCATAAGTATTTCTGTCAATCTTATTTCTTTCATATCTTGTCTCCAATATTTTAAATACTCATAGTCTATCATTTTATCCTAAAGTAGTTGTGATACTGCATATTTCTTTGTAATAATTTATTCTAATTGTACTATATCTGATATTAAATTCTAGGTTATCTATTTCGTTAATTATCCTGTCTTTTTCGTCTATGAATAATTCTATATCTAAATCATACTCTAAACTGTCTTTTAATTCTAGTTGTTTTATGGCTTTATTTATCAAAATTAATCCTTGTTTTAATTGTTCTCTTCATTTTCTAAGCTGGTTTCTATAATTAATTTCTTCGTGTAGCCAACTTTGTTTTTCTCTAACTCTTTGGATATATTCTAGCATTTCTTAATCTGTATAATATCCATCTGAATAATTATCTAGGTAGTAATAGTGATTTTCATCACTTAAGTATATTTCTCCTAACTCGTCTTCTATCTGATTTATACCTAACTCTTCATCTTCAATGTTAAATATTTTTTCCCATATTATTTTTTTTACGTCTATAATTTCTATATCTCTAAGTATGTATAAAACTAGTACTTCAAAATTATCTGTCATTTAGGTGGGTTAATTAAATGCTTTTTCATAATTTTCTTTAGTTGTTTGTTTTAATCTTATTAATTCCTCTATATTTTCATTAAGATATTCTAAATATTTTATATCTTTGGTTCTCATATATTCTTCAAAATTTGTTTTTATTAGTTTTTCTATTAATTGTATGTTTTTCATATCCATTTTCCAATACTCTAAATGTACGTAATTTATCATGGTTGATGTGTAGGTTTGGTATGTAAGTATTTATAAGAGTAGTTAGGTAGGTGAGGTATGTAATTTATTCTAGTCATAAAATATTTATCAAATATTTTTTCAAATATAATTTTTCTTATATCTACAATTTCTATATCCTTAAATACATACAAAACAAGTATTTTAAATTTATCTACCATTTCGTCAGATAAATAAGTATTCATTTTTCCTATGATGGTTTTTCAAAATATTCCTTTCAATCATACACATAACAAAATATGATCATTTTAGATTACTATATACTAGATTATTCTTAAATAACATGTTCTTCGGTCACTATTAGCATGGTAATCTGGATACTTTTCCCTTAAACAGCGCCTCTACTCTGGCTACTCCCTTATCACGGTTTTCTTGCCTCACCGGTTTCACCTTTAAGATGACATAGTTCTTAGGGATTTTTCTCCTTTTCTACTTTGCTAATAAACTTCTTAACATGCTATTTTTTGAATAATTCTACTATAAAGTAACTAACATGAACTTATTTTATCATATCATGATTGTCAGGAATTTATGAATTTAGCTATTCATAATCATAAATAAATATACCTGTTCTGGTAGGTTTGATAATTCTGGGCTTTGTTCATCCATAGTTTTTGCTTTGAAATATATCTGTTTTTTATTAAATATTCAAAAGTTTTTTATTTACAAAGAAGGAGGCTTGTTTCAACACATGAAGACTTGCCTCTAACTGAGCAAAATGCTCGTCTATTTATAACCTAAGAATGAAAGTGTGTATACTATTTTACTTTACACCTGTCCTAATATATCTTTACACGTCTCCTACTTAATAATTACATCTTTTCCAAAACGTCTTACAAAGACAAAAAAACAATTATGGCAAGTGCCAAAAAGTCAACAAAATTAAAAAGCCAATAGTTCCTATACATTATTTACGTAAAGAAAATCAAGAAATCTATCTACATGTCGCTTTCATGATTTAATAGCTTGTCTTTTATTTTTTCCATTATTGCTCCGTTGTTATCTTCTAGCTGGCGTCCTTATCTTCTTGGTTGATTTTTTCTTTTATTCTAGATGGACTTCTGGGATAATATTATCTCCTCCATTACATCTCGAACATCGATGGTTTGGATATTTGTGTCCAATTATCTTGCAATATCTTGTTAATAATCCGTTTGAAATAAATCCTTTCCTAATTGCTCTTGCAGTAGATTGTTTTTCTGGGTTAAGTAGCGTCATTATCCATTGTCTAACATCTTCCATATCTATTTGTCGTAGCTCTCTTGAATTTGAATATATCATTTGATGGTCTCTTGAATAATAGCTCCATATTGGGTTTCCATTGATGTAATTATTTGTTAATTCTTGAATAATTGTAGCTAGTCCAATGAGTCGTTTATTTGCATAAAAATCAGGTATCTCAATTTTGGGTATCTCTGGCTACTGTACAATATCTTTTGGTATAATCATATCTCTAGTTAATCCTATTTTTACAACTTATATAACTGGTTTGATCTCATCGTATAATATCTCTGCTGGTGCAGTATAAAACTTTATGTAAAATAGATTTCCTTTGGTTACTCTTTTATAGGTGGTGAATACTTTATGTAATTCTTCTATAGTTGTTAGTTCTTCTCCATCTTAGGTATATATGATATTTAATAATCCATAGTCGAAACATGTTTTTATTAAGCTTGGATTAGTTTTGGGTAGTGCGATTAGCTTGTTGTAACTTTGCAATTTTTGGGTTATATAGTTTGTGTTTGGTTCTTGGATATTTGTAGCTCTTGGGTTAAGGTTTAGAAAAGTTTGTACTTTGTAGATATTTTCTATATATCCTCGGGCTATATGGTTATAAGTTTTTTTATCTTGGTTCAAATTATCTCGATATGTGGTAATTTGTAGGGGTATGTACAAGGGGTTTTTTTGTATTTTTGGTATAAATGGTTTTTCAAATATCTTATTCATGTTCATGTTCTGATATCTAACTCCTTTGCTTGTACCTGTAATTATAGATTGATAAACGTTATGGGTTTTATGAGTGTCCCAACGTCTACTTTTAGCTCTGGAATTTTAATGTCTTCCGATCGACATAGCTCTGCACACTGCTGAGTTAGCTGATTTGTAGCTTTAGACTTCAGTTTAACTTCATTAGTCTTTAGCTTTTCTATTTCATTACCCATACTGTCCACATTCATTAAAAGCGGAGTTAGGGTTTTGAGTATCTTTTCTAAAGCATCATCTTCTATTATATCAGTCTGTGTAGTTTTGTCTTAATATGTAATCTGCAATAACATTTTTGTTAGTACTAATTACTTCAATTGTAAATGTAAAATTTAATATATTTAATACTAGTCTCCGAATCTCTTTTGTTGTAACTGAATTTTATATTTTCTTTGTTAGCCACCATCGAACCTGGGTATTATCTGTTCTCACAATAAATTTTTTATATACAATATATGGTTCAAATGCTAATAAACATTTATATAATGAAAATAATTCCTTTTTATTTATTTCCTATTTTATTTCTGTTTCATTAAACGTACCTGAGTAGTATCTACAATGATGTTCTAATTTTTCTTCTTCATACCTATATTTAAGTACTCCTCCATAACTATATTCACTAGCATCTGCTTTACTATATATATAAAAATTTTATTTTCGTCTGGAAATTGTAATTTTGGTAATTCTTTACAAAGTATTTTTATTTTCTGGACTTGTTTTTTATCTTTTTCGTTGTAATTATATTCTACATCCTTTTTTAATTTTTTTCTGTAAAGGCTTTAGGTTTTCTGCTAATTTTGGTATATATTCTCTTACTTGGTTTACTAATCCTAAAAATGATTGTAATTTCTTTTTTGTATCTAATTCTTGTTTTGAATTTATTATTTTTTGTACTATATGTTGTTGCATTTTTACTCCACTTTTATCTATTTGTATTCCTAAAAATTCTATCTAGTTTTTCATAATTTTGGCTTTCTTTTCACTTAAACTTATTCCCGATTTTTCTATTATATCTGTAAATTATTCTAATAATTTTAAATGTTCCTCTTTAGTTTTTGTATATAGTAGTATATCATCTGTGTATACTATACAATTAGGTAATTGTTTAAAATAACTATCCATAAAATGTTGATATCTACCTGGTGCATTTTTATATCCAAATGGTAATACGTTCCATTCATAAAATCCTTGTAGTACCATAAATGCGGCTAATTCCTTAGAATTTTCATCTAACTTTAAGTGGTAAAATCCTGATTTACAATCAAATTTACTAAAATAATTATATCCTTGTATTTGTCTTATTTTTAATATCTTATTTGGTATTGGATAATTATATGTTATAGTTTTTTCATTTAGATTTCTATAATCAATAATCATTCTACTTTTTCCTCTTTTTTGTTCACTATGTTTATTTACTATAAATGTTGGACTATTGTATATACTGTTTTTTCATGAGCTATTCTTTTTGTTGTACTTATTCTATCATTTATTATTTCTAAATCTTCTTCTATATTTATGTCTTTGAAACTATAATCATTTTTATCAATTGTTTTTACAAATTGTTCAAAAGTACTTTCTATTTGTATTTTATTAATTTTATTTTTTCCTGTTATTTTATGTTTTGTTGTTAATACATATAGATTTTTACATCTTGCTGTAAATATTTTACTTCCTGGGGTTAGTTTTATTCCTGATATTTTCCAATATAATACTAATGATTTATCTATATTTTTATCTGTTATTGCTACTGAATAATTCGCACTTATTATAAATTTAAATTTTTGGTCTATTAAATTTCCTTTTATGGTTGTTATTATACTTTTTTCTATAGGTTTTATAATTCTATCATCTGCTAAATATAATTCTATTGATGTATCTATTCCTTCTCTAAAACATGCTTTTATTAATATCTTTGTTCCTCCAAGGTGTACATATTTTATTGGGTTTTTACTTTTTATATCGTTTATTTCTTTATTTATTATTCTTTTTGTTACTAGTGGTATACTAGCTCTTCCTTTTGCATATCTACAATCTATTACATGTTCTTTTTGGCTTACTACGTAGTATTCTTCCTTTTTTTCTACTAAATATATTTTTTATTGTTGGTATTTTAAATTTTTTTTCTACACTTAAGTCTAACTCTTTTCCTTTTATTTCGTCAAATATTATTTTTTAATCTGTTCCTTCTTCATTTAAATATTTTTCCTTTGTTATTATTTTTATATCTTCTTCAGTTATTTGGTTTATTTTTATATCTTCTTCAGTCATTTGATTCATCTAATTCACTATCTATTTCTCTCCGAAATTTCATATATACTATCTTCACTTTCTAATTCATAATCTATATAATCTATCTGCATATATTATGTATTTTCTATTTTTATTTCTGATATTTGTTTATTTTTTGGGTTTTTTGGTAATTTACAATCTCTAGCTAAATGTCCTAGTTTTCCACAATTATAACAAGTATATTCTTTTATAGATTTCTTTTTTCTATATGGTCTTTTATGTTTATAATTTTTTACATAATATCTTTTTTCTTGGTTTCTTATATTTATATTTTGATTTTTTGTATTTCTTATATTTCTTATGTCTTTTTCTTTTCTTATAATATCTTTCTTCACATCCAAATTGAGGTGTTATTTTATCTTTGCAACATGCTAAATTTCTTATTAATGTTTTTTCCATTTTTATTTCTTCTCTACATTTTTCACATAGATTTCTATACCATTGTTGTAAAAATTTTATTCTTGCTCCTAGGGTATCTACTATTTTTGCTTCATCCCAACTTTTTATTATTTTTGAACTAAATGGTTCAGGTAATTTAGTAAAATATAATCTTCTTATTTCTTTACTTTCTTCTATATTATGTGTTCCTTTATAATAATATTCTTTAAATGCGCATGTATACTCATCTATATAGCACATATTACATATTGCTAATTTTAACATTAAATTCCTATTCGTATCTTTCTCTTTATTTTGCTCTTCTTCTTCTTCTATTGTTATACTACTAAATTCTTCTCTTATAGCTATTTCATATTTTTTCAATAGTTCTGTTGGTAGTATTTTAGTAGGTATTGATGTTCCTTATGTTTTATTATCAGATCTTACTACTTTTTTACTTGCTTCGGCTAGGTTTAAAAATTATAATTTTACTGTTCCTATTAATGTCTTTTCTATATATTCTGGTGTATTTGTTGTATCTATTTTATTATCTAATAATTGTTTTGATATGTATTCTACCCATAGTTGTATTATTTTATTTGTGTCTATTACACAATCTAAATCTAAAAAATTATAATTAATTATTTATTATGGTGTCCATTTATTATATTCATCCTTTGGATTGTATCTTTTAAACTTATTTTTGTAATTATTGGTTGGTTTTCTTATTTCTGATGTACTAGGTATTATATTTTTATCTAGAGTATTTACTTTTGTATTTATTAGTTCTAGATTTTATTTATTAATTACTTCTTGTTTTTCATTAATTTCTAGTTTTCCTATGTTTTCTAGAATTTCTGTATATGTTTCACTATCTTTCGAAACATAATTATTTGTTTCTTCATCATCTATTGTATTTATTTCTAATTCACTAGTTTCTGGTTCTTTATTTTTTATTTCTAATTTTTTTAAAATTAATTTATCTCGATTAATAATTTTTTATCTTTATCTTTTTCTTCTTTCTCTTTCTGTCTCTTTTCATATAAATTTTTCAGCATTTGTAGTTTTTTTTTAATTCAGCAATCCAACTATTTTTAGTTTCTTCTATTTTTCATATTTCTTCTGTGGTTTCTTGTTTTATTTTATCTATTTCTCTTTTTTGTCTATCTCTCCGTTTTCTCTTTCTATTCTTACCATGACTGCCAACTTAATTTCTTCTGTGGTTTCTTGTTTTATTTTATCTATTTCTCTTTTTTGTCTATCTCTTCGTTTTCTCTTTCTATTCTTACCATGACTGCCAACTTATCTTCTAATTTTAATTATTTTTTTTCTAACATTAAATATAAATGTTCACCTATTTTCTTATATCTTCTTCCTAAATTAGAGAATACTATTTTTATTTTTAATCCTTCGATATTTTCATATATTTTTTCATCTATTATAAATTCTTCTTTATTCATTTTATTTAAATGTATATAGGTTATGTTGATATATATATTCTAGACTATTTATTGTTGATTCTAAATTTGATAGTTCTTCTTTTTGTGCACTTATTGAGTTTTTACTAACTCCGGCAATTATGTTATGTTGTAGTCTTTCTATCCTTATTTTTAATTCTTTATGTTTTTCAGATATTATTTGTTTTAATTCTTTATATTATTGTGCTTTTTGTACGTTATTCATCTATACAATATTTATAATATTTTGGTGGATATGTAATTCTGATTTTATCATAACTAATAAATTAATCAAATAAATCCAATTATATACTGCTTCCGTAACTTTAATTAACATAGGCTTTGATACCAATTGTAGGGGGTGCGGAAAAATCGGATAACTTAAATAGATGCCGTTGTCACTATTCTGCTTTCAAATGTAATGAACTGTAGTTAGAATAGACTTTATGTGTTGAGTATTATCAATAATCATTTGCTTATTATATATTATTTCAGTAATCAATTATATACTACATATCCTCGACTAGATATTAAATATATAATCAATTGATGTGTGATCTACATAGTAAATCCTAATCACATAATTTATAATAAACCTTTTTCATGGTCTATTAATGAAACCCTACTCTAAATACACTGGATAATTCAATGTCATCATCATGCATGGTTAAAGGTGCCCATTTAAAAAGGGTCGACTGACTCATCTGTTGTGCCTTTTTTTTATTTTCATATGCCCCCTTTTTTTCCCACAACACGTGTCAAGTAATGATTGGCCCCTTTATTTTTATGATGGTCTATCTAAGAAAGCTAGGGGTCTATTTTACACTAGCTTCATCTTTATTAACAAGAACAACAACACTATAACAATATCAAGAACGGTTTATAATCTCTTACACATGCACAAAATGTGAACCACCCGTAACAAAGATGTGCTCAAGTTGAGGAGCGATCTGGACTTCCTTTTTCAGGGTCTTGACACTGATCGGCGTCTTCTGGATATGGAGATCCAGTGAATGGCTCGCTTCCTTCGGGCCATAGTAAAGAGGCTCAGTCTTAGCCACAACGATCTCATCACCTCTCCCCCTCCAACATCCCCATGGTGAAGTGTAGTGTAGTGTAGTTTAGTATTTCATTTGTTGCTTAAAGTTCATTGCGGAAGTTGTCATGGTGGCTTGATTTTGTAAATGAAAGCTTCTCTTTTTCCCTATTTATTGAGTTTTATCCTTATATTAATATATGTAATAGCAATGAACTTGTAAGTTTAATATAAAATCCTTCATTTTTTTTCAAATATTGTTCTCAATTTCTATTCAAGTATTGTTTAGTTCCGTTTTATCTCAATGTCTTTTTTTAGTTTTATATAAATTGATCGATGCGAGACCATTCCTATGATGTTTCATAAACCTTATAAATTTATTTTAGGCCTACACTCCATATGCCCAATAAAAGGGCTGAATAGTTGAACATTTGACTAAAAATTACAAAGTAAGAAACCATTCAAGAAATACTAAACTATGCAAATCTTTTATTGTATACTGATGCCACTATTGATTTTGAAGCATGAAAACAAAATTATCGATTTATTGATCTGACAATTCCAAGGCCTATGATAGACTGACTAAATATATGGACAAGCTAAAATTATGACCAAAAAAGAGGAATCAAATTAAATAAAATTATTGTAGGCCAGTTAACATCATCCAAACATTGTAAAGCTATTTAGATACATCAATTGTGACATCAAATCACTTTTTAACAAGTTTGAGTGATATATAAGGCATGTTATAGTCCTAAATCACTAAGATAGGTGATAAGTCATCAATTTAACAAGTTTCTAACATCTTTTACGCTTGAATTATCATGTTTTTTTCATTTATTTGTCACTAATCTCAAGTATAATGCTTATTCTGACAAGTAAAGGTTGAAAATAAAGATACACTCCATCTGCTATGGATCTATTTTCCATCTACTTTGCACCTGCTCAAGTAGATCAAGAGTGCAGTGGCATATTTGTTTATTTAGTAAACGTGAATTTGGGGCTATATTAGGGATTTTCAGCTCATTTCGACATTATTGAACATTATTGTACTACTCTTGAGCGAAGAACATAATAGAGTAACTCTCAAGTGAAGAATTACAGATTTTTATTGAAGATTTATTGAAATTAAATCTTGGATTTTTCATTTTCTTTATTTCCTATTAATTAATTTGATTAAAATTTTGTTATATCACTACTTTCTCTCTCTATGAGTAGCTAATTCTTCCTTCTGGGGACATGATTGAATAGGTTGTGATTAGTGCATGGGTTTTAATTATTTGTCCTCCTAATTGTCTATTTGACATGCGTTCTGCACTCATTCCATGTTTTGACTAAGAATTGGGGATTTCAAACCCCAACTACCTTAGAACCCATATCATCCTTGACAAAGAAGATATTGGTGACGAATGGGTGTAAATAATAACTTGCATTAGTTTCGTTTAATAGCATCTCTTAGACAAAAAAAATGTTAATTGAGGCCATAGATTGGTAAAATTATTGCACTTATGAGGAAAATTGACACTAATACCTCTAGATCTAGCCTGCCTATGACTTCTAGCTATATTTGAAAAAATAATCAAATACATATGAATGAACCCATACCTCAAAAGGCATAACCCTAAGTCCAAACTACATTTGATTATCTCTAATTGTTTCTAGCTTTGAAATAGTAGTCTTAAAATAACAAAATTGTTATATTCAAAATCATCCAAAAACAAATCCTATGTTTACTTTCAAGTTTGTTTACCACATAATACGGGTCAAATCCTAGATGACTTTTAACACTCGTGAGTATTAAAATATTTGTTTTCACTTCTTGTGGATTCAACTCCAACCTTGGTTGGGTTACTGTACTTAGGCTGATCGCTTACACTTCAAGGGTGTAGTTTGAGCATCATCAAATTTTGTCATCGTTCTTGGGGAGTGAAACATAGTTTTCATTCTTATAATGTTTTTAGTCACTTTGGGTTATCCATAGTGTTTTATTTTATATTTTTTGTTGTTATTGTTCTTTCTCGGGTGAAGAGAATAGTATAAACGATATTATGAGCCGATATGATAGTAATGACAGTACTTTTGATGGGCATCTCAAGGATAAGGATAACCTCAAAGATGCGGATTGAGCTAGTACTATTTATATTCCATCAGTGGAAGGAATAGAGTTTTTTACATTACTAGCGTGATGTTTCATTTGCTTCAAATAAAAGGGTTGTTTGGAGATCAAGCAAATGAGGAAGTCAATCTACAGTTGAAGAATTTCATTGATGTGTGTTCTCTATTAGACATAGCTCACATATCTCAAGAATCAATCCATTTGCATTATTTTCCATTCTCATTGATGGGAGAAGTGGTCTTATGGTTGCAGTCTATGCCCGCGGGATGTATCAATTCATGGGTTGATCTCATCGAAGCATTCTTGGATAGTAACTTTCCTCCTTCCTGGATGCTACAACTAAGAGATGAAATCATTTATTTTTGCCAACTTAATGGAAAACCATTATATGAGGCTTAGAAAAAATTCAACAATAAGATAATGCAAAGACCAAATCGTGAGGCCCCGAACAAAATACTTCCACAATTCTTTTATATTTTATTGGATCAATAGAACAAGATGATAGCCGATAATACATCCAGAGGATTTATTATCAAACAATCTTATAGTGTTACAACAACTTTATTGGATCAAGTGACCAAGAAAAGTAGATGCTGTCATTAAAGAGATACCAAGGTAGCCGTGAGGGCTCCCTCTACATCTTTTGTAAACAAGAACAAAGGAAAAAAAATGAGAAAGAAGATGAGAACATGGATAAAGTGATGAAATAACTTGATATTATCACCAAGCATGGAATGGGACCCTCTCTAAAGGCGGTTAACATCGTTTCTTCTAAGAGTGCTAAAGCTTATGATGATTAGGAAACAGAGTCTCTTGAGGAGAAAATTCGGTTCTTGTCAAACGAAATGGCTGGTTCCCGTCCGACCTATCAAAGGCACGGTAGCAATCAATGTTGGAAGAAAAGGGATCATGATAGATATTAGTATGATAGATACTGAGATTAGAGAGATACTGATATAGATTACGGCTGGTACGTACCTCTATATGATAGGGCCAAGGGTCAAGAGTCAAGCATAATTAATCCGAAGAAGTTCAAAAGTTAATATGTCCTTGCTTGTATTTTGATATGTGTTGAGGTAATTTTTAAGATAGTGAGAGAGTTGAAAAATGATTTGGAAACATCCTGGGATTTGAACCTTAGGAAATTCCCTGGAAATCCGTTCTTTGGACCCAATATGACTCATAGGTACGAGTTGTAAACTGGGGTAAGAGTGGTATGGTCTTGTTGTATGCTGACCAGTATTATTTGGTGGGATAGTTTTGGTCACTGGAATATATACGACTTAGGGGTACGAGTGATATTGGTGGTTACGGGTCATTTGGTTTCTTAACTTAATCTTAGACTTGGTTACTTTGGTTAGATATAAGTACGAGTGGCTCACTATCAACTGTAAGCCAGGGTATGAGTCATACCCAGGACTCATATGGTAAATTATGTTCAATTCCTATGGTATTTTATTCTGCCATGGATACGAGTCATGGATATGGATCGTAGGCTATGGTTATGACTTGGTTGGATAAGTCGTATACTGAACAATGTTTGATCCAAGGGTTAAAGCTAGGATACAACTGGTGGAAACCAATCATATAGGAGGGTACGACTAGTAAGAAGGTCATCGTATACCTGTGATGGGTTTTTAAGGGATTTAAGTGGGGGTATTCTAGATATTTTCTTGCTTACCTTAATTAGGACCCACGACTTCTAGTACACTTAGGAGGTTATTTACTTTATTATTCTAATCCTTAAGACTTAGAAACTATTCCAAAATATCTCAAAATTCTCTTAAGAGCTTTTGGGGCAAGAAAGCTAGGATTTCAACTAAGAAATTTCTTTGGGGCTTGCTTTGGTGATTTCTTTCCATCAATTCTTCGGTTTAAGTCAT
The DNA here is from genome assembly GCA_030864215.1 of Capsicum pubescens. Taxonomy (NCBI): domain Eukaryota; kingdom Viridiplantae; phylum Streptophyta; class Magnoliopsida; order Solanales; family Solanaceae; genus Capsicum; species Capsicum pubescens. Next base: position 135,294,424 of record CM061545.1, on the reverse strand, counting down.
AATTCTCTTCCCTCATTGCAATTTCAACTAAAGTCATGGTTTATATGATTGATTTCCTAGTTTTACTATTTCATAATTATGGTTTCTCAACTATTATTGGGGGAGTTAATATTGAATGCTTGGTTATGATTTTCTATGGTTTTAATTATTCTTTTATATGTATCAATGGTGGCTTTGGACAGTTGGATTTTATGGTAATGGTTTAATGGTCTTTGGAATTGGTTTTGGTTATATTATGCCCCCAATGTGTTTGATGAAATGCTTATAAAGATACGTTTATTGCATTGAGTAATTTTAATGGAACTCTTGTATGTTTTAAACTTGATAAAGAATTTATGCATGGTTTAAATGGTCTGAAAAGGCGAAATACTTATACTTGTGGAGAACATTGAAGTCTCCCAAATGGATTTAATATGGTATGTGGAAAGGGAACCTAAGTTCCCCTTAACCTAAATAGTTTGGCTATGGATATTACTTGCAAGTAATCGGATGGGATGATGATACCACAAATATTGGCCATGGTTAATAAATGGTAAATGGATTATTTGGACATGGTTTTAATTGGGCATTAATGGCGGGGTGTGTAGCTAAGTCGTGGAAGGTGGTGGTCCCGAGGGACCAAAATCAAAAACACATATTTTCTAATATGAGGTGTCCTTGATGACTACGTGCGAGTTTAACATTTTATATTGGAAGTATATCCTAGCCATCCCATGGGATATTTCCTGATCTTATGGCTACACGCACTGATACCCTTTCAGCAGGGGGAGCTGAACCTATATTGTCCGTGGGTGGTTAGGACAACAAAGCTACATAACCCAGGTACTGATTTTAAGTGTATCCTAAACCCAATCCTTTTTTTAACACTTATGTATGTATGGTTGTATGCATTATGGATGGCTTTACTTGGTTTTATAATTGGCATTATTTTATCCTTACCCTGAGTTTCATGCTAGTGGTTACTCGCTAACCCCGTCTACTGGCAGGTGTATACCTATGCTATGCAGGAACCGACCATTCTACTCCTACTGTTTCATATGCGGATTCAGTATCAGTATTTGGACTGAAGTGGTGAGATTTCATCCTTTTAGAAGGTATCACTTCATTTTATGGATTTCTTTAGACACTTTTATTTTATTTTGGATATTGGTTTTGGCCTTAGTTGGAGGCATGTCCCAATCGAATTTGTTTTCTCTTTTGGATGGAGGCTTTGTGGTACATCTGGGAGTTAGTATGGGTGGGATCGGTAGGGGTGTCAGCCTTAGAATTGGTATTAATATTGAGGTTGGCATCATCGAACATGATTTCTCACTATTCCATTATATTACATTTTGGGATTGATTTTCTTATTATGTTTTTGTATTCCCTTTGGTTTGTGGTTTATGGATTGGCTTGCAGCGATTGGTCGATTAGTGGGGTACAGTTGGACTCGATTGGGTTAGTCACCATTGTGATCCTATCCCAGAGTCTTAATAAGAACAATAACGTTATATTATTTTATATTTGAAATTCATCCCATCTAAGGCTGGATATTGGTGGTTGGGTTGGGTAACAAGGGGCGGTCCTCGGTCCTGGTTGGACTTAGGATATATATTACGATGAGGCTAGGGGTCGGGTCATGTCAAGTTGGTATCAGAGCTTTAGGTTCATGGTCAACTAGGAAGTCCACAAAGCCGTGTCGAGTAGAGTCTCTTTTAAGGGTGTGAAGCGCACCACACTCATAAGAGAGAGGCTGCTAGACATTTAAGAATGTTTTACTTTCTTGGTATTCTATCTTCAATCTTGATTTCTTAATCCTGGAATATCCTCTAATCCTTGTTTGTTCGTCTTTCAGATCATGCCTCCTAGATCTGGAACACAAGGAAATTTTTTCGTCCCATCTGGGGATAATGCTGAAGGGGTATATCTTACATCTGAAGTACATCTTTGATCCCATAGTCCCATTCCTGATGGTGTTGGAGATCCTTCTCTTCCGGCTATCTCTCCTCAAGTTTCTCAAGTTAACGTGACAAATGCAGAATTTCTTTAGTCTATTTGTGTCATTGCCTAATTGGTTGTTGCTCAGGCTGTGTAGAGTGCGACTGGTGCTTTATCTAATGAGGCCATAGGGGTTGGTCAATTTATGAAGATGGGTCCTCCAACTTTTACTAGGGTGAAGGTAGAGGAGGATCCACATGGTTTCTTGGATGAGATGGAAAAAATCATTTAGGTGATGTAATCTATTTATATAGAGGGGGTTAACTTTACATTTTATCATCTCAAGGATGTTTCTTATCAGTGGTATGAGAAGTGGGATAAGAATAGAGGTGATATAGAAGAGGAAGGGTTGTGGGAGGCTTTTTCTAATGCCTTTCTGGATCGGTTCTTTCCTCAAGAGTTAAGGGAAGCAAAGATGGAGGAGTTTGTGAACCTCAGGAAGGGGAGGATATCTATAAAAGAATATGCTTTGAAGTTCCATCATCTATCAAGGTATGCTTCTGATTTAGTGGATGATATAAGTTTAAGAATGAGGAAGTTTGCTTCTGGGTTGAATAGTGATTTGATTTCGGAGAGAATGACTACCTTGTTGATTAAAGATATGGACATCTCAAGGTTGACTATTCATATGCAGCGGGTTAAGAATGAGAAGAGAAAACACGTGGAGTTTGGGAATAGACAGGGAAAATGGAGCAGGTTTTCTAATCAGAGAGGTGCTCAGTCTAAGGGTGGTAGAGATGGTAGCAAATAGTAAAAAAACAAGTGAGGGAGTTCGGGCTCCTTTTCTTCCAGAGCTCTTTACCCACAACAGTCGAGAGACAGTCTTCATCAAGGTGGTGGTAATTCTTGGGCATAGGTTGCCCAATCTCAGGCGAGAAGAGGTCAGTCAGTTTCTTCGTGTCCTCCTTGTTGATTTTTTGGTTGTTCTCAATGGGGTTATTACAAGGAAGGAAGAGACAAGTGCTTCAAGTATGGACAGATAGTATATTAATTTGGTGATTGTCTGGTCAAAAAGGTTTCCACGAGGACAAATAAGATTCCCCTGTCTTTATATTCTGCATCTGCACCTAGTGGTTTGGCATCTGCTTTTGTTACTTCTCCTAGTTCTAGTGTTGGTTGGAACAAGTTGTATTCTTTGGTGTATCGATTGAAATCTAAGGCATCATCTGATGTCGTTACTTGTATGTTGTATCTTTTCTCTCATGATGTATAGTATTTGCTTGATCTGGGGTCTACTCTTTCTTATATGACTACATATATAGCCGTGTCTTTTGGTTTTGATTCAGAAGTTATTTTGGATCCTTTTTCTATTTCTACCCCAGTCGGTGACTTGGTTATTGCTAAGAGAGTCTATAGTGGGTGAGTGGTATCTGTTGGTAGCATATAGACCTTGGTAGATCTATTTGAGTTGGATATGGTAGATTTTCATGTAATCTTAGGTATAGATTAGTTGCATTCTTGTTAAGCGTCTGTGGATTATCGAACTTGTAGAGTTATCTTTAAGTTTTCTGGTGAACCGGTTATAGATTAGAAAGGTAGTTCCTTAGCTCCTAGGGGAGGTTTATTTCTTATCTTAGAGCTCGGAGGTTAATCTCTAAGGGTTTTATTTATCACTTGGTTTGGGTTAAAGATTCTAACTCAGAAGGTCCTTCTTTGTCTTCGGTCCTTATGGTTAATGAGTTTCCAGAGGTCTTTCCAAATGATCTTCCCGGTGTTCCTTCAGATAGGCAAATAGAGTTTGGTATTGATTTGATTCCAGACACTCATCCAATTTTTATTCCTCCATATAAAATGGCTTCGGATGAGTTGAGGTAACTCAAGAAGCAACTTAAAAATCTTCTAAATAAGGGGTTTATTCTTTGTAGTATTTCTTTGTAGGGTGCACTGGTGTTGTTTATGCGCAAGAAGGATGGTTCCCTTCGAATGTGCATTAACTACAGGCAATTGAACAAGGTGACGGTCAAGAACAAGTATTCTCTTCCTTGGAAAGATAATCTGTTTGATCAGCTACAGGGTGCCAAGTTCTTCTCTAAGATAGATATTTTGTTTGGGTACCAGTAGCTTATGATTAGGGGGTGGATATCCCTAAGATGACTTTTCATACTCGGTATGGGCATTTTGAGTTCTTGGTGATGTCATTTGGGTTTACTAATGCTCCGGCAGCATTTATGGACTTGATGAACCGAGTGTTCGGGTAGTATTTGGATCTTTTCTTTATTGTATTTATTAATGACATTATAGTTTATTCGAAGAGTGAGGTAGATCATGCTAATCACCTTCGTATGGTGTTATAGACCCTAAAAGAACAACAATTGTATGTAAAGTTCTCTAAGTGTGAGTTCTAGTTGAACTCTGTGACTTTCTTGGGTCATATTATTTCTAGTAAAGAGATCATGGTGGATCCGCAGAAGGTTGTTGTGGTGAAGAGATGGTCTACGCCCACGACTCCATTTGATATTCGGAGCTTCATGGGTTTGGACGGGTATTATAGGTAGTTTGTGGAAAGCTTTTCTTTGATAGTTGCTCCTTTAACTAAGTTGACTCAGAAAAAGGTTAAGTTTTCTTGGTCAGATGCTTGTGAAGGGAGTTTTGAGAAGTTGAAGGATAAGTTGACTTTAGCTTCAATCCTGACCTTGCCGGAGGGCAATGATGGGTTTGTGGTTTATTGTGATGCATCTCGAGTAAGGGTTGGTTGTGTTTTGATGCAGCATGGGAAGGTGAGATTGCCTATGCATCAAGGCAATTGAAGGTACATGAGAGAAATAATTCTACTCTTCATTTGGAGTTGTTGGCGGTTGTGTTTACTTTGAAAATAAGGCGACATTATTTATATGGTGTTCATGGGGATATCTTTTCTGGTCACAAGAGTCTTTAGTACGTGTTCACTCAGAAAGAGCTTAATCTCAGGCAGAGGAGGTGGCTTGAGATTCTCAAGGATTATGATATGAGTCTTCACTACCACCTAGGTAAGGTTAATGTTGTTGCTAATACTCTTAGCAGGTTATCCATAGGGAGTTTGGCTCATGTGGAGGAAGGTGAGCAGGAATTGGTAAAGGATATTCACAACTTGGCTAATCTTGAAGTTCATCTTTTGGACTCTAAGGATGGTGGTGTGATGGTGCAAGAAGTGGTTTGATTGTCTCTCGGTGTGGAGATTAAGGAGAAGCAAGTGATGGATCCTGTCTTGCTGAAGATCAAGAGTGATGTTGGTGGGCAAAAGGTAGTGGTGTTTGAGATCAGTGGTGATGGTACCTTACGGTACCAAGGGAGGTTGTGTGTTCCTAATATCGATGGGTTGTGGCAAAGGGTTTTGGCTGAGGTGCATGAGTCGTGCTATGTTGTTCATCCCGTCTTGACTAAGACGTATCATGATCTCAAGGAGATCTATTAGTGGAATGTCATAAAGAAGGATATGGTTGATTTCGTGGCCAAGTGCATAGTGTGTCAACAGGTTAAGGTTGCGTACATGATGCCAGGAAGGTTGTATCAAGAAATTAATTTTCCCAAATGGAAGTGGGAAGTGATCAATATGGACTTTGTTACCGGTCTTCCTCGGTCTCGGAATCAGTATGATTCAATTTGGGTCATTGTGGATAGGATGGCCAAGTCTACAATTTCTTGACAGTGCAAACTACCTTTTTGGCAGAGGATTATGCGCGGTTGTACCTTTAGGAGATTGTAAAGATGCATGGGGTACCAATTTCAATTATCTCTAATCGTGGTAGGCAGTTTACTTCTCATTTCTGGTAGTCTTTCTAGAAAGGGTGGGGGACTAAGGTTAGTTTGAGCACTATTTTTCATCTACAGTTGGATGGGCAAGCGGACAGAACTATTCAGACTTTGGAAGATATGTTTCAGGTCTGTATGATTGACTATGATGACAATTGGGTTGCACATCTGCCTTTGGTGGAGTTTGCTTACTGCAATAGCTATCATTCGAGTATTGGTATGTCTCCTTTTGAGATGTTGTATGGTAGGAGGTGTAGATATCCTATTGGGTGGTTTGAGCTTGGAGAAGCAGACATGTTTGGTCCTAATTTGGTTTATCAGGCGATGGAGAAGGTCAAGGTGAATCGGGATAGGCATAAAGCTTCCCGAAGTTGCCAAAAGTCTTATGCAAATATTAGGCATAGAGACTTGGAGTTTGAGGTTGGATATAGGGTGCTCCTCAAGATGTCTCCCATGAAGGTGTGTGTGGTTTGGCAAAAAGGGAAAATTCAGTCCTCTGTTCATTTGTCCTTATGTGATTTTGCGTAGAGTTGGCAATTTTTCTTATGATTTGAAATTGCCATGTAGCTGAAGTTTGGTTCTTCCGATCTTTCATGTTTCCATGTTGAGTAAGTGTTTTGGTGATCCTTCATCGGTTGTTCCATTAGAAGGATTGGGTACTTTGTATTCTCTATCTTATGTAGCAATCCCTATTGAGATATTAGATAGGCAAGTTCGTCGGTTGCGGAACAAGGATGTAGCTTTGGTTAAGGTTATATGGCGGAACCATAAGGTGGAAGAAGCTACTTAGGAAGCGGAAGAGCACATGAAGTCCAAATATCCGCATTTGTTTTCTGCTCCTGAGATTTATGCGGAAGGTATGTGTTCTTGAACACATCTTTATTTTCTAAGTTTGTTAAAGAAAAGATTAACATCTTTGCCTCTTTGTTTTCAAACTTTGTTAAATGGATGTTTGACAATGAAAATGACTCTTTGTGTGGTTACCCCTACCTTGTCCGTCATTCGGGGACGAATGTTCCTAGTGGGGGAGACTGAAACATCCTGGGTTTTGACCCTTGGAAAATTTCTTGAAAATCCATTCTTTGGACCCAATACGACTTATGGGTACTATCCGTATGCTGGGGTACAAGTGGTATAGTCCTATCATATGTTGACTAGTGTTAGTTGGTGGGATGGTTTTGGTCACTGGAATGGGTACGACTTAGGGGTCCACGTCATATTAGTGGTTACGGGTCATTTGGTTCCTTAACTTAATATTAGAATTGGTTACTTAGGTTGGATCTGACTTGGGGTGAGAATATCAAGAAGAATATGACTCCGAAATGGAGAAGAAGAGCTCACTCCAATCACTTTTCGACATTATTCTTGATGGATGTGATAAAAGTCGAACCGCCTGAGCAAATGATGGCATTGGAGTCGAGGTACAAAGTCCTTATGTTTTGGAGTTTGTCATTCCAAAAGGGTAAAATGAAGCCCCTCACTTGAAGGCCAAAAAGTTCAAAATATGTGGTTTAACTAGTGGTCTATTGATGTTCACACCAATACCCAAGGTGATTAATCTATTAAATTGTGGTACTATAAGGTGCTTTGAATAATATTAAGAAAGGGAAAATATGGTGCATTTGCGTAATGGGATGAATAGTTAAAAATAAGGGAGTAGAAACAACCCATGATTGTCGCAATCATAATGGTATGGGGTTCGTGATCATGATAACATGGGTTTTGCGATTATGGTCCCCCAATCGCGATTGCGATCGAAGCTATTTAAAAGTTGATCAGTCGCACCCCCACCCATTTTCTCCTTCAAAATTTTTCAAATTTCCCTCAAATTGCACCCACTTTTGATTGCGTATTGATCAACCAATTGTGAATTGCATCCCCCTCTGCATCTATCATTCCAGTATGTGCCTCGAATTCTCTTTTTAGGTGTATTGTAGGGCTTAGAATTCATTTCTTAAGAATGACCTAAAATTAAACTTTGCAAGCTAAATCTTTATCTAATTATGACTGCTTGTTTTGGTTAGCTGTTGTTATTGGTGAGCACATATGTGGGGAAGTCTTGAGTACCCAAATTTGTTCAAAATGATAGAATTAGAATGTGCGGACCAAGTGTTTGATTAAATGCCCGAACAAAGTTTGTACTAGTTTTCCCATGTTCTAAGGGCATGATCGAACATCTAGGGGATAATTTTCATATTCATAATGTAAAATCTTTGGTATGAAACACAAATGGGCATTGAAATTGGAAGTTTAGGAGTCTGAGAAGTTAATCAAACCTTCCTTAGTCACCACAATCGCGGTCTGAGGGTCACGATCATCCTAACATGATTGCAAACCTTTCATCGTAATTGGGATAACTGAGAGCATGATCCTAACCAGTCTCAGGAATCGCTATTGCAATCCAGGTATACTACGATTGCAATAATTGAGAACAGTCTGATAGACTAGTCGAAATCTCAAATTTTGAATTTTAAGCCTGCCCAAGTCCCATAAGACCTTCCTTCAGTTTAATCAAGCTAAGTAGCACATGTTCCTCATATTGACCTTAAGAACTAATGCTTTGTGTGTGAATCCTAGGTACTAAATAGTAGCCTACAATACTCATCGCTTCATGCACCCAGAATATGGGACGAAATACTATAAGGACCTCATAATAAAAAAGTTGTTCCTTGAGAGGGGGATCTTACTAGAGAAAGTGCCCGAGAAAATACCAGCCTTCTATGAGAGTCTAGAGGCCACAGGATGGATAAGCTTTTCCCCGAAACTATGACAGGCAAAGAGCATTAGGTGAGGGAGCTCTACGCAAATCTCAGTATAGTAGATCTCTCTAACCCTAACCTAGTGATCAAAATCAGGAAAAAAGAGGTTCATTTTGTGGTTGAGTAGATAGATGATGTTTATGGGTTGGAAAATGTTGACATGAGGGACTACGAGGCTAGGGATTATTCCCCTGGGAGATGGTTGGTTGATTAATTATGCCTGGGGAGAGAGGTCCCATGGGCCACCACCAAGACTGGGATACTGATCGACTTCACTACTGAAGTAAATATTTGGTTGACCATTATTTGAATCCGGGTCTCTCCCTCCACCAACCTGACAAATGTCCTAACTATATATACTCAGATGGTGTCTTACCTCTTGGTGTTGAATGATTTGTGCTTTTGGAGATGGGGTATTATAGAAAAATAGGGGGGCCATACTTTTGTTCCCATCATTAATCATGTAGCTATGTAGGCGAGTTGAGGTTGATAAGTCCCTAGAAGATAGTTGGATCTATCCCAAGACTACCATTTACCCACTAAAGATTTGAGAAAAGGGAGCCCTTGGGAAGAACAAGAAGAGGAAGGTTGACTTGGGGAGGTCAATGGAGCATAATGTATATATATACGTGCCATCGACAGTAGGGCCGATTGATGATACCTCACTTAGATGTAGTGTTGCTTGAGGACAAGCAAAGGTTTAAGCTGGGGGTGTTGATGAGTGGTAATTTACCACTCATATACATCCAAATCTGTGCACACTACTATGATTAAAAGGTGTTAATAAGACAAATTTGTCATTTGAAAGAACTAATTCCCATATTTTGCAGGCATATAGGTGATGAGAAGAAAAGAAGTGAAATGAGCTAAAAAGAGATCAAAAAGGGAAGGGTTAGTGCAAAACCTAGAAAAGCATGAGCATGAACTGACCCTTAGTTACCTTGATCACAGTCTGAGGGTTGCAATCGCGACCATCCTAAATGTCAAGGCACACGATCGTGATAGGTTCACCCCACGATTGCAATCAAGCATCGACGATCGTGATTGAGTGAAAAATAGCCCAGGGACAGTTTTTTCATTTCCCATAGATGGTTCCCATAGATGGTTCTAATTTTCTATAGGATGAAAACCCTTTCACTTTTGGGTGTATCATCAACTAGAATTCAAGTTTGACCTTTGTAACAACCCTACCAAATTGGGAAACATTATTGTTGTTAATTTCTCAAGGATTTTGGTTGTAATTGAAGTTAAATTGAAGAACACTCTTGCTTGCATCTTCAATGAAAGTTTTGAATGTGAATTTAGGTATAATTCTTCCGTTAAACTTCATGAGTAGCTAAACATCTATCTTGGGGTTATGTTGGAATAGGGTGCAAATATATGTGGGTTTTAATTTTTTAGTGTAGATTCTTTGTTAATGATGTTTGGTTTCATTAATACTTGCTTGTTGAATAAGAATTTGTGGGAGAAAAACCTAAATTTCAAAAATTTCGCATCATCTTTGAAAGAGGGTTGTGGGTATGCTTTTGGATCATATATCATCCTTAAAAAAGTGATATGGGTGACAAGGTATTAGTGAACAATAACTAGATGTTAGCTTATTCCTTTACATTGTCTTTCAAATAAGGATGGATTGCGAATTTCCTTTTCCTTGGGGATTTTCATAGAAATAGGGATTCCCAATTGAAGATTTGGGTGGATTTGTTTTCCACACCCATGAGGTATCTGAAAGGGTCCATGGGTGATATTTTTGGTGTTTGGTTGAAAAACTAGCATAAAAAACCCTAACCTAGACTTCCAATATAGTCGTCAACTAGAATTTGCATCTGGTTATAATGAACCCATGCATTATTTACCCCTAGTAAAACATAATCCAAAGATTATTCTCATATTGAGATCTTATCTACAATTGTTGTTCTTAAGTAGTATATCAAGTAAACTTTGTTTAAATAATCTTCCAACTCTTAACCCCTAAATATTTATATCCCATATTTGAATTTAGCAAGTGACTTTTATTTCAAACCTACTCGATCACCACTCATATTGTTCCTTGTGGATTCGACCCTGACTCAAAATTGGGTAATAATATTTGACAACGATTGTCCTATACCAAAATAATATTATAGGTGAGCATGATCTGTAAGGAAGCTACAAAATAAATTAATGGTAATTCCCCAAAACTAAAAAATACTTTGGATTTTCCTTTGTCACAAATTAAAATTCCTCCACCATTTCCAAAAAGACTCAAGAATAAGGAAGATGATACCAAGTTTAAGAAATTTCTTGCAAAATTTAGCAGCCTATCAGTGAATATTCCATTGTTAGAGGTTTTACAAGAGATGCCTGGTATGCCAAACTTATAAAGGACTTGGTTACAAAGAAATAAGTCATGGATGCTAAAACTATAAAGGAAACCCACAATTTTAATGCCATAATATCTAGCACATTGGGGGCAAAGAAGGAAGACCCAAGTGCATTCACTACTCCCTTGCATTATTTGAGTGCACAAGTTTGGAAAAACATTGTGCGATCTTGGGGAAAACATTAATTTGATGTCATTTTCTATGTTTTAAAAGTTAGGTTTGGGTGTCCCCACATCAACCCCAATGAGGTTGATAATGGCCGATCGTTCTATCAAATATCCAATGGTAGTGTTATGTGATGTTCTTATGAAAGTGGACCAGTTAATCTTTCCACCCTACTTTGTTACTCATGATTGTGATATAGATCACAAGGTCTCCATCATGTTAGGTAGACCATTCTTGGATACCGAAAGATCCTTAATGGATGTTGAATATAGTGAAATAAAGTTCAGAGTGAATAATGAAGAGGTCTCTTTCAATGTGTGTAAGTCTATGAAACAACCTAAGGATTTACAAGTTGTTTCAGTAATTAATATGGTTGATGATGTGGTGACTAACACTATAAAGGTGAGTCTTATGGACAACCCCTTGGTGGGAACATCACGGACCTTGTAGAGTGAGGTAATTGAAGAGAATGGAGAGATGGTTAATTTGATGATGATACTTCACTCTTACCATAGAAACCCTTGTAAGAACAAAAATTTTCCAACTATTATTGTGGATGATCTATCGCCTCAGCATAATGAAGCCTCAAAGTCTATGGTAAAAAAGTCCATTCATACTATTGGGTGACCCATTGCAGACATAAAAGGCATTGTTCCAAAAGTTGTTAAAATAAATCCAAGAAAAATAGGCGACATAATGTTAAGACATTGAACCGGGAAGTTCATAGTGTTCATAATGTGCTCATCTTTAACTATGGGTTGAAACATTTTGCGGGAAAGCTTATAACTAAGTGGTCGGTCCCATTCATGGTCTTGAATGTTTATTCAAATGGAAAAATTAAAGTGTAAGACCATGAGAAAAATAAGTTCATGTGAATGGACAAGGACCAAGGCATTACCATGTGGGTGGACTCAAAGCAACTACGGTTGAGTTATTTTGATTCAAAGATCCAAATTAATGATTAATTGATGTCGTGCAACGACAATAACTAAGGTACTTTTTTGGATAAAATTCAAGGTTTATTCTTATTGTTTTGTAGAGTTTTGGATTCTAATTTTAACTTATTTTTGATGTTTGCAGGTGATAACATAAGTTGGGATGGGTGAAGGAAGGTTTGGGGGCTCAAAACTATGCCTTGAGCCACTATTGATTTGAAATTTTTCTCTAAAAATAGTTGTTCCAGCCTGGACCTATGTTGGATATGCTTGAGCAGTCCAGGCACAGGTCAGGAGTAGCTTGAATGCAGTTGGCACCATCTTTCACTGGCTGGAAATTCTAGAGTAGTCCAAGTGCAGACCAGGAGCATATGGAACATAGATGGCAACAAAAACACTGACTGGACCTGCGCTGGACTTGCCTAAGAGAGAAAAAGAATCACTGGTCACATCTATTTTGACCTGCACTGGACATACTTGAGCAGTCCTGGCGTAGGTCCAGCGTATCTTACATGCATTTCTCATGTATTCAACCATATTTCAAATCTCTCAATTTTTTTCTCAAGAATGCAACACTGGATAATTACATTGGGCTTTTATTTCATCTTTTTCCTCTCTAACTAAGATTTCAAGATATGTTCTTTTGAAATATTCTCATTGAATCCCCTCTATATTGAAAATGGTGCTTTATATCCCATGGTACTTTTGCTTCGAATTTGATTTAGTTGAGCTTATTTTGGTAAATTGTCATTTTTGGAGTGAATAGTTTTAAATGTGTACCTTGTTTTACATGCTAAATTAGAAAAATTCTAGCTTCTTTAAACTAGTGCACCATGTGTTCGATGAAATACCCACTTGAAGTTTGGTTGCTAAATTGAGTGGGGGTTGATCTAATTGGATTATTATGATTACCAATGGTGTGTTTGGTGATGAATAAGTGAATTAGTATTTCTCATATGTGATTTTAGTCTGTTTTTCTAAGATCTTATTTTTCACACACACCATATGTTTGTTAAAATGTCAATTAGAGAGGGATGTCTTAGATGTTACTAATGGATAATGTATTCGTTCTTATGGCATAAATATGATTCCAATTGCCCCTTAATAATAGAAAACCGATGACTTTTAGGTAAAGTTGTTGATAAATAATGCTTCCATGGTTTTGTCGATAAATATGTTGATTATAACATTCACGGGTAAAGTCTGAATAATGCAAGAGACATGAATTCTTGCCTTGCCCTATGATAGATTGGGTGACACCATTCTTAGGTATATTGGATCATTCTTGTTTCCATTGGTGGTTATGGATGTGGTATGAGCTCGAATGGTGAAATATGAAGAATGTATGATAATATAGAGTCCAAATAATTGATTGTTGTAATGAAATAATCCTATGAGTTGTAATGATGAAGTTACCTTGCATCCACCTTCATTTTTCTTTAGCTTTATTTTTCTTTCTTAATATATGAAAATTATAAAAACATGTTTTATCCTTTTTCTTTTGCGTTGGATTATGTCATTTTTTCATAGGTATGTCTCCAAGGATGAATTTTCCATGGGATGATAAAAAGGGCACGACTCCGGATAAAGACAAGGTACATGATACAACAAAAAGGGAAAAGAACCAATCTCTAAAGTACTCCAACAAGGCCTAAAAAGTGCAAACCAAGATAAGTTGTCTTTTGTAGCAAACCCTCTTAGAGGATCCCAGTCTGATGAGGCTGCTACTGAGATAGTACGACCACCCAATGACATGGGCCCGATCTCCTAGCGAGACACATGGAGTCTTTGTTCCTCTACTCTTTTTTTATTTTTACACTAGGGATAATGCAATGATTTTATGCAGGGGTAGGGCATTTTTATTACTCATTTGATGGTCTGTACCTATTTTTTCATTTGATGTTATTGGTTTGATTGATTGTATAGACATACTCATATTCTATTTTTACATTTTACATTTGTGTTGTTTATTTACTTTAGCCCTTATGGGGCTTGCACTTTGATGCTTATTTATTTTTACCATGCGGAGCTAGTTTCTCATTATCGACATAGATTTGGATTGGCCCTTATTGGGTATATTGATGATAATATCGAATGGTACCCTTGTTCAGGCTTGTGTCATGTAACTAATATTAATGTATAACACCCTAGGTTTTTTACCCTTAGATAATTTTCATGATTTTGGGTTTCTGGACAAGTTACAATTAGGGGAACAAGTCGTACACTGGGGTACGAGTGGTATGGGTTGGTCGTATGCTGACCAGTGTTGGATGGTAGGTTGAATCGAGTTCTTGGAATGGATACGACTTGAGTGGTATGAGTCGTATAGGTGGATATGGTTTGTTGGGTTTGGTTCTTTCCTTCACTTTATCATAGACTTGGTAACTTAACTTAGATCTGAGTAGAGTGGCTTACCATAAGTCGTAAGCCAGGGTACGAGTTGTACCATGGACTCGTATAATGGACAGTGTTCAAACCATTTGTTATTTTATTCCGCTAGGGGTACGTATCAAGGGTACTAGTTGTATACACGGGTACGACTTAGTTTGGGCAAGTCGAGTCATACCTTGGATAGTGTTAGGTCAAACAGGGAAGTCTTAGGTACGAGTGGTGGGTACCATTCGTACAAGGGGGTATGATTCGTATGGGGTATTCATACCCTATGAAAGGATTTTATACAAGTTAAGTGAGGGTAAACTGGTATTTCTCCACTTAACCTATTAAGGCCCCACAACTTTTAACTCACTTGGGAGGTTATTGGACCTATTATTATATTCATTAACACTTAGAAAAACACTCTCTAATCCTCTCTAAAGTCCTTGGGAAAAGAAAGCTAGGGTTTCATCTTAAGAATTAATTTAGAGCTTATATTGGTGATTTTTCTTCGTTATCTTCTCAATTAAGGCATGTACTCTTCCCTCATTGTGAGTTCCAACTAAAGGTATGGTTTTATACAATATTTTTATGGAATGATTTATTATATGGTTTTGGGATTTTCAAATTTGTGTTGGGATTTTGATTATAAATACTTGGTTATGGTTTTCCCATGTTTTAATTAGGTTATTACATGCTTTAATGGTGGTTTTAGACAATTGGTTGCATGGGGGTTGTTACTTGGAAATTATTTTTGCTTAGGAAATACTTTGCCCACAACACGTTTGATAAAATGCCTATGATAATGCTTTAACTATATTATTGGAGTTTTAATAGAACTATTGCATGGTTTGAACTTAGTAATGAAACTCTAAATGGTTTAAATGGTTTGGAATGGTTAAATGGAATGGTTTGATGGTCGTGGTTATGGTTAATTGAACTCTTTGTGGGGTACAATGGAATCCCCCAAGTAAACATGTTGATGGAACAACTTATGGGGTACATGGGACTCCTCCAAGCAAAAATAATGGAACACTTATGGGGTACATGGGATTCACCCAAGTTAACTTGGTAAATGGGTACACGGGAATCCCTTTTGGCTAAGGATAATACTTGCAAGTAATATTCCGCATGACGATACCACTATTTATATCCTTGGTTAATAATAAATTGATTAATGGATTGGTTGGTTGGAAATGGTTTTAATTGGGCAATAATGGTGGGGTGTTATAGCTAAAAGTTAAGGTGGGAGTTCAATGAAAGAACACTGGAAACTCATGTTTGCAGACATGAGGGGTTGGTCATGGAGACCATTTATGATACGATGAGGTACACAAGAATCCTTTAAGTGCACTGTACATATGTATCATGGAGAGCGAAGGGAACTTGGGAATCCCCTACTCTTTTGGTATCTCCGGTTTGTGTAGTTATACACATCGGAGCTTGTTCAGGGGGTATACTGGACCCATATAGCCGAGGGTGGTTTTAGGACGGTTAAGCTACACATACCTAGGTTAATGGTTTCAAATGCATGCTAAACCTAGTTCTCTTTCCAGATATGGTTATATATAGAGAGAGAGAGACAGAATACATATACAGGCTTCTGAATTATTTCACTTTTCCTGTATAGGCACCTAAATTAAGGTAGGTACCTATTGAACCCTTTACTCCTTCACAAATCATTTCAATTGAGCCTAATTTGCTGATGTGGCAAAAAATGTAAAATGTGTGTAATACACACGCTGATGATGTTGCAAAGTGATGAATTAAATAACGACACCTGGCATTTTAACTTAAAATAATTATAAAAATAATTTTCTAATTTAAAAAAAAAATCATTAATATCCCCCCTCCCACCGCAGTTGCCTACCCGATCGTCCTCCATCTCCCCCCCCTTCCCTTCCAAATAATGTTTTCTCCATTGTTGAACACACATAACAAAAAAAAATGAATCTTCTTCTTCTTCAATTATCTCCTAAGAAATTTTCCTTTTTTTTCCACCATTGAAGCACCTCCCCTGCAGCTGCCGACCCTATCCCCCCCTCCGCCCCCTCCTCTTCCCTTCCAAACACCCCTTTCTCCATTATTGAGAACACAAAAGTAAAAAAAAAATGAATCTTCATCTTCTTCACTTATCTCCTAAAATTTTTTCCTTTTTTTTCCACAATTGAAGCACCCCCTGTAGCTGCCTACCCGATCCTCCTCCCCCCTCCCCACTTTTTCCCTTCCAAACACCCCTTTCTTCATTATTGAGCACATAAAAGTAAAAAAAATGAATTTCTTCTTCTTCACTTATCTCCTAAAAAAAATTCTTTTTTTCCACCATTGAAGCACCCCCCCTGCACCTGCCTTGTGAGTGACAATGGTGGCCTAATTGAGCTACAATTCTATGTGTAATTTTGTGTGTGGCGTCTACGTATGTATTTTTTGTACGTAAAAAAATGAAAAATTGTGAGTTATTGAGAAGAAGATGATGACATTTTTTTTCTTTTTATTTCTTTAATATATCTTTTTTATTGGTTGGATTTTATGTTTAATTTTTTATTAATTATGGTCCTCACTTTCTTAATGGAGAGTGTATTACACATGCCATGCCATGTCAGTGTCATGTCAACTATTGGGCTTAATTGAAATATTTTGTGAAGGAGTAAAGGGTTCAATAGGTACATGGCCTAATTGAGCTGCCTATACGGAAAAATACAAATAGTTGAGGGGCCTTTATATGTATTTATCCATATATATATATATATATATATACATGGTTTGTATGCATATGGTTGGTTTACTTGGTTTTACTGGATGACATTATTTTATCTTTATTCTGAGTTCATGTTAGCATTAACCTGCTGACCTATCTTTGGGTGGTTGTATCCCTACACGATACAGGAACCGGTCATTCTACTCCTCTTGTATAATGATCGGATTTTGAGATTAGCTTTTGAATTGAAGTGGTGAGCTTCCATCTTTTCAAAAGGCTTCATTTCATGTTATGGACATTTTCATATACTTTAGTTATTCTATGGATATTGGTTTTGGCTATGGTTGGGGGCATGTCCCAATAGAATATTAGTTTTCTTTTGGTTAGAGGCTTTGTGGAACTACTATGGGTTGGTATGGGCGGAATCGGTATTAGTGTTAGCATTAGTATTGGTATTGGGGCTGAAACTGGTTGACTATATTGTTGGTTATTCCATCCTTTTTCATGCTAAAATATATATGGTTTTGGATTATGGTTTGGTTTGGTATTGGTTATTAGTTGGTAGCAGACAGTTGAGCTCGTTTAGGTAGTCACGGTCATAGACATATCCCAGAGTCTAGGGTTTTACAATAATTTTATCTTGTTATATGTTCAGAATTCATCTGACTCAGGATATGCGTAGGTTAGTTGGGTTGGGTAACGAGGGTGGTCTCTAGTCTCGGTTGAACTTTGGATGCCTATTACTACGAGGCCCTAGTTCGGGTCCTATCAAGTTGGTATCAGAGCCTTAAGTTCATGGTCAATTGGGAGTCCACAAAGCCGTGTCTAGTAGATTCTCTTTTTGGGGTATGTAGCACGCCACACTCATAAGAGAGATGCTACAATGCATTAACGAATATTTCACTTACATGGTATTCTATTTTTAAGCTTAGAGTCTAAGTCCTAGAATCTTCTCTAATCCTTATTTGTTCGTTTTTCAGATCATGCCTCGACGATCTGGAACACAAAAAACCCTTATATCCCATCTGGGCACAATACGGAAGGGACATAGGGAATCCATCTCGATCTAGGAGTCCAGTCCCTGAAATTTCTTGAGTTCTACCGATTGCTACTAGACCTCTTCAGGGTGAGGTGGCAAATGCGAAATTTCATCAATTGATTCATACTATTGCTCAGTTGGTTGTTACTTAGGCTGAGCGGGATACAACTGGTGCTTCATATGCTGAGGCCACATGGGTTGGCCAGTTTATAAAAATAAATCCTTCTACTTTTACTGGAGTAGAGGTTGAGGAGGATCTTTAGGGTTTCTTGGATGAAATAGAGAAAATCTTTAGGGTGATGCAGGCCACGAATGTGGGAAGGGTGAATTTTGTAACTTATCAGCTCAAGGATATTACGTACTAGTGGTACGGTGAGTGGTATAGGGATAGAGGTGATATTGAGGAGTTGTTCTTATGGGAGACTTTCTCAAATGCTTTTCTATATCATATATTTCCTTAGGATGTAAGGGAAGCAGAGATGGAGAAATTTGTGATTATTAACCAAGGAAAATGACTGTCAAGGAATGTGCCTTGAAATTTCATCAGTTGTTAAGGTATGGTATGGACTTGGTGTCTGATATGGGGGCGATGATGAGAAATTTTACCTCTGGGCTATCTCGAGATTTGATCCTTGAAAGTAAGACTAAATTGTTAATCAAGGATATGGATAATTCTAGGTGGATTGTCCATATGCAATAAGTAGAGAAAAAAAAGGAAACAGACGGAGTTTGAGGAAAGGCAGGGTAAGAGGAGCATGTTCTCTAAGCAGGGTAGTGCTCAGTAGTAGGGTGGTCGGGATGGAGGTAAATGGCAAAAGCAAAAGTGGAGAAGTTATGGTTCCTTCTCTACAGGTAGTGTTTCTTACTCGAAGCAATCAGATGATAGACGTCAATAAGATTGCGATAATTTCTGGGAACAGGATGTCTAATCTCAAGCAAATGGGGTTCAGGCAGCTTCTCCATGCCTTCCTTATCAGTTCTATGGTCATTTTTATAAAGTATTTTTTTATGAAGGGAGGGACAGATATTTTAAATATGGCTAGTCAAGCCATATGCTCAGGAATTGTCCGATTGGTAAGGGTGCTTCGGGAGCGGTGAAAGCTCCATTTGCTTTATCTTTTGCTTCTACACCTAGTGGTCCTGCTTTTGCGTATGCTCCTACTTTTAGTAACAACATTAGTCAAAATAGGTTATATGCTCTTGTATCTCGGTAGGAGTATGAGGCATCGCTTGATGTCATTACTAGTATGTTACAACTCTTTTCTCTTGACGTGTCTTGTCTGCTTGATCTGGGGTCCACTCTTTCTTATGTGACCCTATTTATGGCTGTGTATTTTGGTTTTGGTCCTGAGTTTATTTTGGATCCTTTTTTTGTTTCTTCCTCGATAGGTGACTCAATTATTGCTAAAAGACTCTATAGGGGGTGTGGTATTTATTGGTAATATGGTGGATTTTGATTTTATTCTGGGTATGGATTGGTTACACTCTTGTTATGGTTCCCTGGTGAATACATTATAGAGTGGGATGGTGGTTTCCTAGCTCCTAGGAAAAAGTTTATTTCTTATATTAGAGCTTAAAGATTAATCTCTAAAGGGTATCTTTATCACTTTGTCCGAGTTAAAGATTCTAACTCAGAAGGTCATTCATGTCATTTGGTTCCGATGGTAAGTGAGATTCCTAAGGTCTTTTCGGATGATCTTCCTAGTGTTTCTCCGGATAGGGAGGTTGAGTTTTGTATTGATTTGGTTTTGGATACTTGCCCAATATCTATTCATTCCTCCTTATAGAATGGCTCCAGCTGAGTTGAGGGAACTCAAGGAGCAACTTAAAGATCTTCTGAATTAGGGGTTTATTCATTCTAGTGTATCCCCGTAGGGTGCATCGATGTTGTTCGTGCATAAGAAGGATGGTTCCCTTCGGATGTGCGTTGACTATCGGTAGTTGAATAAGGTAACGGTTAAGAACAAGTATCCTTTTCCAAGGATAGATGACTTGTTTGATCAGTTGCAAAGTGCCAAGTTTTTTCTAAGATAAACCTTCGGTCCGGGTATCATCGGCTTAATATAAGGGAGGTGGATATCCCTAAGATGGATTTTTGTACTCGGTATGGGCACTTTGAATTCTTGATGATGTCATTTGGTTTTACTAATGCCCCGATGGCATTTATGGACTTGATGAACAGGTTTTTCAAAATTTTCAAACATTTTCTCATTGTTTTTATTAATGACATCTTGGTGTATTCTAAAAGTGAGTTGGATCATGGCAATCACCTCTGTATGGTTTTATAGACCTTAAAGAAATAATAGTTGTATGCTATGTTATCCAAGTGTGAGTTTTGGTTGAATGTTATGACATTCTTGGGTCATATTATTTCAAGTGAGGGGATCTTGATGGATCCGCAAAAGGTGGTTATGGTTAAGGAGTGGCCTTGACCCATAACTCCAACTGACATTCAGAGCTTCTTGGATTTGGCTAGGTATTATAGGCGGTTTGTGGAAAGTTTTTTTATGCTAGCTGCCTCATTGAAAAAGTTAGCTCAAAAGAAGGTAAGGTTTTCTTGGTCAGATATGTGTGAAGGAATATTTTAGAAGCTTACGAATAAGCTAACTTCGGCTTAGGTTTTGACATTTCCTGATAGCAATGAGGGGTTTGTGGTTTATTGTGATGCATATCTGGTGGGACTTAGTTGTGTTTTGATGTAGCATGGGAAAGTGATTGCCTATACTTCTAGGCAGTTAAATGTTCATGAGAGGAACTATCCTACTCATGATTTGGAGCTGTTGGTGGTGGTTTTTACTTTGAAAATTTGGCGACATTATTTATATGGAGTGCACGTGGACATCTTTTCTGATCATAAGAGTCTACAATATGTATTCACACAAAAAGAGCTAAATCTCAGGCAGAGAAGATAGTTAGAACTTCTCAAGGACTATGATATGAGTCTTCACTACCACCCAGCTAAAGCTAACGTGGTTGTTGATGCTCTTAGCAGGTTTTTCATGGGGAACTTAGCTCATGTGGAGAAAGGAAAGCAGGAATTGGTGATGGATATTCACCGCTTGTCCAATCTTAGATTTCGTCTCTTGGACTCCAAGGATGGTGGGGTGATGGTTCATGAAGTGGTTCGGTCATCTCTTATTGCAGAGATCAAGAGAAGCAAGTGTTGGATCCTTTCTTAATGAAAATTAAGAGTGATGTTGGTAGGCAAAAGTTAATGGTATTTGAGATCGGTGGTAATGGTACTTTACGATACCAAAAAAGGTTGTGTGTGCCTGATGTTGATGGTTTGCAATAAAGGATTTTGGCTAAGGTGCATGAATCACGCTATGTTGTCCATCCCATTTCGGCAAATATGTATCATGATCTCAAGGAGATTTATTGGTGAAATGGTATGAAAATAGATGTGGTTGATTTTGTAGCCAAGTGCGTAGTGTGCCAACAAGTTAAAGTTTAGCACATGAGTCCTGGTGAGTTGTATCAAGAAATTGATTTTCCCGAATAGAAATGGGAGGTAATAAATATGCATTTTATTATCGATCTTCCACGATTTCAGAGCTAATTTGATTTGATTTGGGTCATCGTGGATAGGATGACAAAGTCTTCTTACTCTTTTCCAGTGAGGACTACCTTTTTCAGTGGAGGATTATGTGAAGTTGTATCTTTAAAGAATTATGAAGCTGCATAGGGTACTTGTTTTGATTATCTCTAATCATGGTACGCAATTTTCATCTCATTTTTGGCGGTTATTTCAGAAAGTATTGGGGACTAAGGTTAATCTAAGTACTACTTTTCATTCTCAGATGGATGGACAAGTAGAGAGGATAATTCAGACACTAGAGGATATGCTACGGGAGTGCGTAATTGATTATGGTGGCAATTGGTATGAGCATATACCTTTGGAAGGGTTTGCTTACAATAATACCTATCATTCTAGCGATGGTATGGCCTATTTTGAGGCATTGTATGGAAGGAGGTGTAGATCTCCCATTGGTTGGTTTGATCTTGGTGAGGTGGATATGTTCGGTCCGGATTTGATTTATCAAGCCATGAAAAAAGTGAAGGTGATTTGGGATAGGCTTAAGGCTGCCAAAAGTCGCCAAAAATCCTATGCAAATGTAAGGCACAGAGGCTTGGAGTTTCAGGTTGGAGACAAGGTGTTCCTAAAGGTATCTCCCATGAAGAGAGTAATGAGGTTTGGTAAAAAGGTGAACTCGGTCCAAGATTTATTGGTCCTTATGTAGTTTTGCGGAGGGTTGGTAATGTTGCTTATGAATTGGAGTTTCCTTCTAATTTGAGCAGGATTCATCTGCTATTTCATGTTTCCAAATTGAGGAAGTGTGTTGATGATCCTTCTTTGGTTGTTCTTTTGGAAGGATTGGGTATCTCGAATTGTCTATCTTATGAAGTGGTCCCAGTTGAGATATTGGATAGGCAGGTTCTTTGGTTACGGACCAAGGATATGGCCTCGTTTAAGGGTCTATGGAGGAACCATAAGGTGGAAGAGGCTACATGGGAAGCAGAAAAGGACATGAAGTCCAAATATCTGCATCTGTTTTCTGCTCCTGAGATTCGTGCAGAAGGTATGTGTTCTTCAACATACTTTTGTTTTCAAGCTTTGTTAAAGGAAATACTAATATCTTTGCATCTTTATTTTCTTGCATGGTTAAAAGTTGGATTGATATTTGATAATGCAAATGAATCGTTCTTGTAGTTACCCTACCTTGTCCATTATTCGAGGATGAATATTCGTAGTAGGGGAGACTATAACACCCAGAGTTTTTGACCCTTAGAAAATTTCCTAGATTTCTAGTTTCTAGACAAGTTACGACTAGGGGGAACAAGTCGTACACTGGGGTATGAGTTGTATGGGTTGGTCGTATGCTGACCATTATTGGATGGTAGGTTGAATCTGGCTCCTATAATGGATTCGACTTGAGTGGTACGAGTCGTATTGATAGAAACGGTTTGATGGGTTTGGTTTTTTCCTTTACTTAATCTTACACTTGGTAACTTAGCTTGGATCTGAGTACCAGTGTCTCACCATGAGCACTAATCCAGGGTATGATTCATACTATGGACTCGTATGGTGGATAGTGTTTAAACTACTTGTGATTCTATTCTTCCAGGGGTACGGGTCAAGGTTACTAGTCGTATACATAGGTACGACTTAGTTTGGGTGAGTCGAATCATACCTTAGATAGTGTTGGGTCCAACAGGGAGGCCTTGGGTATGAGTAGTAGGTACCACTCATATAAAGGGTACGATTCATATGGGGTAGTCGTACCCTATGACATGATTTTTATGCAGTTTAAGTGAGGGAAATCTAGACATTTCCTCACTTAACCTAATAAGGTCCCACGACTTTTAACTCATTTGTGAGATTATTTTCCCTATTATTCTATTCATTAACATTTAGAAAAACACTCTTTAATCCTCTCTAAAATTCTTGGGCAAAGGAAGCTAGGGTTTTATCTTAAGAATTAATTTGAGGCTTGTGCTGGTGATTTCCCTCTATTATCTTTTGTATTAAGGCATTTACTTTTCCCTTATTGTTAGTCTAACTAAAGGCATGGTTTTATACAATGTTTTTATGGCATGATTTTTTGTATGGTTTTGGGGTTTTCAAATATGTATTGGGGTTTTGGTTATAAATGCTTGGTTATGGTTTTTCCATGTTTTAGTTATGTTATTACATGCTTTAATGGTGGTTTTGGATAATTGGATGCATGGGAATGGTTACTTCGAATTTTGTTTTGGTTTTGGAAATACTATGCCCCCAACATGTTTGATAAAATGCCTATGCTATTGCTTTTACTATATTATTGGACTTTTAATGGAACGATTGCATAGTTTGAACTTGGTAATGAAACTCTAAATGGTTTAAATAGTTTAGAATGGTTTGATGGTCATGGTTATGGTTAATTAACTCTTTGTAGGGTACAATGGAATCCTCCTAGTAAACATGTTAATGGAATAACTTGTGGGGTACATGAGACTCCCCCAAGCAAACATAATGGAACACTTGTAGGGTACATGGGATTCCCCCAAGTTAACTTGGTAAATGGGTACACAGGAATCCCTTTACTTTAAATGGTTTGGCTAAGGACAACACTTGCAAGTTGCAGTCAGTATGACGATACCACTATTAATAGCCTTGGTTAATAATAAAGGAAATAATGAATAGGTTCATTGGGAATGGTTTTAATTGGGCAACAATGGTGGGGTATGATAGCTAACCCTGAAAGTGGGAGTTCAATG
Organism: Capsicum pubescens; assembly: GCA_030864215.1. Lineage (NCBI taxonomy): Eukaryota > Viridiplantae > Streptophyta > Magnoliopsida > Solanales > Solanaceae > Capsicum > Capsicum pubescens. The sequence continues at coordinate 135,270,128 of CM061545.1, read as the reverse complement.
AACGAATACTGGAAACTCGTGTTTTCGGACATGAGGGTTGGTCATGGCGACCATTTATGATACAATGAGGTACACGTAAATCCTCTAAGTACACTATTCATATGTATCATGGAGAGTGAAGGGTACTTGGGAATCCCCTACTCTTATGGTATCTCCAGTTCGTGCGACTACATGCATCGAGGCCCATTCAGGTGGTTACACTGGACCCATATAGCCCATGGGTAGTTTTAGTATGGCTAAGCTACACATACCCAGGTTTGTGGTTTCAAATGCATGCTAAACCTGGTTTCCTTTCCCGACATGGTTATATATATATGTATGGTTTGTATGTATATGGTTGGTTTACTTGATTTTACTAGATGGCATTATTTTAACCTTATCCTAAGTTCATGCTAGCGTTCACCCGTTAACCCGTCTTTGGGCGATTGTATCCCCACCAATGCAGGAACTGGCCGTTCTACTTCTACTGCATAGTGATTGGATTTTGGGATCATCTTTTGGACTAAAGTGGTGAGCTTCCATCTTTCCTGAAGGCACCATTTTATGCTATGGACATTTTCATATACTTTGGTTTTTTATGGATATTGGTTTTTGCTATGGTTGGGGGCATGTCCCAATCAGATATTTTTTTATTTTGGTTAGAGGATTTTATGAAACTACTATGGGTTGGTATGGGTGGGATCGATAGTAGGGTTAGCCTTAATATTGGTATTGGTATTGGGGCTGACACCGGTTGACTGTATTATTGGTTGTTCTATCCTCTTTCATTTTGGGATTATATATAATTATCATGGAACTCATAAGGTTATGCTGTTGGATTATGGCTTGGTTTGGTATTGGTTATTAGTTGGTATTAGACAGTTAGGCTCATTTGGGTGGTCACGGTCATAGACCTATACTAGAGTCTTGGGTTCTACTATAACGTTGTCTTACTATATGTTCGGAATTCACCCGACTCAGGATATGCGTAGGTTTGTTGGGTTGGGTAACAAGGGTAGCCTTCAGTCCTGATTGGACTTAGAATTCCCATTACGACGAGGCCCTGGTTTGGGTAGTGTCCTAATGTGATATCTGATTTTTGGGCATTGCTATTATCGCCTTTGATATATATATATATATATATGTGTGTGTGTGTTCAATAAACTCCAAGGGTTTTCTTTTAAACCCAATTCTTTCTTAAGGAACAAAATTTTGTTCTCTTTCGTTTGATCTTTTATTTTTATTTTAGTTTAGTTTCTTGGTCGAACCGAGTGATAGTTCACCCATGACAGATGATAAGGAGACATACTTAGGTGAAGCATCTAGTCTTTTTAGTTGATTCAGAATAGGTAAAACTTTGAAAAGTCTTTCAATATGTCATTCGAAAGAATGAAATGATGTTAAAAAACATAGTTTTCTTTCTAGAAAAAAGGGCAAGGATGTTTATGAGTTTTCTTTTGAGTAAGACCACTAAATTCAAATTTTTTTCTCTCTCTTTACAGGGATGAGTCTTTGACTCGGAGTAATTTACTAAGCTCAAATTGGTTGGAAGACTATCCTTTTACTCTATGAGTATGATGCCTTGTGTGGTGAGATTTTTGAATAATTCTTGTCCATACGTGTGTCTAGAACTTTTCCCGAGTGTATTCAAAGCAAAATTCTAGGCAAGCTTGGTTTGGAGGATGACCCGAGTCCATTTTTGACCCGCCACATAGCCAAATTCCCACCTTAACATTGTTCCCTAGTTAACCTCTTTGAGCCTTTTGCCAATTTTCTTTCTTCTTGTAATGATAACCATGCTAAAACACCTAAACCCTTTTGAAAATCTTCCTCTAGGAAATTAACCTCCTTTGATGCATCACATGATTATTAATAATGAAATATAGGCAAAAGCCTAAGTTTGGGGGGTTATATGTTTTGGAGAATAATGTAAGGGTGGTTCAAACTCCAATTTTGGGGAAATATGTACTATGCTAAGATGATCCAAGAAAGGTGTATGTAAGGTTGTCAAATCATGTGTTTAAGAGATAAGAGATATGTTTGATGATAAAGTTGAATAGCCTAGCCCATAGAACTTGCAGAAAAATTAGACAAATGAGGGGCTAAGAAAAGCTTAAAGTTAGAAAATGTCTTTAAAAAGTCAAAAAAATAAAGAAAGAAAATAATGGGTTGGATCTGTTTGGTATATGCTAAGATAAAGGTAGAGGGAAGCAAAGGAATTAATTTGAAGGTGAATAAGGTTAATAATTTGAAAAATTTAGAGAAGAAAGGGATGAGTGATTGCATTGAAGGAGGTTTTTAGTTAATTGATCCATATATTCCTTCCCACGTGTTAAAACTTCATCTAGACCCAAAAGACCTTGGCGATTCCAAACTAGGTAAGTCTACATTTGTAGCGAAAAACACAAAGGGAAAGTCTATGGTACTACTCATTATACTTGAATTTCTTTGCGAGAGTGAGTGTGAATTCCTTCGTTAGATAAGATCCTTTAAGAATTGAAATGTCTTGTGCATGTGTGGAGCTAACTTTTACATGTGAGCTTCATTGATACTGTAGGGTAGAGGGTGAAGTATTACTCCCAGTTTGGGTAAATGGGTGAGATAAGTTACATTGTGAAGATTGAGATGATCTTTGAAAATTTTGTGTTACCTCTTGAGATGCTTTGTTGATTTGAAAGGTTAATTTTATACAAACTTTCATCCTTACTCCATAGATATGTGCTTATTAAAAAAATTCAGTTTATTTGTTGCCATGATATGTTTGAGAAGTATTTGTAGAGATTTGTTAGCCTAGATCTTTAGTATAGCTTTATTTGAGTGGTTTTGAGTCATAAATACCTTATCTCATTGGATTATTCTTGGTTTCTTGAGGACAAGCAACAGTTAAATTTTGGAGTGTTATAAGTCATCAATTTGATGACTTGCTAGAACCTTTTAAGCTTAAATTATCATGTTATTCCATTAATTTGGTGTTAGTCTCATATATAATGCTCATTTGTGCAGGTAAAGGTTGAAAATAAAGATGAGCAAGTCATTCAAGTCCATGAGAGGTCAAATATGAAAAAGAGCCCTAAAGTTCACATGAATGTGTTGGGAGACAACCCACGCATGCAGATAGCCAAAATGGCCAAAACAATATCGCCCGTACCTATGGTGCGCCCTACCTGCTATCCATGTACTCCGGATCTTCTCTCCATCTGCTTTGTATCTACTCAAGAAGATCAAGAGTGTGGTGGCATTTTTGTAAGACAAACGTGAATTTGGGGCTAAATTATGGGTTTTCAACTTATTTCCACATTGTTGAACATTTTTGTACTACTCTTGATTGAAGAACACACTAGAGTAACTCTCGAGTGAAGAATTAGGGATTTTAATTGAAGATTTATGGACATTAAAGTTTGGATTTTGCATTCTCTTTATTTTTTATAGATCAATTTGATGAAAATTTTGGTATATCTCTACTTTCTCTCTCTATGAGTAGCTAGTTCTTCTTCTTGGAGTTATGCTTGAACAGATTATGATTAGTGCAAGGGTTTTGATTATTTATCCTTTTAATTAGCTATTTGATATGGCTTTTGTATTCATTCTATGTTTTAAGTAAGAATTGGGGGTTGCAAATCCAAATTACCTTAGAACCCATATCATCCATCACAGAAGGGATATGAATGAGGAATGGGTGTGAACAATAACTTGAATTAATTCATTAAATAGCATGTCTTAGATATAAGGGTGTTAATTTAGGCCATGGATTGGTAAAATTATTACACTTATGAGGTGTTCGAAAGAACCCATTTGTGATATTGGTGTTTCATTGAAAAATTGATAGTAATACCTCTAGATCTAGTCTACTCATGACGTCTATCTAAATTTGAACAAATAATCAAATACTCATGCATGAACCCACACCTAGAAAGTCATAACCCCAAGTCCCATCAACATTTGTTTATCTATAATTATTTCTAGCTTTGAAATATTATTCTTAAAATAACAAAATCATTAAATTCGAAATCATTCAAACAAACCCCCTATTTTTACTTTCATGTTTGTTTATCACAAATTATGGGTCAACTCCTTGTTGACTTCTAACACTCTCGAGTATTGAAATTCTTATCCTCACTCCTTATGGATTCGACCTCAACCTTGGTTGGGTTACCATACTGATGATTAACGTTTACACTTCAAGGGTGTAGTTTGAGCGCCATCAATGGGACTAAAAAGGAGAAAAATAAAATATAATAAAACAAAATAAATAAACCTCATCCAAATAATGCAAAATAACTAAATAACATCACATGAGATTGCACAACAATTGAACACATGTTCTAATGAATATAAGAAAGAGTGATGGTTGTGACTTGTGGGTGTTCATAGGACAAGTAATGTTTGAGAATAAGTAGTCCTTCTCAAAACATACGTTTGTTCAAAATAATTGGTTGTTACCCTCGTTGCTCTTTCTTATATTCATTTGATCGAGTGTCCAATTGTTGTATACTCTAATATAATGATATTTAGTTGTTTTACTTTTTTGATGATATTTACTTGTCAATAGAATCACATGATTGATGATAGACCTATAGAAATATCTTGCATATATTACATCTTGGGTCTGAAATAGACATAAAGGTTTATCTTATACCTATATATTATAGATAAATGTATGAATCTATAGAAGACTATAAAAATGGTCATGTATCAATAATTGTGTCTAGTAACAAGTAAGATGGAACTAAAAAGGAGAGAAATAAAAAAAAAATATTATTCAAGAAATGCAAAATAACTAAATATGATCATATAAGAGTATACAACAATTGAACATTCGATCAAATGGGTATAAGAAAGAGCAATGGTAGTAACAATCAATTACTCATAACAAACGTATTCTTTGAGAAGGAATTCTTATTCTCAAACATTACTTGTCCCATAAACACTCACAAGTCACAAGTCATAAGCATCACTCTTTCTTATACTCATTAGATCACATGTTCAATTTTCTGAATATCTCATGTGATGATATTTAGTTATTTTGCATTATTTGGATGATGTTTATTTATTTTATTTTATTCTATTTTATGTCTTCTCTTTTTAGTTCCATCTTAGTGTTTTAGGACTATAGCAAGCCTTAAAATCACTTAATCATGTTCAAAAGTGATATGGTATCATAATTGATGTATCTAAATTGCTTTACAATTTTGAATGGTGTTAATTGGTCTATTTAATTTTATTTAATTTAATATTTTTAATCATAATTTTAAGTTGTCCATATATTCAATCAGTTTATTATAGACCTTTGCGATGATCAGTAATGGACAAATCAATATATTGATAATCTATTTTACATATTTCAAAATCAACAATGAAATCAGCATACAATAAAAGATTTGCATAGTTTAGTATTTCTTGAATATTTTCTTAGTTTTTGAATTTTAGGAAGCCCCAACTACAACTTGTTTAAAACTGCATCCCTTTTAGGTCATACAATGAGAGGGTCTATAATAAATATCTGTGATTGATTATAAATGACATAAACATTCTTTGGACCACCTTTTACGTAAATGAAAAATCATTTGTATGGTCTATGATCATTTTTCAACGGTCTGATCATTCCCCAATGGTTAGAAAGTAGAAGTCTCCAATGGTCACATTTTTGCTAGCCCTACAATATAAGTGAATTAAACCTCTTTGGACTCCTTCATGTTTCTTTATTTGTCCCTTTCTCATTTTTTTCAACGAAAATAATATCTATGTCATCTCAAATATTCAAAAGTACTTAATTTGTCTCTGCAGTAATCTCGCTATTTTGAAGACATCGTGAATCGATAAGAATTTAGGTTGTGAAATTCTACAACTGTATAGTTGGTCAGGTGTACTTTTTTTATAATTTTTTTATGTGCATTATATAATAAAATTTTCTAATGTATCACCGTTACTTTAGGATAATGGTTGATGCTCTTATTTCAAGTGGATTCCTTTCGAATTTGCGGAATCAAATTTTAAGGCGTTGCAAAGTTTGAAATATTGAAAAGGCTTAGTGAATCTGAAGATAATAAGGATCTTCTTATGATATTATATATAGAATTAAAACACAAGATTGATCACTTAAAAGAATTATTGTAAGACGTCTAAATAGAGAGGGATCCCCTTAAGCTTCAGTTGGTTGTGTCTGAAGAAAAAGAAAAGGGCCTAAAAATTATGGTGTATGATTTATTAGTAATTTTGAATTTTTGAAAAGATGTAATAGGGGTATAGTGGGATTGAATGTATTATGCATGCCTTTTATTAATCAACTACTTTTGACTTATAGTATATATGTTTTACCTTTTATTCATCGATTACTCAACATTGTATTATATATGTTTTACCTTTTATTCAGAGTCTTTAATCGCTGATGAAAACCATCTAAAAATATTGACATTGATTATATAAATTATATATTATTTATAATAAGCATACCACAAATTTTTCACATTATCATAAAACAGTTTCAAAAAGAAAATAGTTTATCTCTACCCATCTAGAGCTAAAAAAACTTAACTTTTTAGTCTCCACCATTTTCTAAACTTCATTGTTTCAAATCCAACCTCATCATAAGAAGAGAATCAAATAAAAAACTCTCAAAGATCAACCAAATAAATATCACTCCCAAATAAAAGTTATAAATTATTTTGTGATTCCTTAATTATCTTGTATTCCACAAAAATGTTGTTGATTTCATCAACTATTTTCTTAAGAAAATCATCTATCTCTACTGTTGCATTTTTATTTTCTTCTTCCACGGTTGCTTTTTCTTTTGGTGTATTCTTTTTTTCTTCTTCTTTCTCATCATTATCTTCTGGTGTCTTTTTTTCCTTCTTTCTGTACTTCTTTAACTTTTTCTCCTTCTGTTGCTGCCTTGAGTTTTTATTCTTCTTCTTTCTTTTTTTATTGTTGGTGCTCTTCTCCTGATGCTTTCTTCCCTCCTCCTTTTTCTTCTTTTTCTTCTCCCGCTTTCTCTCCATCTTCTCATTTGTTTTCTTCTTCACAAATAGTGTTCTCATTTTTTTTCTTCTTCTTACTTGTCTACATCATGATTATCCTTCTCTATAATATATGGTTCATCAAGGATCACTACCTCATCAGCATTGATGGACACGTGTTTCAAAGATACTTCCTCAAGGAGCACTTTTTTAATGGCGCAACCATCACAAACAATCCTCACTGATGAATGCTGACTTTGGACCTGTACACCTGTATTTTCAAGTATTTAGAGTTTATAATAAACTATGATATCTTTAAATAAAGAATGACATAGATTATATTATTACAAATAATGATTATGTAAAATATGCAACTTCTATAATAAATAGAGAAAATATTACCTTGATCTTCTTCTTCTTTTCCTCACTTTCTTCCTCTTCTTCCTCCTCCTCCTCTTCTATTCTCCTTAGTCTCTCTTCTTTCACAAAATCAATAATACCCTTTATCGCTTCCTCCAGCCTAAACATATGCTCTTTTAAATTTTTGGTCATTAATCTCTTTTTCACTGGTCTCAATTTGCTTGTCCCCGCATCATAAGTGACATGTCTTAACATAGGATTTCCACCCAAATCTTGATCATCGTATACGTACTTACCATCCCTCGATGAGGTGATGACATTCACACGATGTTAAAAGGTCTTTAAGCCATCGATGCATGGATCATTCGCCTTGTCCATGAATGCTTTAAATTTTATCATGTATTGTTGCTTCATTTCACGAACAGTGCAAATAAGGTAGGGGTGCACTCTTTAGAGATAATAAGAAAATGTTATTATTAATAAATTGTTAAAAATATTCTTAAAAAATAATTTCATGCCTTTGTTCTCCATCTATTTAAATATGGATCATCTTCGATCAGTTTATCGGCTTTTGAGGTGTGCCATCTAAGAAATTAGTGAATGCATAGTGAATCTTCTATTGATTTAATATTTTTCCTACCTAACCCGGTAAAGACTTTGTATATTCAAATCTATTGTCAAAAATAAAATCAAATATATAAATTAGTCAGTGTATAATAGATACCATAAATAAATGGCAATATAGAATAAACTAATTTGATGGTTTATAATCAATACCAGAAATTTCCAGGGGAATCTGTGGGGCATGTACGATGAATCTTCCTTCTTCACATATGTACTCTTCTTCTTGGTGAAGTATATCTGCTTCTTCTGATATTCTAAAGTCAATACGAATGACTCCTTACCCCAAGGGTATCTCTCAAAGAAGCTCGGATTATCCACCATCTTGATGATGTCTATGTACACGATTTTCAATAAATTTTATACAAGAAATATGCATCTTACGAACCAAACTAATCAATATTTGAACTTTTCCTCCTAGTCCAACCTCCCATCTCTAACAAACTTCAACAATCTTTTTTCATAAATACACTTCTTTTCCGCAACCCTTTTAAAAAAAGCTTCACCCTCTTTCACGACTTTAAGAATCACGAAAATAACGCCAACAGTTTAATACCATAATTATCATAAACTCTATTAGTCCAAAATATGTAGGCATGTCATAGATGCAGAACCACATTTCATGTACGTCGCACTGTTAAACTCGATGAAGAAGTATATAATGGACAAGCTCTCTGTTTAACTTCAAATATCCCCGCAAGTACCATAAACAATCAAAATAGAAATTTTTGAACCTCGACTTACGACGTTGATCAACCACGACTTGTTTGAATTCATAAAATAATTTTAAACGAGACCTAATGGATATTTTTGCCAGAAAGTGTAATACCCCGTATGTTTCTAAGCTAGGAGACGAACCATTTTTCCTACGTATGAAACCTCTTATCCTGTGAGTATCATTTTAGTGCATGACTTACAATGAGTATCCTAGATATAATATAGCTTATGATGCATTAAGCATGTTCATATAAGTCACTTAAGGTAATACAAGCTAAGAGTTTTTGAATCCATCAAGTTTTAGTGTTCGATTTCGAAAGGGTCATATTTGAACAAGTATAACTCGATGTTAATATGGTATTTCTGCATATTTAGACCCACCAAATTGTAGAGAATCTAATTAGCTTTCCAACGATATCAATTTTTTCTTAATCCAATACCCGAGCAAAAAAGTTATGCCCATTTTCGTGAGAGACAGTAAGGATAAGCGATTGGTTAGGCACCGCCCAACCAAACTTAGACGATTCGTTAGGCGCCGCCTAAGTCAGTTCCAATGCCAAAAACACTCCGTTTTGAGTTATTTTGAGGGTAATTAAGTCTTTAAACACTCCTTACACATCCCTAAACTTAACCCTACAAAATATATAGCTTCTAAACACATTACAACCCTATTAACATCTCAAAGCTCATCTTCCAAGAGCACCATAGGAGAAAAACAACTAGGGTTGCACAATAAAGCTTGAAGATCAAATTTCAACGAAATTCCTCCGTCAATCATCAAGAACCTCCCTTCCAAAGTATGCATAGTGTTCATCTATGGATTCAATTCATTCATAGAGCTCAAGAATCATGCTTTTAAATGTTGTTTTGTAAACTTTTGTGGTAATATGAATATGTACATGTTGATGATGGATGTTTAAGTTTCAAGATGATATCTAAGGATGTTTTCATGAAATATATGTGGTTGTTGGTTGAAAATCATGAACTTTGAGTGGTTTAATATAATGCAAGTATAAAATTCACCTATGCATGCAAGGTGTTTGATAAAATGCCTAGGATGCTAGAAATTCCTATTTACATGATTCCATGATATTCACATGACAAGTCCATGTTAGCTAAACATTTCAATATGAATTTCCATGTTAATTATGTATTCTTATGGTAGTGGCATGAAGAAGGTATGATGGTGAAGATATGAATTTATGTATACGAATATATCCATGCTTTCCCTACCATGTTTGAGATGTTGAATAAATACATGAAGTTTAATATCCCCAAATCATTACAATATGAACTAAATGATACATATTGTCGTTCCCTTATGCTTGAATGGTTTCCATGTCATTGCTATGAATAGTATATGTTTTCGGAATGCCCATGATATTAGAATATGAGATTTATGACTTGATTATAAGCATTCCTATTCATGATAGATATTATGATGACCATGTACTTCATGAAATCCCCCACTCATGTATTATGGATTTTTATTGATGGTCGTGTACTCAAGAAATTTAAGTTGTGTCAGTTTTCTTCCATCAAGTCCTGGGGGTACTTGTACCTGAAAAATTTAGCTGTGTGCCTAGAGCCATGCCATGTTTTCATGATACTCTCAGTCAAGCCATGATCTATAGAATTCAGTCAGTCATTTGACTCAGGAAAACTCAGAAATCTCAGTAATCTCAGTAGTCCAGTAATCTCAGTAATCTCAGTGCTCAGTAACCTCAGCAACCTCAGTATTCTCAGTCAATCTCAGTAACTTCAGTACTCTCAACCAGTCCTCAGAACTCAGTACATTCCGTCAGTCGATGGAATCCAGTAAACTTATTTTAGCTCTGCTAAACAATACCACTAGTATCAGTCCAGTTAATCAGTATCAGTTCAGTTCAATTATTCAGTTCAGCTTAGTTATTTAGTTCAATGTCCTTCAGATGGGAGTAGAAGTTAGCACCGAGTGAACCCAAGGATGGGAACTCACCTTCCAGTTCAGGGTGTGATTCTTAGCAGTCATCCATGTGTTCCAGAACTACGTAGCCAGCGTAGGTTGAGACATCTTAACCCATCAGACTAGGGTTGATGAGGTGGCTAAACCCATCATTTTAGGGTTCCCACCGTTCTCATTTGAGTACCTGCCAGTATAGGGTTCTCATAGTTGTCCTTACCAGTGGCGCGGTATTGACACCCCTCCAGTCGGGGTAGAGATTGGAACCCAGCTTAGCTATTATTGTGTATTTGGGGTATATCAGTTAGATAACTACTTCCCATAATTTCAGTTACAAATTTCAGGACTGTCAGCTACAGCTACCTAGTCTCAGTAAAGAACTCAGATAGTTCTTCAGATTTCAGTATATCAGGACTGTCAGATACAGTCAACTCAGAAATAGAATTGAACTCAGATAGTTTCCTTCAGATTTATGGACTGTCAGATACAGCCACTTATGCTATCAATTACAAAATTTATCAGAACTTATGCTATCAGTACTCAACTTCAGCACTGTCAGATAACATCAATCAGACCAGTTCTTCATAATTCGAACTGTCAGAAATAATTATTCATTTATCAGTAATGCAATATCAGTCTCTTAGTATATCAGTAATACAGTATCAGATCCATCACTTATTAGTGATTTACATATCAATATCAGTAAACTCAATCTTTCAGAATCTCATTATCATTACACTCATGTTGTCAGTATTCAGACTCAGTAGTCAGTATCTCTACGAGATCAGTTACAGTTACGTATGCATGTATGTACTCTCACATTCATATCAGTTAGTATTTTTCATGCATATAACCCTTTGCATTTAGCCTACCTCACTCGTATACTCAGTACATTCAGACGTACTGACGCGTTTATGCTATGATGCTTTCTCTTATGTTACACCATAGGTTCAGAGGCAAGAGCTCCAAATCAGCAGTAGATTCCAGGATCAACAGTCAGAGTTAGACGTGAGTCCTCATCCTTCGAGAACATGATGATTTAATTTTTATTTCAGTTTTCAGTTTATTTCAGTAGTTGGAGTTAGTTGGGGACATGTCCCATCAACTCCTTATTCAGTTCAGTTAGAGGCTTTCAGACTAGATGTCAAATTAGATGTTTAGACTTCAGTATTTATGTTCCTTTTTGGTATTGTTATACCATATTTTTTTCAAATATGTATTAGTATTGAACCTTATGGCCTTACAGTTCATGTTTCCGCATATTTTATGAGATATTATGCAGTTTACAGGTACAAATATCAGTCATGGCTTAGCTTGTGGTCCCTCGGTGTTATAAGCACCGTGTAGCATTTCGGTTCAGAAAATCGGGGTGTTACAAACTTGGTATCAGAGCCTAAGGTTCAACAGTGTCCTAGGAAGTCTGAAAGTTGCATCAAGTAGATTCTAGTACTTGGGCGTGTTGTGCACCACACTTATGTGCAAGAGGCTATGAGATGTTTTAGGAATAGTTTCCCTTCTTTCATGCCTCAAGATCGTGCTATAGCAAGTTTCTTTAAGCAAACCATGTAGATTCATATCATGCACCCCTCATGTTCACTTTACCTTACTTTCAAGGTAATATAAATAGTAAAGTTCAAAGTCCTAAAGACAAGGCTTTCTCAGACAGTCCCTACAGTCAGTTATGAGATTAGCAACAGACTCAAACAGTATCCCATCAGTTCATTATTGTTCCAAGGTCGTACAGATTTTATTCATGATCATGAGAACTCATTCTTAAACCCAGAAGTTTAGTAGTAGTAGAGTTGGGATAGTATTATTCTATTTGATCAAATTATGTATTCATGGGGATTAGATGAGTAGTCTTGAATAGTACAAGCTAAAAACTTAAGTTTATTGACTCAAAATTAAGCATGAAGGTGTGAATGTGATATTAGCAGTATATGAGGAAACAGAATCAGATGATGTGTTTAGTAAGACAAGCAGGTGTTGAACAGAATGTAGGTATGTGATGGTAGATCAAGTACCTAATCCAGGCCCTCAGATTTTAGTAGTAGAGCCAGTATGTATAGAAAGAAGTAAGGGAAGACAATTCCAGACCCATTCTCATCTCAGTGCAGAGTTTTTCACTTCAGCTATCACGAAACCAACTTAGGCATTGCATACCAACTCTATGGTCATGAACCATGCTCATGTATCTCTTTTTCCATAATCATGTATGAATTCAATTTCCAACATAAGGAGTCCCTTTTACTCCACAGTACAAATCATGTTCCATGAGCACAATCTACTTTTATGCAATTTCCATGGGATCATGTGCGTCTTTAGTTCCTAGTATAAGAGGTTCAGTTCCAGCTTCCTCATTATTACGAATCATATCCCACGAGTACAGAAACTCTAAACTCAGGTCATGCAGCTCATGATTCATGTACGCATATCATGCTTTCCAGTATACTTAGCTTCTATGACTCATGCTATGCCCCTACAGATCATATACATTTAGACTACGTTATGTATATCCCCAGTTCAGACCTTATTGGTAAATTCAAACTATCAATATTTTATTCCTCAAGTTTCAGTCATGTGTCAAGTTTAGTTTGTATCTATTCATGTTTCAGGTCCTCCTGATTTACTCCTCCAGTTATCTATCCTTATAGAACAGTGTAGTGATGAGCATTTGTTTAGATAAGAGAATATTGTTGCATGCTTACTTTGCACGAGGGTGTAGTTGTGAAGATAGGCTTGAATTTCATGATAAATGTGCAAGTAAATGTCTAGCAAGGGGTTGTATTTAGAAGTTGGGAAAGTACAAAGTGTAAGTGTACATTTAGATCTTTGACTTATGTCAGTCCCCAACATGTAGCCATCAAGAACTTAGTTGCCAACTCAATTATAGTTTCAGTATCCAGCACTCAGTGATTAGTGTTCAGTCCTTGAATTTAGTACTTCTGTACTAGCTATAGGCTTAGTTATAATGTCATCTTCAGTTCAGTAACCAGATTTGAAACTCAGTTCAGTTCCAGACATGCTTGACCATAGCATTCAGGTTGTTAGTACTCAGTTATCAGTGTTTCAGTACCCCAGTTTATAGAATACCTCAGATCCATGTCGTACGCTTGGTCTCGCATTCACAAATAATACAGACTTCATGAATCTATGCTCAGATACCTCATTCTACTCAGTTAGTCCTTATCTCCTATGCATAAAACTCAAAAATCTCAACCCAGCTATTCAGACTAAGTACAGTTTAGCTTTGCAGATCCAGTATTCAACTATCAGTTATTCAGTTAATCAGATAAGTTAGTATATTTATGCCCTCCAATTAAGCTCAGTTCATGTATCATGTCTCAGTTTTAGATCCTAGATATTCATTCATGACTCAGTTCCTAGGTGTCTTGCGTATCGCCTCAATTCCCCTCAGTAGTTCAGCCAAGTCAGTATTCCTTGAGGGATATAGTGTCCCAAGGGAAAGATACATCATACCTCCAAACTTTCATGACATAAACATATTGCTCTCTTTTCTTTTGATGAATCCAGTTTGGAGAAGGGGTACTCATAAGCTAACCCTCAAACTCCAACTTCAGTCGTATGCCATGCTTTAAAGATTTAGTTCAGGTCATGATATTTAGTTTATCTACCACGTCCTAGACTCAGTTATGTTCCCATGTTTCCGATCATGCATATGAAGTAATTAATCTCAAACTTATCGGTATTTTCAGTTCAAGGTAACAGTTTTCCTTAAACTTACTCGTTCTCATGTTCATATTTCAGTACCAAACTTGGTATTCAGTTCCATGCTCAGTTTTTAGTTTAAACTTGATACCTTTACCATTGCATATTCATGAGTAAGTTTAGTCATGAATTCACGTATCAGATATGCGTGATCAGCTCATCAGTACTTTCAGTCATGCATTCACGTATTATGCCAGTCATATAATCATGCATCAGATATGCATAGATTCAGCCTTTCAGTTGTGCATCAGATATGCATTCTCATTTTGAGAAAACTTACCTTATTAGAATCCTCAGTCTTATATTCATGAATCAGCTTCCCATGTATCAGATATGCATGTTCAGTATGTTGTGCCCAGCTTTCAGTCATGCCAGTCATGAACCCATATTTCAGTAGTGTATGTCTTGTACGTACTTTATCTTATCATCTCTCCCACCTCAGTTAATTTCCATTCGAGGATGCATGTCCCCAAGAGGGAGATATTGTAATACCCCGTATGTTTCTAAGCTAGGAGACGAACCATTTTTCCTACGTATGAAACCTCTTATCCTGTGAGTAGCATTATAGTGCATGACTTACAATAAGTATCCTAGATATAATATAGCTTATGATGCATTAAGCATGTTCATATGAGTCACTTAAGGTAATACAAGCTAAGAGTTTTTGAATCCATCAAGTTTTAGTGTTTGATTTTGTAAGGGTCATATTTGAACGAGTATAACTCGTTGTTAATGTGGTATTTATGCATATTTAGACCCACCAAATTGTATAGAATCGAATTATCTTTCCAACGATACCAATTTTTCCTTAATCTAATACCCGAGAAAAAAGTTATGCCCATTTTCGTGAGAGACAGTAAGGATAGGCGATTGGTTAGGCACCGCCCAACAAAACTTAGGCGATTGGTTAGACGCCGCCTAAGTCAATTCCAATGCCAAAAATACTCCGTTTTGAGTTATTTTTAAGGTAATTAAGTCTTTAAACACTCCTTACAGGTCCCTAAACTTAACCCTATGAAATATATAGCTTCTAAACACATTACAACCCTATTAACATCTCAAAACTCATCATCCAAGAGAACCATAAGAGAAAAACAACTAGGGTTGCACAATAAAGCTTGAAGATCAAATTTCAATGAAATTCCTCCGTCAATCATCAAGAACCTCTCTTCCAAGGTATACGTAGTGTTCATCTATGGATTCAATTCGTTCATATAGCTCAAGAATCATGCTTTTAAAAGTTGTTTTGTAAACTTTTTGTGGTGATATGAATATGTACATGTTGATGATGGATGTTTAAGTTTCAAGATGATATCTAAGGATGTTTTCATGAAATATATGTGGTTGTTGGTTGAAAATCATGAACTTTGGGTGGTTTAATATAATGCAAGTATAAAATCCACCTATGCATGCAAGGTGTTTGATAAAATGCCTAGGATGCTAGAAATTCCTATTTACATGATTCCATGATATTCACATGATAAGTCCATGTTAGCTATACACTTCAAAATGAATTTCCATGTTAATTATGTATTCTTATGGTAGTGGCATGAAGCATGTATGATGGTGAATATATGAATTTATGTATGCGAATATATCCATGCTTTCCCTACCATGTTTGAGATGTTGAATAAATACATGAAGTTTAATATCCCCAAATCATTACAATATGAACTAAATGTTACATGTTGTTGTTCCCTTATGCTTGAATGGTTTCCATGCCATTGCTATGAATAGTATATGTTGTCGGAATGCCCATGATATTAGAATATGAGGTTTATGACTTGATTATAAGCATTCATATTCATGATAGATATTATGATGACCATGTACTTCATGAAATCCCCCACTCATGTATTATGGATTTTTATTGATGGTCGTGTACTCAAGAAATTTAAGTTGTGTCAGTTTCCTTCCATCGAGTCCTGGGGGTACTTGTACCTGAAAAATATAGGTGTGTGCCTAGAGCCATGTCATGATTTCACGATAATCTCAGTCAAGCCATGATCTATAGAATTCAGTCAGTCATGTGACTCAGGAAAACTCAGAAATCTCAGTAATCTCAGTAGTCCAGTAATCTCAATAATCTCAGTGCTCAGTAACCTCAGCAACCTCAGTATTCACAGTCAATCTCAGTAACTTTAGTACTCTCAACCAGTCCTCAGAACTCAGTACATTCCGTCAGTCATTGGAATCCAGTAAACTTAGTTTAGCTCTGCTAAACAATACCACTAGTATCAGTCTAGTTAATCAGTATCAGTTCAGCTAATTAATTCAGTTTAGTTATTCAGTCCAGCTTAGTTATTCAGTTCAGTGTCCTTTAGATGGGAGTAGAAGTTAGCACCGAGTGAATTCAAGGATGAGAACTCACCTGCCAGTTCAGGGTGTAATTCTTAGCAGTCATCCATGTGTTCCAGAACTACGTAGCCAGCATAGGTTGAGACATCTTAACCCATCAGACTAGGGTTTATGAGGTGTCTTAACCCGTCAGTTTAGGGTTTCCACCGTTCTCATTTAAGTACCTACCAGTATAGGGTTCTCACAGCTGTCCTTACCAGTGGTGCGGTATTGACACCCCTCCAGTCGGGGCAGAGATTGGACCCCAACTAATCTATTATAGCATATTTGGGGCATGTCGGTTAGATAACTACTTCCCACAGTTTCAGTTACAAATTTCAGGACTGTCAGCTATAGCTACCCAGTCTCACTAAAGAACTCAGATAGTTCTTCAGATTTCAGTATATCAGGACTGTCAGATATAGTCAACTCAGAAATAGAATTGAACTCAGATAGTTTCCTTCAGATTTATGGACTGTCAGATACAGTCACTTATGCTATCAATTACAAAAGTTATCAGAACTCATGCTATTAGTACTCAGCTTCAGGACTGTCAGATACCATCAATCAGACCAGTTTTTCATAATTCGAACTGCCAAAAACAATCATTCATTTATCAGTAATACAATATCAGTCTCTTAGTATATCAGTAATATAGTATTATATCCATCACTTATTAGTGATTTACATTTCAATATCAGTAAACTCAGTCTTTCGGAATCTCATTATCAGTACACTCATGTTGTTAGTATTCAGACTCAATAGTCAGTATCTCCACGAGTTCAGTTACATTTACGTATGCATGTATGTACTCTCACGTTCATATCAGTCAGTATTTTTAATGCATATAACTCTTTGCATTTAGCCTACCTCACTAGTATACTCAGTACATTCAGACGTACTGACGCATTTGCGCTATGGTGCTTTCTTTTATGTTACACCATAGGTTCAGAGGCATGAGCTCCAAATCAACAGTAGATTCTACGATCAGCAGTCAGAGTTAGGCGTGAGTCCTCATCATTCGAGGACATGATGATTTAATTTTTATTTTAGTTTTCAATTTATTTCAGTAGTTGGAGTTAGTTGGGGACATGTCCCATCAACTCCTTATTCAGTTCAGTTAGAGGCTTTCGGACTAGATGTCAGATTAGATGTTCAGACTTCAGTATTTATGTTCCTTTTTGGTATTGTTATACCATATTTTTTTCAAATATGTATTAGTATTGAACCTTATGGCCTTACAGTTCATGTTTCCACATATTTTATGAGATATTATGCAGTTTACAGGTACAGATATCAGTCATGGGTTAGCTTCTGATCCCTCGGGGTCATGAGCACCGTGTAGCATTTTGATTCAGAAAATCGAGGTGTTACAGAAAGAATCCAACATCATCTATGAATATGGCGAGGTTGTACCTCTCGATAAAAATAAACCTTGCACAGCGGCAAGATCAATGCTTCCTTATCTATCCCACACTCAATTTTCATTTCCTTCTGCTCATCTCCACCAGAAGCTTGAACATCTTTATCACTACAATTCCTATTTTTTGACTCATTGACCACTAATTTTTTTCTCTATCCCAGACTTTTCAGATTCTACAACTTTGTGTTTATTACCTCTAGCCATTTTTTATAAACTACATATAAAAAATTAAATTAACTATAATATCAAAGAGAATGCCTAATCAACCTACCAGCCTATTAACAGAACAACAATACAAGTAGATGAATGTGGAATTAAACAAAAAAAAAATCCTATCTAAAATACCATTACAGTCAAGAACAATTGAAAATCAAGTCCAGAAATCAAATAAGTACCTAATCAATTGAATGATCAATTAATAGAACAACAATGTATGATCAAATCATAAGAACAGGTATCTAAAACACTATTACATTGAAGAATTTTTTAAAAAAAACTCAGATTTTTGGGCACACTAATCAATGAAAATTGTAAAAAGTATTTGTCATGCAATCGACAACGATAATCAAAATTCATCAAATATCCATCAAGAATCAATCAAATATCAACTTAAAAACACAGATTTTCAATAAAATCAATCCCCTCTTTTTGAAAAATTTAAAAAAATTTCATCTAAATTCAACTCAATTGACACAAATCAAAAATGAAAAAAATGAAAAAAAAATATCATATGGAGCACAAATTAGTCGAGAGATAGAGAAAACTTACTTGAATTGAAATATGAAAAACCCTGGAGCTTTAGAGAAGACAAAAGTCGAAAATAAAATTTTTAGGAAGGGGAAGCGGGAAAGACGAAGAGGGTGAAGGGAGAGTGAGGAGAGAGAAAATTAATATAGGGTATTTTTAAAAAAAAAAAAAAGTGAGGGTGAAAAGTATTTTAAAAAGATTTAAGAGATGAAAAAAGAACTTTTTGGACTTTACAAATTGACCCATACCTCACATATTTTCTATTTTCTCATCCCAAATCCTAAAATATAAATTAAAAAAAAAAATTGATCTCTTTTATGAACAAAGTTTTGGAGGTGTCTCTTTTACTAAATCTTCTCAACAAAATTGATAATTATATGTGTACGTATTTGTTATGACAATGTTGTTGTTCACCTTTTGCTCGATCAATTCTGGTTTAATAAATAGAAATTTGTTTATAGGAATATCAATAATATCTTAAGATAAACCCTCGATCGCATTTGAGGGAAAGAAAATTATTTTGAATGAGTTTTCTAAAGGCCTATATCCACACACTACTTTTAATAACTTTGAAATTCTAAATGATAAATAAAGAACCTTCATTCAACTTGTGTTTGAATTGTTAACTTGATTTTTTTGGACTATAGCATGCATCAAATTGTCCTAATATAACAAATTAAAAGTCACAAGAGCTGAAGTTAATGTTCATTCGTGACTTTAGAGTAGGTCTGAGGCTTGTTTAAAATATTTAATTAAATAAATTTTGTATTAAGAATCACAAAATAGTTAACTCCAAAAATAGGAGAAAAAAGAAAATAGTTATTCTTATTTATTACTCCCTCCATCCCAAAATTTCTGTCCCAAATTGTGATGGCACATTTATTAAGAAAAATAATTAATAACATGTCTAGTTTACTATAATACCCTATTAAATGATGTTTACATTTTAATTTGAAGGAAAAGTAATTAATGCAAAGGGTAAAACATAGAAAAAAAAATTGTTTCTTCTTGATTAATGAAAAAAGACTAGTAAAATGGGAAATTAAATTAAAAAATTTGGGACGGGTAATTTGAGACGAGGAGAGTATTACATATTGATTGATTTTAAGACATGAAAAAATAAATGCACTTAATTGGATGCATTTGGTCAATGACTTTTAATGAAGATAAAAGTGGTTGTGTTTGGTGGTATAAAAAATAGTCTGTTTATTGAGAATCGATGTGGTACTTTTAATAAGGATATGGTACTGATTATTTAGAGAAAGCAAAATGATGAGAACAACGATCAATAATTTTATATATGGTGGAGACAAACAAATGAAGAAAAAGTGGTGGTGACTCTTAATGAAGGTGATCGGTTACAAGTTCACAATGATGTTACACATTGGCTCATATGATGATGTATTGTGTTTGTGTATTTGTGTATCTTTGTGAAGAACATAAAGTTACGTTGTGAATGAGGAGAGCCTTGATTTTCCTTTCTATGCTCTATGTACATGTTGTGTGTCTTAGTGTACGAAATGTAGCAAGTCGTTGATCGATAGCATATTACTTTAATCATAGTAATAGCGAGTCATATTATGAGTTCTAGTAATTTCAATTTGTGAGTGTTGGACTAAAATTAAAAAGGTAGATTAAGATGTTTTCAAGAGAATATATCAATCCTAAAAATCAGAAGAATTAATTGTCATTCCAAGACAACAATAAAAAATTATTGAGTTTTAGACTTTGTATTTCAAATTTTTATATATTCGATAAGTATATATTTAGTCATAGTATATACGATAAAATCTTTGTTCTATTGGGCTTAATTCTTTGATAAGTAACGTTGAAGAAATGAAGTTTAATTTTATGATGGTGGTATGGTGGAGATTAGTGATTATAGTCGATGGTTTTCTATTGTAGTGAGAAATGACAGGGATATTTGATTTTTTTACTAAAAATTACACAAACTCACAACTTAAGTTTCACTTATTACAAAAAATTCCATCTCTTCAAACATATTACAAAAAATTAATTTTTCTCAAAAAATACATATACATAGCTTCTATGTATATGTCGGCTCTGTTATGTATATGAATCGGCTTCGTTATGTATAAGTCGGCGTTGTTATGTATATGTCGGTCTAGTCATACTTGTTATATGTATGAATCGGTCTTGTTATGTATATGTCGGCCTTGTCATATACAAAAGTTTTTATGTATATGCCGGGCTTGTTATGTATATAAATCGGGAAAGAAAGTAAAATAATTAAGAAAGTGGGAGAGAGTGTAAATAATTCTAATAAGGTTGGTACTTATGTTATTTTTACTTCTTTTTTTTTATGTGGGATCAATTGGTGAGTCTTTCATTATGCGAGTAGGTTCATGTCCATATCCTTGTAGAAAAATTAAGGTTTTCAATGAACAATCGGGATATACACTTTTTTCTTTCGTAAAAAATTTTATTTTTTTAATGGTTTTTTTTTCTTTTGAATTCGAAAATAAGGAGAAACGTGATCGCCGAAAAGGGGATAAATACTATATTAATGAACTGCCACAAACCAACCTCAAAAGAGGTAATTTTTTAAAAAAGAAAATTAAAAAAATCGATCTTCGGGGATTGGTTTTTGAAGTGCCAAAATTTAAAAAAAAAATGCAAATATATTTATTAATAGCAAAATTCACCATAGGAGGCCGTCTTTTCAACAAAAATATTGGTAAAATACCGACCTGCGCAGATTGATTTTTAATTATTCTTTATTTTACAAAAAAATATTAATTTAAAGAGTATAAAAAATATAGTCTTAGACAATAATTTATAATGGTCTAGTGGTAGAAATATATCCTACCATAATAAAACTGTGAGTTTGATCTCACATGAAGCAACTTATTTACTGTGTACTTAATTAAGGAAACCGACCTCATGGAGTTATCATTTTCAAGTATTTCCAAAACTAAAAAAAAATGAGCTCAGAAAAGTCATTTTTGTTTTACAAAAATGAAAAGTTTAAACAAACTGGCCTTTCGAGGTCAATTTTTTTACCGATCAAAAAATTGCTGGCATTTTGAAATTGGTTTTATAAATCTGCATGGCATTTTTTTAATAGTGAAATATAGATGTGTCAAATGAACGGGTTGGAATGAATTTGGGCAATTCAAAATGCATGGGTTATTGACCTGTCAAAAAGTTATTGGACTGAAATGGGTTACAATATAGGTCATAATCTAACCCGCTCAATTCATACTAAGTTTTAATTGTTTTATTTGATTTTTTATAAATTTTTAGTACTTTACCAAAATTATTGGTTTTGTTCACTATAACAATATATAACATACAGAATAAAAAAAACTTTTTACATGATTTTTTATGACTTATGGATCAATTTAGACTACATATCAACTCATTTTATAATGAATTGAAATATGTTAAGAGTAAAATGTATTAAGTTAATAAATGAGGGAATTAATAACCCACCCAAATTCAAAAAAAATGAATGAATTGAGTTTATTTTGCCATGTCCCTAATAACTAGTGGTTTATTGACATGCCAAAAAGTTATTTGGGTAGAAATGGGTTACAATACAGGTCATAATCTAACCTGCCCAATTCATACAAAGTTTTAATTGTTTTATTCGATAAGTATATATTTAGTATATACGATAAAATCTTTGTTCTATTGGGCTTAATTCTTTGATAAGTAACTTTGAAGAAATGAAGTTTAATTTTATGATGGTGCTATGGTGGAGATTAGTGATTATAGTCGATGGTTTTATATGGTAGTGAGAAATGACGGGGATATTTGATTTTTTTACTAAAAATTACACAAACTCACAACTAAAGTTTCACTTATTACAAAAAATCTCATCTCTTCAAACATATTACAAAAAACTCATTTTTCTCTAAAAATACATATACATAGCTTCTATGTATATGTCGTCCCTGTTATGTATATGAATCGGCTTCGTTATGTATAAGTCGGCGTTGATATGTATATGTCGGGCTAGTCATACTTGTTATGTGTATGAATCGGTCTTGTTATGTATATGTCGGCCTTGTCATATACAAAGGTTTTTATGTATATGTCGGGCTTGTTATGTATATAAATAGGGAAAGAGAGTAAAATAATTAAGAAAGTGTGAGAGAGTGTAAATAATTCTAATAAGGTTGGGACTTATGTTATTTTTACCTTTTTTTTATGTGGGATCAATTGGTGAGTTTTTCATTATGCGAGTAGGTTCATGTCCATATCCTTGTAGAAAAATTAAGGTTTTCATTGAACAATCGGGATATACACTTTTTTCTTTCGTAACAAAATTTATTTTTTTAATGGTTTTTTTTTTCTTTTGAATTCGAAAATAAGGAGAAACGTGATCGCCGAAAAGGGGATAAATACTATATTAATGAACTGCCACAAACCAACCTCAAAAGAGGTAATTTTTTAAAAAAGAAAATTTAAAAAATCGATCTTCGGGGATTGGTTTTTGAAGTGCCAAAATTTAAAAAAAAAAATGCAAATATATTTATTAATAGCAAAATTCACCATAGGAGGCCGTCTTTTCAACAAAAATATTGGTAAAATACCGACCTGCGCAGATTGATTTTTAATTATTCTTTATTTTACAAAAAAATATTAATTTAAAGAGTATAAAAAATATAGTCTTAGACAATAATTTATAATGGTCTCGTGGTAGAAATATATCCTACCATAATAAAACTGTGAGTTTGATCTCACATGAAGCAACTTATTTACTGTGTACTTAATTAAGGAAACCGACCTCATGGAGTTATCATTTTCAAGTATTTCCACAACTAAAAAAAATAAAAAAAAATGAGTCGTTTTTGTTTTTCAAAAATGAAAAGTTTAAACAAACTGGCCTTTCGAGGTCAATTTTTTTACCGATCAAAAAATTGCTAGCATTTTGAAATTGGTTTTATAAATCTGCATGGCATTGTTTTAATTGTTTTAATAGTGAAATATAGATGTGTCAAATGAACGGGCTGGAATGAATTTGGGTAATTCAAAATGCATGGGTTATTGGACTGAAATGGGTTATAATATAGGTCATAATCTAACCCGCTCAATTCATACTAAGTTTTAATTATTTTATTTGATTTTTTATAAATTTTTAGTACTTACCAAAATTATTGGTTTTGTTCACTATAACAATATATAACATACAGAATAAAAAAAATCTTTTTACATGATTTTTTATGACTTATGGATCAATTTAGACTACATATCAACTCATTTTATAATGAATTGAAATATGTTAGAGTAAAATGTATTAAGTTAATAAATGAGGAAATTAATAACCCACCCAAATTCAAAAAAAATGAATGAATTGAGTTTATTTTGCCATGTCCCCAATAACTAGTGGTTTATGTCAATGCCAAAAAGTTATTTGGGTTGAAATGGGTTACAATACAGGTCATAATCTAACCTGCTTAATTCATACTAAGTTTTAATGCTTTATTCGATCTTTTATAAATTTTTAGTACCTACCATTTTTAATGTTTTTGTTCATTATAGCTATATATAACATACGAAATTAATATATGTATATGTATATATATATATTTTTACATGATTTTTCATGACTCGTGAATTAATTTAGACTACAAATCAACTTATTTTTAATGAATTAAAATATGTTAAGCTAATAAATGAATGAATTAATAACCCACCCAAATTTTAAAAAAGATTGGACGAATTGGGTTTGATTTTTCCACGTCCCTAATAAATTGTGTGCCACATTTTATATCTGAGAATGAATTACCCCTATTAGTGGAAAAAGTAAAACACCCCTAGTAGCCATATAATGCAAAGATGAGTTTAGCCCTTTTCCGACTTTCCTATACAAAGGTAATAAATAAATTCATATTTTATTTGTTCAACAGATTAACAAAAGGTGAGAATTGTATGATTTATATGGAAAGATATGATTACCTTATTTAAAAATTTAAATAATTAAAAATAATTATTTTTTATTTTAGTTAATATTATGTTCATGATAGTTGAGGGTCATTTTCATCTCAAGAATAGAATCAGAGGTAGATTTCAGTATGAATATCAAGATTTACGAAAATAACATTTTTGAAAGGGATTTAGGAATATATGTAGAAGTCACTACAATATTGAGTGAAATATTTCAAAAGAGTAATGGATCAATAGTAAGAACATAAAAATTGAATTAGTTAAATATAAATCTTAAATTGAGTGGTGTTGGATTTAGATCATTTCATACAGTAGCAAATACTTTATTTACTAAATTGTGGTGAAATTTTAGAACCTATTTGAATCATTGTGGAGTCACTTTATGTGGAACAAGTACTATAAAAAGAAGCACCACATGATAGCTCAAGAATCAGATATCTCACATGTATGGTGAAAAATGATTAAAATAAAAGAAATGTAAGACCCCAAAAAATTCTCGTCGTCTAAGCCCTTTAAAGCATACCAAGAGAGGTCCCAGACTTAGAAAATTTCAGATAAGTATTGGGACTTAGTCATTTTCAAGGCCTTCGAACTTTGAAGATTTTATTTACGACCTTTCCGACCTTGAAAAGTTATTTTTTAAGTTGATTCATGATCAGGGAAGCCCATAGTACATCTCGGGTAGTTTCAGATTTTTCGGACTAGCGTAAGGGTGAGTTTGGACGTCCAAAATAGTGATAACTCGCGATAGGCCCGCGTCGCAAGGGCCAATCAACCCAAATAGGGGTCGCAACGCGATGGCTATTTGACTTGATTAGGTGTCGCGTCGCGGGGCCATTTGACCCAAGCAGGGGTCGCAACGTGAAGGCGGCCCTGTTCAACATTATTTTATTTCGGTTTTAAGGGCAAATGAGTTATTTTTTCTCCACCCCAATCCGCCCAAACACAAGATTAAAACCTATTCTAACCATATTAGGCTTACTTTTCATCAAATCCTCTCAAATTAAAAACCCTAAGCTTCAATACCCAATTCCAAGAACCTCAAAATTCCACCATTGTTTTTCCAAATTGGTTTAAGATTCGGAGTTCCCAATCCAAGAGTTTCAAGAACCTCCATTCAAAATCACAAATAACATCTCAAAAAGAAATATTTTCCATCTAGTTCATCATCAAAGGTATGTGGGGTTTGAATAAGGACAATTATTTCGTCCTTGTGCCCAAAATTATATTTTTTAACAAATTTCTTATTATTTGAAATTGGGGTTTACACCCAAAGTATCTTATTGATGATTTTTTTGAGTATGATATGATTGAATTATGAAATCCCATGTTTGTTTTGAGTTAAAGAGTGTTCTTTTATGATTTTGAATACCATGAGCATGATTTGAGATATTGTTTATAGTTTTTCCATTGAATTGAGCCTGAGATTGTGATTTGTAGTTATCATCTTGATATTATTGAAGAGTTTTAAGAAGCTTTCAAAGTATGATGTTATGCCATGCATTTACATGAGTTTGAAATATTTATATTCAATTATATAAACAGTACTTGATCTTTTGATCCTCCGAATGAGTTTTGGAATCCACTTTACAGAGTTATTCAGATAAATGTTAAATGCATAACTGGTTTCATAAGAAACCCTTATGCGAGTTTTAATGTGGATTTCCATAAGATGAGCGCAACTAATTTAAGAAAGTAGTATTTAGCACCGAGACGGGTATGTTACTATGGTTTCATACCCCAAAACTACGTGCCACCGTAGGATTGAGAGTTTGATTACCCATAGAGGCAGAGTTGTGATCTCTTAAGTTGAGGTTATACTCCCTGGCAAGAGTATGACACCTCTCCCCAATATGAGGATTCTTCCTTAGGAGGACAAGACATTGGACTCCATGTAGCTCGCATGGTTTATGTCGGTTAAGAGAACCTCCTTTCAGATAAAGTGTTTTTCCCTAATAGAAAAGCTTTTAGAAAACTAGGTGTAAAGGCTCTCAAGTTTTACTTAGATTATGTTTTAAAGAAAGATTGTAGCTTTAGATTTTAGCTTTCAGATTCTAGATTTTTGAGTGAGTTCTTTCTACAGTTAGACAGTATGATTTAAAGAAAGAATACAAGTATAACTTTTTGAACTAAATAATATGGATAACGAGAATTATTAAGTATACATTTCTCTTATTACTTCAGATTACAGTCTTTCAGATATTCTAGCCTATGTGAGTCATTTTCATTTAGCATGCATTGTTTTATTAACTATGATGATGACATGATTATTTACTTATGCATATCACCCCCATATACTCAGTACATCCTCAAAGTGCTGATCCACATATATGTATGTGTGCTACATTATCTCATAATGTAGGTTCAGTCTCAGCAACGATAGTGATTTTCGACCATCTCATCTATATCCCTACAGTTGGTGAGTCCTCATAGTTCGGGGACTTAGCTATTCATATTTCAGCTTATTAGTAGATGTTCCTTTATTTATTTCAAACAGTTTAAGTCAGCTGGGGCTTGTCCCAGTGACTCTCTAGATTTAGTTAGTAGAGGCTTGTCGGACTACCAGATTCAGTCTTAGATTCAGTTGTCGTATTCAGATTTTTTTTCAGTATTTATTTTTTTAATTTTATTTTATTGATGAGACTCGTATTTCCGAATATATTCAGATTATTCATCTAGATTTCCGCATTTATGATGATATCACATTCATACTTTCCCATTTTGAGATTCAGATTTAGTAGGAAGCAGCCAAGGTTAGCTCAGGACTACTTATAGTTCGGAGCACCGTGTTGCATACCGAGAACTAGCTTTTGAGGCATTACAAACTTGGTATCAGAGCCTAAGATTTAAATAGTCCTAGGGAGTCTGACAAGCCGCATTACATAGAGTCTTGATCATCGGTGTGAAACGCGCCACATCTATGAGCAATAGGCTATGGAGCGTTTTACGAAAATCCTCCTTTTATTTCATAATCCATCGTGCTTACAACTGCCTTTATTTTCTATTGAATCATGCTCTTTTATGACAGAATATACCTCTTCTCAAAGCTAATGCCCGTAGAAATAATAACGAACCACCTCATCCCACAGATTCTTTGAATAAGAATATGTCACATGTAGAGTTTTGGGCAGCTTTTTAGGCGCTAGCCAAAGCTGTGATGGCTAATGTTCAGGGTAACCATCAGGCTCCAGTCCCACCTCAGCAAGATAGAGATTTAGCCACAACCAGAATCAGAGATTTTATGAGAATAAACCTGCCAGGATTCTTCACGTCAAAGGAAGGTGAGGACCTATAACTTTATCTTGATGAGATGAGGAAGATCACCCAAATTATGCATGTTTCTGAGGAAGAGAGTGTAGAACTAACATTCTATAGGCTGAAGGTAGTTACTTATGATTGGGTAGTGATGTGGAAGAAGAGTAGAGTAGAGAATGCAGCTCCCACGACTTGGCAGGGTTTTCAGAATGCGTTCTTAGATAAGTTCTTCCCACTTGAGATGAGGGAAGCTAATATAGAAGAGTTCATAAATCTGAGGCCGGGCTCCATGATAGTGAAGAAGTATTTCCTCAAGTTCAACCAGTTGTCAAAGTATGCCCCTAATCAGATGGCTGAACCTAGGTCGAGCATGAGTATGTTTGTGACCAGTGTGCCTGGGTTGATGGTTAAAAAGTGCAGGACTGCTATGCTCAATAGAGACATAGATCTTTCTAGATTGATGATGCATGCTCAGCATATTGAGGAAGAAAAGATGAAGGAGAGATAAAGGGTATGTAAGAGGGCTGTTTGATTTTAGACAGAACAAGTCTGAAGGAGGAAGTCATTCGCAGTTTTAGAATCGGTCATCTATGCCTGCACCTTCTTCCGCCAGTACTCCTGCACCCAGGAATAGACAGGAACAGTGGGGTAAGTCTTCTATGTCTAGATCTCAGAATAGTGTGAGCGGAAGACATCGTTATCCTTCTTATGCTATGTGTAGTAGGGACCATTCCGATGAATGCTTAGCTGGACAGAGGGGTTGTTTTGGTTATGGTAAGATAGGACATGTAATTAAAGAATATCCATATGCTAAGCAGGGAATAGAGATGCTTGTCCCCCAGACTAAGTCAACTAGTACACTAACTCCTCTAGGGAGCCCAGCTCCTCCTCAGGGTACATCATCCAGTACTGGTGGAGGTCAGTGCCAGAATCGATTTTTTGCTTTACCATCCTGTCAAGAGCAGAAATATTCACCTGATGTTGTTAATGGTATGTTTCGTGTCTTCCATTTTAATGTTTATGTGTTGTTAGACCCTGGGTCAAGTTTGTCTTGTGTGACCCCGTTAGTTGTTGTGAATTTTGAGATAAGTTTTGAAAAGATTCCTGAGCCTTTTTAGTTTTCACCCTTATCGGTGAGTCAGTTGTTGTCATATAGATTTATAAAAAGTGTTCTATCACTATGCTCCATAAGGTCATGTTAGCCGACCTAATAGAGTTAGATATGGTTGATTTTGATCTTATTCTTGCTATTGATTGGCTTCATTCCTTTTATGCAACCATAGATTGTCGCACTCAAGTGGTGAAGTTTCAGTTTCTAGATGAGCCTGTCTTTGAGTGGTCAGGTAATCCAGTGTCTCCCAAGAGTCTTTTTATATCCTATCTTAAGGCCAGAAAGTTGATATCCAAAGATTGCATTTATCATTTAGTTTGAGTTAAATACACTAAGTTTGAGACTCCACCAATTCAGTCAGTCACAATAGTAAATAAGATTCCTAATGTTTTCCCAGAAGATCTCCCAGGGGTACCTCCTGATAGAGAGATAGAATTTGGTATTGACCTTCTTCCACTCAGCCCATTTTTATTCCTTCATAGCGTATGGCTCCCGAAGAACTTAAGGAGTTGAAGAAGCAACTCAAAGATCTTATTGATAAGGGATTCATAAGGCCTAGTGTTTCTCCATGGGGCACTCTCATCCTATTCGTGCGAAAGAAAGATGGTTCTTTGCGAATGTGCATTGACTATCATCAGCTAAATAAGGTCACGATCAAGAATAAGTACTCTCTTCCTAGAACTAATGACTTATTTGATCAATTACAAGGTGCTAGTTATTTCTCGAAGATAGACCTTAGATCCAGCTATCATCAGCTTATAGTAAGGGAGAGTGATGTCCCAAAAACAACCTTTAGAACCCGTTATGGTCATTTTGAGTTTCTATTCATGTCATTTGGGTTAACCAATACTCTAGTAGCTTTTATGGACCTCATGAATCGAGTTTTCAAATAGTATCTAGATATGTTTCTCATAGTGTTCATAGATGATATCCTTGTATACTCTCGTAGTGAGGATAACCATGGAAATCATCTTAGAATTACCTTGCAAACTCTTAGTGATCACCAATTGTTCACCAAATTTAGCAAGTATGAGTTTTGGCTAAGATACGTAGCCTTTCTCGGTCATATTATTTCCGTCGATGGCATTAGAATTGATCCCCAAAAGACAGAGCTATAAGAAATTGGCCTAGACCTATCTCTCCGTCAGACATTAGAAGTTGCTTAGGTCTAGCTGGCTATTATTGTTAGTTTATTAAAGGTTTCTCATCTATTGTGTCCCCTATGCCTAGACTGGCCCAAAATAAAGTTAAGTTCCTGTGGTCAGATTCCTGCGAGAAGAGTTTTCAGGAGTTGAAGACTCGACTCACTTCAGCCCCAGTCCTAGCGTTACCCAATGGTACAGATAGTTTTGTTGTTTATTGTGATGCCTCTAGATTTGGTTTGGGTTGTGTGTTAATGCAGATAGGTAAGGTCATAGCCTATACATCTAGATAGTTGAAGCCTCATGAAAAGAATTACCCAACCCATGATCTGGAATTAGCTGTTGTGGTATTTTTTTTTGAAAATCTGGAGACACTATCTATATGGTGTTTATGTTGATGTATTCACAGACCACAAAAGCTTGCAGTATGTATTTACTCAGAGGGAATTAAATCTTCGTCAGAGAAGATAGTTAGAGTTATTAAAGGATTATGACATGAGTGTGTTATAGAATCCAGGCAAGGACAATTTAGTGGCATACGCCCTTTGTAGATTGTCCATAGACAGTTTTTCTCATGTGGATAATGATAAGAAGGAGTTAGCTCGAGAAGTTCATCGTTTGTATAGGCTAGGTATTAGTTTGGTTGATTCGGCTGAGGGTAGTGTTTGGGTGCCGAAGAGTGTAGAATCTTCCCTAGTTTCGGAAGTGAAGGAGAAGCGGGATATGGATCCTAGTTCGGTCAAACTGAAAGAGTCAGTTAAAGACCAAAGGATAGAGGTCTTCTCCCAAGGGGGAAATGGCGTGTTGAGATATCAAAGTAGGTTGTGTGTGCTTGGTGTTGATGACTTAAGACAGATAATTATGGTTGAAGCGCATGGTGCACGATATTTCATTCATCCTGGTGCTACCCGGATGTACCGTGATTTGCTGGAAATATATTGGTGGAGTGGTATGAAGAAATATATAGCCGAGTTTGTAGGAAAGTGTGCAACTTGTCAATAGGTTAAGGTAGAGCACCAAGGACCTGGTGGTATGTTGCAAGAGTTCAGCATCCCCACTTAGAAGTGGGGAGAGGTGAGTATGGATTTTGTGATTGGTTTACCCCGATCACACCGGCACCATGATTTAATTTGGGTTATTGTAGACAGATTAACTAAGTCAGTGCATTTCTTGCCAGTTCACACGTCCTATACCCATGAAGATTATGCTAAGTTGTATATCCGAGAGCTATTCAGATTGCATGGAGTTCCCTTGTTTATCATCTCTAATAGGTGTACTCAGTTTACTTCCCAGTTTTGGAAAGCCTTTCAGAAAGGTCTTGTTACCCAAGTCCATTTCAGTTCTGCTTTTCATCCGCAGACAGATGGTCAGGCAGAGAGGACCATCCAAACTCTAGAAGATATGTTGAGGGCATATACTCTTGATTTCAAAGGTAGTTGGGATGAAAATTTTCCCTTGATTGAATTTGCTTATAATAACATTTACCATTCTAGCATTCAGATGGCCCCGTTTGAGGCTCTTTATGGCAAGAGATGTAGATCACCCATAGGTTGGTTTGAAGTGTGTGAGGCTACTTTGCTTGGACTGATGCAGTGTTTGAAGCCATGGAGAAAGCTAAGTTGATTAGAGAAAGGTTGAGGGTAGCCCAGAGTCGTCAGAAATCATATGCAGATGTGAGAAGAAGGGATTTTGAATTCTAAGTTGGTGATTTAGTCTATCTAAATATTTCACCCATGAAAGGGGTGATGAGATTTGGCAAAAAAGGGAAGCTTAGTCCCCGGTATGTTGGCCCTTATAGAATTTTGAGTTGCGTCGGGAAAGTAGCCTATGAGATTAAGTTGGCTGCAGACTTGTCAGCAGTTCTTCATGTATTCCATGTACCTATGCTTAAGAAGTGCATTGGTGACTCCACTATCGTAATTCCTTTAGAGAGTTCAGATATTCAAGACATTCTTTCATACGAAGAGATTCTAGTTGAAATTTCAGAGCACCAGATCCGTAGACTAAGGAACAAACAAGTTCCCTTGGTTAAAGTCCTTTGGAGGAACAAGTCTGTTGAGGGTGCCACTTGGGAAGCAGATATGCGAGCCAAGTACCCTCACCTCTTCTCCGCAAACTCAGATTTAGCCGAAGGTACTACTCTTCTTTGATTCAGTTCTTTTCTAATCGTATATTCATCTATATAGATTTCCTCATTGCAAGTTCATGCACTCACAGATTAACTCAGAAGCTTCGAATGATTTTGAATCAGTTTAGAAATCTTATTTCAATTGTACATGCTATCATGTATCCTCAGACTCCTTAGTATTCTTATCCTAACTAGCGACATTTGAGGATGAATGTTCCCAAGGGGGAGATATTGTAAGACCCCACAAAATCCTCATCATCTAAGACCTTTAAGGCATACTAAGAGAGGTCCCAGACTTAGAAAATTTTATCTTAGTATTGGGTCTTAGTCATTTTCAAGGCCTTCGAACATTGAAAATTTTACTTATGACCTTCCCGACCTTGGAAAGTTGATTTTTAAGTTGATTCATGATCGGGGAAGCCCATAGTACATCTCGAGTAAGTTTTGGGTTTTTCAGACTAGCGTAAGGGTGATTTTGGACGTCCAAAACAGTGATGACTCGTGATAGGCCCACGTCGTGAGGGTCAATCAATCCAGATAGGGGTCGTAACGCGATGTCTATTTGACTTGATTAGGTGTCACGTCGCGAGGCTATTTTACCCAAGCAGGGGTCGCGACGCGAGGGCAGCCCTATTCAACATTATTTTATTCGGGTTTTAAGGGAAAATGAGTCATTCTTCCCCACCCCAATCCGCCCAAACACAAGATTAAAGCCTATTTTAACCACATTAGGCTTACTTTTCATCAAATCCTCTCAAATTAAAATCCTTAAGCTTCAATACCCAATTCCAAGAACCTCAAAATTCCACCATTATTTTTCCAAATTGATTTAAGATTTGGAGTTCCCAATCTAAGAGTTTCAAGAACCTCCATTCAAAATCATAAATAGCACCTCAAAAAGAAATCTTTTTCATCTAGTTCATAATCAAAGGTATGTGGGATTTGAAAAAGGATAATTCTTTCGTCTTTGTGCCCAAAATTATGTTTTTTAACAAATTTCTTATAATTTGAAATTGGGGTTTACACCCAAAGTATCTTATTGATGATTTTTTTGAGTATGATATGATTGAATTATGAAGTCCCATGTTTGTTTTGAGTTAAAGAGTGTTCTTTTATGATTTTGAATACCATAAGCATGATTTGAGATATTGTTTATAGTTTTTCCATTGAATTGAGCCTGAGATTGTGATTTGAAGTTATTATCTTGATATTATTGAAGAGTTTTAAGAAGCTTGTAAAGCATGATGTTATGCCACGCATTTACATGAGTTTGAAATATTTATATTCAATTATATAAACAGTATTTGATCTTTTGATCCTCCGAATGAGTTTTGGAATCCACTTTACAGAGTTATTCAGATAAATGTTAAATGCATAACTGGTTTCATAAGTAACTCTTATGCGAGTTTTAATGTGGATTTCCACGAGATGAGCGCACCAAATTTATGGGAGTAGTATTTAGCATAGAAATGGATACATTACTATGGTTTCATACCCCAGAACTACGTGCCACCGTAGGATTGAGAATTTGAGTACCGATAGAGGCAGAGTTGTGATCACTTGAGTTGAGGTTATACTCCTTGGAAAAAGTATGACACCTCTCTCCAACATGAATTTTCTTTCTTAGGAGGACAAGACGTTGGACTCCATGTAGCTCACATAGTTTATGTCGGCTAAGAGAACCTCTTTTCAGATAAAGTGTTTTTCCCTAATAGAAAAGCTTTTATAAAACTAAGTGTAAAGGCTCACAAGTTTTACTCATATTATGTTTTAAATAAAGATAGTAGCTTCAGATTTTAGCTTTCAGATTCTAGATTTTAGAGTAAGTCTTTTGTACACTTAGACAATATGCTTTAAAGAAAGAATACAAGTATAACTTTTAGAACTAAATGATATGGCTCACGAGAATTATTAAGTATACATTTCTCTTATTACTTCAGATTACAGTCTATCAGATAGTCTAGCCTATGTGAATCATTTTCATTTAGCATGCATTGTTTTATTAACTATGATGATGAGATGATGTTTTACTTATGCATATCACCCCTATATACTCAGTACATCCTCAAAGTACTGATCCACATATATGTATGTGTGCTACATTATATCATAAAGTAGGTTCAGGTGCTCAGTCTCAACAACGACAGTGATTTTCGAGCATCTCATTTACATCCCTGCAGTTGGTGAGTCCTCATTGTTCAGGGACTTAGCTATTCATATTTCTGCTTATTAGTAGATGTTCCTTTATTTATTTTAAACAGTTTGAGTCAGCTGGGGTTTGTCCCAGTGACTCTCTAGATTTAGTTAGTAGAGGCTTGTCAGACTACCAGATTCAGTATTAGATCTCAGTTATCGTATTCAGATTTTTTTGACTATTTGTTTTATTATTTTATTTTATTGATGAGACTAGCATTTCTGGATATGTTCGGATTATTCAGCTAGATTTTCATATTTATGATGATATCACATTCATACTTTCCCATTTTGATATTTAAATTTAGTAGGAAGCAACCAGGGTTAGCTCAGGACTACTTGTAATTTGGAGCACCGTGTGGCATTCCGGAAACTAGATTTCGGGGTGTTACAAGAAAAGTGGAGCATAATATACGGTGGCAACTGAAAACGGGAGAAGCAAGTTTCTAATTTAATAACTGAACAAAGCAAAGAGCTTTGTGTTATTTTGTGGAGTAAAATTGTAACGCCTTGAGAGTACACCCCAAACATCACACAGTGCCTACATCCCCGAAGGACCACAAGCTAACCTATGCTAGTAACTGCTGTGAGCACTAAATAAAATAAAAAATAATATATGTAGAACTTAACTAAAAATTCTATAAAGTTTTAAATATGAGAAATAACACTGAATCGAAATACTGAAAACATCGATCTAAAAATAATACTGAAAAACTATAAATAACATCTAATAATTGAATAACTGACTGAAAGTGTCTGAAAGCCTCTAACTGACTGACTGCGGAGTTGATAGGACAGGTCCTCATCTAACTCTGACTAACTACTGAACTGATCTGAAATAAACATAAACTGTCCTCAAAATATGAGGACTCACCACTTCTACTGCTGTTGATGCGCTAGGAGATCTAGTTGCAGTAGGGAACAAAAGTGTGCGAACCTATGATATGAGACATCATAGCACAAGAAATAAGTATGCAATTAGTACTTTAAATGTACTATATGCTAAATTAGGTTAGGCTGATATACATGGGTTCATGTGCATGAGTAAAAACTGACTGAATGTATAGCATGAGGTACTAAGTAAGAATGCATGAAAAATGTAAGGACTAGGAATTCATAACAAAGAGTCATTATTCAAACCCCAATCATAACAAAGAGTCATTATTCAAACCCCAATAATTTAGGTGTTTCATCAAACACTTGAAATTCATAGACTTGAGAATGAGAATAGTCAAAACATGGGATACTAACATCATTGAAATACTACAAATCATGGGTTTAGGGATTTAACATGCGAATAGCGCCACTCAAACGTGTAAGGTTTAATTTCAACAACAATTACTTATAATTATCATGTAAAATCAAAATTCATAGGAGTTCATGGATAAAGTTCATAATAACATCTAAAAATCATTCTTTTAAACTTGAAATTTGAGTTCTTGGACTCCATGGGTGGAAAGGGCTCATAGATGAACATCTAATATACCTCAAAAGCTTAAATCTTGAAGGAGAATAACTTTTCTTGAAGGTTCTTGAATGGTGATGATTGGATTTTTGTTCTTGGGAATGGAGGATGGTTCTTACGTGAGTTGATTTAAGGAAGATGCACAAATAATGCCCTTTTGGATGTTATAATTCGTGCTTTGGACGTTTGGGTTAAGGGGAAAGGACCAAAGTAACCCTTGACCCTTAAGAAGCTAAAACTGTGGGGGAATAGTCCTCACATTGTGACCCCTAGTTGGGTCAATCACCCCTCGTGACACGACCCCCAGTTGGGTCTAATAGCCATCGCAGCACGGGGCTATCTTGACCCCTTACTACCTCACACCAAAAATGACATAACTTTTCACTCAGGTATAGGATTAAGGCAAAATTGGTATAGTTAGAAAGTTAACTCGATTATATATAATTTGGTGGGTCTTAATATTCCATATTCCACATATACATAAAGTTATACTCATTCAAAAATGACCCTTATGAAATCAAACACCAAAAATTAGCCGAATCAAAGGCTCTTAGCTCACTTTGCTCTATGTGACACTTATGAACATCTTTCCCACCTCATAATCTTTCTTAACACCAGGTTAATGATCATGAAACATGTATTAATGTATGAATCGTGAGACAAGAGTATACACTCATATTTATGAAGGTCCAATTGCAAGCTTAGAAGCGTGCGGGGTATTACAATATTTCCCTCATGGGAACATTCATCCTCGAATGAGACTAATTTGACTGAGAGTTCTGAACTAAGGCAACTGAGATCACATACTGAACATGCATGACTTGGATTATGACTGCATAACTCAGTTGAGCATTATACGTGAATTGAATGTCATAAATTGAACTGATTTCTTGAATACATGCAATGACATGAGAAGGATTATAAGGTTGTGATAGAAATGAGAGAGTCAATTTATGAGTACCCATTACTTCAAGTTGGATCTTGTTACGTGAACAGAAGATGGATGATTTGGTACATTAAAGCTTGGGGGATTACAGTACATCTCCCCCTTGGGGTATTATCCCCCCTGAAAGATACTGACTTGGCTGAAATACTAAGGAAAGACTGAGATAATGTATGAGACACTTACGAACTGAATCATGACTGAATATCTGGGATCTGAAACGGATGCCTGATGCATGAACTGAACTGAATTTATGACTTACATGGTCATTAAGGAATTTTTTCATGAATAGGAGAGATGAAAATCATATAAAATTATTTGTCTGACTGCTAAACTGAATTGCTGGCTTTACAGACTAAATCATAGTGAAAGCTTATACTTAACTAGAGTATTTCTTCGACACTCTTTTTATGAAGTTCTAATGACTTTAAGTAGCAAAGAACCTTGGGCATAGTCTAAATAAGACATCTAAAAAATAAATCACAACTAGGCTAAAATTCTGTTAAATGAAACACAAGCCTACGAAACATTAGCTAGGATAGAGCAACTAAACCTTATGCACTGCAACTACTAACTTTCAATATTAGCCACACTTCTCCAATGCTCACTCAACTATACTTTCTACCTTAACACTACACTTCACTTGAGGCTACTAAAAATATTCACATAGGCACTGATAACTCTACCTATTGAAGTCTGAGCTGAACTAAATTCCCTCACTATGACCAGGCCTACTCGAATTTATAAAGTGCACACATACTACTATAATACTTGTTTGAGTCATGAGTTCGACACACCCTGTTTTTTCCCAACTCCTTATTTCATGAATAATTCTAATTACTTCTTCAACAACTACATCCAACTTCTTACTAGCCATTCACTAACGCACAATTCTTTTACCCACTTACACACCAACATGACATTCAAGCCTATCTTCATAACTACCTATGAACTTCTAAACAACACCCATAAAAGCATCCTTCTCATATTCTCTAATACCTCTATCAATAACAACTTCCAGGTGTTATCCCCAAGAAAACACACATGAAATTTTAACTAGCCATGAAAAGTATTAAAACCTAGCCTCAATCTTACTTTACACTTACAACCTTAACTAAAACAAAAATACCACAATCTTTTGTAAATAAGAAATGGTTACTCTATCCTAGCTAAGAAATTGCTCATCACTACCATCACACTAAGAGGTTAAAATATGAGGACTTGAAGCATGAGTGAACACTATACATAACTTTACACTTAACTGAGGCCTGACGAGTAGAATATCAATATTAGGGATTCATCAAGAGATCTAAACTGAGAATATACATGACATAATCTAAATTTTGTTGATCATTAGAAGTGTAGCATGAGTTATGGGAACTGAGTATACTCTAGAAAAAAAATACATGAGTCATGAGTTGCATAACCTGAATTGGGAGTTCATACATTCATGGAATATGATTCAAACTGTTGGGTGAACTGGAAATCCTTATACTAGGAGCTGGCAGCATACATGATTCTATGGAAAGTGAGTGAAGATGAGTTATGATCATGGAACTGACATGTAAGGCATGAGTAGATATTGTGATAACTATAGTATAAATACTGAAATAAGAAATGGTTGGGCATCATCCTCCCTTACTGCTATTCTACAACATACTAATATACCTACTAGAATCTGAGAGCCTAACTTGGTTACTTGTTCTATCATCTCCCTCTTAGCTTAAATCCATCATTCTAGGTCTGGGAACTACTCTATCAATATTTCTAAACTGAACTGCCACCATTTACTCTAGAATCTGTGTTGTAATAATATACATAAATGATAAGCTCACCCTGAAAGACTACACCTAATAATGTAAAACCCACTGCTAGTACTTCCTTCTGAGATACAACGCTTGGATTTCTATAGCGCTCAACAATCATCATATAACAACTTAACCACTTACTAACTTAGAATTCTTAACTCTCCATTCTATTAGCTCAATCCTCAAAGTTTCAAACTTAGATTATAACACTTAACATGGATATCCCTATACCTTCAATGTACCATACTGCTTTTTTTGACAAATGTCCCAACTATATATACTCAGATGGTGTCTTACCTCTTAGTGTTGAATGATTTGTGCTTTTGGAGATAGGGCATTATAGAAAAATAAAGGGCCCATGCTTTTGTTCCCATCATTAATCATGTATCTATGTAGGTGAGTCAAGGTTGATAAGTCCCTAGAAGATAGTTGGATCTATCCCAAGACTAGCATTTACCCACTAAAGATTTGAGAAAAGGGAGCCTTTGGGAAGAGCAAGAAGAGGAAGGTTGACTTGGGGAGGTCAATGGATCATAATGTAGATATATATGTGCCATCGAAAGTAGGTCCGATTTATGATACCTCATTCAAGATAAGAGCGCTCAAGTAGCTAGTGACCAATCTCCCTCAGAGGCTGGAGAGTCTTCCACCACCCTTCATTCTTATGTTGCTTGGTCCAACTATGAGAAGTATCTGGAGGATCAAAAGAAGTAGGGGACCACTATTTCTAGTCTTAAGAGGGCCTACTCATCCTTAGCACATTCACAAATAGAGCTCAGGGACTCGCATAAGAAAATAAAGAAGAAAGAGAAAAAGAGAGACAACTTTTTCACGAATATGTGGAAGGGGGTGAAGGGCCTTTAGAAGGTCCTAAAACCTAGAGGCAAGATTCCTTCTCCTAGAGATGATTGTGATGCTGAGGCCCCAGCTGAGTGGTCAGACTCAAATGATGCTAGAGGTGATGTTGAGATCGAGGGCAACAATAGTTCTTGATACGGTTGTAGGGAACACCCTTTACTCTTTTTATGCTTTATTTATCATGCAAGTAGGTCACTACAAGCTTTTAAGTTAGGGGTGTGCACATCTTTGTAATCATTTATTTTTCCTTGGTCTGTATTATTGACATATTTGTTGGATGTTGTATGTTAATTTGGATGATTTTTATTTTTGGATTGTAATAATTGGGCACCCCGATGGTGTCTACATTTGATGGATTAGTTGTTTTATTTCATTCTTAGATTTTTATTTTATCTTTATCTTTTTTATGATAATGTTGGACTAGACTTTCCCTATGATTTATTGGGTGATGACATTCTTAAGGGAAAATCGAAGTGATTGGGTTTTGAGCAATAGATGCAGGGGAAGTCTAAGTACCCGTATTCTGGAGTTTTGGGATCACCCTTATACCTATGGTGAAGTCTGAGTATCCATATGGTTTACCCTCATGAAATCCAAAATGTGAGACGATGGTTTGGTTTGGTGCCATTAATAGAAAATTTTGCATGGTGTGAATGCAAAGCAAACATCCATGTTCGTCCAATAATTTTAAAAACCAAGGGCAAAACATGAACAATTTTGTAACAATGTTTTACCTCTTTTTGTGACTCTGAAGTCCTTAGTTTGTCGTATATGGTAAATACCTCATTTTGTCTTTAGTAAGAAATTCAGTTGAGTCTCTTTGAAAAGTTTGCATACCAAGTGCGGTGAGCATAGTTTTTTAACTCTCATGTATACTTGCATCATCTAGAACTTGCCCCATTAGTTTCTCAAGGATAATAAAAAAAAAAAAGCTTGGTTGGTGAAACGATGTTAGGCCTTTTTTGTGAACATAGGAGCCCACTTTATACTAAATAGCCTACCCATACATGGAATAGTACCTTTAGTCATCCACTTTGATCCTTCAAGCCTTTCTTTGGCAACCACATTACAAGCCTTGAACCATTTAAAGTTTACCCCATTTTTTGAACCCTACCCTCCTTGAACTTAAAAATACAACTTGAGGCCATATGCCTAAGTTAGTGGTACTAAGTTTTGAAAGAGGTGACCTTCGTCCTTGGAAGTGTAAGTGGATGTCTGAAAGTTAAGGAAAGTGAGTTAGTGAAGAAGGTGAAAAAGAAAGGAATCATCAAAAGAAGAAAAAACCATAGACTACACTAAAAAAATGATCGAAAAGAAAATGCTTTTAAAAGAAATGGATGAATCAAGGTAGTAAAAGTAGGCATGTATGAAGTTGGAAACAAATGAAGTGGCCCATGGTCTAAATTTTAATTGAATAGTGTGATGTAGATGTACAAGGAGGGTGTCTTCACTTTATTCCCAAATGATACCATGCCTTTTTCCCCAAGCCTACATTACAATCTTGAAAAAGTCCTTCGAGATCACCAATCAACTGTATTCAAAGTGGTGGCGATTGAAAATAAGGGCAAGCATATGGTATGATACTTGTCCGCATTGAGAGATTCTTTTTTAGAGTGAATGTTTGCACTCAAATCCCTTGTTGCATAATAGAAGATTTAGTGTATGTGATTTTCTTTGTGAGGAGGCGTGTAGACTAATTGAGGTGGATAAAATTTTCATCTTCCTAAAATTGATGCCAAGGAGTATAGTTGAGTCACTATCAATGGAGAGTCACTTCTAGAGAGTTAGTGATTGTTGCATTATTATTCTTTAAAGTCTTTTGTGTCTTTGATATTGTGCTTCATGTTGAGGGAAATTGTGAGAATAGATTTACTCATACGTGAGAGCTACTTGTTGGTGTTAATCATGTTTGAAGTCCTTGAGATTATTTGGTCATAGAAATAGGCATAAAATTTGTATAGTCTCACTTAGATGTTGTGTTGCTTGAGGACAAGCAAAGGTTTAAGCTGGGGGGTGTTGATGAGTGGTAATTTACCACTGATATACATCCAAATCTATGCACACTACTATGATTAAAAGGTGTTAATAAGACAAATTTTTTATTTGAAAGAACTAATTCCCATGTTTTGCAGGCATATAGGTGATGAGAAGAAAAGAAGTAAAATGAGCTAAAAAGAGATCAA
Organism: Capsicum pubescens; assembly: GCA_030864215.1. Lineage (NCBI taxonomy): Eukaryota > Viridiplantae > Streptophyta > Magnoliopsida > Solanales > Solanaceae > Capsicum > Capsicum pubescens. The sequence goes on along the minus strand of CM061545.1, from coordinate 135,228,318 downwards.
AAAGGGAAGGATTAGTGCAAAAGCTGGAAAAGCATGAGCATGAACTGACCCTTAGTTACCTTGATCATAGTCTAAGGGTTTCGATCGTGACCATCCTAAATGTCAAGGCACACGATCATGATAGGTTCACCCCGCGATTGCGATCAAGCATCGACGATTGCAATTTAGTGAAAAATAGCCCAGGGAAAGTTTTGTCATTTCCTACAGATCGTTCCCATAGATGGTTCTAATACTCTATAGGACGAAAACCCTTTAACTTTTGGGTGTATCATCAACTAGAATTCAAGTTTGACCTTTGTAACAACCCTACCAAATTGGGAAACATTATTGTGGCTCATTTTTCAAGGATTTTGGTTGTAATTGAAGTCAAATTGAAGAACACTCTTGCTTTCATCTTCAATGAAAGCTTTGAATGTGAATTTAGGTATAATTTTTCCTTTAAACTTCATGAGTATCTAAACATCTATCTTGGGGTTATGTTGGAATAGGGTGCAAATATATGTGGGTTTTAATTTTTTAGTGTAGATTCTTGGTTAATGATGTTTGGTTTCATTAATATTTGTATGTTGAATAAGAATTTGTGGGAGAAAAAACTAAATTTCAAAAATCTCACATTATCCTTGAAAGAGGGGTGTTGGTATGCTTTTGGATCATATATCATCCTTAAAAAAGGGATATGGGTGACAAGGTATTAGTGAACAATAACTAGATGTTAGCTTATTCCCTTACATTGTCTTTCAAATAAGGATGGATTGCGAATTTCCTTTTCCTTGGGCATTTTCATAGAAATAGGGATGCCCAATTAAAGCTTTGGGTGGATTTGGTTTCCACACCCATGAGGTATCCGAAAGGGTCCATGGGTGATATTTTTGGTGTTTGGTTGAAAAACTAGCATAAAAAACCCTAACCTAGCCTTCCAATATAGTCGTCAACTAGAATTTGCATCTGGTTATAATGAACCCATGCATTATTTACCCCTAGTAAAACATAATCCGAAGATTATTCTCATATTGAGATCTTATCTACAATTGTTGTTCTTAAGTAGTATATCAAGTAAACTTTGTTTAAATAATCTTCCAACTCTTAACCCCTAAATATTTATATCCCATATTTGAATTTAGCAAGTGACTTTTATTTCAAACCTACTCGATCACCACTCAAATTGGTTCTTGTGGATTCGACCTTGACTCAAAATTGGGTAATAATATTTGAGAACGATCGTCCTATACAAAAATAATATTATAGGTGAGCATGATCTGTAAGGAAGCTACAAAATAAATTAATGGTAATTCCCCAAAACTGAATAATACTTTGGATTTTCCTTTGTCAAAAATTAAAATTCCTCCACCATTTTCAAAAAGACTCAAGAATAAGGACATGATACCAAGTTTAAGAAATTTCTTGCAGAATTTAGCAGCCTATCAGTGAATATTCCATTGTTAGAGGTTTTACAAGAGATGCCTCGTATGCTAAACTCATAAAGGACTTGGTTACAAAGAAATAAGTCATGGATGTTAAAACTATAAAGGTAACCCACAATTTTAATGCCATAATATCTAGCACATTGGTGGCAAAGAAAGAAGACCCAAGTGCATTCACTATCCCTTGCATTATTTGAGTGCACAAGTTTGGAAAAACATTGTGCGATCTTGGGGAAAGCATTAATTTGATGTCATTCTCTGTGTTTTAAAAGTTAGGTTTGGGTGTCCCCACATCAACCCCAATGAGGTTTATAATGGTCGATCGTTCTATCAAATATCCAATGGTAGTGTTATGTGATGTTCTTATGAAAGTGGACCAGTTAATCTTTCCACCCTACTTTGTTATTCATGATTTTGATATATATCACAAGGCCTCCATCATGTTAGGTAGACCATTCTTGGATACCAAAAGAGCCTTAATGGATGTTGAATATAGTGAAATAAAGTTCTGAGTGAATAATGAAGAGGTCTCTTTCAATGTGTGTAAGTCTATGAAACAACCTAAGGATTTACAAGTTTTTTCAGTAATTAATATGGTTGATGATGTGGTGACTAACACTATAAAGGTGAGACTTATGGACAACCCCTTGGTGGTTACATCACGGAACTTGTGGAGTGAGGTAATTGAAGAGAATGAAGAGATGGTTAATTTGATGATGATACTTCACTCTTACCATAAAAACCCTTGTAAGAACAATAATTTTCCAACTGTTGTTGTGGATGATCTATCGCCTCAGTAAAATGAAGCCTCAAAGTCTATGGTGAAAAAGTCCATTCATACTATTGGGTGACCCATTGCAGACATAAAAGGCATTGTTCCAAAAGTTGTTAAAATAAATCCAAAAAAAACAGGTGACATAATGTTAAGACATTGAACCGGGAAGTTCATAGTGGTCATAATGTGCTCATCTTCAACTATGGGTTATAACTAAGTGGTCGGTCCCATTCATAGTCTTTAATGTTTATTCAAATGGAAAAATTAAATTGTTAGACCATGAGAAAAATAAGTTCATGTGAATGGACAAGGATCAAGGCATTACCACGTGGGTGGACTCAAGGCAACTACGGTTGAGTTATTTTGATTCAAAGATCCAAATTGATGATTAATTGATGTCGTGCAATGACAATAACTAAGGTACTTCTTTGGATAAAATCCAAGGTTTATTTTTGTTGTTTTGTAGTGTTTTGGATTCTAATTTTAACTTATTTTTGGTGTTTGCAGGTGATAACATAAGTTGGGATGGGTGAAGGAAGGTTTGGGGGCTCAAAACTATGTCGTGAGCCAATATTGATTTGAAAATTTGCTCTAAATATAGTTGTTCCAGCCTGGACCTGTGTTGGACATGCTTGAGCAGTCCAGGCGCAGGTCAGGAGTATCTAGAATACAGTTGGCACCATCTTTCACTGCCTGGAAATTCTAGGTAGTCCAAGTGCAGACTAGGCGCATATGGAATATAGATGGCAACAACAACACTGACTGGACCTGCGCTGGACATGCTTAAGAGAGAAAAAAAATCACTGGTCAAATCTATTTTGACCTGCACTGGACATACTTGAGCAGTCCTGGCGTAGGTCCAGCGTGTCTTGCATGCATTTCTCATACATTCAACCATATTTCAAATCTCTCAATTTCTTATCTCAAGAATGCAACACCGGATAATTACATTGGATTTTTATTTCATCTTTTTCCTCTCTAACTAAGATTTCAAGATATGTTCTTTTGTAACTTTCTCATTGAATCCCCTCTATATTGAAAATGGTGTTTTATATCCCATGGTACTTTTGCTTTGAATTTGATTTAGTTGAGCTTATTTTGGTAAATTGTCATTTTTGGAGTGAATAGTTTTAAATGTGTACCTTGTTTTACATGCTAAATTAGAAAAATTCAAGCTTCTTTAAACTAGTGCACCATATGTTCGATGAAATACCCACTTGAAGTTTGGTTGCTAAATTGAGTGGGGGTTGATCTAATTGGGTTATTATGATTACCAATGGTGTGTTTGGTGATGAATAAGTGAATTACTATTTCTCATATGTGATTTTAGTCTATTTTTGTAAGATCTTATTTTTCACACACACCATATGTTTGTTAAAACGTCAATTAGAGAGGGTTGTCTTAGATGTTACTAATGGATAATGTATTCGTTCTTTTGGCTTAAATATGATTGCAATTACTCCTTAATAATAGAAAATCGATGACTTTTAGGTGAAGTTGTTGATAAATGATGCTTCCATGGTTTTGTCGATAAATATGTTGATTATAGCATTCACGGGTAAAGTCTGAATAACGCAAGAGACATGAATTCTTGCCTTGCCCTATGATAGATCGGGTGACACCATTCTTAGGGATATTGGGTCATTCTTGTTTCCATTGGTGGTTATGGATGTGGTATGAGCTCGAATGGTGAAATGTGTAGAATGTATGATAATATAGAGTCCAAATAATTGATTGTTGTGATGAAATAATCCTATGAGTTGTAATGATGAAGTTACCTTGCATCCACCTTCATTTTTCTTTAGCTTTAATTTTCTTTCTTAATATATGAAAATTATAAAAACATGTTTTATCCTTTTTCTTTTGCATTGGATTTGGTCATTTTTTCATAGGTATGTCTCCAAGGATGAATTTTCCATGGGATGATAAAAAGGGCACGACTTCGGATAAAGACAAGGTACATGATACAACAAAAAGGGAAAAAAACAATCTCTAAAGTACTCCAACCAGGCCTAAAAGTTCAAACCAAGATAAGTTGTCTTTTGTAGCGAACCCTCTTAGAGGATCCCAGTCTAATGAGGATGCTACTGAGACAGTACAACCACCCAATGACATGGGTCCGAGATCCTAGTGAGACACATGGAGTCTTTGCCTTCCCTACTCTTTTTCTATTTTTACACTAGGGACAATGCAATGATTTTCAGATAGGGTGGAGCATTTTTATTACTCATTTGATGGTTTGTACCTATTTTTTCATTTGATGGCATTAGTTTGATTCATTGTATAAACATACTCATACTCTATTTTTACATTTTACATTTGTATTGTTTATTTACTTTAGCCCTTATGGGGCTTGCATTTTGATGCTTATTTATTTTTACCATGCGGGGCTAGTTTCTCATTATCGACCTAGATTTGGATTGGCCCTTATTGGGTATATTGATGATAATGTCGAATGGTACCCTTTTTCAGGCTTGTGTCATGCAACTAATATTAATGTATAACACCCTAGGTTTTTTACCCTTAGAAAATTTTCATGATTTTGGGTTTCTGGACAAGTTACGACAAGGGGAACAAGTCGTACACTGGGGTACAAGTGGTATGGGTTGGTCATATGCTGACCAGTATTGGATGGTAGGTTGAATAGAGTTCCTGGAATGGATATGACTTGAGTGGTATGAGTCTTATGGGTGGATATGGTGTATTGGGTTTGGTACTTTCCTTCACTTTATCTTAGACTTGGTAACTTATCTTAGATCTGAGTAGAGTGGCTCACCATAAGTCATAAGCCAGGGTACGAGTTATACCAAGGACTCGTATAATGGATAGTGTTCAAACCACTTGTGATTCTATTCCGCTAGGGGTACGGATCAAGGGTACTAGTCATATACATGGGTACGACTTGGTTTGGGCAAGTCGAGTCATACCTTGGCTACTGTTGGGTCAAATGGGGAAGTCTTGGGTACGAGTGGTTGGTACCATTCGTATAGGGGGGTATGATTCATATGGGGTAGTCATACCCTATGAAAGGATTTTATGCAAGTTAAGTGAGGGCAAACTGGTATTTCTCCACTTAACCTAATAAGGCCCCACAACTTTTAACTCACTTGGGAGGTTATTGGCCCTATTATTATATTCATTAACACTTAGAAAAACACTCTCTAATCCTCTCTAAAGTCCTTGGGAAAAGAAAGCTAGGGTTTCATCTTAAGAATTAATTTGGGGCTTATGTTGGTGATTTTTCTCTGTTATCTTCACAATTAAGGCATGTACTCTTCCCTCATTGTGAGTTCAAACTAAAGGTATGGTTTTATACAATATTTTTATGGCATGATTTATTATATGGTTTTGGGATTTTCAAATTTGTGTTGGGGTTTTGATTATAAATACTTGGTTATGGTTTTCCCATGTTTTAATTAGGTTATTACATGCTTTAATGGTGGTTTTAGACAATTGGTTGCATGGGGGTTGTTACTTGGAAATTGTTTTTGTTTAGGAAATACTTTGCCCACAACACGTTTGATAAACTGCCTATGATAATGCTTTAACTATATTATTGGATTTTTAATAGAACTATTGCATAGTTTAAACTTGGTAATGAAACTCTAAATGGTTTAAATGGTTTGGAATGGTTAAATAGAATGGTTTGGTGGTCATGGTTATAGTTAATTGAACTCTTTGTGGGGTACAATGGAATCCCCCAAGTAAACATGTTGATGGAACAACTTATGGGGTACATGGGACTCCTCCAAGCAAACATAATGGAACACTTATAGGGTACATGGGATTCACCCAAGTTAACTTGGTAAATGGGTACACGGGAATCCCTTTTGGCTAAGGATAATACTTGCAAGTAATAGTCGGTATTACGATACCACTATTTATATCCTTGGTTAATAATAAATTGAATAATGGATTGGTTGGTTGGAAATGGTTTTAATTAGGCAGTAATTGTGGGGTGTTATAGCTAAAAGTGAAGGTGGGAGTTCAATGAACGAACACTGGAAACTCATGTTTGCCGACATGAGGGGTTGGTCATGGAGACCATTTATGATACGATAAGGTACACAAGAATCCTTTAAGTACACTGTACATATGTATCAGGGAGAGCGAAGGGAACTTAGGAATCCCCTACTCTTATGGTATCTCCGGTTTGTATAGCTACACGCATCGGAGCTTGTTCAGGGGGTACACAGGACCCATATAGCCGAGGGTGGTTTTAGGACGGTTAAGCTACACATACCCAGGTTAATGGTTTCAAATACATGCTAAACCTTATTCTCTTTCCCGATATGGTTATATATATCTAGAGAGAGAGAGAGAATACATATACAGCTCCTGAATTATTTCACTTTTCCTGTATAGGCACCTCAATTAAGGTAGGTACCTATTGAACCCTTTACTCATTCACAAATTATTTCAATTGAGCCCAATTTGTTGATGTGGCAAAAAATGTAAAATGTGTGTAATACACATGCTGATGATGTTGCAAAGTGACAAATTAAATAATGACATGTGGCATTTTAAATTAAAATAATTATAAAAATAATTTTCTAATTTAAAAAAAATCATTAATATCCCCCCTCCCCCCTGCAGTTGCCTACCTGATCGTCCTCCATCTCCCCCCTCCCTTTCCTTCCAAATAATGTTTTCTCCATTGTTGAACACACATAAGCAAAAAAAATGAATCTTCTTCTTCTTCAATTATCTCCTAAGAAATTTTCCTTTTTTTCCACCATTGAAGCACCTCCCCTGCAGCTGCCGACCCGATCCTCCCCCCGTCCCCCTCTTCTTCCCTTCCAAACACCCCTTTCTCCATTGTTGAGCACACAAAAGTAAAAAAAATTGAATCTTCATCTTCTTCACTTATCTCCTAAAAAAATTCCTTTTTTTCCACCATTGAAGCACCCCCTGCAGCTTTCTACCCGATCCTCCTACCCCCTCCCCTCTTCTTCCCTTCTGAACACCCATTTCTCTATTGTTAAGCACATAAAAGTAAAAAAAAATTGAATCTTTTTCTTCTTCACTTATCTCCTAAAAAAATTTTCTTTTTTTTCCACCATTGAAGCACCCCCCCCTGCACCTGCCTTGTGAGTGACAATGGTGGCCTAATTGAGGTGCAATTCTATGTGTAATTTTGTGTGTGGCGTCTGTGTATGTATTTTTTGTATGTAAAAAAAAGAAAAATTATGAGTTATGGAGAAGAAGATGATGACATTTTTTTTCTTTTTATTTCTTTAATATATCTTTTTATTGGTTGGATTTTATGTTTAATTTTTTTATTAATTATGGTCCTCACTCTCCTAATGGAGATTGTATTACACATGCCACGCCATGTCAGTTCCATGTCAATGATTGGGCTTAATTGAAATATTTTGTGAAGGAGTAAAGGGTTTAATACGTACATGGCCTAATTGAGGTGCCTATACAGAAAAATACAAATAGTTAAGGGGCCTCTATATGTATTTACCCATATATATATATATTTATATATATATATATGTATGGTTTGTATGCATATGGTTGGTTTACTTGGTTTTACTGAATGACATTATTTTATCTTTATTCTGAGTTCATGTTAGCATTAACCTGCTGACCTGTCTTTAGGTGGTTGTATCCTTATACGATGTAGGAACCGATCATTCTACTCCTCTTGTATAGTGATCGGATTTTGAGATTAGCTTTTGTATTGAAGTGGTGAGCTTCCTTCTTTTTAAAAGGCTTCATTTCATGTTATGGACATTTTCATATACTTTGGTTATTTTATGGATATTGGTTTTGGCAATGGTTAGGGGCATGTCCCAACCGAATATTAGTTTACTTTTGGTTAGAGGCTTTTGTGGAACTACTATGGGTTCGTATGGGCGGAATCGGTATTAGTGTTAGCATTAGTATTGGTATTAGGGCTTAAACTGGTTGACTATATTGTTGGTTAATCCATCCTCTTTCATGCTAAAATATATATAGTTTTGGATTATGGTTTGGTTTGGTATTGGTTATTAGTTGGTATCAGACGGTTGAGCTCGTTTAGGTAGTCACGATAATAGACATATCCCAGAGTCTAGGGTTTTACAATAATGTTATCCTGTTTCATGTTCAAAATTCATCTGACTCAGGATATTCGTAGGTTAGTTGGGTTGGGTAACAGGGGTGGTCTCTAGTCTCGGTTGAACTTTGGATGCCTATTACGATGAGGACCTAGTTCAGGTCCTGTCAAGTTGGTATCAAAGCCTTAAGTTCATGGTCAATTGGGAGTCCACAAAGCCGTGTCTAGTAGAGTCTATTTTTGGGGTATATAGCGCGCCACACTCATAAGAGAAAGGCTACAATGCATTTAGGAATATTTCACTTACATGGTATTCTATTTTTAAGCTTGGAGTCAAAGTCCTGGAATCTTCCATAATCCTTATTTGTTCTCTTTTTAGATCATGCCTTGACGATCTGGAACATAAAAAACCCTTAAATTTTATCTGGGCACAATACGGAAGGGACACAGGGGATCCATACTCGATCTAGGAGTCCAGTCCCTGAAATTTCTTGAGTTCTACCAATTGCTACTAGCCCTCTTTAGGGTGAGGTGGCAAATGCAGAATTTCATTAATTGATTCATACTATTGCTCAGTTGGTTGTTACTTAGGCTGAGCGGGATACAACTGGTGTTTCATATGCTGAGGCCACATGGGTTGGCTAGTTTATAAAAATAAATCCTCCTACTTTTACTGGAGTAGAGGTTGAGGAGGATCTTCAAGGTTTCTTGGATGAAATAGAGAAAATCTTTAGGTTGATGCAGGCCACGAATGAGAAAAAGGTGAATTTTGTAACTTATCAGCTCAAGGATGTTGCGTACTAGTGGTACGATAAGTAGTATAGGGATAGAGGTGATGTTGAGGAGTTGTTCTTATGGGAGACTTTCTCAAATGCTTTTCTAGATCATATATTTCCTCAGGATGTAAGGGAAGCGGAGATGGAGGAATCTGTGATTATTAACCAAGGGAAATGACTGTCAAGGAATGTGCCTTGAAATTTCATTTTTTTAAGGTATGGTATGGACTTGGTGTCTGATATGGGGGCGATGATGAGAAATTTTACCTCTGGTCTATCTCAAGATTTGATCCTTGAAAGCAAGACTAAATTGTTAATCAAGGATATGGATAATTATAGGTGGATTATCCATATGCAATAAGTAGAGAAAAAAAGAGAAAATAGAAGGAGTTCGAGGAAAGGCAGGGTAAGAGGAGCATGTTCTCTAAGTAGGGTAGTGCTCAGTAGTAGGGTGGTCAGGATGGAGGTAAATGGCAAAAGAAAAAGTGGAGAAGTTATGGTTCCTCCTCTACAGGTAGTGCTTTTTACTCGAAGCAATCAAATGATAAACGTCAGCAGGATGGCAATAATTTCTGGGAACAGGGTGTCTAATCTCAAGCAAATGGGGTTCAGGCAGCTTCTCCATGCCCTCCTTATCAGTTTTGTGGTCATTTTTATAAAGTATTTTTTTATGAAGGGAGGGATAGATATTTTAAATATGGCTAGTCAGGCCATATGCTCAGGAATTGTCCGATTGGTAAGGGTGCTTCGGGAGCGGTCAAAGCTCCATTTGCTTTATCTTTTGCTTCTGCACCTAGTGGTCCTGCTTTTGCGTCTGTTCCTACTTTTAGTAACAACATTATTCAAAATAGGTTATATGCTCTTTCATCTCGGTAGGAGTATGAGGCATCGCTTGATGTCATTACTAGTACGTTACAACTCTTTTCTCTTGACGTGTATTGTCTGCTTGATCTGGGGTCCACTCCTTTTTATGTGACCCTATTTTTGGCTGTGTATTTTGGTTTTGGTCCTAAGTTTATTTTGGATCCTTTTTTTGTTTCTTCCTCGATAGGTGACTCGATTATTGCTAAAAGACTCTATAGGGGGTGTGGTATTTATTGGTAATATGGTGGATTTTGATTTTATTCTGGGTATGGATTGGTTACACTCTTGTTATGGTTCCCTGGTGAATACATTATGGAGTGGGATGGTGGTTTCCTAGCTCCTAGGAGAAAGTTTATTTCTTATATTAGAGCTTAGAGATTAATCTCTAAAGGGTATCTTAATCACTTGGTCCGGGATAAAGATTCTAACTCAGAAGGTCATTTATGTCATTTGGTTCCGATGGTAAGTGAGTTTCCTGAGGTCTTTTCGGATGATCTTCCTAGTGTTCCTCCGGATAAGCAGGTTGAGCTTTGTATTGATTTGGTTTTGGATACTTGCCCAATATCTATTCCTCCTTATAGAATGGCTCTAACTGAGTTGAGGGAACTCAAGGAGCAGCTTAAGGATCTTCTGAATTAGAGGTTTATTCATTCTAGTGTATCCCCGTAGGGTGCATCGATGTTGTTCGTGCATAAGAAGGATGGTTCCCTTCGGATGTGCGTTGACTATCGGTAGTTGAATAAGGTAACGGTTAAGAACAAGTATTCTTTTCTAAGGATAGATGACTTGTTTGATCAGTTGCAAGGTGCCAAGTTTTTTCTAAGATAAACCTTCGGTCTGGGTATCATCGGCTTAATATAAGGGAGGTGGATATCCCTAAGATGGCTTTTCGTACTCGGTATGGGCACTTTGAATTCTTGGTGATGTCATTTGGTTTGACTAATGCCCCAATGGCATTTATGGACTTAATGAACAGGGTTTTTAAATTTTTCTAACTTTTTCTCATTGTTTTTATTGATGACATCTTGGTGTATTCTAAAAGTGAGTTGGATCATGACAATCACCTTTGTATGGTGTTGAAGACCTTAAAGAAACAGTAGTTGTATGCTAAGTTATCCAAGTATGAGTTTTGGTTGAATGTTATGACATTCTTGGGTCATATTATTTCAAGTGAGGGGATCTTGATGGATCCGCAAAAGGTGGTTATGGTTAAGAAGTGGACTTGACCCACAACTCCAACCGACATTCAGAGCTTCTTGGATTTGTCTAGGTATTATAGGCGGTTTGTGGAAAGTTTTTTTATGCTAGCTGCCTCATTGACAAAGTTGACTCAAAAGAAGGTAAGGTTTTCTTGGTCAGATATATGTGAAGTAATTTTTGAGAAGCTAACGAATAAGATAACTTCGGCTTAGGTTTTGACATTGCCTGATAGCAATGAGGGGTTTGTGGATTATTGTGATGCATCTCTGGTTGGACTTAGTTGTATTTTGATGTAGCATGGGAAAGTAATTGCCTATACTTCTAGGCAGTTAAATATTCATGAGAGAAACTATCCTACTCATGATTTGGAGCTATTGGTGGTGGTTTTTGCTTTGAAAATTTGGTGACATTATTTATATTGAGTGCACGTGGACATCTTTTCTGATCATAAGAGTCTACAATATGTATTCACACAAAAAGAGCTAAATCTCAGGCAGAGAAGATAGTTAGAACTTCTCAAGGACTATGATATGAGTCTTCACTACCACCCAGCCAAAGCTAACGTGGTTGTTGATGCTCTTAGCAGGTTTTTCATGGGGAACTTAGCGCATGTGGAGAAAGGAAAGAAAGAATTGGTGAAGGATATTCACCGTTTGGCCAATCTTAGATTTCGTCTCTTGGACGCCATGGATGGTGGGGTGATGGTTCATGAAGTGGTTCGGTCATCTCTTAGTGCAGAGATCAAGAGAAGCAAGTGTTGGATCCTTTCTTAATGAAAATTAAGAGTGATGTTGGTAGGCAAAAGTTAATGGTATTTGAGATCGGTGGTAATGGTACTTTACGATACCAAAAAAGGTTGTGTGTTCCTGATGTTGATGGTTTGCGATAAAGGATTTTGGCTGAGGTGCATGAATCACGCTATGTTGTTCATCCCATTTCGGCAAATATGTATCATGATCTCAAGGAGATTTATTGGTGAAATAGTATGTAAATAGATGTGGTTGATTTTGTAGCCAAGTGTGTAGTATGCCAACAAGTTAAAGTTTAGCACATGAGGCCTGGTGAGTTGTATCAAGAAATTGATTTTCCCGAATAGAAATGGGAGGTAATAAATATGGATTTTATTATCGATCTTCCTCGGTCTCAGAGCTAATTTGATTTGATTTGGGTCATCGTGGATAGGATGACAAAGTCTTCTCACTCTTTTCCAATGAGGACTACCTTTTTCAGTGGAGGATTATGCGAAGTTGTATTTTTAAAGAATTGTGAAGCTGCATAGGGTACTTGTTTTGATTATCTCTAATTATGGTACACAATTTTCATCTCATTTTTGGCGGTTATTTCAGAAAGTATTGGGGACTAAGGTTAATCTGAGTACTGCTTTTCATCCTCAGATGGATGGGCAAGTAGAGAGGATAATTCAGACACTAGAGGATATGCTACGGGAGTGTGTAATTGATTATGGTTGCAATTGGTATGAGCATATACCTTTGGTATAGTTTGCTTACAATAATAGCTATCATTCTAGTGTTGGTATGGCCCCTTTTGAGGCATTGTATGGTAGGAGGTGTAGATCTCCTATTGGTTGGTTTGATCTTGGTGAGGCGGATATGTTCGGTCCGGAGTTGATTTATCAAGCCATGAAAAAAGTGAAGGTGATTTGGGATAGGCTTAAGGCTACCAAAAGTCGCCAAAAATCCTATACAGATGTAAGGCACATAGGCTTGGAGTTTCAGGTTGGAGATAAGGTGTTCCTAAAGGTATCTCCCATGAAGATAGTAATGCAATTTGGTAAAACGATGAATCTCGGTCCCAGATTTATTGGTCCTTATGCAGTTTTACGGAGGGTTGGTAATGTTGCTTATGAATTGGAGTTTCCTTCTAATTTGAGCTCCATTCATCTGGTATTTCATGTTTCCATATTGAGAAAGTGTGTTGATGATCCTTCTTTGGTTGTTCTTTTGGAAGGATTGGGTATCTCGAATTGTCTGTCTTATGAAGAGGTCCCAGTTGAGATATTGGATAGGCTGGTTCTTCATTTACGGACCAAGGATATGGCCTCGTTTAAGGGTCTATGAAGGAACCACAAGGTGGAAGAGGCTACATGGGAAGCAGAAGAGGACATGAAGTCCAAATATCCGCATCTGTTTTCTGCTCCTGAGATTCGTGCAGAAGGTATGTGTTCTTGAACATACTTTTGTTTTCAAGCTTTGTTAAAGGAAAGATTAATATCTTTGCATTTTTATTTTCTTACTTAGTTAAAGGTTGGATTGATATTTGATAATGAAAATGAATCGTGCTTGTAGTTACCCTACCTTGTCCATCATTCGAGGATGAATATTCGTAGTAGGGGAGACTATAACACCCAGAGTTTTTGACCCTTAGAAAATTTCCTAGATTTCTAATTTCTAGACAAGTTACGACTAGGGGGAACAAGTCGTACACTGGGGTAAGAGTTGTATGGGTTGGTCGTATGCTGACCAGTGTTGGATGGTAGGTTGAATCTGGCTCCTATAATGGATGCGACTTGAGTGGTACGAGTCGTATTTATAGATACGGTTTGTTGGGTTTGGTTTTTTCCTTTACTTAATCTTACACTTGGTAACTTAACTTGGATCTGAGTACGAGTGTCTCACCATGCGCACTAAGCCAGGGTATGAGTCATACTATAGACTCGTATGGTGGACAGCGTTCAAACCTCTTGTAATTATATTCTTCCAAGGGTACGGGTCAAGGTTACTAGTCGTATACATAGGTACGACTTAGTTTGGGTGAGTCGAATCATACCTTGGATAGTGTTGGGTCCAACAGGGAGGCCTCGGGTACGAGTAGTGGGTACCACTCATACAGAGGGTACGATTCATATGGGGTAGTAGTACCCTATGACATGATTTTTATGCAGTTTAAGTGAGGGAAATCTAGACATTCCCTCACTTAACCTAATAAGGTCCCACGACTTTTAACTCATTTGTGAGATTATTTTCCCTATTATACTATTCATTAACACTTAGAAAAACACTCTTTAATCCTCTCTAAAATTCTTGGGCAAAGAAAGCTAGGTTTTTATCTTAAGAATTAATTTGAGGCTTGTGCTGGTGATTTCCCTCTATTATCTTTTGTATTAAGGCATTTACTTTTCCCTCATTGTTAGTCCAACTAAAGGCATGGTTTTATACAATATTTTTATGGCATGATTTTTTGTATGGTTTTGGGGTTTTCAAATATGTGTTGGGGTTTTGGTTATAAATGCTTGGTTATGATTTTCCCATGTTTTAGTTATGTTATTACATGTTTTAATGGTGGTTTTGGATAATTGGTTGCATGGGAATGGTTACTTCGAATTTCGTTTTGGTTTTGGAAATACTATGCCCCCAACATGTTTGATAAAATTCCTATGCTAATGCTTTTACTATATTATTGGATTTTTAATGGAACGATTGCATGGTTTGAACTTGGTAATGAAACTCTAAATGGTTTAAATGGTTTAGAATGGTTTGATGGTCATGGTTATGGTTAATTAACTCTTTGTAGGGTACAATGGAATCCTGCTAGTAAACATGTTAATGGAATAACTTGTGGGGTACATGAGACTCCCCCAAGCAAACATAATGGAACACTTGTAGGGTACATGGGATTCCCCCAAGTTAACTTGGTAAATGGGTACACAGGAATCCCTTTACTTTAAAAGGTTTGGCTAAGGACAACACTTGCAAGTTGCAGTCAGTATGACGATACAACTATTAATAGCCTTGGTTAATAATAAAAGAAATAATGAATAGGTTCATTAGGAATGGTTTTAATTGGGCAACAATGGCGGGGTATGATAGCTAACCCTGAAAATGGGAGTTCAATGAACGAATACTGGAAACTCGTGTTTTCTGACATGAGGGTTGGTCATGGCGACCATTTACGATACAATGAGGTACACGCAAATCCTCTAAGTACACTATATATATGTATCATGGAGAGTGAAGGGTACTTGGGAATCCCCTACTCTTATGGTATCTCCAGTTCATGCGACTACACGCATTGAGGCCCATTCAGGGGGTTACAGTGGACCCATATAGCCCATGGGTAGTTTTAGTATGGCTAAGCTACACATACCCAGGTTTGTGGTTTCAAATACATGCTAAACCTGGTTCCCTTTCCCGACATGGTTATATATATATGTATGGTTTGTATGTATATGGTTGGCTTACTTGGTTTTACTGGATGGCATTATTTTAACCTTATCCTAAGTTCATGCTAGCGTTCACCCGTTAACCCGTCTTTAGGCGATTGTATCCCGACCGATGCAGGAACTGGCCGCTCTACTTCTCCTGCATAGTGATTGGATTTTGGGATCAACTTTTGGACTAAAGTGGTGAGCTTCCATCTTTCCTGAAGGCTCCATTTTTTGCTATGGACATTTTCATATACTTTGGTTGTTTATGGATATTGGTTTTTGCTATGGTTGGGGGCATGTCCCAATCAGATATTTTTTTTATTTTGGTTAAAGGATTTTGTGGAACTACTATGGGTTGGTATGGGTGGGATCGATATTGGTGTTAGCCTTAGTAGTGGTATTGGTATTGGGGATGACACCGGTTGACTGTATTATTGGTTATTCCATCCTCTTTCATTTTGGGATTATATATAATTATTATGGAACTCATATGGTTATGCTTTTGGATTATGGCTTGGTTTGGTATTAGTTATTAGTTGGTATTAGACGGTTACGCTTATTTGGGTGGTCACGGTCATAGAACTAAACTAGAGTCTTGGGTTCTACTATAACGTTGTCTTGCTATATGTTCGGAATTCACCCGACTCAGGATATGCGTAGGTTAGTTGGGTTGGGTAACGAGGGTGGCCTTCAGTCCTGATTGGACTTAGAATTCCCATTACGACGAGGCCCTGGTTCGGGTAGTGTCCTAATGTGATATCTGATTTGTGGGCATTGCTATTATCGCCTTTCATATATATATATATATATGTGTGTGTGTGTGTGTGTGTGTGTGTTCAATAAACTCCAAGGGTTTTCTTTTAAACCCAATTCTTTCCTAAGGAACAAAATTTTGTTTTCTCTTTCTTTTGATCTTTTATTTTTATTTTAGTTTAGTTTCTTGGTCGAACCGAGTGATAGTTCACCCATGACGGATGAGAAGAAGACATACTTAGGTGAAGTATCTTGTCTTTTTAGTTGATTCAGAATAGGTAAAACTTTGAAAAGTCTTTCAAAATGTCGTTCGAAAGAATGAAATGATGTTAAAAAACATAGTTTTCTTTTTAGAAAAAAGGGCAAGGATGTTTATGAGTTTTTTTTTAGTAAGACCACTAAATTCAAATTTTTGTCTCTCTCTTTACAGGGATGAATCTTTGACTCGGAGTAATTTACTAAGCTCAAATTGGTTGGAAGACTATCCTTTTACTCTATGAGTATGATGCCTTGTGTGGTGAGATTTTTGAATAATTCTTGTACATACGTGTGTCTAGAACTTTCCCCGAGTGTATTCAAAGCAAAATTCTAGGCAAGTTTGGTTTGGAGGATGACCCGAGTCCATTTTTGACCCGCCACATAGCCAAATTCCCACCTTAACATTATTCCCTAGTTAACCTCTTTGAGCCTTTTGCCTATTTTCTTTCTTCTTGTAATGATAACCATGCTAAAACACCTAAACCCTTTTGAAAATCTTCCTCCGGGAACTTAACCTCATTTGATGCATCGCATGATTATTAATAATGAAATATAGGCAAAAACCTAAGTTTGGGGGGTTGTATGTTTTGGAGAATAATGTAAGGGTGGTTCAAACTCCAAATTTGGGGAAATATGTAATATGCTAAGATGATCCAAGAAAGGTGTATGTAAGGTTGTCAAATCATGTGTTTATGATACAAGAGATATGTTTGATGATAAATTTGAATAGCCTAGCCCATAGAACTTACAGAAAAATTAGACAAATGAGGGACTAAGAAAAGCTTAAAGTTAGAAAATGTCTTTAAAAAGTCAAAAAAATAAAGAAAGAAAATAATGGGTTGGATCTGTTTGGTAAATGCTAAGATAAAGGTAGAGGGAAGCGAAGGAATTAATTTGAAGGTGAATAAGGTTAGTAATTTAAAAATTTAGCGAAGAAAGGGATGAGTGATTGCATTGAAGGAGGTTTTTAGTTAGTTGATCCATATATTCCTTCCCACGTGTTAAAACTTCATCTAGACCCGAAAGACCTTGATGATTCCAAACTAGGTAAGTCTACATTTGTGGCGAAAAACACAAAGGGAAAGTCTATGGTACTACTCATTATACTTGAATTTCTTTGCGAGAGTGAGTGTGAATTCCTTCATTAGATGAGATCCTTTAAGAATTGAAATGTCTTGTGCATGTGTGGAGCTAACTTTTACATGTGAGCTTCATTGATACTTTGGGGTAGAGGGTGAAGTATTACTCCCGGTTTGGGTAAATGGGTGAGATAAGTTGCATTGTGAAGATTGAGATGATCTTTGAAAATTCTGTGTTACCTCTTGAGATGCTTTGTTGATTTGAAAAGTTAATTTTATACAAACTTTCATCCTTAGTCCATAGATATGTGCTTATTAAAAAAATTCAGTTTACTTGTTGCCATGATATGTTTGAGAAGTATTTGTAAAGCTTTGTTAGCCTAGATCTTTAGTATAGCTTTCTTTGAGTGGTTTTGAGTCGTAAATACCATATCTCATTAGATTATTCTTGGTTTCTTGAGGACAAGCAACAGTTAAATTTTGGAGTTTGATAAGTCATCAATTTGATGACTTGCTAGAACCTTTTAAGCTTAAATTATCATGTTATTCCATTAATTTGGTATTAGTCTCATATATAATGCTCATTTGTGCAGGTAAAGGTTGAAAATAAAGATGAGCAAGTAATTCAAGTCCATGAGAGGTCAAATATGAAAAAAGATCCCTAAAGTTCACATGAATGTGTCGGGAGACAACCCACGCATGCAGATAGACAAAATGGCCAAAATAATATCTCCCGCACCCATGGTGCGGCCTGCCTGCTATCCATGTACTCCGGATCTTCTCTCCATCTGCTTTGCATCTGCTCAAGCAGATCAAGAGTGTGGTGGCATTTTTGCAAGACAAATGTGAATTTGGGGCTAAATTATGGGTTTTCAACTTATTTCCACATTGTTGAACATTTTTGTACTACTCTTGATTGAAGAACACACTAGAGTAACTCTCGAGTGAAGAATTAGGGATTTTTATTGAAGATTTATGGACATTAAAGTTTGGATTTTGCATTCTCTTTATTTTTTATAGATCAATTTGATGGAAATTTTGGTATATCTCTACTTTTTCTCTCTATGAGTAGCTAGTTCTTCTTCTTGGGGTTATGCTTGAATAGATTGTGATTAGTGCACGGGTTTTGATTATTTATCCTCTTAATTAGCTATTTTATATGGTTTTGGTATTCATTCTATGTTTTAAGTAAGAATTGGGGGTTGCAAATCTCAATTACCTTAGAACCCATATCATCCATCACAGAAGGGATATGAATGGGGAATGGGTGTGAACAATAACTTGAATTAATTCATTAAATAGCATGTCTTAGATATAAGGGTCTTAATTTAGGCCTTGGATTGGTAAAATTATTACACTTATGAGGTGTTCGAAAGAACCCATTTGTGATATTGGTGTTTTATTGAAAAATTGATAGATTAACCTCTAGATCTAGTCTACTCATGACGTTTATCTAAATTTGAACAAATAATCAAATACTCATGCATAAACCCACACCTAGAAAGTCATAACCCCAAGTCCCATCAACATTTGTTTATCTATAATTATTTCTAGCTTTGAAATATTATTCTTAAAATAACAAAATCATTAAATTTGAAATCATTCAAACAAACCCCCCATTTTTACTTTCATGTTTGTTTATCACACATTATGGGTCAACTCCTTGTTGACTTCTAACACTCTCGAGTATTGAAATTCTTATCCTCACTCCTTATGGATTCGACCCCAACCTTGGTTGGGTTACCATACTGATGATGAACGTTTAAACTTCAAGGGTGTAGTTTGAGCGCCATCAATGGGACTAAAAAGGAGAAAAAATAAAATATAATAAAACAAAATAAATAAACCTCATCCAAATAATGCAAAATAACTAAATAACATCACATGAGATTGCACAACAATTGAACACATGCTCTAATGAATATAATAAAGAGTGATGGTTGTGACTTGTGGGTGTTCATAGGACAAGTAATGTTTGAGAATAAGTAGTCCTTCTCAAAACATACGTTTGTTCTAAATAATTGGTTGTTACCCTCGTTTCTCTTTCTTATATTCATTTGATCGAGTGTCTAATTGTTGTATACTCTAATATGATGATATTTAGTTGTTTTACTTTCTTGATGATATTTACTTATCAATAGAATCACATGATTGATGCTAGACCTATAGAAATATCTTGCATATATTACATCTTGGGTCTGAAATAGACACAATGGTTTATTTTATACCTACATATTATAGATAAATATATAAATCTATAGAAGACTATAAAAATGGTCATGTATCAATAATTGTGTCTAGTAACAAGTAAGATGGAACTAAAAAGAAGAGAAATAAAATAAATAAATATTATTCAAGCAATGCAAAATAATTAAATATGATCATATGAGAGTATACAACAATTGAACACTCGATCAAATGGGTATAAGGAAGAGCAATGGTAGTAATAATCAATTACTCATAACAAACGTATTCTTTGAGAAGGAATACTTATTCTCAAACATTACTTGTCCCATAAACACTCACAAGTCACAAGTCATAAGCATCACTCTTTCTTATACTCATTAGATCACATGTTCAATTTTTCGAATATATCATGTGATGATATTTAGTTGTTTTGCATTATTTGGATGATGTTTATTTATTTTATTTTATTCTATTTTATTTCTTCTCTTTTAAGTTCCATCTTAATGTTTTAGGACTATAGCAAGCCTTAAAATCACTTAATCATGTTAGAAAGTGATATGGTGTCATAGTTGATGTATCTAAATTGCTTTACAATGTTTGGATGGTGTTAATTGGTCTATTTTAATTTTATTTAATTTAATATTTTTAATCATAATTTTAAGTTGTCCATATATTCAATCAGTTTATTATAGACCTTTGTGATGGTCAATAATGGACAAATCAATATATTGATAATCTATTTTACATATTTCAAAATCAACAATGAAATCAGTATACAATAAAAGATTTCCATAGTTTAGTATTTCTTGAATATTTTCTTAGTTTTTCAATTTTAGGAAGCCCCAACTGCAACTTGTTTAAAATTGCATCCCTTTTAGGTCATACAATGAGAGGGTCTATAATAAACTTCTGTGATTGATTATAAATGACATAAACATTCTTTGGACCACCTTTTATGTAAATGATAAATCATTTGTATGGTCTATGATCATTTTTCAACGGTCTGATCATTCCCCAATGGTCAGAAAGTAGAAGTCTCCAACGGTCACATTTTTGCTAGCCCTACAATAAAAGTGAATTAAACCTCTTTGGACTCCTTCATGTTTCTTTATTTGTCCCTTTCTCATTTTTTTCAACAAAAATAATATCTATGTCATCTCAAATATTCAAAAGTATTTAATTTGTCTCTGCAGTAATCTCGCTATTTTGAAGACATCGTGAATCGACAAAAATTTAGGTTGTGAAATTATTCAACTGTATAGTTGGTAAGGTGTACTTTTTTAATAAATTTTTTTATGTACATTATATAATAAAAAATTTCAATTTATCGTCATTATTTTAGGATAATGGTTGATGCTCTTATTTCAAGTGGATTCCTTTCAAATTTGAGGAATCAAATTTTAAGGCGTTGCGAAGTTTAAAATATTGAAAAGGCTTAGTGAATCTGAAGAAAATAAGGATCTTCTTATGATATTATATATAGAATTAAAACACAAGATTGATCACTTAAAAGAATTGTTGAAAGACGTCTAAATAGAGAGGGATCCCCTTAAGTATTAGTTGGCTGTGTCTGAAGAAAAAGAAAAGGGCCTAAAAATTATGGTGTATGATTTATTATTAATTTTGAATTTTTGAAAAGATGTAATAGGGGTGTAGTGGGATTGAATGTATTATGCATGCCTTTTATTAATCAACTACTTTTGACTTATAGTATATATGTTTTACCTTTTATTCATCGATTACTCAACACTGCATTATATGTGTTTTACCTTTTATTCAGAGTCTTTAATCGATGATGAAAACCATCTAAAAATATTGACATTGATTATATAAATTGTAAATTATTTATAATAAGCACACCATAAATTCTCACATTATCATAAAACAGTTTCAAAAAAAAAATAGTTCATCTCTACCCATCTAGAGCTAAAAAACTTAACTTTTTAGTCTCCACCATTTTCTAAACTTCATTGTTTCAAATCCAACCTCATCATAAGAAGAGCATCAAATAAAAAAAATCTCAAAGATCAACCAAATAAATATCACTCCCAAATAAAAGTTATAAATTATTTTGTGATTCCTTAATTGTCTTGTCTTCCACAAAAATATTATTGATTTCATCAACTATTTTCTTAAGAAAATCATCTATCTCTACTGTTGCATTTTCATTTTCTTCTTCCACAGTTGCTTTTTCTTTTGGTGCATTTTTTTTCTTCTTTCTCATCTTTATCTTTCGGTGTCTTTTTTTCCTTCTTTCTGTACTTCTTTATCTTCTTCTCCTTCTGTTGCTGCCTTGAGTTTTTATTCTTCTTCTTTCTTTTTTTATTGTTGGTGCTCTTCTCCTGATGCTTTCTTTCCTCCTCCTCCTTCTTCTTCTTCTTCTTCTTTCGCTTTCTCTCCATCTTCTCATTTGTTTTCTTCTTCACAAATAGTTTTCTCATTTTTTTCTTCTTCTTCTTACTTGTCTGCATCATGATTATCCTTCTCTACAATATATGGTTCATCAAGTATCACCACCTCATCATCATTGATGGACACGTGTTTCAAAGATACTTCCTCAAGGAGCACTTTTTTAATGGCGCAACCATCACAAACAATCCTCACTGATGAATACTGACTTTGGACCTGTACACCTGTATTTTCAAGTATTTAGAGTTTATAATAAACTATGATATCTTTAAACAAAGAATGACGTAGCTTATATTATTACAAATAATGATTATGTAAAATATGCAACTTCTATAATAAATAGAGAAAATATTACCTTGATCTTCTTCTTCTTTTCCTCCCTTTCTTCCTCTTCTTCCTCCTCCTCCTCTTCTATTCTCCTTAGTCTCTCTTCTTTCACAAAATCAATAATATCCTTCATCGCTTCCTCCAGCCTAAACACACGCTCTTTCAAATTTTTGGTCATCAATCTCTTTTTCACTGGTCTCAATTTTCTTATCCCCGCATCATAAGTGACATGTCTTAAAATAGGATTTCCATCCAAATCTTGATCATCGTATGCGTACTTACCATCCCCCGATGAGGTGATGACAGTCACACCATGTAAAAAGGTCTTTAATCCATCGATGCATGGATCATTCGCCTTGTCCATGTATGCTTTAAATTTTATCATGTATTGTTGCTTCATTTCACGAACCGTGCAAATAAGGTAGGGGTGCACTCTCTAGAGATAATAAGCAAATGTTATTATTAAGAAATTGTTAAAAATATTCTTAAAAAATAATTTCATGCGTTTGTGCTTCATCTATTTTAATATGGATCATCTTCGATCAGTTTATCGGCTTTTGAGGTGTACCATCTAAGCAATTAGTGAATTCATAGTGAATATTCTATTGATTTAATATTTTTCCTACCGCCCGGTAAAGACTTTGTATATTCAAATCTATTGTCAAAAATAAAAACAAATATATAAATTAGTCAATGTATAATAGATACCATAAATAAATGACAATATAGAATAAACTAATTCGATGGTTTATAATCAATACCAGAAATTTCCAGGGGAATCTGTGGGGCGTGTACGATGAATCTTCCTTCTTCACATATGTACTCTTCTGCTTGGTGAAGTCTATCTGCTTCTTCTGATATTCTAAAGTCAATACGAATGACTCTTTACCCCAAGGGTATCTCTCAAAGAAGCTTGGATTATCCACCATCTTGATGATGTCTATGTACACGATTTTCAATAAATTTTATACAAGAAATATGCATCTTACGAACCAAACTAATCAACATTTGAACTTGTCCTCCTTGTCCAACCTCCCATCTCTAACAAGCTTCAACAATCTCTTTTCACAAATACTCTTTTTTTTCGCAATCCTTTTAAAAAAAGCTTCACCCTCTTTCATGACTTTAAGATATTTTGAATCACGGAAATAACGCCAACAGTTTAATCCCATAATTGGTATAAACTTTATTAGTCCAAAATATGTAGGCATGTCATTGATGCAGAACCACATTTCATGTACGTCGCACTGTTAAACTCCATGAAGAAGTATATAATGAACAAGCTCTCCGTTTAACTTCAAATGTCCCCGCAAGTCCCATAAACAATCAAAATAGAAATTTTTGAACCTCGACTTGCGACGTTGATCAACCACGACTTGTTTGAATTCATAAAATAATTTTAAACGAGACCTAATGGATATTTTCGCCAGAAAGAATCCAACATCATCTATGAATATGGCGAGGTTGTACCTCTCGATCAAAATAAACCTTGCACAGCGGCAAGATCAATGCTTCATCATCTATCCCACACTTAATTTTCATTTCCTCCTGCTCATCTCCACCAGAAGCTTGAACAGCTTTATCATTACAATTCCTATTTTTTGACTCATTGATCATTAATTTTTTTCTTTATCCCAGACCTTTCAGATTCTACAACTTTGTGTTTATTACCTCTAGCCATTTTTTATGAACTACATATAAAAAAATAAATTAACTATAATATCAAAGAGAATACCTAATCGACCTACCAGCCATTTTAACAGAACAACAATACAAGTAGATGAATGTGGAATTAAACAAAAAAAAAAGAAAATTCTATCTAAAATACCATTACAGTCAAGAACAATTGAAAATCAAGTCCAGAAATCAAATAAGTACCTAATCAATTGAATGGTCAATTAATAGAACAACAATGTATGATCAAATCATAAGAACAGGTATCTAAAACACTATTACATTGAAGAATTTTTAAAAAAAAACTCAGATTTTTGGGCACACTAATCGATGAAAATTGTAAAAAGTGTTTGTCATGCAATCGACAACGATAATCAAAATTCATCAAATATCCATCAAGATTCAATCAAATATCAACTTAAAAACACAGATTTTCAATAAAATCAATCCCCTCTTTTTGAAAAATTTAAAAAAATTTCATCTAAATTCAACTCAATTGACACAAATCAAAAATGAAAAAAATACAGAAAAAAAATATCATATGAAGCACAAATTAGTCGAGAGATAGAGAAAACTTACTTGAATTGAAATATGAAAAATCCTGGAGCTTTAGAGAAGACAAAAGTCGAAAATAAAATATTTAGGAAGGGGAAGCGGGAAAGACGAAGAGGGTGAAGGTAGAGTGAGGAGAGAGAAAATTAATATAGGGTATTTTTTTTAAAAAAAAAGGTGAGGGTGAAAAGTATTTTAAAAAGACTTAAGGGATGAAAAAAAAACTTTTTGGACTTTACAAATTGACCCATACCTCACATATTTTCTATTTTCTCACCCCAAATCCTAAAATATAAATTAAAAAAAAAAATTGGTCTATTTTATGAACAAAGTTTTGGAGGTGTCTCTTTTACTAAATCTTCTCAACAAAATTGATAATTATATGTGTATGTATTTGTTATGACAATGTTGTTGTTCACCTTTTGCTCGATCAATTCTGATTTAATAAATAGAAATTTGTTTATAGGAATATCAACAATATCTTAAGATAAACCCTCGGTCGCGTTTGAGGGAAAGAAAATTATTTTGAATGAGTTTTCAAAAGGCCTATATCCACACACTACTTTTAATAACTCTGAAATTCTAAATGATAAATAAAGAACCTTCATTCAACTTGTGTTTGAATTGTTAACTTGATTTTTTTTGGACTATAGCATGCATCAAATTGTCCTAATATAACCAATTAAAAGTCTCAAGAGCTGAAGTTAGTGTTCATTCGTGACTTTGGAGTAGGTCTGAGGCTTGTCTAAAATATTTAATTAAATAAATTTTGTATTAAGAATCACAAAATAGTTAAGATAACTCCAAAAATAGGAGAAAAAGAAAATAGTTATTCTTATTTATTACTCCCTCCATCCCAAATTTTCCGTCCCAAATTGTGATGGCACATTTATTAAGAAAAATAATTAATAACATGTGTAGTTTACTATAATACCCTATTAAATGATGTTTACATTTTAATTTGAAGGAAAAGTAATTAATGCAAAGGGTAAAACATAGAAAAAAAAAATTGTCTCTTCTTGATTAATGAAAAAAGACTAGTAAAATAGGAAATTAAATTAGAAAATTTGAGACGCGTAATTTGAGACGGGGAGAGTATTATATATTGATTGATTTTAAGACATGAAAAAATAAATGCACTTAATTGGATGCATTTGGTCAATGACTTTTAATGAAGATAAAAGTGGTTGTGTTTGGTGGTATAAAAAATAGTCTGTTTATTGAGAATCGATGTGGTACTTTGAATAAGGATATGGTACTGATTATTTAGAGAAAGCAAAATGATGAGAACAACGATCAATAATTTTATATATGGTGGAGACAAACAAATGAAGAAAAAGTGGTGGTGACTCTTAATGAAGGTGATCGGTTACAAGTTCACAATGATGTTACACATTGGCTCATATGATGATGTATTGTGTTTGTGTATTTGTGTATCTTTGTGAAGAACATAAAGTTACGTTGTGAATGAGGAGAGCCTTGATTTTCCTTTCTATGCTCTATGTACATGTTGTGTGTCTTAGTGTACGAAATGTAGCAAGTCGTTGATCGATAGCATATTACTTTAATCATAGTAATAGCGAGTCATATTATGAGTTCTAGTAATTTCAATTTGTGAGTGTTGGACTAAAATTAAAAAGGTAGATTAAGATGTTTTCAAGAGAATATATCAATCCTAAAAATCAGAAGAATTAATTGTCATTCCAAGACAACAATAAAAAATTATTGAGTTTTAGACTTTGTATTTCAAATTTTTATATATTCGATAAGTATATATTTAGTCATAGTATATACGATAAAATCTTTGTTCTATTGGGCTTAATTCTTTGATAAGTAACGTTGAAGAAATGAAGTTTAATTTTATGATGGTGGTATGGTGGAGATTAGTGATTATAGTCGATGGTTTTCTATTGTAGTGAGAAATGACAGGGATATTTGATTTTTTTACTAAAAATTACACAAACTCACAACTTAAGTTTCACTTATTACAAAAAATTCCATCTCTTCAAACATATTACAAAAAATTAATTTTTCTCAAAAAATACATATACATAGCTTCTATGTATATGTCGGCTCTGTTATGTATATGAATCGGCTTCGTTATGTATAAGTCGGCGTTGTTATGTATATGTCGGTCTAGTCATACTTGTTATATGTATGAATCGGTCTTGTTATGTATATGTCGGCCTTGTCATATACAAAAGTTTTTATGTATATGCCGGGCTTGTTATGTATATAAATCGGGAAAGAAAGTAAAATAATTAAGAAAGTGGGAGAGAGTGTAAATAATTCTAATAAGGTTGGTACTTATGTTATTTTTACTTCTTTTTTTTTATGTGGGATCAATTGGTGAGTCTTTCATTATGCGAGTAGGTTCATGTCCATATCCTTGTAGAAAAATTAAGGTTTTCAATGAACAATCGGGATATACACTTTTTTCTTTCGTAACAAATTTTATTTTTTTAATGGTTTTTTTTTCTTTTGAATTCGAAAATAAGGAGAAACGTGATCGCCGAAAAGGGGATAAATACTATATTAATGAACTGCCACAAACCAACCTCAAAAGAGGTAATTTTTTAAAAAAGAAAATTAAAAAAATCGATCTTCGGGGATTGGTTTTTGAAGTGCCAAAATTTAAAAAAAAAATGCAAATATATTTATTAATAGCAAAATTCACCATAGGAGGCCGTCTTTTCAACAAAAATATTGGTAAAATACCGACCTGCGCAGATTGATTTTTAATTATTCTTTATTTTACAAAAAAATATTAATTTAAAGAGTATAAAAAATATAGTCTTAGACAATAATTTATAATGGTCTAGTGGTAGAAATATATCCTACCATAATAAAACTGTGAGTTTGATCTCACATGAAGCAACTTATTTACTGTGTACTTAATTAAGGAAACCGACCTCATGGAGTTATCATTTTCAAGTATTTCCAAAACTAAAAAAAAATGAGCTCAGAAAAGTCATTTTTGTTTTACAAAAATGAAAAGTTTAAACAAACTGGCCTTTCGAGGTCAATTTTTTTACCGATCAAAAAATTGTTGGCATTTTGAAATTGGTTTTATAAATCTGCATGGCATTTTTTTAATAGTGAAATATAGATGTGTCAAATGAACGGGTTGGAATGAATTTGGGCAATTCAAAATGCATGGGTTATTGACCTGTCAAAAAGTTATTGGACTGAAATGGGTTACAATATAGGTCATAATCTAACCCACTCAATTCATACTAAGTTTTAATTGTTTTATTTGATTTTTTATAAATTTTTAGTACTTTACCAAAATTATTGGTTTTGTTCACTATAACAATATATAACATACAGAATAAAAAAAACTTTTTACATGATTTTTTATGACTTATGGATCAATTTAGACTACATATCAACTCATTTTATAATGAATTGAAATATGTTAAGAGTAAAATGTATTAAGTTAATAAATGAGGGAATTAATAACCCACCCAAATTCAAAAAAAATGAATGAATTGAGTTTATTTTGCCATGTCCCTAATAACTAGTGGTTTATTGACATGCCAAAAAGTTATTTGGGTAGAAATGGGTTACAATACAGGTCATAATCTAACCTGCCCAATTCATACAAAGTTTTAATTGTTTTATTCGATAAGTATATATTTAGTATATACGATAAAATCTTTGTTCTATTGGGCTTAATTCTTTGATAAGTAACTTTGAAGAAATGAAGTTTAATTTTATGATGGTGCTATGGTGGAGATTAGTGATTATAGTCGATGGTTTTATATGGTAGTGAGAAATGACGGGGATATTTGATTTTTTTACTAAAAATTACACAAACTCACAACTAAAGTTTCACTTATTACAAAAAATCTCATCTCTTCAAACATATTACAAAAAACTCATTTTTCTCTAAAAATACATATACATAGCTTCTATGTATATGTCGTCCCTGTTATGTATATGAATCGGCTTCGTTATGTATAAGTCGGCGTTGATATGTATATGTCGGGCTAGTCATACTTGTTATGTGTATGAATCGGTCTTGTTATGTATATGTCGGCCTTGTCATATACAAAGGTTTTTATGTATATGTCGGGCTTGTTATGTATATAAATAGGGAAAGAGAGTAAAATAATTAAGAAAGTGTGAGAGAGTGTAAATAATTCTAATAAGGTTGGGACTTATGTTATTTTTACCTTTTTTTTATGTGGGATCAATTGGTGAGTTTTTCATTATGCGAGTAGGTTCATGTCCATATCCTTGTAGAAAAATTAAGGTTTTCATTGAACAATCGGGATATACACTTTTTTCTTTCGTAACAAAATTTATTTTTTTAATGGTTTTTTTTTTCTTTTGAATTCGAAAATAAGGAGAAACGTGATCGCCGAAAAGGGGATAAATACTATATTAATGAACTGCCACAAACCAACCTCAAAAGAGGTAATTTTTTAAAAAAGAAAATTTAAAAAATCGATCTTCGGGGATTGGTTTTTGAAGTGCCAAAATTTAAAAAAAAAAATGCAAATATATTTATTAATAGCAAAATTCACCATAGGAGGCCGTCTTTTCAACAAAAATATTGGTAAAATACCGACCTGCGCAGATTGATTTTTAATTATTCTTTATTTTACAAAAAAATATTAATTTAAAGAGTATAAAAAATATAGTCTTAGACAATAATTTATAATGGTCTAGTGGTAGAAATATATCCTACCATAATAAAACTGTGAGTTTGATCTCACATGAAGCAACTTATTTACTGTGTACTTAATTAAGGAAACCGACCTCATGGAGTTATCATTTTCAAGTATTTCCACAACTAAAAAAAATAAAAAAAAATGAGTCGTTTTTGTTTTTCAAAAATGAAAAGTTTAAACAAACTGGCCTTTCGAGGTCAATTTTTTTACCGATCAAAAAATTGCTAGCATTTTGAAATTGGTTTTATAAATCTGCATGGCATTGTTTTAATTGTTTTAATAGTGAAATATAGATGTGTCAAATGAACGGGCTGGAATGAATTTGGGTAATTCAAAATGCATGGGTTATTGGACTGAAATGGGTTATAATATAGGTCATAATCTAACCCGCTCAATTCATACTAAGTTTTAATTATTTTATTTGATTTTTTATAAATTTTTAGTACTTACCAAAATTATTGGTTTTGTTCACTATAACAATATATAACATACAGAATAAAAAAAATCTTTTTACATGATTTTTTATGACTTATGGATCAATTTAGACTACATATCAACTCATTTTATAATGAATTGAAATATGTTAGAGTAAAATGTATTAAGTTAATAAATGAGGAAATTAATAACCCACCCAAATTCAAAAAAAATGAATGAATTGAGTTTATTTTGCCATGTCCCCAATAACTAGTGGTTTATGTCAATGCCAAAAAGTTATTTGGGTTGAAATGGGTTACAATACAGGTCATAATCTAACCTGCTTAATTCATACTAAGTTTTAATGCTTTATTCGATCTTTTATAAATTTTTAGTACCTACCATTTTTAATGTTTTTGTTCATTATAGCTATATATAACATACGAAATTAATATATGTATATGTATATATATATATTTTTACATGATTTTTCATGACTCGTGAATTAATTTAGACTACAAATCAACTTATTTTTAATGAATTAAAATATGTTAAGCTAATAAATGAATGAATTAATAACCCACCCAAATTTTAAAAAAGATTGGACGAATTGGGTTTGATTTTTCCACGTCCCTAATAAATTGTGTGCCACATTTTATATCTGAGAATGAATTACCCCTATTAGTGGAAAAAGTAAAACACCCCTAGTAGCCATATAATGCAAAGATGAGTTTAGCCCTTTTCCGACTTTCCTATACAAAGGTAATAAATAAATTCATATTTTATTTGTTCAACAGATTAACAAAAGGTGAGAATTGTATGATTTATATGGAAAGATATGATTACCTTATTTAAAAATTTAAATAATTAAAAATAATTATTTTTTATTTTAGTTAATATTATGTTCATGATAGTTGAGGGTCATTTTCATCTCAAGAATAGAATCAGAGGTAGATTTCAGTATGAATATCAAGATTTACGAAAATAACATTTTTGAAAGGGATTTAGGAATATATGTAGAAGTCACTACAATATTGAGTGAAATATTTCAAAAGAGTAATGGATCAATAGTAAGAACATAAAAATTGAATTAGTTAAATATAAATCTTAAATTGAGTGGTGTTGGATTTAGATCATTTCATACAGTAGCAAATACTTTATTTACTAAATTGTGGTGAAATTTTAGAACCTATTTGAATCATTGTGGAGTCACTTTATGTGGAACAAGTACTATAAAAAGAAGCACCACATGATAGCTCAAGAATCAGATATCTCACATGTATGGTGAAAAATGATTAAAATAAAAGAAATGTAAGACCCCAAAAAATTCTCGTCGTCTAAGCCCTTTAAAGCATACCAAGAGAGGTCCCAGACTTAGAAAATTTCAGATAAGTATTGGGACTTAGTCATTTTCAAGGCCTTCGAACTTTGAAGATTTTATTTACGACCTTTCCGACCTTGAAAAGTTATTTTTTAAGTTGATTCATGATCAGGGAAGCCCATAGTACATCTCGGGTAGTTTCAGATTTTTCGGACTAGCGTAAGGGTGAGTTTGGACGTCCAAAATAGTGATGACTCGCGATAGGCCCGCGTCGCAAGGGCCAATCAACCCAAATAGGGGTCGCAACGCGATGGCTATTTGACTTGATTAGGTGTCGCGTCGCGGGGCCATTTGACCCAAGCAGGGGTCGCAACGTGAAGGCGGCCCTGTTCAACATTATTTTATTTCGGTTTTAAGGGCAAATGAGTTATTTTTTCTCCACCCCAATCCGCCCAAACACAAGATTAAAACCTATTCTAACCATATTAGGCTTACTTTTCATCAAATCCTCTCAAATTAAAAACCCTAAGCTTCAATACCCAATTCCAAGAACCTCAAAATTCCACCATTGTTTTTCCAAATTGGTTTAAGATTCGGAGTTCCCAATCCAAGAGTTTCAAGAACCTCCATTCAAAATCACAAATAACATCTCAAAAAGAAATATTTTTCATCTAGTTCATCATCAAAGGTATGTGGGGTTTGAATAAGGACAATTATTTCGTCCTTGTGCCCAAAATTATATTTTTTAACAAATTTCTTATTATTTGAAATTGGGGTTTACACCCAAAGTATCTTATTGATGATTTTTTTGAGTATGATATGATTGAATTATGAAATCCCATGTTTGTTTTGAGTTAAAGAGTGTTCTTTTATGATTTTGAATACCATGAGCATGATTTGAGATATTGTTTATAGTTTTTCCATTGAATTGAGCCTGAGATTGTGATTTGAAGTTATCATCTTGATATTATTGAAGAGTTTTAAGAAGCTTTCAAAGTATGATGTTATGCCATGCATTTACATGAGTTTGAAATATTTATATTCAATTATATAAACAGTACTTGATCTTTTGATCCTCCGAATGAGTTTTGGAATCCACTTTACAGAGTTATTCAGATAAATGTTAAATGCATAACTGGTTTCATAAGAAACCCTTATGCGAGTTTTAATGTGGATTTCCATGAGATGAGCGCAACTAATTTAAGAAAGTAGTATTTAGCACCGAGACGGGTATGTTACTATGGTTTCATACCCCAAAACTACGTGCCACCGTAGGATTGAGAGTTTGATTACCCATAGAGGCAGAGTTGTGATCTCTTAAGTTGAGGTTATACTCCCTGGCAAGAGTATGACACCTCTCCCCAATATGAGGATTCTTCCTTAGGAGGACAAGACATTGGACTCCATGTAGCTCGCATGGTTTATGTCTGTTAAGAGAACCTCCTTTCAGATAAAGTGTTTTTCCCTAATAGAAAAGCTTTTAGAAAACTAGGTGTAAAGGCTCTCAAGTTTTACTTAGATTATGTTTTAAAGAAAGATTGTAGCTTTAGATTTTAGCTTTCAGATTCTAGATTTTTGAGTGAGTTCTTTCTACAGTTAGACAGTATGATTTAAAGAAAGAATACAAGTATAACTTTTTGAACTAAATAATATGGATAACGAGAATTATTAAGTATACATTTCTCTTATTACTTCAGATTACAGTCTTTCAGATATTCTAGCCTATGTGAGTCATTTTCATTTAGCATGCATTGTTTTATTAACTATGATGATGACATGATTATTTACTTATGCATATCACCCCCATATACTCAGTACATCCTCAAAGTGCTGATCCACATATATGTATGTGTGCTACATTATCTCATAATGTAGGTTCAGTCTCAGCAACGATAGTGATTTTCGACCATCTCATCTATATCCCTACAGTTGGTGAGTCCTCATAGTTCGGGGACTTAGCTATTCATATTTCAGCTTATTAGTAGATGTTCCTTTATTTATTTCAAACAGTTTAAGTCAGCTGGGGCTTGTCCCAGTGACTCTCTAGATTTAGTTAGTAGAGGCTTGTCGGACTACCAGATTCAGTCTTAGATTCAGTTGTCGTATTCAGATTTTTTTTCAGTATTTATTTTTTTAATTTTATTTTATTGATGAGACTCGTATTTCCGAATATATTCAGATTATTCATCTAGATTTCCGCATTTATGATGATATCACATTCATACTTTCCCATTTTGAGATTCAGATTTAGTAGGAAGCAGCCAAGGTTAGCTCAGGACTACTTATAGTTCGGAGCACCGTGTTGCATACCGAGAACTAGCTTTTGAGGCATTACAAACTTGGTATCAGAGCCTAAGATTTAAAGAGTCCTAGGGAGTCTGACAAGCCGCATTACATAGAGTCTTGATCATCGGTGTGAAACGCGCCACATCTATGAGCAATAGGCTATGGAGCGTTTTACGAAAATCCTCCTTTTATTTCATAATCCATCGTGCTTACAACTGCCTTTATTTTCTATTGAATCATGCTCTTTTATGACAGAATATACCTCTTCTCAAAGCTAATGCCCGTAGAAATAATAACGAACCACCTCATCCCACAAATTCTTTGAATAAGAATATGTCACATGTAGAGTTTTGGGCAGCTTTTTAGGCGCTAGCCAAAGCTGTGATGGCTAATGTTCAGGGTAACCATCAGGCTCCAGTCCCACCTCAGCAAGATAGAGATTTAGCCACAACCAGAATCAGAGATTTTATGAGAATAAACCTGCCAGGATTCTTCACGTCAAAGGAAGGTGAGGACCTATAACTTTATCTTGATGAGATGAGGAAGATCACCCAAATTATGCATGTTTCTGAGGAAGAGAGTGTAGAACTAACATTCTATAGGCTGAAGGTAGTTACTTATGATTGGGTAGTGATGTGGAAGAAGAGTAGAGTAGAGAATGCAGCTCCCACGACTTGGCAGGGTTTTCAGAATGCGTTCTTAGATAAGTTCTTCCCACTTGAGATGAGGGAAGCTAATGTAGAAGAGTTCATAAATCTGAGGCCGGGCTCCATGATAGTGAAGAAGTATTTCCTCAAGTTCAACCAGTTGTCAAAGTATGCCCCTAATCAGATGGCTGAACCTAGGTCGAGCATAAGTATGTTTGTGACCAGTGTGCCTGGGTTGATGGTTAAAAAGTGCAGGACTGCTATGCTCAATAGAGACATAGATCTTTCTAGATTGATGATGCATGCTCAGCATATTGAGGAAGAAAAGATGAAGGAGAGATAAAGGGTATGTAAGAGGGCTGTTTGATTTTAGACAGAACAAGTCTGAAGGAGGAAGTCATTCGCAGTTTTAGAATCGGTCATCTATGCCTGCACCTTCTTCCGCCAGTACTCCTGCACCCAGGAATAGACAGGAACAGTGGGGTAAGTCTTCTATGTCTAGATCTCAGAATAGTGTGAGCGGAAGACATCGTTATCCTTCTTATGCTATGTGTAGTAGGGACCATTCCGATGAATGCTTAGCTGGACAGAGGGGTTGTTTTGGTTATGGTAAGATAGGACATGTAATTAAAGAATATCCATATGCTAAGCAGGGAATAGAGATGCTTGTCCCCCAGACTAAGTCAACTAGTACACTAACTCCTCTAGGGAGCCCAGCTCCTCCTCAGGGTACATCATCCAGTACTGGTGGAGGTCAGTGCCAGAATCGATTTTTTGCTTTACCATCCTGTCAAGAGCAGAAATATTCACCTGATGTTGTTAATGGTATGTTTCGTGTCTTCCATTTTAATGTTTATGTGTTGTTAGACCCTGGGTCAAGTTTGTCTTGTGTGACCCCGTTAGTTGTTGTGAATTTTGAGATAAGTTTTGAAAAGATTCCTGAGCCTTTTTAGTTTTCACCCTTATCGGTGAGTCAGTTGTTGTCATATAGATTTATAAAAAGTGTTCTATCACTATGCTCCATAAGGTCATGTTAGCCGACCTAATAGAGTTAGATATGGTTGATTTTGATCTTATTCTTGCTATTGATTGGCTTCATTCCTTTTATGCAACCATAGATTGTCGCACTCAAGTGGTGAAGTTTCAGTTTCTAGATGAGCCTGTCTTTGAGTGGTCAGGTAATCCAGTGTCTCCCAAGAGTCTTTTTATATCCTATCTTAAGGCCAGAAAGTTGATATCCAAAGATTGCATTTATCATTTAGTTTGAGTTAAATACACTAAGTTTGAGACTCCACCAATTCAGTCAGTCACAATAGTAAATAAGATTCCTAATGTTTTCCCAGAAGATCTCCCAGGGGTACCTCCTGATAGAGAGATAGAATTTGGTATTGACCTTCTTCCACTCAGCCCATTTTTATTCCTTCATAGCGTATGGCTCCCGAAGAACTTAAGGAGTTGAAGAAGCAACTCAAAGATCTTATTGATAAGGGATTCATAAGGCCTAGTGTTTCTCCATGGGGCACTCTCATCCTATTCGTGCGAAAGAAAGATGGTTCTTTGCGAATGTGCATTGACTATCATCAGCTAAATAAGGTCACGATCAAGAATAAGTACTCTCTTCCTAGAACTAATGACTTATTTGATCAATTACAAGGTGCTAGTTATTTCTCGAAGATAGACCTTAGATCCAGCTATCATCAGCTTATAGTAAGGAAGAGTGATGTCCCAAAAACAACCTTTAGAACCCGTTATGGTCATTTTGAGTTTCTATTCATGTCATTTGGGTTAACCAATACTCTAGTAGCTTTTATGGACCTCATGAATCGAGTTTTCAAATAGTATCTAGATATGTTTCTCATAGTGTTCATAGATGATATCCTTGTATACTCTCGTAGTGAGGATAACCATGGAAATCATCTTAGAATTACCTTGCAAACTCTTAGTGATCACCAATTGTTCACCAAATTTAGCAAGTATGAGTTTTGGCTAAGATACGTAGCCTTTCTCGGTCATATTATTTCCGTCGATGGCATTAGAATTGATCCCCAAAAGACAGAGCTATAAGAAATTGGCCTAGACCTATCTCTCCGTCAGACATTAGAAGTTGCTTAGGTCTAGCTGGCTATTATTGTTAGTTTATTAAAGGTTTCTCATCTATTGTGTCCCCTATGCCTAGACTGGCCCAAAATAAAGTTAAGTTCCTGTGGTCAGATTCCTGCGAGAAGAGTTTTCAGGAGTTGAAGACTCGACTCACTTCAGCCCCAGTCCTAGCGTTACCCAATGGTACAGATAGTTTTGTTGTTTATTGTGATGCCTCTAGATTTGGTTTGGGTTGTGTGTTAATGCAGATAGGTAAGGTCATAGCCTATACCTCTAGACAGTTGAAGCCTCATGAAAAGAATTACCCAACCCATGATCTGGAATTAGCTGTTGTGGTATTTTTTTTTGAAAATCTGGAGACACTATCTATATGGTGTTTATGTTGATGTATTCACAGACCACAAAAGCTTGCAGTATGTATTTACTCAGAGGGAATTAAATCTTCGTCAGAGAAGATAGTTAGAGTTATTAAAGGATTATGACATGAGTGTGTTATAGAATCCAGGCAAGGACAATTTAGTGGCATACGCCCTTTGTAGATTGTCCATAGACAGTTTTTCTCATGTGGATAATGATAAGAAGGAGTTAGCTCGAGAAGTTCATCGTTTGTATAGGCTAGGTATTAGTTTGGTTGATTCGGCTGAGGGTAGTGTTTGGGTGCCGAAGAGTGTAGAATCTTCCCTAGTTTCGGAAGTGAAGGAGAAGCGGGATATGGATCCTAGTTCGGTCAAACTGAAAGAGTCAGTTAAAGACCAAAGGATAGAGGTCTTCTCCCAAGGGGGAAATGGCGTGTTGAGATATCAAAGTAGGTTGTGTGTGCTTGGTGTTGATGACTTAAGACAGATAATTATGGTTGAAGCGCATGGTGCACGATATTTCATTCATCCTGGTGCTACCCGGATGTACCGTGATTTGCTGGAAATATATTGGTGGAGTGGTATGAAGAAATATATAGCCGAGTTTGTAGGAAAGTGTGCAACTTGTCAATAGGTTAAGGTAGAGCACCAAGGACCTGGTGGTATGTTGCAAGAGTTCAGCATCCCCACTTAGAAGTGGGGAGAGGTGAGTATGGATTTTGTGATTGGTTTACCCCGATCACACCGGCACCATGATTTAATTTGGGTTATTGTAGACAGATTAACTAAGTCAGTGCATTTCTTGCCAGTTCACACGTCCTATACCCATGAAGATTATGCTAAGTTGTATATCCGAGAGCTATTCAGATTGCATGGAGTTCCCTTGTTTATCATCTCTAATAGGTGTACTCAGTTTACTTCCCAGTTTTGGAAAGCCTTTCAGAAAGGTCTTGTTACCCAAGTCCATTTCAGTTCTGCTTTTCATCCGCAGACAGATGGTCAGGCAGAGAGGACCATCCAAACTCTAGAAGATATGTTGAGGGCATATACTCTTGATTTCAAAGGTAGTTGGGATGAAAATTTTCCCTTGATTGAATTTGCTTATAATAACATTTACCATTCTAGCATTCAGATGGCCCCGTTTGAGGCTCTTTATGGCAAGAGATGTAGATCACCCATAGGTTGGTTTGAAGTGTGTGAGGCTACTTTGCTTGGACTGATGCAGTGTTTGAAGCCATGGAGAAAGCTAAGTTGATTAGAGAAAGGTTGAGGGTAGCCCAGAGTCGTCAGAAATCATATGCAGATGTGAGAAGAAGGGATTTTGAATTCTAAGTTGGTGATTTAGTCTATCTAAATATTTCACCCATGAAAGGGGTGATGAGATTTGGCAAAAAAGGGAAGCTTAGTCCCCGGTATGTTGGCCCTTATAGAATTTTGAGTTGCGTCGGGAAAGTAGCCTATGAGATTAAGTTGGCTGCAGACTTGTCAGCAGTTCTTCATGTATTCCATGTACCTATGCTTAAGAAGTGCATTGGTGACTCCACTATCGTAATTCCTTTAGAGAGTTCAGATATTCAAGACATTCTTTCATACGAAGAGATTCTAGTTGAAATTTCAGAGCACCAGATCCGTAGACTAAGGAACAAACAAGTTCCCTTGGTTAAAGTCCTTTGGCGGAACAAGTCTGTTGAGGGTGCCACTTGGGAAGCAGATATGCGAGCCAAGTACCCTCACCTCTTCTCCGCAAACTCAGATTTAGCCGAAGGTACTACTCTTCTTTGATTCAGTTCTTTTCTAATCGTATATTCATCTATATAGATTTCCTCATTGCAAGTTCATGCACTCACAGATTAACTCAGAAGCTTCGAATGATTTTGAATCAGTTTAGAAATCTTATTTCAATTGTACATGCTATCATGTATCCTCAGACTCCTTAGTATTCTTATCCTAACTAGCGACATTTGAGGATGAATGTTCCCAAGGGGGAGATATTGTAAGACCCCACAAAATCCTCATCATCTAAGACCTTTAAGGCATACTAAGAGAGGTCCCAGACTTAGAAAATTTTATCTTAGTATTGGGTCTTAGTCATTTTCAAGGCCTTCGAACATTGAAAATTTTACTTATGACCTTCCCGACCTTGGAAAGTTGATTTTTAAGTTGATTCATGATCGGGGAAGCCCATAGTACATCTCGAGTAAGTTTTGGGTTTTTCAGACTAGCGTAAGGGTGATTTTGGACGTCCAAAACAGTGATGACTCGTGATAGGCCCACGTCGTGAGGGTCAATCAATCCAGATAGGGGTCGTAACGCGATGGCTATTTGACTTGATTAGGTGTCACGTCGCGAGGCTATTTTACCCAAGCAGGGGTCGCGACGCGAGGGCAGCCCTATTCAACATTATTTTATTCGGGTTTTAAGGGAAAATGAGTCATTCTTCCCCACCCCAATCCGCCCAAACACAAGATTAAAGCCTATTTTAACCACATTAGGCTTACTTTTCATCAAATCCTCTCAAATTAAAATCCTTAAGCTTCAATACCCAATTCCAAGAACCTCAAAATTCCACCATTATTTTTCCAAATTGATTTAAGATTTGGAGTTCCCAATCTAAGAGTTTCAAGAACCTCCATTCAAAATCATAAATAGCACCTCAAAAAGAAATCTTTTTCATCTAGTTCATAATCAAAGGTATGTGGGATTTGAAAAAGGATAATTCTTTCGTCTTTGTGCCCAAAATTATGTTTTTTAACAAATTTCTTATAATTTGAAATTGGGGTTTACACCCAAAGTATCTTATTGATGATTTTTTTGAGTATGATATGATTGAATTATGAAGTCCCATGTTTGTTTTGAGTTAAAGAGTGTTCTTTTATGATTTTGAATACCATAAGCATGATTTGAGATATTGTTTATAGTTTTTCCATTGAATTGAGCCTGAGATTGTGATTTGAAGTTATTATCTTGATATTATTGAAGAGTTTTAAGAAGCTTGTAAAGCATGATGTTATGCCACGCATTTACATGAGTTTGAAATATTTATATTCAATTATATAAACAGTATTTGATCTTTTGATCCTCCGAATGAGTTTTGGAATCCACTTTACAGAGTTATTCAGATAAATGTTAAATGCATAACTGGTTTCATAAGTAACTCTTATGCGAGTTTTAATGTGGATTTCCACGAGATGAGCGCACCAAATTTATGGGAGTAGTATTTAGCATAGAAATGGATACATTACTATGGTTTCATACCCCAGAACTACGTGCCACCGTAGGATTGAGAATTTGAGTACCGATAGAGGCAGAGTTGTGATCACTTGAGTTGAGGTTATACTCCTTGGAAAAAGTATGACACCTCTCTCCAACATGAATTTTCTTTCTTAGGAGGACAAGACGTTGGACTCCATGTAGCTCACATAGTTTATGTCGGCTAAGAGAACCTCTTTTCAGATAAAGTGTTTTTCCCTAATAGAAAAGCTTTTATAAAACTAAGTGTAAAGGCTCACAAGTTTTACTCATATTATGTTTTAAATAAAGATAGTAGCTTCAGATTTTAGCTTTCAGATTCTAGATTTTAGAGTAAGTCTTTTCTACACTTAGACAATATGCTTTAAAGAAAGAATACAAGTATAACTTTTAGAACTAAATGATATGGCTCACGAGAATTATTAAGTATACATTTCTCTTATTACTTCAGATTACAGTCTATCAGATAGTCTAGCCTATGTGAATCATTTTCATTTAGCATGCATTGTTTTATTAACTATGATGATGAGATGATGTTTTACTTATGCATATCACCCCTATATACTCAGTACATCCTCAAAGTGCTGATCCACATATATGTATGTGTGCTACATTATATCATAAAGTAGGTTCAGGTGCTCAGTCTCAACAACGACAGTGATTTTCGAGCATCTCATTTACATCCCTGCAGTTGGTGAGTCCTCATTGTTCAGGGACTTAGCTATTCATATTTCTGCTTATTAGTAGATGTTCCTTTATTTATTTTAAACAGTTTGAGTCAGCTGGGGTTTGTCCCAGTGACTCTCTAGATTTAGTTAGTAGAGGCTTGTCAGACTACCAGATTCAGTATTAGATCTCAGTTATCGTATTCAGATTTTTTTGACTATTTGTTTTATTATTTTATTTTATTGATGAGACTAGCATTTCTGGATATGTTCGGATTATTCAGCTAGATTTTCATATTTATGATGATATCACATTCATACTTTCCCATTTTGATATTTAAATTTAGTAGGAAGCAACCAGGGTTAGCTCAGGACTACTTGTAATTTGGAGCACCGTGTGGCATTCCGGAAACTAGATTTCGGGGTGTTACAAGAAAAGTGGAGCATAATATACGGTGGCAACTGAAAACGGGAGAAGCAAGTTTCTAATTTAATAACTGAACAAAGCAAAGAGCTTTGTGTTATTTTGTGGAGTAAAATTGTAACGCCTTGAGAGTACACCCCAAACATCACACAGTGCCTACATCCCCGAAGGACCACAAGCTAACCTATGCTAGTAACTGCTGTGAGCACTAAATAAAATAAAAAATAATATATGTAGAACTTAACTAAAAATTCTATAAAGTTTTAAATATGAGAAATAACACTGAATCGAAATACTGAAAACATCGATCTAAAAATAATACTGAAAAACTATAAATAACATCTAATAATTGAATAACTGACTGAAAGTGTCTGAAAGCCTCTAACTGACTGACTGCGGAGTTGATAGGACAGGTCCTCATCTAACTCTGACTAACTACTGAACTGATCTGAAATAAACATAAACTGTCCTCAAAATATGAGGACTCACCACTTCTACTGCTGTTGATGCGCTAGGAGATCTAGTTGCAGTAGGGAACAAAAGTGTGCGAACCTATGATATGAGACATCATAGCACAAGAAATAAGTATGCAATTAGTACTTTAAATGTACTATATGCTAAATTAGGTTAGGCTGATATACATGGGTTCATGTGCATGAGTAAAAACTGACTGAATGTATAGCATGAGGTACTAAGTAAGAATGCATGAAAAATGTAAGGACTAGGAATTCATAACAAAGAGTCATTATTCAAACCCCAATCATAACAAAGAGTCATTATTCAAACCCCAATAATTTAGGTGTTTCATCAAACACTTGAAATTCATAGACTTGAGAATGAGAATAGTCAAAACATGGGATACTAACATCATTGAAATACTACAAATCATGGGTTTAGGGATTTAACATGCGAATAGCGCCACTCAAACGTGTAAGGTTTAATTTCAACAACAATTACTTATAATTATCATGTAAAATCAAAATTCATAGGAGTTCATGGATAAAGTTCATAATAACATCTAAAAATCATTCTTTTAAACTTGAAATTTGAGTTCTTGGACTCCATGGGTGGAAAGGGCTCATAGATGAACATCTAATATACCTCAAAAGCTTAAATCTTGAAGGAGAATAACTTTTCTTGAAGGTTCTTGAATGGTGATGATTGGATTTTTGTTCTTGGGAATGGAGGATGGTTCTTACGTGAGTTGATTTAAGGAAGATGCACAAATAATGCCCTTTTGGATGTTATAATTCGTGCTTTGGACGTTTGGGTTAAGGGGAAAGGACCAAAGTAACCCTTGACCCTTAAGAAGCTAAAACTGTGGGGGAATAGTCCTCACATTGTGACCCCTAGTTGGGTCAATCACCCCTCGTGACACGACCCCCAGTTGGGTCTAATAGCCATCGCAGCACGGGGCTATCTCGACCCCTTACTACCTCACACCAAAAATGACATAACTTTTCACTCAGGTATAGGATTAAGGCAAAATTGGTATAGTTAGAAAGTTAACTCGATTATATATAATTTGGTGGGTCTTAATATTCCATATTCCACATATACATAAAGTTATACTCATTCAAAAATGACCCTTATGAAATCAAACACCAAAAATTAGCCGAATCAAAGGCTCTTAGCTCACTTTGCTCTATGTGACACTTATGAACATCTTTCCCACCTCATAATCTTTCTTAACACCAGGTTAATGATCATGAAACATGTATTAATGTATGAATCATGAGACAAGAGTATACACTCATATTTATGAAGGTCCAATTGCAAGCTTAGAAGCGTGCGGGGTATTACAATATTTCCCTCATGGGAACATTCATCCTCGAATGAGACTAATTTGACTGAGAGTTCTGAACTAAGGCAACTGAGATCACATACTGAACATGCATGACTTGGATTATGACTGCATAACTCAGTTGAGCATTATACGTGAATTGAATGTCATAAATTGAACTGATTTCTTGAATACATGCAATGACATGAGAAGGATTATAAGGTTGTGATAGAAATGAGAGAGTCAATTTATGAGTACCCATTACTTCAAGTTGGATCTTGTTACGTGAACAGAAGATGGATGATTTGGTACATTAAAGCTTGGGGGATTACAGTACATCTCCCCCTTGGGGTATTATCCCCCCTGAAAGATACTGACTTGGCTGAAATACTAAGGAAAGACTGAGATAATGTATGAGACACTTACGAACTGAATCATGACTGAATATCTGGGATCTGAAACGGATGCCTGATGCATGAACTGAACTGAATTTATGACTTACATGGTCATTAAGGAATTTTTTCATGAATAGGAGAGATGAAAATCATATAAAATTATTTGTCTGACTGCTAAACTGAATTGCTGGCTTTACAGACTAAATCATAGTGAAAGCTTATACTTAACTAGAGTATTTCTTCGACACTCTTTTTATGAAGTTCTAATGACTTTAAGTAGCAAAGAACCTTGGGCATAGTCTAAATAAGACATCTAAAAAATAAATCACAACTAGGCTAAAATTCTGTTAAATGAAACACAAGCCTACGAAACATTAGCTAGGATAGAGCAACTAAACCTTATGCACTGCAACTACTAACTTTCAATATTAGCCACACTTCTCCAATGCTCACTCAACTATACTTTCTACCTTAACACTACACTTCACTTGAGGCTACTAAAAATATTCACATAGGCACTGATAACTCTACCTATTGAAGTCTGAGCTGAACTAAATTCCCTCACTATGACCAGGCCTACTCGAATTTATAAAGTGCACACATACTACTATAATACTTGTTTGAGTCATGAGTTCGACACACCCTGTTTTTTCCCAACTCCTTATTTCATGAATAATTCTAATTACTTCTTCAACAACTACATCCAACTTCTTACTAGCCATTCACTAACGCACAATTCTTTTACCCACTTACACACCAACATGACATTC
The DNA here is from genome assembly GCA_030864215.1 of Capsicum pubescens. Lineage (NCBI taxonomy): Eukaryota > Viridiplantae > Streptophyta > Magnoliopsida > Solanales > Solanaceae > Capsicum > Capsicum pubescens. Next base: position 135,184,743 of record CM061545.1, on the reverse strand, counting down.
AAGCCTATCTTCATAACTACCTATGAACTTCTAAACAACACCCATAAAAGCATCCTTCTCATATTCTCTAATACCTCTATCAATAACAACTTCCAGGTGTTATCCCCAAGAAAACACACATGAAATTTTAACTAGCCATGAAAAGTATTAAAACCTAGCCTCAATCTTACTTTACACTTACAACCTTAACTAAAACAAAAATACCACAATCTTTTGTAAATAAGAAATGGTTACTCTATCCTAGCTAAGAAATTGCTCATCACTACCATCACACTAAGAGGTTAAAATATGAGGACTTGAAGCATGAGTGAACACTATACATAACTTTACACTTAACTGAGGCCTGACGAGTAGAATATCAATATTAGGGATTCATCAAGAGATCTAAACTGAGAATATACATGACATAATCTAAATTTTGTTGATCATTAGAAGTGTAGCATGAGTTATGGGAACTGAGTATACTCTAGAAAAAAAATACATGAGTCATGAGTTGCATAACCTGAATTGGGAGTTCATACATTCATGGAATATGATTCAAACTGTTGGGTGAACTGGAAATCCTTATACTAGGAGCTGGCAGCATACATGATTCTATGGAAAGTGAGTGAAGATGAGTTATGATCATGGAACTGACATGTAAGGCATGAGTAGATATTGTGATAACTATAGTATAAATACTGAAATAAGAAATGGTTGGGCATCATCCTCCCTTACTGCTATTCTACAACATACTAATATACCTACTAGAATCTGAGAGCCTAACTTGGTTACTTGTTCTATCATCTCCCTCTTAGCTTAAATCCATCATTCTAGGTCTGGGAACTACTCTATCAATATTTCTAAACTGAACTGCCACCATTTACTCTAGAATCTGTGTTGTAATAATATACATAAATGATAAGCTCACCCTGAAAGACTACACCTAATAATGTAAAACCCACTGCTAGTACTTCCTTCTGAGATACAACGCTTGGATTTCTATAGCGCTCAACAATCATCATATAACAACTTAACCACTTACTAACTTAGAATTCTTAACTCTCCATTCTATTAGCTCAATCCTCAAAGTTTCAAACTTAGATTATAACACTTAACATGGATATCCCTATACCTTCAATGTACCATACTGCTTTTTTTGACAAATGTCCCAACTATATATACTCAGATGGTGTCTTACCTCTTAGTGTTGAATGATTTGTGCTTTTGGAGATAGGGCATTATAGAAAAATAAAGGGCCCATGCTTTTGTTCCCATCATTAATCATGTATCTATGTAGGTGAGTCAAGGTTGATAAGTCCCTAGAAGATAGTTGGATCTATCCCAAGACTAGCATTTACCCACTAAAGATTTGAGAAAAGGGAGCCTTTGGGAAGAGCAAGAAGAGGAAGGTTGACTTGGGGAGGTCAATGGATCATAATGTAGATATATATGTGCCATCGAAAGTAGGTCCGATTTATGATACCTCATTCAAGATAAGAGCGCTCAAGTAGCTAGTGACCAATCTCCCTCAGAGGCTGGAGAGTCTTCCACCACCCTTCATTCCTATGTTGCTTGGTCCAACTATGAGAAGTATCTGGAGGATCAAAAGAAGTAGGGGACCACTATTTCTAGTCTTAAGAGGGCCTACTCATCCTTAGCACATTCACAAATAGAGCTCAGGGACTCGCATAAGAAAATAAAGAAGAAAGAGAAAAAGAGAGACAACTTTTTCACGAATATGTGGAAGGGGGTGAAGGGCCTTTAGAAGGTCCTAAAACCTAGAGGCAAGATTCCTTCTCCTAGAGATGATTGTGATGCTGAGGCCCCAGCTGAGTGGTCAGACTCAAATGATGCTAGAGGTGATGTTGAGATCGAGGGCAACAATAGTTCTTGATACGGTTGTAGGGAACACCCTTTACTCTTTTTATGCTTTATTTATCATGCAAGTAGGTCACTACAAGCTTTTAAGTTAGGGGTGTGCACATCTTTGTAATCATTTATTTTTCCTTGGTCTGTATTATTGACATATTTGTTGGATGTTGTATGTTAATTTGGATGATTTTTATTTTTGGATTGTAATAATTGGGCACCCCGATGGTGTCTACATTTGATGGATTAGTTGTTTTATTTCATTCTTAGATTTTTATTTTATCTTTATCTTTTTTATGATAATGTTGGACTAGACTTTCCCTATGATTTATTGGGTGATGACATTCTTAAGGGAAAATCGAAGTGATTGGGTTTTGAGCAATAGATGCAGGGGAAGTCTAAGTACCCGTATTCTGGAGTTTTGGGATCACCCTTATACCTATGGTGAAGTCTGAGTATCCATATGGTTTACCCTCATGAAATCCAAAATGTGAGACGATGGTTTGGTTTGGTGCCATTAATAGAAAATTTTGCATGGTGTGAATGCAAAGCAAACATCCATGTTCGTCCAATAATTTTAAAAACCAAGGGCAAAACATGAACAATTTTGTAACAATGTTTTACCTCTTTTTGTGACTCTGAAGTCCTTAGTTTGTCGTATATGGTAAATACCTCATTTTGTCTTTAGTAAGAAATTCAGTTGAGTCTCTTTGAAAAGTTTGCATACCAAGTGCGGTGAGCATAATTTTTTAACTCTCATGTATACTTGCATCATCTAGAACTTGCCCCATTAGTTTCTCAAGGATAATAAAAAAAAAAGCTTGGTTGGTGAAACGATGTTAGGCCTTTTTTGTGAACATAGGAGCCCACTTTATACTAAATAGCCTACCCATACATGGAATAGTACCTTTAGTCATCCACTTTGATCCTTCAAGCCTTTCTTTGGCAACCACATTACAAGCCTTGAACCATTTAAAGTTTACCCCATTTTTTGAACCCTACCCTCCTTGAACTTAAAAATACAACTTGAGGCCATATGCCTAAGTTAGTGGTACTAAGTTTTGAAAGAGGTGACCTTCGTCCTTGGAAGTGTAAGTGGATGTCTGAAAGTTAAGGAAAGTGAGTTAGTGAAGAAGGTGAAAAAGAAAGGAATCATCAAAAGAAGAAAAAACCATAGACTACACTAAAAAAATGATCGAAAAGAAAATGCTTTTAAAAGAAATGGATGAATCAAGGTAGTAAAAGTAGGCATGTATGAAGTTGGAAACAAATGAAGTGGCCCATGGTCTAAATTTTAATTGAATAGTGTGATGTAGATGTACAAGGAGGGTGTCTTCACTTTATTCCCAAATGATACCATGCCTTTTTCCCCAAGCCTACATTACAATCTTGAAAAAGTCCTTCGAGATCACCAATCAACTGTATTCAAAGTGGTGGCGATTGAAAATAAGGGCAAGCATATGGTATGATACTTGTCCGCATTGAGAGATTCTTTTTTAGAGTGAATGTTTGCACTCAAATCCCTTGTTGCATAATAGAAGATTTAGTGTATGTGATTTTCTTTGTGAGGAGGCGTGTAGACTAATTGAGGTGGATAAAATTTTCATCTTCCTAAAATTGATGCCAAGGAGTATAGTTGAGTCACTATCAATGGAGAGTCACTTCTAGAGAGTTAGTGATTGTTGCATTATTATTCTTTAAAGTCTTTTGTGTCTTTGATATTGTGCTTCATGTTGAGGGAAATTGTGAGAATAGATTTACTCATACGTGAGAGCTACTTGTTGGTGTTAATCATGTTTGAAGTCCTTGAGATTATTTGGTCATAGAAATAGGCATAAAATTTGTATAGTCTCACTTAGATGTTGTGTTGCTTGAGGAAAAGCAAAGGTTTAAGCTGGGGGGTGTTGATGAGTGGTAATTTACCACTGATATACATCCAAATCTATGCACACTACTATGATTAAAAGGTGTTAATAAGACAAATTTTTCATTTGAAAGAACTAATTCCCATGTTTTGCAGGCATATAGGTGATGAGAAGAAAAGAAGTAAAATGAGCTAAAAAGAGATCAAAAAGGGAAGGATTAGTGCAAAAGCTGGAAAAGCATGAGCATGAACTGACCCTTAGTTACCTTGATCATAGTCTAAGGGTTACGATCGTGACCATCCTAAATGTCAAGGCACACGATCATGATAGGTTCACCCCGCGATTGCGATCAAGCATCGACGATTGCAATTTAGTGAAAAATAGCCCAGGGAAAGTTTTGTCATTTCCTACAGATCGTTCCCATAGATGGTTCTAATACTCTATAGGACGAAAACCCTTTAACTTTTGGGTGTATCATCAACTAGAATTCAAGTTTGACCTTTGTAACAACCCTACCAAATTGGGAAACATTATTGTGGCTCATTTTTCAAGGATTTTGGTTGTAATTGAAGTCAAATTGAAGAACACTCTTGCTTGCATCTTCAATGAAAGCTTTGAATGTGAATTTAGGTATAATTTTTCCTTTAAACTTCATGAGTATCTAAACATCTATCTTGGGGTTATGTTGGAATAGGGTGCAAATATATGTGGGTTTTAATTTTTTAGTGTAGATTCTTGGTTAATGATGTTTGGTTTCATTAATATTTGTATGTTGAATAAGAATTTGTGGGAGAAAAAACTAAATTTCAAAAATCTCACATTATCCTTGAAAGAGGGGTGTTGGTATGCTTTTGGATCATATATCATCCTTAAAAAAGGGATATGGGTGACAAGGTATTAGTGAACAATAACTAGATGTTAGCTTATTCCCTTACATTGTCTTTCAAATAAGGATGGATTGCGAATTTCCTTTTCCTTGGGCATTTTCATAGAAATAGGGATGCCCAATTAAAGCTTTGGGTGGATTTGGTTTCCACACCCATGAGGTATCCGAAAGGGTCCATGGGTGATATTTTTGGTGTTTGGTTGAAAAACTAGCATAAAAAACCCTAACCTAGCCTTCCAATATAGTCGTCAACTAGAATTTGCATCTGGTTATAATGAACCCATGCATTATTTACCCCTAGTAAAACATAATCCGAAGATTATTCTCATATTGAGATCTTATCTACAATTGTTGTTCTTAAGTAGTATATCAAGTAAACTTTGTTTAAATAATCTTCCAACTCTTAACCCCTAAATATTTATATCCCATATTTGAATTTAGCAAGTGACTTTTATTTCAAACCTACTCGATCACCACTCAAATTGGTTCTTGTGGATTCGACCTTGACTCAAAATTGGGTAATAATATTTGAGAACGATCGTCCTATACAAAAATAATATTATAGGTGAGCATGATCTGTAAGGAAGCTACAAAATAAATTAATGGTAATTCCCCAAAACTGAATAATACTTTGGATTTTCCTTTGTCAAAAATTAAAATTCCTCCACCATTTTCAAAAAGACTCAAGAATAAGGACATGATACCAAGTTTAAGAAATTTCTTGCAGAATTTAGCAGCCTATCAGTGAATATTCCATTGTTAGAGGTTTTACAAGAGATGCCTGGTATGCTAAACTCATAAAGGACTTGGTTACAAAGAAATAAGTCATGGATGTTAAAACTATAAAGGTAACCCACAATTTTAATGCCATAATATCTAGCACATTGGTGGCAAAGAAAGAAGACCCAAGTGCATTCACTATCCCTTGCATTATTTGAGTGCACAAGTTTGGAAAAACATTGTGCGATCTTGGGGAAAGCATTAATTTGATGTCATTCTCTGTGTTTTAAAAGTTAGGTTTGGGTGTCCCCACATCAACCCCAATGAGGTTTATAATGGTCGATCGTTCTATCAAATATCCAATGGTAGTGTTATGTGATGTTCTTATGAAAGTGGACCAGTTAATCTTTCCACCCTACTTTGTTATTCATGATTTTGATATATATCACAAAGCCTCCATCATGTTAGGTAGACCATTCTTGGATACCAAAAGAGCCTTAATGGATGTTGAATATAGTGAAATAAAGTTCTGAGTGAATAATGAAGAGGTCTCTTTCAATGTGTGTAAGTCTATGAAACAACCTAAGGATTTACAAGTTTTTTCAGTAATTAATATGGTTGATGATGTGGTGACTAACACTATAAAGGTGAGACTTATGGACAACCCCTTGGTGGTTACATCACGGAACTTGTGGAGTGAGGTAATTGAAGAGAATGAAAAGATGGTTAATTTGATGATGATACTTCACTCTTACCATAAAAACCCTTGTAAGAACAATAATTTTCCAACTGTTGTTGTGGATGATCTATCGCCTCAGTAAAATGAAGCCTCAAAGTCTATGGTGAAAAAGTCCATTCATACTATTGGGTGACCCATTGCAGACATAAAAGGCATTGTTCCAAAAGTTGTTAAAATAAATCCAAAAAAAACAGGTGACATAATGTTAAGACATTGAACCGGGAAGTTCATAGTGGTCATAATGTGCTCATCTTCAACTATGGGTTATAACTAAGTGGTCGGTCCCATTCATAGTCTTTAATGTTTATTCAAATGGAAAAATTAAATTGTTAGACCATGAGAAAAATAAGTTCATGTGAATGGACAAGGATCAAGGCATTACCACGTGGGTGGACTCAAGGCAACTACGGTTGAGTTATTTTGATTCAAAGATCCAAATTGATGATTAATTGATGTCGTGCAATGACAATAACTAAGGTACTTCTTTGGATAAAATCCAAGGTTTATTTTTGTTGTTTTGTAGTGTTTTGGATTCTAATTTTAACTTATTTTTGGTGTTTGCAGGTGATAACATAAGTTGGGATGGGTGAAGGAAGGTTTGGGGGCTCAAAACTATGTCGTGAGCCAATATTGATTTGAAAATTTGCTCTAAATATAGTTGTTCCAGCCTGGACCTGTGTTGGACATGCTTGAGCAGTCCAGGCGCAGGTCAGGAGTATCTAGAATACAGTTGGCACCATCTTTCACTGCCTGGAAATTCTAGGTAGTCCAAGTGCAGACTAGGCGCATATGGAATATAGATGGCAACAACAACACTGACTGGACCTGCGCTGGACATGCTTAAGAGAGAAAAAAAATCACTGGTCAAATCTATTTTGACCTGCACTGGACATACTTGAGCAGTCCTGGCGTAGGTCCAGCGTGTCTTGCATGCATTTCTCATACATTCAACCATATTTCAAATCTCTCAATTTCTTATCTCAAGAATGCAACACCGGATAATTACATTGGATTTTTATTTCATCTTTTTCCTCTCTAACTAAGATTTCAAGATATGTTCTTTTGTAACTTTCTCATTGAATCCCCTCTATATTGAAAATGGTGTTTTATATCCCATGGTACTTTTGCTTTGAATTTGATTTAGTTGAGTTTATTTTGGTAAATTGTCATTTTTGGAGTGAATAGTTTTAAATGTGTACCTTGTTTTACATGCTAAATTAGAAAAATTCAAGCTTCTTTAAACTAGTGCACCATATGTTCGATGAAATACCCACTTGAAGTTTGGTTGCTAAATTGAGTGGGGGTTGATCTAATTGGGTTATTATGATTACCAATGGTGTGTTTGGTGATGAATAAGTGAATTACTATTTCTCATATGTGATTTTAGTCTATTTTTGTAAGATCTTATTTTTCACACACACCATATGTTTGTTAAAACGTCAATTAGAGAGGGTTGTCTTAGATGTTACTAATGGATAATGTATTCGTTCTTTTGGCTTAAATATGATTGCAATTACTCCTTAATAATAGAAAATCGATGACTTTTAGGTGAAGTTGTTGATAAATGATGCTTCCATGGTTTTGTCGATAAATATGTTGATTATAGCATTCACGGGTAAAGTCTGAATAACGCAAGAGACATGAATTCTTGCCTTGCCCTATGATAGATCGGGTGACACCATTCTTAGGGATATTGGGTCATTCTTGTTTCCATTGGTGGTTATGGATGTGGTATGAGCTCGAATGGTGAAATGTGTAGAATGTATGATAATATAGAGTCCAAATAATTGATTGTTGTGATGAAATAATCCTATGAGTTGTAATGATGAAGTTACCTTGCATCCACCTTCATTTTTCTTTAGCTTTAATTTTCTTTCTTAATATATGAAAATTATAAAAACATGTTTTATCCTTTTTCTTTTGCATTGGATTTGGTCATTTTTTCATAGGTATGTCTCCAAGGATGAATTTTCCATGGGATGATAAAAAGGGCACGACTTCGGATAAAGACAAGGTACATGATACAACAAAAAGGGAAAAAAACAATCTCTAAAGTACTCCAACCAGGCCTAAAAGTTCAAACCAAGATAAGTTGTCTTTTGTAGCGAACCCTCTTAGAGGATCCCAGTCTAATGAGGATGCTACTGAGACAGTACAACCACCCAATGACATGGGTCCGAGATCCTAGTGAGACACATGGAGTCTTTGCCTTCCCTACTCTTTTTCTATTTTTACACTAGGGACAATGCAATGATTTTCAGATAGGGTGGAGCATTTTTATTACTCATTTGATGGTCTGTACCTATTTTTTCATTTGATGGCATTGGTTTGATTCATTGTATAAACATACTCATACTCTATTTTTACATTTTACATTTGTATTGTTTATTTACTTTAGCCCTTATGGGGCTTGCACTTTGATGCTTATTTATTTTTACCATGCGGGGCTAGTTTCTCATTATCGACCTAGATTTGGATTGGCCCTTATTGGGTATATTGATGATAATGTCGAATGGTACCCTTTTTCAGGCTTGTGTCATGCAACTAATATTAATGTATAACACCCTAGGTTTTTTACCCTTAGAAAATTTTCATGATTTTGGGTTTCTGGACAAGTTACGACAAGGGGAACAAGTCGTACACTGGGGTACAAGTGGTATGGGTTGGTCATATGCTGACCAGTATTGGATGGTAGGTTGAATCGAGTTCCTGGAATGGATATGACTTGAGTGGTATGAGTCTTATGGGTGGATATGGTGTATTGGGTTTGGTACTTTCCTTCACTTTATCTTAGACTTGGTAACTTATCTTAGATCTGAGTAGAGTGGCTCACCATAAGTCATAAGCCAGGGTACGAGTTATACCAAGGACTCGTATAATGGATAGTGTTCAAACCACTTGTGATTCTATTCCGCTAGGGGTACGGATCAAGGGTACTAGTCATATACATGGGTACGACTTGGTTTGGGCAAGTCGAGTCATACCTTGGCTACTGTTGGGTCAAATGGGGAAGTCTTGGGTACGAGTGGTTGGTACCATTCGTATAGGGGGGTATGATTCATATGGGGTAGTCATACCCTATGAAAGGATTTTATGCAAGTTAAGTGAGGGCAAACTGGTATTTCTCCACTTAACCTAATAAGGCCCCACAACTTTTAACTCACTTGGGAGGTTATTGGCCCTATTATTATATTCATTAACACTTAGAAAAACACTCTCTAATCCTCTCTAAAGTCCTTGGGAAAAGAAAGCTAGGGTTTCATCTTAAGAATTAATTTGGGGCTTATGTTGGTGATTTTTCTCTGTTATCTTCACAATTAAGGCATGTACTCTTCCCTCATTGTGAGTTCAAACTAAAGGTATGGTTTTATACAATATTTTTATGGCATGATTTATTATATGGTTTTGGGATTTTCAAATTTGTGTTGGGGTTTTGATTATAAATACTTGGTTATGGTTTTCCCATGTTTTAATTAGGTTATTACATGCTTTAATGGTGGTTTTAGACAATTGGTTGCATGGGGGTTGTTACTTGGAAATTGTTTTTGTTTAGGAAATACTTTGCCCACAACACGTTTGATAAACTGCCTATGATAATGCTTTAACTATATTATTGGATTTTTAATAGAACTATTGCATAGTTTAAACTTGGTAATGAAACTCTAAATGGTTTAAATGGTTTGGAATGGTTAAATAGAATGGTTTGGTGGTCATGGTTATAGTTAATTGAACTCTTTGTGGGGTACAATGGAATCCCCCAAGTAAACATGTTGATGGAACAACTTATGGGGTACATGGGACTCCTCCAAGCAAACATAATGGAACACTTATAGGGTACATGGGATTCACCCAAGTTAACTTGGTAAATGGGTACACGGGAATCCCTTTTGGCTAAGGATAATACTTGCAAGTAATAGTCGGTATTACGATACCACTATTTATATCCTTGGTTAATAATAAATTGAATAATGGATTGGTTGGTTGGAAATGGTTTTAATTAGGCAGTAATTGTGGGGTGTTATAGCTAAAAGTGAAGGTGGGAGTTCAATGAACGAACACTGGAAACTCATGTTTGCCGACATGAGGGGTTGGTCATGGAGACCATTTATGATACGATAAGGTACACAAGAATCCTTTAAGTACACTGTACATATGTATCAGGGAGAGCGAAGGGAACTTAGGAATCCCCTACTCTTATGGTATCTCCGGTTTGTATAGCTACACGCATCGGAGCTTGTTCAGGGGGTACACAGGACCCATATAGCCGAGGGTGGTTTTAGGACGGTTAAGCTACACATACCCAGGTTAATGGTTTCAAATACATGCTAAACCTTATTCTCTTTCCCGATATGGTTATATATATCTAGAGAGAGAGAGAATACATATACAGCTCCTGAATTATTTCACTTTTCCTGTATAGGCACCTCAATTAAGGTAGGTACCTATTGAACCCTTTACTCATTCACAAATTATTTCAATTGAGCCCAATTTGTTGATGTGGCAAAAAATGTAAAATGTGTGTAATACACATGCTGATGATGTTGCAAAGTGACAAATTAAATAATGACATGTGGCATTTTAAATTAAAATAATTATAAAAATAATTTTCTAATTTAAAAAAAATCATTAATATCCCCCCTCCCCCCTGCAGTTGCCTACCTGATCGTCCTCCATCTCCCCCCTCCCTTTCCTTCCAAATAATGTTTTCTCCATTGTTGAACACACATAAGCAAAAAAAATGAATCTTCTTCTTCTTCAATTATCTCCTAAGAAATTTTCCTTTTTTTCCACCATTGAAGCACCTCCCCTGCAGCTGCCGACCCGATCCTCCCCCCGTCCCCCTCTTCTTCCCTTCCAAACACCCCTTTCTCCATTGTTGAGCACACAAAAGTAAAAAAAATTGAATCTTCATCTTCTTCACTTATCTCCTAAAAAAATTCCTTTTTTTCCACCATTGAAGCACCCCCTGCAGCTTTCTACCCGATCCTCCTACCCCCTCCCCTCTTCTTCCCTTCTGAACACCCATTTCTCTATTGTTAAGCACATAAAAGTAAAAAAAAATTGAATCTTTTTCTTCTTCACTTATCTCCTAAAAAAATTTTCTTTTTTTTCCACCATTGAAGCACCCCCCCTGCACCTGCCTTGTGAGTGACAATGGTGGCCTAATTGAGGTGCAATTCTATGTGTAATTTTGTGTGTGGCGTCTGTGTATGTATTTTTTGTATGTAAAAAAAAAGAAAAATTATGAGTTATGGAGAAGAAGATGATGACATTTTTTTTCTTTTTATTTCTTTAATATATCTTTTTATTGGTTGGATTTTATGTTTAATTTTTTTATTAATTATGGTCCTCACTCTCCTAATGGAGATTGTATTACACATGCCACGCCATGTCAGTTCCATGTCAATGATTGGGCTTAATTGAAATATTTTGTGAAGGAGTAAAGGGTTTAATACGTACATGGCCTAATTGAGGTGCCTATACAGAAAAATACAAATAGTTAAGGGGCCTCTATATGTATTTACCCATATATATATATATTTATATATATATATATGTATGGTTTGTATGCATATGGTTGGTTTACTTAGTTTTACTGAATGACATTATTTTATCTTTATTCTGAGTTCATGTTAGCATTAACCTGCTGACCTGTCTTTAGGTGGTTGTATCCTTATACGATGTAGGAACCGATCATTCTACTCCTCTTGTATAGTGATCGGATTTTGAGATTAGCTTTTGTATTGAAGTGGTGAGCTTCCTTCTTTTTAAAAGGCTTCATTTCATGTTATGGACATTTTCATATACTTTGGTTATTTTATGGATATTGGTTTTGGCAATGGTTAGGGGCATGTCCCAACCGAATATTAGTTTACTTTTGGTTAGAGGCTTTTGTGGAACTACTATGGGTTCGTATGGGCGGAATCGGTATTAGTGTTAGCATTAGTATTGGTATTAGGGCTTAAACTGGTTGACTATATTGTTGGTTAATCCATCCTCTTTCATGCTAAAATATATATAGTTTTGGATTATGGTTTGGTTTGGTATTGGTTATTAGTTGGTATCAGACGGTTGAGCTCGTTTAGGTAGTCACGATAATAGACATATCCCAGAGTCTAGGGTTTTACAATAATGTTATCCTGTTTCATGTTCAAAATTCATCTGACTCAGGATATTCGTAGGTTAGTTGGGTTGGGTAACAGGGGTGGTCTCTAGTCTCGGTTGAACTTTGGATGCCTATTACGATGAGGACCTAGTTCAGGTCCTGTCAAGTTGGTATCAAAGCCTTAAGTTCATGGTCAATTGGGAGTCCACAAAGCCGTGTCTAGTAGAGTCTATTTTTGGGGTATATAGCGCGCCACACTCATAAGAGAAAGGCTACAATGCATTTAGGAATATTTCACTTACATGGTATTCTATTTTTAAGCTTGGAGTCAAAGTCTTGGAATCTTCCATAATCCTTATTTGTTCTCTTTTTAGATCATGCCTTGACGATCTGGAACATAAAAAACCCTTAAATTTCATCTGGGCACAATACGGAAGGGACACAGGGGATCCATACTCGATCTAGGAGTCCAGTCCCTGAAATTTCTTGAGTTCTACCAATTGCTACTAGCCCTCTTTAGGGTGAGGTGGCAAATGCAGAATTTCATTAATTGATTCATACTATTGCTCAGTTGGTTGTTACTTAGGCTGAGCGGGATACAACTGGTGTTTCATATGCTGAGGCCACATGGGTTGGCTAGTTTATAAAAATAAATCCTCCTACTTTTACTGGAGTAGAGGTTGAGGAGGATCTTCAAGGTTTCTTGGATGAAATAGAGAAAATCTTTAGGTTGATGCAGGCCACGAATGAGAAAAAGGTGAATTTTGTAACTTATCAGCTCAAGGATGTTGCGTACTAGTGGTACGATAAGTAGTATAGGGATAGAGGTGATGTTGAGGAGTTGTTCTTATGGGAGACTTTCTCAAATGCTTTTCTAGATCATATATTTCCTCAGGATGTAAGGGAAGCGGAGATGGAGGAATCTGTGATTATTAACCAAGGGAAATGACTGTCAAGGAATGTGCCTTGAAATTTCATTTTTTTAAGGTATGGTATGGACTTGGTGTCTGATATGGGGGCGATGATGAGAAATTTTACCTCTGGTCTATCTCAAGATTTGATCCTTGAAAGCAAGACTAAATTGTTAATCAAGGATATGGATAATTATAGGTGGATTATCCATATGCAATAAGTAGAGAAAAAAAGAGAAAATAGAAGGAGTTCGAGGAAAGGCAGGGTAAGAGGAGCATGTTCTCTAAGTAGGGTAGTGCTCAGTAGTAGGGTGGTCAGGATGGAGGTAAATGGCAAAAGAAAAAGTGGAGAAGTTATGGTTCCTCCTCTACAGGTAGTGCTTTTTACTCGAAGCAATCAAATGATAAACGTCAGCAGGATGGCAATAATTTCTGGGAACAGGGTGTCTAATCTCAAGCAAATGGGGTTCAGGCAGCTTCTCCATGCCCTCCTTATCAGTTTTGTGGTCATTTTTATAAAGTATTTTTTTATGAAGGGAGGGATAGATATTTTAAATATGGCTAGTCAGGCCATATGCTCAGGAATTGTCCGATTGGTAAGGGTGCTTCGGGAGCGGTCAAAGCTCCATTTGCTTTATCTTTTGCTTCTGCACCTAGTGGTCCTGCTTTTGCGTCTGTTCCTACTTTTAGTAACAACATTATTCAAAATAGGTTATATGCTCTTTCATCTCGGTAGGAGTATGAGGCATCGCTTGATGTCATTACTAGTACGTTACAACTCTTTTCTCTTGACGTGTATTGTCTGCTTGATCTGGGGTCCACTCCTTTTTATGTGACCCTATTTTTGGCTGTGTATTTTGGTTTTGGTCCTAAGTTTATTTTGGATCCTTTTTTTGTTTCTTCCTCGATAGGTGACTCGATTATTGCTAAAAGACTCTATAGGGGGTGTGGTATTTATTGGTAATATGGTGGATTTTGATTTTATTCTGGGTATGGATTGGTTACACTCTTGTTATGGTTCCCTGGTGAATACATTATGGAGTGGGATGGTGGTTTCCTAGCTCCTAGGAGAAAGTTTATTTCTTATATTAGAGCTTAGAGATTAATCTCTAAAGGGTATCTTAATCACTTGGTCCGGGATAAAGATTCTAACTCAGAAGGTCATTTATGTCATTTGGTTCCGATGGTAAGTGAGTTTCCTGAGGTCTTTTCGGATGATCTTCCTAGTGTTCCTCCGGATAAGCAGGTTGAGCTTTGTATTGATTTGGTTTTGGATACTTGCCCAATATCTATTCCTCCTTATAGAATGGCTCTAACTGAGTTGAGGGAACTCAAGGAGCAGCTTAAGGATCTTCTGAATTAGAGGTTTATTCATTCTAGTGTATCCCCGTAGGGTGCATCGATGTTGTTCGTGCATAAGAAGGATGGTTCCCTTCGGATGTGCGTTGACTATCGGTAGTTGAATAAGGTAACGGTTAAGAACAAGTATTCTTTTCTAAGGATAGATGACTTGTTTGATCAGTTGCAAGGTGCCAAGTTTTTTCTAAGATAAACCTTCGGTCTGGGTATCATCGGCTTAATATAAGGGAGGTGGATATCCCTAAGATGGCTTTTCGTACTCGGTATGGGCACTTTGAATTCTTGGTGATGTCATTTGGTTTGACTAATGCCCCAATGGCATTTATGGACTTAATGAACAGGGTTTTTAAATTTTTCTAACTTTTTCTCATTGTTTTTATTGATGACATCTTGGTGTATTCTAAAAGTGAGTTGGATCATGACAATCACCTTTGTATGGTGTTGAAGACCTTAAAGAAACAGTAGTTGTATGCTAAGTTATCCAAGTATGAGTTTTGGTTGAATGTTATGACATTCTTGGGTCATATTATTTCAAGTGAGGGGATCTTGATGGATCCGCAAAAGGTGGTTATGGTTAAGAAGTGGACTTGACCCACAACTCCAACCGACATTCAGAGCTTCTTGGATTTGTCTAGGTATTATAGGCGGTTTGTGGAAAGTTTTTTTATGCTAGCTGCCTCATTGACAAAGTTGACTCAAAAGAAGGTAAGGTTTTCTTGGTCAGATATATGTGAAGTAATTTTTGAGAAGCTAACGAATAAGATAACTTCGGCTTAGGTTTTGACATTGCCTGATAGCAATGAGGGGTTTGTGGATTATTGTGATGCATCTCTGGTTGGACTTAGTTGTATTTTGATGTAGCATAGGAAAGTAATTGCCTATACTTCTAGGCAGTTAAATATTCATGAGAGAAACTATCCTACTCATGATTTGGAGCTATTGGTGGTGGTTTTTGCTTTGAAAATTTGGTGACATTATTTATATTGAGTGCACGTGGACATCTTTTCTGATCATAAGAGTCTACAATATGTATTCACACAAAAAGAGCTAAATCTCAGGCAGAGAAGATAGTTAGAACTTCTCAAGGACTATGATATGAGTCTTCACTACCACCCAGCCAAAGCTAACGTGGTTGTTGATGCTCTTAGCAGGTTTTTCATGGGGAACTTAGCGCATGTGGAGAAAGGAAAGAAAGAATTGGTGAAGGATATTCACCGTTTGGCCAATCTTAGATTTCGTCTCTTGGACGCCATGGATGGTGGGGTGATGGTTCATGAAGTGGTTCGGTCATCTCTTAGTGCAGAGATCAAGAGAAGCAAGTGTTGGATCCTTTCTTAATGAAAATTAAGAGTGATGTTGGTAGGCAAAAGTTAATGGTATTTGAGATCGGTGGTAATGGTACTTTACGATACCAAAAAAGGTTGTGTGTTCCTGATGTTGATGGTTTGCGATAAAGGATTTTGGCTGAGGTGCATGAATCACGCTATGTTGTTCATCCCATTTCGGCAAATATGTATCATGATCTCAAGGAGATTTATTGGTGAAATAGTATGTAAATAGATGTGGTTGATTTTGTAGCCAAGTGTGTAGTATGCCAACAAGTTAAAGTTTAGCACATGAGGCCTGGTGAGTTGTATCAAGAAATTGATTTTCCCGAATAGAAATGGGAGGTAATAAATATGGATTTTATTATCGATCTTCCTCGGTCTCAGAGCTAATTTGATTTGATTTGGGTCATCGTGGATAGGATGACAAAGTCTTCTCACTCTTTTCCAATGAGGACTACCTTTTTCAGTGGAGGATTATGCGAAGTTGTATTTTTAAAGAATTGTGAAGCTGCATAGGGTACTTGTTTTGATTATCTCTAATTATGGTACACAATTTTCATCTCATTTTTGGCGGTTATTTCAGAAAGTATTGGGGACTAAGGTTAATCTGAGTACTGCTTTTCATCCTCAGATGGATGGGCAAGTAGAGAGGATAATTCAGACACTAGAGGATATGCTACGGGAGTGTGTAATTGATTATGGTTGCAATTGGTATGAGCATATACCTTTGGTATAGTTTGCTTACAATAATAGCTATCATTCTAGTGTTGGTATGGCCCCTTTTGAGGCATTGTATGGTAGGAGGTGTAGATCTCCTATTGGTTGGTTTGATCTTGGTGAGGCGGATATGTTCGGTCCGGAGTTGATTTATCAAGCCATGAAAAAAGTGAAGGTGATTTGGGATAGGCTTAAGGCTACCAAAAGTCGCCAAAAATCCTATACAGATGTAAGGCACATAGGCTTGGAGTTTCAGGTTGGAGATAAGGTGTTCCTAAAGGTATCTCCCATGAAGATAGTAATGCAATTTGGTAAAACGATGAATCTCGGTCCCAGATTTATTGGTCCTTATGCAGTTTTACGGAGGGTTGGTAATGTTGCTTATGAATTGGAGTTTCCTTCTAATTTGAGCTCCATTCATCTGGTATTTCATGTTTCCATATTGAGAAAGTGTGTTGATGATCCTTCTTTGGTTGTTCTTTTGGAAGGATTGGGTATCTCGAATTGTCTGTCTTATGAAGAGGTCCCAGTTGAGATATTGGATAGGCTGGTTCTTCATTTACGGACCAAGGATATGGCCTCGTTTAAGGGTCTATGAAGGAACCACAAGGTGGAAGAGGCTACATGGGAAGCAGAAGAGGACATGAAGTCCAAATATCCGCATCTGTTTTCTGCTCCTGAGATTCGTGCAGAAGGTATGTGTTCTTGAACATACTTTTGTTTTCAAGCTTTGTTAAAGGAAAGATTAATATCTTTGCATTTTTATTTTCTTACTTAGTTAAAGGTTGGATTGATATTTGATAATGAAAATGAATCGTGCTTGTAGTTACCCTACCTTGTCCATCATTCGAGGATGAATATTCGTAGTAGGGGAGACTATAACACCCAGAGTTTTTGACCCTTAGAAAATTTCCTAGATTTCTAATTTCTAGACAAGTTACGACTAGGGGGAACAAGTCGTACACTAGGGTAAGAGTTGTATGGGTTGGTCGTATGCTGACCAGTGTTGGATGGTAGGTTGAATCTGGCTCCTATAATGGATGCGACTTGAGTGGTACGAGTCGTATTTATAGATACGGTTTGTTGGGTTTGGTTTTTTCCTTTACTTAATCTTACACTTGGTAACTTAACTTGGATCTGAGTACGAGTGTCTCACCATGCGCACTAAGCCAGGGTATGAGTCATACTATAGACTCGTATGGTGGACAGCGTTCAAACCTCTTGTAATTATATTCTTCCAAGGGTACGGGTCAAGGTTACTAGTCGTATACATAGGTACGACTTAGTTTGGGTGAGTCGAATCATACCTTGGATAGTGTTGGGTCCAACAGGGAGGCCTCGGGTACGAGTAGTGGGTACCACTCATACAGAGGGTACGATTCATATGGGGTAGTAGTACCCTATGACATGATTTTTATGCAGTTTAAGTGAGGGAAATCTAGACATTCCCTCACTTAACCTAATAAGGTCCCACGACTTTTAACTCATTTGTGAGATTATTTTCCCTATTATACTATTCATTAACACTTAGAAAAACACTCTTTAATCCTCTCTAAAATTCTTGGGCAAAGAAAGCTAGGTTTTTATCTTAAGAATTAATTTGAGGCTTGTGCTGGTGATTTCCCTCTATTATCTTTTGTATTAAGGCATTTACTTTTCCCTCATTGTTAGTCCAACTAAAGGCATGGTTTTATACAATATTTTTATGGCATGATTTTTTGTATGGTTTTGGGGTTTTCAAATATGTGTTGGGGTTTTGGTTATAAATGCTTGGTTATGATTTTCCCATGTTTTAGTTATGTTATTACATGTTTTAATGGTGGTTTTGGATAATTGGTTGCATGGGAATGGTTACTTCGAATTTCGTTTTGGTTTTGGAAATACTATGCCCCCAACATGTTTGATAAAATGCCTATGCTAATGCTTTTACTATATTATTGGATTTTTAATGGAACGATTGCATGGTTTGAACTTGGTAATGAAACTCTAAATGGTTTAAATGGTTTAGAATGGTTTGATGGTCATGGTTATGGTTAATTAACTCTTTGTAGGGTACAATGGAATTCTGCTAGTAAACATGTTAATGGAATAACTTGTGGGGTACATGAGACTCCCCCAAGCAAACATAATGGAACACTTGTAGGGTACATGGGATTCCCCCAAGTTAACTTGGTAAATGGGTACACAGGAATCCCTTTACTTTAAAAGGTTTGGCTAAGGACAACACTTGCAAGTTGCAGTCAGTATGACGATACAACTATTAATAGCCTTGGTTAATAATAAAAGAAATAATGAATAGGTTCATTAGGAATGGTTTTAATTGGGCAACAATGGCGGGGTATGATAGCTAACCCTGAAAATGGGAGTTCAATGAACGAATACTGGAAACTCGTGTTTTCTGACATGAGGGTTGGTCATGGCGACCATTTTCGATACAATGAGGTACACGCAAATCTTCTAAGTACACTATATATATGTATCATGGAGAGTGAAGGGTACTTGGGAATCCCCTACTCTTATGGTATCTCCAGTTCATGCGACTACACGCATTGAGGCCCATTCAGGGGGTTACAGTGGACCCATATAGCCCATGGGTAGTTTTAGTATGGCTAAGCTACACATACCCAGGTTTGTGGTTTCAAATACATGCTAAACCTGGTTCCCTTTCCCGACATGGTTATATATATATGTATGGTTTGTATGTATATGGTTGGCTTACTTGGTTTTACTGGATGGCATTATTTTAACCTTATCCTAAGTTCATGCTAGCGTTCACCCGTTAACCCGTCTTTAGGTGATTGTATCCCGACCGATGCAGGAACTGGCCGCTCTACTTCTCCTGCATAGTGATTGGATTTTGGGATCAACTTTTGGACTAAAGTGGTGAGCTTCCATCTTTCCTGAAGGCTCCATTTTTTGCTATGGACATTTTCATATACTTTGGTTGTTTATGGATATTGGTTTTTGCTATGGTTGGGGGCATGTCCCAATCAGATATTTTTTTTATTTTGGTTAAAGGATTTTGTGGAACTACTATGGGTTGGTATGGGTGGGATCGATATTGGTGTTAGCCTTAGTAGTGGTATTGGTATTGGGGATGACACCGGTTGACTGTATTATTGGTTATTCCATCCTCTTTCATTTTGGGATTATATATAATTATTATGGAACTCATATGGTTATGCTTTTGGATTATGGCTTGGTTTGGTATTAGTTATTAGTTGGTATTAGACGGTTACGCTTATTTGGGTGGTCACGGTCATAGAACTAAACTAGAGTCTTGGGTTCTACTATAACGTTGTCTTGCTATATGTTCGGAATTCACCCGACTCAGGATATGCGTAGGTTAGTTGGGTTGGGTAACGAGGGTGGCCTTCAGTCCTGATTGGACTTAGAATTCCCATTACGATGAGGCCCTGGTTCGGGTAGTGTCCTAATGTGATATCTGATTTGTGGGCATTGCTATTATCGCCTTTCATATATATATATATATGTGTGTGTGTGTGTGTGTGTGTGTGTTCAATAAACTCCAAGGGTTTTCTTTTAAACCCAATTCTTTCCTAAGGAACAAAATTTTGTTTTCTCTTTCTTTTGATCTTTTATTTTTATTTTAGTTTAGTTTCTTGGTCGAACCGAGTGATAGTTCACCCATGACGGATGAGAAGAAGACATACTTAGGTGAAGTATCTTGTCTTTTTAGTTGATTCAGAATAGGTAAAACTTTGAAAAGTCTTTCAAAATGTCGTTCGAAAGAATGAAATGATGTTAAAAAACATAGTTTTCTTTTTAGAAAAAAGGGCAAGGATGTTTATGAGTTTTTTTTTAGTAAGACCACTAAATTCAAATTTTTGTCTCTCTCTTTACAGGGATGAATCTTTGACTCGGAGTAATTTACTAAGCTCAAATTGGTTGGAAGACTATCCTTTTACTCTATGAGTATGATGCCTTGTGTGGTGAGATTTTTGAATAATTCTTGTACATACGTGTGTCTAGAACTTTCCCCGAGTGTATTCAAAGCAAAATTCTAGGCAAGTTTGGTTTGGAGGATGACCCGAGTCCATTTTTGACCCGCCACATAGCCAAATTCCCACCTTAACATTATTCCCTAGTTAACCTCTTTGAGCCTTTTGCCTATTTTCTTTCTTCTTGTAATGATAACCATGCTAAAACACCTAAACCCTTTTGAAAATCTTCCTCCGGGAACTTAACCTCATTTGATGCATCGCATGATTATTAATAATGAAATATAGGCAAAAACCTAAGTTTGGGGGGTTGTATGTTTTGGAGAATAATGTAAGGGTGGTTCAAACTCCAAATTTGGGGAAATATGTAATATGCTAAGATGATCCAAGAAAGGTGTATGTAAGGTTGTCAAATCATGTGTTTATGATACAAGAGATATGTTTGATGATAAATTTGAATAGCCTAGCCCATAGAACTTACAGAAAAATTAGACAAATGAGGGACTAAGAAAAGCTTAAAGTTAGAAAATGTCTTTAAAAAGTCAAAAAAATAAAGAAAGAAAATAATGGGTTGGATCTGTTTGGTAAATGCTAAGATAAAGGTAGAGGGAAGCGAAGGAATTAATTTGAAGGTGAATAAGGTTAGTAATTTAAAAATTTAGCGAAGAAAGGGATGAGTGATTGCATTGAAGGAGGTTTTTAGTTAGTTGATCCATATATTCCTTCCCACGTGTTAAAACTTCATCTAGACCCGAAAGACCTTGATGATTCCAAACTAGGTAAGTCTACATTTGTGGCGAAAAACACAAAGGGAAAGTCTATGGTACTACTCATTATACTTGAATTTCTTTGCGAGAGTGAGTGTGAATTCCTTCATTAGATGAGATCCTTTAAGAATTGAAATGTCTTGTGCATGTGTGGAGCTAACTTTTACATGTGAGCTTCATTGATACTTTGGGGTAGAGGGTGAAGTATTACTCCCGGTTTGGGTAAATGGGTGAGATAAGTTGCATTGTGAAGATTGAGATGATCTTTGAAAATTCTGTGTTACCTCTTGAGATGCTTTGTTGATTTGAAAAGTTAATTTTATACAAACTTTCATCCTTAGTCCATAGATATGTGCTTATTAAAAAAATTCAGTTTACTTGTTGCCATGATATGTTTGAGAAGTATTTGTAAAGCTTTGTTAGCCTAGATCTTTAGTATAGCTTTCTTTGAGTGGTTTTGAGTCGTAAATACCATATCTCATTAGATTATTCTTGGTTTCTTGAGGACAAGCAACAGTTAAATTTTGGAGTTTGATAAGTCATCAATTTGATGACTTGCTAGAACCTTTTAAGCTTAAATTATCATGTTATTCCATTAATTTGGTATTAGTCTCATATATAATGCTCATTTGTGCAGGTAAAGGTTGAAAATAAAGATGAGCAAGTAATTCAAGTCCATGAGAGGTCAAATATGAAAAAAGATCCCTAAAGTTCACATGAATGTGTCGGGAGACAACCCACGCATGCAGATAGACAAAATGGCCAAAATAATATCTCCCGCACCCATGGTGCGGCCTGCCTGCTATCCATGTACTCCGGATCTTCTCTCCATCTGCTTTGCATCTGCTCAAGCAGATCAAGAGTGTGGTGGCATTTTTGCAAGACAAATGTGAATTTGGGGCTAAATTATGGGTTTTCAACTTATTTCCACATTGTTGAACATTTTTGTACTACTCTTGATTGAAGAACACACTAGAGTAACTCTCGAGTGAAGAATTAGGGATTTTTATTGAAGATTTATGGACATTAAAGTTTGGATTTTGCATTCTCTTTATTTTTTATAGATCAATTTGATGGAAATTTTGGTATATCTCTACTTTTTCTCTCTATGAGTAGCTAGTTCTTCTTCTTGGGGTTATGCTTGAATAGATTGTGATTAGTGCACGGGTTTTGATTATTTATCCTCTTAATTAGCTATTTTATATGGTTTTGGTATTCATTCTATGTTTTAAGTAAGAATTGGGGGTTGCAAATCTCAATTACCTTAGAACCCATATCATCCATCACAGAAGGGATATGAATGGGGAATGGGTGTGAACAATAACTTGAATTAATTCATTAAATAGCATGTCTTAGATATAAGGGTCTTAATTTAGGCCTTGGATTGGTAAAATTATTACACTTATGAGGTGTTCGAAAGAACCCATTTGTGATATTGGTGTTTTATTGAAAAATTGATAGATTAACCTCTAGATCTAGTCTACTCATGACGTTTATCTAAATTTGAACAAATAAT
This sequence comes from Capsicum pubescens, assembly GCA_030864215.1. NCBI lineage: Eukaryota > Viridiplantae > Streptophyta > Magnoliopsida > Solanales > Solanaceae > Capsicum > Capsicum pubescens. Next base: position 135,162,016 of record CM061545.1, on the reverse strand, counting down.
CAAATACTCATGCATAAACCCACACCTAGAAAGTCATAACCCCAAGTCCCATCAACATTTGTTTATCTATAATTATTTCTAGCTTTGAAATATTATTCTTAAAATAACAAAATCATTAAATTTGAAATCATTCAAACAAACCCCCCATTTTTACTTTCATGTTTGTTTATCACACATTATGGGTCAACTCCTTGTTGACTTCTAACACTCTCGAGTATTGAAATTCTTATCCTCACTCCTTATGGATTCGACCCCAACCTTGGTTGGGTTACCATACTGATGATGAACGTTTAAACTTCAAGGGTGTAGTTTGAGCGCCATCAATGGGACTAAAAAGGAGAAAAAATAAAATATAATAAAACAAAATAAATAAACCTCATCCAAATAATGCAAAATAACTAAATAACATCACATGAGATTGCACAACAATTGAACACATGCTCTAATGAATATAATAAAGAGTGATGGTTGTGACTTGTGGGTGTTCATAGGACAAGTAATGTTTGAGAATAAGTAGTCCTTCTCAAAACATACGTTTGTTCTAAATAATTGGTTGTTACCCTCGTTTCTCTTTCTTATATTCATTTGATCGAGTGTCTAATTGTTGTATACTCTAATATGATGATATTTAGTTGTTTTACTTTCTTGATGATATTTACTTATCAATAGAATCACATGATTGATGCTAGACCTATAGAAATATCTTGCATATATTACATCTTGGGTCTGAAATAGACACAATGGTTTATTTTATACCTACATATTATAGATAAATATATAAATCTATAGAAGACTATAAAAATGGTCATGTATCAATAATTGTGTCTAGTAACAAGTAAGATGGAACTAAAAAGAAGAGAAATAAAATAAATAAATATTATTCAAGCAATGCAAAATAATTAAATATGATCATATGAGAGTATACAACAATTGAACACTCGATCAAATGGGTATAAGGAAGAGCAATGGTAGTAATAATCAATTACTCATAACAAACGTATTCTTTGAGAAGGAATACTTATTCTCAAACATTACTTGTCCCATAAACACTCACAAGTCACAAGTCATAAGCATCACTCTTTCTTATACTCATTAGATCACATGTTCAATTTTTCGAATATATCATGTGATGATATTTAGTTGTTTTGCATTATTTGGATGATGTTTATTTATTTTATTTTATTCTATTTTATTTCTTCTCTTTTAAGTTCCATCTTAATGTTTTAGGACTATAGCAAGCCTTAAAATCACTTAATCATGTTAGAAAGTGATATGGTGTCATAGTTGATGTATCTAAATTGCTTTACAATGTTTGGATGGTGTTAATTGGTCTATTTTAATTTTATTTAATTTAATATTTTTAATCATAATTTTAAGTTGTCCATATATTCAATCAGTTTATTATAGACCTTTGTGATGGTCAATAATGGACAAATCAATATATTGATAATCTATTTTACATATTTCAAAATCAACAATGAAATCAGTATACAATAAAAGATTTCCATAGTTTAGTATTTCTTGAATATTTTCTTAGTTTTTCAATTTTAGGAAGCCCCAACTGCAACTTGTTTAAAATTGCATCCCTTTTAGGTCATACAATGAGAGGGTCTATAATAAACTTCTGTGATTGATTATAAATGACATAAACATTCTTTGGACCACCTTTTATGTAAATGATAAATCATTTGTATGGTCTATGATCATTTTTCAACGGTCTGATCATTCCCCAATGGTCAGAAAGTAGAAGTCTCCAACGGTCACATTTTTGCTAGCCCTACAATAAAAGTGAATTAAACCTCTTTGGACTCCTTCATGTTTCTTTATTTGTCCCTTTCTCATTTTTTTCAACAAAAATAATATCTATGTCATCTCAAATATTCAAAAGTATTTAATTTGTCTCTGCAGTAATCTCGCTATTTTGAAGACATCGTGAATCGACAAAAATTTAGGTTGTGAAATTATTCAACTGTATAGTTGGTAAGGTGTACTTTTTTAATAAATTTTTTTATGTACATTATATAATAAAAAATTTCAATTTATCGTCATTATTTTAGGATAATGGTTGATGCTCTTATTTCAAGTGGATTCCTTTCAAATTTGAGGAATCAAATTTTAAGGCGTTGCGAAGTTTAAAATATTGAAAAGGCTTAGTGAATCTGAAGAAAATAAGGATCTTCTTATGATATTATATATAGAATTAAAACACAAGATTGATCACTTAAAAGAATTGTTGAAAGACGTCTAAATAGAGAGGGATCCCCTTAAGTATTAGTTGGCTGTGTCTGAAGAAAAAGAAAAGGGCCTAAAAATTATGGTGTATGATTTATTATTAATTTTGAATTTTTGAAAAGATGTAATAGGGGTGTAGTGGGATTGAATGTATTATGCATGCCTTTTATTAATCAACTACTTTTGACTTATAGTATATATGTTTTACCTTTTATTCATCGATTACTCAACACTGCATTATATGTGTTTTACCTTTTATTCAGAGTCTTTAATCGATGATGAAAACCATCTAAAAATATTGACATTGATTATATAAATTGTAAATTATTTATAATAAGCACACCATAAATTCTCACATTATCATAAAACAGTTTCAAAAAAAAAATAGTTCATCTCTACCCATCTAGAGCTAAAAAACTTAACTTTTTAGTCTCCACCATTTTCTAAACTTCATTGTTTCAAATCCAACCTCATCATAAGAAGAGCATCAAATAAAAAAAATCTCAAAGATCAACCAAATAAATATCACTCCCAAATAAAAGTTATAAATTATTTTGTGATTCCTTAATTGTCTTGTCTTCCACAAAAATATTATTGATTTCATCAACTATTTTCTTAAGAAAATCATCTATCTCTACTGTTGCATTTTCATTTTCTTCTTCCACGGTTGCTTTTTCTTTTGGTGCATTTTTTTTCTTCTTTCTCATCTTTATCTTTCGGTGTCTTTTTTTCCTTCTTTCTGTACTTCTTTATCTTCTTCTCCTTCTGTTGCTGCCTTGAGTTTTTATTCTTCTTCTTTCTTTTTTTATTGTTGGTGCTCTTCTCCTGATGCTTTCTTTCCTCCTCCTCCTTCTTCTTCTTCTTCTTCTTTCGCTTTCTCTCCATCTTCTCATTTGTTTTCTTCTTCACAAATAGTTTTCTCATTTTTTTCTTCTTCTTCTTACTTGTCTGCATCATGATTATCCTTCTCTACAATATATGGTTCATCAAGTATCACCACCTCATCATCATTGATGGACACGTGTTTCAAAGATACTTCCTCAAGGAGCACTTTTTTAATGGCTCAACCATCACAAACAATCCTCACTGATGAATACTGACTTTGGACCTGTACACCTGTATTTTCAAGTATTTAGAGTTTATAATAAACTATGATATCTTTAAACAAAGAATGACGTAGCTTATATTATTACAAATAATGATTATGTAAAATATGCAACTTCTATAATAAATAGAGAAAATATTACCTTGATCTTCTTCTTCTTTTCCTCCCTTTCTTCCTCTTCTTCCTCCTCCTCCTCTTCTATTCTCCTTAGTCTCTCTTCTTTCACAAAATCAATAATATCCTTCATCGCTTCCTCCAGCCTAAACACACGCTCTTTCAAATTTTTGGTCATCAATCTCTTTTTCACTGGTCTCAATTTTCTTATCCCCGCATCATAAGTGACATGTCTTAAAATAGGATTTCCATCCAAATCTTGATCATCGTATGCGTACTTACCATCCCCCGATGAGGTGATGACAGTCACACCATGTAAAAAGGTCTTTAATCCATCGATGCATGGATCATTCGCCTTGTCCATGTATGCTTTAAATTTTATCATGTATTGTTGCTTCATTTCACGAACCGTGCAAATAAGGTAGGGGTGCACTCTCTAGAGATAATAAGCAAATGTTATTATTAAGAAATTGTTAAAAATATTCTTAAAAAATAATTTCATGCGTTTGTGCTTCATCTATTTTAATATGGATCATCTTCGATCAGTTTATCGGCTTTTGAGGTGTACCATCTAAGCAATTAGTGAATTCATAGTGAATATTCTATTGATTTAATATTTTTCCTACCGCCCGGTAAAGACTTTGTATATTCAAATCTATTGTCAAAAATAAAAACAAATATATAAATTAGTCAATGTATAATAGATACCATAAATAAATGACAATGTAGAATAAACTAATTCGATGGTTTATAATCAATACCAGAAATTTCCAGGGGAATCTGTGGGGCGTGTACGATGAATCTTCCTTCTTCACATATGTACTCTTCTGCTTGGTGAAGTCTATCTGCTTCTTCTGATATTCTAAAGTCAATACGAATGACTCTTTACCCCAAGGGTATCTCTCAAAGAAGCTTGGATTATCCACCATCTTGATGATGTCTATGTACACGATTTTCAATAAATTTTATACAAGAAATATGCATCTTACGAACCAAACTAATCAACATTTGAACTTGTCCTCCTTGTCCAACCTCCCATCTCTAACAAGCTTCAACAATCTCTTTTCACAAATACTCTTTTTTTTCGCAATCCTTTTAAAAAAAGCTTCACCCTCTTTCATGACTTTAAGATATTTTGAATCACGGAAATAACGCCAACAGTTTAATCCCATAATTGGTATAAACTTTATTAGTCCAAAATATGTAGGCATGTCATTGATGCAGAACCACATTTCATGTACGTCGCACTGTTAAACTCCATGAAGAAGTATATAATGAACAAGCTCTCCGTTTAACTTCAAATGTCCCCGCAAGTCCCATAAACAATCAAAATAGAAATTTTTGAACCTCGACTTGCGACGTTGATCAACCACGACTTGTTTGAATTCATAAAATAATTTTAAACGAGACCTAATGGATATTTTCGCCAGAAAGAATCCAACATCATCTATGAATATGGCGAGGTTGTACCTCTCGATCAAAATAAACCTTGCACAGCGGCAAGATCAATGCTTCATCATCTATCCCACACTTAATTTTCATTTCCTCCTGCTCATCTCCACCAGAAGCTTGAACAGCTTTATCATTACAATTCCTATTTTTTGACTCATTGATCATTAATTTTTTTCTTTATCCCAGACCTTTCAGATTCTACAACTTTGTGTTTATTACCTCTAGCCATTTTTTATGAACTACATATAAAAAAATAAATTAACTATAATATCAAAGAGAATACCTAATCGACCTACCAGCCTATTAACAGAACAACAATACAAGTAGATGAATGTGGAATTAAACAAAAAAAAAAGAAAATTCTATCTAAAATACCATTACAGTCAAGAACAATTGAAAATCAAGTCCAGAAATCAAATAAGTACCTAATCAATTGAATGGTCAATTAATAGAACAACAATGTATGATCAAATCATAAGAACAGGTATCTAAAACACTATTACATTGAAGAATTTTTAAAAAAAAACTCAGATTTTTGGGCACACTAATCGATGAAAATTGTAAAAAGTGTTTGTCATGCAATCGACAACGATAATCAAAATTCATCAAATATCCATCAAGATTCAATCAAATATCAACTTAAAAACACAGATTTTCAATAAAATCAATCCCCTCTTTTTGAAAAATTTAAAAAAATTTCATCTAAATTCAACTCAATTGACACAAATCAAAAATGAAAAAAATACAGAAAAAAAATATCATATGAAGCACAAATTAGTCGAGAGATAGAGAAAACTTACTTGAATTGAAATATGAAAAATCCTGGAGCTTTAGAGAAGACAAAAGTCGAAAATAAAATATTTAGGAAGGGGAAGCGGGAAAGACGAAGAGGGTGAAGGTAGAGTGAGGAGAGAGAAAATTAATATAGGGTATTTTTTTAAAAAAAAAAGGTGAGGGTGAAAAGTATTTTAAAAAGACTTAAGGGATGAAAAAAAAACTTTTTGGACTTTACAAATTGACCCATACCTCACATATTTTCTATTTTCTCACCCCAAATCCTAAAATATAAATTAAAAAAAAAAATTGGTCTATTTTATGAACAAAGTTTTGGAGGTGTCTCTTTTACTAAATCTTCTCAACAAAATTGATAATTATATGTGTATGTATTTGTTATGACAATGTTGTTGTTCACCTTTTGCTCGATCAATTCTGATTTAATAAATAGAAATTTGTTTATAGGAATATCAACAATATCTTAAGATAAACCCTCGGTCGCGTTTGAGGGAAAGAAAATTATTTTGAATGAGTTTTCAAAAGGCCTATATCCACACACTACTTTTAATAACTCTGAAATTCTAAATGATAAATAAAGAACCTTCATTCAACTTGTGTTTGAATTGTTAACTTGATTTTTTTTGGACTATAGCATGCATCAAATTGTCCTAATATAACCAATTAAAAGTCTCAAGAGCTGAAGTTAGTGTTCATTCGTGACTTTGGAGTAGGTCTGAGGCTTGTCTAAAATATTTAATTAAATAAATTTTGTATTAAGAATCACAAAATAGTTAAGATAACTCCAAAAATAGGAGAAAAAGAAAATAGTTATTCTTATTTATTACTCCCTCCATCCCAAATTTTCCGTCCCAAATTGTGATGGCACATTTATTAAGAAAAATAATTAATAACATGTGTAGTTTACTATAATACCCTATTAAATGATGTTTACATTTTAATTTGAAGGAAAAGTAATTAATGCAAAGGGTAAAACATAGAAAAAAAAAATTGTCTCTTCTTGATTAATGAAAAAAGACTAGTAAAATAGGAAATTAAATTAGAAAATTTGAGACGCGTAATTTGAGACGGGGAGAGTATTATATATTGATTGATTTTAAGACATGAAAAAATAAATGCACTTAATTGGATGCATTTGGTCAATGACTTTTAATGAAGATAAAAGTGGTTGTGTTTGGTGGTATAAAAAATAGTCTGTTTATTGAGAATCGATGTGGTACTTTTAATAAGGATATGGTACTGATTATTTAGAGAAAGAAAAATGATGAGAACAACGATCAATAATTTTATATATGGTGGAGACAAACAAATGAAGAAAAAGTGGTGGTGACTCTTAATGAAGGTGATCGGTTACAAGTTCACAATGATGTTACACATTGGCTCATATGATGATGTATTGTGTTTGTGTATTTGTGTATCTTTGTGAAGAACATAAAGTTACGTTGTGAATGAGGAGAGCCTTGATTTTCCTTTCTATGCTCTATGTACATGTTGTGTGTCTTAGTGTACGAAATGTAGCAAGTCGTTGATCGATAGCATATTACTTTAATCATAGTAATAGCGAGTCATATTATGAGTTCTAGTAATTTCAATTTGTGAGTGTTGGACTAAAATTAAAAAGGTAGATTAAGATGTTTTCAAGAGAATATATCAATCCTAAAAATCAGAAGAATTAATTGTCATTCCAAGACAACAATAAAAAATTATTGAGTTTTAGACTTTGTATTTCAAATTTTTATATATTCGATAAGTATATATTTAGTCATAGTATATACGATAAAATCTTTGTTCTATTGGGCTTAATTCTTTGATAAGTAACGTTGAAGAAATGAAGTTTAATTTTATGATGGTGGTATGGTGGAGATTAGTGATTATAGTCGATGGTTTTCTATTGTAGTGAGAAATGACAGGGATATTTGATTTTTTTACTAAAAATTACACAAACTCACAACTTAAGTTTCACTTATTACAAAAAATTCCATCTCTTCAAACATATTACAAAAAATTAATTTTTCTCAAAAAATACATATACATAGCTTCTATGTATATGTCGGCTCTGTTATGTATATGAATCGGCTTCGTTATGTATAAGTCGGCGTTGTTATGTATATGTCGGTCTAGTCATACTTGTTATATGTATGAATCGGTCTTGTTATGTATATGTCGGCCTTGTCATATACAAAAGTTTTTATGTATATGCCGGGCTTGTTATGTATATAAATCGGGAAAGAAAGTAAAATAATTAAGAAAGTGGGAGAGAGTGTAAATAATTCTAATAAGGTTGGTACTTATGTTATTTTTACTTCTTTTTTTTTATGTGGGATCAATTGGTGAGTCTTTCATTATGCGAGTAGGTTCATGTCCATATCCTTGTAGAAAAATTAAGGTTTTCAATGAACAATCGGGATATACACTTTTTTCTTTCGTAACAAATTTTATTTTTTTAATGGTTTTTTTTTCTTTTGAATTCGAAAATAAGGAGAAACGTGATCGCCGAAAAGGGGATAAATACTATATTAATGAACTGCCACAAACCAACCTCAAAAGAGGTAATTTTTTAAAAAAGAAAATTAAAAAAATCGATCTTCGGGGATTGGTTTTTGAAGTGCCAAAATTTAAAAAAAAAATGCAAATATATTTATTAATAGCAAAATTCACCATAGGAGGCCGTCTTTTCAACAAAAATATTGGTAAAATACCGACCTGCGCAGATTGATTTTTAATTATTCTTTATTTTACAAAAAAATATTAATTTAAAGAGTATAAAAAATATAGTCTTAGACAATAATTTATAATGGTCTAGTGGTAGAAATATATCCTACCATAATAAAACTGTGAGTTTGATCTCACATGAAGCAACTTATTTACTGTGTACTTAATTAAGGAAACCGACCTCATGGAGTTATCATTTTCAAGTATTTCCAAAACTAAAAAAAAATGAGCTCAGAAAAGTCATTTTTGTTTTACAAAAATGAAAAGTTTAAACAAACTGGCCTTTCGAGGTCAATTTTTTTACCGATCAAAAAATTGTTGGCATTTTGAAATTGGTTTTATAAATCTGCATGGCATTTTTTTAATAGTGAAATATAGATGTGTCAAATGAACGGGTTGGAATGAATTTGGGCAATTCAAAATGCATGGGTTATTGACCTGTCAAAAAGTTATTGGACTGAAATGGGTTACAATATAGGTCATAATCTAACCCGCTCAATTCATACTAAGTTTTAATTGTTTTATTTGATTTTTTATAAATTTTTAGTACTTTACCAAAATTATTGGTTTTGTTCACTATAACAATATATAACATACAGAATAAAAAAAACTTTTTACATGATTTTTTATGACTTATGGATCAATTTAGACTACATATCAACTCATTTTATAATGAATTGAAATATGTTAAGAGTAAAATGTATTAAGTTAATAAATGAGGGAATTAATAACCCACCCAAATTCAAAAAAAATGAATGAATTGAGTTTATTTTGCCATGTCCCTAATAACTAGTGGTTTATTGACATGCCAAAAAGTTATTTGGGTAGAAATGGGTTACAATACAGGTCATAATCTAACCTGCCCAATTCATACAAAGTTTTAATTGTTTTATTCGATAAGTATATATTTAGTATATACGATAAAATCTTTGTTCTATTGGGCTTAATTCTTTGATAAGTAACTTTGAAGAAATGAAGTTTAATTTTATGATGGTGCTATGGTGGAGATTAGTGATTATAGTCGATGGTTTTATATGGTAGTGAGAAATGACGGGGATATTTGATTTTTTTACTAAAAATTACACAAACTCACAACTAAAGTTTCACTTATTACAAAAAATCTCATCTCTTCAAACATATTACAAAAAACTCATTTTTCTCTAAAAATACATATACATAGCTTCTATGTATATGTCGTCCCTGTTATGTATATGAATCGGCTTCGTTATGTATAAGTCGGCGTTGATATGTATATGTCGGGCTAGTCATACTTGTTATGTGTATGAATCGGTCTTGTTATGTATATGTCGGCCTTGTCATATACAAAGGTTTTTATGTATATGTCGGGCTTGTTATGTATATAAATAGGGAAAGAGAGTAAAATAATTAAGAAAGTGTGAGAGAGTGTAAATAATTCTAATAAGGTTGGGACTTATGTTATTTTTACCTTTTTTTTATGTGGGATCAATTGGTGAGTTTTTCATTATGCGAGTAGGTTCATGTCCATATCCTTGTAGAAAAATTAAGGTTTTCATTGAACAATCGGGATATACACTTTTTTCTTTCGTAACAAAATTTATTTTTTTAATGGTTTTTTTTTTCTTTTGAATTCGAAAATAAGGAGAAACGTGATCGCCGAAAAGGGGATAAATACTATATTAATGAACTGCCACAAACCAACCTCAAAAGAGGTAATTTTTTAAAAAAGAAAATTTAAAAAATCGATCTTCGGGGATTGGTTTTTGAAGTGCCAAAATTTAAAAAAAAAAATGCAAATATATTTATTAATAGCAAAATTCACCATAGGAGGCCGTCTTTTCAACAAAAATATTGGTAAAATACCGACCTGCGCAGATTGATTTTTAATTATTCTTTATTTTACAAAAAAATATTAATTTAAAGAGTATAAAAAATATAGTCTTAGACAATAATTTATAATGGTCTAGTGGTAGAAATATATCCTACCATAATAAAACTGTGAGTTTGATCTCACATGAAGCAACTTATTTACTGTGTACTTAATTAAGGAAACCGACCTCATGGAGTTATCATTTTCAAGTATTTCCACAACTAAAAAAAATAAAAAAAAATGAGTCGTTTTTGTTTTTCAAAAATGAAAAGTTTAAACAAACTGGCCTTTCGAGGTCAATTTTTTTACCGATCAAAAAATTGCTAGCATTTTGAAATTGGTTTTATAAATCTGCATGGCATTGTTTTAATTGTTTTAATAGTGAAATATAGATGTGTCAAATGAACGGGCTGGAATGAATTTGGGTAATTCAAAATGCATGGGTTATTGGACTGAAATGGGTTATAATATAGGTCATAATCTAACCCGCTCAATTCATACTAAGTTTTAATTATTTTATTTGATTTTTTATAAATTTTTAGTACTTACCAAAATTATTGGTTTTGTTCACTATAACAATATATAACATACAGAATAAAAAAAATCTTTTTACATGATTTTTTATGACTTATGGATCAATTTAGACTACATATCAACTCATTTTATAATGAATTGAAATATGTTAGAGTAAAATGTATTAAGTTAATAAATGAGGAAATTAATAACCCACCCAAATTCAAAAAAAATGAATGAATTGAGTTTATTTTGCCATGTCCCCAATAACTAGTGGTTTATGTCAATGCCAAAAAGTTATTTGGGTTGAAATGGGTTACAATACAGGTCATAATCTAACCTGCTTAATTCATACTAAGTTTTAATGCTTTATTCGATCTTTTATAAATTTTTAGTACCTACCATTTTTAATGTTTTTGTTCATTATAGCTATATATAACATACGAAATTAATATATGTATATGTATATATATATATTTTTACATGATTTTTCATGACTCGTGAATTAATTTAGACTACAAATCAACTTATTTTTAATGAATTAAAATATGTTAAGCTAATAAATGAATGAATTAATAACCCACCCAAATTTTAAAAAAGATTGGACGAATTGGGTTTGATTTTTCCACGTCCCTAATAAATTGTGTGCCACATTTTATATCTGAGAATGAATTACCCCTATTAGTGGAAAAAGTAAAACACCCCTAGTAGCCATATAATGCAAAGATGAGTTTAGCCCTTTTCCGACTTTCCTATACAAAGGTAATAAATAAATTCATATTTTATTTGTTCAACAGATTAACAAAAGGTGAGAATTGTATGATTTATATGGAAAGATATGATTACCTTATTTAAAAATTTAAATAATTAAAAATAATTATTTTTTATTTTAGTTAATATTATGTTCATGATAGTTGAGGGTCATTTTCATCTCAAGAATAGAATCAGAGGTAGATTTCAGTATGAATATCAAGATTTACGAAAATAACATTTTTGAAAGGGATTTAGGAATATATGTAGAAGTCACTACAATATTGAGTGAAATATTTCAAAAGAGTAATGGATCAATAGTAAGAACATAAAAATTGAATTAGTTAAATATAAATCTTAAATTGAGTGGTGTTGGATTTAGATCATTTCATACAGTAGCAAATACTTTATTTACTAAATTGTGGTGAAATTTTAGAACCTATTTGAATCATTGTGGAGTCACTTTATGTGGAACAAGTACTATAAAAAGAAGCACCACATGATAGCTCAAGAATCAGATATCTCACATGTATGGTGAAAAATGATTAAAATAAAAGAAATGTAAGACCCCAAAAAATTCTCGTCGTCTAAGCCCTTTAAAGCATACCAAGAGAGGTCCCAGACTTAGAAAATTTCAGATAAGTATTGGGACTTAGTCATTTTCAAGGCCTTCGAACTTTGAAGATTTTATTTACGACCTTTCCGACCTTGAAAAGTTATTTTTTAAGTTGATTCATGATCAGGGAAGCCCATAGTACATCTCGGGTAGTTTCAGATTTTTCGGACTAGCGTAAGGGTGAGTTTGGACGTCCAAAATAGTGATGACTCGCGATAGGCCCGCGTCGCAAGGGCCAATCAACCCAAATAGGGGTCGCAACGCGATGGCTATTTGACTTGATTAGGTGTCGCGTCGCGGGGCCATTTGACCCAAGCAGGGGTCGCAACGTGAAGGCGGCCCTGTTCAACATTATTTTATTTCGGTTTTAAGGGCAAATGAGTTATTTTTTCTCCACCCCAATCCGCCCAAACACAAGATTAAAACCTATTCTAACCATATTAGGCTTACTTTTCATCAAATCCTCTCAAATTAAAAACCCTAAGCTTCAATACCCAATTCCAAGAACCTCAAAATTCCACCATTGTTTTTCCAAATTGGTTTAAGATTCGGAGTTCCCAATCCAAGAGTTTCAAGAACCTCCATTCAAAATCACAAATAACATCTCAAAAAGAAATATTTTTCATCTAGTTCATCATCAAAGGTATGTGGGGTTTGAATAAGGACAATTATTTCGTCCTTGTGCCCAAAATTATATTTTTTAACAAATTTCTTATTATTTGAAATTGGGGTTTACACCCAAAGTATCTTATTGATGATTTTTTTGAGTATGATATGATTGAATTATGAAATCCCATGTTTGTTTTGAGTTAAAGAGTGTTCTTTTATGATTTTGAATACCATGAGCATGATTTGAGATATTGTTTATAGTTTTTCCATTGAATTGAGCCTGAGATTGTGATTTGAAGTTATCATCTTGATATTATTGAAGAGTTTTAAGAAGCTTTCAAAGTATGATGTTATGCCATGCATTTACATGAGTTTGAAATATTTATATTCAATTATATAAACAGTACTTGATCTTTTGATCCTCCGAATGAGTTTTGGAATCCACTTTACAGAGTTATTCAGATAAATGTTAAATGCATAACTGGTTTCATAAGAAACCCTTATGCGAGTTTTAATGTGGATTTCCATGAGATGAGCGCAACTAATTTAAGAAAGTAGTATTTAGCACCGAGACGGGTATGTTACTATGGTTTCATACCCCAAAACTACGTGCCATCGTAGGATTGAGAGTTTGATTACCCATAGAGGCAGAGTTGTGATCTCTTAAGTTGAGGTTATACTCCCTGGCAAGAGTATGACACCTCTCCCCAATATGAGGATTCTTCCTTAGGAGGACAAGACATTGGACTCCATGTAGCTCGCATGGTTTATGTCGGTTAAGAGAACCTCCTTTCAGATAAAGTGTTTTTCCCTAATAGAAAAGCTTTTAGAAAACTAGGTGTAAAGGCTCTCAAGTTTTACTTAGATTATGTTTTAAAGAAAGATTGTAGCTTTAGATTTTAGCTTTCAGATTCTAGATTTTTGAGTGAGTTCTTTCTACAGTTAGACAGTATGATTTAAAGAAAGAATACAAGTATAACTTTTTGAACTAAATAATATGGATAACGAGAATTATTAAGTATACATTTCTCTTATTACTTCAGATTACAGTCTTTCAGATATTCTAGCCTATGTGAGTCATTTTCATTTAGCATGCATTGTTTTATTAACTATGATGATGACATGATTATTTACTTATGCATATCACCCCCATATACTCAGTACATCCTCAAAGTGCTGATCCACATATATGTATGTGTGCTACATTATCTCATAATGTAGGTTCAGTCTCAGCAACGATAGTGATTTTCGACCATCTCATCTATATCCCTACAGTTGGTGAGTCCTCATAGTTCGGGGACTTAGCTATTCATATTTCAGCTTATTAGTAGATGTTCCTTTATTTATTTCAAACAGTTTAAGTCAGCTGGGGCTTGTCCCAGTGACTCTCTAGATTTAGTTAGTAGAGGCTTGTCGGACTACCAGATTCAGTCTTAGATTCAGTTGTCGTATTCAGATTTTTTTTCAGTATTTATTTTTTTAATTTTATTTTATTGATGAGACTCGTATTTCCGAATATATTCAGATTATTCATCTAGATTTCCGCATTTATGATGATATCACATTCATACTTTCCCATTTTGAGATTCAGATTTAGTAGGAAGCAGCCAAGGTTAGCTCAGGACTACTTATAGTTCGGAGCACCGTGTTGCATACCGAGAACTAGCTTTTGAGGCATTACAAACTTGGTATCAGAGCCTAAGATTTAAAGAGTCCTAGGGAGTCTGACAAGCCGCATTACATAGAGTCTTGATCATCGGTGTGAAACGCGCCACATCTATGAGCAATAGGCTATGGAGCGTTTTACGAAAATCCTCCTTTTATTTCATAATCCATCGTGCTTACAACTGCCTTTATTTTCTATTGAATCATGCTCTTTTATGACAGAATATACCTCTTCTCAAAGCTAATGCCCGTAGAAATAATAACGAACCACCTCATCCCACAAATTCTTTGAATAAGAATATGTCACATGTAGAGTTTTGGGCAGCTTTTTAGGCGCTAGCCAAAGCTGTGATGGCTAATGTTCAGGGTAACCATCAGGCTCCAGTCCCACCTCAGCAAGATAGAGATTTAGCCACAACCAGAATCAGAGATTTTATGAGAATAAACCTGCCAGGATTCTTCACGTCAAAGGAAGGTGAGGACCTATAACTTTATCTTGATGAGATGAGGAAGATCACCCAAATTATGCATGTTTCTGAGGAAGAGAGTGTAGAACTAACATTCTATAGGCTGAAGGTAGTTACTTATGATTGGGTAGTGATGTGGAAGAAGAGTAGAGTAGAGAATGCAGCTCCCACGACTTGGCAGGGTTTTCAGAATGCGTTCTTAGATAAGTTCTTCCCACTTGAGATGAGGGAAGCTAATGTAGAAGAGTTCATAAATCTGAGGCCGGGCTCCATGATAGTGAAGAAGTATTTCCTCAAGTTCAACCAGTTGTCAAAGTATGCCCCTAATCAGATGGCTGAACCTAGGTCGAGCATGAGTATGTTTGTGACCAGTGTGCCTGGGTTGATGGTTAAAAAGTGCAGGACTGCTATGCTCAATAGAGACATAGATCTTTCTAGATTGATGATGCATGCTCAGCATATTGAGGAAGAAAAGATGAAGGAGAGATAAAGGGTATGTAAGAGGGCTGTTTGATTTTAGACAGAACAAGTCTGAAGGAGGAAGTCATTCGCAGTTTTAGAATCGGTCATCTATGCCTGCACCTTCTTCCGCCAGTACTCCTGCACCCAGGAATAGACAGGAACAGTGGGGTAAGTCTTCTATGTCTAGATCTCAGAATAGTGTGAGCGGAAGACATCGTTATCCTTCTTATGCTATGTGTAGTAGGGACCATTCCGATGAATGCTTAGCTGGACAGAGGGGTTGTTTTGGTTATGGTAAGATAGGACATGTAATTAAAGAATATCCATATGCTAAGCAGGGAATAGAGATGCTTGTCCCCCAGACTAAGTCAACTAGTACACTAACTCCTCTAGGGAGCCCAGCTCCTCCTCAGGGTACATCATCCAGTACTGGTGGAGGTCAGTGCCAGAATCGATTTTTTGCTTTACCATCCTGTCAAGAGCAGAAATATTCACCTGATGTTGTTAATGGTATGTTTCGTGTCTTCCATTTTAATGTTTATGTGTTGTTAGACCCTGGGTCAAGTTTGTCTTGTGTGACCCCGTTAGTTGTTGTGAATTTTGAGATAAGTTTTGAAAAGATTCCTGAGCCTTTTTAGTTTTCACCCTTATCGGTGAGTCAGTTGTTGTCATATAGATTTATAAAAAGTGTTCTATCACTATGCTCCATAAGGTCATGTTAGCCGACCTAATAGAGTTAGATATGGTTGATTTTGATCTTATTCTTGCTATTGATTGGCTTCATTCCTTTTATGCAACCATAGATTGTCGCACTCAAGTGGTGAAGTTTCAGTTTCTAGATGAGCCTGTCTTTGAGTGGTCAGGTAATCCAGTGTCTCCCAAGAGTCTTTTTATATCCTATCTTAAGGCCAGAAAGTTGATATCCAAAGATTGCATTTATCATTTAGTTTGAGTTAAATACACTAAGTTTGAGACTCCACCAATTCAGTCAGTCACAATAGTAAATAAGATTCCTAATGTTTTCCCAGAAGATCTCCCAGGGGTACCTCCTGATAGAGAGATAGAATTTGGTATTGACCTTCTTCCACTCAGCCCATTTTTATTCCTTCATAGCGTATGGCTCCCGAAGAACTTAAGGAGTTGAAGAAGCAACTCAAAGATCTTATTGATAAGGGATTCATAAGGCCTAGTGTTTCTCCATGGGGCACTCTCATCCTATTCGTGCGAAAGAAAGATGGTTCTTTGCGAATGTGCATTGACTATCATCAGCTAAATAAGGTCACGATCAAGAATAAGTACTCTCTTCCTAGAACTAATGACTTATTTGATCAATTACAAGGTGCTAGTTATTTCTCGAAGATAGACCTTAGATCCAGCTATCATCAGCTTATAGTAAGGAAGAGTGATGTCCCAAAAACAACCTTTAGAACCCGTTATGGTCATTTTGAGTTTCTATTCATGTCATTTGGGTTAACCAATACTCTAGTAGCTTTTATGGACCTCATGAATCGAGTTTTCAAATAGTATCTAGATATGTTTCTCATAGTGTTCATAGATGATATCCTTGTATACTCTCGTAGTGAGGATAACCATGGAAATCATCTTAGAATTACCTTGCAAACTCTTAGTGATCACCAATTGTTCACCAAATTTAGCAAGTATGAGTTTTGGCTAAGATACGTAGCCTTTCTCGGTCATATTATTTCCTTCGATGGCATTAGAATTGATCCCCAAAAGACAGAGCTATAAGAAATTGGCCTAGACCTATCTCTCCGTCAGACATTAGAAGTTGCTTAGGTCTAGCTGGCTATTATTGTTAGTTTATTAAAGGTTTCTCATCTATTGTGTCCCCTATGCCTAGACTGGCCCAAAATAAAGTTAAGTTCCTGTGGTCAGATTCCTGCGAGAAGAGTTTTCAGGAGTTGAAGACTCGACTCACTTCAGCCCCAGTCCTAGCGTTACCCAATGGTACAGATAGTTTTGTTGTTTATTGTGATGCCTCTAGATTTGGTTTGGGTTGTGTGTTAATGCAGATAGGTAAGGTCATAGCCTATACCTCTAGACAGTTGAAGCCTCATGAAAAGAATTACCCAACCCATGATCTGGAATTAGCTGTTGTGGTATTTTTTTTTTGAAAATCTGGAGACACTATCTATATGGTGTTTATGTTGATGTATTCACAGACCACAAAAGCTTGCAGTATGTATTTACTCAGAGGGAATTAAATCTTCGTCAGAGAAGATAGTTAGAGTTATTAAAGGATTATGACATGAGTGTGTTATAGAATCCAGGCAAGGACAATTTAGTGGCATACGCCCTTTGTAGATTGTCCATAGACAGTTTTTCTCATGTGGATAATGATAAGAAGGAGTTAGCTCGAGAAGTTCATCGTTTGTATAGGCTAGGTATTAGTTTGGTTGATTCGGCTGAGGGTAGTGTTTGGGTGCCGAAGAGTGTAGAATTTTCCCTAGTTTCGGAAGTGAAGGAGAAGCGGGATATGGATCCTAGTTCGGTCAAACTGAAAGAGTCAGTTAAAGACCAAAGGATAGAGGTCTTCTCCCAAGGGGGAAATGGCGTGTTGAGATATCAAAGTAGGTTGTGTGTGCTTGGTGTTGATGACTTAAGACAGATAATTATGGTTGAAGCGCATGGTGCACGATATTTCATTCATCCTGGTGCTACCCGGATGTACCGTGATTTGCTGGAAATATATTGGTGGAGTGGTATGAAGAAATATATAGCCGAGTTTGTAGGAAAGTGTGCAACTTGTCAATAGGTTAAGGTAGAGCACCAAGGACCTGGTGGTATGTTGCAAGAGTTCAGCATCCCCACTTAGAAGTGGGGAGAGGTGAGTATGGATTTTGTGATTGGTTTACCCCGATCACACCGGCACCATGATTTAATTTGGGTTATTGTAGACAGATTAACTAAGTCAGTGCATTTCTTGCCAGTTCACACGTCCTATACCCATGAAGATTATGCTAAGTTGTATATCCGAGAGCTATTCAGATTGCATGGAGTTCCCTTGTTTATCATCTCTAATAGGTGTACTCAGTTTACTTCCCAGTTTTGGAAAGCCTTTCAGAAAGGTCTTGTTACCCAAGTCCATTTCAGTTCTGCTTTTCATCCGCAGACAGATGGTCAGGCAGAGAGGACCATCCAAACTCTAGAAGATATGTTGAGGGCATATACTCTTGATTTCAAAGGTAGTTGGGATGAAAATTTTCCCTTGATTGAATTTGCTTATAATAACATTTACCATTCTAGCATTCAGATGGCCCCGTTTGAGGCTCTTTATGGCAAGAGATGTAGATCACCCATAGGTTGGTTTGAAGTGTGTGAGGCTACTTTGCTTGGACTGATGCAGTGTTTGAAGCCATGGAGAAAGCTAAGTTGATTAGAGAAAGGTTGAGGGTAGCCCAGAGTCGTCAGAAATCATATGCAGATGTGAGAAGAAGGGATTTTGAATTCTAAGTTGGTGATTTAGTCTATCTAAATATTTCACCCATGAAAGGGGTGATGAGATTTGGCAAAAAAGGGAAGCTTAGTCCCCGGTATGTTGGCCCTTATAGAATTTTGAGTTGCGTCGGGAAAGTAGCCTATGAGATTAAGTTGGCTGCAGACTTGTCAGCAGTTCTTCATGTATTCCATGTACCTATGCTTAAGAAGTGCATTGGTGACTCCACTATCGTAATTCCTTTAGAGAGTTCAGATATTCAAGACATTCTTTCATACGAAGAGATTCTAGTTGAAATTTCAGAGCACCAGATCCGTAGACTAAGGAACAAACAAGTTCCCTTGGTTAAAGTCCTTTGGCGGAACAAGTCTGTTGAGGGTGCCACTTGGGAAGCAGATATGCGAGCCAAGTACCCTCACCTCTTCTCCGCAAACTCAGATTTAGCCGAAGGTACTACTCTTCTTTGATTCAGTTCTTTTCTAATCGTATATTCATCTATATAGATTTCCTCATTGCAAGTTCATGCACTCACAGATTAACTCAGAAGCTTCGAATGATTTTGAATCAGTTTAGAAATCTTATTTCAATTGTACATGCTATCATGTATCCTCAGACTCCTTAGTATTCTTATCCTAACTAGCGACATTTGAGGATGAATGTTCCCAAGGGGGAGATATTGTAAGACCCCACAAAATCCTCATCATCTAAGACCTTTAAGGCATACTAAGAGAGGTCCCAGACTTAGAAAATTTTATCTTAGTATTGGGTCTTAGTCATTTTCAAGGCCTTCGAACATTGAAAATTTTACTTATGACCTTCCCGACCTTGGAAAGTTGATTTTTAAGTTGATTCATGATCGGGGAAGCCCATAGTACATCTCGAGTAAGTTTTGGGTTTTTCAGACTAGCGTAAGGGTGATTTTGGACGTCCAAAACAGTGATGACTCGTGATAGGCCCACGTCGTGAGGGTCAATCAATCCAGATAGGGGTCGTAACGCGATGGCTATTTGACTTGATTAGGTGTCACGTCGCGAGGCTATTTTACCCAAGCAGGGGTCGCGACGCGAGGGCAGCCCTATTCAACATTATTTTATTCGGGTTTTAAGGGAAAATGAGTCATTCTTCCCCACCCCAATCCGCCCAAACACAAGATTAAAGCCTATTTTAACCACATTAGGCTTACTTTTCATCAAATCCTCTCAAATTAAAATCCTTAAGCTTCAATACCCAATTCCAAGAACCTCAAAATTCCACCATTATTTTTCCAAATTGATTTAAGATTTGGAGTTCCCAATCTAAGAGTTTCAAGAACCTCCATTCAAAATCATAAATAGCACCTCAAAAAGAAATCTTTTTTATCTAGTTCATAATCAAAGGTATGTGGGATTTGAAAAAGGATAATTCTTTCGTCTTTGTGCCCAAAATTATGTTTTTTAACAAATTTCTTATAATTTGAAATTGGGGTTTACACCCAAAGTATCTTATTGATGATTTTTTTGAGTATGATATGATTGAATTATGAAGTCCCATGTTTGTTTTGAGTTAAAGAGTGTTCTTTTATGATTTTGAATACCATAAGCATGATTTGAGATATTGTTTATAGTTTTTCCATTGAATTGAGCCTGAGATTGTGATTTGAAGTTATTATCTTGATATTATTGAAGAGTTTTAAGAAGCTTGTAAAGCATGATGTTATGCCACGCATTTACATGAGTTTGAAATATTTATATTCAATTATATAAACAGTATTTGATCTTTTGATCCTCCGAATGAGTTTTGGAATCCACTTTACAGAGTTATTCAGATAAATGTTAAATGCATAACTGGTTTCATAAGTAACTCTTATGCGAGTTTTAATGTGGATTTCCACGAGATGAGCGCACCAAATTTATGGGAGTAGTATTTAGCATAGAAATGGATACATTACTATGGTTTCATACCCCAGAACTACGTGCCACCGTAGGATTGAGAATTTGAGTACCGATAGAGGCAGAGTTGTGATCACTTGAGTTGAGGTTATACTCCTTGGAAAAAGTATGACACCTCTCTCCAACATGAATTTTCTTTCTTAGGAGGACAAGACGTTGGACTCCATGTAGCTCACATAGTTTATGTCGGCTAAGAGAACCTCTTTTCAGATAAAGTGTTTTTCCCTAATAGAAAAGCTTTTATAAAACTAAGTGTAAAGGCTCACAAGTTTTACTCATATTATGTTTTAAATAAAGATAGTAGCTTCAGATTTTAGCTTTCAGATTCTAGATTTTAGAGTAAGTCTTTTCTACACTTAGACAATATGCTTTAAAGAAAGAATACAAGTATAACTTTTAGAACTAAATGATATGGCTCACGAGAATTATTAAGTATACATTTCTCTTATTACTTCAGATTACAGTCTATCAGATAGTCTAGCCTATGTGAATCATTTTCATTTAGCATGCATTGTTTTATTAACTATGATGATGAGATGATGTTTTACTTATGCATATCACCCCTATATACTCAGTACATCCTCAAAGTGCTGATCCACATATATGTATGTGTGCTACATTATATCATAAAGTAGGTTCAGGTGCTCAGTCTCAACAACGACAGTGATTTTCGAGCATCTCATTTACATCCCTGCAGTTGGTGAGTCCTCATTGTTCAGGGACTTAGCTATTCATATTTCTGCTTATTAGTAGATGTTCCTTTATTTATTTTAAACAGTTTGAGTCAGCTGGGGTTTGTCCCAGTGACTCTCTAGATTTAGTTAGTAGAGGCTTGTCAGACTACCAGATTCAGTATTAGATCTCAGTTATCGTATTCAGATTTTTTTGACTATTTGTTTTATTATTTTATTTTATTGATGAGACTAGCATTTCTGGATATGTTCGGATTATTCAGCTAGATTTTCATATTTATGATGATATCACATTCATACTTTCCCATTTTGATATTTAAATTTAGTAGGAAGCAACCAGGGTTAGCTCAGGACTACTTGTAATTTGGAGCACCGTGTGGCATTCCGGAAACTAGATTTCGGGGTGTTACAAGAAAAGTGGAGCATAATATACGGTGGCAACTGAAAACGGGAGAAGCAAGTTTCTAATTTAATAACTGAACAAAGCAAAGAGCTTTGTGTTATTTTGTGGAGTAAAATTGTAACGCCTTGAGAGTACACCCCAAACATCACACAGTGCCTACATCCCCGAAGGACCACAAGCTAACCTATGCTAGTAACTGCTGTGAGCACTAAATAAAATAAAAAATAATATATGTAGAACTTAACTAAAAATTCTATAAAGTTTTAAATATGAGAAATAACACTGAATTGAAATACTGAAAACATCGATCTAAAAATAATACTGAAAAACTATAAATAACATCTAATAATTGAATAACTGACTGAAAGTGTCTGAAAGCCTCTAACTGACTGACTGCGGAGTTGATAGGACAGGTCCTCATCTAACTCTGACTAACTACTGAACTGATCTGAAATAAACATAAACTGTCCTCAAAATATGAGGACTCACCACTTCTACTGCTGTTGATGCGCTAGGAGATCTAGTTGCAGTAGGGAACAAAAGTGTGCGAACCTATGATATGAGACATCATAGCACAAGAAATAAGTATGCAATTAGTACTTTAAATGTACTATATGCTAAATTAGGTTAGGCTGATATACATGGGTTCATGTGCATGAGTAAAAACTGACTGAATGTATAGCATGAGGTACTAAGTAAGAATGCATGAAAAATGTAAGGACTAGGAATTCATAACAAAGAGTCATTATTCAAACCCCAATCATAACAAAGAGTCATTATTCAAACCCCAATAATTTAGGTGTTTCATCAAACACTTGAAATTCATAGACTTGAGAATGAGAATAGTCAAAACATGGGATACTAACATCATTGAAATACTACAAATCATGGGTTTAGGGCTTTAACATGCGAATAGCGCCACTCAAACGTGTAAGGTTTAATTTCAACAACAATTACTTATAATTATCATGTAAAATCAAAATTCATAGGAGTTCATGGATAAAGTTCATAATAACATCTAAAAATCATTCTTTTAAACTTGAAATTTGAGTTCTTGGACTCCATGGGTGGAAAGGGCTCATAGATGAACATCTAATATACCTCAAAAGCTTAAATCTTGAAGGAGAATAACTTTTCTTGAAGGTTCTTGAATGGTGATGATTGGATTTTTGTTCTTGGGAATGGAGGATGGTTCTTACGTGAGTTGATTTAAGGAAGATGCACAAATAATGCCCTTTTGGATGTTATAATTCGTGCTTTGGACGTTTGGGTTAAGGGGAAAGGACCAAAGTAACCCTTGACCCTTAAGAAGCTAAAACTGTGGGGGAATAGTCCTCACATTGTGACCCCTAGTTGGGTCAATCACCCCTCGTGACACGACCCCCAGTTGGGTCTAATAGCCATCGCAGCACGGGGCTATCTCGACCCCTTACTACCTCACACCAAAAATGACATAACTTTTCACTCAGGTATAGGATTAAGGCAAAATTGGTATAGTTAGAAAGTTAACTCGATTATATATAATTTGGTGGGTCTTAATATTCCATATTCCACATATACATAAAGTTATACTCATTCAAAAATGACCCTTATGAAATCAAACACCAAAAATTAGCCGAATCAAAGGCTCTTAGCTCACTTTGCTCTATGTGACACTTATGAACATCTTTCCCACCTCATAATCTTTCTTAACACCAGGTTAATGATCATGAAACATGTATTAATGTATGAATCGTGAGACAAGAGTATACACTCATATTTATGAAGGTCCAATTGCAAGCTTAGAAGCGTGCGGGGTATTACAATATTTCCCTCATGGGAACATTCATCCTCGAATGAGACTAATTTGACTGAGAGTTCTGAACTAAGGCAACTGAGATCACATACTGAACATGCATGACTTGGATTATGACTGCATAACTCAGTTGAGCATTATACGTGAATTGAATGTCATAAATTGAACTGATTTCTTGAATACATGCAATGACATGAGAAGGATTATAAGGTTGTGATAGAAATGAGAGAGTCAATTTATGAGTACCCATTACTTCAAGTTGGATCTTGTTACGTGAACAGAAGATGGATGATTTGGTACATTAAAGCTTGGGGGATTACAGTACATCTCCCCCTTGGGGTATTATCCCCCCTGAAAGATACTGACTTGGCTGAAATACTAAGGAAAGACTGAGATAATGTATGAGACACTTACGAACTGAATCATGACTGAATATCTGGGATCTGAAACGGATGCCTGATGCATGAACTGAACTGAATTTATGACTTACATGGTCATTAAGGAATTTTTTCATGAATAGGAGAGATGAAAATCATATAAAATTATTTGTCTGACTGCTAAACTGAATTGCTGGCTTTACAGACTAAATCATAGTGAAAGCTTATACTTAACTAGAGTATTTCTTCGACACTCTTTTTATGAAGTTCTAATGACTTTAAGTAGCAAAGAACCTTGGGCATAGTCTAAATAAGACATCTAAAAAATAAATCACAACTAGGCTAAAATTCTGTTAAATGAAACACAAGCCTACGAAACATTAGCTAGGATAGAGCAACTAAACCTTATGCACTGCAACTACTAACTTTCAATATTAGCCACACTTCTCCAATGCTCACTCAACTATACTTTCTACCTTAACACTACACTTCACTTGAGGCTACTAAAAATATTCACATAGGCACTGATAACTCTACCTATTGAAGTCTGAGCTGAACTAAATTCCCTCACTATGACCAGGCCTACTCGAATTTATAAAGTGCACACATACTACTATAATACTTGTTTGAGTCATGAGTTCGACACACCCTGTTTTTTCCCAACTCCTTATTTCATGAATAATTCTAATTACTTCTTCAACAACTACATCCAACTTCTTACTAGCCATTCACTAACGCACAATTCTTTTACCCACTTACACACCAACATGACATTCAAGCCTATCTTCATAACTACCTATGAACTTCTAAACAACACCCATAAAAGCATCCTTCTCATATTCTCTAATACCTCTATCAATAACAACTTCCAGGTGTTATCCCCAAGAAAACACACATGAAATTTTAACTAGCCATGAAAAGTATTAAAACCTAGCCTCAATCTTACTTTACACTTACAACCTTAACTAAAACAAAAATACCACAATCTTTTGTAAATAAGAAATGGTTACTCTATCCTAGCTAAGAAATTGCTCATCACTACCATCACACTAAGAGGTTAAAATATGAGGACTTGAAGCATGAGTGAACACTATACATAACTTTACACTTAACTGAGGCCTGACGAGTAGAATATCAATATTAGGGATTCATCAAGAGATCTAAACTGAGAATATACATGACATAATCTAAATTTTGTTGATCATTAGAAGTGTAGCATGAGTTATGGGAACTGAGTATACTCTAGAAAAAAAATACATGAGTCATGAGTTGCATAACCTGAATTGGGAGTTCATACATTCATGGAATATGATTCAAACTGTTGGGTGAACTGGAAATCCTTATACTAGGAGCTGGCAGCATACATGATTCTATGGAAAGTGAGTGAAGATGAGTTATGATCATGGAACTGACATGTAAGGCATGAGTAGATATTGTGATAACTATAGTATAAATACTGAAATAAGAAATGGTTGGGCATCATCCTCCCTTACTGCTATTCTACAACATACTAATATACCTACTAGAATCTGAGAGCCTAACTTGGTTACTTGTTCTATCATCTCCCTCTTAGCTTAAATCCATCATTCTAGGTCTGGGAACTACTCTATCAATATTTCTAAACTGAACTGCCACCATTTACTCTAGAATCTGTGTTGTAATAATATACATAAATGATAAGCTCACCCTGAAAGACTACACCTAATAATGTAAAACCCACTGCTAGTACTTCCTTCTGAGATACAACGCTTGGATTTCTATAGCGCTCAACAATCATCATATAACAACTTAACCACTTACTAACTTAGAATTCTTAACTCTCCATTCTATTAGCTCAATCCTCAAAGTTTCAAACTTAGATTATAACACATAACATGGATATCCCTATACCTTCAATGTACCATACTGCTTTTTTTGACAAATGTCCCAACTATATATACTCAGATGGTGTCTTACCTCTTAGTGTTGAATGATTTGTGCTTTTGGAGATAGGGCATTATAGAAAAATAAAGGGCCCATGCTTTTGTTCCCATCATTAATCATGTATCTATGTAGGTGAGTCAAGGTTGATAAGTCCCTAGAAGATAGTTGGATCTATCCCAAGACTAGCATTTACCCACTAAAGATTTGAGAAAAGGGAGCCTTTGGGAAGAGCAAGAAGAGGAAGGTTGACTTGGGGAGGTCAATGGATCATAATGTAGATATATATGTGCCATCGAAAGTAGGTCCGATTTATGATACCTCATTCAAGATAAGAGCGCTCAAGTAGCTAGTGACCAATCTCCCTCAGAGGCTGGAGAGTCTTCCACCACCCTTCATTCCTATGTTGCTTGGTCCAACTATGAGAAGTATCTGGAGGATCAAAAGAAGTAGGGGACCACTATTTCTAGTCTTAAGAGGGCCTACTCATCCTTAGCACATTCACAAATAGAGCTCAGGGACTCGCATAAGAAAATAAAGAAGAAAGAGAAAAAGAGAGACAACTTTTTCACGAATATGTGGAAGGGGGTGAAGGGCCTTTAGAAGGTCCTAAAACCTAGAGGCAAGATTCCTTCTCCTAGAGATGATTGTGATGCTGAGGCCCCAGCTGAGTGGTCAGACTCAAATGATGCTAGAGGTGATGTTGAGATCGAGGGCAACAATAGTTCTTGATACGGTTGTAGGGAACACCCTTTACTCTTTTTATGCTTTATTTATCATGCAAGTAGGTCACTACAAGCTTTTAAGTTAGGGGTGTGCACATCTTTGTAATCATTTATTTTTCCTTGGTCTGTATTATTGACATATTTGTTGGATGTTGTATGTTAATTTGGATGATTTTTATTTTTGGATTGTAATAATTGGGCACCCCGATGGTGTCTACATTTGATGGATTAGTTGTTTTATTTCATTCTTAGATTTTTATTTTATCTTTATCTTTTTTATGATAATGTTGGACTAGACTTTCCCTATGATTTATTGGGTGATGACATTCTTAAGGGAAAATCGAAGTGATTGGGTTTTGAGCAATAGATGCAGGGGAAGTCTAAGTACCCGTATTCTGGAGTTTTGGGATCACCCTTATACCTATGGTGAAGTCTGAGTATCCATATGGTTTACCCTCATGAAATCCAAAATGTGAGACGATGGTTTGGTTTGGTGCCATTAATAGAAAATTTTGCATGGTGTGAATGCAAAGCAAACATCCATGTTCGTCCAATAATTTTAAAAACCAAGGGCAAAACATGAACAATTTTGTAACAATGTTTTACCTCTTTTTGTGACTCTGAAGTCCTTAGTTTGTCGTATATGGTAAATACCTCATTTTGTCTTTAGTAAGAAATTCAGTTGAGTCTCTTTGAAAAGTTTGCATACCAAGTGCGGTGAGCATAGTTTTTTAACTCTCATGTATACTTGCATCATCTAGAACTTGCCCCATTAGTTTCTCAAGGATAATAAAAAAAAAAGCTTGGTTGGTGAAACGATGTTAGGACTTTTTTGTGAACATAGGAGCCCACTTTATACTAAATAGCCTACCCATACATGGAATAGTACCTTTAGTCATCCACTTTGATCCTTCAAGCCTTTCTTTGGCAACCACATTACAAGCCTTGAACCATTTAAAGTTTACCCCATTTTTTGAACCCTACCCTCCTTGAACTTAAAAATACAACTTGAGGCCATATGCCTAAGTTAGTGGTACTAAGTTTTGAAAGAGGTGACCTTCGTCCTTGGAAGTGTAAGTGGATGTCTGAAAGTTAAGGAAAGTGAGTTAGTGAAGAAGGTGAAAAAGAAAGGAATCATCAAAAGAAGAAAAAACCATAGACTACACTAAAAAAATGATCGAAAAGAAAATGCTTTTAAAAGAAATGGATGAATCAAGGTAGTAAAAGTAGGCATGTATGAAGTTGGAAACAAATGAAGTGGCCCATGGTCTAAATTTTAATTGAATAGTGTGATGTAGATGTACAAGGAGGGTGTCTTCACTTTATTCCCAAATGATACCATGCCTTTTTCCCCAAGCCTACATTACAATCTTGAAAAAGTCCTTCGAGATCACCAATCAACTGTATTCAAAGTGGTGGCGATTGAAAATAAGGGCAAGCATATGGTATGATACTTGTCCGCATTGAGAGATTCTTTTTTAGAGTGAATGTTTGCACTCAAATCCCTTGTTGCATAATAGAAGATTTAGTGTATGTGATTTTCTTTGTGAGGAGGCGTGTAGACTAATTGAGGTGGATAAAATTTTCATCTTCCTAAAATTGATGCCAAGGAGTATAGTTGAGTCACTATCAATGGAGAGTCACTTCTAGAGAGTTAGTGATTGTTGCATTATTATTCTTTAAAGTCTTTTGTGTCTTTGATATTGTGCTTCATGTTGAGGGAAATTGTGAGAATAGATTTACTCATACGTGAGAGCTACTTGTTGGTGTTAATCATGTTTGAAGTCCTTGAGATTATTTGGTCATAGAAATAGGCATAAAATTTGTATAGTCTCACTTAGATGTTGTGTTGCTTGAGGACAAGCAAAGGTTTAAGCTGGGGGGTGTTGATGAGTGGTAATTTACCACTGATATACATCCAAATCTATGCACACTACTATGATTAAAAGGTGTTAATAAGACAAATTTTTCATTTGAAAGAACTAATTCCCATGTTTTGCAGGCATATAGGTGATGAGAAGAAAAGAAGTAAAATGAGCTAAAAAGAGATCAAAAAGGGAAGGATTAGTGCAAAAGCTGGAAAAGCATGAGCATGAACTGACCCTTAGTTACCTTGATCATAGTCTAAGGGTTACGATCGTGACCATCCTAAATGTCAAGGCACACGATCATGATAGGTTCACCCCGCGATTGCGATCAAGCATCGACGATTGCAATTTAGTGAAAAATAGCCCAGGGAAAGTTTTGTCATTTCCTACAGATCGTTCCCATAGATGGTTCTAATACTCTATAGGACGAAAACCCTTTAACTTTTGGGTGTATCATCAACTAGAATTCAAGTTTGACCTTTGTAACAACCCTACCAAATTGGGAAACATTATTGTGGCTCATTTTTCAAGGATTTTGGTTGTAATTGAAGTCAAATTGAAGAACACTCTTGCTTGCATCTTCAATGAAAGCTTTGAATGTGAATTTAGGTATAATTTTTCCTTTAAACTTCATGAGTATCTAAACATCTATCTTGGGGTTATGTTGGAATAGGGTGCAAATATATGTGGGTTTTAATTTTTTAGTGTAGATTCTTGGTTAATGATGTTTGGTTTCATTAATATTTGCATGTTGAATAAGAATTTGTGGGAGAAAAAACTAAATTTCAAAAATCTCACATTATCCTTGAAAGAGGGGTGTTGGTATGCTTTTGGATCATATATCATCCTTAAAAAAGGGATATGGGTGACAAGGTATTAGTGAACAATAACTAGATGTTAGCTTATTCCCTTACATTGTCTTTCAAATAAGGATGGATTGCGAATTTCCTTTTCCTTGGGCATTTTCATAGAAATAGGGATGCCCAATTAAAGCTTTGGGTGGATTTGGTTTCCACACCCATGAGGTATCCGAAAGGGTCCATGGGTGATATTTTTGGTGTTTGGTTGAAAAACTAGCATAAAAAACCCTAACCTAGCCTTCCAATATAGTCGTCAACTAGAATTTGCATCTGGTTATAATGAACCCATGCATTATTTACCCCTAGTAAAACATAATCCGAAGATTATTCTCATATTGAGATCTTATCTACAATTGTTGTTCTTAAGTAGTATATCAAGTAAACTTTGTTTAAATAATCTTCCAACTCTTAACCCCTAAATATTTATATCCCATATTTGAATTTAGCAAGTGACTTTTATTTCAAACCTACTCGATCACCACTCAAATTGGTTCTTGTGGATTCGACCTTGACTCAAAATTGGGTAATAATATTTGAGAACGATCGTCCTATACAAAAATAATATTATAGGTGAGCATGATCTGTAAGGAAGCTACAAAATAAATTAATGGTAATTCCCCAAAACTGAATAATACTTTGGATTTTCCTTTGTCAAAAATTAAAATTCCTCCACCATTTTCAAAAAGACTCAAGAATAAGGACATGATACCAAGTTTAAGAAATTTCTTGCAGAATTTAGCAGCCTATCAGTGAATATTCCATTGTTAGAGGTTTTACAAGAGATGCCTGGTATGCTAAACTCATAAAGGACTTGGTTACAAAGAAATAAGTCATGGATGTTAAAACTATAAAGGTAACCCACAATTTTAATGCCATAATATCTAGCACATTGGTGGCAAAGAAAGAAGACCCAAGTGCATTCACTATCCCTTGCATTATTTGAGTGCACAAGTTTGGAAAAACATTGTGCGATCTTGGGGAAAGCATTAATTTGATGTCATTCTCTGTGTTTTAAAAGTTAGGTTTGGGTGTCCCCACATCAACCCCAATGAGGTTTATAATGGTCGATCGTTCTATCAAATATCCAATGGTAGTGTTATGTGATGTTCTTATGAAAGTGGACCAGTTAATCTTTCCACCCTACTTTGTTATTCATGATTTTGATATATATCACAAAGCCTCCATCATGTTAGGTAGACCATTCTTGGATACCAAAAGAGCCTTAATGGATGTTGAATATAGTGAAATAAAGTTCTGAGTGAATAATGAAGAGGTCTCTTTCAATGTGTGTAAGTCTATGAAACAACCTAAGGATTTACAAGTTTTTTCAGTAATTAATATGGTTGATGATGTGGTGACTAACACTATAAAGGTGAGACTTATGGACAACCCCTTGGTGGTTACATCACGGAACTTGTGGAGTGAGGTAATTGAAGAGAATGAAGAGATGGTTAATTTGATGATGATACTTCACTCTTACCATAAAAACCCTTGTAAGAACAATAATTTTCCAACTGTTGTTGTGGATGATCTATCGCCTCAGTAAAATGAAGCCTCAAAGTCTATGGTGAAAAAGTCCATTCATACTATTGGGTGACCCATTGCAGACATAAAAGGCATTGTTCCAAAAGTTGTTAAAATAAATCCAAAAAAAACAGGTGACATAATGTTAAGACATTGAACCGGGAAGTTCATAGTGGTCATAATGTGCTCATCTTCAACTATGGGTTATAACTAAGTGGTCGGTCCCATTCATAGTCTTTAATGTTTATTCAAATGGAAAAATTAAATTGTTAGACCATGAGAAAAATAAGTTCATGTGAATGGACAAGGATCAAGGCATTACCACGTGGGTGGACTCAAGGCAACTACGGTTGAGTTATTTTGATTCAAAGATCCAAATTGATGATTAATTGATGTCGTGCAATGACAATAACTAAGGTACTTCTTTGGATAAAATCCAAGGTTTATTTTTGTTGTTTTGTAGTGTTTTGGATTCTAATTTTAACTTATTTTTGGTGTTTGCAGGTGATAACATAAGTTGGGATGGGTGAAGGAAGGTTTGGGGGCTCAAAACTATGTCGTGAGCCAATATTGATTTGAAAATTTGCTCTAAATATAGTTGTTCCAGCCTGGACCTGTGTTGGACATGCTTGAGCAGTCCAGGCGCAGGTCAGGAGTATCTAGAATACAGTTGGCACCATCTTTCACTGCCTGGAAATTCTAGGTAGTCCAAGTGCAGACTAGGCGCATATGGAATATAGATGGCAACAACAACACTGACTGGACCTGCGCTGGACATGCTTAAGAGAGAAAAAAAATCACTGGTCAAATCTATTTTGACCTGCACTGGACATACTTGAGCAGTCCTGGCGTAGGTCCAGCGTGTCTTGCATGCATTTCTCATACATTCAACCATATTTCAAATCTCTCAATTTCTTATCTCAAGAATGCAACACCGGATAATTACATTGGATTTTTATTTCATCTTTTTCCTCTCTAACTAAGATTTCAAGATATGTTCTTTTGTAACTTTCTCATTGAATCCCCTCTATATTGAAAATGGTGTTTTATATCCCATGGTACTTTTGCTTTGAATTTGATTTAGTTGAGTTTATTTTGGTAAATTGTCATTTTTGGAGTGAATAGTTTTAAATGTGTACCTTGTTTTACATGCTAAATTAGAAAAATTCAAGCTTCTTTAAACTAGTGCACCATATGTTCGATGAAATACCCACTTGAAGTTTGGTTGCTAAATTGAGTGGGGGTTGATCTAATTGGGTTATTATGATTACCAATGGTGTGTTTGGTGATGAATAAGTGAATTACTATTTCTCATATGTGATTTTAGTCTATTTTTGTAAGATCTTATTTTTCACACACACCATATGTTTGTTAAAACGTCAATTAGAGAGGGTTGTCTTAGATGTTACTAATGGATAATGTATTCGTTCTTTTGGCTTAAATATGATTGCAATTACTCCTTAATAATAGAAAATCGATGACTTTTAGGTGAAGTTGTTGATAAATGATGCTTCCATGGTTTTGTCGATAAATATGTTGATTATAGCATTCACGGGTAAAGTCTGAATAACGCAAGAGACATGAATTCTTGCCTTGCCCTATGATAGATCGGGTGACACCATTCTTAGGGATATTGGGTCATTCTTGTTTCCATTGGTGGTTATGGATGTGGTATGAGCTCGAATGGTGAAATGTGTAGAATGTATGATAATATAGAGTCCAAATAATTGATTGTTGTGATGAAATAATCCTATGAGTTGTAATGATGAAGTTACCTTGCATCCACCTTCATTTTTCTTTAGCTTTAATTTTCTTTCTTAATATATGAAAATTATAAAAACATGTTTTATCCTTTTTCTTTTGCATTGGATTTGGTCATTTTTTCATAGGTATGTCTCCAAGGATGAATTTTCCATGGGATGATAAAAAGGGCACGACTTCGGATAAAGACAAGGTACATGATACAACAAAAAGGGAAAAAAACAATCTCTAAAGTACTCCAACCAGGCCTAAAAGTTCAAACCAAGATAAGTTGTCTTTTGTAGCGAACCCTCTTAGAGGATCCCAGTCTAATGAGGATGCTACTGAGACAGTACAACCACCCAATGACATGGGTCCGAGATCCTAGTGAGACACATGGAGTCTTTGCCTTCCCTACTCTTTTTCTATTTTTACACTAGGGACAATGCAATGATTTTCAGATAGGGTGGAGCATTTTTATTACTCATTTGATGGTCTGTACCTATTTTTTCATTTGATGGCATTGGTTTGATTCATTGTATAAACATACTCATACTCTATTTTTACATTTTACATTTGTATTGTTTATTTACTTTAGCCCTTATGGGGCTTGCACTTTGATGCTTATTTATTTTTACCATGCGGGGCTAGTTTCTCATTATCGACCTAGATTTGGATTGGCCCTTATTGGGTATATTGATGATAATGTCGAATGGTACCCTTTTTCAGGCTTGTGTCATGCAACTAATATTAATGTATAACACCCTAGGTTTTTTACCCTTAGAAAATTTTCATGATTTTGGGTTTCTGGACAAGTTACGACAAGGGGAACAAGTCGTACACTGGGGTACAAGTGGTATGGGTTGGTCATATGCTGACCAGTATTGGATGGTAGGTTGAATCGAGTTCCTGGAATGGATATGACTTGAGTGGTATGAGTCTTATGGGTGGATATGGTGTATTGGGTTTGGTACTTTCCTTCACTTTATCTTAGACTTGGTAACTTATCTTAGATCTGAGTAGAGTAGCTCACCATAAGTCATAAGCCAGGGTACGAGTTATACCAAGGACTCGTATAATGGATAGTGTTCAAACCACTTGTGATTCTATTCCGCTAGGGGTACGGATCAAGGGTACTAGTCATATACATGGGTACGACTTGGTTTGGGCAAGTCGAGTCATACCTTGGCTACTGTTGGGTCAAATGGGGAAGTCTTGGGTACGAGTGGTTGGTACCATTCGTATAGGGGGGTATGATTCATATGGGGTAGTCATACCCTATGAAAGGATTTTATGCAAGTTAAGTGAGGGCAAACTGGTATTTCTCCACTTAACCTAATAAGGCCCCACAACTTTTAACTCACTTGGGAGGTTATTGGCCCTATTATTATATTCATTAACACTTAGAAAAACACTCTCTAATCCTCTCTAAAGTCCTTGGGAAAAGAAAGCTAGGGTTTCATCTTAAGAATTAATTTGGGGCTTATGTTGGTGATTTTTCTCTGTTATCTTCACAATTAAGGCATGTACTCTTCCCTCATTGTGAGTTCAAACTAAAGGTATGGTTTTATACAATATTTTTATGGCATGATTTATTATATGGTTTTGGGATTTTCAAATTTGTGTTGGGGTTTTGATTATAAATACTTGGTTATGGTTTTCCCATGTTTTAATTAGGTTATTACATGCTTTAATGGTGGTTTTAGACAATTGGTTGCATGGGGGTTGTTACTTGGAAATTGTTTTTGTTTAGGAAATACTTTGCCCACAACACGTTTGATAAACTGCCTATGATAATGCTTTAACTATATTATTGGATTTTTAATAGAACTATTGCATAGTTTAAACTTGGTAATGAAACTCTAAATGGTTTAAATGGTTTGGAATGGTTAAATAGAATGGTTTGGTGGTCATGGTTATAGTTAATTGAACTCTTTGTGGGGTACAATGGAATCCCCCAAGTAAACATGTTGATGGAACAACTTATGGGGTACATGGGACTCCTCCAAGCAAACATAATGGAACACTTATAGGGTACATGGGATTCACCCAAGTTAACTTGGTAAATGGGTAGACGGGAATCCCTTTTGGCTAAGGATAATACTTGCAAGTAATAGTCGGTATTACGATACCACTATTTATATCCTTGGTTAATAATAAATTGAATAATGGATTGGTTGGTTGGAAATGGTTTTAATTAGGCAGTAATTGTGGGGTGTTATAGCTAAAAGTGAAGGTGGGAGTTCAATGAACGAACACTGGAAACTCATGTTTGCCGACATGAGGGGTTGGTCATGGAGACCATTTATGATACGATAAGGTACACAAGAATCCTTGAAGTACACTGTACATATGTATCAGGGAGAGCGAAGGGAACTTAGGAATCCCCTACTCTTATGGTATCTCCGGTTTGTATAGCTACACGCATCGGAGCTTGTTCAGGGGGTACACAGGACCCATATAGCCGAGGGTGGTTTTAGGACGGTTAAGCTACACATACCCAGGTTAATGGTTTCAAATACATGCTAAACCTTATTCTCTTTCCCGATATGGTTATATATATCTAGAGAGAGAGAGAGAATACATATACAGCTCCTGAATTATTTCACTTTTCCTGTATAGGCACCTCAATTAAGGTAGGTACCTATTGAACCCTTTACTCATTCACAAATTATTTCAATTGAGCCCAATTTGTTGATGTGGCAAAAAATGTAAAATGTGTGTAATACACATGCTGATGATGTTGCAAAGTGACAAATTAAATAATGACATGTGGCATTTTAAATTAAAATAATTATAAAAATAATTTTCTAATTTAAAAAAAAATCATTAATATCCCCCCTCCCCCCTGCAGTTGCCTACCTGATCGTCCTCCATCTCCCCCCTCCCTTTCCTTCCAAATAATGTTTTCTCCATTGTTGAACACACATAAGCAAAAAAAATGAATCTTCTTCTTCTTCAATTATCTCCTAAGAAATTTTCCTTTTTTTCCACCATTGAAGCACCTCCCCTGCAGCTGCCGACCCGATCCTCCCCCCGTCCCCCTCTTCTTCCCTTCCAAACACCCCTTTCTCCATTGTTGAGCACACAAAAGTAAAAAAAATTGAATCTTCATCTTCTTCACTTATCTCCTAAAAAAATTCCTTTTTTTCCACCATTGAAGCACCCCCTGCAGCTTTCTACCCGATCCTCCTACCCCCTCCCCTCTTCTTCCCTTCTGAACACCCATTTCTCTATTGTTAAGCACATAAAAGTAAAAAAAAATTGAATCTTTTTCTTCTTCACTTATCTCCTAAAAAAATTTTCTTTTTTTTCCACCATTGAAGCACCCCCCCTGCACCTGCCTTGTGAGTGACAATGGTGGCCTAATTGAGGTGCAATTCTATGTGTAATTTTGTGTGTGGCGTCTGTGTATGTATTTTTTGTATGTAAAAAAAAAGAAAAATTATGAGTTATGGAGAAGAAGATGATGACATTTTTTTTCTTTTTATTTCTTTAATATATCTTTTTATTGGTTGGATTTTATGTTTAATTTTTTTATTAATTATGGTCCTCACTCTCCTAATGGAGATTGTATTACACATGCCACGCCATGTCAGTTCCATGTCAATGATTGGGCTTAATTGAAATATTTTGTGAAGGAGTAAAGGGTTTAATACGTACATGGCCTAATTGAGGTGCCTATACAGAAAAATACAAATAGTTAAGGGGCCTCTATATGTATTTACCCATATATATATATATTTATATATATATATATATGTATGGTTTGTATGCATATGGTTGGTTTACTTGGTTTTACTGAATGACATTATTTTATCTTTATTCTGAGTTCATGTTAGCATTAACCTGCTGACCTGTCTTTAGGTGGTTGTATCCTTATACGATGTAGGAATCGATCATTCTACTCCTCTTGTATAGTGATCGGATTTTGAGATTAGCTTTTGTATTGAAGTGGTGAGCTTCCTTCTTTTTAAAAGGCTTCATTTCATGTTATGGACATTTTCATATACTTTGGTTATTTTATGGATATTGGTTTTGGCAATGGTTAGGGGCATGTCCCAACCGAATATTAGTTTACTTTTGGTTAGAGGCTTTTGTGGAACTACTATGGGTTCGTATGGGCGGAATCGGTATTAGTGTTAGCATTAGTATTGGTATTAGGGCTTAAACTGGTTGACTATATTGTTGGTTAATCCATCCTCTTTCATGCTAAAATATATATAGTTTTGGATTATGGTTTGGTTTGGTATTGGTTATTAGTTGGTATCAGACGGTTGAGCTCGTTTAGGTAGTCACGATAATAGACATATCCCAGAGTCTAGGGTTTTACAATAATGTTATCCTGTTTCATGTTCAAAATTCATCTGACTCAGGATATTCGTAGGTTAGTTGGGTTGGGTAACAGGGGTGGTCTCTAGTCTCGGTTGAACTTTGGATGCCTATTACGATGAGGACCTAGTTCAGGTCCTGTCAAGTTGGTATCAAAGCCTTAAGTTCATGGTCAATTGGGAGTCCACAAAGCCGTGTCTAGTAGAGTCTATTTTTGGGGTATATAGCGCGCCACACTCATAAGAGAAAGGCTACAATGCATTTAGGAATATTTCACTTACATGGTATTCTATTTTTAAGCTTGGAGTCAAAGTCTTGGAATCTTCCATAATCCTTATTTGTTCTCTTTTTAGATCATGCCTTGACGATCTGGAACATAAAAAACCCTTAAATTTCATCTGGGCACAATACGGAAGGGACACAGGGGATCCATACTCGATCTAGGAGTCCAGTCCCTGAAATTTCTTGAGTTCTACCAATTGCTACTAGCCCTCTTTAGGGTGAGGTGGCAAATGCAGAATTTCATTAATTGATTCATACTATTGCTCAGTTGGTTGTTACTTAGGCTGAGCGGGATACAACTGGTGTTTCATATGCTGAGGCCACATGGGTTGGCTAGTTTATAAAAATAAATCCTCCTACTTTTACTGGAGTAGAGGTTGAGGAGGATCTTCAAGGTTTCTTGGATGAAATAGAGAAAATCTTTAGGTTGATGCAGGCCACGAATGAGAAAAAGGTGAATTTTGTAACTTATCAGCTCAAGGATGTTGCGTACTAGTGGTACGATAAGTAGTATAGGGATAGAGGTGATGTTGAGGAGTTGTTCTTATGGGAGACTTTCTCAAATGCTTTTCTAGATCATATATTTCCTCAGGATGTAAGGGAAGCGGAGATGGAGGAATCTGTGATTATTAACCAAGGGAAATGACTGTCAAGGAATGTGCCTTGAAATTTCATTTTTTTAAGGTATGGTATGGACTTGGTGTCTGATATGGGGGCGATGATGAGAAATTTTACCTCTGGTCTATCTCAAGATTTGATCCTTGAAAGCAAGACTAAATTGTTAATCAAGGATATGGATAATTATAGGTGGATTATCCATATGCAATAAGTAGAGAAAAAAAGAGAAAATAGAAGGAGTTCGAGGAAAGGCAGGGTAAGAGGAGCATGTTCTCTAAGTAGGGTAGTGCTCAGTAGTAGGGTGGTCAGGATGGAGGTAAATGGCAAAAGAAAAAGTGGAGAAGTTATGGTTCCTCCTCTACAGGTAGTGCTTTTTACTCGAAGCAATCAAATGATAAACGTCAGCAGGATGGCAATAATTTCTGGGAACAGGGTGTCTAATCTCAAGCAAATGGGGTTCAGGCAGCTTCTCCATGCCCTCCTTATCAGTTTTGTGGTCATTTTTATAAAGTATTTTTTTATGAAGGGAGGGATAGATATTTTAAATATGGCTAGTCAGGCCATATGCTCAGGAATTGTCCGATTGGTAAGGGTGCTTCGGGAGCGGTCAAAGCTCCATTTGCTTTATCTTTTGCTTCTGCACCTAGTGGTCCTGCTTTTGCGTCTGTTCCTACTTTTAGTAACAACATTATTCAAAATAGGTTATATGCTCTTTCATCTCGGTAGGAGTATGAGGCATCGCTTGATGTCATTACTAGTACGTTACAACTCTTTTCTCTTGACGTGTATTGTCTGCTTGATCTGGGGTCCACTCCTTTTTATGTGACCCTATTTTTGGCTGTGTATTTTGGTTTTGGTCCTAAGTTTATTTTGGATCCTTTTTTTGTTTCTTCCTCGATAGGTGACTCGATTATTGCTAAAAGACTCTATAGGGGGTGTGGTATTTATTGGTAATATGGTGGATTTTGATTTTATTCTGGGTATGGATTGGTTACACTCTTGTTATGGTTCCCTGGTGAATACATTATGGAGTGGGATGGTGGTTTCCTAGCTCCTAGGAGAAAGTTTATTTCTTATATTAGAGCTTAGAGATTAATCTCTAAAGGGTATCTTAATCACTTGGTCCGGGATAAAGATTCTAACTCAGAAGGTCATTTATGTCATTTGGTTCCGATGGTAAGTGAGTTTCCTGAGGTCTTTTCGGATGATCTTCCTAGTGTTCCTCCGGATAAGCAGGTTGAGCTTTGTATTGATTTGGTTTTGGATACTTGCCCAATATCTATTCCTCCTTATAGAATGGCTCTAACTGAGTTGAGGGAACTCAAGGAGCAGCTTAAGGATCTTCTGAATTAGAGGTTTATTCATTCTAGTGTATCCCCGTAGGGTGCATCGATGTTGTTCGTGCATAAGAAGGATGGTTCCCTTCGGATGTGCGTTGACTATCGGTAGTTGAATAAGGTAACGGTTAAGAACAAGTATTCTTTTCTAAGGATAGATGACTTGTTTGATCAGTTGCAAGGTGCCAAGTTTTTTCTAAGATAAACCTTCGGTCTGGGTATCATCGGCTTAATATAAGGGAGGTGGATATCCCTAAGATGGCTTTTCGTACTCGGTATGGGCACTTTGAATTCTTGGTGATGTCATTTGGTTTGACTAATGCCCCAATGGCATTTATGGACTTAATGAACAGGGTTTTTAAATTTTTCTAACTTTTTCTCATTGTTTTTATTGATGACATCTTGGTGTATTCTAAAAGTGAGTTGGATCATGACAATCACCTTTGTATGGTGTTGAAGACCTTAAAGAAACAGTAGTTGTATGCTAAGTTATCCAAGTATGAGTTTTGGTTGAATGTTATGACATTCTTGGGTCATATTATTTCAAGTGAGGGGATCTTGATGGATCCGCAAAAGGTGGTTATGGTTAAGAAGTGGACTTGACCCACAACTCCAACCGACATTCAGAGCTTCTTGGATTTGTCTAGGTATTATAGGCGGTTTGTGGAAAGTTTTTTTATGCTAGCTGCCTCATTGACAAAGTTGACTCAAAAGAAGGTAAGGTTTTCTTGGTCAGATATATGTGAAGTAATTTTTGAGAAGCTAACGAATAAGATAACTTCGGCTTAGGTTTTGACATTGCCTGATAGCAATGAGGGGTTTGTGGATTATTGTGATGCATCTCTGGTTGGACTTAGTTGTATTTTGATGTAGCATGGGAAAGTAATTGCCTATACTTCTAGGCAGTTAAATATTCATGAGAGAAACTATCCTACTCATGATTTGGAGCTATTGGTGGTGGTTTTTGCTTTGAAAATTTGGTGACATTATTTATATTGAGTGCACGTGGACATCTTTTCTGATCATAAGAGTCTACAATATGTATTCACACAAAAAGAGCTAAATCTCAGGCAGAGAAGATAGTTAGAACTTCTCAAGGACTATGATATGAGTCTTCACTACCACCCAGCCAAAGCTAACGTGGTTGTTGATGCTCTTAGCAGGTTTTTCATGGGGAACTTAGCGCATGTGGAGAAAGGAAAGAAAGAATTGGTGAAGGATATTCACCGTTTGGCCAATCTTAGATTTCGTCTCTTGGACGCCATGGATGGTGGGGTGATGGTTCATGAAGTGGTTCGGTCATCTCTTAGTGCAGAGATCAAGAGAAGCAAGTGTTGGATCCTTTCTTAATGAAAATTAAGAGTGATGTTGGTAGGCAAAAGTTAATGGTATTTGAGATCGGTGGTAATGGTACTTTACGATACCAAAAAAGGTTGTGTGTTCCTGATGTTGATGGTTTGCGATAAAGGATTTTGGCTGAGGTGCATGAATCACGCTATGTTGTTCATCCCATTTCGGCAAATATGTATCATGATCTCAAGGAGATTTATTGGTGAAATAGTATGTAAATAGATGTGGTTGATTTTGTAGCCAAGTGTGTAGTATGCCAACAAGTTAAAGTTTAGCACATGAGGCCTGGTGAGTTGTATCAAGAAATTGATTTTCCCGAATAGAAATGGGAGGTAATAAATATGGATTTTATTATCGATCTTCCTCGGTCTCAGAGCTAATTTGATTTGATTTGGGTCATCGTGGATAGGATGACAAAGTCTTCTCACTCTTTTCCAATGAGGACTACCTTTTTCAGTGGAGGATTATGCGAAGTTGTATTTTTAAAGAATTGTGAAGCTGCATAGGGTACTTGTTTTGATTATCTCTAATTATGGTACACAATTTTCATCTCATTTTTGGCGGTTATTTCAGAAAGTATTGGGGACTAAGGTTAATCTGAGTACTGCTTTTCATCCTCAGATGGATGGGCAAGTAGAGAGGATAATTCAGACACTAGAGGATATGCTACGGGAGTGTGTAATTGATTATGGTTGCAATTGGTATGAGCATATACCTTTGGTATAGTTTGCTTACAATAATAGCTATCATTCTAGTGTTGGTATGGCCCCTTTTGAGGCATTGTATGGTAGGAGGTGTAGATCTCCTATTGGTTGGTTTGATCTTGGTGAGGCGGATATGTTCGGTCCGGAGTTGATTTATCAAGCCATGAAAAAAGTGAAGGTGATTTGGGATAGGCTTAAGGCTACCAAAAGTCGCCAAAAATCCTATACAGATGTAAGGCACATAGGCTTGGAGTTTCAGGTTGGAGATAAGGTGTTCCTAAAGGTATCTCCCATGAAGATAGTAATGCAATTTGGTAAAACGATGAATCTCGGTCCCAGATTTATTGGTCCTTATGCAGTTTTACGGAGGGTTGGTAATGTTGCTTATGAATTGGAGTTTCCTTCTAATTTGAGCTCCATTCATCTGGTATTTCATGTTTCCATATTGAGAAAGTGTGTTGATGATCCTTCTTTGGTTGTTCTTTTGGAAGGATTGGGTATCTCGAATTGTCTGTCTTATGAAGAGGTCCCAGTTGAGATATTGGATAGGCTGGTTCTTCATTTACGGACCAAGGATATGGCCTCGTTTAAGGGTCTATGAAGGAACCACAAGGTGGAAGAGGCTACATGGGAAGCAGAAGAGGACATGAAGTCCAAATATCCGCATCTGTTTTCTGCTCCTGAGATTCGTGCAGAAGGTATGTGTTCTTGAACATACTTTTGTTTTCAAGCTTTGTTAAAGGAAAGATTAATATCTTTGCATTTTTATTTTCTTACTTAGTTAAAGGTTGGATTGATATTTGATAATGAAAATGAATCGTGCTTGTAGTTACCCTACCTTGTCCATCATTCGAGGATGAATATTCGTAGTAGGGGAGACTATAACACCCAGAGTTTTTGACCCTTAGAAAATTTCCTAGATTTCTAATTTCTAGACAAGTTACGACTAGGGGGAACAAGTCGTACACTAGGGTAAGAGTTGTATGGGTTGGTCGTATGCTGACCAGTGTTGGATGGTAGGTTGAATCTGGCTCCTATAATGGATGCGACTTGAGTGGTACGAGTCGTATTTATAGATACGGTTTGTTGGGTTTGGTTTTTTCCTTTACTTAATCTTACACTTGGTAACTTAACTTGGATCTGAGTACGAGTGTCTCACCATGCGCACTAAGCCAGGGTATGAGTCATACTATAGACTCGTATGGTGGACAGCGTTCAAACCTCTTGTAATTATATTCTTCCAAGGGTACGGGTCAAGGTTACTAGTCGTATACATAGGTACGACTTAGTTTGGGTGAGTCGAATCATACCTTGGATAGTGTTGGGTCCAACAGGGAGGCCTCGGGTACGAGTAGTGGGTACCACTCATACAGAGGGTACGATTCATATGGGGTAGTAGTACCCTATGACATGATTTTTATGCAGTTTAAGTGAGGGAAATCTAGACATTCCCTCACTTAACCTAATAAGGTCCCACGACTTTTAACTCATTTGTGAGATTATTTTCCCTATTATACTATTCATTAACACTTAGAAAAACACTCTTTAATCCTCTCTAAAATTCTTGGGCAAAGAAAGCTAGGTTTTTATCTTAAGAATTAATTTGAGGCTTGTGCTGGTGATTTCCCTCTATTATCTTTTGTATTAAGGCATTTACTTTTCCCTCATTGTTAGTCCAACTAAAGGCATGGTTTTATACAATATTTTTATGGCATGATTTTTTGTATGGTTTTGGGGTTTTCAAATATGTGTTGGGGTTTTGGTTATAAATGCTTGGTTATGATTTTCCCATGTTTTAGTTATGTTATTACATGTTTTAATGGTGGTTTTGGATAATTGGTTGCATGGGAATGGTTACTTCGAATTTCGTTTTGGTTTTGGAAATACTATGCCCCCAACATGTTTGATAAAATGCCTATGCTAATGCTTTTACTATATTATTGGATTTTTAATGGAACGATTGCATGGTTTGAACTTGGTAATGAAACTCTAAATGGTTTAAATGGTTTAGAATGGTTTGATGGTCATGGTTATGGTTAATTAACT
Source organism: Capsicum pubescens (assembly GCA_030864215.1). Taxonomy (NCBI): domain Eukaryota; kingdom Viridiplantae; phylum Streptophyta; class Magnoliopsida; order Solanales; family Solanaceae; genus Capsicum; species Capsicum pubescens. The sequence goes on along the minus strand of CM061545.1, from coordinate 135,118,720 downwards.
CTTTGTAGGGTACAATGGAATCCTGCTAGTAAACATGTTAATGGAATAACTTGTGGGGTACATGAGACTCCCCCAAGCAAACATAATGGAACACTTGTAGGGTACATGGGATTCCCCCAAGTTAACTTGGTAAATGGGTACACAGGAATCCCTTTACTTTAAAAGGTTTGGCTAAGGACAACACTTGCAAGTTGCAGTCAGTATGACGATACAACTATTAATAGCCTTGGTTAATAATAAAAGAAATAATGAATAGGTTCATTAGGAATGGTTTTAATTGGGCAACAATGGCGGGGTATGATAGCTAACCCTGAAAATGGGAGTTCAATGAACGAATACTGGAAACTCGTGTTTTCTGACATGAGGGTTGGTCATGGCGACCATTTACGATACAATGAGGTACACGCAAATCCTCTAAGTACACTATATATATGTATCATGGAGAGTGAAGGGTACTTGGGAATCCCCTACTCTTATGGTATCTCCAGTTCATGCGACTACACGCATTGAGGCCCATTCAGGGGGTTACAGTGGACCCATATAGCCCATGGGTAGTTTTAGTATGGCTAAGCTACACATACCCAGGTTTGTGGTTTCAAATACATGCTAAACCTGGTTCCCTTTCCCGACATGGTTATATATATATGTATGGTTTGTATGTATATGGTTGGCTTACTTGGTTTTACTGGATGGCATTATTTTAACCTTATCCTAAGTTCATGCTAGCGTTCACCCGTTAACCCGTCTTTAGGTGATTGTATCCCGACCGATGCAGGAACTGGCCGCTCTACTTCTCCTGCATAGTGATTGGATTTTGGGATCAACTTTTGGACTAAAGTGGTGAGCTTCCATCTTTCCTGAAGGCTCCATTTTTTGCTATGGACATTTTCATATACTTTGGTTGTTTATGGATATTGGTTTTTGCTATGGTTGGGGGCATGTCCCAATCAGATATTTTTTTTATTTTGGTTAAAGGATTTTGTGGAACTACTATGGGTTGGTATGGGTGGGATCGATATTGGTGTTAGCCTTAGTAGTGGTATTGGTATTGGGGATGACACCGGTTGACTGTATTATTGGTTATTCCATCCTCTTTCATTTTGGGATTATATATAATTATTATGGAACTCATATGGTTATGCTTTTGGATTATGGCTTGGTTTGGTATTAGTTATTAGTTGGTATTAGACGGTTACGCTTATTTGGGTGGTCACGGTCATAGAACTAAACTAGAGTCTTGGGTTCTACTATAACGTTGTCTTGCTATATGTTCGGAATTCACCCGACTCAGGATATGCGTAGGTTAGTTGGGTTGGGTAACGAGGGTGGCCTTCAGTCCTGATTGGACTTAGAATTCCCATTACGATGAGGCCCTGGTTCGGGTAGTGTCCTAATGTGATATCTGATTTGTGGGCATTGCTATTATCGCCTTTCATATATATATATATATGTGTGTGTGTGTGTGTGTGTGTGTGTTCAATAAACTCCAAGGGTTTTCTTTTAAACCCAATTCTTTCCTAAGGAACAAAATTTTGTTTTCTCTTTCTTTTGATCTTTTATTTTTATTTTAGTTTAGTTTCTTGGTCGAACCGAGTGATAGTTCACCCATGACGGATGAGAAGAAGACATACTTAGGTGAAGTATCTTGTCTTTTTAGTTGATTCAGAATAGGTAAAACTTTGAAAAGTCTTTCAAAATGTCGTTCGAAAGAATGAAATGATGTTAAAAAACATAGTTTTCTTTTTAGAAAAAAGGGCAAGGATGTTTATGAGTTTTTTTTTAGTAAGACCACTAAATTCAAATTTTTGTCTCTCTCTTTACAGGGATGAATCTTTGACTCGGAGTAATTTACTAAGCTCAAATTGGTTGGAAGACTATCCTTTTACTCTATGAGTATGATGCCTTGTGTGGTGAGATTTTTGAATAATTCTTGTACATACGTGTGTCTAGAACTTTCCCCGAGTGTATTCAAAGAAAAATTCTAGGCAAGTTTGGTTTGGAGGATGACCCGAGTCCATTTTTGACCCGCCACATAGCCAAATTCCCACCTTAACATTATTCCCTAGTTAACCTCTTTGAGCCTTTTGCCTATTTTCTTTCTTCTTGTAATGATAACCATGCTAAAACACCTAAACCCTTTTGAAAATCTTCCTCCGGGAACTTAACCTCATTTGATGCATCGCATGATTATTAATAATGAAATATAGGCAAAAACCTAAGTTTGGGGGGTTGTATGTTTTGGAGAATAATGTAAGGGTGGTTCAAACTCCAAATTTGGGGAAATATGTAATATGCTAAGATGATCCAAGAAAGGTGTATGTAAGGTTGTCAAATCATGTGTTTATGATACAAGAGATATGTTTGATGATAAATTTGAATAGCCTAGCCCATAGAACTTACAGAAAAATTAGACAAATGAGGGACTAAGAAAAGCTTAAAGTTAGAAAATGTCTTTAAAAAGTCAAAAAAATAAAGAAAGAAAATAATGGGTTGGATCTGTTTGGTAAATGCTAAGATAAAGGTAGAGGGAAGCGAAGGAATTAATTTGAAGGTGAATAAGGTTAGTAATTTAAAAATTTAGCGAAGAAAGGGATGAGTGATTGCATTGAAGGAGGTTTTTAGTTAGTTGATCCATATATTCCTTCCCACGTGTTAAAACTTCATCTAGACCCGAAAGACCTTGATGATTCCAAACTAGGTAAGTCTACATTTGTGGCGAAAAACACAAAGGGAAAGTCTATGGTACTACTCATTATACTTGAATTTCTTTGCGAGAGTGAGTGTGAATTCCTTCATTAGATGAGATCCTTTAAGAATTGAAATGTCTTGTGCATGTGTGGAGCTAACTTTTACATGTGAGCTTCATTGATACTTTGGGGTAGAGGGTGAAGTATTACTCCCGGTTTGGGTAAATGGGTGAGATAAGTTGCATTGTGAAGATTGAGATGATCTTTGAAAATTCTGTGTTACCTCTTGAGATGCTTTGTTGATTTGAAAAGTTAATTTTATACAAACTTTCATCCTTAGTCCATAGATATGTGCTTATTAAAAAAATTCAGTTTACTTGTTGCCATGATATGTTTGAGAAGTATTTGTAAAGCTTTGTTAGCCTAGATCTTTAGTATAGCTTTCTTTGAGTGGTTTTGAGTCGTAAATACCATATCTCATTAGATTATTCTTGGTTTCTTGAGGACAAGCAACAGTTAAATTTTGGAGTTTGATAAGTCATCAATTTGATGACTTGCTAGAACCTTTTAAGCTTAAATTATCATGTTATTCCATTAATTTGGTATTAGTCTCATATATAATGCTCATTTGTGCAGGTAAAGGTTGAAAATAAAGATGAGCAAGTAATTCAAGTCCATGAGAGGTCAAATATGAAAAAAGATCCCTAAAGTTCACATGAATGTGTCGGGAGACAACCCACGCATGCAGATAGACAAAATGGCCAAAATAATATCTCCCGCACCCATGGTGCGGCCTGCCTGCTATCCATGTACTCCGGATCTTCTCTCCATCTGCTTTGCATCTGCTCAAGCAGATCAAGAGTGTGGTGGCATTTTTGCAAGACAAATGTGAATTTGGGGCTAAATTATGGGTTTTCAACTTATTTCCACATTGTTGAACATTTTTGTACTACTCTTGATTGAAGAACACACTAGAGTAACTCTCGAGTGAAGAATTAGGGATTTTTATTGAAGATTTATGGACATTAAAGTTTGGATTTTGCATTCTCTTTATTTTTTATAGATCAATTTGATGGAAATTTTGGTATATCTCTACTTTTTCTCTCTATGAGTAGCTAGTTCTTCTTCTTGGGGTTATGCTTGAATAGATTGTGATTAGTGCACGGGTTTTGATTATTTATCCTCTTAATTAGCTATTTTATATGGTTTTGGTATTCATTCTATGTTTTAAGTAAGAATTGGGGGTTGCAAATCTCAATTACCTTAGAACCCATATCATCCATCACAGAAGGGATATGAATGGGGAATGGGTGTGAACAATAACTTGAATTAATTCATTAAATAGCATGTCTTAGATATAAGGGTCTTAATTTAGGCCTTGGATTGGTAAAATTATTACACTTATGAGGTGTTCGAAAGAACCCATTTGTGATATTGGTGTTTTATTGAAAAATTGATAGATTAACCTCTAGATCTAGTCTACTCATGACGTTTATCTAAATTTGAACAAATAATCAAATACTCATGCATAAACCCACACCTAGAAAGTCATAACCCCAAGTCCCATCAACATTTGTTTATCTATAATTATTTCTAGCTTTGAAATATTATTCTTAAAATAACAAAATCATTAAATTTGAAATCATTCAAACAAACCCCCCATTTTTACTTTCATGTTTGTTTATCACACATTATGGGTCAACTCCTTGTTGACTTCTAACACTCTCGAGTATTGAAATTCTTATCCTCACTCCTTATGGATTCGACCCCAACCTTGGTTGGGTTACCATACTGATGATGAACGTTTAAACTTCAAGGGTGTAGTTTGAGCGCCATCAATGGGACTAAAAAGGAGAAAAAATAAAATATAATAAAACAAAATAAATAAACCTCATCCAAATAATGCAAAATAACTAAATAACATCACATGAGATTGCACAACAATTGAACACATGCTCTAATGAATATAATAAAGAGTGATGGTTGTGACTTGTGGGTGTTCATAGGACAAGTAATGTTTGAGAATAAGTAGTCCTTCTCAAAACATACGTTTGTTCTAAATAATTGGTTGTTACCCTCGTTTCTCTTTCTTATATTCATTTGATCGAGTGTCTAATTGTTGTATACTCTAATATGATGATATTTAGTTGTTTTACTTTCTTGATGATATTTACTTATCAATAGAATCACATGATTGATGCTAGACCTATAGAAATATCTTGCATATATTACATCTTGGGTCTGAAATAGACACAATGGTTTATTTTATACCTACATATTATAGATAAATATATAAATCTATAGAAGACTATAAAAATGGTCATGTATCAATAATTGTGTCTAGTAACAAGTAAGATGGAACTAAAAAGAAGAGAAATAAAATAAATAAATATTATTCAAGCAATGCAAAATAATTAAATATGATCATATGAGAGTATACAACAATTGAACACTCGATCAAATGGGTATAAGGAAGAGCAATGGTAGTAATAATCAATTACTCATAACAAACGTATTCTTTGAGAAGGAATACTTATTCTCAAACATTACTTGTCCCATAAACACTCACAAGTCACAAGTCATAAGCATCACTCTTTCTTATACTCATTAGATCACATGTTCAATTTTTCGAATATATCATGTGATGATATTTAGTTGTTTTGCATTATTTGGATGATGTTTATTTATTTTATTTTATTCTATTTTATTTCTTCTCTTTTAAGTTCCATCTTAATGTTTTAGGACTATAGCAAGCCTTAAAATCACTTAATCATGTTAGAAAGTGATATGGTGTCATAGTTGATGTATCTAAATTGCTTTACAATGTTTGGATGGTGTTAATTGGTCTATTTTAATTTTATTTAATTTAATATTTTTAATCATAATTTTAAGTTGTCCATATATTCAATCAGTTTATTATAGACCTTTGTGATGGTCAATAATGGACAAATCAATATATTGATAATCTATTTTACATATTTCAAAATCAACAATGAAATCAGTATACAATAAAAGATTTCCATAGTTTAGTATTTCTTGAATATTTTCTTAGTTTTTCAATTTTAGGAAGCCCCAACTGCAACTTGTTTAAAATTGCATCCCTTTTAGGTCATACAATGAGAGGGTCTATAATAAACTTCTGTGATTGATTATAAATGACATAAACATTCTTTGGACCACCTTTTATGTAAATGATAAATCATTTGTATGGTCTATGATCATTTTTCAACGGTCTGATCATTCCCCAATGGTCAGAAAGTAGAAGTCTCCAACGGTCACATTTTTGCTAGCCCTACAATAAAAGTGAATTAAACCTCTTTGGACTCCTTCATGTTTCTTTATTTGTCCCTTTCTCATTTTTTTCAACAAAAATAATATCTATGTCATCTCAAATATTCAAAAGTATTTAATTTGTCTCTGCAGTAATCTCGCTATTTTGAAGACATCGTGAATCGACAAAAATTTAGGTTGTGAAATTATTCAACTGTATAGTTGGTAAGGTGTACTTTTTTAATAAATTTTTTTATGTACATTATATAATAAAAAATTTCAATTTATCGTCATTATTTTAGGATAATGGTTGATGCTCTTATTTCAAGTGGATTCCTTTCAAATTTGAGGAATCAAATTTTAAGGCGTTGCGAAGTTTAAAATATTGAAAAGGCTTAGTGAATCTGAAGAAAATAAGGATCTTCTTATGATATTATATATAGAATTAAAACACAAGATTGATCACTTAAAAGAATTGTTGAAAGACGTCTAAATAGAGAGGGATCCCCTTAAGTATTAGTTGGCTGTGTCTGAAGAAAAAGAAAAGGGCCTAAAAATTATGGTGTATGATTTATTATTAATTTTGAATTTTTGAAAAGATGTAATAGGGGTGTAGTGGGATTGAATGTATTATGCATGCCTTTTATTAATCAACTACTTTTGACTTATAGTATATATGTTTTACCTTTTATTCATCGATTACTCAACACTGCATTATATGTGTTTTACCTTTTATTCAGAGTCTTTAATCGATGATGAAAACCATCTAAAAATATTGACATTGATTATATAAATTGTAAATTATTTATAATAAGCACACCATAAATTCTCACATTATCATAAAACAGTTTCAAAAAAAAAATAGTTCATCTCTACCCATCTAGAGCTAAAAAACTTAACTTTTTAGTCTCCACCATTTTCTAAACTTCATTGTTTCAAATCCAACCTCATCATAAGAAGAGCATCAAATAAAAAAAATCTCAAAGATCAACCAAATAAATATCACTCCCAAATAAAAGTTATAAATTATTTTGTGATTCCTTAATTGTCTTGTCTTCCACAAAAATATTATTGATTTCATCAACTATTTTCTTAAGAAAATCATCTATCTCTACTGTTGCATTTTCATTTTCTTCTTCCACAGTTGCTTTTTCTTTTGGTGCATTTTTTTTCTTCTTTCTCATCTTTATCTTTCGGTGTCTTTTTTTCCTTCTTTCTGTACTTCTTTATCTTCTTCTCCTTCTGTTGCTGCCTTGAGTTTTTATTCTTCTTCTTTCTTTTTTTATTGTTGGTGCTCTTCTCCTGATGCTTTCTTTCCTCCTCCTCCTTCTTCTTCTTCTTCTTCTTTCGCTTTCTCTCCATCTTCTCATTTGTTTTCTTCTTCACAAATAGTTTTCTCATTTTTTTCTTCTTCTTCTTACTTGTCTGCATCATGATTATCCTTCTCTACAATATATGGTTCATCAAGTATCACCACCTCATCATCATTGATGGACACGTGTTTCAAAGATACTTCCTCAAGGAGCACTTTTTTAATGGCGCAACCATCACAAACAATCCTCACTGATGAATACTGACTTTGGACCTGTACACCTGTATTTTCAAGTATTTAGAGTTTATAATAAACTATGATATCTTTAAACAAAGAATGACGTAGCTTATATTATTACAAATAATGATTATGTAAAATATGCAACTTCTATAATAAATAGAGAAAATATTACCTTGATCTTCTTCTTCTTTTCCTCCCTTTCTTCCTCTTCTTCCTCCTCCTCCTCTTCTATTCTCCTTAGTCTCTCTTCTTTCACAAAATCAATAATATCCTTCATCGCTTCCTCCAGCCTAAACACACGCTCTTTCAAATTTTTGGTCATCAATCTCTTTTTCACTGGTCTCAATTTTCTTATCCCCGCATCATAAGTGACATGTCTTAAAATAGGATTTCCATCCAAATCTTGATCATCGTATGCGTACTTACCATCCCCCGATGAGGTGATGACAGTCACACCATGTAAAAAGGTCTTTAATCCATCGATGCATGGATCATTCGCCTTGTCCATGTATGCTTTAAATTTTATCATGTATTGTTGCTTCATTTCACGAACCGTGCAAATAAGGTAGGGGTGCACTCTCTAGAGATAATAAGCAAATGTTATTATTAAGAAATTGTTAAAAATATTCTTAAAAAATAATTTCATGCGTTTGTGCTTCATCTATTTTAATATGGATCATCTTCGATCAGTTTATCGGCTTTTGAGGTGTACCATCTAAGCAATTAGTGAATTCATAGTGAATATTCTATTGATTTAATATTTTTCCTACCGCCCGGTAAAGACTTTGTATATTCAAATCTATTGTCAAAAATAAAAACAAATATATAAATTAGTCAATGTATAATAGATACCATAAATAAATGACAATATAGAATAAACTAATTCGATGGTTTATAATCAATACCAGAAATTTCCAGGGGAATCTGTGGGGCGTGTACGATGAATCTTCCTTCTTCACATATGTACTCTTCTGCTTGGTGAAGTCTATCTGCTTCTTCTGATATTCTAAAGTCAATACGAATGACTCTTTACCCCAAGGGTATCTCTCAAAGAAGCTTGGATTATCCACCATCTTGATGATGTCTATGTACACGATTTTCAATAAATTTTATACAAGAAATATGCATCTTACGAACCAAACTAATCAACATTTGAACTTGTCCTCCTTGTCCAACCTCCCATCTCTAACAAGCTTCAACAATCTCTTTTCACAAATACTCTTTTTTTTCGCAATCCTTTTAAAAAAAGCTTCACCCTCTTTCATGACTTTAAGATATTTTGAATCACGGAAATAACGCCAACAGTTTAATCCCATAATTGGTATAAACTTTATTAGTCCAAAATATGTAGGCATGTCATTGATGCAGAACCACATTTCATGTACGTCGCACTGTTAAACTCCATGAAGAAGTATATAATGAACAAGCTCTCCGTTTAACTTCAAATGTCCCCGCAAGTCCCATAAACAATCAAAATAGAAATTTTTGAACCTCGACTTGCGACGTTGATCAACCACGACTTGTTTGAATTCATAAAATAATTTTAAACGAGACCTAATGGATATTTTCGCCAGAAAGAATCCAACATCATCTATGAATATGGCGAGGTTGTACCTCTCGATCAAAATAAACCTTGCACAGCGGCAAGATCAATGCTTCATCATCTATCCCACACTTAATTTTCATTTCCTCCTGCTCATCTCCACCAGAAGCTTGAACAGCTTTATCATTACAATTCCTATTTTTTGACTCATTGATCATTAATTTTTTTCTTTATCCCAGACCTTTCAGATTCTACAACTTTGTGTTTATTACCTCTAGCCATTTTTTATGAACTACATATAAAAAAATAAATTAACTATAATATCAAAGAGAATACCTAATCGACCTACCAGCCATTTTAACAGAACAACAATACAAGTAGATGAATGTGGAATTAAACAAAAAAAAAAGAAAATTCTATCTAAAATACCATTACAGTCAAGAACAATTGAAAATCAAGTCCAGAAATCAAATAAGTACCTAATCAATTGAATGGTCAATTAATAGAACAACAATGTATGATCAAATCATAAGAACAGGTATCTAAAACACTATTACATTGAAGAATTTTTAAAAAAAAACTCAGATTTTTGGGCACACTAATCGATGAAAATTGTAAAAAGTGTTTGTCATGCAATCGACAACGATAATCAAAATTCATCAAATATCCATCAAGATTCAATCAAATATCAACTTAAAAACACAGATTTTCAATAAAATCAATCCCCTCTTTTTGAAAAATTTAAAAAAATTTCATCTAAATTCAACTCAATTGACACAAATCAAAAATGAAAAAAATACAGAAAAAAAATATCATATGAAGCACAAATTAGTCGAGAGATAGAGAAAACTTACTTGAATTGAAATATGAAAAATCCTGGAGCTTTAGAGAAGACAAAAGTCGAAAATAAAATATTTAGGAAGGGGAAGCGGGAAAGACGAAGAGGGTGAAGGTAGAGTGAGGAGAGAGAAAATTAATATAGGGTATTTTTTTTAAAAAAAAAGGTGAGGGTGAAAAGTATTTTAAAAAGACTTAAGGGATGAAAAAAAAACTTTTTGGACTTTACAAATTGACCCATACCTCACATATTTTCTATTTTCTCACCCCAAATCCTAAAATATAAATTAAAAAAAAAAATTGGTCTATTTTATGAACAAAGTTTTGGAGGTGTCTCTTTTACTAAATCTTCTCAACAAAATTGATAATTATATGTGTATGTATTTGTTATGACAATGTTGTTGTTCACCTTTTGCTCGATCAATTCTGATTTAATAAATAGAAATTTGTTTATAGGAATATCAACAATATCTTAAGATAAACCCTCGGTCGCGTTTGAGGGAAAGAAAATTATTTTGAATGAGTTTTCAAAAGGCCTATATCCACACACTACTTTTAATAACTCTGAAATTCTAAATGATAAATAAAGAACCTTCATTCAACTTGTGTTTGAATTGTTAACTTGATTTTTTTTGGACTATAGCATGCATCAAATTGTCCTAATATAACCAATTAAAAGTCTCAAGAGCTGAAGTTAGTGTTCATTCGTGACTTTGGAGTAGGTCTGAGGCTTGTCTAAAATATTTAATTAAATAAATTTTGTATTAAGAATCACAAAATAGTTAAGATAACTCCAAAAATAGGAGAAAAAGAAAATAGTTATTCTTATTTATTACTCCCTCCATCCCAAATTTTCCGTCCCAAATTGTGATGGCACATTTATTAAGAAAAATAATTAATAACATGTGTAGTTTACTATAATACCCTATTAAATGATGTTTACATTTTAATTTGAAGGAAAAGTAATTAATGCAAAGGGTAAAACATAGAAAAAAAAAATTGTCTCTTCTTGATTAATGAAAAAAGACTAGTAAAATAGGAAATTAAATTAGAAAATTTGAGACGCGTAATTTGAGACGGGGAGAGTATTATATATTGATTGATTTTAAGACATGAAAAAATAAATGCACTTAATTGGATGCATTTGGTCAATGACTTTTAATGAAGATAAAAGTGGTTGTGTTTGGTGGTATAAAAAATAGTCTGTTTATTGAGAATCGATGTGGTACTTTGAATAAGGATATGGTACTGATTATTTAGAGAAAGCAAAATGATGAGAACAACGATCAATAATTTTATATATGGTGGAGACAAACAAATGAAGAAAAAGTGGTGGTGACTCTTAATGAAGGTGATCGGTTACAAGTTCACAATGATGTTACACATTGGCTCATATGATGATGTATTGTGTTTGTGTATTTGTGTATCTTTGTGAAGAACATAAAGTTACGTTGTGAATGAGGAGAGCCTTGATTTTCCTTTCTATGCTCTATGTACATGTTGTGTGTCTTAGTGTACGAAATGTAGCAAGTCGTTGATCGATAGCATATTACTTTAATCATAGTAATAGCGAGTCATATTATGAGTTCTAGTAATTTCAATTTGTGAGTGTTGGACTAAAATTAAAAAGGTAGATTAAGATGTTTTCAAGAGAATATATCAATCCTAAAAATCAGAAGAATTAATTGTCATTCCAAGACAACAATAAAAAATTATTGAGTTTTAGACTTTGTATTTCAAATTTTTATATATTCGATAAGTATATATTTAGTCATAGTATATACGATAAAATCTTTGTTCTATTGGGCTTAATTCTTTGATAAGTAACGTTGAAGAAATGAAGTTTAATTTTATGATGGTGGTATGGTGGAGATTAGTGATTATAGTCGATGGTTTTCTATTGTAGTGAGAAATGACAGGGATATTTGATTTTTTTACTAAAAATTACACAAACTCACAACTTAAGTTTCACTTATTACAAAAAATTCCATCTCTTCAAACATATTACAAAAAATTAATTTTTCTCAAAAAATACATATACATAGCTTCTATGTATATGTCGGCTCTGTTATGTATATGAATCGGCTTCGTTATGTATAAGTCGGCGTTGTTATGTATATGTCGGTCTAGTCATACTTGTTATATGTATGAATCGGTCTTGTTATGTATATGTCGGCCTTGTCATATACAAAAGTTTTTATGTATATGCCGGGCTTGTTATGTATATAAATCGGGAAAGAAAGTAAAATAATTAAGAAAGTGGGAGAGAGTGTAAATAATTCTAATAAGGTTGGTACTTATGTTATTTTTACTTCTTTTTTTTTATGTGGGATCAATTGGTGAGTCTTTCATTATGCGAGTAGGTTCATGTCCATATCCTTGTAGAAAAATTAAGGTTTTCAATGAACAATCGGGATATACACTTTTTTCTTTCGTAACAAATTTTATTTTTTTAATGGTTTTTTTTTCTTTTGAATTCGAAAATAAGGAGAAACGTGATCGCCGAAAAGGGGATAAATACTATATTAATGAACTGCCACAAACCAACCTCAAAAGAGGTAATTTTTTAAAAAAGAAAATTAAAAAAATCGATCTTCGGGGATTGGTTTTTGAAGTGCCAAAATTTAAAAAAAAAATGCAAATATATTTATTAATAGCAAAATTCACCATAGGAGGCCGTCTTTTCAACAAAAATATTGGTAAAATACCGACCTGCGCAGATTGATTTTTAATTATTCTTTATTTTACAAAAAAATATTAATTTAAAGAGTATAAAAAATATAGTCTTAGACAATAATTTATAATGGTCTAGTGGTAGAAATATATCCTACCATAATAAAACTGTGAGTTTGATCTCACATGAAGCAACTTATTTACTGTGTACTTAATTAAGGAAACCGACCTCATGGAGTTATCATTTTCAAGTATTTCCAAAACTAAAAAAAAATGAGCTCAGAAAAGTCATTTTTGTTTTACAAAAATGAAAAGTTTAAACAAACTGGCCTTTCGAGGTCAATTTTTTTACCGATCAAAAAATTGTTGGCATTTTGAAATTGGTTTTATAAATCTGCATGGCATTTTTTTAATAGTGAAATATAGATGTGTCAAATGAACGGGTTGGAATGAATTTGGGCAATTCAAAATGCATGGGTTATTGACCTGTCAAAAAGTTATTGGACTGAAATGGGTTACAATATAGGTCATAATCTAACCCACTCAATTCATACTAAGTTTTAATTGTTTTATTTGATTTTTTATAAATTTTTAGTACTTTACCAAAATTATTGGTTTTGTTCACTATAACAATATATAACATACAGAATAAAAAAAACTTTTTACATGATTTTTTATGACTTATGGATCAATTTAGACTACATATCAACTCATTTTATAATGAATTGAAATATGTTAAGAGTAAAATGTATTAAGTTAATAAATGAGGGAATTAATAACCCACCCAAATTCAAAAAAAATGAATGAATTGAGTTTATTTTGCCATGTCCCTAATAACTAGTGGTTTATTGACATGCCAAAAAGTTATTTGGGTAGAAATGGGTTACAATACAGGTCATAATCTAACCTGCCCAATTCATACAAAGTTTTAATTGTTTTATTCGATAAGTATATATTTAGTATATACGATAAAATCTTTGTTCTATTGGGCTTAATTCTTTGATAAGTAACTTTGAAGAAATGAAGTTTAATTTTATGATGGTGCTATGGTGGAGATTAGTGATTATAGTCGATGGTTTTATATGGTAGTGAGAAATGACGGGGATATTTGATTTTTTTACTAAAAATTACACAAACTCACAACTAAAGTTTCACTTATTACAAAAAATCTCATCTCTTCAAACATATTACAAAAAACTCATTTTTCTCTAAAAATACATATACATAGCTTCTATGTATATGTCGTCCCTGTTATGTATATGAATCGGCTTCGTTATGTATAAGTCGGCGTTGATATGTATATGTCGGGCTAGTCATACTTGTTATGTGTATGAATCGGTCTTGTTATGTATATGTCGGCCTTGTCATATACAAAGGTTTTTATGTATATGTCGGGCTTGTTATGTATATAAATAGGGAAAGAGAGTAAAATAATTAAGAAAGTGTGAGAGAGTGTAAATAATTCTAATAAGGTTGGGACTTATGTTATTTTTACCTTTTTTTTATGTGGGATCAATTGGTGAGTTTTTCATTATGCGAGTAGGTTCATGTCCATATCCTTGTAGAAAAATTAAGGTTTTCATTGAACAATCGGGATATACACTTTTTTCTTTCGTAACAAAATTTATTTTTTTAATGGTTTTTTTTTTCTTTTGAATTCGAAAATAAGGAGAAACGTGATCGCCGAAAAGGGGATAAATACTATATTAATGAACTGCCACAAACCAACCTCAAAAGAGGTAATTTTTTAAAAAAGAAAATTTAAAAAATCGATCTTCGGGGATTGGTTTTTGAAGTGCCAAAATTTAAAAAAAAAAATGCAAATATATTTATTAATAGCAAAATTCACCATAGGAGGCCGTCTTTTCAACAAAAATATTGGTAAAATACCGACCTGCGCAGATTGATTTTTAATTATTCTTTATTTTACAAAAAAATATTAATTTAAAGAGTATAAAAAATATAGTCTTAGACAATAATTTATAATGGTCTAGTGGTAGAAATATATCCTACCATAATAAAACTGTGAGTTTGATCTCACATGAAGCAACTTATTTACTGTGTACTTAATTAAGGAAACCGACCTCATGGAGTTATCATTTTCAAGTATTTCCACAACTAAAAAAAATAAAAAAAAATGAGTCGTTTTTGTTTTTCAAAAATGAAAAGTTTAAACAAACTGGCCTTTCGAGGTCAATTTTTTTACCGATCAAAAAATTGCTAGCATTTTGAAATTGGTTTTATAAATCTGCATGGCATTGTTTTAATTGTTTTAATAGTGAAATATAGATGTGTCAAATGAACGGGCTGGAATGAATTTGGGTAATTCAAAATGCATGGGTTATTGGACTGAAATGGGTTATAATATAGGTCATAATCTAACCCGCTCAATTCATACTAAGTTTTAATTATTTTATTTGATTTTTTATAAATTTTTAGTACTTACCAAAATTATTGGTTTTGTTCACTATAACAATATATAACATACAGAATAAAAAAAATCTTTTTACATGATTTTTTATGACTTATGGATCAATTTAGACTACATATCAACTCATTTTATAATGAATTGAAATATGTTAGAGTAAAATGTATTAAGTTAATAAATGAGGAAATTAATAACCCACCCAAATTCAAAAAAAATGAATGAATTGAGTTTATTTTGCCATGTCCCCAATAACTAGTGGTTTATGTCAATGCCAAAAAGTTATTTGGGTTGAAATGGGTTACAATACAGGTCATAATCTAACCTGCTTAATTCATACTAAGTTTTAATGCTTTATTCGATCTTTTATAAATTTTTAGTACCTACCATTTTTAATGTTTTTGTTCATTATAGCTATATATAACATACGAAATTAATATATGTATATGTATATATATATATTTTTACATGATTTTTCATGACTCGTGAATTAATTTAGACTACAAATCAACTTATTTTTAATGAATTAAAATATGTTAAGCTAATAAATGAATGAATTAATAACCCACCCAAATTTTAAAAAAGATTGGACGAATTGGGTTTGATTTTTCCACGTCCCTAATAAATTGTGTGCCACATTTTATATCTGAGAATGAATTACCCCTATTAGTGGAAAAAGTAAAACACCCCTAGTAGCCATATAATGCAAAGATGAGTTTAGCCCTTTTCCGACTTTCCTATACAAAGGTAATAAATAAATTCATATTTTATTTGTTCAACAGATTAACAAAAGGTGAGAATTGTATGATTTATATGGAAAGATATGATTACCTTATTTAAAAATTTAAATAATTAAAAATAATTATTTTTTATTTTAGTTAATATTATGTTCATGATAGTTGAGGGTCATTTTCATCTCAAGAATAGAATCAGAGGTAGATTTCAGTATGAATATCAAGATTTACGAAAATAACATTTTTGAAAGGGATTTAGGAATATATGTAGAAGTCACTACAATATTGAGTGAAATATTTCAAAAGAGTAATGGATCAATAGTAAGAACATAAAAATTGAATTAGTTAAATATAAATCTTAAATTGAGTGGTGTTGGATTTAGATCATTTCATACAGTAGCAAATACTTTATTTACTAAATTGTGGTGAAATTTTAGAACCTATTTGAATCATTGTGGAGTCACTTTATGTGGAACAAGTACTATAAAAAGAAGCACCACATGATAGCTCAAGAATCAGATATCTCACATGTATGGTGAAAAATGATTAAAATAAAAGAAATGTAAGACCCCAAAAAATTCTCGTCGTCTAAGCCCTTTAAAGCATACCAAGAGAGGTCCCAGACTTAGAAAATTTCAGATAAGTATTGGGACTTAGTCATTTTCAAGGCCTTCGAACTTTGAAGATTTTATTTACGACCTTTCCGACCTTGAAAAGTTATTTTTTAAGTTGATTCATGATCAGGGAAGCCCATAGTACATCTCGGGTAGTTTCAGATTTTTCGGACTAGCGTAAGGGTGAGTTTGGACGTCCAAAATAGTGATGACTCGCGATAGGCCCGCGTCGCAAGGGCCAATCAACCCAAATAGGGGTCGCAACGCGATGGCTATTTGACTTGATTAGGTGTCGCGTCGCGGGGCCATTTGACCCAAGCAGGGGTCGCAACGTGAAGGCGGCCCTGTTCAACATTATTTTATTTCGGTTTTAAGGGCAAATGAGTTATTTTTTCTCCACCCCAATCCGCCCAAACACAAGATTAAAACCTATTCTAACCATATTAGGCTTACTTTTCATCAAATCCTCTCAAATTAAAAACCCTAAGCTTCAATACCCAATTCCAAGAACCTCAAAATTCCACCATTGTTTTTCCAAATTGGTTTAAGATTCGGAGTTCCCAATCCAAGAGTTTCAAGAACCTCCATTCAAAATCACAAATAACATCTCAAAAAGAAATATTTTTCATCTAGTTCATCATCAAAGGTATGTGGGGTTTGAATAAGGACAATTATTTCGTCCTTGTGCCCAAAATTATATTTTTTAACAAATTTCTTATTATTTGAAATTGGGGTTTACACCCAAAGTATCTTATTGATGATTTTTTTGAGTATGATATGATTGAATTATGAAATCCCATGTTTGTTTTGAGTTAAAGAGTGTTCTTTTATGATTTTGAATACCATGAGCATGATTTGAGATATTGTTTATAGTTTTTCCATTGAATTGAGCCTGAGATTGTGATTTGAAGTTATCATCTTGATATTATTGAAGAGTTTTAAGAAGCTTTCAAAGTATGATGTTATGCCATGCATTTACATGAGTTTGAAATATTTATATTCAATTATATAAACAGTACTTGATCTTTTGATCCTCCGAATGAGTTTTGGAATCCACTTTACAGAGTTATTCAGATAAATGTTAAATGCATAACTGGTTTCATAAGAAACCCTTATGCGAGTTTTAATGTGGATTTCCATGAGATGAGCGCAACTAATTTAAGAAAGTAGTATTTAGCACCGAGACGGGTATGTTACTATGGTTTCATACCCCAAAACTACGTGCCACCGTAGGATTGAGAGTTTGATTACCCATAGAGGCAGAGTTGTGATCTCTTAAGTTGAGGTTATACTCCCTGGCAAGAGTATGACACCTCTCCCCAATATGAGGATTCTTCCTTAGGAGGACAAGACATTGGACTCCATGTAGCTCGCATGGTTTATGTCTGTTAAGAGAACCTCCTTTCAGATAAAGTGTTTTTCCCTAATAGAAAAGCTTTTAGAAAACTAGGTGTAAAGGCTCTCAAGTTTTACTTAGATTATGTTTTAAAGAAAGATTGTAGCTTTAGATTTTAGCTTTCAGATTCTAGATTTTTGAGTGAGTTCTTTCTACAGTTAGACAGTATGATTTAAAGAAAGAATACAAGTATAACTTTTTGAACTAAATAATATGGATAACGAGAATTATTAAGTATACATTTCTCTTATTACTTCAGATTACAGTCTTTCAGATATTCTAGCCTATGTGAGTCATTTTCATTTAGCATGCATTGTTTTATTAACTATGATGATGACATGATTATTTACTTATGCATATCACCCCCATATACTCAGTACATCCTCAAAGTGCTGATCCACATATATGTATGTGTGCTACATTATCTCATAATGTAGGTTCAGTCTCAGCAACGATAGTGATTTTCGACCATCTCATCTATATCCCTACAGTTGGTGAGTCCTCATAGTTCGGGGACTTAGCTATTCATATTTCAGCTTATTAGTAGATGTTCCTTTATTTATTTCAAACAGTTTAAGTCAGCTGGGGCTTGTCCCAGTGACTCTCTAGATTTAGTTAGTAGAGGCTTGTCGGACTACCAGATTCAGTCTTAGATTCAGTTGTCGTATTCAGATTTTTTTTCAGTATTTATTTTTTTAATTTTATTTTATTGATGAGACTCGTATTTCCGAATATATTCAGATTATTCATCTAGATTTCCGCATTTATGATGATATCACATTCATACTTTCCCATTTTGAGATTCAGATTTAGTAGGAAGCAGCCAAGGTTAGCTCAGGACTACTTATAGTTCGGAGCACCGTGTTGCATACCGAGAACTAGCTTTTGAGGCATTACAAACTTGGTATCAGAGCCTAAGATTTAAAGAGTCCTAGGGAGTCTGACAAGCCGCATTACATAGAGTCTTGATCATCGGTGTGAAACGCGCCACATCTATGAGCAATAGGCTATGGAGCGTTTTACGAAAATCCTCCTTTTATTTCATAATCCATCGTGCTTACAACTGCCTTTATTTTCTATTGAATCATGCTCTTTTATGACAGAATATACCTCTTCTCAAAGCTAATGCCCGTAGAAATAATAACGAACCACCTCATCCCACAAATTCTTTGAATAAGAATATGTCACATGTAGAGTTTTGGGCAGCTTTTTAGGCGCTAGCCAAAGCTGTGATGGCTAATGTTCAGGGTAACCATCAGGCTCCAGTCCCACCTCAGCAAGATAGAGATTTAGCCACAACCAGAATCAGAGATTTTATGAGAATAAACCTGCCAGGATTCTTCACGTCAAAGGAAGGTGAGGACCTATAACTTTATCTTGATGAGATGAGGAAGATCACCCAAATTATGCATGTTTCTGAGGAAGAGAGTGTAGAACTAACATTCTATAGGCTGAAGGTAGTTACTTATGATTGGGTAGTGATGTGGAAGAAGAGTAGAGTAGAGAATGCAGCTCCCACGACTTGGCAGGGTTTTCAGAATGCGTTCTTAGATAAGTTCTTCCCACTTGAGATGAGGGAAGCTAATGTAGAAGAGTTCATAAATCTGAGGCCGGGCTCCATGATAGTGAAGAAGTATTTCCTCAAGTTCAACCAGTTGTCAAAGTATGCCCCTAATCAGATGGCTGAACCTAGGTCGAGCATAAGTATGTTTGTGACCAGTGTGCCTGGGTTGATGGTTAAAAAGTGCAGGACTGCTATGCTCAATAGAGACATAGATCTTTCTAGATTGATGATGCATGCTCAGCATATTGAGGAAGAAAAGATGAAGGAGAGATAAAGGGTATGTAAGAGGGCTGTTTGATTTTAGACAGAACAAGTCTGAAGGAGGAAGTCATTCGCAGTTTTAGAATCGGTCATCTATGCCTGCACCTTCTTCCGCCAGTACTCCTGCACCCAGGAATAGACAGGAACAGTGGGGTAAGTCTTCTATGTCTAGATCTCAGAATAGTGTGAGCGGAAGACATCGTTATCCTTCTTATGCTATGTGTAGTAGGGACCATTCCGATGAATGCTTAGCTGGACAGAGGGGTTGTTTTGGTTATGGTAAGATAGGACATGTAATTAAAGAATATCCATATGCTAAGCAGGGAATAGAGATGCTTGTCCCCCAGACTAAGTCAACTAGTACACTAACTCCTCTAGGGAGCCCAGCTCCTCCTCAGGGTACATCATCCAGTACTGGTGGAGGTCAGTGCCAGAATCGATTTTTTGCTTTACCATCCTGTCAAGAGCAGAAATATTCACCTGATGTTGTTAATGGTATGTTTCGTGTCTTCCATTTTAATGTTTATGTGTTGTTAGACCCTGGGTCAAGTTTGTCTTGTGTGACCCCGTTAGTTGTTGTGAATTTTGAGATAAGTTTTGAAAAGATTCCTGAGCCTTTTTAGTTTTCACCCTTATCGGTGAGTCAGTTGTTGTCATATAGATTTATAAAAAGTGTTCTATCACTATGCTCCATAAGGTCATGTTAGCCGACCTAATAGAGTTAGATATGGTTGATTTTGATCTTATTCTTGCTATTGATTGGCTTCATTCCTTTTATGCAACCATAGATTGTCGCACTCAAGTGGTGAAGTTTCAGTTTCTAGATGAGCCTGTCTTTGAGTGGTCAGGTAATCCAGTGTCTCCCAAGAGTCTTTTTATATCCTATCTTAAGGCCAGAAAGTTGATATCCAAAGATTGCATTTATCATTTAGTTTGAGTTAAATACACTAAGTTTGAGACTCCACCAATTCAGTCAGTCACAATAGTAAATAAGATTCCTAATGTTTTCCCAGAAGATCTCCCAGGGGTACCTCCTGATAGAGAGATAGAATTTGGTATTGACCTTCTTCCACTCAGCCCATTTTTATTCCTTCATAGCGTATGGCTCCCGAAGAACTTAAGGAGTTGAAGAAGCAACTCAAAGATCTTATTGATAAGGGATTCATAAGGCCTAGTGTTTCTCCATGGGGCACTCTCATCCTATTCGTGCGAAAGAAAGATGGTTCTTTGCGAATGTGCATTGACTATCATCAGCTAAATAAGGTCACGATCAAGAATAAGTACTCTCTTCCTAGAACTAATGACTTATTTGATCAATTACAAGGTGCTAGTTATTTCTCGAAGATAGACCTTAGATCCAGCTATCATCAGCTTATAGTAAGGAAGAGTGATGTCCCAAAAACAACCTTTAGAACCCGTTATGGTCATTTTGAGTTTCTATTCATGTCATTTGGGTTAACCAATACTCTAGTAGCTTTTATGGACCTCATGAATCGAGTTTTCAAATAGTATCTAGATATGTTTCTCATAGTGTTCATAGATGATATCCTTGTATACTCTCGTAGTGAGGATAACCATGGAAATCATCTTAGAATTAC
This sequence comes from Capsicum pubescens, assembly GCA_030864215.1. Lineage (NCBI taxonomy): Eukaryota > Viridiplantae > Streptophyta > Magnoliopsida > Solanales > Solanaceae > Capsicum > Capsicum pubescens. Next base: position 135,097,566 of record CM061545.1, on the reverse strand, counting down.
CTTGCAAACTCTTAGTGATCACCAATTGTTCACCAAATTTAGCAAGTATGAGTTTTGGCTAAGATACGTAGCCTTTCTCGGTCATATTATTTCCGTCGATGGCATTAGAATTGATCCCCAAAAGACAGAGCTATAAGAAATTGGCCTAGACCTATCTCTCCGTCAGACATTAGAAGTTGCTTAGGTCTAGCTGGCTATTATTGTTAGTTTATTAAAGGTTTCTCATCTATTGTGTCCCCTATGCCTAGACTGGCCCAAAATAAAGTTAAGTTCCTGTGGTCAGATTCCTGCGAGAAGAGTTTTCAGGAGTTGAAGACTCGACTCACTTCAGCCCCAGTCCTAGCGTTACCCAATGGTACAGATAGTTTTGTTGTTTATTGTGATGCCTCTAGATTTGGTTTGGGTTGTGTGTTAATGCAGATAGGTAAGGTCATAGCCTATACCTCTAGACAGTTGAAGCCTCATGAAAAGAATTACCCAACCCATGATCTGGAATTAGCTGTTGTGGTATTTTTTTTTGAAAATCTGGAGACACTATCTATATGGTGTTTATGTTGATGTATTCACAGACCACAAAAGCTTGCAGTATGTATTTACTCAGAGGGAATTAAATCTTCGTCAGAGAAGATAGTTAGAGTTATTAAAGGATTATGACATGAGTGTGTTATAGAATCCAGGCAAGGACAATTTAGTGGCATACGCCCTTTGTAGATTGTCCATAGACAGTTTTTCTCATGTGGATAATGATAAGAAGGAGTTAGCTCGAGAAGTTCATCGTTTGTATAGGCTAGGTATTAGTTTGGTTGATTCGGCTGAGGGTAGTGTTTGGGTGCCGAAGAGTGTAGAATCTTCCCTAGTTTCGGAAGTGAAGGAGAAGCGGGATATGGATCCTAGTTCGGTCAAACTGAAAGAGTCAGTTAAAGACCAAAGGATAGAGGTCTTCTCCCAAGGGGGAAATGGCGTGTTGAGATATCAAAGTAGGTTGTGTGTGCTTGGTGTTGATGACTTAAGACAGATAATTATGGTTGAAGCGCATGGTGCACGATATTTCATTCATCCTGGTGCTACCCGGATGTACCGTGATTTGCTGGAAATATATTGGTGGAGTGGTATGAAGAAATATATAGCCGAGTTTGTAGGAAAGTGTGCAACTTGTCAATAGGTTAAGGTAGAGCACCAAGGACCTGGTGGTATGTTGCAAGAGTTCAGCATCCCCACTTAGAAGTGGGGAGAGGTGAGTATGGATTTTGTGATTGGTTTACCCCGATCACACCGGCACCATGATTTAATTTGGGTTATTGTAGACAGATTAACTAAGTCAGTGCATTTCTTGCCAGTTCACACGTCCTATACCCATGAAGATTATGCTAAGTTGTATATCCGAGAGCTATTCAGATTGCATGGAGTTCCCTTGTTTATCATCTCTAATAGGTGTACTCAGTTTACTTCCCAGTTTTGGAAAGCCTTTCAGAAAGGTCTTGTTACCCAAGTCCATTTCAGTTCTGCTTTTCATCCGCAGACAGATGGTCAGGCAGAGAGGACCATCCAAACTCTAGAAGATATGTTGAGGGCATATACTCTTGATTTCAAAGGTAGTTGGGATGAAAATTTTCCCTTGATTGAATTTGCTTATAATAACATTTACCATTCTAGCATTCAGATGGCCCCGTTTGAGGCTCTTTATGGCAAGAGATGTAGATCACCCATAGGTTGGTTTGAAGTGTGTGAGGCTACTTTGCTTGGACTGATGCAGTGTTTGAAGCCATGGAGAAAGCTAAGTTGATTAGAGAAAGGTTGAGGGTAGCCCAGAGTCGTCAGAAATCATATGCAGATGTGAGAAGAAGGGATTTTGAATTCTAAGTTGGTGATTTAGTCTATCTAAATATTTCACCCATGAAAGGGGTGATGAGATTTGGCAAAAAAGGGAAGCTTAGTCCCCGGTATGTTGGCCCTTATAGAATTTTGAGTTGCGTCGGGAAAGTAGCCTATGAGATTAAGTTGGCTGCAGACTTGTCAGCAGTTCTTCATGTATTCCATGTACCTATGCTTAAGAAGTGCATTGGTGACTCCACTATCGTAATTCCTTTAGAGAGTTCAGATATTCAAGACATTCTTTCATACGAAGAGATTCTAGTTGAAATTTCAGAGCACCAGATCCGTAGACTAAGGAACAAACAAGTTCCCTTGGTTAAAGTCCTTTGGCGGAACAAGTCTGTTGAGGGTGCCACTTGGGAAGCAGATATGCGAGCCAAGTACCCTCACCTCTTCTCCGCAAACTCAGATTTAGCCGAAGGTACTACTCTTCTTTGATTCAGTTCTTTTCTAATCGTATATTCATCTATATAGATTTCCTCATTGCAAGTTCATGCACTCACAGATTAACTCAGAAGCTTCGAATGATTTTGAATCAGTTTAGAAATCTTATTTCAATTGTACATGCTATCATGTATCCTCAGACTCCTTAGTATTCTTATCCTAACTAGCGACATTTGAGGATGAATGTTCCCAAGGGGGAGATATTGTAAGACCCCACAAAATCCTCATCATCTAAGACCTTTAAGGCATACTAAGAGAGGTCCCAGACTTAGAAAATTTTATCTTAGTATTGGGTCTTAGTCATTTTCAAGGCCTTCGAACATTGAAAATTTTACTTATGACCTTCCCGACCTTGGAAAGTTGATTTTTAAGTTGATTCATGATCGGGGAAGCCCATAGTACATCTCGAGTAAGTTTTGGGTTTTTCAGACTAGCGTAAGGGTGATTTTGGACGTCCAAAACAGTGATGACTCGTGATAGGCCCACGTCGTGAGGGTCAATCAATCCAGATAGGGGTCGTAACGCGATGGCTATTTGACTTGATTAGGTGTCACGTCGCGAGGCTATTTTACCCAAGCAGGGGTCGCGACGCGAGGGCAGCCCTATTCAACATTATTTTATTCGGGTTTTAAGGGAAAATGAGTCATTCTTCCCCACCCCAATCCGCCCAAACACAAGATTAAAGCCTATTTTAACCACATTAGGCTTACTTTTCATCAAATCCTCTCAAATTAAAATCCTTAAGCTTCAATACCCAATTCCAAGAACCTCAAAATTCCACCATTATTTTTCCAAATTGATTTAAGATTTGGAGTTCCCAATCTAAGAGTTTCAAGAACCTCCATTCAAAATCATAAATAGCACCTCAAAAAGAAATCTTTTTCATCTAGTTCATAATCAAAGGTATGTGGGATTTGAAAAAGGATAATTCTTTCGTCTTTGTGCCCAAAATTATGTTTTTTAACAAATTTCTTATAATTTGAAATTGGGGTTTACACCCAAAGTATCTTATTGATGATTTTTTTGAGTATGATATGATTGAATTATGAAGTCCCATGTTTGTTTTGAGTTAAAGAGTGTTCTTTTATGATTTTGAATACCATAAGCATGATTTGAGATATTGTTTATAGTTTTTCCATTGAATTGAGCCTGAGATTGTGATTTGAAGTTATTATCTTGATATTATTGAAGAGTTTTAAGAAGCTTGTAAAGCATGATGTTATGCCACGCATTTACATGAGTTTGAAATATTTATATTCAATTATATAAACAGTATTTGATCTTTTGATCCTCCGAATGAGTTTTGGAATCCACTTTACAGAGTTATTCAGATAAATGTTAAATGCATAACTGGTTTCATAAGTAACTCTTATGCGAGTTTTAATGTGGATTTCCACGAGATGAGCGCACCAAATTTATGGGAGTAGTATTTAGCATAGAAATGGATACATTACTATGGTTTCATACCCCAGAACTACGTGCCACCGTAGGATTGAGAATTTGAGTACCGATAGAGGCAGAGTTGTGATCACTTGAGTTGAGGTTATACTCCTTGGAAAAAGTATGACACCTCTCTCCAACATGAATTTTCTTTCTTAGGAGGACAAGACGTTGGACTCCATGTAGCTCACATAGTTTATGTCGGCTAAGAGAACCTCTTTTCAGATAAAGTGTTTTTCCCTAATAGAAAAGCTTTTATAAAACTAAGTGTAAAGGCTCACAAGTTTTACTCATATTATGTTTTAAATAAAGATAGTAGCTTCAGATTTTAGCTTTCAGATTCTAGATTTTAGAGTAAGTCTTTTCTACACTTAGACAATATGCTTTAAAGAAAGAATACAAGTATAACTTTTAGAACTAAATGATATGGCTCACGAGAATTATTAAGTATACATTTCTCTTATTACTTCAGATTACAGTCTATCAGATAGTCTAGCCTATGTGAATCATTTTCATTTAGCATGCATTGTTTTATTAACTATGATGATGAGATGATGTTTTACTTATGCATATCACCCCTATATACTCAGTACATCCTCAAAGTGCTGATCCACATATATGTATGTGTGCTACATTATATCATAAAGTAGGTTCAGGTGCTCAGTCTCAACAACGACAGTGATTTTCGAGCATCTCATTTACATCCCTGCAGTTGGTGAGTCCTCATTGTTCAGGGACTTAGCTATTCATATTTCTGCTTATTAGTAGATGTTCCTTTATTTATTTTAAACAGTTTGAGTCAGCTGGGGTTTGTCCCAGTGACTCTCTAGATTTAGTTAGTAGAGGCTTGTCAGACTACCAGATTCAGTATTAGATCTCAGTTATCGTATTCAGATTTTTTTGACTATTTGTTTTATTATTTTATTTTATTGATGAGACTAGCATTTCTGGATATGTTCGGATTATTCAGCTAGATTTTCATATTTATGATGATATCACATTCATACTTTCCCATTTTGATATTTAAATTTAGTAGGAAGCAACCAGGGTTAGCTCAGGACTACTTGTAATTTGGAGCACCGTGTGGCATTCCGGAAACTAGATTTCGGGGTGTTACAAGAAAAGTGGAGCATAATATACGGTGGCAACTGAAAACGGGAGAAGCAAGTTTCTAATTTAATAACTGAACAAAGCAAAGAGCTTTGTGTTATTTTGTGGAGTAAAATTGTAACGCCTTGAGAGTACACCCCAAACATCACACAGTGCCTACATCCCCGAAGGACCACAAGCTAACCTATGCTAGTAACTGCTGTGAGCACTAAATAAAATAAAAAATAATATATGTAGAACTTAACTAAAAATTCTATAAAGTTTTAAATATGAGAAATAACACTGAATCGAAATACTGAAAACATCGATCTAAAAATAATACTGAAAAACTATAAATAACATCTAATAATTGAATAACTGACTGAAAGTGTCTGAAAGCCTCTAACTGACTGACTGCGGAGTTGATAGGACAGGTCCTCATCTAACTCTGACTAACTACTGAACTGATCTGAAATAAACATAAACTGTCCTCAAAATATGAGGACTCACCACTTCTACTGCTGTTGATGCGCTAGGAGATCTAGTTGCAGTAGGGAACAAAAGTGTGCGAACCTATGATATGAGACATCATAGCACAAGAAATAAGTATGCAATTAGTACTTTAAATGTACTATATGCTAAATTAGGTTAGGCTGATATACATGGGTTCATGTGCATGAGTAAAAACTGACTGAATGTATAGCATGAGGTACTAAGTAAGAATGCATGAAAAATGTAAGGACTAGGAATTCATAACAAAGAGTCATTATTCAAACCCCAATCATAACAAAGAGTCATTATTCAAACCCCAATAATTTAGGTGTTTCATCAAACACTTGAAATTCATAGACTTGAGAATGAGAATAGTCAAAACATGGGATACTAACATCATTGAAATACTACAAATCATGGGTTTAGGGATTTAACATGCGAATAGCGCCACTCAAACGTGTAAGGTTTAATTTCAACAACAATTACTTATAATTATCATGTAAAATCAAAATTCATAGGAGTTCATGGATAAAGTTCATAATAACATCTAAAAATCATTCTTTTAAACTTGAAATTTGAGTTCTTGGACTCCATGGGTGGAAAGGGCTCATAGATGAACATCTAATATACCTCAAAAGCTTAAATCTTGAAGGAGAATAACTTTTCTTGAAGGTTCTTGAATGGTGATGATTGGATTTTTGTTCTTGGGAATGGAGGATGGTTCTTACGTGAGTTGATTTAAGGAAGATGCACAAATAATGCCCTTTTGGATGTTATAATTCGTGCTTTGGACGTTTGGGTTAAGGGGAAAGGACCAAAGTAACCCTTGACCCTTAAGAAGCTAAAACTGTGGGGGAATAGTCCTCACATTGTGACCCCTAGTTGGGTCAATCACCCCTCGTGACACGACCCCCAGTTGGGTCTAATAGCCATCGCAGCACGGGGCTATCTCGACCCCTTACTACCTCACACCAAAAATGACATAACTTTTCACTCAGGTATAGGATTAAGGCAAAATTGGTATAGTTAGAAAGTTAACTCGATTATATATAATTTGGTGGGTCTTAATATTCCATATTCCACATATACATAAAGTTATACTCATTCAAAAATGACCCTTATGAAATCAAACACCAAAAATTAGCCGAATCAAAGGCTCTTAGCTCACTTTGCTCTATGTGACACTTATGAACATCTTTCCCACCTCATAATCTTTCTTAACACCAGGTTAATGATCATGAAACATGTATTAATGTATGAATCATGAGACAAGAGTATACACTCATATTTATGAAGGTCCAATTGCAAGCTTAGAAGCGTGCGGGGTATTACAATATTTCCCTCATGGGAACATTCATCCTCGAATGAGACTAATTTGACTGAGAGTTCTGAACTAAGGCAACTGAGATCACATACTGAACATGCATGACTTGGATTATGACTGCATAACTCAGTTGAGCATTATACGTGAATTGAATGTCATAAATTGAACTGATTTCTTGAATACATGCAATGACATGAGAAGGATTATAAGGTTGTGATAGAAATGAGAGAGTCAATTTATGAGTACCCATTACTTCAAGTTGGATCTTGTTACGTGAACAGAAGATGGATGATTTGGTACATTAAAGCTTGGGGGATTACAGTACATCTCCCCCTTGGGGTATTATCCCCCCTGAAAGATACTGACTTGGCTGAAATACTAAGGAAAGACTGAGATAATGTATGAGACACTTACGAACTGAATCATGACTGAATATCTGGGATCTGAAACGGATGCCTGATGCATGAACTGAACTGAATTTATGACTTACATGGTCATTAAGGAATTTTTTCATGAATAGGAGAGATGAAAATCATATAAAATTATTTGTCTGACTGCTAAACTGAATTGCTGGCTTTACAGACTAAATCATAGTGAAAGCTTATACTTAACTAGAGTATTTCTTCGACACTCTTTTTATGAAGTTCTAATGACTTTAAGTAGCAAAGAACCTTGGGCATAGTCTAAATAAGACATCTAAAAAATAAATCACAACTAGGCTAAAATTCTGTTAAATGAAACACAAGCCTACGAAACATTAGCTAGGATAGAGCAACTAAACCTTATGCACTGCAACTACTAACTTTCAATATTAGCCACACTTCTCCAATGCTCACTCAACTATACTTTCTACCTTAACACTACACTTCACTTGAGGCTACTAAAAATATTCACATAGGCACTGATAACTCTACCTATTGAAGTCTGAGCTGAACTAAATTCCCTCACTATGACCAGGCCTACTCGAATTTATAAAGTGCACACATACTACTATAATACTTGTTTGAGTCATGAGTTCGACACACCCTGTTTTTTCCCAACTCCTTATTTCATGAATAATTCTAATTACTTCTTCAACAACTACATCCAACTTCTTACTAGCCATTCACTAACGCACAATTCTTTTACCCACTTACACACCAACATGACATTCAAGCCTATCTTCATAACTACCTATGAACTTCTAAACAACACCCATAAAAGCATCCTTCTCATATTCTCTAATACCTCTATCAATAACAACTTCCAGGTGTTATCCCCAAGAAAACACACATGAAATTTTAACTAGCCATGAAAAGTATTAAAACCTAGCCTCAATCTTACTTTACACTTACAACCTTAACTAAAACAAAAATACCACAATCTTTTGTAAATAAGAAATGGTTACTCTATCCTAGCTAAGAAATTGCTCATCACTACCATCACACTAAGAGGTTAAAATATGAGGACTTGAAGCATGAGTGAACACTATACATAACTTTACACTTAACTGAGGCCTGACGAGTAGAATATCAATATTAGGGATTCATCAAGAGATCTAAACTGAGAATATACATGACATAATCTAAATTTTGTTGATCATTAGAAGTGTAGCATGAGTTATGGGAACTGAGTATACTCTAGAAAAAAAATACATGAGTCATGAGTTGCATAACCTGAATTGGGAGTTCATACATTCATGGAATATGATTCAAACTGTTGGGTGAACTGGAAATCCTTATACTAGGAGCTGGCAGCATACATGATTCTATGGAAAGTGAGTGAAGATGAGTTATGATCATGGAACTGACATGTAAGGCATGAGTAGATATTGTGATAACTATAGTATAAATACTGAAATAAGAAATGGTTGGGCATCATCCTCCCTTACTGCTATTCTACAACATACTAATATACCTACTAGAATCTGAGAGCCTAACTTGGTTACTTGTTCTATCATCTCCCTCTTAGCTTAAATCCATCATTCTAGGTCTGGGAACTACTCTATCAATATTTCTAAACTGAACTGCCACCATTTACTCTAGAATCTGTGTTGTAATAATATACATAAATGATAAGCTCACCCTGAAAGACTACACCTAATAATGTAAAACCCACTGCTAGTACTTCCTTCTGAGATACAACGCTTGGATTTCTATAGCGCTCAACAATCATCATATAACAACTTAACCACTTACTAACTTAGAATTCTTAACTCTCCATTCTATTAGCTCAATCCTCAAAGTTTCAAACTTAGATTATAACACTTAACATGGATATCCCTATACCTTCAATGTACCATACTGCTTTTTTTGACAAATGTCCCAACTATATATACTCAGATGGTGTCTTACCTCTTAGTGTTGAATGATTTGTGCTTTTGGAGATAGGGCATTATAGAAAAATAAAGGGCCCATGCTTTTGTTCCCATCATTAATCATGTATCTATGTAGGTGAGTCAAGGTTGATAAGTCCCTAGAAGATAGTTGGATCTATCCCAAGACTAGCATTTACCCACTAAAGATTTGAGAAAAGGGAGCCTTTGGGAAGAGCAAGAAGAGGAAGGTTGACTTGGGGAGGTCAATGGATCATAATGTAGATATATATGTGCCATCGAAAGTAGGTCCGATTTATGATACCTCATTCAAGATAAGAGCGCTCAAGTAGCTAGTGACCAATCTCCCTCAGAGGCTGGAGAGTCTTCCACCACCCTTCATTCCTATGTTGCTTGGTCCAACTATGAGAAGTATCTGGAGGATCAAAAGAAGTAGGGGACCACTATTTCTAGTCTTAAGAGGGCCTACTCATCCTTAGCACATTCACAAATAGAGCTCAGGGACTCGCATAAGAAAATAAAGAAGAAAGAGAAAAAGAGAGACAACTTTTTCACGAATATGTGGAAGGGGGTGAAGGGCCTTTAGAAGGTCCTAAAACCTAGAGGCAAGATTCCTTCTCCTAGAGATGATTGTGATGCTGAGGCCCCAGCTGAGTGGTCAGACTCAAATGATGCTAGAGGTGATGTTGAGATCGAGGGCAACAATAGTTCTTGATACGGTTGTAGGGAACACCCTTTACTCTTTTTATGCTTTATTTATCATGCAAGTAGGTCACTACAAGCTTTTAAGTTAGGGGTGTGCACATCTTTGTAATCATTTATTTTTCCTTGGTCTGTATTATTGACATATTTGTTGGATGTTGTATGTTAATTTGGATGATTTTTATTTTTGGATTGTAATAATTGGGCACCCCGATGGTGTCTACATTTGATGGATTAGTTGTTTTATTTCATTCTTAGATTTTTATTTTATCTTTATCTTTTTTATGATAATGTTGGACTAGACTTTCCCTATGATTTATTGGGTGATGACATTCTTAAGGGAAAATCGAAGTGATTGGGTTTTGAGCAATAGATGCAGGGGAAGTCTAAGTACCCGTATTCTGGAGTTTTGGGATCACCCTTATACCTATGGTGAAGTCTGAGTATCCATATGGTTTACCCTCATGAAATCCAAAATGTGAGACGATGGTTTGGTTTGGTGCCATTAATAGAAAATTTTGCATGGTGTGAATGCAAAGCAAACATCCATGTTCGTCCAATAATTTTAAAAACCAAGGGCAAAACATGAACAATTTTGTAACAATGTTTTACCTCTTTTTGTGACTCTGAAGTCCTTAGTTTGTCGTATATGGTAAATACCTCATTTTGTCTTTAGTAAGAAATTCAGTTGAGTCTCTTTGAAAAGTTTGCATACCAAGTGCGGTGAGCATAATTTTTTAACTCTCATGTATACTTGCATCATCTAGAACTTGCCCCATTAGTTTCTCAAGGATAATAAAAAAAAAAGCTTGGTTGGTGAAACGATGTTAGGCCTTTTTTGTGAACATAGGAGCCCACTTTATACTAAATAGCCTACCCATACATGGAATAGTACCTTTAGTCATCCACTTTGATCCTTCAAGCCTTTCTTTGGCAACCACATTACAAGCCTTGAACCATTTAAAGTTTACCCCATTTTTTGAACCCTACCCTCCTTGAACTTAAAAATACAACTTGAGGCCATATGCCTAAGTTAGTGGTACTAAGTTTTGAAAGAGGTGACCTTCGTCCTTGGAAGTGTAAGTGGATGTCTGAAAGTTAAGGAAAGTGAGTTAGTGAAGAAGGTGAAAAAGAAAGGAATCATCAAAAGAAGAAAAAACCATAGACTACACTAAAAAAATGATCGAAAAGAAAATGCTTTTAAAAGAAATGGATGAATCAAGGTAGTAAAAGTAGGCATGTATGAAGTTGGAAACAAATGAAGTGGCCCATGGTCTAAATTTTAATTGAATAGTGTGATGTAGATGTACAAGGAGGGTGTCTTCACTTTATTCCCAAATGATACCATGCCTTTTTCCCCAAGCCTACATTACAATCTTGAAAAAGTCCTTCGAGATCACCAATCAACTGTATTCAAAGTGGTGGCGATTGAAAATAAGGGCAAGCATATGGTATGATACTTGTCCGCATTGAGAGATTCTTTTTTAGAGTGAATGTTTGCACTCAAATCCCTTGTTGCATAATAGAAGATTTAGTGTATGTGATTTTCTTTGTGAGGAGGCGTGTAGACTAATTGAGGTGGATAAAATTTTCATCTTCCTAAAATTGATGCCAAGGAGTATAGTTGAGTCACTATCAATGGAGAGTCACTTCTAGAGAGTTAGTGATTGTTGCATTATTATTCTTTAAAGTCTTTTGTGTCTTTGATATTGTGCTTCATGTTGAGGGAAATTGTGAGAATAGATTTACTCATACGTGAGAGCTACTTGTTGGTGTTAATCATGTTTGAAGTCCTTGAGATTATTTGGTCATAGAAATAGGCATAAAATTTGTATAGTCTCACTTAGATGTTGTGTTGCTTGAGGAAAAGCAAAGGTTTAAGCTGGGGGGTGTTGATGAGTGGTAATTTACCACTGATATACATCCAAATCTATGCACACTACTATGATTAAAAGGTGTTAATAAGACAAATTTTTCATTTGAAAGAACTAATTCCCATGTTTTGCAGGCATATAGGTGATGAGAAGAAAAGAAGTAAAATGAGCTAAAAAGAGATCAAAAAGGGAAGGATTAGTGCAAAAGCTGGAAAAGCATGAGCATGAACTGACCCTTAGTTACCTTGATCATAGTCTAAGGGTTACGATCGTGACCATCCTAAATGTCAAGGCACACGATCATGATAGGTTCACCCCGCGATTGCGATCAAGCATCGACGATTGCAATTTAGTGAAAAATAGCCCAGGGAAAGTTTTGTCATTTCCTACAGATCGTTCCCATAGATGGTTCTAATACTCTATAGGACGAAAACCCTTTAACTTTTGGGTGTATCATCAACTAGAATTCAAGTTTGACCTTTGTAACAACCCTACCAAATTGGGAAACATTATTGTGGCTCATTTTTCAAGGATTTTGGTTGTAATTGAAGTCAAATTGAAGAACACTCTTGCTTGCATCTTCAATGAAAGCTTTGAATGTGAATTTAGGTATAATTTTTCCTTTAAACTTCATGAGTATCTAAACATCTATCTTGGGGTTATGTTGGAATAGGGTGCAAATATATGTGGGTTTTAATTTTTTAGTGTAGATTCTTGGTTAATGATGTTTGGTTTCATTAATATTTGTATGTTGAATAAGAATTTGTGGGAGAAAAAACTAAATTTCAAAAATCTCACATTATCCTTGAAAGAGGGGTGTTGGTATGCTTTTGGATCATATATCATCCTTAAAAAAGGGATATGGGTGACAAGGTATTAGTGAACAATAACTAGATGTTAGCTTATTCCCTTACATTGTCTTTCAAATAAGGATGGATTGCGAATTTCCTTTTCCTTGGGCATTTTCATAGAAATAGGGATGCCCAATTAAAGCTTTGGGTGGATTTGGTTTCCACACCCATGAGGTATCCGAAAGGGTCCATGGGTGATATTTTTGGTGTTTGGTTGAAAAACTAGCATAAAAAACCCTAACCTAGCCTTCCAATATAGTCGTCAACTAGAATTTGCATCTGGTTATAATGAACCCATGCATTATTTACCCCTAGTAAAACATAATCCGAAGATTATTCTCATATTGAGATCTTATCTACAATTGTTGTTCTTAAGTAGTATATCAAGTAAACTTTGTTTAAATAATCTTCCAACTCTTAACCCCTAAATATTTATATCCCATATTTGAATTTAGCAAGTGACTTTTATTTCAAACCTACTCGATCACCACTCAAATTGGTTCTTGTGGATTCGACCTTGACTCAAAATTGGGTAATAATATTTGAGAACGATCGTCCTATACAAAAATAATATTATAGGTGAGCATGATCTGTAAGGAAGCTACAAAATAAATTAATGGTAATTCCCCAAAACTGAATAATACTTTGGATTTTCCTTTGTCAAAAATTAAAATTCCTCCACCATTTTCAAAAAGACTCAAGAATAAGGACATGATACCAAGTTTAAGAAATTTCTTGCAGAATTTAGCAGCCTATCAGTGAATATTCCATTGTTAGAGGTTTTACAAGAGATGCCTGGTATGCTAAACTCATAAAGGACTTGGTTACAAAGAAATAAGTCATGGATGTTAAAACTATAAAGGTAACCCACAATTTTAATGCCATAATATCTAGCACATTGGTGGCAAAGAAAGAAGACCCAAGTGCATTCACTATCCCTTGCATTATTTGAGTGCACAAGTTTGGAAAAACATTGTGCGATCTTGGGGAAAGCATTAATTTGATGTCATTCTCTGTGTTTTAAAAGTTAGGTTTGGGTGTCCCCACATCAACCCCAATGAGGTTTATAATGGTCGATCGTTCTATCAAATATCCAATGGTAGTGTTATGTGATGTTCTTATGAAAGTGGACCAGTTAATCTTTCCACCCTACTTTGTTATTCATGATTTTGATATATATCACAAAGCCTCCATCATGTTAGGTAGACCATTCTTGGATACCAAAAGAGCCTTAATGGATGTTGAATATAGTGAAATAAAGTTCTGAGTGAATAATGAAGAGGTCTCTTTCAATGTGTGTAAGTCTATGAAACAACCTAAGGATTTACAAGTTTTTTCAGTAATTAATATGGTTGATGATGTGGTGACTAACACTATAAAGGTGAGACTTATGGACAACCCCTTGGTGGTTACATCACGGAACTTGTGGAGTGAGGTAATTGAAGAGAATGAAAAGATGGTTAATTTGATGATGATACTTCACTCTTACCATAAAAACCCTTGTAAGAACAATAATTTTCCAACTGTTGTTGTGGATGATCTATCGCCTCAGTAAAATGAAGCCTCAAAGTCTATGGTGAAAAAGTCCATTCATACTATTGGGTGACCCATTGCAGACATAAAAGGCATTGTTCCAAAAGTTGTTAAAATAAATCCAAAAAAAACAGGTGACATAATGTTAAGACATTGAACCGGGAAGTTCATAGTGGTCATAATGTGCTCATCTTCAACTATGGGTTATAACTAAGTGGTCGGTCCCATTCATAGTCTTTAATGTTTATTCAAATGGAAAAATTAAATTGTTAGACCATGAGAAAAATAAGTTCATGTGAATGGACAAGGATCAAGGCATTACCACGTGGGTGGACTCAAGGCAACTACGGTTGAGTTATTTTGATTCAAAGATCCAAATTGATGATTAATTGATGTCGTGCAATGACAATAACTAAGGTACTTCTTTGGATAAAATCCAAGGTTTATTTTTGTTGTTTTGTAGTGTTTTGGATTCTAATTTTAACTTATTTTTGGTGTTTGCAGGTGATAACATAAGTTGGGATGGGTGAAGGAAGGTTTGGGGGCTCAAAACTATGTCGTGAGCCAATATTGATTTGAAAATTTGCTCTAAATATAGTTGTTCCAGCCTGGACCTGTGTTGGACATGCTTGAGCAGTCCAGGCGCAGGTCAGGAGTATCTAGAATACAGTTGGCACCATCTTTCACTGCCTGGAAATTCTAGGTAGTCCAAGTGCAGACTAGGCGCATATGGAATATAGATGGCAACAACAACACTGACTGGACCTGCGCTGGACATGCTTAAGAGAGAAAAAAAATCACTGGTCAAATCTATTTTGACCTGCACTGGACATACTTGAGCAGTCCTGGCGTAGGTCCAGCGTGTCTTGCATGCATTTCTCATACATTCAACCATATTTCAAATCTCTCAATTTCTTATCTCAAGAATGCAACACCGGATAATTACATTGGATTTTTATTTCATCTTTTTCCTCTCTAACTAAGATTTCAAGATATGTTCTTTTGTAACTTTCTCATTGAATCCCCTCTATATTGAAAATGGTGTTTTATATCCCATGGTACTTTTGCTTTGAATTTGATTTAGTTGAGTTTATTTTGGTAAATTGTCATTTTTGGAGTGAATAGTTTTAAATGTGTACCTTGTTTTACATGCTAAATTAGAAAAATTCAAGCTTCTTTAAACTAGTGCACCATATGTTCGATGAAATACCCACTTGAAGTTTGGTTGCTAAATTGAGTGGGGGTTGATCTAATTGGGTTATTATGATTACCAATGGTGTGTTTGGTGATGAATAAGTGAATTACTATTTCTCATATGTGATTTTAGTCTATTTTTGTAAGATCTTATTTTTCACACACACCATATGTTTGTTAAAACGTCAATTAGAGAGGGTTGTCTTAGATGTTACTAATGGATAATGTATTCGTTCTTTTGGCTTAAATATGATTGCAATTACTCCTTAATAATAGAAAATCGATGACTTTTAGGTGAAGTTGTTGATAAATGATGCTTCCATGGTTTTGTCGATAAATATGTTGATTATAGCATTCACGGGTAAAGTCTGAATAACGCAAGAGACATGAATTCTTGCCTTGCCCTATGATAGATCGGGTGACACCATTCTTAGGGATATTGGGTCATTCTTGTTTCCATTGGTGGTTATGGATGTGGTATGAGCTCGAATGGTGAAATGTGTAGAATGTATGATAATATAGAGTCCAAATAATTGATTGTTGTGATGAAATAATCCTATGAGTTGTAATGATGAAGTTACCTTGCATCCACCTTCATTTTTCTTTAGCTTTAATTTTCTTTCTTAATATATGAAAATTATAAAAACATGTTTTATCCTTTTTCTTTTGCATTGGATTTGGTCATTTTTTCATAGGTATGTCTCCAAGGATGAATTTTCCATGGGATGATAAAAAGGGCACGACTTCGGATAAAGACAAGGTACATGATACAACAAAAAGGGAAAAAAACAATCTCTAAAGTACTCCAACCAGGCCTAAAAGTTCAAACCAAGATAAGTTGTCTTTTGTAGCGAACCCTCTTAGAGGATCCCAGTCTAATGAGGATGCTACTGAGACAGTACAACCACCCAATGACATGGGTCCGAGATCCTAGTGAGACACATGGAGTCTTTGCCTTCCCTACTCTTTTTCTATTTTTACACTAGGGACAATGCAATGATTTTCAGATAGGGTGGAGCATTTTTATTACTCATTTGATGGTCTGTACCTATTTTTTCATTTGATGGCATTGGTTTGATTCATTGTATAAACATACTCATACTCTATTTTTACATTTTACATTTGTATTGTTTATTTACTTTAGCCCTTATGGGGCTTGCACTTTGATGCTTATTTATTTTTACCATGCGGGGCTAGTTTCTCATTATCGACCTAGATTTGGATTGGCCCTTATTGGGTATATTGATGATAATGTCGAATGGTACCCTTTTTCAGGCTTGTGTCATGCAACTAATATTAATGTATAACACCCTAGGTTTTTTACCCTTAGAAAATTTTCATGATTTTGGGTTTCTGGACAAGTTACGACAAGGGGAACAAGTCGTACACTGGGGTACAAGTGGTATGGGTTGGTCATATGCTGACCAGTATTGGATGGTAGGTTGAATCGAGTTCCTGGAATGGATATGACTTGAGTGGTATGAGTCTTATGGGTGGATATGGTGTATTGGGTTTGGTACTTTCCTTCACTTTATCTTAGACTTGGTAACTTATCTTAGATCTGAGTAGAGTGGCTCACCATAAGTCATAAGCCAGGGTACGAGTTATACCAAGGACTCGTATAATGGATAGTGTTCAAACCACTTGTGATTCTATTCCGCTAGGGGTACGGATCAAGGGTACTAGTCATATACATGGGTACGACTTGGTTTGGGCAAGTCGAGTCATACCTTGGCTACTGTTGGGTCAAATGGGGAAGTCTTGGGTACGAGTGGTTGGTACCATTCGTATAGGGGGGTATGATTCATATGGGGTAGTCATACCCTATGAAAGGATTTTATGCAAGTTAAGTGAGGGCAAACTGGTATTTCTCCACTTAACCTAATAAGGCCCCACAACTTTTAACTCACTTGGGAGGTTATTGGCCCTATTATTATATTCATTAACACTTAGAAAAACACTCTCTAATCCTCTCTAAAGTCCTTGGGAAAAGAAAGCTAGGGTTTCATCTTAAGAATTAATTTGGGGCTTATGTTGGTGATTTTTCTCTGTTATCTTCACAATTAAGGCATGTACTCTTCCCTCATTGTGAGTTCAAACTAAAGGTATGGTTTTATACAATATTTTTATGGCATGATTTATTATATGGTTTTGGGATTTTCAAATTTGTGTTGGGGTTTTGATTATAAATACTTGGTTATGGTTTTCCCATGTTTTAATTAGGTTATTACATGCTTTAATGGTGGTTTTAGACAATTGGTTGCATGGGGGTTGTTACTTGGAAATTGTTTTTGTTTAGGAAATACTTTGCCCACAACACGTTTGATAAACTGCCTATGATAATGCTTTAACTATATTATTGGATTTTTAATAGAACTATTGCATAGTTTAAACTTGGTAATGAAACTCTAAATGGTTTAAATGGTTTGGAATGGTTAAATAGAATGGTTTGGTGGTCATGGTTATAGTTAATTGAACTCTTTGTGGGGTACAATGGAATCCCCCAAGTAAACATGTTGATGGAACAACTTATGGGGTACATGGGACTCCTCCAAGCAAACATAATGGAACACTTATAGGGTACATGGGATTCACCCAAGTTAACTTGGTAAATGGGTACACGGGAATCCCTTTTGGCTAAGGATAATACTTGCAAGTAATAGTCGGTATTACGATACCACTATTTATATCCTTGGTTAATAATAAATTGAATAATGGATTGGTTGGTTGGAAATGGTTTTAATTAGGCAGTAATTGTGGGGTGTTATAGCTAAAAGTGAAGGTGGGAGTTCAATGAACGAACACTGGAAACTCATGTTTGCCGACATGAGGGGTTGGTCATGGAGACCATTTATGATACGATAAGGTACACAAGAATCCTTTAAGTACACTGTACATATGTATCAGGGAGAGCGAAGGGAACTTAGGAATCCCCTACTCTTATGGTATCTCCGGTTTGTATAGCTACACGCATCGGAGCTTGTTCAGGGGGTACACAGGACCCATATAGCCGAGGGTGGTTTTAGGACGGTTAAGCTACACATACCCAGGTTAATGGTTTCAAATACATGCTAAACCTTATTCTCTTTCCCGATATGGTTATATATATCTAGAGAGAGAGAGAATACATATACAGCTCCTGAATTATTTCACTTTTCCTGTATAGGCACCTCAATTAAGGTAGGTACCTATTGAACCCTTTACTCATTCACAAATTATTTCAATTGAGCCCAATTTGTTGATGTGGCAAAAAATGTAAAATGTGTGTAATACACATGCTGATGATGTTGCAAAGTGACAAATTAAATAATGACATGTGGCATTTTAAATTAAAATAATTATAAAAATAATTTTCTAATTTAAAAAAAATCATTAATATCCCCCCTCCCCCCTGCAGTTGCCTACCTGATCGTCCTCCATCTCCCCCCTCCCTTTCCTTCCAAATAATGTTTTCTCCATTGTTGAACACACATAAGCAAAAAAAATGAATCTTCTTCTTCTTCAATTATCTCCTAAGAAATTTTCCTTTTTTTCCACCATTGAAGCACCTCCCCTGCAGCTGCCGACCCGATCCTCCCCCCGTCCCCCTCTTCTTCCCTTCCAAACACCCCTTTCTCCATTGTTGAGCACACAAAAGTAAAAAAAATTGAATCTTCATCTTCTTCACTTATCTCCTAAAAAAATTCCTTTTTTTCCACCATTGAAGCACCCCCTGCAGCTTTCTACCCGATCCTCCTACCCCCTCCCCTCTTCTTCCCTTCTGAACACCCATTTCTCTATTGTTAAGCACATAAAAGTAAAAAAAAATTGAATCTTTTTCTTCTTCACTTATCTCCTAAAAAAATTTTCTTTTTTTTCCACCATTGAAGCACCCCCCCTGCACCTGCCTTGTGAGTGACAATGGTGGCCTAATTGAGGTGCAATTCTATGTGTAATTTTGTGTGTGGCGTCTGTGTATGTATTTTTTGTATGTAAAAAAAAAGAAAAATTATGAGTTATGGAGAAGAAGATGATGACATTTTTTTTCTTTTTATTTCTTTAATATATCTTTTTATTGGTTGGATTTTATGTTTAATTTTTTTATTAATTATGGTCCTCACTCTCCTAATGGAGATTGTATTACACATGCCACGCCATGTCAGTTCCATGTCAATGATTGGGCTTAATTGAAATATTTTGTGAAGGAGTAAAGGGTTTAATACGTACATGGCCTAATTGAGGTGCCTATACAGAAAAATACAAATAGTTAAGGGGCCTCTATATGTATTTACCCATATATATATATATTTATATATATATATATGTATGGTTTGTATGCATATGGTTGGTTTACTTAGTTTTACTGAATGACATTATTTTATCTTTATTCTGAGTTCATGTTAGCATTAACCTGCTGACCTGTCTTTAGGTGGTTGTATCCTTATACGATGTAGGAACCGATCATTCTACTCCTCTTGTATAGTGATCGGATTTTGAGATTAGCTTTTGTATTGAAGTGGTGAGCTTCCTTCTTTTTAAAAGGCTTCATTTCATGTTATGGACATTTTCATATACTTTGGTTATTTTATGGATATTGGTTTTGGCAATGGTTAGGGGCATGTCCCAACCGAATATTAGTTTACTTTTGGTTAGAGGCTTTTGTGGAACTACTATGGGTTCGTATGGGCGGAATCGGTATTAGTGTTAGCATTAGTATTGGTATTAGGGCTTAAACTGGTTGACTATATTGTTGGTTAATCCATCCTCTTTCATGCTAAAATATATATAGTTTTGGATTATGGTTTGGTTTGGTATTGGTTATTAGTTGGTATCAGACGGTTGAGCTCGTTTAGGTAGTCACGATAATAGACATATCCCAGAGTCTAGGGTTTTACAATAATGTTATCCTGTTTCATGTTCAAAATTCATCTGACTCAGGATATTCGTAGGTTAGTTGGGTTGGGTAACAGGGGTGGTCTCTAGTCTCGGTTGAACTTTGGATGCCTATTACGATGAGGACCTAGTTCAGGTCCTGTCAAGTTGGTATCAAAGCCTTAAGTTCATGGTCAATTGGGAGTCCACAAAGCCGTGTCTAGTAGAGTCTATTTTTGGGGTATATAGCGCGCCACACTCATAAGAGAAAGGCTACAATGCATTTAGGAATATTTCACTTACATGGTATTCTATTTTTAAGCTTGGAGTCAAAGTCTTGGAATCTTCCATAATCCTTATTTGTTCTCTTTTTAGATCATGCCTTGACGATCTGGAACATAAAAAACCCTTAAATTTCATCTGGGCACAATACGGAAGGGACACAGGGGATCCATACTCGATCTAGGAGTCCAGTCCCTGAAATTTCTTGAGTTCTACCAATTGCTACTAGCCCTCTTTAGGGTGAGGTGGCAAATGCAGAATTTCATTAATTGATTCATACTATTGCTCAGTTGGTTGTTACTTAGGCTGAGCGGGATACAACTGGTGTTTCATATGCTGAGGCCACATGGGTTGGCTAGTTTATAAAAATAAATCCTCCTACTTTTACTGGAGTAGAGGTTGAGGAGGATCTTCAAGGTTTCTTGGATGAAATAGAGAAAATCTTTAGGTTGATGCAGGCCACGAATGAGAAAAAGGTGAATTTTGTAACTTATCAGCTCAAGGATGTTGCGTACTAGTGGTACGATAAGTAGTATAGGGATAGAGGTGATGTTGAGGAGTTGTTCTTATGGGAGACTTTCTCAAATGCTTTTCTAGATCATATATTTCCTCAGGATGTAAGGGAAGCGGAGATGGAGGAATCTGTGATTATTAACCAAGGGAAATGACTGTCAAGGAATGTGCCTTGAAATTTCATTTTTTTAAGGTATGGTATGGACTTGGTGTCTGATATGGGGGCGATGATGAGAAATTTTACCTCTGGTCTATCTCAAGATTTGATCCTTGAAAGCAAGACTAAATTGTTAATCAAGGATATGGATAATTATAGGTGGATTATCCATATGCAATAAGTAGAGAAAAAAAGAGAAAATAGAAGGAGTTCGAGGAAAGGCAGGGTAAGAGGAGCATGTTCTCTAAGTAGGGTAGTGCTCAGTAGTAGGGTGGTCAGGATGGAGGTAAATGGCAAAAGAAAAAGTGGAGAAGTTATGGTTCCTCCTCTACAGGTAGTGCTTTTTACTCGAAGCAATCAAATGATAAACGTCAGCAGGATGGCAATAATTTCTGGGAACAGGGTGTCTAATCTCAAGCAAATGGGGTTCAGGCAGCTTCTCCATGCCCTCCTTATCAGTTTTGTGGTCATTTTTATAAAGTATTTTTTTATGAAGGGAGGGATAGATATTTTAAATATGGCTAGTCAGGCCATATGCTCAGGAATTGTCCGATTGGTAAGGGTGCTTCGGGAGCGGTCAAAGCTCCATTTGCTTTATCTTTTGCTTCTGCACCTAGTGGTCCTGCTTTTGCGTCTGTTCCTACTTTTAGTAACAACATTATTCAAAATAGGTTATATGCTCTTTCATCTCGGTAGGAGTATGAGGCATCGCTTGATGTCATTACTAGTACGTTACAACTCTTTTCTCTTGACGTGTATTGTCTGCTTGATCTGGGGTCCACTCCTTTTTATGTGACCCTATTTTTGGCTGTGTATTTTGGTTTTGGTCCTAAGTTTATTTTGGATCCTTTTTTTGTTTCTTCCTCGATAGGTGACTCGATTATTGCTAAAAGACTCTATAGGGGGTGTGGTATTTATTGGTAATATGGTGGATTTTGATTTTATTCTGGGTATGGATTGGTTACACTCTTGTTATGGTTCCCTGGTGAATACATTATGGAGTGGGATGGTGGTTTCCTAGCTCCTAGGAGAAAGTTTATTTCTTATATTAGAGCTTAGAGATTAATCTCTAAAGGGTATCTTAATCACTTGGTCCGGGATAAAGATTCTAACTCAGAAGGTCATTTATGTCATTTGGTTCCGATGGTAAGTGAGTTTCCTGAGGTCTTTTCGGATGATCTTCCTAGTGTTCCTCCGGATAAGCAGGTTGAGCTTTGTATTGATTTGGTTTTGGATACTTGCCCAATATCTATTCCTCCTTATAGAATGGCTCTAACTGAGTTGAGGGAACTCAAGGAGCAGCTTAAGGATCTTCTGAATTAGAGGTTTATTCATTCTAGTGTATCCCCGTAGGGTGCATCGATGTTGTTCGTGCATAAGAAGGATGGTTCCCTTCGGATGTGCGTTGACTATCGGTAGTTGAATAAGGTAACGGTTAAGAACAAGTATTCTTTTCTAAGGATAGATGACTTGTTTGATCAGTTGCAAGGTGCCAAGTTTTTTCTAAGATAAACCTTCGGTCTGGGTATCATCGGCTTAATATAAGGGAGGTGGATATCCCTAAGATGGCTTTTCGTACTCGGTATGGGCACTTTGAATTCTTGGTGATGTCATTTGGTTTGACTAATGCCCCAATGGCATTTATGGACTTAATGAACAGGGTTTTTAAATTTTTCTAACTTTTTCTCATTGTTTTTATTGATGACATCTTGGTGTATTCTAAAAGTGAGTTGGATCATGACAATCACCTTTGTATGGTGTTGAAGACCTTAAAGAAACAGTAGTTGTATGCTAAGTTATCCAAGTATGAGTTTTGGTTGAATGTTATGACATTCTTGGGTCATATTATTTCAAGTGAGGGGATCTTGATGGATCCGCAAAAGGTGGTTATGGTTAAGAAGTGGACTTGACCCACAACTCCAACCGACATTCAGAGCTTCTTGGATTTGTCTAGGTATTATAGGCGGTTTGTGGAAAGTTTTTTTATGCTAGCTGCCTCATTGACAAAGTTGACTCAAAAGAAGGTAAGGTTTTCTTGGTCAGATATATGTGAAGTAATTTTTGAGAAGCTAACGAATAAGATAACTTCGGCTTAGGTTTTGACATTGCCTGATAGCAATGAGGGGTTTGTGGATTATTGTGATGCATCTCTGGTTGGACTTAGTTGTATTTTGATGTAGCATAGGAAAGTAATTGCCTATACTTCTAGGCAGTTAAATATTCATGAGAGAAACTATCCTACTCATGATTTGGAGCTATTGGTGGTGGTTTTTGCTTTGAAAATTTGGTGACATTATTTATATTGAGTGCACGTGGACATCTTTTCTGATCATAAGAGTCTACAATATGTATTCACACAAAAAGAGCTAAATCTCAGGCAGAGAAGATAGTTAGAACTTCTCAAGGACTATGATATGAGTCTTCACTACCACCCAGCCAAAGCTAACGTGGTTGTTGATGCTCTTAGCAGGTTTTTCATGGGGAACTTAGCGCATGTGGAGAAAGGAAAGAAAGAATTGGTGAAGGATATTCACCGTTTGGCCAATCTTAGATTTCGTCTCTTGGACGCCATGGATGGTGGGGTGATGGTTCATGAAGTGGTTCGGTCATCTCTTAGTGCAGAGATCAAGAGAAGCAAGTGTTGGATCCTTTCTTAATGAAAATTAAGAGTGATGTTGGTAGGCAAAAGTTAATGGTATTTGAGATCGGTGGTAATGGTACTTTACGATACCAAAAAAGGTTGTGTGTTCCTGATGTTGATGGTTTGCGATAAAGGATTTTGGCTGAGGTGCATGAATCACGCTATGTTGTTCATCCCATTTCGGCAAATATGTATCATGATCTCAAGGAGATTTATTGGTGAAATAGTATGTAAATAGATGTGGTTGATTTTGTAGCCAAGTGTGTAGTATGCCAACAAGTTAAAGTTTAGCACATGAGGCCTGGTGAGTTGTATCAAGAAATTGATTTTCCCGAATAGAAATGGGAGGTAATAAATATGGATTTTATTATCGATCTTCCTCGGTCTCAGAGCTAATTTGATTTGATTTGGGTCATCGTGGATAGGATGACAAAGTCTTCTCACTCTTTTCCAATGAGGACTACCTTTTTCAGTGGAGGATTATGCGAAGTTGTATTTTTAAAGAATTGTGAAGCTGCATAGGGTACTTGTTTTGATTATCTCTAATTATGGTACACAATTTTCATCTCATTTTTGGCGGTTATTTCAGAAAGTATTGGGGACTAAGGTTAATCTGAGTACTGCTTTTCATCCTCAGATGGATGGGCAAGTAGAGAGGATAATTCAGACACTAGAGGATATGCTACGGGAGTGTGTAATTGATTATGGTTGCAATTGGTATGAGCATATACCTTTGGTATAGTTTGCTTACAATAATAGCTATCATTCTAGTGTTGGTATGGCCCCTTTTGAGGCATTGTATGGTAGGAGGTGTAGATCTCCTATTGGTTGGTTTGATCTTGGTGAGGCGGATATGTTCGGTCCGGAGTTGATTTATCAAGCCATGAAAAAAGTGAAGGTGATTTGGGATAGGCTTAAGGCTACCAAAAGTCGCCAAAAATCCTATACAGATGTAAGGCACATAGGCTTGGAGTTTCAGGTTGGAGATAAGGTGTTCCTAAAGGTATCTCCCATGAAGATAGTAATGCAATTTGGTAAAACGATGAATCTCGGTCCCAGATTTATTGGTCCTTATGCAGTTTTACGGAGGGTTGGTAATGTTGCTTATGAATTGGAGTTTCCTTCTAATTTGAGCTCCATTCATCTGGTATTTCATGTTTCCATATTGAGAAAGTGTGTTGATGATCCTTCTTTGGTTGTTCTTTTGGAAGGATTGGGTATCTCGAATTGTCTGTCTTATGAAGAGGTCCCAGTTGAGATATTGGATAGGCTGGTTCTTCATTTACGGACCAAGGATATGGCCTCGTTTAAGGGTCTATGAAGGAACCACAAGGTGGAAGAGGCTACATGGGAAGCAGAAGAGGACATGAAGTCCAAATATCCGCATCTGTTTTCTGCTCCTGAGATTCGTGCAGAAGGTATGTGTTCTTGAACATACTTTTGTTTTCAAGCTTTGTTAAAGGAAAGATTAATATCTTTGCATTTTTATTTTCTTACTTAGTTAAAGGTTGGATTGATATTTGATAATGAAAATGAATCGTGCTTGTAGTTACCCTACCTTGTCCATCATTCGAGGATGAATATTCGTAGTAGGGGAGACTATAACACCCAGAGTTTTTGACCCTTAGAAAATTTCCTAGATTTCTAATTTCTAGACAAGTTACGACTAGGGGGAACAAGTCGTACACTAGGGTAAGAGTTGTATGGGTTGGTCGTATGCTGACCAGTGTTGGATGGTAGGTTGAATCTGGCTCCTATAATGGATGCGACTTGAGTGGTACGAGTCGTATTTATAGATACGGTTTGTTGGGTTTGGTTTTTTCCTTTACTTAATCTTACACTTGGTAACTTAACTTGGATCTGAGTACGAGTGTCTCACCATGCGCACTAAGCCAGGGTATGAGTCATACTATAGACTCGTATGGTGGACAGCGTTCAAACCTCTTGTAATTATATTCTTCCAAGGGTACGGGTCAAGGTTACTAGTCGTATACATAGGTACGACTTAGTTTGGGTGAGTCGAATCATACCTTGGATAGTGTTGGGTCCAACAGGGAGGCCTCGGGTACGAGTAGTGGGTACCACTCATACAGAGGGTACGATTCATATGGGGTAGTAGTACCCTATGACATGATTTTTATGCAGTTTAAGTGAGGGAAATCTAGACATTCCCTCACTTAACCTAATAAGGTCCCACGACTTTTAACTCATTTGTGAGATTATTTTCCCTATTATACTATTCATTAACACTTAGAAAAACACTCTTTAATCCTCTCTAAAATTCTTGGGCAAAGAAAGCTAGGTTTTTATCTTAAGAATTAATTTGAGGCTTGTGCTGGTGATTTCCCTCTATTATCTTTTGTATTAAGGCATTTACTTTTCCCTCATTGTTAGTCCAACTAAAGGCATGGTTTTATACAATATTTTTATGGCATGATTTTTTGTATGGTTTTGGGGTTTTCAAATATGTGTTGGGGTTTTGGTTATAAATGCTTGGTTATGATTTTCCCATGTTTTAGTTATGTTATTACATGTTTTAATGGTGGTTTTGGATAATTGGTTGCATGGGAATGGTTACTTCGAATTTCGTTTTGGTTTTGGAAATACTATGCCCCCAACATGTTTGATAAAATGCCTATGCTAATGCTTTTACTATATTATTGGATTTTTAATGGAACGATTGCATGGTTTGAACTTGGTAATGAAACTCTAAATGGTTTAAATGGTTTAGAATGGTTTGATGGTCATGGTTATGGTTAATTAACTCTTTGTAGGGTACAATGGAATTCTGCTAGTAAACATGTTAATGGAATAACTTGTGGGGTACATGAGACTCCCCCAAGCAAACATAATGGAACACTTGTAGGGTACATGGGATTCCCCCAAGTTAACTTGGTAAATGGGTACACAGGAATCCCTTTACTTTAAAAGGTTTGGCTAAGGACAACACTTGCAAGTTGCAGTCAGTATGACGATACAACTATTAATAGCCTTGGTTAATAATAAAAGAAATAATGAATAGGTTCATTAGGAATGGTTTTAATTGGGCAACAATGGCGGGGTATGATAGCTAACCCTGAAAATGGGAGTTCAATGAACGAATACTGGAAACTCGTGTTTTCTGACATGAGGGTTGGTCATGGCGACCATTTTCGATACAATGAGGTACACGCAAATCTTCTAAGTACACTATATATATGTATCATGGAGAGTGAAGGGTACTTGGGAATCCCCTACTCTTATGGTATCTCCAGTTCATGCGACTACACGCATTGAGGCCCATTCAGGGGGTTACAGTGGACCCATATAGCCCATGGGTAGTTTTAGTATGGCTAAGCTACACATACCCAGGTTTGTGGTTTCAAATACATGCTAAACCTGGTTCCCTTTCCCGACATGGTTATATATATATGTATGGTTTGTATGTATATGGTTGGCTTACTTGGTTTTACTGGATGGCATTATTTTAACCTTATCCTAAGTTCATGCTAGCGTTCACCCGTTAACCCGTCTTTAGGTGATTGTATCCCGACCGATGCAGGAACTGGCCGCTCTACTTCTCCTGCATAGTGATTGGATTTTGGGATCAACTTTTGGACTAAAGTGGTGAGCTTCCATCTTTCCTGAAGGCTCCATTTTTTGCTATGGACATTTTCATATACTTTGGTTGTTTATGGATATTGGTTTTTGCTATGGTTGGGGGCATGTCCCAATCAGATATTTTTTTTATTTTGGTTAAAGGATTTTGTGGAACTACTATGGGTTGGTATGGGTGGGATCGATATTGGTGTTAGCCTTAGTAGTGGTATTGGTATTGGGGATGACACCGGTTGACTGTATTATTGGTTATTCCATCCTCTTTCATTTTGGGATTATATATAATTATTATGGAACTCATATGGTTATGCTTTTGGATTATGGCTTGGTTTGGTATTAGTTATTAGTTGGTATTAGACGGTTACGCTTATTTGGGTGGTCACGGTCATAGAACTAAACTAGAGTCTTGGGTTCTACTATAACGTTGTCTTGCTATATGTTCGGAATTCACCCGACTCAGGATATGCGTAGGTTAGTTGGGTTGGGTAACGAGGGTGGCCTTCAGTCCTGATTGGACTTAGAATTCCCATTACGATGAGGCCCTGGTTCGGGTAGTGTCCTAATGTGATATCTGATTTGTGGGCATTGCTATTATCGCCTTTCATATATATATATATATGTGTGTGTGTGTGTGTGTGTGTGTGTTCAATAAACTCCAAGGGTTTTCTTTTAAACCCAATTCTTTCCTAAGGAACAAAATTTTGTTTTCTCTTTCTTTTGATCTTTTATTTTTATTTTAGTTTAGTTTCTTGGTCGAACCGAGTGATAGTTCACCCATGACGGATGAGAAGAAGACATACTTAGGTGAAGTATCTTGTCTTTTTAGTTGATTCAGAATAGGTAAAACTTTGAAAAGTCTTTCAAAATGTCGTTCGAAAGAATGAAATGATGTTAAAAAACATAGTTTTCTTTTTAGAAAAAAGGGCAAGGATGTTTATGAGTTTTTTTTTAGTAAGACCACTAAATTCAAATTTTTGTCTCTCTCTTTACAGGGATGAATCTTTGACTCGGAGTAATTTACTAAGCTCAAATTGGTTGGAAGACTATCCTTTTACTCTATGAGTATGATGCCTTGTGTGGTGAGATTTTTGAATAATTCTTGTACATACGTGTGTCTAGAACTTTCCCCGAGTGTATTCAAAGCAAAATTCTAGGCAAGTTTGGTTTGGAGGATGACCCGAGTCCATTTTTGACCCGCCACATAGCCAAATTCCCACCTTAACATTATTCCCTAGTTAACCTCTTTGAGCCTTTTGCCTATTTTCTTTCTTCTTGTAATGATAACCATGCTAAAACACCTAAACCCTTTTGAAAATCTTCCTCCGGGAACTTAACCTCATTTGATGCATCGCATGATTATTAATAATGAAATATAGGCAAAAACCTAAGTTTGGGGGGTTGTATGTTTTGGAGAATAATGTAAGGGTGGTTCAAACTCCAAATTTGGGGAAATATGTAATATGCTAAGATGATCCAAGAAAGGTGTATGTAAGGTTGTCAAATCATGTGTTTATGATACAAGAGATATGTTTGATGATAAATTTGAATAGCCTAGCCCATAGAACTTACAGAAAAATTAGACAAATGAGGGACTAAGAAAAGCTTAAAGTTAGAAAATGTCTTTAAAAAGTCAAAAAAATAAAGAAAGAAAATAATGGGTTGGATCTGTTTGGTAAATGCTAAGATAAAGGTAGAGGGAAGCGAAGGAATTAATTTGAAGGTGAATAAGGTTAGTAATTTAAAAATTTAGCGAAGAAAGGGATGAGTGATTGCATTGAAGGAGGTTTTTAGTTAGTTGATCCATATATTCCTTCCCACGTGTTAAAACTTCATCTAGACCCGAAAGACCTTGATGATTCCAAACTAGGTAAGTCTACATTTGTGGCGAAAAACACAAAGGGAAAGTCTATGGTACTACTCATTATACTTGAATTTCTTTGCGAGAGTGAGTGTGAATTCCTTCATTAGATGAGATCCTTTAAGAATTGAAATGTCTTGTGCATGTGTGGAGCTAACTTTTACATGTGAGCTTCATTGATACTTTGGGGTAGAGGGTGAAGTATTACTCCCGGTTTGGGTAAATGGGTGAGATAAGTTGCATTGTGAAGATTGAGATGATCTTTGAAAATTCTGTGTTACCTCTTGAGATGCTTTGTTGATTTGAAAAGTTAATTTTATACAAACTTTCATCCTTAGTCCATAGATATGTGCTTATTAAAAAAATTCAGTTTACTTGTTGCCATGATATGTTTGAGAAGTATTTGTAAAGCTTTGTTAGCCTAGATCTTTAGTATAGCTTTCTTTGAGTGGTTTTGAGTCGTAAATACCATATCTCATTAGATTATTCTTGGTTTCTTGAGGACAAGCAACAGTTAAATTTTGGAGTTTGATAAGTCATCAATTTGATGACTTGCTAGAACCTTTTAAGCTTAAATTATCATGTTATTCCATTAATTTGGTATTAGTCTCATATATAATGCTCATTTGTGCAGGTAAAGGTTGAAAATAAAGATGAGCAAGTAATTCAAGTCCATGAGAGGTCAAATATGAAAAAAGATCCCTAAAGTTCACATGAATGTGTCGGGAGACAACCCACGCATGCAGATAGACAAAATGGCCAAAATAATATCTCCCGCACCCATGGTGCGGCCTGCCTGCTATCCATGTACTCCGGATCTTCTCTCCATCTGCTTTGCATCTGCTCAAGCAGATCAAGAGTGTGGTGGCATTTTTGCAAGACAAATGTGAATTTGGGGCTAAATTATGGGTTTTCAACTTATTTCCACATTGTTGAACATTTTTGTACTACTCTTGATTGAAGAACACACTAGAGTAACTCTCGAGTGAAGAATTAGGGATTTTTATTGAAGATTTATGGACATTAAAGTTTGGATTTTGCATTCTCTTTATTTTTTATAGATCAATTTGATGGAAATTTTGGTATATCTCTACTTTTTCTCTCTATGAGTAGCTAGTTCTTCTTCTTGGGGTTATGCTTGAATAGATTGTGATTAGTGCACGGGTTTTGATTATTTATCCTCTTAATTAGCTATTTTATATGGTTTTGGTATTCATTCTATGTTTTAAGTAAGAATTGGGGGTTGCAAATCTCAATTACCTTAGAACCCATATCATCCATCACAGAAGGGATATGAATGGGGAATGGGTGTGAACAATAACTTGAATTAATTCATTAAATAGCATGTCTTAGATATAAGGGTCTTAATTTAGGCCTTGGATTGGTAAAATTATTACACTTATGAGGTGTTCGAAAGAACCCATTTGTGATATTGGTGTTTTATTGAAAAATTGATAGATTAACCTCTAGATCTAGTCTACTCATGACGTTTATCTAAATTTGAACAAATAATCAAATACTCATGCATAAACCCACACCTAGAAAGTCATAACCCCAAGTCCCATCAACATTTGTTTATCTATAATTATTTCTAGCTTTGAAATATTATTCTTAAAATAACAAAATCATTAAATTTGAAATCATTCAAACAAACCCCCCATTTTTACTTTCATGTTTGTTTATCACACATTATGGGTCAACTCCTTGTTGACTTCTAACACTCTCGAGTATTGAAATTCTTATCCTCACTCCTTATGGATTCGACCCCAACCTTGGTTGGGTTACCATACTGATGATGAACGTTTAAACTTCAAGGGTGTAGTTTGAGCGCCATCAATGGGACTAAAAAGGAGAAAAAATAAAATATAATAAAACAAAATAAATAAACCTCATCCAAATAATGCAAAATAACTAAATAACATCACATGAGATTGCACAACAATTGAACACATGCTCTAATGAATATAATAAAGAGTGATGGTTGTGACTTGTGGGTGTTCATAGGACAAGTAATGTTTGAGAATAAGTAGTCCTTCTCAAAACATACGTTTGTTCTAAATAATTGGTTGTTACCCTCGTTTCTCTTTCTTATATTCATTTGATCGAGTGTCTAATTGTTGTATACTCTAATATGATGATATTTAGTTGTTTTACTTTCTTGATGATATTTACTTATCAATAGAATCACATGATTGATGCTAGACCTATAGAAATATCTTGCATATATTACATCTTGGGTCTGAAATAGACACAATGGTTTATTTTATACCTACATATTATAGATAAATATATAAATCTATAGAAGACTATAAAAATGGTCATGTATCAATAATTGTGTCTAGTAACAAGTAAGATGGAACTAAAAAGAAGAGAAATAAAATAAATAAATATTATTCAAGCAATGCAAAATAATTAAATATGATCATATGAGAGTATACAACAATTGAACACTCGATCAAATGGGTATAAGGAAGAGCAATGGTAGTAATAATCAATTACTCATAACAAACGTATTCTTTGAGAAGGAATACTTATTCTCAAACATTACTTGTCCCATAAACACTCACAAGTCACAAGTCATAAGCATCACTCTTTCTTATACTCATTAGATCACATGTTCAATTTTTCGAATATATCATGTGATGATATTTAGTTGTTTTGCATTATTTGGATGATGTTTATTTATTTTATTTTATTCTATTTTATTTCTTCTCTTTTAAGTTCCATCTTAATGTTTTAGGACTATAGCAAGCCTTAAAATCACTTAATCATGTTAGAAAGTGATATGGTGTCATAGTTGATGTATCTAAATTGCTTTACAATGTTTGGATGGTGTTAATTGGTCTATTTTAATTTTATTTAATTTAATATTTTTAATCATAATTTTAAGTTGTCCATATATTCAATCAGTTTATTATAGACCTTTGTGATGGTCAATAATGGACAAATCAATATATTGATAATCTATTTTACATATTTCAAAATCAACAATGAAATCAGTATACAATAAAAGATTTCCATAGTTTAGTATTTCTTGAATATTTTCTTAGTTTTTCAATTTTAGGAAGCCCCAACTGCAACTTGTTTAAAATTGCATCCCTTTTAGGTCATACAATGAGAGGGTCTATAATAAACTTCTGTGATTGATTATAAATGACATAAACATTCTTTGGACCACCTTTTATGTAAATGATAAATCATTTGTATGGTCTATGATCATTTTTCAACGGTCTGATCATTCCCCAATGGTCAGAAAGTAGAAGTCTCCAACGGTCACATTTTTGCTAGCCCTACAATAAAAGTGAATTAAACCTCTTTGGACTCCTTCATGTTTCTTTATTTGTCCCTTTCTCATTTTTTTCAACAAAAATAATATCTATGTCATCTCAAATATTCAAAAGTATTTAATTTGTCTCTGCAGTAATCTCGCTATTTTGAAGACATCGTGAATCGACAAAAATTTAGGTTGTGAAATTATTCAACTGTATAGTTGGTAAGGTGTACTTTTTTAATAAATTTTTTTATGTACATTATATAATAAAAAATTTCAATTTATCGTCATTATTTTAGGATAATGGTTGATGCTCTTATTTCAAGTGGATTCCTTTCAAATTTGAGGAATCAAATTTTAAGGCGTTGCGAAGTTTAAAATATTGAAAAGGCTTAGTGAATCTGAAGAAAATAAGGATCTTCTTATGATATTATATATAGAATTAAAACACAAGATTGATCACTTAAAAGAATTGTTGAAAGACGTCTAAATAGAGAGGGATCCCCTTAAGTATTAGTTGGCTGTGTCTGAAGAAAAAGAAAAGGGCCTAAAAATTATGGTGTATGATTTATTATTAATTTTGAATTTTTGAAAAGATGTAATAGGGGTGTAGTGGGATTGAATGTATTATGCATGCCTTTTATTAATCAACTACTTTTGACTTATAGTATATATGTTTTACCTTTTATTCATCGATTACTCAACACTGCATTATATGTGTTTTACCTTTTATTCAGAGTCTTTAATCGATGATGAAAACCATCTAAAAATATTGACATTGATTATATAAATTGTAAATTATTTATAATAAGCACACCATAAATTCTCACATTATCATAAAACAGTTTCAAAAAAAAAATAGTTCATCTCTACCCATCTAGAGCTAAAAAACTTAACTTTTTAGTCTCCACCATTTTCTAAACTTCATTGTTTCAAATCCAACCTCATCATAAGAAGAGCATCAAATAAAAAAAATCTCAAAGATCAACCAAATAAATATCACTCCCAAATAAAAGTTATAAATTATTTTGTGATTCCTTAATTGTCTTGTCTTCCACAAAAATATTATTGATTTCATCAACTATTTTCTTAAGAAAATCATCTATCTCTACTGTTGCATTTTCATTTTCTTCTTCCACGGTTGCTTTTTCTTTTGGTGCATTTTTTTTCTTCTTTCTCATCTTTATCTTTCGGTGTCTTTTTTTCCTTCTTTCTGTACTTCTTTATCTTCTTCTCCTTCTGTTGCTGCCTTGAGTTTTTATTCTTCTTCTTTCTTTTTTTATTGTTGGTGCTCTTCTCCTGATGCTTTCTTTCCTCCTCCTCCTTCTTCTTCTTCTTCTTCTTTCGCTTTCTCTCCATCTTCTCATTTGTTTTCTTCTTCACAAATAGTTTTCTCATTTTTTTCTTCTTCTTCTTACTTGTCTGCATCATGATTATCCTTCTCTACAATATATGGTTCATCAAGTATCACCACCTCATCATCATTGATGGACACGTGTTTCAAAGATACTTCCTCAAGGAGCACTTTTTTAATGGCTCAACCATCACAAACAATCCTCACTGATGAATACTGACTTTGGACCTGTACACCTGTATTTTCAAGTATTTAGAGTTTATAATAAACTATGATATCTTTAAACAAAGAATGACGTAGCTTATATTATTACAAATAATGATTATGTAAAATATGCAACTTCTATAATAAATAGAGAAAATATTACCTTGATCTTCTTCTTCTTTTCCTCCCTTTCTTCCTCTTCTTCCTCCTCCTCCTCTTCTATTCTCCTTAGTCTCTCTTCTTTCACAAAATCAATAATATCCTTCATCGCTTCCTCCAGCCTAAACACACGCTCTTTCAAATTTTTGGTCATCAATCTCTTTTTCACTGGTCTCAATTTTCTTATCCCCGCATCATAAGTGACATGTCTTAAAATAGGATTTCCATCCAAATCTTGATCATCGTATGCGTACTTACCATCCCCCGATGAGGTGATGACAGTCACACCATGTAAAAAGGTCTTTAATCCATCGATGCATGGATCATTCGCCTTGTCCATGTATGCTTTAAATTTTATCATGTATTGTTGCTTCATTTCACGAACCGTGCAAATAAGGTAGGGGTGCACTCTCTAGAGATAATAAGCAAATGTTATTATTAAGAAATTGTTAAAAATATTCTTAAAAAATAATTTCATGCGTTTGTGCTTCATCTATTTTAATATGGATCATCTTCGATCAGTTTATCGGCTTTTGAGGTGTACCATCTAAGCAATTAGTGAATTCATAGTGAATATTCTATTGATTTAATATTTTTCCTACCGCCCGGTAAAGACTTTGTATATTCAAATCTATTGTCAAAAATAAAAACAAATATATAAATTAGTCAATGTATAATAGATACCATAAATAAATGACAATGTAGAATAAACTAATTCGATGGTTTATAATCAATACCAGAAATTTCCAGGGGAATCTGTGGGGCGTGTACGATGAATCTTCCTTCTTCACATATGTACTCTTCTGCTTGGTGAAGTCTATCTGCTTCTTCTGATATTCTAAAGTCAATACGAATGACTCTTTACCCCAAGGGTATCTCTCAAAGAAGCTTGGATTATCCACCATCTTGATGATGTCTATGTACACGATTTTCAATAAATTTTATACAAGAAATATGCATCTTACGAACCAAACTAATCAACATTTGAACTTGTCCTCCTTGTCCAACCTCCCATCTCTAACAAGCTTCAACAATCTCTTTTCACAAATACTCTTTTTTTTCGCAATCCTTTTAAAAAAAGCTTCACCCTCTTTCATGACTTTAAGATATTTTGAATCACGGAAATAACGCCAACAGTTTAATCCCATAATTGGTATAAACTTTATTAGTCCAAAATATGTAGGCATGTCATTGATGCAGAACCACATTTCATGTACGTCGCACTGTTAAACTCCATGAAGAAGTATATAATGAACAAGCTCTCCGTTTAACTTCAAATGTCCCCGCAAGTCCCATAAACAATCAAAATAGAAATTTTTGAACCTCGACTTGCGACGTTGATCAACCACGACTTGTTTGAATTCATAAAATAATTTTAAACGAGACCTAATGGATATTTTCGCCAGAAAGAATCCAACATCATCTATGAATATGGCGAGGTTGTACCTCTCGATCAAAATAAACCTTGCACAGCGGCAAGATCAATGCTTCATCATCTATCCCACACTTAATTTTCATTTCCTCCTGCTCATCTCCACCAGAAGCTTGAACAGCTTTATCATTACAATTCCTATTTTTTGACTCATTGATCATTAATTTTTTTCTTTATCCCAGACCTTTCAGATTCTACAACTTTGTGTTTATTACCTCTAGCCATTTTTTATGAACTACATATAAAAAAATAAATTAACTATAATATCAAAGAGAATACCTAATCGACCTACCAGCCTATTAACAGAACAACAATACAAGTAGATGAATGTGGAATTAAACAAAAAAAAAAGAAAATTCTATCTAAAATACCATTACAGTCAAGAACAATTGAAAATCAAGTCCAGAAATCAAATAAGTACCTAATCAATTGAATGGTCAATTAATAGAACAACAATGTATGATCAAATCATAAGAACAGGTATCTAAAACACTATTACATTGAAGAATTTTTAAAAAAAAACTCAGATTTTTGGGCACACTAATCGATGAAAATTGTAAAAAGTGTTTGTCATGCAATCGACAACGATAATCAAAATTCATCAAATATCCATCAAGATTCAATCAAATATCAACTTAAAAACACAGATTTTCAATAAAATCAATCCCCTCTTTTTGAAAAATTTAAAAAAATTTCATCTAAATTCAACTCAATTGACACAAATCAAAAATGAAAAAAATACAGAAAAAAAATATCATATGAAGCACAAATTAGTCGAGAGATAGAGAAAACTTACTTGAATTGAAATATGAAAAATCCTGGAGCTTTAGAGAAGACAAAAGTCGAAAATAAAATATTTAGGAAGGGGAAGCGGGAAAGACGAAGAGGGTGAAGGTAGAGTGAGGAGAGAGAAAATTAATATAGGGTATTTTTTTAAAAAAAAAAGGTGAGGGTGAAAAGTATTTTAAAAAGACTTAAGGGATGAAAAAAAAACTTTTTGGACTTTACAAATTGACCCATACCTCACATATTTTCTATTTTCTCACCCCAAATCCTAAAATATAAATTAAAAAAAAAAATTGGTCTATTTTATGAACAAAGTTTTGGAGGTGTCTCTTTTACTAAATCTTCTCAACAAAATTGATAATTATATGTGTATGTATTTGTTATGACAATGTTGTTGTTCACCTTTTGCTCGATCAATTCTGATTTAATAAATAGAAATTTGTTTATAGGAATATCAACAATATCTTAAGATAAACCCTCGGTCGCGTTTGAGGGAAAGAAAATTATTTTGAATGAGTTTTCAAAAGGCCTATATCCACACACTACTTTTAATAACTCTGAAATTCTAAATGATAAATAAAGAACCTTCATTCAACTTGTGTTTGAATTGTTAACTTGATTTTTTTTGGACTATAGCATGCATCAAATTGTCCTAATATAACCAATTAAAAGTCTCAAGAGCTGAAGTTAGTGTTCATTCGTGACTTTGGAGTAGGTCTGAGGCTTGTCTAAAATATTTAATTAAATAAATTTTGTATTAAGAATCACAAAATAGTTAAGATAACTCCAAAAATAGGAGAAAAAGAAAATAGTTATTCTTATTTATTACTCCCTCCATCCCAAATTTTCCGTCCCAAATTGTGATGGCACATTTATTAAGAAAAATAATTAATAACATGTGTAGTTTACTATAATACCCTATTAAATGATGTTTACATTTTAATTTGAAGGAAAAGTAATTAATGCAAAGGGTAAAACATAGAAAAAAAAAATTGTCTCTTCTTGATTAATGAAAAAAGACTAGTAAAATAGGAAATTAAATTAGAAAATTTGAGACGCGTAATTTGAGACGGGGAGAGTATTATATATTGATTGATTTTAAGACATGAAAAAATAAATGCACTTAATTGGATGCATTTGGTCAATGACTTTTAATGAAGATAAAAGTGGTTGTGTTTGGTGGTATAAAAAATAGTCTGTTTATTGAGAATCGATGTGGTACTTTTAATAAGGATATGGTACTGATTATTTAGAGAAAGAAAAATGATGAGAACAACGATCAATAATTTTATATATGGTGGAGACAAACAAATGAAGAAAAAGTGGTGGTGACTCTTAATGAAGGTGATCGGTTACAAGTTCACAATGATGTTACACATTGGCTCATATGATGATGTATTGTGTTTGTGTATTTGTGTATCTTTGTGAAGAACATAAAGTTACGTTGTGAATGAGGAGAGCCTTGATTTTCCTTTCTATGCTCTATGTACATGTTGTGTGTCTTAGTGTACGAAATGTAGCAAGTCGTTGATCGATAGCATATTACTTTAATCATAGTAATAGCGAGTCATATTATGAGTTCTAGTAATTTCAATTTGTGAGTGTTGGACTAAAATTAAAAAGGTAGATTAAGATGTTTTCAAGAGAATATATCAATCCTAAAAATCAGAAGAATTAATTGTCATTCCAAGACAACAATAAAAAATTATTGAGTTTTAGACTTTGTATTTCAAATTTTTATATATTCGATAAGTATATATTTAGTCATAGTATATACGATAAAATCTTTGTTCTATTGGGCTTAATTCTTTGATAAGTAACGTTGAAGAAATGAAGTTTAATTTTATGATGGTGGTATGGTGGAGATTAGTGATTATAGTCGATGGTTTTCTATTGTAGTGAGAAATGACAGGGATATTTGATTTTTTTACTAAAAATTACACAAACTCACAACTTAAGTTTCACTTATTACAAAAAATTCCATCTCTTCAAACATATTACAAAAAATTAATTTTTCTCAAAAAATACATATACATAGCTTCTATGTATATGTCGGCTCTGTTATGTATATGAATCGGCTTCGTTATGTATAAGTCGGCGTTGTTATGTATATGTCGGTCTAGTCATACTTGTTATATGTATGAATCGGTCTTGTTATGTATATGTCGGCCTTGTCATATACAAAAGTTTTTATGTATATGCCGGGCTTGTTATGTATATAAATCGGGAAAGAAAGTAAAATAATTAAGAAAGTGGGAGAGAGTGTAAATAATTCTAATAAGGTTGGTACTTATGTTATTTTTACTTCTTTTTTTTTATGTGGGATCAATTGGTGAGTCTTTCATTATGCGAGTAGGTTCATGTCCATATCCTTGTAGAAAAATTAAGGTTTTCAATGAACAATCGGGATATACACTTTTTTCTTTCGTAACAAATTTTATTTTTTTAATGGTTTTTTTTTCTTTTGAATTCGAAAATAAGGAGAAACGTGATCGCCGAAAAGGGGATAAATACTATATTAATGAACTGCCACAAACCAACCTCAAAAGAGGTAATTTTTTAAAAAAGAAAATTAAAAAAATCGATCTTCGGGGATTGGTTTTTGAAGTGCCAAAATTTAAAAAAAAAATGCAAATATATTTATTAATAGCAAAATTCACCATAGGAGGCCGTCTTTTCAACAAAAATATTGGTAAAATACCGACCTGCGCAGATTGATTTTTAATTATTCTTTATTTTACAAAAAAATATTAATTTAAAGAGTATAAAAAATATAGTCTTAGACAATAATTTATAATGGTCTAGTGGTAGAAATATATCCTACCATAATAAAACTGTGAGTTTGATCTCACATGAAGCAACTTATTTACTGTGTACTTAATTAAGGAAACCGACCTCATGGAGTTATCATTTTCAAGTATTTCCAAAACTAAAAAAAAATGAGCTCAGAAAAGTCATTTTTGTTTTACAAAAATGAAAAGTTTAAACAAACTGGCCTTTCGAGGTCAATTTTTTTACCGATCAAAAAATTGTTGGCATTTTGAAATTGGTTTTATAAATCTGCATGGCATTTTTTTAATAGTGAAATATAGATGTGTCAAATGAACGGGTTGGAATGAATTTGGGCAATTCAAAATGCATGGGTTATTGACCTGTCAAAAAGTTATTGGACTGAAATGGGTTACAATATAGGTCATAATCTAACCCGCTCAATTCATACTAAGTTTTAATTGTTTTATTTGATTTTTTATAAATTTTTAGTACTTTACCAAAATTATTGGTTTTGTTCACTATAACAATATATAACATACAGAATAAAAAAAACTTTTTACATGATTTTTTATGACTTATGGATCAATTTAGACTACATATCAACTCATTTTATAATGAATTGAAATATGTTAAGAGTAAAATGTATTAAGTTAATAAATGAGGGAATTAATAACCCACCCAAATTCAAAAAAAATGAATGAATTGAGTTTATTTTGCCATGTCCCTAATAACTAGTGGTTTATTGACATGCCAAAAAGTTATTTGGGTAGAAATGGGTTACAATACAGGTCATAATCTAACCTGCCCAATTCATACAAAGTTTTAATTGTTTTATTCGATAAGTATATATTTAGTATATACGATAAAATCTTTGTTCTATTGGGCTTAATTCTTTGATAAGTAACTTTGAAGAAATGAAGTTTAATTTTATGATGGTGCTATGGTGGAGATTAGTGATTATAGTCGATGGTTTTATATGGTAGTGAGAAATGACGGGGATATTTGATTTTTTTACTAAAAATTACACAAACTCACAACTAAAGTTTCACTTATTACAAAAAATCTCATCTCTTCAAACATATTACAAAAAACTCATTTTTCTCTAAAAATACATATACATAGCTTCTATGTATATGTCGTCCCTGTTATGTATATGAATCGGCTTCGTTATGTATAAGTCGGCGTTGATATGTATATGTCGGGCTAGTCATACTTGTTATGTGTATGAATCGGTCTTGTTATGTATATGTCGGCCTTGTCATATACAAAGGTTTTTATGTATATGTCGGGCTTGTTATGTATATAAATAGGGAAAGAGAGTAAAATAATTAAGAAAGTGTGAGAGAGTGTAAATAATTCTAATAAGGTTGGGACTTATGTTATTTTTACCTTTTTTTTATGTGGGATCAATTGGTGAGTTTTTCATTATGCGAGTAGGTTCATGTCCATATCCTTGTAGAAAAATTAAGGTTTTCATTGAACAATCGGGATATACACTTTTTTCTTTCGTAACAAAATTTATTTTTTTAATGGTTTTTTTTTTCTTTTGAATTCGAAAATAAGGAGAAACGTGATCGCCGAAAAGGGGATAAATACTATATTAATGAACTGCCACAAACCAACCTCAAAAGAGGTAATTTTTTAAAAAAGAAAATTTAAAAAATCGATCTTCGGGGATTGGTTTTTGAAGTGCCAAAATTTAAAAAAAAAAATGCAAATATATTTATTAATAGCAAAATTCACCATAGGAGGCCGTCTTTTCAACAAAAATATTGGTAAAATACCGACCTGCGCAGATTGATTTTTAATTATTCTTTATTTTACAAAAAAATATTAATTTAAAGAGTATAAAAAATATAGTCTTAGACAATAATTTATAATGGTCTAGTGGTAGAAATATATCCTACCATAATAAAACTGTGAGTTTGATCTCACATGAAGCAACTTATTTACTGTGTACTTAATTAAGGAAACCGACCTCATGGAGTTATCATTTTCAAGTATTTCCACAACTAAAAAAAATAAAAAAAAATGAGTCGTTTTTGTTTTTCAAAAATGAAAAGTTTAAACAAACTGGCCTTTCGAGGTCAATTTTTTTACCGATCAAAAAATTGCTAGCATTTTGAAATTGGTTTTATAAATCTGCATGGCATTGTTTTAATTGTTTTAATAGTGAAATATAGATGTGTCAAATGAACGGGCTGGAATGAATTTGGGTAATTCAAAATGCATGGGTTATTGGACTGAAATGGGTTATAATATAGGTCATAATCTAACCCGCTCAATTCATACTAAGTTTTAATTATTTTATTTGATTTTTTATAAATTTTTAGTACTTACCAAAATTATTGGTTTTGTTCACTATAACAATATATAACATACAGAATAAAAAAAATCTTTTTACATGATTTTTTATGACTTATGGATCAATTTAGACTACATATCAACTCATTTTATAATGAATTGAAATATGTTAGAGTAAAATGTATTAAGTTAATAAATGAGGAAATTAATAACCCACCCAAATTCAAAAAAAATGAATGAATTGAGTTTATTTTGCCATGTCCCCAATAACTAGTGGTTTATGTCAATGCCAAAAAGTTATTTGGGTTGAAATGGGTTACAATACAGGTCATAATCTAACCTGCTTAATTCATACTAAGTTTTAATGCTTTATTCGATCTTTTATAAATTTTTAGTACCTACCATTTTTAATGTTTTTGTTCATTATAGCTATATATAACATACGAAATTAATATATGTATATGTATATATATATATTTTTACATGATTTTTCATGACTCGTGAATTAATTTAGACTACAAATCAACTTATTTTTAATGAATTAAAATATGTTAAGCTAATAAATGAATGAATTAATAACCCACCCAAATTTTAAAAAAGATTGGACGAATTGGGTTTGATTTTTCCACGTCCCTAATAAATTGTGTGCCACATTTTATATCTGAGAATGAATTACCCCTATTAGTGGAAAAAGTAAAACACCCCTAGTAGCCATATAATGCAAAGATGAGTTTAGCCCTTTTCCGACTTTCCTATACAAAGGTAATAAATAAATTCATATTTTATTTGTTCAACAGATTAACAAAAGGTGAGAATTGTATGATTTATATGGAAAGATATGATTACCTTATTTAAAAATTTAAATAATTAAAAATAATTATTTTTTATTTTAGTTAATATTATGTTCATGATAGTTGAGGGTCATTTTCATCTCAAGAATAGAATCAGAGGTAGATTTCAGTATGAATATCAAGATTTACGAAAATAACATTTTTGAAAGGGATTTAGGAATATATGTAGAAGTCACTACAATATTGAGTGAAATATTTCAAAAGAGTAATGGATCAATAGTAAGAACATAAAAATTGAATTAGTTAAATATAAATCTTAAATTGAGTGGTGTTGGATTTAGATCATTTCATACAGTAGCAAATACTTTATTTACTAAATTGTGGTGAAATTTTAGAACCTATTTGAATCATTGTGGAGTCACTTTATGTGGAACAAGTACTATAAAAAGAAGCACCACATGATAGCTCAAGAATCAGATATCTCACATGTATGGTGAAAAATGATTAAAATAAAAGAAATGTAAGACCCCAAAAAATTCTCGTCGTCTAAGCCCTTTAAAGCATACCAAGAGAGGTCCCAGACTTAGAAAATTTCAGATAAGTATTGGGACTTAGTCATTTTCAAGGCCTTCGAACTTTGAAGATTTTATTTACGACCTTTCCGACCTTGAAAAGTTATTTTTTAAGTTGATTCATGATCAGGGAAGCCCATAGTACATCTCGGGTAGTTTCAGATTTTTCGGACTAGCGTAAGGGTGAGTTTGGACGTCCAAAATAGTGATGACTCGCGATAGGCCCGCGTCGCAAGGGCCAATCAACCCAAATAGGGGTCGCAACGCGATGGCTATTTGACTTGATTAGGTGTCGCGTCGCGGGGCCATTTGACCCAAGCAGGGGTCGCAACGTGAAGGCGGCCCTGTTCAACATTATTTTATTTCGGTTTTAAGGGCAAATGAGTTATTTTTTCTCCACCCCAATCCGCCCAAACACAAGATTAAAACCTATTCTAACCATATTAGGCTTACTTTTCATCAAATCCTCTCAAATTAAAAACCCTAAGCTTCAATACCCAATTCCAAGAACCTCAAAATTCCACCATTGTTTTTCCAAATTGGTTTAAGATTCGGAGTTCCCAATCCAAGAGTTTCAAGAACCTCCATTCAAAATCACAAATAACATCTCAAAAAGAAATATTTTTCATCTAGTTCATCATCAAAGGTATGTGGGGTTTGAATAAGGACAATTATTTCGTCCTTGTGCCCAAAATTATATTTTTTAACAAATTTCTTATTATTTGAAATTGGGGTTTACACCCAAAGTATCTTATTGATGATTTTTTTGAGTATGATATGATTGAATTATGAAATCCCATGTTTGTTTTGAGTTAAAGAGTGTTCTTTTATGATTTTGAATACCATGAGCATGATTTGAGATATTGTTTATAGTTTTTCCATTGAATTGAGCCTGAGATTGTGATTTGAAGTTATCATCTTGATATTATTGAAGAGTTTTAAGAAGCTTTCAAAGTATGATGTTATGCCATGCATTTACATGAGTTTGAAATATTTATATTCAATTATATAAACAGTACTTGATCTTTTGATCCTCCGAATGAGTTTTGGAATCCACTTTACAGAGTTATTCAGATAAATGTTAAATGCATAACTGGTTTCATAAGAAACCCTTATGCGAGTTTTAATGTGGATTTCCATGAGATGAGCGCAACTAATTTAAGAAAGTAGTATTTAGCACCGAGACGGGTATGTTACTATGGTTTCATACCCCAAAACTACGTGCCATCGTAGGATTGAGAGTTTGATTACCCATAGAGGCAGAGTTGTGATCTCTTAAGTTGAGGTTATACTCCCTGGCAAGAGTATGACACCTCTCCCCAATATGAGGATTCTTCCTTAGGAGGACAAGACATTGGACTCCATGTAGCTCGCATGGTTTATGTCGGTTAAGAGAACCTCCTTTCAGATAAAGTGTTTTTCCCTAATAGAAAAGCTTTTAGAAAACTAGGTGTAAAGGCTCTCAAGTTTTACTTAGATTATGTTTTAAAGAAAGATTGTAGCTTTAGATTTTAGCTTTCAGATTCTAGATTTTTGAGTGAGTTCTTTCTACAGTTAGACAGTATGATTTAAAGAAAGAATACAAGTATAACTTTTTGAACTAAATAATATGGATAACGAGAATTATTAAGTATACATTTCTCTTATTACTTCAGATTACAGTCTTTCAGATATTCTAGCCT
This sequence comes from Capsicum pubescens, assembly GCA_030864215.1. Classification (NCBI taxonomy): domain Eukaryota; kingdom Viridiplantae; phylum Streptophyta; class Magnoliopsida; order Solanales; family Solanaceae; genus Capsicum; species Capsicum pubescens. The sequence goes on along the minus strand of CM061545.1, from coordinate 135,053,211 downwards.
ATGTGAGTCATTTTCATTTAGCATGCATTGTTTTATTAACTATGATGATGACATGATTATTTACTTATGCATATCACCCCCATATACTCAGTACATCCTCAAAGTGCTGATCCACATATATGTATGTGTGCTACATTATCTCATAATGTAGGTTCAGTCTCAGCAACGATAGTGATTTTCGACCATCTCATCTATATCCCTACAGTTGGTGAGTCCTCATAGTTCGGGGACTTAGCTATTCATATTTCAGCTTATTAGTAGATGTTCCTTTATTTATTTCAAACAGTTTAAGTCAGCTGGGGCTTGTCCCAGTGACTCTCTAGATTTAGTTAGTAGAGGCTTGTCGGACTACCAGATTCAGTCTTAGATTCAGTTGTCGTATTCAGATTTTTTTTCAGTATTTATTTTTTTAATTTTATTTTATTGATGAGACTCGTATTTCCGAATATATTCAGATTATTCATCTAGATTTCCGCATTTATGATGATATCACATTCATACTTTCCCATTTTGAGATTCAGATTTAGTAGGAAGCAGCCAAGGTTAGCTCAGGACTACTTATAGTTCGGAGCACCGTGTTGCATACCGAGAACTAGCTTTTGAGGCATTACAAACTTGGTATCAGAGCCTAAGATTTAAAGAGTCCTAGGGAGTCTGACAAGCCGCATTACATAGAGTCTTGATCATCGGTGTGAAACGCGCCACATCTATGAGCAATAGGCTATGGAGCGTTTTACGAAAATCCTCCTTTTATTTCATAATCCATCGTGCTTACAACTGCCTTTATTTTCTATTGAATCATGCTCTTTTATGACAGAATATACCTCTTCTCAAAGCTAATGCCCGTAGAAATAATAACGAACCACCTCATCCCACAAATTCTTTGAATAAGAATATGTCACATGTAGAGTTTTGGGCAGCTTTTTAGGCGCTAGCCAAAGCTGTGATGGCTAATGTTCAGGGTAACCATCAGGCTCCAGTCCCACCTCAGCAAGATAGAGATTTAGCCACAACCAGAATCAGAGATTTTATGAGAATAAACCTGCCAGGATTCTTCACGTCAAAGGAAGGTGAGGACCTATAACTTTATCTTGATGAGATGAGGAAGATCACCCAAATTATGCATGTTTCTGAGGAAGAGAGTGTAGAACTAACATTCTATAGGCTGAAGGTAGTTACTTATGATTGGGTAGTGATGTGGAAGAAGAGTAGAGTAGAGAATGCAGCTCCCACGACTTGGCAGGGTTTTCAGAATGCGTTCTTAGATAAGTTCTTCCCACTTGAGATGAGGGAAGCTAATGTAGAAGAGTTCATAAATCTGAGGCCGGGCTCCATGATAGTGAAGAAGTATTTCCTCAAGTTCAACCAGTTGTCAAAGTATGCCCCTAATCAGATGGCTGAACCTAGGTCGAGCATGAGTATGTTTGTGACCAGTGTGCCTGGGTTGATGGTTAAAAAGTGCAGGACTGCTATGCTCAATAGAGACATAGATCTTTCTAGATTGATGATGCATGCTCAGCATATTGAGGAAGAAAAGATGAAGGAGAGATAAAGGGTATGTAAGAGGGCTGTTTGATTTTAGACAGAACAAGTCTGAAGGAGGAAGTCATTCGCAGTTTTAGAATCGGTCATCTATGCCTGCACCTTCTTCCGCCAGTACTCCTGCACCCAGGAATAGACAGGAACAGTGGGGTAAGTCTTCTATGTCTAGATCTCAGAATAGTGTGAGCGGAAGACATCGTTATCCTTCTTATGCTATGTGTAGTAGGGACCATTCCGATGAATGCTTAGCTGGACAGAGGGGTTGTTTTGGTTATGGTAAGATAGGACATGTAATTAAAGAATATCCATATGCTAAGCAGGGAATAGAGATGCTTGTCCCCCAGACTAAGTCAACTAGTACACTAACTCCTCTAGGGAGCCCAGCTCCTCCTCAGGGTACATCATCCAGTACTGGTGGAGGTCAGTGCCAGAATCGATTTTTTGCTTTACCATCCTGTCAAGAGCAGAAATATTCACCTGATGTTGTTAATGGTATGTTTCGTGTCTTCCATTTTAATGTTTATGTGTTGTTAGACCCTGGGTCAAGTTTGTCTTGTGTGACCCCGTTAGTTGTTGTGAATTTTGAGATAAGTTTTGAAAAGATTCCTGAGCCTTTTTAGTTTTCACCCTTATCGGTGAGTCAGTTGTTGTCATATAGATTTATAAAAAGTGTTCTATCACTATGCTCCATAAGGTCATGTTAGCCGACCTAATAGAGTTAGATATGGTTGATTTTGATCTTATTCTTGCTATTGATTGGCTTCATTCCTTTTATGCAACCATAGATTGTCGCACTCAAGTGGTGAAGTTTCAGTTTCTAGATGAGCCTGTCTTTGAGTGGTCAGGTAATCCAGTGTCTCCCAAGAGTCTTTTTATATCCTATCTTAAGGCCAGAAAGTTGATATCCAAAGATTGCATTTATCATTTAGTTTGAGTTAAATACACTAAGTTTGAGACTCCACCAATTCAGTCAGTCACAATAGTAAATAAGATTCCTAATGTTTTCCCAGAAGATCTCCCAGGGGTACCTCCTGATAGAGAGATAGAATTTGGTATTGACCTTCTTCCACTCAGCCCATTTTTATTCCTTCATAGCGTATGGCTCCCGAAGAACTTAAGGAGTTGAAGAAGCAACTCAAAGATCTTATTGATAAGGGATTCATAAGGCCTAGTGTTTCTCCATGGGGCACTCTCATCCTATTCGTGCGAAAGAAAGATGGTTCTTTGCGAATGTGCATTGACTATCATCAGCTAAATAAGGTCACGATCAAGAATAAGTACTCTCTTCCTAGAACTAATGACTTATTTGATCAATTACAAGGTGCTAGTTATTTCTCGAAGATAGACCTTAGATCCAGCTATCATCAGCTTATAGTAAGGAAGAGTGATGTCCCAAAAACAACCTTTAGAACCCGTTATGGTCATTTTGAGTTTCTATTCATGTCATTTGGGTTAACCAATACTCTAGTAGCTTTTATGGACCTCATGAATCGAGTTTTCAAATAGTATCTAGATATGTTTCTCATAGTGTTCATAGATGATATCCTTGTATACTCTCGTAGTGAGGATAACCATGGAAATCATCTTAGAATTACCTTGCAAACTCTTAGTGATCACCAATTGTTCACCAAATTTAGCAAGTATGAGTTTTGGCTAAGATACGTAGCCTTTCTCGGTCATATTATTTCCTTCGATGGCATTAGAATTGATCCCCAAAAGACAGAGCTATAAGAAATTGGCCTAGACCTATCTCTCCGTCAGACATTAGAAGTTGCTTAGGTCTAGCTGGCTATTATTGTTAGTTTATTAAAGGTTTCTCATCTATTGTGTCCCCTATGCCTAGACTGGCCCAAAATAAAGTTAAGTTCCTGTGGTCAGATTCCTGCGAGAAGAGTTTTCAGGAGTTGAAGACTCGACTCACTTCAGCCCCAGTCCTAGCGTTACCCAATGGTACAGATAGTTTTGTTGTTTATTGTGATGCCTCTAGATTTGGTTTGGGTTGTGTGTTAATGCAGATAGGTAAGGTCATAGCCTATACCTCTAGACAGTTGAAGCCTCATGAAAAGAATTACCCAACCCATGATCTGGAATTAGCTGTTGTGGTATTTTTTTTTTGAAAATCTGGAGACACTATCTATATGGTGTTTATGTTGATGTATTCACAGACCACAAAAGCTTGCAGTATGTATTTACTCAGAGGGAATTAAATCTTCGTCAGAGAAGATAGTTAGAGTTATTAAAGGATTATGACATGAGTGTGTTATAGAATCCAGGCAAGGACAATTTAGTGGCATACGCCCTTTGTAGATTGTCCATAGACAGTTTTTCTCATGTGGATAATGATAAGAAGGAGTTAGCTCGAGAAGTTCATCGTTTGTATAGGCTAGGTATTAGTTTGGTTGATTCGGCTGAGGGTAGTGTTTGGGTGCCGAAGAGTGTAGAATTTTCCCTAGTTTCGGAAGTGAAGGAGAAGCGGGATATGGATCCTAGTTCGGTCAAACTGAAAGAGTCAGTTAAAGACCAAAGGATAGAGGTCTTCTCCCAAGGGGGAAATGGCGTGTTGAGATATCAAAGTAGGTTGTGTGTGCTTGGTGTTGATGACTTAAGACAGATAATTATGGTTGAAGCGCATGGTGCACGATATTTCATTCATCCTGGTGCTACCCGGATGTACCGTGATTTGCTGGAAATATATTGGTGGAGTGGTATGAAGAAATATATAGCCGAGTTTGTAGGAAAGTGTGCAACTTGTCAATAGGTTAAGGTAGAGCACCAAGGACCTGGTGGTATGTTGCAAGAGTTCAGCATCCCCACTTAGAAGTGGGGAGAGGTGAGTATGGATTTTGTGATTGGTTTACCCCGATCACACCGGCACCATGATTTAATTTGGGTTATTGTAGACAGATTAACTAAGTCAGTGCATTTCTTGCCAGTTCACACGTCCTATACCCATGAAGATTATGCTAAGTTGTATATCCGAGAGCTATTCAGATTGCATGGAGTTCCCTTGTTTATCATCTCTAATAGGTGTACTCAGTTTACTTCCCAGTTTTGGAAAGCCTTTCAGAAAGGTCTTGTTACCCAAGTCCATTTCAGTTCTGCTTTTCATCCGCAGACAGATGGTCAGGCAGAGAGGACCATCCAAACTCTAGAAGATATGTTGAGGGCATATACTCTTGATTTCAAAGGTAGTTGGGATGAAAATTTTCCCTTGATTGAATTTGCTTATAATAACATTTACCATTCTAGCATTCAGATGGCCCCGTTTGAGGCTCTTTATGGCAAGAGATGTAGATCACCCATAGGTTGGTTTGAAGTGTGTGAGGCTACTTTGCTTGGACTGATGCAGTGTTTGAAGCCATGGAGAAAGCTAAGTTGATTAGAGAAAGGTTGAGGGTAGCCCAGAGTCGTCAGAAATCATATGCAGATGTGAGAAGAAGGGATTTTGAATTCTAAGTTGGTGATTTAGTCTATCTAAATATTTCACCCATGAAAGGGGTGATGAGATTTGGCAAAAAAGGGAAGCTTAGTCCCCGGTATGTTGGCCCTTATAGAATTTTGAGTTGCGTCGGGAAAGTAGCCTATGAGATTAAGTTGGCTGCAGACTTGTCAGCAGTTCTTCATGTATTCCATGTACCTATGCTTAAGAAGTGCATTGGTGACTCCACTATCGTAATTCCTTTAGAGAGTTCAGATATTCAAGACATTCTTTCATACGAAGAGATTCTAGTTGAAATTTCAGAGCACCAGATCCGTAGACTAAGGAACAAACAAGTTCCCTTGGTTAAAGTCCTTTGGCGGAACAAGTCTGTTGAGGGTGCCACTTGGGAAGCAGATATGCGAGCCAAGTACCCTCACCTCTTCTCCGCAAACTCAGATTTAGCCGAAGGTACTACTCTTCTTTGATTCAGTTCTTTTCTAATCGTATATTCATCTATATAGATTTCCTCATTGCAAGTTCATGCACTCACAGATTAACTCAGAAGCTTCGAATGATTTTGAATCAGTTTAGAAATCTTATTTCAATTGTACATGCTATCATGTATCCTCAGACTCCTTAGTATTCTTATCCTAACTAGCGACATTTGAGGATGAATGTTCCCAAGGGGGAGATATTGTAAGACCCCACAAAATCCTCATCATCTAAGACCTTTAAGGCATACTAAGAGAGGTCCCAGACTTAGAAAATTTTATCTTAGTATTGGGTCTTAGTCATTTTCAAGGCCTTCGAACATTGAAAATTTTACTTATGACCTTCCCGACCTTGGAAAGTTGATTTTTAAGTTGATTCATGATCGGGGAAGCCCATAGTACATCTCGAGTAAGTTTTGGGTTTTTCAGACTAGCGTAAGGGTGATTTTGGACGTCCAAAACAGTGATGACTCGTGATAGGCCCACGTCGTGAGGGTCAATCAATCCAGATAGGGGTCGTAACGCGATGGCTATTTGACTTGATTAGGTGTCACGTCGCGAGGCTATTTTACCCAAGCAGGGGTCGCGACGCGAGGGCAGCCCTATTCAACATTATTTTATTCGGGTTTTAAGGGAAAATGAGTCATTCTTCCCCACCCCAATCCGCCCAAACACAAGATTAAAGCCTATTTTAACCACATTAGGCTTACTTTTCATCAAATCCTCTCAAATTAAAATCCTTAAGCTTCAATACCCAATTCCAAGAACCTCAAAATTCCACCATTATTTTTCCAAATTGATTTAAGATTTGGAGTTCCCAATCTAAGAGTTTCAAGAACCTCCATTCAAAATCATAAATAGCACCTCAAAAAGAAATCTTTTTTATCTAGTTCATAATCAAAGGTATGTGGGATTTGAAAAAGGATAATTCTTTCGTCTTTGTGCCCAAAATTATGTTTTTTAACAAATTTCTTATAATTTGAAATTGGGGTTTACACCCAAAGTATCTTATTGATGATTTTTTTGAGTATGATATGATTGAATTATGAAGTCCCATGTTTGTTTTGAGTTAAAGAGTGTTCTTTTATGATTTTGAATACCATAAGCATGATTTGAGATATTGTTTATAGTTTTTCCATTGAATTGAGCCTGAGATTGTGATTTGAAGTTATTATCTTGATATTATTGAAGAGTTTTAAGAAGCTTGTAAAGCATGATGTTATGCCACGCATTTACATGAGTTTGAAATATTTATATTCAATTATATAAACAGTATTTGATCTTTTGATCCTCCGAATGAGTTTTGGAATCCACTTTACAGAGTTATTCAGATAAATGTTAAATGCATAACTGGTTTCATAAGTAACTCTTATGCGAGTTTTAATGTGGATTTCCACGAGATGAGCGCACCAAATTTATGGGAGTAGTATTTAGCATAGAAATGGATACATTACTATGGTTTCATACCCCAGAACTACGTGCCACCGTAGGATTGAGAATTTGAGTACCGATAGAGGCAGAGTTGTGATCACTTGAGTTGAGGTTATACTCCTTGGAAAAAGTATGACACCTCTCTCCAACATGAATTTTCTTTCTTAGGAGGACAAGACGTTGGACTCCATGTAGCTCACATAGTTTATGTCGGCTAAGAGAACCTCTTTTCAGATAAAGTGTTTTTCCCTAATAGAAAAGCTTTTATAAAACTAAGTGTAAAGGCTCACAAGTTTTACTCATATTATGTTTTAAATAAAGATAGTAGCTTCAGATTTTAGCTTTCAGATTCTAGATTTTAGAGTAAGTCTTTTCTACACTTAGACAATATGCTTTAAAGAAAGAATACAAGTATAACTTTTAGAACTAAATGATATGGCTCACGAGAATTATTAAGTATACATTTCTCTTATTACTTCAGATTACAGTCTATCAGATAGTCTAGCCTATGTGAATCATTTTCATTTAGCATGCATTGTTTTATTAACTATGATGATGAGATGATGTTTTACTTATGCATATCACCCCTATATACTCAGTACATCCTCAAAGTGCTGATCCACATATATGTATGTGTGCTACATTATATCATAAAGTAGGTTCAGGTGCTCAGTCTCAACAACGACAGTGATTTTCGAGCATCTCATTTACATCCCTGCAGTTGGTGAGTCCTCATTGTTCAGGGACTTAGCTATTCATATTTCTGCTTATTAGTAGATGTTCCTTTATTTATTTTAAACAGTTTGAGTCAGCTGGGGTTTGTCCCAGTGACTCTCTAGATTTAGTTAGTAGAGGCTTGTCAGACTACCAGATTCAGTATTAGATCTCAGTTATCGTATTCAGATTTTTTTGACTATTTGTTTTATTATTTTATTTTATTGATGAGACTAGCATTTCTGGATATGTTCGGATTATTCAGCTAGATTTTCATATTTATGATGATATCACATTCATACTTTCCCATTTTGATATTTAAATTTAGTAGGAAGCAACCAGGGTTAGCTCAGGACTACTTGTAATTTGGAGCACCGTGTGGCATTCCGGAAACTAGATTTCGGGGTGTTACAAGAAAAGTGGAGCATAATATACGGTGGCAACTGAAAACGGGAGAAGCAAGTTTCTAATTTAATAACTGAACAAAGCAAAGAGCTTTGTGTTATTTTGTGGAGTAAAATTGTAACGCCTTGAGAGTACACCCCAAACATCACACAGTGCCTACATCCCCGAAGGACCACAAGCTAACCTATGCTAGTAACTGCTGTGAGCACTAAATAAAATAAAAAATAATATATGTAGAACTTAACTAAAAATTCTATAAAGTTTTAAATATGAGAAATAACACTGAATTGAAATACTGAAAACATCGATCTAAAAATAATACTGAAAAACTATAAATAACATCTAATAATTGAATAACTGACTGAAAGTGTCTGAAAGCCTCTAACTGACTGACTGCGGAGTTGATAGGACAGGTCCTCATCTAACTCTGACTAACTACTGAACTGATCTGAAATAAACATAAACTGTCCTCAAAATATGAGGACTCACCACTTCTACTGCTGTTGATGCGCTAGGAGATCTAGTTGCAGTAGGGAACAAAAGTGTGCGAACCTATGATATGAGACATCATAGCACAAGAAATAAGTATGCAATTAGTACTTTAAATGTACTATATGCTAAATTAGGTTAGGCTGATATACATGGGTTCATGTGCATGAGTAAAAACTGACTGAATGTATAGCATGAGGTACTAAGTAAGAATGCATGAAAAATGTAAGGACTAGGAATTCATAACAAAGAGTCATTATTCAAACCCCAATCATAACAAAGAGTCATTATTCAAACCCCAATAATTTAGGTGTTTCATCAAACACTTGAAATTCATAGACTTGAGAATGAGAATAGTCAAAACATGGGATACTAACATCATTGAAATACTACAAATCATGGGTTTAGGGCTTTAACATGCGAATAGCGCCACTCAAACGTGTAAGGTTTAATTTCAACAACAATTACTTATAATTATCATGTAAAATCAAAATTCATAGGAGTTCATGGATAAAGTTCATAATAACATCTAAAAATCATTCTTTTAAACTTGAAATTTGAGTTCTTGGACTCCATGGGTGGAAAGGGCTCATAGATGAACATCTAATATACCTCAAAAGCTTAAATCTTGAAGGAGAATAACTTTTCTTGAAGGTTCTTGAATGGTGATGATTGGATTTTTGTTCTTGGGAATGGAGGATGGTTCTTACGTGAGTTGATTTAAGGAAGATGCACAAATAATGCCCTTTTGGATGTTATAATTCGTGCTTTGGACGTTTGGGTTAAGGGGAAAGGACCAAAGTAACCCTTGACCCTTAAGAAGCTAAAACTGTGGGGGAATAGTCCTCACATTGTGACCCCTAGTTGGGTCAATCACCCCTCGTGACACGACCCCCAGTTGGGTCTAATAGCCATCGCAGCACGGGGCTATCTCGACCCCTTACTACCTCACACCAAAAATGACATAACTTTTCACTCAGGTATAGGATTAAGGCAAAATTGGTATAGTTAGAAAGTTAACTCGATTATATATAATTTGGTGGGTCTTAATATTCCATATTCCACATATACATAAAGTTATACTCATTCAAAAATGACCCTTATGAAATCAAACACCAAAAATTAGCCGAATCAAAGGCTCTTAGCTCACTTTGCTCTATGTGACACTTATGAACATCTTTCCCACCTCATAATCTTTCTTAACACCAGGTTAATGATCATGAAACATGTATTAATGTATGAATCGTGAGACAAGAGTATACACTCATATTTATGAAGGTCCAATTGCAAGCTTAGAAGCGTGCGGGGTATTACAATATTTCCCTCATGGGAACATTCATCCTCGAATGAGACTAATTTGACTGAGAGTTCTGAACTAAGGCAACTGAGATCACATACTGAACATGCATGACTTGGATTATGACTGCATAACTCAGTTGAGCATTATACGTGAATTGAATGTCATAAATTGAACTGATTTCTTGAATACATGCAATGACATGAGAAGGATTATAAGGTTGTGATAGAAATGAGAGAGTCAATTTATGAGTACCCATTACTTCAAGTTGGATCTTGTTACGTGAACAGAAGATGGATGATTTGGTACATTAAAGCTTGGGGGATTACAGTACATCTCCCCCTTGGGGTATTATCCCCCCTGAAAGATACTGACTTGGCTGAAATACTAAGGAAAGACTGAGATAATGTATGAGACACTTACGAACTGAATCATGACTGAATATCTGGGATCTGAAACGGATGCCTGATGCATGAACTGAACTGAATTTATGACTTACATGGTCATTAAGGAATTTTTTCATGAATAGGAGAGATGAAAATCATATAAAATTATTTGTCTGACTGCTAAACTGAATTGCTGGCTTTACAGACTAAATCATAGTGAAAGCTTATACTTAACTAGAGTATTTCTTCGACACTCTTTTTATGAAGTTCTAATGACTTTAAGTAGCAAAGAACCTTGGGCATAGTCTAAATAAGACATCTAAAAAATAAATCACAACTAGGCTAAAATTCTGTTAAATGAAACACAAGCCTACGAAACATTAGCTAGGATAGAGCAACTAAACCTTATGCACTGCAACTACTAACTTTCAATATTAGCCACACTTCTCCAATGCTCACTCAACTATACTTTCTACCTTAACACTACACTTCACTTGAGGCTACTAAAAATATTCACATAGGCACTGATAACTCTACCTATTGAAGTCTGAGCTGAACTAAATTCCCTCACTATGACCAGGCCTACTCGAATTTATAAAGTGCACACATACTACTATAATACTTGTTTGAGTCATGAGTTCGACACACCCTGTTTTTTCCCAACTCCTTATTTCATGAATAATTCTAATTACTTCTTCAACAACTACATCCAACTTCTTACTAGCCATTCACTAACGCACAATTCTTTTACCCACTTACACACCAACATGACATTCAAGCCTATCTTCATAACTACCTATGAACTTCTAAACAACACCCATAAAAGCATCCTTCTCATATTCTCTAATACCTCTATCAATAACAACTTCCAGGTGTTATCCCCAAGAAAACACACATGAAATTTTAACTAGCCATGAAAAGTATTAAAACCTAGCCTCAATCTTACTTTACACTTACAACCTTAACTAAAACAAAAATACCACAATCTTTTGTAAATAAGAAATGGTTACTCTATCCTAGCTAAGAAATTGCTCATCACTACCATCACACTAAGAGGTTAAAATATGAGGACTTGAAGCATGAGTGAACACTATACATAACTTTACACTTAACTGAGGCCTGACGAGTAGAATATCAATATTAGGGATTCATCAAGAGATCTAAACTGAGAATATACATGACATAATCTAAATTTTGTTGATCATTAGAAGTGTAGCATGAGTTATGGGAACTGAGTATACTCTAGAAAAAAAATACATGAGTCATGAGTTGCATAACCTGAATTGGGAGTTCATACATTCATGGAATATGATTCAAACTGTTGGGTGAACTGGAAATCCTTATACTAGGAGCTGGCAGCATACATGATTCTATGGAAAGTGAGTGAAGATGAGTTATGATCATGGAACTGACATGTAAGGCATGAGTAGATATTGTGATAACTATAGTATAAATACTGAAATAAGAAATGGTTGGGCATCATCCTCCCTTACTGCTATTCTACAACATACTAATATACCTACTAGAATCTGAGAGCCTAACTTGGTTACTTGTTCTATCATCTCCCTCTTAGCTTAAATCCATCATTCTAGGTCTGGGAACTACTCTATCAATATTTCTAAACTGAACTGCCACCATTTACTCTAGAATCTGTGTTGTAATAATATACATAAATGATAAGCTCACCCTGAAAGACTACACCTAATAATGTAAAACCCACTGCTAGTACTTCCTTCTGAGATACAACGCTTGGATTTCTATAGCGCTCAACAATCATCATATAACAACTTAACCACTTACTAACTTAGAATTCTTAACTCTCCATTCTATTAGCTCAATCCTCAAAGTTTCAAACTTAGATTATAACACATAACATGGATATCCCTATACCTTCAATGTACCATACTGCTTTTTTTGACAAATGTCCCAACTATATATACTCAGATGGTGTCTTACCTCTTAGTGTTGAATGATTTGTGCTTTTGGAGATAGGGCATTATAGAAAAATAAAGGGCCCATGCTTTTGTTCCCATCATTAATCATGTATCTATGTAGGTGAGTCAAGGTTGATAAGTCCCTAGAAGATAGTTGGATCTATCCCAAGACTAGCATTTACCCACTAAAGATTTGAGAAAAGGGAGCCTTTGGGAAGAGCAAGAAGAGGAAGGTTGACTTGGGGAGGTCAATGGATCATAATGTAGATATATATGTGCCATCGAAAGTAGGTCCGATTTATGATACCTCATTCAAGATAAGAGCGCTCAAGTAGCTAGTGACCAATCTCCCTCAGAGGCTGGAGAGTCTTCCACCACCCTTCATTCCTATGTTGCTTGGTCCAACTATGAGAAGTATCTGGAGGATCAAAAGAAGTAGGGGACCACTATTTCTAGTCTTAAGAGGGCCTACTCATCCTTAGCACATTCACAAATAGAGCTCAGGGACTCGCATAAGAAAATAAAGAAGAAAGAGAAAAAGAGAGACAACTTTTTCACGAATATGTGGAAGGGGGTGAAGGGCCTTTAGAAGGTCCTAAAACCTAGAGGCAAGATTCCTTCTCCTAGAGATGATTGTGATGCTGAGGCCCCAGCTGAGTGGTCAGACTCAAATGATGCTAGAGGTGATGTTGAGATCGAGGGCAACAATAGTTCTTGATACGGTTGTAGGGAACACCCTTTACTCTTTTTATGCTTTATTTATCATGCAAGTAGGTCACTACAAGCTTTTAAGTTAGGGGTGTGCACATCTTTGTAATCATTTATTTTTCCTTGGTCTGTATTATTGACATATTTGTTGGATGTTGTATGTTAATTTGGATGATTTTTATTTTTGGATTGTAATAATTGGGCACCCCGATGGTGTCTACATTTGATGGATTAGTTGTTTTATTTCATTCTTAGATTTTTATTTTATCTTTATCTTTTTTATGATAATGTTGGACTAGACTTTCCCTATGATTTATTGGGTGATGACATTCTTAAGGGAAAATCGAAGTGATTGGGTTTTGAGCAATAGATGCAGGGGAAGTCTAAGTACCCGTATTCTGGAGTTTTGGGATCACCCTTATACCTATGGTGAAGTCTGAGTATCCATATGGTTTACCCTCATGAAATCCAAAATGTGAGACGATGGTTTGGTTTGGTGCCATTAATAGAAAATTTTGCATGGTGTGAATGCAAAGCAAACATCCATGTTCGTCCAATAATTTTAAAAACCAAGGGCAAAACATGAACAATTTTGTAACAATGTTTTACCTCTTTTTGTGACTCTGAAGTCCTTAGTTTGTCGTATATGGTAAATACCTCATTTTGTCTTTAGTAAGAAATTCAGTTGAGTCTCTTTGAAAAGTTTGCATACCAAGTGCGGTGAGCATAGTTTTTTAACTCTCATGTATACTTGCATCATCTAGAACTTGCCCCATTAGTTTCTCAAGGATAATAAAAAAAAAAGCTTGGTTGGTGAAACGATGTTAGGACTTTTTTGTGAACATAGGAGCCCACTTTATACTAAATAGCCTACCCATACATGGAATAGTACCTTTAGTCATCCACTTTGATCCTTCAAGCCTTTCTTTGGCAACCACATTACAAGCCTTGAACCATTTAAAGTTTACCCCATTTTTTGAACCCTACCCTCCTTGAACTTAAAAATACAACTTGAGGCCATATGCCTAAGTTAGTGGTACTAAGTTTTGAAAGAGGTGACCTTCGTCCTTGGAAGTGTAAGTGGATGTCTGAAAGTTAAGGAAAGTGAGTTAGTGAAGAAGGTGAAAAAGAAAGGAATCATCAAAAGAAGAAAAAACCATAGACTACACTAAAAAAATGATCGAAAAGAAAATGCTTTTAAAAGAAATGGATGAATCAAGGTAGTAAAAGTAGGCATGTATGAAGTTGGAAACAAATGAAGTGGCCCATGGTCTAAATTTTAATTGAATAGTGTGATGTAGATGTACAAGGAGGGTGTCTTCACTTTATTCCCAAATGATACCATGCCTTTTTCCCCAAGCCTACATTACAATCTTGAAAAAGTCCTTCGAGATCACCAATCAACTGTATTCAAAGTGGTGGCGATTGAAAATAAGGGCAAGCATATGGTATGATACTTGTCCGCATTGAGAGATTCTTTTTTAGAGTGAATGTTTGCACTCAAATCCCTTGTTGCATAATAGAAGATTTAGTGTATGTGATTTTCTTTGTGAGGAGGCGTGTAGACTAATTGAGGTGGATAAAATTTTCATCTTCCTAAAATTGATGCCAAGGAGTATAGTTGAGTCACTATCAATGGAGAGTCACTTCTAGAGAGTTAGTGATTGTTGCATTATTATTCTTTAAAGTCTTTTGTGTCTTTGATATTGTGCTTCATGTTGAGGGAAATTGTGAGAATAGATTTACTCATACGTGAGAGCTACTTGTTGGTGTTAATCATGTTTGAAGTCCTTGAGATTATTTGGTCATAGAAATAGGCATAAAATTTGTATAGTCTCACTTAGATGTTGTGTTGCTTGAGGACAAGCAAAGGTTTAAGCTGGGGGGTGTTGATGAGTGGTAATTTACCACTGATATACATCCAAATCTATGCACACTACTATGATTAAAAGGTGTTAATAAGACAAATTTTTCATTTGAAAGAACTAATTCCCATGTTTTGCAGGCATATAGGTGATGAGAAGAAAAGAAGTAAAATGAGCTAAAAAGAGATCAAAAAGGGAAGGATTAGTGCAAAAGCTGGAAAAGCATGAGCATGAACTGACCCTTAGTTACCTTGATCATAGTCTAAGGGTTACGATCGTGACCATCCTAAATGTCAAGGCACACGATCATGATAGGTTCACCCCGCGATTGCGATCAAGCATCGACGATTGCAATTTAGTGAAAAATAGCCCAGGGAAAGTTTTGTCATTTCCTACAGATCGTTCCCATAGATGGTTCTAATACTCTATAGGACGAAAACCCTTTAACTTTTGGGTGTATCATCAACTAGAATTCAAGTTTGACCTTTGTAACAACCCTACCAAATTGGGAAACATTATTGTGGCTCATTTTTCAAGGATTTTGGTTGTAATTGAAGTCAAATTGAAGAACACTCTTGCTTGCATCTTCAATGAAAGCTTTGAATGTGAATTTAGGTATAATTTTTCCTTTAAACTTCATGAGTATCTAAACATCTATCTTGGGGTTATGTTGGAATAGGGTGCAAATATATGTGGGTTTTAATTTTTTAGTGTAGATTCTTGGTTAATGATGTTTGGTTTCATTAATATTTGCATGTTGAATAAGAATTTGTGGGAGAAAAAACTAAATTTCAAAAATCTCACATTATCCTTGAAAGAGGGGTGTTGGTATGCTTTTGGATCATATATCATCCTTAAAAAAGGGATATGGGTGACAAGGTATTAGTGAACAATAACTAGATGTTAGCTTATTCCCTTACATTGTCTTTCAAATAAGGATGGATTGCGAATTTCCTTTTCCTTGGGCATTTTCATAGAAATAGGGATGCCCAATTAAAGCTTTGGGTGGATTTGGTTTCCACACCCATGAGGTATCCGAAAGGGTCCATGGGTGATATTTTTGGTGTTTGGTTGAAAAACTAGCATAAAAAACCCTAACCTAGCCTTCCAATATAGTCGTCAACTAGAATTTGCATCTGGTTATAATGAACCCATGCATTATTTACCCCTAGTAAAACATAATCCGAAGATTATTCTCATATTGAGATCTTATCTACAATTGTTGTTCTTAAGTAGTATATCAAGTAAACTTTGTTTAAATAATCTTCCAACTCTTAACCCCTAAATATTTATATCCCATATTTGAATTTAGCAAGTGACTTTTATTTCAAACCTACTCGATCACCACTCAAATTGGTTCTTGTGGATTCGACCTTGACTCAAAATTGGGTAATAATATTTGAGAACGATCGTCCTATACAAAAATAATATTATAGGTGAGCATGATCTGTAAGGAAGCTACAAAATAAATTAATGGTAATTCCCCAAAACTGAATAATACTTTGGATTTTCCTTTGTCAAAAATTAAAATTCCTCCACCATTTTCAAAAAGACTCAAGAATAAGGACATGATACCAAGTTTAAGAAATTTCTTGCAGAATTTAGCAGCCTATCAGTGAATATTCCATTGTTAGAGGTTTTACAAGAGATGCCTGGTATGCTAAACTCATAAAGGACTTGGTTACAAAGAAATAAGTCATGGATGTTAAAACTATAAAGGTAACCCACAATTTTAATGCCATAATATCTAGCACATTGGTGGCAAAGAAAGAAGACCCAAGTGCATTCACTATCCCTTGCATTATTTGAGTGCACAAGTTTGGAAAAACATTGTGCGATCTTGGGGAAAGCATTAATTTGATGTCATTCTCTGTGTTTTAAAAGTTAGGTTTGGGTGTCCCCACATCAACCCCAATGAGGTTTATAATGGTCGATCGTTCTATCAAATATCCAATGGTAGTGTTATGTGATGTTCTTATGAAAGTGGACCAGTTAATCTTTCCACCCTACTTTGTTATTCATGATTTTGATATATATCACAAAGCCTCCATCATGTTAGGTAGACCATTCTTGGATACCAAAAGAGCCTTAATGGATGTTGAATATAGTGAAATAAAGTTCTGAGTGAATAATGAAGAGGTCTCTTTCAATGTGTGTAAGTCTATGAAACAACCTAAGGATTTACAAGTTTTTTCAGTAATTAATATGGTTGATGATGTGGTGACTAACACTATAAAGGTGAGACTTATGGACAACCCCTTGGTGGTTACATCACGGAACTTGTGGAGTGAGGTAATTGAAGAGAATGAAGAGATGGTTAATTTGATGATGATACTTCACTCTTACCATAAAAACCCTTGTAAGAACAATAATTTTCCAACTGTTGTTGTGGATGATCTATCGCCTCAGTAAAATGAAGCCTCAAAGTCTATGGTGAAAAAGTCCATTCATACTATTGGGTGACCCATTGCAGACATAAAAGGCATTGTTCCAAAAGTTGTTAAAATAAATCCAAAAAAAACAGGTGACATAATGTTAAGACATTGAACCGGGAAGTTCATAGTGGTCATAATGTGCTCATCTTCAACTATGGGTTATAACTAAGTGGTCGGTCCCATTCATAGTCTTTAATGTTTATTCAAATGGAAAAATTAAATTGTTAGACCATGAGAAAAATAAGTTCATGTGAATGGACAAGGATCAAGGCATTACCACGTGGGTGGACTCAAGGCAACTACGGTTGAGTTATTTTGATTCAAAGATCCAAATTGATGATTAATTGATGTCGTGCAATGACAATAACTAAGGTACTTCTTTGGATAAAATCCAAGGTTTATTTTTGTTGTTTTGTAGTGTTTTGGATTCTAATTTTAACTTATTTTTGGTGTTTGCAGGTGATAACATAAGTTGGGATGGGTGAAGGAAGGTTTGGGGGCTCAAAACTATGTCGTGAGCCAATATTGATTTGAAAATTTGCTCTAAATATAGTTGTTCCAGCCTGGACCTGTGTTGGACATGCTTGAGCAGTCCAGGCGCAGGTCAGGAGTATCTAGAATACAGTTGGCACCATCTTTCACTGCCTGGAAATTCTAGGTAGTCCAAGTGCAGACTAGGCGCATATGGAATATAGATGGCAACAACAACACTGACTGGACCTGCGCTGGACATGCTTAAGAGAGAAAAAAAATCACTGGTCAAATCTATTTTGACCTGCACTGGACATACTTGAGCAGTCCTGGCGTAGGTCCAGCGTGTCTTGCATGCATTTCTCATACATTCAACCATATTTCAAATCTCTCAATTTCTTATCTCAAGAATGCAACACCGGATAATTACATTGGATTTTTATTTCATCTTTTTCCTCTCTAACTAAGATTTCAAGATATGTTCTTTTGTAACTTTCTCATTGAATCCCCTCTATATTGAAAATGGTGTTTTATATCCCATGGTACTTTTGCTTTGAATTTGATTTAGTTGAGTTTATTTTGGTAAATTGTCATTTTTGGAGTGAATAGTTTTAAATGTGTACCTTGTTTTACATGCTAAATTAGAAAAATTCAAGCTTCTTTAAACTAGTGCACCATATGTTCGATGAAATACCCACTTGAAGTTTGGTTGCTAAATTGAGTGGGGGTTGATCTAATTGGGTTATTATGATTACCAATGGTGTGTTTGGTGATGAATAAGTGAATTACTATTTCTCATATGTGATTTTAGTCTATTTTTGTAAGATCTTATTTTTCACACACACCATATGTTTGTTAAAACGTCAATTAGAGAGGGTTGTCTTAGATGTTACTAATGGATAATGTATTCGTTCTTTTGGCTTAAATATGATTGCAATTACTCCTTAATAATAGAAAATCGATGACTTTTAGGTGAAGTTGTTGATAAATGATGCTTCCATGGTTTTGTCGATAAATATGTTGATTATAGCATTCACGGGTAAAGTCTGAATAACGCAAGAGACATGAATTCTTGCCTTGCCCTATGATAGATCGGGTGACACCATTCTTAGGGATATTGGGTCATTCTTGTTTCCATTGGTGGTTATGGATGTGGTATGAGCTCGAATGGTGAAATGTGTAGAATGTATGATAATATAGAGTCCAAATAATTGATTGTTGTGATGAAATAATCCTATGAGTTGTAATGATGAAGTTACCTTGCATCCACCTTCATTTTTCTTTAGCTTTAATTTTCTTTCTTAATATATGAAAATTATAAAAACATGTTTTATCCTTTTTCTTTTGCATTGGATTTGGTCATTTTTTCATAGGTATGTCTCCAAGGATGAATTTTCCATGGGATGATAAAAAGGGCACGACTTCGGATAAAGACAAGGTACATGATACAACAAAAAGGGAAAAAAACAATCTCTAAAGTACTCCAACCAGGCCTAAAAGTTCAAACCAAGATAAGTTGTCTTTTGTAGCGAACCCTCTTAGAGGATCCCAGTCTAATGAGGATGCTACTGAGACAGTACAACCACCCAATGACATGGGTCCGAGATCCTAGTGAGACACATGGAGTCTTTGCCTTCCCTACTCTTTTTCTATTTTTACACTAGGGACAATGCAATGATTTTCAGATAGGGTGGAGCATTTTTATTACTCATTTGATGGTCTGTACCTATTTTTTCATTTGATGGCATTGGTTTGATTCATTGTATAAACATACTCATACTCTATTTTTACATTTTACATTTGTATTGTTTATTTACTTTAGCCCTTATGGGGCTTGCACTTTGATGCTTATTTATTTTTACCATGCGGGGCTAGTTTCTCATTATCGACCTAGATTTGGATTGGCCCTTATTGGGTATATTGATGATAATGTCGAATGGTACCCTTTTTCAGGCTTGTGTCATGCAACTAATATTAATGTATAACACCCTAGGTTTTTTACCCTTAGAAAATTTTCATGATTTTGGGTTTCTGGACAAGTTACGACAAGGGGAACAAGTCGTACACTGGGGTACAAGTGGTATGGGTTGGTCATATGCTGACCAGTATTGGATGGTAGGTTGAATCGAGTTCCTGGAATGGATATGACTTGAGTGGTATGAGTCTTATGGGTGGATATGGTGTATTGGGTTTGGTACTTTCCTTCACTTTATCTTAGACTTGGTAACTTATCTTAGATCTGAGTAGAGTAGCTCACCATAAGTCATAAGCCAGGGTACGAGTTATACCAAGGACTCGTATAATGGATAGTGTTCAAACCACTTGTGATTCTATTCCGCTAGGGGTACGGATCAAGGGTACTAGTCATATACATGGGTACGACTTGGTTTGGGCAAGTCGAGTCATACCTTGGCTACTGTTGGGTCAAATGGGGAAGTCTTGGGTACGAGTGGTTGGTACCATTCGTATAGGGGGGTATGATTCATATGGGGTAGTCATACCCTATGAAAGGATTTTATGCAAGTTAAGTGAGGGCAAACTGGTATTTCTCCACTTAACCTAATAAGGCCCCACAACTTTTAACTCACTTGGGAGGTTATTGGCCCTATTATTATATTCATTAACACTTAGAAAAACACTCTCTAATCCTCTCTAAAGTCCTTGGGAAAAGAAAGCTAGGGTTTCATCTTAAGAATTAATTTGGGGCTTATGTTGGTGATTTTTCTCTGTTATCTTCACAATTAAGGCATGTACTCTTCCCTCATTGTGAGTTCAAACTAAAGGTATGGTTTTATACAATATTTTTATGGCATGATTTATTATATGGTTTTGGGATTTTCAAATTTGTGTTGGGGTTTTGATTATAAATACTTGGTTATGGTTTTCCCATGTTTTAATTAGGTTATTACATGCTTTAATGGTGGTTTTAGACAATTGGTTGCATGGGGGTTGTTACTTGGAAATTGTTTTTGTTTAGGAAATACTTTGCCCACAACACGTTTGATAAACTGCCTATGATAATGCTTTAACTATATTATTGGATTTTTAATAGAACTATTGCATAGTTTAAACTTGGTAATGAAACTCTAAATGGTTTAAATGGTTTGGAATGGTTAAATAGAATGGTTTGGTGGTCATGGTTATAGTTAATTGAACTCTTTGTGGGGTACAATGGAATCCCCCAAGTAAACATGTTGATGGAACAACTTATGGGGTACATGGGACTCCTCCAAGCAAACATAATGGAACACTTATAGGGTACATGGGATTCACCCAAGTTAACTTGGTAAATGGGTAGACGGGAATCCCTTTTGGCTAAGGATAATACTTGCAAGTAATAGTCGGTATTACGATACCACTATTTATATCCTTGGTTAATAATAAATTGAATAATGGATTGGTTGGTTGGAAATGGTTTTAATTAGGCAGTAATTGTGGGGTGTTATAGCTAAAAGTGAAGGTGGGAGTTCAATGAACGAACACTGGAAACTCATGTTTGCCGACATGAGGGGTTGGTCATGGAGACCATTTATGATACGATAAGGTACACAAGAATCCTTGAAGTACACTGTACATATGTATCAGGGAGAGCGAAGGGAACTTAGGAATCCCCTACTCTTATGGTATCTCCGGTTTGTATAGCTACACGCATCGGAGCTTGTTCAGGGGGTACACAGGACCCATATAGCCGAGGGTGGTTTTAGGACGGTTAAGCTACACATACCCAGGTTAATGGTTTCAAATACATGCTAAACCTTATTCTCTTTCCCGATATGGTTATATATATCTAGAGAGAGAGAGAGAATACATATACAGCTCCTGAATTATTTCACTTTTCCTGTATAGGCACCTCAATTAAGGTAGGTACCTATTGAACCCTTTACTCATTCACAAATTATTTCAATTGAGCCCAATTTGTTGATGTGGCAAAAAATGTAAAATGTGTGTAATACACATGCTGATGATGTTGCAAAGTGACAAATTAAATAATGACATGTGGCATTTTAAATTAAAATAATTATAAAAATAATTTTCTAATTTAAAAAAAAATCATTAATATCCCCCCTCCCCCCTGCAGTTGCCTACCTGATCGTCCTCCATCTCCCCCCTCCCTTTCCTTCCAAATAATGTTTTCTCCATTGTTGAACACACATAAGCAAAAAAAATGAATCTTCTTCTTCTTCAATTATCTCCTAAGAAATTTTCCTTTTTTTCCACCATTGAAGCACCTCCCCTGCAGCTGCCGACCCGATCCTCCCCCCGTCCCCCTCTTCTTCCCTTCCAAACACCCCTTTCTCCATTGTTGAGCACACAAAAGTAAAAAAAATTGAATCTTCATCTTCTTCACTTATCTCCTAAAAAAATTCCTTTTTTTCCACCATTGAAGCACCCCCTGCAGCTTTCTACCCGATCCTCCTACCCCCTCCCCTCTTCTTCCCTTCTGAACACCCATTTCTCTATTGTTAAGCACATAAAAGTAAAAAAAAATTGAATCTTTTTCTTCTTCACTTATCTCCTAAAAAAATTTTCTTTTTTTTCCACCATTGAAGCACCCCCCCTGCACCTGCCTTGTGAGTGACAATGGTGGCCTAATTGAGGTGCAATTCTATGTGTAATTTTGTGTGTGGCGTCTGTGTATGTATTTTTTGTATGTAAAAAAAAAGAAAAATTATGAGTTATGGAGAAGAAGATGATGACATTTTTTTTCTTTTTATTTCTTTAATATATCTTTTTATTGGTTGGATTTTATGTTTAATTTTTTTATTAATTATGGTCCTCACTCTCCTAATGGAGATTGTATTACACATGCCACGCCATGTCAGTTCCATGTCAATGATTGGGCTTAATTGAAATATTTTGTGAAGGAGTAAAGGGTTTAATACGTACATGGCCTAATTGAGGTGCCTATACAGAAAAATACAAATAGTTAAGGGGCCTCTATATGTATTTACCCATATATATATATATTTATATATATATATATATGTATGGTTTGTATGCATATGGTTGGTTTACTTGGTTTTACTGAATGACATTATTTTATCTTTATTCTGAGTTCATGTTAGCATTAACCTGCTGACCTGTCTTTAGGTGGTTGTATCCTTATACGATGTAGGAATCGATCATTCTACTCCTCTTGTATAGTGATCGGATTTTGAGATTAGCTTTTGTATTGAAGTGGTGAGCTTCCTTCTTTTTAAAAGGCTTCATTTCATGTTATGGACATTTTCATATACTTTGGTTATTTTATGGATATTGGTTTTGGCAATGGTTAGGGGCATGTCCCAACCGAATATTAGTTTACTTTTGGTTAGAGGCTTTTGTGGAACTACTATGGGTTCGTATGGGCGGAATCGGTATTAGTGTTAGCATTAGTATTGGTATTAGGGCTTAAACTGGTTGACTATATTGTTGGTTAATCCATCCTCTTTCATGCTAAAATATATATAGTTTTGGATTATGGTTTGGTTTGGTATTGGTTATTAGTTGGTATCAGACGGTTGAGCTCGTTTAGGTAGTCACGATAATAGACATATCCCAGAGTCTAGGGTTTTACAATAATGTTATCCTGTTTCATGTTCAAAATTCATCTGACTCAGGATATTCGTAGGTTAGTTGGGTTGGGTAACAGGGGTGGTCTCTAGTCTCGGTTGAACTTTGGATGCCTATTACGATGAGGACCTAGTTCAGGTCCTGTCAAGTTGGTATCAAAGCCTTAAGTTCATGGTCAATTGGGAGTCCACAAAGCCGTGTCTAGTAGAGTCTATTTTTGGGGTATATAGCGCGCCACACTCATAAGAGAAAGGCTACAATGCATTTAGGAATATTTCACTTACATGGTATTCTATTTTTAAGCTTGGAGTCAAAGTCTTGGAATCTTCCATAATCCTTATTTGTTCTCTTTTTAGATCATGCCTTGACGATCTGGAACATAAAAAACCCTTAAATTTCATCTGGGCACAATACGGAAGGGACACAGGGGATCCATACTCGATCTAGGAGTCCAGTCCCTGAAATTTCTTGAGTTCTACCAATTGCTACTAGCCCTCTTTAGGGTGAGGTGGCAAATGCAGAATTTCATTAATTGATTCATACTATTGCTCAGTTGGTTGTTACTTAGGCTGAGCGGGATACAACTGGTGTTTCATATGCTGAGGCCACATGGGTTGGCTAGTTTATAAAAATAAATCCTCCTACTTTTACTGGAGTAGAGGTTGAGGAGGATCTTCAAGGTTTCTTGGATGAAATAGAGAAAATCTTTAGGTTGATGCAGGCCACGAATGAGAAAAAGGTGAATTTTGTAACTTATCAGCTCAAGGATGTTGCGTACTAGTGGTACGATAAGTAGTATAGGGATAGAGGTGATGTTGAGGAGTTGTTCTTATGGGAGACTTTCTCAAATGCTTTTCTAGATCATATATTTCCTCAGGATGTAAGGGAAGCGGAGATGGAGGAATCTGTGATTATTAACCAAGGGAAATGACTGTCAAGGAATGTGCCTTGAAATTTCATTTTTTTAAGGTATGGTATGGACTTGGTGTCTGATATGGGGGCGATGATGAGAAATTTTACCTCTGGTCTATCTCAAGATTTGATCCTTGAAAGCAAGACTAAATTGTTAATCAAGGATATGGATAATTATAGGTGGATTATCCATATGCAATAAGTAGAGAAAAAAAGAGAAAATAGAAGGAGTTCGAGGAAAGGCAGGGTAAGAGGAGCATGTTCTCTAAGTAGGGTAGTGCTCAGTAGTAGGGTGGTCAGGATGGAGGTAAATGGCAAAAGAAAAAGTGGAGAAGTTATGGTTCCTCCTCTACAGGTAGTGCTTTTTACTCGAAGCAATCAAATGATAAACGTCAGCAGGATGGCAATAATTTCTGGGAACAGGGTGTCTAATCTCAAGCAAATGGGGTTCAGGCAGCTTCTCCATGCCCTCCTTATCAGTTTTGTGGTCATTTTTATAAAGTATTTTTTTATGAAGGGAGGGATAGATATTTTAAATATGGCTAGTCAGGCCATATGCTCAGGAATTGTCCGATTGGTAAGGGTGCTTCGGGAGCGGTCAAAGCTCCATTTGCTTTATCTTTTGCTTCTGCACCTAGTGGTCCTGCTTTTGCGTCTGTTCCTACTTTTAGTAACAACATTATTCAAAATAGGTTATATGCTCTTTCATCTCGGTAGGAGTATGAGGCATCGCTTGATGTCATTACTAGTACGTTACAACTCTTTTCTCTTGACGTGTATTGTCTGCTTGATCTGGGGTCCACTCCTTTTTATGTGACCCTATTTTTGGCTGTGTATTTTGGTTTTGGTCCTAAGTTTATTTTGGATCCTTTTTTTGTTTCTTCCTCGATAGGTGACTCGATTATTGCTAAAAGACTCTATAGGGGGTGTGGTATTTATTGGTAATATGGTGGATTTTGATTTTATTCTGGGTATGGATTGGTTACACTCTTGTTATGGTTCCCTGGTGAATACATTATGGAGTGGGATGGTGGTTTCCTAGCTCCTAGGAGAAAGTTTATTTCTTATATTAGAGCTTAGAGATTAATCTCTAAAGGGTATCTTAATCACTTGGTCCGGGATAAAGATTCTAACTCAGAAGGTCATTTATGTCATTTGGTTCCGATGGTAAGTGAGTTTCCTGAGGTCTTTTCGGATGATCTTCCTAGTGTTCCTCCGGATAAGCAGGTTGAGCTTTGTATTGATTTGGTTTTGGATACTTGCCCAATATCTATTCCTCCTTATAGAATGGCTCTAACTGAGTTGAGGGAACTCAAGGAGCAGCTTAAGGATCTTCTGAATTAGAGGTTTATTCATTCTAGTGTATCCCCGTAGGGTGCATCGATGTTGTTCGTGCATAAGAAGGATGGTTCCCTTCGGATGTGCGTTGACTATCGGTAGTTGAATAAGGTAACGGTTAAGAACAAGTATTCTTTTCTAAGGATAGATGACTTGTTTGATCAGTTGCAAGGTGCCAAGTTTTTTCTAAGATAAACCTTCGGTCTGGGTATCATCGGCTTAATATAAGGGAGGTGGATATCCCTAAGATGGCTTTTCGTACTCGGTATGGGCACTTTGAATTCTTGGTGATGTCATTTGGTTTGACTAATGCCCCAATGGCATTTATGGACTTAATGAACAGGGTTTTTAAATTTTTCTAACTTTTTCTCATTGTTTTTATTGATGACATCTTGGTGTATTCTAAAAGTGAGTTGGATCATGACAATCACCTTTGTATGGTGTTGAAGACCTTAAAGAAACAGTAGTTGTATGCTAAGTTATCCAAGTATGAGTTTTGGTTGAATGTTATGACATTCTTGGGTCATATTATTTCAAGTGAGGGGATCTTGATGGATCCGCAAAAGGTGGTTATGGTTAAGAAGTGGACTTGACCCACAACTCCAACCGACATTCAGAGCTTCTTGGATTTGTCTAGGTATTATAGGCGGTTTGTGGAAAGTTTTTTTATGCTAGCTGCCTCATTGACAAAGTTGACTCAAAAGAAGGTAAGGTTTTCTTGGTCAGATATATGTGAAGTAATTTTTGAGAAGCTAACGAATAAGATA
Organism: Capsicum pubescens; assembly: GCA_030864215.1. Classification (NCBI taxonomy): domain Eukaryota; kingdom Viridiplantae; phylum Streptophyta; class Magnoliopsida; order Solanales; family Solanaceae; genus Capsicum; species Capsicum pubescens. The sequence goes on along the minus strand of CM061545.1, from coordinate 135,027,052 downwards.
ACTTCGGCTTAGGTTTTGACATTGCCTGATAGCAATGAGGGGTTTGTGGATTATTGTGATGCATCTCTGGTTGGACTTAGTTGTATTTTGATGTAGCATGGGAAAGTAATTGCCTATACTTCTAGGCAGTTAAATATTCATGAGAGAAACTATCCTACTCATGATTTGGAGCTATTGGTGGTGGTTTTTGCTTTGAAAATTTGGTGACATTATTTATATTGAGTGCACGTGGACATCTTTTCTGATCATAAGAGTCTACAATATGTATTCACACAAAAAGAGCTAAATCTCAGGCAGAGAAGATAGTTAGAACTTCTCAAGGACTATGATATGAGTCTTCACTACCACCCAGCCAAAGCTAACGTGGTTGTTGATGCTCTTAGCAGGTTTTTCATGGGGAACTTAGCGCATGTGGAGAAAGGAAAGAAAGAATTGGTGAAGGATATTCACCGTTTGGCCAATCTTAGATTTCGTCTCTTGGACGCCATGGATGGTGGGGTGATGGTTCATGAAGTGGTTCGGTCATCTCTTAGTGCAGAGATCAAGAGAAGCAAGTGTTGGATCCTTTCTTAATGAAAATTAAGAGTGATGTTGGTAGGCAAAAGTTAATGGTATTTGAGATCGGTGGTAATGGTACTTTACGATACCAAAAAAGGTTGTGTGTTCCTGATGTTGATGGTTTGCGATAAAGGATTTTGGCTGAGGTGCATGAATCACGCTATGTTGTTCATCCCATTTCGGCAAATATGTATCATGATCTCAAGGAGATTTATTGGTGAAATAGTATGTAAATAGATGTGGTTGATTTTGTAGCCAAGTGTGTAGTATGCCAACAAGTTAAAGTTTAGCACATGAGGCCTGGTGAGTTGTATCAAGAAATTGATTTTCCCGAATAGAAATGGGAGGTAATAAATATGGATTTTATTATCGATCTTCCTCGGTCTCAGAGCTAATTTGATTTGATTTGGGTCATCGTGGATAGGATGACAAAGTCTTCTCACTCTTTTCCAATGAGGACTACCTTTTTCAGTGGAGGATTATGCGAAGTTGTATTTTTAAAGAATTGTGAAGCTGCATAGGGTACTTGTTTTGATTATCTCTAATTATGGTACACAATTTTCATCTCATTTTTGGCGGTTATTTCAGAAAGTATTGGGGACTAAGGTTAATCTGAGTACTGCTTTTCATCCTCAGATGGATGGGCAAGTAGAGAGGATAATTCAGACACTAGAGGATATGCTACGGGAGTGTGTAATTGATTATGGTTGCAATTGGTATGAGCATATACCTTTGGTATAGTTTGCTTACAATAATAGCTATCATTCTAGTGTTGGTATGGCCCCTTTTGAGGCATTGTATGGTAGGAGGTGTAGATCTCCTATTGGTTGGTTTGATCTTGGTGAGGCGGATATGTTCGGTCCGGAGTTGATTTATCAAGCCATGAAAAAAGTGAAGGTGATTTGGGATAGGCTTAAGGCTACCAAAAGTCGCCAAAAATCCTATACAGATGTAAGGCACATAGGCTTGGAGTTTCAGGTTGGAGATAAGGTGTTCCTAAAGGTATCTCCCATGAAGATAGTAATGCAATTTGGTAAAACGATGAATCTCGGTCCCAGATTTATTGGTCCTTATGCAGTTTTACGGAGGGTTGGTAATGTTGCTTATGAATTGGAGTTTCCTTCTAATTTGAGCTCCATTCATCTGGTATTTCATGTTTCCATATTGAGAAAGTGTGTTGATGATCCTTCTTTGGTTGTTCTTTTGGAAGGATTGGGTATCTCGAATTGTCTGTCTTATGAAGAGGTCCCAGTTGAGATATTGGATAGGCTGGTTCTTCATTTACGGACCAAGGATATGGCCTCGTTTAAGGGTCTATGAAGGAACCACAAGGTGGAAGAGGCTACATGGGAAGCAGAAGAGGACATGAAGTCCAAATATCCGCATCTGTTTTCTGCTCCTGAGATTCGTGCAGAAGGTATGTGTTCTTGAACATACTTTTGTTTTCAAGCTTTGTTAAAGGAAAGATTAATATCTTTGCATTTTTATTTTCTTACTTAGTTAAAGGTTGGATTGATATTTGATAATGAAAATGAATCGTGCTTGTAGTTACCCTACCTTGTCCATCATTCGAGGATGAATATTCGTAGTAGGGGAGACTATAACACCCAGAGTTTTTGACCCTTAGAAAATTTCCTAGATTTCTAATTTCTAGACAAGTTACGACTAGGGGGAACAAGTCGTACACTAGGGTAAGAGTTGTATGGGTTGGTCGTATGCTGACCAGTGTTGGATGGTAGGTTGAATCTGGCTCCTATAATGGATGCGACTTGAGTGGTACGAGTCGTATTTATAGATACGGTTTGTTGGGTTTGGTTTTTTCCTTTACTTAATCTTACACTTGGTAACTTAACTTGGATCTGAGTACGAGTGTCTCACCATGCGCACTAAGCCAGGGTATGAGTCATACTATAGACTCGTATGGTGGACAGCGTTCAAACCTCTTGTAATTATATTCTTCCAAGGGTACGGGTCAAGGTTACTAGTCGTATACATAGGTACGACTTAGTTTGGGTGAGTCGAATCATACCTTGGATAGTGTTGGGTCCAACAGGGAGGCCTCGGGTACGAGTAGTGGGTACCACTCATACAGAGGGTACGATTCATATGGGGTAGTAGTACCCTATGACATGATTTTTATGCAGTTTAAGTGAGGGAAATCTAGACATTCCCTCACTTAACCTAATAAGGTCCCACGACTTTTAACTCATTTGTGAGATTATTTTCCCTATTATACTATTCATTAACACTTAGAAAAACACTCTTTAATCCTCTCTAAAATTCTTGGGCAAAGAAAGCTAGGTTTTTATCTTAAGAATTAATTTGAGGCTTGTGCTGGTGATTTCCCTCTATTATCTTTTGTATTAAGGCATTTACTTTTCCCTCATTGTTAGTCCAACTAAAGGCATGGTTTTATACAATATTTTTATGGCATGATTTTTTGTATGGTTTTGGGGTTTTCAAATATGTGTTGGGGTTTTGGTTATAAATGCTTGGTTATGATTTTCCCATGTTTTAGTTATGTTATTACATGTTTTAATGGTGGTTTTGGATAATTGGTTGCATGGGAATGGTTACTTCGAATTTCGTTTTGGTTTTGGAAATACTATGCCCCCAACATGTTTGATAAAATGCCTATGCTAATGCTTTTACTATATTATTGGATTTTTAATGGAACGATTGCATGGTTTGAACTTGGTAATGAAACTCTAAATGGTTTAAATGGTTTAGAATGGTTTGATGGTCATGGTTATGGTTAATTAACTCTTTGTAGGGTACAATGGAATCCTGCTAGTAAACATGTTAATGGAATAACTTGTGGGGTACATGAGACTCCCCCAAGCAAACATAATGGAACACTTGTAGGGTACATGGGATTCCCCCAAGTTAACTTGGTAAATGGGTACACAGGAATCCCTTTACTTTAAAAGGTTTGGCTAAGGACAACACTTGCAAGTTGCAGTCAGTATGACGATACAACTATTAATAGCCTTGGTTAATAATAAAAGAAATAATGAATAGGTTCATTAGGAATGGTTTTAATTGGGCAACAATGGCGGGGTATGATAGCTAACCCTGAAAATGGGAGTTCAATGAACGAATACTGGAAACTCGTGTTTTCTGACATGAGGGTTGGTCATGGCGACCATTTACGATACAATGAGGTACACGCAAATCCTCTAAGTACACTATATATATGTATCATGGAGAGTGAAGGGTACTTGGGAATCCCCTACTCTTATGGTATCTCCAGTTCATGCGACTACACGCATTGAGGCCCATTCAGGGGGTTACAGTGGACCCATATAGCCCATGGGTAGTTTTAGTATGGCTAAGCTACACATACCCAGGTTTGTGGTTTCAAATACATGCTAAACCTGGTTCCCTTTCCCGACATGGTTATATATATATGTATGGTTTGTATGTATATGGTTGGCTTACTTGGTTTTACTGGATGGCATTATTTTAACCTTATCCTAAGTTCATGCTAGCGTTCACCCGTTAACCCGTCTTTAGGTGATTGTATCCCGACCGATGCAGGAACTGGCCGCTCTACTTCTCCTGCATAGTGATTGGATTTTGGGATCAACTTTTGGACTAAAGTGGTGAGCTTCCATCTTTCCTGAAGGCTCCATTTTTTGCTATGGACATTTTCATATACTTTGGTTGTTTATGGATATTGGTTTTTGCTATGGTTGGGGGCATGTCCCAATCAGATATTTTTTTTATTTTGGTTAAAGGATTTTGTGGAACTACTATGGGTTGGTATGGGTGGGATCGATATTGGTGTTAGCCTTAGTAGTGGTATTGGTATTGGGGATGACACCGGTTGACTGTATTATTGGTTATTCCATCCTCTTTCATTTTGGGATTATATATAATTATTATGGAACTCATATGGTTATGCTTTTGGATTATGGCTTGGTTTGGTATTAGTTATTAGTTGGTATTAGACGGTTACGCTTATTTGGGTGGTCACGGTCATAGAACTAAACTAGAGTCTTGGGTTCTACTATAACGTTGTCTTGCTATATGTTCGGAATTCACCCGACTCAGGATATGCGTAGGTTAGTTGGGTTGGGTAACGAGGGTGGCCTTCAGTCCTGATTGGACTTAGAATTCCCATTACGATGAGGCCCTGGTTCGGGTAGTGTCCTAATGTGATATCTGATTTGTGGGCATTGCTATTATCGCCTTTCATATATATATATATATGTGTGTGTGTGTGTGTGTGTGTGTGTTCAATAAACTCCAAGGGTTTTCTTTTAAACCCAATTCTTTCCTAAGGAACAAAATTTTGTTTTCTCTTTCTTTTGATCTTTTATTTTTATTTTAGTTTAGTTTCTTGGTCGAACCGAGTGATAGTTCACCCATGACGGATGAGAAGAAGACATACTTAGGTGAAGTATCTTGTCTTTTTAGTTGATTCAGAATAGGTAAAACTTTGAAAAGTCTTTCAAAATGTCGTTCGAAAGAATGAAATGATGTTAAAAAACATAGTTTTCTTTTTAGAAAAAAGGGCAAGGATGTTTATGAGTTTTTTTTTAGTAAGACCACTAAATTCAAATTTTTGTCTCTCTCTTTACAGGGATGAATCTTTGACTCGGAGTAATTTACTAAGCTCAAATTGGTTGGAAGACTATCCTTTTACTCTATGAGTATGATGCCTTGTGTGGTGAGATTTTTGAATAATTCTTGTACATACGTGTGTCTAGAACTTTCCCCGAGTGTATTCAAAGAAAAATTCTAGGCAAGTTTGGTTTGGAGGATGACCCGAGTCCATTTTTGACCCGCCACATAGCCAAATTCCCACCTTAACATTATTCCCTAGTTAACCTCTTTGAGCCTTTTGCCTATTTTCTTTCTTCTTGTAATGATAACCATGCTAAAACACCTAAACCCTTTTGAAAATCTTCCTCCGGGAACTTAACCTCATTTGATGCATCGCATGATTATTAATAATGAAATATAGGCAAAAACCTAAGTTTGGGGGGTTGTATGTTTTGGAGAATAATGTAAGGGTGGTTCAAACTCCAAATTTGGGGAAATATGTAATATGCTAAGATGATCCAAGAAAGGTGTATGTAAGGTTGTCAAATCATGTGTTTATGATACAAGAGATATGTTTGATGATAAATTTGAATAGCCTAGCCCATAGAACTTACAGAAAAATTAGACAAATGAGGGACTAAGAAAAGCTTAAAGTTAGAAAATGTCTTTAAAAAGTCAAAAAAATAAAGAAAGAAAATAATGGGTTGGATCTGTTTGGTAAATGCTAAGATAAAGGTAGAGGGAAGCGAAGGAATTAATTTGAAGGTGAATAAGGTTAGTAATTTAAAAATTTAGCGAAGAAAGGGATGAGTGATTGCATTGAAGGAGGTTTTTAGTTAGTTGATCCATATATTCCTTCCCACGTGTTAAAACTTCATCTAGACCCGAAAGACCTTGATGATTCCAAACTAGGTAAGTCTACATTTGTGGCGAAAAACACAAAGGGAAAGTCTATGGTACTACTCATTATACTTGAATTTCTTTGCGAGAGTGAGTGTGAATTCCTTCATTAGATGAGATCCTTTAAGAATTGAAATGTCTTGTGCATGTGTGGAGCTAACTTTTACATGTGAGCTTCATTGATACTTTGGGGTAGAGGGTGAAGTATTACTCCCGGTTTGGGTAAATGGGTGAGATAAGTTGCATTGTGAAGATTGAGATGATCTTTGAAAATTCTGTGTTATCTCTTGAGATGCTTTGTTGATTTGAAAAGTTAATTTTATACAAACTTTCATCCTTAGTCCATAGATATGTGCTTATTAAAAAAATTCAGTTTACTTGTTGCCATGATATGTTTGAGAAGTATTTGTAAAGCTTTGTTAGCCTAGATCTTTAGTATAGCTTTCTTTGAGTGGTTTTGAGTCGTAAATACCATATCTCATTAGATTATTCTTGGTTTCTTGAGGACAAGCAACAGTTAAATTTTGGAGTTTGATAAGTCATCAATTTGATGACTTGCTAGAACCTTTTAAGCTTAAATTATCATGTTATTCCATTAATTTGGTATTAGTCTCATATATAATGCTCATTTGTGCAGGTAAAGGTTGAAAATAAAGATGAGCAAGTAATTCAAGTCCATGAGAGGTCAAATATGAAAAAAGATCCCTAAAGTTCACATGAATGTGTCGGGAGACAACCCACGCATGCAGATAGACAAAATGGCCAAAATAATATCTCCCGCACCCATGGTGCGGCCTGCCTGCTATCCATGTACTCCGGATCTTCTCTCCATCTGCTTTGCATCTGCTCAAGCAGATCAAGAGTGTGGTGGCATTTTTGCAAGACAAATGTGAATTTGGGGCTAAATTATGGGTTTTCAACTTATTTCCACATTGTTGAACATTTTTGTACTACTCTTGATTGAAGAACACACTAGAGTAACTCTCGAGTGAAGAATTAGGGATTTTTATTGAAGATTTATGGACATTAAAGTTTGGATTTTGCATTCTCTTTATTTTTTATAGATCAATTTGATGGAAATTTTGGTATATCTCTACTTTCTCTCTCTATGAGTAGCTAGTTCTTCTTCTTGGGGTTATGCTTGAATAGATTGTGATTAGTGCACGGGTTTTGATTATTTATCCTCTTAATTAGCTATTTTATATGGTTTTGGTATTCATTCTATGTTTTAAGTAAGAATTGGGGGTTGCAAATCTCAATTACCTTAGAACCCATATCATCCATCACAGAAGGGATATGAATGGGGAATGGGTGTGAACAATAACTTGAATTAATTCATTAAATAGCATGTCTTAGATATAAGGGTCTTAATTTAGGCCTTGGATTGGTAAAATTATTACACTTATGAGGTGTTCGAAAGAACCCATTTGTGATATTGGTGTTTTATTGAAAAATTGATAGATTAACCTCTAGATCTAGTCTACTCATGACGTTTATCTAAATTTGAACAAATAATCAAATACTCATGCATAAACCCACACCTAGAAAGTCATAACCCCAAGTCCCATCAACATTTGTTTATCTATAATTATTTCTAGCTTTGAAATATTATTCTTAAAATAACAAAATCATTAAATTTGAAATCATTCAAACAAACCCCCCATTTTTACTTTCATGTTTGTTTATCACACATTATGGGTCAACTCCTTGTTGACTTCTAACACTCTCGAGTATTGAAATTCTTATCCTCACTCCTTATGGATTCGACCCCAACCTTGGTTGGGTTACCATACTGATGATGAACGTTTAAACTTCAAGGGTGTAGTTTGAGCGCCATCAATGGGACTAAAAAGGAGAAAAAATAAAATATAATAAAACAAAATAAATAAACCTCATCCAAATAATGCAAAATAACTAAATAACATCACATGAGATTGCACAACAATTGAACACATGCTCTAATGAATATAATAAAGAGTGATGGTTGTGACTTGTGGGTGTTCATAGGACAAGTAATGTTTGAGAATAAGTAGTCCTTCTCAAAACATACGTTTGTTCTAAATAATTGGTTGTTACCCTCGTTTCTCTTTCTTATATTCATTTGATCGAGTGTCTAATTGTTGTATACTCTAATATGATGATATTTAGTTGTTTTACTTTCTTGATGATATTTACTTATCAATAGAATCACATGATTGATGCTAGACCTATAGAAATATCTTGCATATATTACATCTTGGGTCTGAAATAGACACAATGGTTTATTTTATACCTACATATTATAGATAAATATATAAATCTATAGAAGACTATAAACATGGTCATGTATCAATAATTGTGTCTAGTAACAAGTAAGATGGAACTAAAAAGAAGAGAAATAAAATAAATAAATATTATTCAAGCAATGCAAAATAATTAAATATGATCATATGAGAGTATACAACAATTGAACACTCGATCAAATGGGTATAAGGAAGAGCAATGGTAGTAATAATCAATTACTCATAACAAACGTATTCTTTGAGAAGGAATACTTATTCTCAAACATTACTTGTCCCATAAACACTCACAAGTCACAAGTCATAAGCATCACTCTTTCTTATACTCATTAGATCACATGTTCAATTTTTCGAATATATCATGTGATGATATTTAGTTGTTTTGCATTATTTGGATGATGTTTATTTATTTTATTTTATTCTATTTTATTTCTTCTCTTTTAAGTTCCATCTTAATGTTTTAGGACTATAGCAAGCCTTAAAATCACTTAATCATGTTAGAAAGTGATATGGTGTCATAGTTGATGTATCTAAATTGCTTTACAATGTTTGGATGGTGTTAATTGGTCTATTTTAATTTTATTTAATTTAATATTTTTAATCATAATTTTAAGTTGTCCATATATTCAATCAGTTTATTATAGACCTTTGTGATGGTCAATAATGGACAAATCAATATATTGATAATCTATTTTACATATTTCAAAATCAACAATGAAATCAGTATACAATAAAAGATTTCCATAGTTTAGTATTTCTTGAATATTTTCTTAGTTTTTCAATTTTAGGAAGCCCCAACTGCAACTTGTTTAAAATTGCATCCCTTTTAGGTCATACAATGAGAGGGTCTATAATAAACTTCTGTGATTGATTATAAATGACATAAACATTCTTTGGACCACCTTTTATGTAAATGATAAATCATTTGTATGGTCTATGATCATTTTTCAACGGTCTGATCATTCCCCAATGGTCAGAAAGTAGAAGTCTCCAACGGTCACATTTTTGCTAGCCCTACAATAAAAGTGAATTAAACCTCTTTGGACTCCTTCATGTTTCTTTATTTGTCCCTTTCTCATTTTTTTCAACAAAAATAATATCTATGTCATCTCAAATATTCAAAAGTATTTAATTTGTCTCTGCAGTAATCTCGCTATTTTGAAGACATCGTGAATCGACAAAAATTTAGGTTGTGAAATTATTCAACTGTATAGTTGGTAAGGTGTACTTTTTTAATAAATTTTTTTATGTACATTATATAATAAAAAATTTCAATTTATCGTCATTATTTTAGGATAATGGTTGATGCTCTTATTTCAAGTGGATTCCTTTCAAATTTGAGGAATCAAATTTTAAGGCGTTGCGAAGTTTAAAATATTGAAAAGGCTTAGTGAATCTGAAGAAAATAAGGATCTTCTTATGATATTATATATAGAATTAAAACACAAGATTGATCACTTAAAAGAATTGTTGAAAGACGTCTAAATAGAGAGGGATCCCCTTAAGTATTAGTTGGCTGTGTCTGAAGAAAAAGAAAAGGGCCTAAAAATTATGGTGTATGATTTATTATTAATTTTGAATTTTTGAAAAGATGTAATAGGGGTGTAGTGGGATTGAATGTATTATGCATGCCTTTTATTAATCAACTACTTTTGACTTATAGTATATATGTTTTACCTTTTATTCATCGATTACTCAACACTGCATTATATGTGTTTTACCTTTTATTCAGAGTCTTTAATCGATGATGAAAACCATCTAAAAATATTGACATTGATTATATAAATTGTAAATTATTTATAATAAGCACACCATAAATTCTCACATTATCATAAAACAGTTTCAAAAAAAAAATAGTTCATCTCTACCCATCTAGAGCTAAAAAACTTAACTTTTTAGTCTCCACCATTTTCTAAACTTCATTGTTTCAAATCCAACCTCATCATAAGAAGAGCATCAAATAAAAAAAATCTCAAAGATCAACCAAATAAATATCACTCCCAAATAAAAGTTATAAATTATTTTGTGATTCCTTAATTGTCTTGTCTTCCACAAAAATATTATTGATTTCATCAACTATTTTCTTAAGAAAATCATCTATCTCTACTGTTGCATTTTCATTTTCTTCTTCCACGGTTGCTTTTTCTTTTGGTGCATTTTTTTTCTTCTTTCTCATCTTTATCTTTCGGTGTCTTTTTTTCCTTCTTTCTGTACTTCTTTATCTTCTTCTCCTTCTGTTGCTGCCTTGAGTTTTTATTCTTCTTCTTTCTTTTTTTATTGTTGGTGCTCTTCTCCTGATGCTTTCTTTCCTCCTCCTCCTTCTTCTTCTTCTTCTTCTTTCGCTTTCTCTCCATCTTCTCATTTGTTTTCTTCTTCACAAATAGTTTTCTCATTTTTTTCTTCTTCTTCTTACTTGTCTGCATCATGATTATCCTTCTCTACAATATATGGTTCATCAAGTATCACCACCTCATCATCATTGATGGACACGTGTTTCAAAGATACTTCCTCAAGGAGCACTTTTTTAATGGCTCAACCATCACAAACAATCCTCACTGATGAATACTGACTTTGGACCTGTACACCTGTATTTTCAAGTATTTAGAGTTTATAATAAACTATGATATCTTTAAACAAAGAATGACGTAGCTTATATTATTACAAATAATGATTATGTAAAATATGCAACTTCTATAATAAATAGAGAAAATATTACCTTGATCTTCTTCTTCTTTTCCTCCCTTTCTTCCTCTTCTTCCTCCTCCTCCTCTTCTATTCTCCTTAGTCTCTCTTCTTTCACAAAATCAATAATATCCTTCATCGCTTCCTCCAGCCTAAACACACGCTCTTTCAAATTTTTGGTCATCAATCTCTTTTTCACTGGTCTCAATTTTCTTATCCCCGCATCATAAGTGACATGTCTTAAAATAGGATTTCCATCCAAATCTTGATCATCGTATGCGTACTTACCATCCCCCGATGAGGTGATGACAGTCACACCATGTAAAAAGGTCTTTAATCCATCGATGCATGGATCATTCGCCTTGTCCATGTATGCTTTAAATTTTATCATGTATTGTTGCTTCATTTCACGAACCGTGCAAATAAGGTAGGGGTGCACTCTCTAGAGATAATAAGCAAATGTTATTATTAAGAAATTGTTAAAAATATTCTTAAAAAATAATTTCATGCGTTTGTGCTTCATCTATTTTAATATGGATCATCTTCGATCAGTTTATCGGCTTTTGAGGTGTACCATCTAAGCAATTAGTGAATTCATAGTGAATATTCTATTGATTTAATATTTTTCCTACCGCCCGGTAAAGACTTTGTATATTCAAATCTATTGTCAAAAATAAAAACAAATATATAAATTAGTCAATGTATAATAGATACCATAAATAAATGACAATATAGAATAAACTAATTCGATGGTTTATAATCAATACCAGAAATTTCCAGGGGAATCTGTGGGGCGTGTACGATGAATCTTCCTTCTTCACATATGTACTCTTCTGCTTGGTGAAGTCTATCTGCTTCTTCTGATATTCTAAAGTCAATACGAATGACTCTTTACCCCAAGGGTATCTCTCAAAGAAGCTTGGATTATCCACCATCTTGATGATGTCTATGTACACGATTTTCAATAAATTTTATACAAGAAATATGCATCTTACGAACCAAACTAATCAACATTTGAACTTGTCCTCCTTGTCCAACCTCCCATCTCTAACAAGCTTCAACAATCTCTTTTCACAAATACTCTTTTTTTTCGCAATCCTTTTAAAAAAAGCTTCACCCTCTTTCATGACTTTAAGATATTTTGAATCACGGAAATAACGCCAACAGTTTAATCCCATAATTGGTATAAACTTTATTAGTCCAAAATATGTAGGCATGTCATTGATGCAGAACCACATTTCATGTACGTCGCACTGTTAAACTCCATGAAGAAGTATATAATGAACAAGCTCTCCGTTTAACTTCAAATGTCCCCGCAAGTCCCATAAACAATCAAAATAGAAATTTTTGAACCTCGACTTGCGACGTTGATCAACCACGACTTGTTTGAATTCATAAAATAATTTTAAACGAGACCTAATGGATATTTTCGCCAGAAAGAATCCAACATCATCTATGAATATGGCGAGGTTGTACCTCTCGATCAAAATAAACCTTGCACAGCGGCAAGATCAATGCTTCATCATCTATCCCACACTTAATTTTCATTTCCTCCTGCTCATCTCCACCAGAAGCTTGAACAGCTTTATCATTACAATTCCTATTTTTTGACTCATTGATCATTAATTTTTTTCTTTATCCCAGACCTTTCAGATTCTACAACTTTGTGTTTATTACCTCTAGCCATTTTTTATGAACTACATATAAAAAAATAAATTAACTATAATATCAAAGAGAATACCTAATCGACCTACCAGCCTATTAACAGAACAACAATACAAGTAGATGAATGTGGAATTAAACAAAAAAAAAAGAAAATTCTATCTAAAATACCATTACAGTCAAGAACAATTGAAAATCAAGTCCAGAAATCAAATAAGTACCTAATCAATTGAATGGTCAATTAATAGAACAACAATGTATGATCAAATCATAAGAACAGGTATCTAAAACACTATTACATTGAAGAATTTTTAAAAAAAAACTCAGATTTTTGGGCACACTAATCGATGAAAATTGTAAAAAGTGTTTGTCATGCAATCGACAACGATAATCAAAATTCATCAAATATCCATCAAGATTCAATCAAATATCAACTTAAAAACACAGATTTTCAATAAAATCAATCCCCTCTTTTTGAAAAATTTAAAAAAATTTCATCTAAATTCAACTCAATTGACACAAATCAAAAATGAAAAAAATACAGAAAAAAAATATCATATGAAGCACAAATTAGTCGAGAGATAGAGAAAACTTACTTGAATTGAAATATGAAAAATCCTGGAGCTTTAGAGAAGACAAAAGTCGAAAATAAAATATTTAGGAAGGGGAAGCGGGAAAGACGAAGAGGGTGAAGGTAGAGTGAGGAGAGAGAAAATTAATATAGGGTATTTTTTTAAAAAAAAAAGGTGAGGGTGAAAAGTATTTTAAAAAGACTTAAGGGATGAAAAAAAAACTTTTTGGACTTTACAAATTGACCCATACCTCACATATTTTCTATTTTCTCACCCCAAATCCTAAAATATAAATTAAAAAAAAAAATTGGTCTATTTTATGAACAAAGTTTTGGAGGTGTCTCTTTTACTAAATCTTCTCAACAAAATTGATAATTATATGTGTATGTATTTGTTATGACAATGTTGTTGTTCACCTTTTGCTCGATCAATTCTGATTTAATAAATAGAAATTTGTTTATAGGAATATCAACAATATCTTAAGATAAACCCTCGGTCGCGTTTGAGGGAAAGAAAATTATTTTGAATGAGTTTTCAAAAGGCCTATATCCACACACTACTTTTAATAACTCTGAAATTCTAAATGATAAATAAAGAACCTTCATTCAACTTGTGTTTGAATTGTTAACTTGATTTTTTTTGGACTATAGCATGCATCAAATTGTCCTAATATAACCAATTAAAAGTCTCAAGAGCTGAAGTTAGTGTTCATTCGTGACTTTGGAGTAGGTCTGAGGCTTGTCTAAAATATTTAATTAAATAAATTTTGTATTAAGAATCACAAAATAGTTAAGATAACTCCAAAAATAGGAGAAAAAGAAAATAGTTATTCTTATTTATTACTCCCTCCATCCCAAATTTTCCGTCCCAAATTGTGATGGCACATTTATTAAGAAAAATAATTAATAACATGTGTAGTTTACTATAATACCCTATTAAATGATGTTTACATTTTAATTTGAAGGAAAAGTAATTAATGCAAAGGGTAAAACATAGAAAAAAAAATTGTCTCTTCTTGATTAATGAAAAAAGACTAGTAAAATAGGAAATTAAATTAGAAAATTTGAGACGCGTAATTTGAGACGGGGAGAGTATTATATATTGATTGATTTTAAGACATGAAAAAATAAATGCACTTAATTGGATGCATTTGGTCAATGACTTTTAATGAAGATAAAAGTGGTTGTGTTTGGTGGTATAAAAAATAGTCTGTTTATTGAGAATCGATGTGGTACTTTTAATAAGGATATGGTACTGATTATTTAGAGAAAGCAAAATGATGAGAACAACGATCAATAATTTTATATATGGTGGAGACAAACAAATGAAGAAAAAGTGGTGGTGACTCTTAATGAAGGTGATCGGTTACAAGTTCACAATGATGTTACACATTGGCTCATATGATGATGTATTGTGTTTGTGTATTTGTGTATCTTTGTGAAGAACATAAAGTTACGTTGTGAATGAGGAGAGCCTTGATTTTCCTTTCTATGCTCTATGTACATGTTGTGTGTCTTAGTGTACGAAATGTAGCAAGTCGTTGATCGATAGCATATTACTTTAATCATAGTAATAGTGAGTCATATTATGAGTTCTAGTAATTTCAATTTGTGAGTGTTGGACTAAAATTAAAAAGGTAGATTAAGATGTTTTCAAGAGAATATATCAATCCTAAAAATCAGAAGAATTAATTGTCATTCCAAGACAACAATAAAAAATTATTGAGTTTTAGACTTTGTATTTCAAATTTTTATATATTCGATAAGTATATATTTAGTCATAGTATATACGATAAAATCTTTGTTCTATTGGGCTTAATTCTTTGATAAGTAACGTTGAAGAAATGAAGTTTAATTTTATGATGGTGGTATGGTGGAGATTAGTGATTATAGTCGATGGTTTTCTATTGTAGTGAGAAATGACAGGGATATTTGATTTTTTTACTAAAAATTACACAAACTCACAACTTAAGTTTCACTTATTACAAAAAATTCCATCTCTTCAAACATATTACAAAAAATTAATTTTTCTCAAAAAATACATATACATAGCTTCTATGTATATGTCGGCTCTGTTATGTATATGAATCGGCTTCGTTATGTATAAGTCGGCGTTGTTATGTATATGTCGGTCTAGTCATACTTGTTATATGTATGAATCGGTCTTGTTATGTATATGTCGGCCTTGTCATATACAAAAGTTTTTATGTATATGCCGGGCTTGTTATGTATATAAATCGGGAAAGAAAGTAAAATAATTAAGAAAGTGGGAGAGAGTGTAAATAATTCTAATAAGGTTGGTACTTATGTTATTTTTACTTTTTTTTTTTTTATGTGGGATCAATTGGTGAGTCTTTCATTATGCGAGTAGGTTCATGTCCATATCCTTGTAGAAAAATTAAGGTTTTCAATGAACAATCGGGATATACACTTTTTTCTTTCGTAACAAATTTTATTTTTTTAATGGTTTTTTTTTTCTTTTGAATTCGAAAATAAGGAGAAACGTGATCGCCGAAAAGGGGATAAATACTATATTAATGAACTGCCACAAACCAACCTCAAAAGAGGTAATTTTTTAAAAAAGAAAATTAAAAAAATCGATCTTCGGGGATTGGTTTTTGAAGTGCCAAAATTTAAAAAAAAAATGCAAATATATTTATTAATAGCAAAATTCACCATAGGAGGCCGTCTTTTCAACAAAAATATTGGTAAAATACCGACCTGCGCAGATTGATTTTTAATTATTCTTTATTTTACAAAAAAATATTAATTTAAAGAGTATAAAAAATATAGTCTTAGACAATAATTTATAATGGTCTAGTGGTAGAAATATATCCTACCATAATAAAACTGTGAGTTTGATCTCACATGAAGCAACTTATTTACTGTGTACTTAATTAAGGAAACCGACCTCATGGAGTTATCATTTTCAAGTATTTCCAAAACTAAAAAAAAATAAAAAAAAATGAGCTCAGAAAAGTCGTTTTTGTTTTACAAAAATGAAAAGTTTAAACAAACTGGCCTTTCGAGGTCAATTTTTTTACCGATCAAAAAATTGCTGGCATTTTGAAATTGGTTTTATAAATCTGCATGGCATTTTTTTAATAGTGAAATATAGATGTGTCAAATGAACGGGTTGGAATGAATTTGGGCAATTCAAAATGCATGGGTTATTGACCTGTCAAAAAGTTATTGGACTGAAATGGGTTACAATATAGGTCATAATCTAACCCGCTCAATTCATACTAAGTTTTAATTGTTTTATTTGATTTTTTATAAATTTTTAGTACTTTACCAAAATTATTGGTTTTGTTCACTATAACAATATATAACATACAGAATAAAAAAAACTTTTTACATGATTTTTTATGACTTATGGATCAATTTAGACTACATATCAACTCATTTTATAATGAATTGAAATATGTTAAGAGTAAAATGTATTAAGTTAATAAATGAGGGAATTAATAACCCACCCAAATTCAAAAAAAATGAATGAATTGAGTTTATTTTGCCATGTCCCTAATAACTAGTGGTTTATTGACATGCCAAAAAGTTATTTGGGTAGAAATGGGTTACAATACAGGTCATAATCTAACCTGCCCAATTCATACAAAGTTTTAATTGTTTTATTCGATCTTTCATGACTCAGTGAATTAATTTAGACTACAAATCAACTTTTTTTTAATGAATTAAAATATGTTAAGCTAATAAATGAATGAATTAATAACCCACCCAAATTTTAAAAAAAGATTGGACAAATTGGGTTTGATTTTGCCACGTCCCTAATAAATTGTGTGCCACATTTTATATTTGAGAATGAATTACCCCTATTAGTGGAAAAAGTAAAACACCCCTAGTAGCCATATAATGCAAAGATGAGTTTAGCCCTTTTCCGACTTCCCTATACAAAGGTAATAAATAAATTCACATTTTATTTGTTCAACAGATTAACAAAAGGTGAGAATTGTATGATTTATATGGAAAAATATGATTACCTTATTTAAAAATTTTAATAATTAAAAATAATAATTATTATTTTTAGTTAATATTATATTTATGATAGTTGAGGGTCATTTTCATCTCAAGAATAGAATCAGAGGTAGATTTCAGTATGAATTTCAAGATTTACGAAAATAACATTTTTAAAAGGGATTTAGGAATATATGTAGAAGTCACTATAATATTGAGTGAAATATTTCAAAAGAGTAATGGATCAATAGTAAGAACATAAAAATTGAATTAGTTAAATATAAATCTTAAATTGAGTGGTGTTGGATTTAGATCATTTCATACAGTAGCAGATACTTTATTTGCTAAATTGTGGTGAAATCTTAGAACCTATTTGAATCATTGTGGAGTCACTTTATGTGGAACAAATACTATAAAAAGAAGCACCACATGATAGCTCAAGAATCAAATATCTCACATGTATGGAGAAAAATTATTAAAATAAAAGAAATGTAAGACCCCGCAAAATTCTCGTCGTCTAAGCCCTTTAAAGCATGCCAAGAGAGGTCCCAGACTTAGAAAATTTTAGATAAGTATTGGGACTTAGTCATTTTCAAGGCCTTCGAACTTTGAAGATTTTATTTACGACCTTCCCGACCTTGAAAAGTTAATTTTTAAGTTGATTCATGATCAGGGAAGCCCATAGTACATCTCGGGTGAGTTTCAGATTTTCCGGACTAGCGTAAGGGTGAGTTTGGACGTCCAAAATAGTGATGACTCTCGATAGGCCCGCATCGCAAGGGCCAATCAACCCAGATAGGGGTCGCAACGTGATGGCTATTTGACTTGATTAGATGTCGCGTCGCGAGACCATTTGACCAAGCAGGGGTCGCAACGCGAAGACGGCCTTGTTCAACATTATTTTATTTGGGGTTTAAGGGAAAATGAGTTATTTTTTCTCCACCCCAATCCGCCCAAACACAAGATTAAAACCTATTCTAACCACATTAGGCTTACTTTTCATCAAATCCTCTCAAATTAAAAACCCTAAGCTTCGATACCCAATTCCAAGAACCTCAAAATTCCACCATTGTTTTTCCGAATTGGTTTAAGATTCGGAGTTCCCAATCCAAGAGTTTCAAGGACCTCCATTCAAAATCACAAATAGCATCTCAAAAAGCAATATTTTTTATCTAGTTCATCATCAAAGGTATGTGGGATTTGAACAAGGACAATTGTTTCATCCTTGTTCCCAAAATTATGTTTTTTAACAAATTTCTTATTATTTGAAATTGGGGTTTACACCCAAAGTATCTTATTGATGATTTTTTTGAGTATGATATGATTGAATTATGAAATCCCATGTTTGTTTTGAGTTAAAGAGTGTTCTTTTATGATTTTGAATACCATGAGCATGATTTGAGATATTGTTTATAGTTTTTCCATTGAATTGAGCCTGAGATTGTGATTTGAAGTTATCATCTTGATATTATTGAAGAGTTTTAAGAATCTTGCAAAGCATGATGTTATGCCATGCATTTACATGAGTTTGAAATATTTATATTCAATTATATAAACAGTATTTGATCTTTTGATCCTCCGAATGAGTTTTGGAATCCACTTTACAGAGTTATTCAGATAAATGTTAAATGCATAACTGGTTTCATAAGAAACCCTTATGCGAGTTTTAATGTGGATTTCCATGAGATGAGCGCAGCTAATTTAAGGAAGTAGTATTTAGCACCGAGATGGGTATGTTACTATGGTTTTATACCCCAAAACTACGTGCCACCATAGGATTGAGAGTTTGATTACCCATAGAGGCAGAGTTGTGATCTCTTGAGTTGAGGTTATACTCCCTGGCAAGAGTATGACACCTCTCCCCAATATGAGAATTCTTCCTTAGGAGGACAAAACGTTGGACTCTATGTAGCTCGCATGGTTTATGTCGGTTAAGAGAACCTCCTTTCAGATAAAGTGTTTTTCCCTAATAGAAAAGCTTTTAGAAAACTAGGTGTAAAGGCTCTCAAGTTTTACTTAGATTATGTTTTAAAGAAAGATTGTAGCGTCAGATTTTAGCTTTCAGATTCTAGATTTTAGAGTGAGTTGTTTCTACAGTTAGACAGTATGCTTTAAAGAAAGAATACAAGTATAACTTTTTGAACTAAATGATATGGCTAACGAGAATTATTAAGTATACATTTCTCTTATTACTTCAGATTACAGTCTTTCAGATATTCTAGCCTATGTGAGTCATTTTCATTTAGCATGCATTGTTTTATAAACTATGATGATGAGATGATAATTTACTTATGCATATCACCCCCATATACTCAGTACATCCTCAAAGTACTGATCCACATATATGTCTGTGTGCTATATTATCTCATAATGTAGGTTCAGTCTCAGCAACGATAGTGATTTTCGAGCATCTCATCTACATCCCTATAGTTGGTGAGTCCTCATAGTTCGGGGACTTAGCTATTCATATTTCAGCTTATTAGTAGATATTCCTTTATTTATTTCAAACAGTTTAAGTCAGCTGGGGCTTGTCCCAGTGACTCTCTAGATTTAGTTAGTAGAGGCTTGTCGGACTACCAGATTCAGTATTAGATCTCAGTTATCGTATTCAGATTTTTTTTAGTATTTGTTTTTTTATTTTATTTTATTGATGAGACTAGCATTTCTGGATATGTTCGGATTATTCAGCTAGATTTTCACATTTATGATGATATCACATTCATACTTTCCCATTTTGAGATTCAAATTTAGTAGGAAGCAACCAGGGTTAGCTCAGGACTACTTGTAGTTTGGAGCACCGTGTGGCATTCTAGGAACTAGATTTCGGGGCGTTATAAGAAAACTGGAGCATAATATACGGTGGCAACTGAAAACAGGAGAAACGAGTTTCTAATTTAATAACTGAACAAAGCAAAGAGCTTTGTGTTAGTTTGTGGAGTAAAATTATAACGCCATGAGAGTACACCCCGAACATCACACAGTGCCTATAGCCCCGAAGGACCACAAGCTAACCTATGCTGGTACCTGCTGTGAGCACTAAATAAAATAAAAGAGAATATGTGCAGAACTTAACTGAAAATGCCATAAGGTTTTAAATATGAAAAACAATACTGAATCGAAATACTGAAAACATCGGTCTGAAAATAATACTGAAAAACTATCAATAACATCTAATAATTGAATAACTGGCTGAAAGTGTCTGAAAGCCTCTAACTGATTGACTGCAGAGTTGATAGGACAGGTCCCCATCTAACTCCGACTAACTACTAAACTGATCTGAAATAAACATAAACGGTCCTCAAAATATAAGGACTCACCACTTCTACTGTTGCTGATGCGCTAGGAGATCTAGTTGCAGTAGGGAACAAGAGCGTCCGAACCTATAATATGAGACATCATAGCACAATAAATGAGTATGCAATTAGTACTTTAAATGTACTATATGCTAAATAAGGTTAGGCTGATATACATAGGTTCATGTGCATGAGTAAAAACTGACTGAATGTATAGCATGAGGTACTAAGTAAGAATGCATGAAAAATGTAAGGACTAGGAATTCATAACAAGGAGTCATTATTCAAACCCTAATCATAACAAAGAGTCATTATTCAAACCCCAATAATTTAGGTGTTTCATCAAACACTTGAAATTCATAGACTTGAGCATGAGAATAGTCAAAACATGGGATACTAACAGAATTGAAATACTACAAATCATGGGTTTAGGGATTTAATATGCGAATAGCACCACTCAATCGTGTAAGGTTTAAATTCAACAAAAATTACTTGTAATTATCATGTGAAATCGATATTAATGGGAGTTCATGGATAAAGTTCATAAGAACATCTAAAAATCATTCTTTTAAACTTGAAATTTGGGTTCTTGGACTCCATGGGTGGAAAGGGCCCATGGATGAACATCTAATATACCTCAAAAGCTTAAATCTTGAAGGAGAATAACTTTTCTTGAAGGTTCTTGAATGGTGGCGCTTGGATTTTTGTTCTTGGAAATGGAGGATGGTTCTTACGTGAATTGATTTGAGGAAGATGCACAAATAATGCCCTTTTGGATGTTATAATTCGTGCTTTGGACGTTTGGGTTAAGGGGAAAGGACCAAAGTAACCCTTGACCCTTAAGAAGCTAAAACTGTGGGGGAATAGCCCTCACATTATGACCCCTAGTTGGGTCAAGCACCCCTCGCGACGCGACCCCCAATTGGGTCTAATAGCCATCGCAGCACGGGGCTATCTCTACCCCTTACTGCCTCACACAAAAAATTACATGACTTTTCACTCGGGTATAGGATTAAGGCAAAATTGGTATAGTTAGAAAGTTAACTCGATTATCTATAATTTGGTGGGTCTTAATCTTCCATATTCCACATATACATAAAGTTATACTCTTTCAAAAATGACCCTTATGAAATCAAACACCAAAAATTACCGAATCAAAGGCTCTTAGCTCAGTTTGCTCTATGTGACACTTATGAACATCTTTCCAACCTCATAATTTTTCTTAACACCAGGTTAATGATCATGAAACATGGATTAATGTATGAATCACGAGACAAGAGTATACACTCATAAATATAAAGGTCCAATTGCTAGTTTAGAAGCGTGCAGGGTATTACAATATTTCCCCCTTGGAAACATTCATCCTTGAATGAGACTGATTTGACTGAGAGTTCTCAACTAAGGCAACTGAGATCACATACTGAACATGCATGACTTGGATTATGACTGCATAACTCAGTTGAGGATTATACGTGAATTGAATGTCATAAATTGAATTGATTTCGTGAATACATGCAATGACATGAGAAGGGTTATAAGGTTGTGATAGAAATGAGAGAGTCAATTTATGAGTACTCATTACTTCATGCTGGATCTTGTTACGTAAACAGAAGATGGATGATTTATTACATTAAATCTCGGGGGATTACAGTGTATCCCCCCCTTGGGGTATTATGCCCCCTGAAACATACTGACTTAGCTGAAATACTAAGGAAAGACTGAGATAATGTATGAGACACTTACGAACTGAATCTTGACTGAATATCTAGGATTTGAAACGGATGCCTGATGCATGAATTGAACTGAATTTATTACTTGCATGGTCGTGAAGGAATTTCTTCATGAATAGGAGTGATGAAAATCATATAAAATTGTCTGTCTGACTGCTAAACTGAATTGCTGGCTATACAGACTAAATCATAGTGAAAGCTTATACTTAACTAGAGTATTTCTTCGACACTCTTTTTATGAAGTTCTAATGACTTTAGGGAGCAAAGAATCTTAGGCATGGTCTAAATAAGACATCTAAAAAAGAAATTACAACTAGACTAAAATTCTGTTAAATGGAACATAAGCCTACGAAACATTATCTAGGATAGAGCTACTAAACCTTATGCACTGCAACTACTAACTTTCAATCTTAGCCACACTTCTCCAATGCTCACTCAACTATACTTTCTACCTTAACACTACACTTCACTTGAGGCTACTAAAAATATTCACATAGGCACTAATAACTCTACCTATTGAAGTCTGAGCTGAACTGAATTCCCTCACTATTACCAGGCCTACTCGAATTTACAAAGTGCACACATAATACTATAATACTTGTTTGATTCATGAGTTCGACACACCCTGTTTTTTCCCAACTCCTTATTTCATGAATAATTCTTATTACTTCTTCAACAACTACATCCAACTTCTTACTAGCCATTCACTAACGCACAATGCTTTTACCCACTTACACACCAACATGACATTCAAGCCTATCTTCATAACTACCTATGAACTTCTAAACAACACCCATAAAAGCATCCTTCTCATATTCTCTAATACCTCTATCAATAACAACTTCCAGGTGCTATCCCTAAGAAAACACACACAAAATTTTAACTAGCCATGAAAAGTATTAAAACCTAGCCTCAATCTTACTTTACACTTACAACCTTAGCTAAAATAAGCATACCACAATCTTTTGTAAATAAGAAATAGTTACTCTATTCTAGCTAAGAAATTGCTCATCACTACCATCATACTGAGAGGTTAAAATATGAGGACCTGAAGCATGAGTGAACACTATACATAACTCTACACTTAACTGAGGCCTGAGGAGTAGAATATCAATATTAGGGATTTATCAAGAGATCTAAACTGAGGATATACATGACATAATCTGAATTTCGTTGATCATTAGAAGTGTAGCATGAGTTATGGGAACTGAGCATACTCTAGAAAAAGAATACATGAATCATGAGTTGCATGACCTGAATTGGGAGTTCATACATTCATCGAATATGATTCAAACTGTTGGGTGAACTGGAACTCCTTATATTAGAAGCTGGCAGCATACATGATTCTATGGAAAGTGAGTGAAGATGAGTTATGATCATAGAACTAATATGTAAGGCATGAGTAGATATTGTGATAACTGAAGTATAAATACTGAAATAAGAATTGGTTGGGCATCATCCTCCCTTACTGCTATTCTACAACATACTAACATCCCTACTAGGATCTGAGAGCCTGACTTGGTTACTTATTCTATCATCTCCCCCTTAGCTTAAAGCCATCATTCTAGGTCTGGGAACTACTCTATCAATATTTCTAAACTGAACTGCCACCATTTACTCTAGAGTCTGCGTTATAATAATATGCATAAATGATAAGCTCACCCTGAAAGACTACACCTAATAATGTAAAACCCACTGCTAGTACTTCCTTCTGAGATACAACTCTTGGATTTCTATAGCCCCCGACAATCATTATATAACAACTTAACCACTTACTAACTTAGAATTCTTAACTCTTCCTTCTATTAGCTCAATCCTCAAAGCTTCAAACTTAGATTATAACACTTAACATGCACATCCCTAAACCTTCAATGTACCATACTACTTTTATCATAACCTACAATTATCACTTCTCTAAACTTATATTTTCCTTACTCCATGGGAATACCATTACACCAATGCCATATACTTTCAAATTAACAAACATAAACTCTTTTCTTGCATACACTTTTCCAAGCCTACTGATTCATCTTTCATACCACTAGCCCCATAAATGAAAAATCTGCTGAATTTAGATAACTGTTGCTAAACTACTGGGTTTATACTTTTAACTCTAGGTCATATGCTAGCATAGAATTCTGAGGAGGGATCTAAAAACACATCTGACTTTTGATAAATGCATAATTTTCATAATTCATGAATGTAATCTTTCATACTTTGGAACATAAGGGCACTGATGGGATACTTTCAAGCTAGCATACAATCCCATAACTGTTTGAGAAAAATCTCTATCTGTAAGGATTTAAGCTTGATTGTTTCTGTTACCTTGAAAATAATGTAGGGTTGGCATAAATAGAGAAAGATGAGAATCTGTATCACTTTCTTAGAGGACCTTTCTATAGAATGATCTGAGATATGAAAGAAGGGAAATTTTTCTTAAAACATCTTGTAGCCTCTTGTCCATAAGTGTAGCGCGCTTCACACACATGCACAAGACTCTACTCAATGCGGCTATCAGACTCCCTAGGACACTATAAAACTTTAGGATCTAATACCAAGTTTATAACACCCCGAGAGTACACCCTGGATGCCACACGGTCCCTACAGCCCCGAAGGGCCATAAGCTAACCCATGTTAGTACTTTGTATGAGCACTAAATAAAATACTAAATCAAAATACTGAAAATATTTGTCTGAAAATAATATTAAAAGACTGTCAATAACATCTAATAACTGAATAACTGACTAAAAGTTTTTGAAAACCTCTAACTGACTGACTGTGGAGTTGATGGGACAGGCCCCCAACTAACTCCGACTAACTACTGAACTGATCTGAACTAAACATAAGCGATCCTTGGAACAAGAAAACTCACCACTTCTACTACTACTGATGCGTTGGGTGATCTAGGTGCGGTCCAGAACCTGAGCATCTGAACCTATAATATGAGACATCATAGCGCAAGAAATGAGTATGCGATCAGTACTTTGAATGTACTAGTATGCTAAATGAGGTTAGGATGATATACATGGGTTCATGTGCATGAGTAATAATTGACTGAATGTATAGCATGAGGTACTGAGTAAGAATGCATGAAAACTGTAAGGACTGAGAATGCATGACCAAGCATAAAACAAGTTTTGAAATAGTCTATAAACTGAAATACTGAAATCTCATAACTAAATAACTAATAAACTATATGCTATGGTCAAGCAAGACTGAACTAAATTCTGAACTAAGTACTGAAACTAAAACTATGAGAGGTATCATCTAACAGACAGGCCCCAGTCTGGGCTGATCGGGGTCCAATCTGTGACCCCAGTTGGAAGGGTGCTAGTACCGTGCCACGAGTACTAACAATGGCTGTAGAGTCAGTTCTAATCTGGCAGGTGACCCCTGAGATTAGTATTAAATTGGCGGGTGATCCCTGAGAGTATTAGTCCTAAATTGGTAGGTGACATCTTATAACCTACGTTGGCTACATAGTTTTGGAACTTAGAGATTGTTCCTAAGGACCCTGTCCTAACTGGCGAGTAAGTCCCCATCCCTAGGTTCGCTCGGTGCTAAATCCTACTCCCAACTAAATAACACTTATTACTATACTGAACTATCTTAACTGGATAAGTAACTAATCATGACGGCTAACTAAGTGGTAATGCTCATGATTTATCTGAAACTATTCTAAAGCTACAGAAACTAAATAATAACTAAATTTCAGGTATTCATAACCCTCAGGACTCGATAGAAATAATAATAGGACCACATGAAAACTTTAAACCATAGAAGAAAATCATTGTTCACAATTATTCACTTACGCATTTCATCAAACACATGGTCACTAAGACTTTAACATGGGGATGCTTTTTAAACATGAAGATATAACACAATCACATGACCAAATCATAAAGTGAGGGTTTTATTCTTTATTCGTATGAACATGATATGGAAGTCACAATATTTAAAACATACTATAATGCATTCCGTGTGAAATCAATTGAAAACATAACTTGAAAATTGAATTATCAAGATATAGTCAAACATACTTCAACTTTCAATGTGTAAGGACTCTTTCTATCAAAAACTCTTGGAAACATAGCAAGGAGTCATTATTCAAACCCCAATCATTTAGGCATTTTATCAAACACTTGAAATTCATAGACTTGAGTATGAGAGTAGTCAAAACATGAGATACTAACATAATTGAAATACTACAAATCATGGGTTTAGGGCTTTAACATGTGAATAGTACCACTCAAACTGTAAGGGTTAATTTCAACAACATTTACTTGTAATTATCATGTAAAATCGAAACTCATAGGAGTTCATGGATAAATTTCATAATAACATGTAAAGATCATTCTTTTAAACTTGAAATTTGGGTTCTTGGATTCCATGGGTGGAAAGGGCCCATGGATGAACATCTAACATACCTCAAAAGCTTAAATCTTGAAGGAGAATAACTTTTCTTGAAGGTTCTTGAATGGTGACGCTTGGATTTTTGTTCTTGGGAATGGAGGCGGGTTTTTATGTGAGTTGATTTGAGGAAGATGGGCAAATAATCCCTTTTTCGGTGTTATAATTTATGCTTTGGACGTTTAGGGTTGAGGGGAAAGGATCAAAGTAACCTTTGATCCTTAAGAAGCTAAAACTATGAAGGAATAGTCCCCATGCCTCAACCCCTAGTTGGGTCAAGAATCTCTCACGACGTGACCCACAGTCGAGTCGAATAGCCATCGCGGTGCGGGGCTATCGCAACCCCTTACTACCTCACACAAAAAATGACATAACTTTTCATTCGAGTATTGGATTAAGACAAAATTGGTATTGTTGAAAAGCTAATTCGATCATCTACAATTTTGTGGGTCTTAATCTCTCAAATTCAACATATTCATTAAGTTATACTTATTAAAATATGACCCTTGTGAAATCGAATACTAAAAATTGGTCGAATCAAAGGTTGTTATCTCACTTTGCTCTAAGTGACACTTATGAACATCTTTCCCACCTCATAATCTTTCTTAACACTAGGTTAATGATCATGAAACATGGATTCAAGTATGAATCACGGTACTAGAGTTTACACTCGTAGGAACAAAGGTCCAATTTCTAGCTTAGAAGCGTGCGGGGTATTACAAAAATCAAGGAGAAGATGTGATAGAGGTGAAAGAATTCACTATTGAAGATAAATAGGATGAGATAAAGTTAAGGCAGTATATCTCAGAGGAAATGATTGAATACATTATTGAGAACATTAAGCCAAAGCTAGGGGAATTGGGAAGGGACAAGGCATGTTGGATGAGAGCTTGAAATTGTGTATTTAGTGTAAAATCTTCTTGGGATCAACTCATGAATAATAAAGAGAAAAGAAAAGTTTACAATAATGTTTGGGAAACGGATTTTCCTTTTAAAATCAATTCTTTCTATGGAGAGTTGGCAAGGGTAGAGTGGCTATTGATGACAATTTGCAAAGAATGAGAGTCAATTTAGTGTCTAGGAGTTGGTGTTGTAAGCAGTATCACTAAGAGACTATGAAATATTTTCTCCTAATAACTCCCACAACTTCACAATTGTAGAAGCATTTTGCTAATTTTTAAAGTATCAAGCTGGAGGGACTACTCTTACCTCATATCATAACAACATGGTGGTATATCCAGGCTCCAAACAAGAACAAATGATCTATAACTCTTACCTAATATCATAATGACATGGTGGTATATCCAAGCTCCAAACAAGCATAAATGATCTATAGGATGACACCAACAATGATTTTGTTGGCATTATGGAACAGAAGAAATAAAAGGAACATAAAAGAGATACTAGCTTACATGATATGATAATCTAGGTGCAACAGAGTACTATAATGATGATAAGGATGATAGTATCCATGGATTAAGAAGACAGAAATAGAGTAGAAGGATATAATTCACACAATGGAAAAATACAAGTCAATTTTGCATCATCACATAGTTAAATGGGAATTTTCTCATGAATGAGTGTTGAAATGTAATACTAATAAAACTTGCAAAGAAAACCTTGGAATGAGTTCATATGGATTTTTGCTGATGGATCATAAAGGGGATTTAATTCATGCGCAAGCACTATACATTAATGTAACTACTAATGTTGAAGAAGAAATAAGACCAATCCTTTAAGTATGTAAATATTGTATTGAGAATACTTTGAGTAGAGTGATTTTAGAATCTGATTTTTGCTAATGGTTAATATTATTAATGAAGTGTAGAAAGTATCATGAAAAATAGCAAAAAGGATGAATGAAATCAAGAATACATTAGAAATTATGGATGCAAAAACACAACACATTTTCAAAGAAGGTAATACATTAACTGTGTACATAGCTAATCTAGCTATTTAAAGCAATACCAAAAAAGTTTGCGGCAATTTTCAACAAGCAACAATGAAGAGTAAGAAGATTTTAACACAGGTAAAACACCAATTATCATTCACCAAAAGTAGAGCTAAAGAGATCAATCGATATACACAACCACAGTCATGATTAATAATTCATCAAAAAGAAAAATTCTAAGAAGCATACAGATTTACATCAAAGTTTTCCCTAACATTAGGGGAGAGAAAACTGCTAAATTAGCTAGACTAATCTATGTTAGCATACTCAAATCATTACAAAAACAAAGGGTAGCGACATCCAATATTGCATTCATCATTGAAGGTTAGCGACATGCCTCGATTTGAAGAGAAGAGGAAGAATCGACTCCAATCCAAATCTAAAACATAAATATAGAGATGAGTGGGGCAAAAGAAATAGTTTAGCATCAAGAAGAAAGAGAAAATGGACAAACGTTGGAGGAGAATTTTGATTTACAGATGGCTACCTCCTTTTATTAAAACAACACCATCCTCAATAAAAAAGAGAAGAAGAAATTATTTACCTTGGTCAAGTGAGACATATTATGCGAAAATAAATAGTAAGACAGGGTGGCTAGCAAATGATCCAAAGTAGAAAATGGCAGAGCTTTTAGTTCCAATAATAGTAGTTGGGTAGCATCTTGCCGGAGAATCCAAATCAAAGGAAGAGAAAGAGATAGATAGAGACATTAATATAACTAAGGCAAAAAAGGAAAGTGGGCTAGGCCCAAATGCTAAGATGGTTTTTTGTTTCTTATTTTTGGGCTTGCTGCTGGCCTCACTAGTTTTTTGTTTTCTTGCTTTTATTTTCTGATCAATAAAATGGCCTAACAAACCATCAGTTTTTTTAAAAAATTATCTCTAATCTCATGCCTGTTGGAAAAAAAGAAGGCATAGACAAAAAAGTATTTCCAATAACTATACTCTTTAACATTTCAAATTATTTTTCATCTTTTTTTATAATAGTTGTCTCAAATTATTTGTCATTTTAAAAGTTTAAGACCAAAATAATTAGTTTTTTCTCATTTACTCTTAGTATAGTTTTTCTTGAAGGCTACAAATTCTTTGTTTATGAGATATTATATTTATATCGCGTTTAAATAGTTAGTGACTTTTTAAATATATCTCTTGAAAAGGAGGAAAAATATCTTTAGTTGTTGTAGTTTTATTATTCATAGACTGAATATATATACAACTTGATACAAGTCAATTTAGCCCATCTTTTAGGCAGGAAATCATGATCCTCAATTAATGGGATTTGATCTACAAATATCAAAAACAAATATACAAGAATAAATATACAAGCTATGTAATATCTCAACACTATGAAAAATAAATATACAAGAATAAATGTACAAGATATGTAATATCTCAACACTCCCTCTCAAGTTGGAGAGTGGATGTCATAAAATTCCAACTTGTTGTGCAAAGTCACAAATTGATCTTTTTCCAAAGCCTTTGTGAAGATGTCAGCTAATTGAAAGCATGTGGGAATATACGAAAGACTTATCATCTTTGCTTGCAGCTTCTCTTGAACTATGTGATAGTCTATTACAAGATGTTTGGTTCGCTCATGAAAAATTGGATTTGCCGCAATATGTAAGGCAACTTGATTGTCATAAAATAATTTTGCAGGAGTTACATGTGAGACCCTTAAGTATTGAAGTATATAGAATAACCATGAAAGCTCCAAACAAGTGTTCTTCATAGCTCGATACTCTACCTCTGTTGATGATCTAGAGACAACTAATTATTTCTTTAATTTCCATGAGATAAGTGAATTTCCAAGAAAAATACAGTATCCTATGACAGACCTCCTTGGGGTTCGACAATTACCCCAATTTGAATCACAAAAGAACTTTAAAATAAGATTGTTTGTAGAAGGAAATAACAAACCTTGACCCAGAGTACCCTTGATGTATTTAAGAACTCGCATAGAAGCATCCCAATAAGGTTTTCTAGGATCGTACAGGAATTGACTGAGTATTTGAACAAAGTAAACAATGTTAGTCCTTGTGACAGTGAGATAAATCAATCTTTCAACTAATCTTCTATATTTAGTTGGATCATTAAGTAGAATTTCATCTGTAGAAGTTAGCTTTAAATTTTGTTCCATTGAAAACTTTTCAGGCCTTGCTTCTAGGATTCCCGAATCTTGCAAAATATCCATTACATATTTTCTCTGAGACATAAAGATCCCTTTCTTTGAAATAACGAACCTTGACCAGGAGTACCCTTGATGTATTTAAGAACTCGCATAGTAGCATCCCAATAATGTTTTCTAGGCTTGTGCATAAATTGACTGAGTGTTTGAACAAAGTAAGCAATGTCAGGCCTTGTGATAGTGAGATAAATCAATATTTCAACTAATCTTCTGTATTTAGTTGGATCATTAAGTGGAATTCTATCTGTAGAACTTAGCTTTAAATTTTGTTCCATTGGAAACTTTTTAGGCCTTGCTTCTAGGATTCCCGAATCTTGGAAAATATTCATTACATATTTTCTCTGAGACATAAAGATCCCTTTCTTTGAATGAGAAAATTCAATGCCTAGAAAATATTTCAAATCCCAAATATCTTTAAGATGAAAACGTTTGATAAGAAACCTTTTGATGTGTTTAATTTCTTGAAGATTATTTCCTGTGAGAAGTATGTCATCAACATAGATAAGGATCACTGTAAATGATATACCTTTTGCCTTGGTGAAAAGTGAATGATCAGTCTTTGATTGTTGAAAATATGCTTTATGAATAGCCTCTAAAAATGTGAGAAACTAATTTCTCAATGCTTGTTTAAGGATATAAAGGGACTTGTAAAGCAGACATATGGTGTTTTGACCCTAGTGGTGAAGACCTGGTGGAGGTTCCATATACACCTCTTCATGTAGGGATCTATGAAAGAAAGCAATTTAGACATCCAATTGATAGGCAAACCAATTTCTAGCAGAAATAACTGTAAGGAAACAAAATATCGTGAGTTTTTCTGTGGGAGAAAAAGTTTCTTAATAATCAATTCCCTCAATCTGAGTATATCCATTTGCAACAAGATGAGCCTAATAATGCTCAATCATTCCATCCAATTTGTATTTTATTTATAAACCTATTTACATCTAATAGGTTACTGACCAACAGGGAGTGGAACTAAGCTTCAAGTCTTATTTTGTTTTAATATTTCTAATTCTGCATTCATGGTTTCTCACCAATGTGGATCAAGAATAGCCTGAGCATATGAAACAGGCTCTGTGTGACCTGTAATTTTAGATAAAAAAAGTACAATGTGCTGAAGATATACGAAAGTAAGAAAGAAAATAAGATAAAGGATATTGAGTACTTGTTTCTGAACTTGACGCAATAGAAGAATGACTGGCTTGAGTTGACAATATGTAGTCTTTATGCCATTTAGGAGTTTTTCTTAGACGAGTAGATTGTCTTACAAGAGGAGATGAAAGAACTACAACATTCAAAGTGACTGAAATAGGTTCAAGAGAGTCATTTGATGTTGGATTTTGAACAAGTTGGTTGGATTCATCTAAAGTGGATGGACTATCATCTACTAAAATTTCAGATTGGGTAGAATTATTAGAAACATCCTCTGTAATTATGGGTTCATGAGATTTTACTCTCTCAATAGGTTTAGGCTGAGAAGATGGGGCTTGCTTTATAAAAGATGATGGACAAGACAAATCACCAATTATTCTAGAAGAGGATTGGGGTGGCAATAACATCAAAGTTGGTGTAACTGGACTAAATGGAAAGATAGTTTCAGAAAATTTCACATCACGAATTATAAAAAATTATTTTGTTTCTAGATCATAAAGCTTGTAACCTTTTTGACCAGTAGGGTAACCAACAAAGACACAACGTTTGGCTCGAGAATCAAATTTCTATTTATGCTGGACAACAGTAGCATAACACAAACAACCAAAAAATTTTAGATGACTAAATGATGGTGATTTGATATATAATAATTCTTAAGGTGACTTAGAATGTAACAACGAGATTGGTAATTGGTTAATAATATAGACAATAGTCAAAACACATTCGCCCCAAATGGTAATTAGCAAGTGAGACTAAAAATGTAAAGCTCGTGCAACATTTATAATATGACGATACTTGCGTTCAACTACTCCATTTTGTTGTGGAGTTGAAACTCAAGTTCTTTGGTATTCGATTCCATGAGAGTGAAAAAAATTTCATTGCTTCAAATTCTTTGCCATTGTCTGTCCTAATTTTTTTAACTGAAGCATGGAATTAATTTTTAGTAAATGATATAAAAAATTGTAAGAGATGAGAAGTTTCGGACTTGTATTTTATGATAAATAACGAAGTACATCCTGTAAAATCATCTATAATAGTAATAAATAAACGAGACCCTGAATCAATAGGTACTCTATGAGGACCCCAAACATCGCAATGTAACAAGTCATATGAAACAAGAGTAGATATATTAATCAATGGAAATGCAAGTCGTGTCTGTTTATCCAAAGGACAAATATCATAATTATTATCAAAATAAATACTAAGAGAAGGTAATAGTGGAGCAATTAATTTGAGATGAGAAGATGACGGGTGTCCTAGACGCATGTGCCATAAATCTTTTGGTTGTGAAACTTGATGAGAAATGGGTGTTTTTTTCATTGATAACATGTAATAGAGACCACCATGATGTTTACCCGAGCCAATCATCTTCCCCGTAGAAAGGTCCAGTAGTAAAAAAAAAAGGAAAATAAAAGGGCACATCAATTTAGATCATTGGTAAGTTTGCTAACATACATTAAATTTAAATAGAAAGAGGGAACATGTAAAACATCGTTTAAGGTGATGTCTGAGTTGAATGGAATTCTGCCAGTGGAATGAATTAGTACTGGAGACCCATTGGGTAAATTTACAATAGGTATTGACGGGGATTTTTTTTGAGTGAACAATATAGAATCAAATGTAATGTGATCAGTAGATCCGCTATCCAAGATTCATGTCCTAGAGAATGCAAAATTAATTGAAACATTATTAAAATGAGATAAACCTGTTGCATTTGTATAAGCGTCACCATTACCAATAGAATTATTATTTTGAGACAACAAGCTTACCGCATGAGCAATTTGTTGAAGTTGTTCAGAGGAAAATCCATGTGAACCATTGGCATCTTATGAGTGAACCTCCTTCTTATATTGAAAATATTATGCTAAATTAGCAACATTTGAAGAATTGCCCTGAGATTCGCGTTATTGTCGATTGTTTTGGCTTCCTGAGTTGTTGAGTGCCCAAGTGCCATTTTTTAAACTTGCATCTATCTTATGTATGACCTTTTCTATTACAATGTTTGTAATAAAATTTCAGACTGCGACAATTCTCAATTGTGTGGCCTTCTCGATTGCAATGCTCACAATGTTGCTTATCCTTGGGTTTGTTGAAAAAATTATTAGTGTATCTTTGAAGTGCAGCTGCAATGGAGAAATTTTTTGTTGATTCTGGCGCTATTTGTCTCTGTGTTTCCTCTTGAATAACAAGAGAATACGCTTGGCGTACATTAGGCAGTAGGGACATCATGAGGATATTTGATCGAACAACATTATAGATATCATTTAGACCCATAAGAAATTACATTAGACGGTCATCTTCAATTTGATCAGTGTGTGCTTTAATTTGGTTGCACGTAGGAAATACTCGAAATGTATTTAATTTATCCCAAAGGCCTTTGAGTTTTGTAAAATAGGAAGAAACATTCATATTACCTTGCGAGCATAGAGACAATGATTTTTGAGTCTGATATATTATTGGTGCATTCTTTTATGAAAATTGATGTTTAAGATCTTGCCATACCCGGTGAGCAGTCTTGGCATGAATGACTCCTTTGTCTAGATCAGATTCCACAGAATAAGCAATCCATGATAAAATTATGCTATAGCACTGATTCCACATAGCATAATATGCTAGCTTATCAGCTTTCAATGGTGGTTCAATTGATCCATCAATAAAACATAAATTATTTTTGGCCGTGAGAGCATGCATCATGGATTTGCTCCAGGATGGATAATTGATCACGTTCAATTTGATTGGAACAAGCATGCGACTGAGATAATCTGAATGTTGAAGAAAATATGGATTTGATGAATCTATATTGTGACTCGTATTTCTAGTATTTAGGCTTTTAAAATGGTCAAGCTCTGATGCCATCTTGAAAAGGAGAGAAAATATCTTTAGTTGCTGTAGTTTTATTATTCACAAACTGAATATATATACAACTTGATACAAGTCAATCCAACCCACTTTTAGGCAGGAAATCATGATCCCCAATTAATGGGATTTGATCTACAAATATGGAAAATAAATATACAAGAATAAATGTACAAGCTATGTAATATTTCAACACTATAAAAAAAAAATATACAAGATAAATGTACAAGATATGTAATATCTCAACAAATATCAATACTTATTAGTTAGTTTGATGGTTGTTATACATTAGCTTGAGATCATTGTCTTATCTTAAAATTTAGAACTCATAAATCTCAAACATGGCTCGACCTATGGTAGAAGTTGCTAATTTAATTTATTCCTAGGTGTCTATTTTATTTTTTTTCTTATTTCGCTAAAGTGAATTGCCAATTACATACTCACTGATGAAAATGACACATAAATTGAATATAATTTAATTATAAATTAAATAAAATATAATTATTAAAGATTATATATTAAAAATATCAATAAAGTTAAAATTGTCAAAAACTCTTGTTAATTAATATGTTTTTCCTAAGGGTGTGAATAGTATATTGGTGGCTGAAGAAGAAGTAAGTGTTTGGCAACTACCAACATGGGTTGTGGTGCAGTGGATGAGGCTTCCCTACCCTTAATCAGAGGTCGAGGGTTCGACCTTGTGTATGGAGAAAACTCTGTTGGGAGCGCTGCCACCTTAATGGACCCTGTAACGCGCGATCCAAATTAGTTGGGACTCCAATGCAGGCACCGAACACCAGATGAGAACCCCCCAAAAAAAGTATTTGTGAAGAAACCATGCACGTCAACAGGCGACAATTTTGGGCTTGCTGTTCTTATGCGGTGATAACTAAATTACAGTTTATCAACGTCAATATTCTATGCCCAGCCCCACCCACCCAAAAAATAATAATATTCTAGTACATATACAGTACCAATTTCTATTCCTAAATTTCTACTGAGTTTTGAAGAGAACATAGGATTAGTCAAACAAACAACATGTGCCATACATTCTGTTTTCTGGGAATACCAATGTTACGGATATTGACTATTTCCACTCACCCAAAACATGTGTTGGAGAAGCCAAATTTGCCAAGATGGTCACTTGTCCAATTGTTTTTGGGTTTTTGGGGTCAAAGTGGGGTTGGCCGAAATCCATAATGTTCACACACTAAGACTGGAAAGTGAATCTGAGTTTTTATATAGCTAGAAGAAGCTTTCAGTTTTGGAACTTTTCTAAAAAATGATTTCGTGTGAAACCGACCAATTTCATGCTGAATTTTGTTCTACGTAGCTCATTATTGCGTAATTTCAATGTCACGCTACCTGCTCTGGGTTTTCATTATACTACGTATTTTCTTGGGCTATGTGTTTACTGGGTACAAAACAAAAAAATTATAATCTAAAATATAGTATACTCGTATGACTGTAAATACTCTTATTAAAGGTGAAATAAAAGTTTTAAAGTTATATTATTTTAAATAAGAAAGTATGATATTTCCGACAAAAGAGTAAAGGTATGGCACGAAAATTGAATTAATTTCTTGGATGATTATTTAACTTATGAGAATAGTTTACTACAGTTATTTTTTTTCTTTCTACGACAATAAAGTAGGCATTTGACTATGACAATTAATTTTCTTTATTTTATTTGAAAATTTTAAAGTTGGAGTTAGAGTTAGTTTTTGATATATCTTTTTGAAAAGACATTTTAAAGTTTAAGTGGTTAAACATAAGAAAATACCTATTAGGTTATTGAAGTTGTATTTGATACTTTTATGATCAAACAATAATTTTTGAATAAATTGAAATAATGTTTCCAAAAAAAGTAAAAATTTCTGATAACCAAAAGGAAAAGAGCCACTCACCTCACGGAGATATCTTTTAAAGTCACTATTATTCTTTTTAGGACAACAAAATCACTAACTATTGCCTTTAGAATCGAGTAGTACAAGACACATTTTGACATGATATATCACATTAAATTGCTATTTTAAATAACATAATCTTAAAAGAGAAAAATATGTTCTCGAAATATCATAAATGATACACATATACCCTTTGTTATATTTTGGATATATATATATATCCTTGCCGTCAATCTTTTGGGTTGTACATACCCTTTACCCAAATACGGAACATGTGACATCATCCTAGACATTTACCTAAAAAAAATTTTTTATTAATTTTATGGAAAGGAATCAAATATAACCTCAAACTATTATGAAAACTCTGCATATATCTTCTGTCATACTTTGGGTATGTATGTACCTTTGCCGTCAATTTTTTGGGTTGTATGGAGTCCTTAAAGTGAAATCAGTAATTTCACCATAAAGACAAATCCTCACCAAATTAGTAATAGAATCATAGCTAAATTCGGATATGATATAATATCTAATTTATAAAACAAAGAAAAGCAAAATATTAAATTAAGTTTGGTGTTAAGAACCGAAATTAAGAGCTTGAATAGAGAGAAAAAAATTCTAGGATTTTAAGTGAAAGAGAAGAAGAATGACGATGGAGATGTTTCTTAATTGTTTTAATGTTATCTCTTGAATCAGTATTTTAATTTCGGCTTTAGGGTTGAATTTTAATTTTGGGTCTGGGGTTGGGCTTTAAATTTCAGGTTTTAATTGGGTTTGGGGAATTGATCATTGAGTGAGTTATTTTTATTTCAAATAAAATAAATAAAAACTGGGTAAATGGCTATGATGATGCCACATGTCCTGCCATTTGGACGAAGGGTATATACAATTCAAATGATTGACGGTAGGGTATATACATTTTCAAAGTATAATGGAGGATATATGTGTACCATTTGTGATATTTTTGGGATATATATGTCCTTTGTCCATAAAATAAATAAAAATTGAATAAATGACTAGGATAATGCCATGTATCCGCCATTTGAGTTAAAAGTATATACAATTCAAAAAATTGACGGCAAAAGTATATACATATCAAAGTATAATAGAAATATATGCATATCATTTATGATAGTGCTTGGATATATTTATCCTTCTCCATAATATAATTCATTGGCTTAAGTCATCGATAGACACTTTAAGTTGTCCAAAAAATTCACTTAAACCCCTCAACTAAGGTCTGTACCTATCAGACCCCTAACCCATTTGAATTTTGATCAAATTGGGTATTTTTTGCTGGCATGGCATCATAAGTGCATTACACATTTCAGACGCGTGTGAAGCCAAAAAAATTGATTTACAAAGTCAATTAAAAAGTGACATGTCAACAAAATAATAAAGCCAAACATAAAAATATATTTTTTAAAAAATAAAATTCTTTCATGGCGTTCTTATCTTTTTCTCTATTCTTACTTCTATCTTCTTCCTCATTTTAGTTCTTATTCTTTTTTCTTTCAATTTTTCTTTCTTTTTGAATTTGTTTTGTTCACTGGAAGTTGCTCTAATCACATTTTTATTTGATTAGTGATTCCAATGTTCCTTGTTACTTTACCACTGAACGACATAGCTTCCTTGCTTTTTCTTTCAACTACTTATATTATTTTTGTTTGTTCAATATATGTTTGTTAGAAAAGATGGCGAAGAAATAAAGAGTTATGGTGATGGAACACCATTGGAATTGCTGCAACCTAGTTTATACATCAGTACAATCATCGAGTTGTTACAATTTTTTCCTTCTTCTGCTGTGGTGCTTTTTAAAGATTCAAATTCTTTAACAATTTTTTTTAAAAAAAAAACAACTTCAAATTCGTACTAATCGCGCTGAAAAAAATGACGTGTCACCAAAAAAAATGGTGTCATCGGAAAAATAACAACCTTAACAGAAATCATTGTCAATTAATTTTTATAATTTATAATCTAAATAATGAAATTAATTATAGAAACCGAATTAAAAAAATAATGGAAGATCTAAAAGAAAAGTTAATATAGATAGAAAAAACATTAGAAAATTTAGAAAAAAATACATGTGATAGTTTACATAATTTAAAAAACTCACTACGAGAAGAACAACACAAGATAATAAATGACATAGAAAATCTAGAATTAGATATATACTACAGTACAGATAGGATAAATTATTATACAAAAATTTGTAACTCTGCAGTTACTACAGGATAAATTTGTAGTATACATGGTATTATACATGAAATTTTAATAGGATAAAATAATAAAATACATAAATTAATGAATACATCTCACGAAAAGAATAAATCATTAAAAGAAATAGAAACTCAACTTTGCTATTAATAACGAAGGAAGCTTAATTACTTATAAAGCTAAGAATGTAAAAACACAAGTATGAGATAAAATATTAACAATAGAAGAAATTTATAATTATGAACTAACATCAAAAGATATACTTTTAGGAATGCCGTTTTTAGATAAATTATACTCACATATAATAACTAGAACAGATTGGTGGTTTACAACACCATGTAAACAGAAAGTAAGAGCAAAAAGAGTTAATAATAAAATAAGAAAGAAAACTGATTGGATAAAAGGAAGTGAAAAAATTACACAAAAGTTAGAAAATATAAAAAATACTGAAGATACAATAGAACTAGTCGTATTTTCGATAAATAAAATAGAAATAACTATATTTTCAATAAATAAGATAGAAATAGTTAACAGAAAATTAGAACAATTATATAGTGAAGATCCATTAAAAGAATGGAAAAAACATAAAACCATTATAAAAATTGAATTAATAGACAAAAATAGCATAATAACCCAGAAACCATTAACATATAATTTTAATGATTTAAAAGAATTTAAAATGCATATAGATGAATTATTAGAAAAACAATATATACAAAAAAATAATAGTAAACATAATAGCCCAGCATTTATAGTAAATAAACATAGTGAACAAAAAAAAGGAAAAAGTAGAATGGTTATTGATTATAGAAATTTAAATGCAAAAACAATAACTTATAATTACCCAATACCAAATAAGATATTAAAAATAAGACAGATACAAGGATATAATTATTTTAGTAAATTTGATTGTAAATCAGAATTTTACCATCTAAAGTTAGAAGAAGAATCTAAGGAATTAACCGCATTTACGGTACCACAAGAATTTTATGAATGGAATGTACTACCATTTGGATATAAAAATGCACCAGGTAGATATCAACATTTTATGGATAGTTATTTTAAACAACTACCTAATTGTATAGTATATATAGACGATATACTATTATATACAAAGACCAAAGAAGAACATTTAAAATTATTGGAACAATTTACGGATATAATAGAAAAATCGGAAATAAGTTTAAGTAAAAAGAAAGCTGAAATTATAAAAAATCAAATAGAATTTTTAGGAATACAAATAGATAAAAGTGGAGTAAAAATGCAACAACATATAGTACAAAAAATAATAAATTCGAAAGAAGAATTAGATACAAAAAAGAAATTACAATCATTTTTAGGATTAGTAAACCAAGTTAGAGAATATATACCAAAATTAACAGAAAATCTAAAGCCCTTACAGAAAAAATTTAAAAAGGATGTAGAATATAATTATAACGAAGAAGATAAAAAACAAGTTCAAAAAATAAAAATACTTTGTAAAGAATTACCAAAGTTACAATTTCCAGATGAAAATAGAAAATTTATATATATAGTAGAAGCAGATGCTAGTGAATGTAGTTATGGAGGAGTACTTAAATATAAATATTAAGAAGAAAAATTAGAACACCACTGTAGATACTACTCAGGTACATTTAATGAAACAGAAATAAAATGGGAAATAAATAGAAAAGAATTATGTTCATTATATAAATGTTTGTTAGCGTTTGAGCCGAACTTTACATTTGTTTACACGTTTTTTAAATGTCTACTAAAAGAAAAAAAATCAAAAAGCCTATAAGGCCTAAAAAGTCTACAAAGGCCTAAAAAGTCTACACTACATTTAATGTTTTACAATAATTTTAAAGACTTATACGTAAATGAAATCTGTACAATATCTTGTCTCCGCTGATTTTGTCGTATCTGTTATATCTCCATTATTGCTTCTTATCTTATCTTCCAGCTGTCGCTCTTATGTTCTTCTTTATTCAAGTTGAACTTCTGGTACAATATTATCTTCTCCATTACATTTTGAACATTAATGATCTGGATAAATAGAAATTTAATGTTAAAATTAGCAATATGTAATATGTGCTACATAGATGAATATACTTGCGCATTTAAAGAATATTATTATAAAGGAGCATATAATATAGAAGAAAGTAAAGAAATAAGAAAATTATATTTTAATAAATTACCTGCACCATTTAGTTCAAAAATAATAAAAAGTTGGGATGAAACAAAAATAGTAGATACTCTAGGAGCAAGAATAAAATTTTTACAACAATGGTATAGAAACCTATGTGAAAAATACAGAGAAGAAATAAAAATGGAAAAAACATTAATAAGAAATTTAGCATGTTGCAAAGACAAGATAACACCTCAATTTGGATGCGAAGAAAGATATTATAAGAAAAGAAAAAGCCATAAGAAATATAAGAAATACAAAAAATCAAAATATAAGTATAAGAAACCAAAGAAAAGATATTATGTAAAAAATTATAAACATAAAAGACCATATAGGAAAAAGAAATCTATAAAGGAATGTACTTGTTATAATTGCGGAAAGATAGGACATTTAGCTAGAGATTGTAAATTACCTAAAGACCCAAAAAATAAACAAATATCAGAAATAAAAATAGAAAACACAGAATATATGCAGATAGATTACATAGATTACGAATTAGAAAGTGAAGACATTATATATGAAATTTCAGAGAATGAAACAGATAACGAAATAGATAGTGAATTAGACGAATTAAATGACTGAAGAAGATATAAAAATATTAACAAAAGAAGAATATTTAAATGACGAAGGAACAGATCAAAAAATAATATTTGATAACAATGTATTTGATGAAATAAAAGGAAAAGAGTTAGATTTAAGTGTAGAAAAAATATTTAAAATACCAATAATAAAAAATATATTTACTAGAAAAAAGCAAGAATATTATGTAAGTGAAGAATTGGGGAAGAAGACGACAAAGAAGTTTGAGACATTGCATGAGGTAGAAATTCACTGGTACAATGTGTGATTAAATTCCGAACTCTTGGCCCAAAGTTAGCAATGTCTCTAGTAATCCTTTGGCATCAGGTCTTTCACTTGGAGTGACACTTGAGCATTGCAGAGCAACGTTATTTTGAGGTGAGTCCTAGTTCATTTTAGGTGA
This sequence comes from Capsicum pubescens, assembly GCA_030864215.1. Lineage (NCBI taxonomy): Eukaryota > Viridiplantae > Streptophyta > Magnoliopsida > Solanales > Solanaceae > Capsicum > Capsicum pubescens. The sequence continues at coordinate 134,985,031 of CM061545.1, read as the reverse complement.
AGAAGACGGCAAAGAAGACAAAGGTTTGTCATTTTTAATTAATTTTAAAATAACTTTTTTTTATATTGCTATAGTATATTTTAAAATATTTGTTTTGGACCCACACGACATGTGTCACTATTTAATTCGTTAAATTATCATGTCATCAAAAGTGCATCACACACGTTTTATCTTTTTAGCCAATTGACAAAAAAAGACCTGATTGGATCAAAATTCGGATGGATTAGAAGTCTGATAAGTATATGCCTTAGTTGAGTGGTCTAAGTGATTTTTTGGAATAATTTTAAGTGAATTTTCGATGACTTAAAAGCCTACTGCATTTGACCCATATCCAAAAAGAATAAAGGTTACTTTAAAAGTTCCCCAGTATATTCGTCACTGATGTAGTACTACAATTGCCCTTTATGTGGTACTTATGACATCACTTTAACTTCTATTCCAATGTCATTTGACCACGACAAATTGTTCGTGCTCCTTTTCGAGATATTATAAATCAGTTGAAAATCAAAATAGACATTAACACTTAATGATACAAATATCCATAAATTTCAATTTTACATTATAATATATCTTAATTCTATTGCAAAACTGCTACATAATCGTTATTTATCCTCCATGTAAATTGTATTTAAAGCAAAGTATGAAGAAAAATTTTAAACTCACTTTCAACTATCAATGCTGCCTTGAATTGGATACATGAATCAGGGCTTCAAATGATGTTATATTAATTTATGGAACAGAGAATAATTATTTACAATATAAATTTACTATTAATTTTAAGATTGACAAACATGACTTGAACTTTATCCCACTTTTGCTTGGTAGCTGAAAACATTCATCTTTTAAATTGACAATTATTTTAAAAATTGAGTCACATGACACCTCACTTAGAATGATAACCGGCATAATGTGAAAAGCTCTCTCTTTACGTTTTCCATGGATATTGACCACAATCCTCAACAACCGTCTCCCCTACTCTCTGTAAATTCAACCTTTGTAACCCCAACTTTCACACAAAAAGTGCTTCAAAATGACCTCTTCCCAAACTTCATGGGCTCTCCGGCGACGGACAGCCTTCAAGATGAGGTCACCCTGTCAAATTCTGAAGGTAATTTTATTCCGCTATCAGTGGACGATAAATCACAACTTTACTCACCTTGGTAGACGTCCTTGATTGTTAAGCTGGTGGGTCGAAAAATGGGCTACTTAGTGCTAAATAAAAAGTTACAGGAATTATGGAAACCTTCTGAAGAATTAAATTTGATCGATTTGGGTTCCAAATTCTTTCGAATTAAATTCACTCTGTTGCAAAACATGCTACACGCTCTTCATGATGGTCCATGGTTCATCTTCAACAGCTTTTTATCTGTACAAAAGTGGGAACCAAAATTTGTGGCTTCACAAGCTCGGCTTACTCATACTGCAATTTGGATCCGTCTGCCTGAACTATTTATGGAGTTTTACGACATAGATGTCCTTCATAAGGTTGGCGCAAGGATTGGGAAGTTTCTCAAGATAGACACTTGCACTTCAACAACTTCTCGAGGTAGATATGCACATTTGTGTGTACAAGCTCCTCTGGAACAACCACAATACTACTAATAACTAGTTGGGATAGGCTCCAACATACTCCACTAGAGATATAAACATTTACCCAAAAATACTAGACGTAAACTGGTTACAGAGAGATGGAATTCACCAAAATAACAACCAAAATAACAATAGAGCCTATCATTAACGTCTGTTATCTTGTGAATCTGAGCCTACGTCAATAAAATATAGTGTCAATAATATGGAGATGTTAGTACATGTAAAACATTTACTGGAATGAAAAGCAGACAAAATACAACTGACAAGTGCAAAAGCTCATATGAATTAAGTATCAAAGTGAAAAAATTATGAGCATACAAGTACTACATATAAGATAAGAAGTTGTAACGTATGCACTAATTTTATTAGTTCATCATATAATATCCAGGGGAGCATTCATTATAATATAGCACTTATAATTTGCCTAGGTATTGTACATAAATTATGTATAGTACAAATAATCATAGATGGCCTATCAAAAGTGATCTGAGTCAAATACAAGGTGTACGTAGCCTAAATACATATACGTATAACTGTAGTCACAATCTAATACAAGGTACACCCTAATAGATTCACTATGAGGATTTTTCCATGGAATATATATGCCATATATTGACTTGAGTATGGGGAATCAGTACATGACATTCTAGCTAACTCCAAATGCACTTAATCTAATAACGATCTAATGGTCTAGTGTCGATCCTGTGCATTAAATCACATCAAGAGGATATGCAAAGTAAAACCTATGTACCTTCCCGTCGTTAATATTTACTAAATAATTTCTTAAAGGCCTATGGTATGTAAATCATGGTATAGATCATTTATTATTTAAGTGGAATATATATCTAAATCTGCCTCTTATTTTAAATTCTCATGTATATAAATGTAACTATATTATGGCTATTTAATTTCATTCATAATGTATGATAAATATACCATGTTACCAAAGAATTTCAAGTAAAGAAATTTACAATAATATGTAATATTGTGAAGATTTGACATAAAGAGTGTAAGAAAAAAACTTATAAGCTTGATGGTCATACAAGAGAATTCTATGTAAGGCAAATGAAGATCCAATCTTTGTGTTTTATGAGAATTAATTAGCATTCATAAAAGAAAAATGTAACATAAGGATGTGACTTAATGGTAAGGAAAGGTTTAAATATACATACATTTACTACTTTAATATCTTTGATAGTATTTTGAGCCTCCAACAATTCAATCTGCGATAGTGTAGCCTTTATCTTTTCAATTACAAGTTCCCTCTATTCAATAAAAGACCAGCTAACTACAAGGATAACACATACATCCATCAATAACAAGTAGGTTCATGTACCAAGTTATTCTAATACTATTTACTTAAAAAAGAAATAGTTAAGTTCCTTAACAATCATCTAGAGTGAATCCAATAATTTTTCATCCTTTTTCTAACTTATATAGTCTGATATCAGAATTTTCTAATATGTAAGAATTCCAAAATTTCAACTTTTATCACATTTTTAAATTTTCTCCTATTTTAAGAATTATAATTAACCAAACGGACTTTAAGAGATAGTACAAAGATGTTAGCTAAATATCCCTAAATACTTATCCATAGTGATACTCGAAGATAGGATAAAAATTTTACCTTTTGGAGTTCAAGCCCAACACTGGATTATTGAAATTGGTTGTTTCATAAGCTGATCAACCATTACCTAAATAGAGTGATGTTGTTGATAAGAATAAGGTAAATCTATGACAAAATCTATACTAATAACATCCTATTTAGACATTTGAATATTAAAGGTCTGAGCTAGGCTATCGTGTCTTCAATGTTTTGTTTTTACTTGCTGACAATTAGGGTACCATGCCACATACTCTGCTATATCATTCTTTATCTCATTTAACCAATACATCTCTTTAAGATTATTATACATCTTTATACAAATGATATAGATTGAATAACAGGAGCTATGTGCTTCTGCCATAATCAATTTAATTTATCCATCTAGATCAGGTACACATAATCTACCTTGACATCTCAAGGTTCCATCATCTTCTAGCTCAAATATTGTGGCTTAATGTTATTGAGTTCTTTCTTTGTCTTAGACCAATAAGGGATCATCATACAATCTCTATTTCACCAGTACCATAAGTGATGGCTCGATCGTGTTGAAGACTGTAATGCTACCATCTTTGGAATGGATAAGACAGACTCCAAGGTTAGCTAATTGAATATCTCTGGCTACCTCACATTAAATAGGTGACAAATGTGATAGTCTACCCATATAAAGTCAACTAAGATTATTTTTTATAATGTTACCTTTAGTTATATTGATAGTGTAGTCTGACATGTCATTGGTTTATGACACCTAAGGTGCTTACAATGAGGAATATTTACAAGCATAAGGGTATTTTTATATGTAGATATGATTAGCTTTTGCATAATTATAGATTGAATAGGCTTGGAGAAGGAAAATGATTAAAAGTGGACTATTAGATGATTTATGCTATAATAACTTTAGTATGACTATGGTCAGATTCAACAGCCCCACCACAAGAGTGGTCCGTAAGACTTGATCAGACAAAGAGTTTGCATGATCGTGCCATGAATATACCATCATACCATGTGGTCATAGGGAAGGACTAAAAATAAACATATAGGAGTTAAGTATGAGACTCATCAGACGAGACCCCTCCTAGAATGTTTAATGATCATACGACCATACCTTGACTCTGTAGGAAGAAAGACCCAATAAGAAGGTTTCAGATCCTTGAAGTGAGGATAGATCAGATGAGTACTTGGAATGATCGTTCCTAGGTACCACGAGTTCGTATTAAGAAGTGTACCAACCAAGACCTGAAGATGAAAATTCACACACCAAACCACAAGCACTACACGATGATTGTGTGTTCTAACCATGATCTGACCTTTCTATCTTCAATGTCAATTGACCCAAATTTCCTATTTGTACTAGGATAGGTTTTATCTTATCTATAATACTCATACAATATTTTTTGTATGAGTTTACACTCTTTTATATTTTACAACAGTATATCTGAGATTCTAAGACATTCTTAGGATTTAATGAACACCATTTCTGGGGTTTTAATTGAAGTTGATATTTTGAAGTTTTCTTATTATTGTAAGTTCATAACTATGTTTTTATCTATGAATTTGTAATGTCTCGGGTTTTTGGTCGTTGAAAATTTCTAAAATTTTATCCTCCCTGTCCTTATTATGATTCCCTTAACGAGTCATTGGATCAAATCATAAACAAATTAGAAATTGTATGATGGAGTTCTGCTTAGAGTATTACTGGCTTTCTACGAGTCATAAGGACTCTTTATGAGTCATTGGGTTTAAATCTTAGGGTGTCTAGTGTATAACCCAAATAGTTGTTGGGTTTACTATAAATATACCCTATGAGTCGTAGGGTCCCATTACGAGTCATATAGGTTGAGTCATAGAGTCAACAGATTGTGAGTTCCTTGAACTATCTTGGCTACGATTTGTGGTGACCAGTCGTAATGAGTCTATAAGAGTTGTATAGTGACCCTTAGTCACTGACGACAAAATTCCATCTTTTAAATTGAGTGCACTTTGGAAAATTCCTTTCTTACTCAATTAAAATCCCACGTTCATAAATAACTTAAGAAGGGTTGTTTCTATACATAACGTACTCAAACACTCCTAAATCTCTCTTAAATTCTCTCAAGCAGCCATGCTTAGGTTTTTAAAATGTAGGCCATCCAAGGGTTCAAGGATTGAATTCTTTTCATAAAACTTGGTATTTCAGGCATGTTACTCTTCCCCAATTATTAATTTGCTAAAAGCATGAGCTTTAAAGTGTTGTTCACATGGTATTGAGGTAGGTTTTGAAAACATGGGTAGAGGGTCTTGAACAGTTGTTGTTTATATAATATTTCATATTTTTCCCTACATGGGTTACGTTGAAATGGTGGTTTTAAAATAAAATTGATACATGAGAATGGTGAATGAACCAGGGTTTGCGATTCCCTTAACTTATGACTTTTGAAGTTGTTATTACCCCAACATCATATTGTGAAATTTGGTTTTGAATATGAAAAGTATGCATATTGAACTACTCTTAAACTATTGCATAATGTGAAAATTCAATGAAGTACAATAATTTTTGATTGAACCCTAAGGGATTGTGTACTTCCCCAAGTTAATGTATAGTTGAATCAAGGGGGTTGTGAATTCCCCCAAGTGATGATAATTGGTTTGGCATTTTGATGTTACCTTGCAAGTAAGTTGGTATGAAGATACCAACAATGTATGCCTGAATGTATATCATTGTTCAATAAATGATAATGTATGTGCTAATTATTTTATTTGAGATTTAATGAGGGTTGTGTAGCTGAGGCATGAAAGTGGAGGTCTTGAAGGACCAATACTGGAAATCGCGGTTGCCAACACAGGGTCTATATGACCTAGTGGTTTGAGTCCCCTTTATTATTATCATTTGACTGGGAGGTTCGAGTCCCCTACATTGTATTATATGATTTGGTGCTCGTGTCATCTTGATATGCCAAGAGGTTTTAGTCCCCCATAGTACATATATACCTTCTGGTTTATGTGGCCATATATACTGGGTCCCTACCATCTGGTGGAGATCTGGGCCCATATAGCTCATGAGTGCCTTTTTATGTTATGATGATTGAGCTATACAATCTAGGCTAAATTTTAAAGTGCATGTTAAGCCTTGTTCCCTATCCTAACATATGATATATATATATCTATGTATATTCATTTGATTATGTGCATTGGTTTTGAATGGTTTTGAACTATTGATAATGATATTATGTTATCCTTATACCCGAGCTATATGATAGAGTTCACCCTACTAACCATCTCTAGGCAATGTATCCCTTAGCGATGTAGGCATCGAAGATACCTCTACTTTTCCTGAGTAGAGTTAGGTGGATCAGCTTGGTTTGTTTGTTCATTATGGTGAAGTGGTAAGCTTTTATACTTTAGAAGACTTAGACATTTCATTAGTTCTTATCATAGACTTAAGTTGAGAGTTTCATTATCATTAACATTATCATTTTCATTGTCATTATCATCTGTTAGAGTGGGGGACATGTCCCAACCAAGATTGGTTTTTGGTTCTTGCGTTAGAAGGCTTGGTTAGATTACTGTTGAATTAGGCAATGCTGGTCGATTGTTTTGGCTGCTCCATGGTTATTAGTTATTGACATACCCTTTATTCTTTGAATTTACCTTGTTATATATTTGGAATTCATCCAATATTAAGGGATATTGTGTTTGCAAATTTACCCTTTATGCTAGTCCTGATTTGGGTCATGACAAATATGGTATCAGAGACTAGGTTTGGTATCATTAGGTGTCCACAAATCCATGTCAAAGTAGAGGCTCTTTTATGGGTTTATAGCGCGCAACACTTATAGGGGAGAGAGTACGAGGCATTTAGGAATATTTACCTTTTTTGTTGTTCAATTTCAAGATATAGAGTTTAAGGTCTTGAATTTTCTCTAATTTCCATCTGTTATCTTTTTAGATCATTCCTCCCAGAAGATCTGATGTTCGTGGAAACTTTTATGTCCTGTATGAGGACAATATGGATGGAGCTCATCCTACTCTAGGAGTTCAGACCCAGTCGAGGGTTGCTGCTTGTGATTGCCCCAAGAGAGATCCACCAGTTCCCCCTATCCCTCCCCAGGCACCCTAGGCCGATGTGTCTAATGCTGAGTTTCACCAGTTGATTAATTTGCTTACCCAGTTGGTGGCCTCTCAGACTGAGCGTGTTTCTTTGGTTGTTCTATCCTTCAAGACCACTAAAGTTGGCCAATTTATGAGTTTAAGTCCTCTTATTTTCAATGGTTCTAAAGTTGAGAAATATCCTTAAAATTTCATTGATGAGATGGAAAAGATCTTCCATATGATGCACGCTATTGATGTGAAGGTGTATAGTTTGCAACTTATTAGTTGAAGGATATAACATATCAGTCATATGAGGAGTAGGACCAGTCTAGGGAAGATGATGTCGAGTTCACATTATGGGAAAATTTCTGTAGTGCCTTTCTTTATCACTTCTTTCCTCCTGATTTGAGGGACACGAAGGCCAACAAATTCATGAATTTGAAGCAAAATAAGATAATAGTAAAGGAGTATGCCTTGAAGTTTCATCAACTGTGGAATTATGCTCCCGAATTAGTGTCTAGAATGAGGGCTAGAATGAGGAAGTTTACCTATTGGTTATCCCATGAGTTGATTTTGGAGAGCAAGGCTGCCTTGTTGAACAAAGATACGGACATCTCTAGAATTTTGGTGTAGATGCAATAAGTGGAAGAGGAAAAAAAGAAGCAAGCAAAGATGAGTGAAAGGCAAAATAAAAAGTTTTGCTATTTGAATCAGGGTGGAGCTCAACAACAAAATGATAGAGAAGGGAAAATGGTCTAAGAAGAAGTGGTGAAACTCTGGCTCTTACTCTACGACTAGTGCTTCTTATTCAATGACTTCGGGTGATCATCATTTTCAGTATTATAGTGGGTTTAGATCACAAGGATCCCAGCCTTAGGATAGTGGGGCTTAGTCAACTCCATTATATCCTTCTTGTAGATTGTATGGTTGGTTCACCGTGGTGTTTGTGAAAAAGAGAGGAACAAGTGCTTTAAATATGGTCAAATCGGTCATATACAGAGGGATTATCCTTCTAAGGTTTTTTCTTGGGAAAATAAAATTTATGTTGCTACTTTATCAGCTCTCGCACCAAAAAATGTTGTGTTTGGTTTTGGCTCTGGCACTGGTCAAAACTGTCTGTATGCTTTTGCCACCCACCAAGATTCTGAGGCATCCCCCGATGTTGTTACTAGTATGCTTAAACTCTTCTTTTGTGTTGTATATTGTCTACTTGATCCTGTGTCTACCCTCTCGTATATGACCCCTTATGTGGCTATCCATTTTGGTTTTGATCCTGAATGTATTTCAGACCCTTTTACTGTGCCCACTCCGGTGGCTGACTCCATCATGGCTAGAAAGGCCTATAGGGCTTGTGTGATGCCGGTTTATGGTAGAGAGACCTTGGTAAACCTGATAGAGTTGTACATGGTGGACTTGGGGATGGATTGGTTGCATTCGTGCTATGCATATCTTGATTGTCGGACCCGAATGATCAATTTCCATTTTCCAAATGAGCCAGTAATTGAATGGGAAGATAGTTACCTAGTACCTAAGGAAATGTTTATTTCATATCTTAGAGCCTAAAAATTGGTTTCTAAAGGGTGCCTCTATGACTTAGTGCATGTTAAGGATTCTAGATCCGAAAGTCCTTCTTTGCAGACTGTCCTTGTGGTCTGTGAATTTCCTGAGGAGTTTTTGGATGATCTTCCTGGTGTTCCTTCCAATTGGAAAATTAATTTTGGGATTTATCTTCTTACAACACTTATCTTATTTCTATCCCACTTTACAGAATAGCTTCAGCTGAGTTGAAAGAACTCAAGGGTAGTTGAAAGATCTTCTTAATAAGGGGTTTATCCTCCCAAGTGTGTCTCCCTAGGGTGCTTCTATTCTTTTCATACATAAGAAGGATGGGTCCTTTCGATGTGTAGTAATTATCACCAATAGAATAAGGTGACCATGAAGAGTAAGTATCCCTTTCCATAGATTGATGATCTGTTTGATCACCTCAAGAATTCTAAGTTTTTTTCAAAGATTGATTTTCAAATGGGTTATCATTAGTTGAATACTAGGGAGATAGATATCCCTAAGACTTCTTTCCGAATACGGTATGGTCACTTTGAGTTTTTGGTGATGTCCTTTAGTTTGACTAATGCCATGGCAACATTTATGGACCTTATGAATCAGGTTTTCCATCAGTTCTTGGATTTGATCGTGAATGTCTTTATCAATGATATTAATCTCCTATTGGGTGAGTTGATCTTAGTGAAGAAAATATATTTGGATCGGATTTGGTTTATTAGGTTATGGAGAAGGTAAAACTAATTTGGGATAGGCTTAAGGATACCCAAAGTTTCCAAACGTCCTATGAAGATGTAAGGTGTACGAACTTAGAGTCTGAGGCGGGGGATAGGGTATTCCTAAAGGTGTCTCCCATGAAGGGATTAATGCATTTTGGGAAAAAGGGGAAGCGCTGTCCACGATATGTTTGTCCTTATATGGTTTTGCGGAGGATTGGTAATGTTGTATATGAATTGGAGTTTTCTTTTAGTTTGACCTCCATTTATCCGGTATTCCATCTTTCTATGTTGAGAAAGTGTATAAGTAATCCTTTATCAGTTGTTCCTTTGAAAGGACTGGGTATCTCTGATTCTCTGTCTTATGAAGAGATCCCAATTGAGATCTTGGATTGGCAGGTTCATCGATTGCAGACCTAGGATGTAGCTTCGATTAAGGTTCTTTGGCAAAACCATAAGGTGGAAGAATCTACTTGGGAAATGGAAGAGGACATAAAGTCTAAGTATCCATATTTGTTTTCTGCTCCAGATATTCGTGCGGAAGGTATGTGCTCTTGATCACATCTTTGTTTTCTAACCTTGTTAAAGGAAGGTTTATTTCCATGCATCTTTGTTTTCTAACTTAGTTAAAGGTTGGAATGGTTATGTTGGGGCGTAATTCAAGCTTGTACTACCTTGTCTATCATCCAGGGATGATAAATCCTAATGGAGGAGACTGAAACACCTTGGATTTTTACCCTTAGAAAAAAACTTTCTCAGTTTTTTACTTTGGGATATCATACGACTAAGGGGTACTAGTCGTATGAAAGGGTACGAGTCAGGTGACCCAGTCATATGCTGTCCAGTGTAGGGTGGTTCAGTTTTGGGAATGATACGACTAAGTGGGTACGAGTCGTATTATTGGTGATGGATCATTGGTTCAGGTTTTTCTTTACTTAATTTGAAACATAGTAACTTAACTTGGATCTGAGTACGAGTGGCTTACCATGAGTCGTGAATATAATGTACGATTCGTATAGTACAATTAATATGTTAGGCAGTGTTCAACCGCTCTTGATTCTATTATGTGCACGGGTTAAGGGTACTGGTCGTACACTTAGGTACGATTAGGGCTTGGTGGTCATATGTTAGAAAGTGTTGGGGGTCCAAGGTATACCTAGTGTTTGAGTGGTGGGTAACACTCGTATGATAGGATACGCGCGGTATGGTGGAGTTGTAACCTCCTACGGGAAATTAATATAGTTTAAGTTGGGAACATTCTTGACATTTCCCCTTATAACTCCTTGGGACCCCATGATTTAAAACACCTTTTCGGGGCTTCAATAACCTATTTGCGATCAATCAAACACTCTAAACTCTCTGAAAATCTCTTAAGGCTCTTGGGTTAAGCAAAAACTAGTGTTTCCTTCAAGGTGGTCAATTGAGGATCATAGGGGTGATTTCCTCTCATCTTCTTCTCAATCTAAGGCATGCACTCCTCCCTCATTGTTAGTTCTAACTAAAGGCATGTTTTAATGTATTTTAAACATTGATTTTGAATCATAAATGGTGGTTTTGAAATCTAATGTTGAGGGTTTTGGGGCATATTGTTGAGTATTGTTTACTCTTGGTTTAAATTATGTTTTCACATATTTTTGGTGGTGGTTTGCATATTTGGGTGTTGGTTGGTTATGGTTTAACAAATAGGTCATGGGTAACCCTAAATTTGAGGGTTTATGATGTGGTTTTGGTCATGGTAAAGGTATACCCTCAACATGTTCGATAAAATGCCTATGAGAATGTTTTACTCTATTGCTGATCTTTCATTGAAGCTATTTCTTGGTATGGTTTGGTAATGGAAACCTAAATTGGTATGTATGGGTTTTGAATGGTCTAAATGGTTTTGAATGGTTAAATGAAAAGGTCTTGGTTGTCAAGGTTATAGTTTAAATGGAAACCTTATTTGCCGATTTGAGGAGTGGTCATGGAGACCATATATAACACTTACGGGGTACACGGGAATCCCCTAAGTAGACTTGTACATATGTATCATGGAGACCATATATAATACTTACGGGGTACACGGGAATACCCTAAGTAGACTTGTACATATGTATCATGAGAACAAAGGGTACTCAGGAATACCCTCCTATGGTATCTCTAGTTCGGGCGGCTATACACATCGGGGCTTGTTCAGGGTGTTACACTAGTCCCATATAGCACATGGGTAGTTCTAGGACAGTTAAGCTACACATACCCAGGTTAATGGTTTTAAAGGAATTCTAAACCCGGTTCCCTTTCCCAATATAGTTATATATATGTATGTATGGTTGTGAATGCATATGGTTGGTTTACTTGGTTTTAAAGATTTGCATTATCCTTATCCTGAGTACTTGTTAGCATTCTCCTGCTAAACTGTCTTTGAGCTGCTGCATCCCCATGCGATGCAGGAACCGGCCATTCTACTCTGACTTAAGGATCAGATTCGGTATCAGTTGTTGGATTAAAGTGGTAAGCTTCCATACTACGGAAGGCTCCATTTCATTTCATGGATGTATTTACCTACTTTGGTTATTTCATGGATATTGGTTTTGGCTATGGTTGGGGGCATGTCCCAATTGAATATTATTTTACTTTTGGTTAGAGGCTTTATTGGACTACTATGGGTTGGTATGGGTAGTGTCGATAGTGGTGTCAGCCTTAGTATTGATTTGGTATTGGGGCTGATACCGTTTGATTGTATTTATTATTGTTCCATCCTATTATGTTATGGACTCATACTGGGTTATTGTTTTGGTTTGGTTTTGGTTATTTGTTGGGTGGATTTTCTTGGGTTGGTCACAGTCATGGACCTATCCCAGAGTCTGGATATGTAATAAACACTATCTTGTTCTACGTTCAAATTTCATCTGACTCAGGGTACGTGTTTGGAGGTTGGGTTGGGAATGGAGATGGTCCCCGGTCTTGGTCGAACTTGGGGTGGCCATTAAGACAAGGCCCCGATTTGGGCCGTGTCACATTTAAAACCAACCAAACCAATTAAGTTCCATTACCATCTTATGTAATGCAAAGTTTTCAATAATAGTTAAACTATGTGATAAAAACATTCTTATTGGTATCTTAACAAACTTGTTTAGGGCATATAGTTTCCAAAATCAAAACCAAGTATCAATTGACCATTTTCATGTATCCACATGTTTAACCCTTCATTATAACCTGAAAACCATAAGAAAAACATGGGAAAACATTATCCAACCAATAACAACCAAAAACCCCCAACATATATTTCAAAACCTAAACATTACCACAATAATACCATGAAAACCATTAATTAAAACATGCCTTTAGTTGAACTAACAATGAGGGAGGTGTAACATGCCTTAGAAAATAAGAAAGATAGAGAGAAACCATCCCTTTGAGCCTTAATGGATTGCCTTGAATTAAACCCTAGACTCTCTTGAGCCAAGCGCTTGAGAGAGATTTGAGAGTGTTTAAACAGTGCTTGAGTGTGAATAATAGGTTAAGGAAGCCTCCGAAGGTGTTTTGTGTCGTGCGGTCAAAAGGTAGTATTAGGGGGAAATATCTAGAATACTCCCAACTTAAACTGTAAAAATTTCCGCTTGTGGGTACGGTTTGGACCCCTCGCTTGTACCCACATCATATGAGTGGAACCTTCTACTCCTACCTTGATCTGAAAGTTGGACATCATATTTTTTCCAACATACGGCTATGGTCCCTAAACCCTTACCCACCCATATGACTAGTACCCTTCAAGTCATACCCCATGTAGAAACATCTAGGCTAGACACTGCATAACATATGGTAGGACCCTGCCTCTCATATCATTTACATAAGACTTGTGTGGAATATTCTCGTACCAAGAGCAGAACTTGGCCAACATTACACTGACCAATATACGAATAGAGTCCCTAGACCCATACCCATACCAGACGACTAGTATCGTGAGTCGTATGATAAACAGAAGGCTAAAATTCATGAAATTTTGCAAGGTCCAGAACCTAAGGTCCAGAACCTAAGGTGTTTCAATTCTCCCCCACTTAGATCATTCATCCTGTAATCAGGGAACAAGGCAGTACAGGCACGATTGAACCCCCAAACATCTCTACCATTACCTTTAACCAAGTTAGAAAACAAAGAGATAATGGAAGTCAATCTTTCCTTTAACAAAGTTAAAAAGCTAGGACGTTATGAAGAACGCATACCTTCTACACAAATTCTCGGATAAAAAATATGAATGGATACTTGGACTTCATGTCCTCTTCAGCTTCCAAAGTAGCCTCTTCAACCTTATGGTTCCTCCATAGAACCTTTACCGAGGCCACATCTTTGGTTCGCACCCGATGAACCTGACAATCCAACATCTCAATCAGGATCTCTTCATATGATATGGAATTCGAAATGCCAATATCTTTGAAAGGAACAATTTACGACGGATCACCAATACACTTCCTCAACATAGAGAGATGGAATTTTGAGTGAATAGAGCTCAATCTATAAGTAAACTCCAACTCATACTCAATATTTCCAACCCTCCTTAAAATGACATAAAGACCCACATACCGGAGACTGAGCTTCTCTTCTTCCCAAATCGCATCACTCCCTTCATGAAAGATACTTTTAGGACCACCCTATCTCCAATATCAAACTCTAGGTTCCTTTGTCTCACATCTTCATAGGACTTTTGACGACTTTGGGTAGCCTTAAACCTATCCTGAATCACCTTCACCTTCTGCATAGCTTGGTGAACTACATACGGGCCAAACATATCTAGCTCACCAAGATCAAACCACCCAATAGGGATATGCACCTACTACCACAAAATGCCTTAAATGAGGCCATCCCAATGCTAGAATGGTAGCTATTATTGTAAGCAAACTCTACAAGAGGTAAGTGCACAGCCTAACTACCACCATAGTTAATCACACAATCCCAAAGTATATCCTCCAATGTCTGAATAGTCCTTTATGCTTGCCCATCTGACTGTGGGTAAAAAGTAGTACTGAAACTCACAGTGGTCCCTAAACCTTTTTAAAATGACTGCCAAAAGTGAGATAAAAACTGTGTGCCTCTATCAGAGATGTAGAAATAGATACCACATGAAACTTCACAATCACTTAGAGGTACAACTTTGCATAATACTCGACTGAGCAGTTAGTTCTCACTGGCAAAAAGTAAGATGACTTTGTCATTGATGTTGCCTAAAACTAACTTTGAAAGAAGTATGTTGCGGTCGATGTCAAATATAGTAACCCAACTAGGTTGGGGTCAAACCCACAGGGAAGAAGCTGAATATTTGCTTAACTTGATGTAATTCACGAGCAATGCGGAAAAGTAAATGGAGGGTTTTGTAAGTAATCAGTAAGTAGCAACCAAACTTGAATGCTTTGAGTTGTAAACAATAGAAGACGAACACTAGGACTGTGTTCCCCCTAGATTCTTAAATCTATAAGATTCTCGTGTTCAACCCACTTATTTTGTTGCTCTACATGTAAAGTCGACAAGCTATGTATTATCAAAAGTCTTGTAAATACATTGATAAATCTCACCCTTTACTTTGTAGGTCTCAGAGCTTCACCTTATTACTTCTTATTTATGACTTCAGTTTAACTCCTACCTTTTGAGTCTCGAGTTGATTAGATGAGATGGCAAAATAGTAATAGTGGAAGTGAATCTTAAATTACTATCTTAATCCTCTTTTCCAAAACACAAACTCCCTTATGAAGATGTTTATGAATATAGTATATCCTCAAGCTTCTGGAGTATCTTTGAGGTCAATTTATATGTACAAGATTAGGATACATGCAGTTTACTTTCGAATAGATGAATCTCCAACTTCCCTTACATAGTTAATCCACCAGTGTTTCCACAACCCTAGTTAGGGAAGTTAGACGCTTATGTTCATGCAACAATCCATGAAAATCAATAAAGAAAGCATGTAATTGATCTCACAATAATGAGAAGAATAGAATCCAAAATCTACTATTGAGTAATAACCCAAAATCTAAAAAACAAAGCAAATGTGTGTAATAAAGTTTATTGGAATGTAAAAAAATGTAAAAGAATGTAACCTAATAAAAGATAAACCTTAGGGTATTTATAGTATCTCAAAATACTCAAAAATCCTAATAAAAAGGTTAAAGTAATGCTCCGTCGGCACATGGTACAACTCACTCATCCACTTGTATGCTCATCATAGGCGTCGTACTATGCCTCTCGTATCCATTCCAGTGTCTAATCTTCAAAGGCTACAACTTTTTGTTCTTTTTACAACTTCTGATATACGACATGTGGCCTTCACTCGTATCCACCTAGGACTTATATCTTTCCAAGCTTTGAACACTGGTACGTATACAGTTTCCCTATATGAGTCGTACTTAGAATTTCAACTCGTATACTTATAAGACTTTAATATTGAATGGTAGCTTTAAATTTTGTTATGCTTACGATTCCTTGTCATGACCCGTACCTTCAGCTTATGACTCGGATGCTTGAATCGTATCTTCTCTATACTTTGATTCTTAATTTGGATTTGGGTTCTGTTGTGTTTACATGTCATCCTACGAGTCGTATGGTGTGTTTACAACTTGTGAGGTAACTATTATCTTGATCTAACTTTGTATTTCCAGGTCTTTTTCTTCTTTTTCTACTCCAACACTATTGTATACCTATCTTACCTGCAATAAACACCAAAGTGCATCATACTAAAATAACCTAAGTCCATGCATATATTCAAGGTTTTAAGCATCGAAAGTGTTGTGTTTCCATGACACATAAACACCCTCAACTTAGAATTTTACATTTTATCAGGCAAACAGAAATCAAACTTAATCTCAAAACACAGGAACGATGCTTCAACAGGAAGATCTTAAGCTACCTATGGCAGTGAATATTTAGTTTAAGTTTTAATCATGTTATTCCCTTTTGAATTTTAACATTTTAGAACTCGAACTGTGTACATGACATGGCATACAAAGAAACATAGAGTAATCCGATAATGGCATTACATTAGTAATAGACAACTGGGCATAGACATAAATTACATTCACCAAATAATATAGAAACCTAGCAACATAACCTGTGTGCGCTCACAGTAAAAAAAATCACATTCACTCTCATTATGGACCAATCAATTTATTTAGGGATATGACAAGTGATTCTCTCTCACACAAAGAAGTATCACCGATGTATATAGAATACCATAGGCTTGCCCTTATGCTCTCTTCCTAAATTTTCAAACAAGCAAGGTAGGATCACTGCAGGAATTTATTCATCTTGTAACGTAGTCTTGGGTCTAGTATGATATCCTCGTGGGATTTATTTAGTGACTATACCTCATTGGTACTACACTAACTTTTGGGGTCCACACTTAACCTATTTTTCACTTTATTTCCACCTTTATTTTTTCCTTTTTATTTTAACGCATATTCGGGTTGGGTGTGGTCTTTTAGTTTTTTTTTTCTCTTTTTCGGAAGTTTTCTTTTCTTTTTCCTTTCTTTTTCTACCACACCTAGCCTTACTTTATTTTATTTTCACTATACCTGTCTTTTTTTTAATTTTTCTTTTATGCGACTTTCTTCATATTTATCTTCTCTTACAAACCACTATAATAGCCACCCTCAACTTAGGCTATTTGTATGAGTTGAGATGCACAGTGTTGAAGGAGGACCAGGGCCAAAACAGGTTCATTGTAAGAGAAATAGGAAGGTGAAATTGGTGTGGATAACGAAATTTGGTTAATTATGTCTCAAATATATGGATCAAAGGTATTAATTCATTTGGTTAGGGCATTTAGGCTTAAGTAGCCTTACAACAAAAAAACTATCATAATCTCCTCCTTGACTATCCTAGACCTAGGTAAAATCAACCGGACAAGTTCTAGATTCTGATACAATGGGAACTCAGTAATACCTCAAACACACTCGCATAGGGTTACATTGCTAAGTACTACTTATCTAGTTTTGCAGCTGTTTGACCTAATTGTTCTATCCCAAATCCTAATGCCATTATTAGATTCATAACAGTCTCACACACATACATATATTACACAGTTAACAAAAATTTAGGAGGGGTCTCAATTTTCAACACACTTGAATTTAACACTAATACTTTCAGTATAATCATTTCAAATCCACAATAATTCATATTTCCAAATTCATAAATCAATTTCAAAAACCACAATTCATTAAAAATCAATTTTAAAATCAATTAAAAAAATTAGTCTTCTTCCATAGGTATAGATTTTCCCTTTATTTCATCCATTTGTCAGCACCAAACCTGTAAGCCATAATAGACTTTTAGCTACTTAGATTTCTTAGCAACTTCTAGATATTTGAAATCAAATATACACCCCACCCCCAACTAAAAATTCTTGCACAATCCCCAGTGTTAACAAAAATGTAAAGCAAGGATGAGAAGTTATACCTGGGCATTCCAGGCACTAAATCATGTAGTATCAGCATATGGGCCGTCTGGCTGGGTCCTAATCTCCTCAGTAATCATCCCATCAACCGTTGGTACTGAGTTAGTAATAGTAGTTGGAGAACAACACCGTCCCTCTCAGCATCAATAATTAGTGGTCTCGAACCACTGGCTCCAACAACCATCTCATGGACCCGCACTTCCCAGTCCTGCTTATCCTGTAGGCTAGTTACCTTAGTGTTCTTCTCAACATCCTTCTCTTCACAACTTTTTATCTTTATCTTTTTCTTTACACTCGGGTCTCCACTCAAGTCTACTTAACTGGGTCAATAATTGCTCAAATATTGTCCATAAGGACTATGGGAAAAACTACCTCAATCATCGATTCTGGGATCAGCGGTCTATCATACAACTCTTCGACCATCTTCTCAATCTCTGCAACTTCAGACTTGATCGCAACAATATAGAGCATCAACCTAGTACCCAACTGTGGAGTAATCCTCAATTAAAATGCATCAAGCCTATGCTATACTCATCTATCTTGGCTTGCCAACTGCGTGTCAACATAGGGCTTCACGCTTTCTTCCATGTTGTGGACTTTGGCTTCCAATGTACCTAGTCTAGTCAAGGCCTTGGTCCACATGGATTATGAAATCATAATAAGTACAAATGGTGTACCTTGTGGCCTAGGTGGTACAGACTGTACAAGAGGAGAAACACTAAAAGTACCCTCTACATCAGTTTGCATAGTATCCATCTGTCCTCCTAATTTAGCAGCCTCAGCAGTATTACTCTGACCACTCTTTCATAACATATCTATTTCTCTCCTCTCCTATATAGCCATAGGGTTTGTTATATCTCAATTCATCCTATGGTCGTTAGTGTTGGTAGCCTCAATTATCAGACCAATTACCGAGAGTTCCTATACTCCCACAGAAAAGAACAGTTGTGTAATGATGCATGCTTATGTGAGTAGAGACTTATCTTTGCCCACAACATAGTCTTCCATCTCTTGGGGTAAAAACTCATCTAAGTCGAAGTCATATTCGGCCATTAATCCCACAATCAGTGCATCATAGACTGGACTCAATACATTGTTCCTAATAGTGGGACATAATTTATGCCTGGCCAATTTCCACCATGCTTTGGCCTCAAAATTTACAGTGTTCTTTTCTATCTTCTATAAGACTACTCTAGGTCCTCCTATCACCTATGAAACATTCTCACCATTGATGCTATCATTTTAGAAATCCTCCTGAAGTGACCCATCTTATCATTTGACCATATCTATATTTGCATAATCTTTCGCATGTCCTCCAAATGATAGCCCATTTCCTTAGTGTTCATTGGAGGCTTATAATTCAGTCCATACCAGAATTGACCAATAGTGCATAGGGAAATGTCTACCCTCACTCTCCAAATAGTCAGTGAGGGAATAGGGTCACCACCTTTCCATAATTCACCCTGTGGATACTGTCTCTTTAAATCATTCTTGTACGCTGCATAGAATTCTCTAACTAGAACTTCACTGTACTTTACGGGTTCTCTCATCATCCACTCAAAGACATATTTCTTGAAGTGTCCCTCAAACTTTGTTAACTCTGTTGTCCCAGTAGTAGTCAGTCTCCTCTCTAGATATAAGACCCATTTGATCTTTCTATTATGGAGTTTTATCAGCCCAACATTAAATATCTCCTGCATGTCGGGTACCTCCATCATTAAACGAGGTGCACCAGAGATGTGGTAAGTTCTAAGGGAGGATTCTGTCTATCGATCGGTAAAGCATCAACCTCTTCTGTACCATTAGCATTTTCAGAACTAGATTCAACATCATCTTCGACATCTGAAGGTAGAGGTGAGTGAGGAGGGAAGATAGTATGGTTATTTCTCCTTGAACCCCATGGAGGTGTGTCCTCCAAAGTTTCTATCTTCTTTCCTTTTGAAGCCTTTTGTACCTTTGGGTAAACTTTGCCCTTCTGTGGGTAGTCGTATAATTCACTGCTACTAGTGGATGTCTCAGTAGCCTCGGAACTAGAAGATTATGCCTTTTTGTTTCCCTTTTTAGGTACTTGTTTGGAGGAGGATGCATTTTTTTGAGGCATTACACCTGAAAGTAAACATTCATTAGTAGGTAAATATAGAAAATAAATCAAAAATAAGAAATTAAAGTTTAGCATGCATATTCTGTCTAGGGTGGAGTGGAGGGTACCAGTCATATGGATTGGGTATGACTCATATGTCCGAGTCGTATGGTGTTCAGTGTAGTGATAATTGTTCACTGGTCTACTTACGAGTCCTCCTAACCGGTCATACCATTAATGTACGACTCTTTACCAATAATTGTAAGAAGATCAGAAATAACTTATAATATTTAAGTTTATCCTAGGTTAGTATGCCTTTAGTGTACAAGTCGTATAGGTTGGATACGACTCATTTAAGCAAGTCGTACCCTTACCAAAATTCAAACTAAGTTATAGTTCTATGTTTTCAATAAGTACAAGTCTCATTACAACCCTGTTACCAGTGGGTACGAGTCATAAGGAGTCGCGTATTTATAGAAACATAGAAGTTCAACTTTTAAAGTTTACTAAAAATATAAATTCCTAAACTACCCATATATTTTAGAGCACTTTTACCCCATATCAGTCCAAAATACTCAAAATTGCCACATAAAAATATCAAAATTTCCCCCACTTCCATTTTCAACCAAAACCTAAGAACTAGGGTTCCAAAATGCAACAACCAAGCAATTTCAACTTAACGCAAGTCAGAACTAACTCACATATACAATTTCAGCTTAAACTATATTGAGGTTGAGTTTGAAAACTTACTTCCTTGGATGAATTAGTATTTTTCTTGATTGCAACTTATCTTCCCCTAATTTCATGCTTAGATCAAGCCGAGTAAATAAATCTGAGAAAGTTGGTGTGTGATTTGAAGTGTTTTCGAGTAATTTCGTGAGTTGAAAGCTCAAAAATTCATCAATTATGGAGGTGCGTTCAATTTCGAGTATCGGGTACCCATTTTGGGGTTCTCAATTAGTTTTAAATCAAGTGCTGGGGCGGTTTGACCAGCGAACCTGACTTGATAAGCTTAGGTAAAAATTATATGTATACTCATATCCATGCTTACGTATCGCGTTTTCAACTCGTATAGACCTGGAACCTTACCTGGGTTTGGTAGTGGATACGACTCAATGTGATGAGTTGTACCTTGAGGGTATGACTCCTTCTAAGAATTATATCCATTCTAGAAACTTTTACTAGATTCTAGTTTCTCCTGGGTCCTTACGACTCCTACTCATGAAACGTACACACTCGATACAACTCGTGAAGAGTCCATTGACCAACCTTCGTGAATTTTTATGGATATTTTCTTTAATCTCTTGTCTTGAACACTGAACAAACATATTACCCTATAAATAAATAAGTACAAAAACATGGGTTTCCTCCCACGCAATGATTTATTTAACATTGCGGCATGACGTAATTACCTTGGGTACCCAGCCTTCACCAAGTTCTATCTTAAAAATCACATTAATATCCTTAGTGTTACCCATATAGTTCTTGACTCTTTGCCCATTAAACTTCAATGGGGCTTCACCATCCCGCTTCAATTCCAAGGATCTATATGGAAATACTCTTAGCAAAGTAAAGAGACCGTACCATCTAGACTTCAACTTACATGGAAACAAGTAAAGCCTTGAATTACAGAGCAATACTTGGTCACTTTTTTCTCAAAATTGCGATCATGATGCAGCTTCATAATTTCCTTGTAAAGAGCAGTACTTTCATATGCCTAGAGCCAAAATTCATCCAACTCATTCATACTATTCATCCTTGACTTGGCTGCTTCTTGTCACTCAAAATTTAGCTTCTTCAAAACCCACAGTGCTTTATGTTCAAGTTCAATAGGTAAGTGAAAAGCCTTTCCATACACTAGCTGATAAGGCGAAGCACCAATAGGGGGTTCTGAATGCTTTTTGGTGAGCCCATAATACATCATCTAACTTCTATAACCAATCAGTCCTATTGACATATACTATTTTTGCCAAGATGGACTTGACTTCTCTGTTTGACACCTCAACTTTTCCACTAGTCAGCAGATGATAAGGTGTTGCCAGCTTGTGTTTCACTCCATATTTATCAAGAAGACTTTTGAATAAACAACTATAAAAATATTGCCCACCGTCACTAATGATAGCACATGGGGTGCCAAATCGAGAAAAAATGTGTTTTTTAGGAATGCAGTGACAATACATGCTTCACTGTTGGGGAGAACAATTGCTTCCACCCATTTGGATACATAATACACAACCACAAGTATATAATTTATGCTAAACGAACTCACAAAAGGTCCTATTAAATCTATAACCCATACATCAAACAATTCTAATTCTGCAATAGGAGTTATATGAAGTTCATGGGGTCTAGAGATATTACCTTATCATTGATATTGATCACAATCAAAAGAAAAATCATATGCATCTTTGTAGATTGTTGGCCAATAATATCCACTTTGTAAAATTTAATTTTGTGTGTGTTCCTCCATGATGACCCCAAATTGGTGAATAATCCCATCTTCACATATTCTGAATAAATAAGGCTCATCCCAGAAAAAGTTCCTTACCTCATGGATAAACTTCTTTCTTTACTGAAAGGAAAGATCTTTTGGATTTAGATCACTTGATAGATAATTTGCATAGTCTGCAAACCATGGTAGTAGATCTTGGGAAGCTTCTAATATCTTCTCATCTGGAAAACTATCATCAATCTCTAGCTTTTCTTCAACATTATGCATAGCTTCTTCCTCAATCCTAGACAAATGATCTACAACTTGATTCTCAGTGCATTTTCTATCCTTGACCTCGAAATCAAATTCTTGTAGCTATAGCACCCACTTAACTAGTCTAGGTTTAGCATCCTTTTTCGCTATTAAGTACCGTAATGCTGCATGATTAGTGTGGACAATCACCTTTTTCCCAATAAAATAATACCAAAACTTTTCAAAGGCTAAAACCACTGCCAACAACTCTTGTTCCATCATGGTGTAGTTCTTTTGAAAAGGATTTAGTGACTTGCTTGCGCAGTATAGAGGATGAAGGATATTCTCTTTTTGTTTAATTAGTATAGCTCCTAAGGCCAATCCACTTATGTCCACATAATCTCAAAAGGCAGGGACCAGTCTGGAGAAACAATAATAGAAAAAGTCATTAACTTCTTTTTCAGACATTCAAAACCCTTCAAACATTCTTCATTAAAATCATTCTTCACCTCTTTATCAAGAAGCCTACCAAGAGGGTTGACAATCTTGGAGAAATCCTTTATGAATCGCCTATAAAATCCGGCATATCCCAAAAAGCTACAAATATCCTTCACTGAAATTGGTGGAGGTAATTTCCCTATCACCTTAATATTTTCTCTATCTACCTCAATACACCTTTTTGAAATTTTGTGCCCAAGGACTATACCTTCTTTGACCATAAAATGGTACTTTTCCCAGTTAAGTACCAAGGTGCATTCTTCACATGTTCTAAGAGCATTGGCCAAGTGCACTAAGAAGTCATCAAAAGAATCACCAATAACTGAAAAATCATCCATAAACACTTTGATGGTGTCTTATACCATGTCAGAGAAGATTGATATCATATATCTCTAAAATATGGCTAGAGCATTGCATATCCCAAATGGCATACGTCTGAATGCAATGGTCCTATATGGAAAAGTGAAGATGGTCTTCTCTTAGTCTTCAGGTGCAATGGTGATTTGATTATATCCTGAATACCCATCAACAAAATAGTATCATCCTCTGCCCACTAACCTGTCTAACATCTCGTCCATGAAGAGCATAGGAAAATGGTCCTTCTGATTCCATGCATTCAATTTTCTATAATCCGTGCTTACTCTTAATCCTGTGACTAGACTCATTGGAACTATCTAATTCTCCTTATTAGGCATAACAGTAAAACCTTTTTTTTGGAACACATTATACCAGACTGACCCACTTACTATCAGCAATGGGATACAATACACCAGTATCCAACCACTTGATTATGTATTTCTTTACCACCACATGCATATGAGGATTGAGTGGATGCTGATACTCTATACTTGGAGTAAAATTTGGCTAAAATTGAATTTTATGAGTACAAATACCAGGTGGTATACCCACAATATCTGCAATAGACCAACCTATGGCACTCTTAAATCTCTGTAGAACTAATAACAAAGATTCTACTTCTGTATCACCCAAGTCATCTACAATGATAACTTCAAAGTATTGTTGGCTCCCCAAAATGCATCTCACAGATGAGAAAGGGAAGCCTTCAATTCTAAGACCAGTGGCTCTTCAATGAATGGCCGAGCAGGTAGAGTAGTTCCATTTTTAAAATCCAAATCAATCTTGTTTGGTGCATAAGTGTAAGGACCACTCCCATATAAATAATATACCATCTCATAATAGTCCTCAATACTGTCTCTATAAAAGTTCATGATCACAGATGCTAGAGCTTCAACACCCAACATCTCTTCAATAGGAATAATATCAGAAGTATCCTCCCAAGTTGCTATTACATCAATATCATGGAAAAAGTTTATTTTTTCATCAAACACTTCAATGATTAATATCACTCTTAACTCATTATGTTGCTTCATAGGTTTGCATACATTAGATATCACCTATTCATCATTCGGTCTCAACATTAGATGACCTAGCTATAAATCAATCAACGTCCTTCCTATGGCCAAGAATGGTCTTCCCAAAATAATTAGGACTTGAAAGTATACTTTGTAGTCTAATATCACAAAATACGCCCTAAAAATAAAAGAAGACACCTTCACTAATACGTTAGATAAAATACCAACTAGCTTTTTCACTGTCCTATCCTCCATTTCTAATATCATAGTGGTTGGTTTAGGTTCTCCCAACCCAAACTATTTTAACACTAAAAATGTCATGATGTTGATGCTAGAACCTAAATCACATAGTGGATGAGTGAACTTGAAAGATGCAATGGTGCATGGTATAGTAAATGCACCAGGATCCTCCTTCTTCTCAACTAAAGATCTAGTAGCTACAACACTGCAATGATAAATATTTTTGAGTAGCTCATAACTAACTGACATCTTATTAGTGATAAGATCCTTCATGAATTTTGCATATCCTGGCATTTGTTACAATGCCTCTACAAGCGGGATGTTAACTGATAGCTCTTTTAACATTGACTAAATCTTTTGATACTTACCATCCTTTTGTTTCTTTTTCAACCTTTGGGGAAACGGAGGAAGAGGTTTCAGAATGGTCTTTAACACAGGATCCTCAACCTTCTCTTTTCCTTTATCTTTCTTTCTACTACATTCTACATCAATAGAATCATCTTCATTCTGATGCTCATCTACATCTAGTACATGAGGGTCGATGGTTGTTTTACCACTCTGAGTAGTAATGACATGGAAGTTAACATCATTCTTTGAATTTACAATTGTATTACTAAGAAGAGTACCAGGTTGCTTTTGGTTCAATATGTCAAACATTAGGCCATACTGCTACTTTAATTTTAGATTGCCGTAGCATGTGACTCAACTTTTTGGTTCATCCCGAATAAATCTGCCTTAATCTCCTTAAGACAGCTCTCTTGACTTTCTTGTTCTTTGACCATTTTTGATAATATTTCCTCCACTGTAGACTCGGTATCTCAGCTACCTAGTGGAAAAGATTTTTCACTCTTCTCCTTATAGTTATCTTTTCATAGCCAATCACTATCACTCTCTACTTCTATCTCTATATCTATGATTATAATGGTTCTGACCTTGATTCCCTTGCCCTTAAGCTATGAAATCTACCAGCCTATAATAAAGATACTTTGCTTCCTTTTTAGATTCAATCTCAAGAGTCCTAGAGATGTATATGCTGCAACTGCATTCTGTTTCTTAGCACTCATTGTTGTGAACTATTTTGTAAGTAGCCCAATATCTATCCGAAACTATGCAACCTCTCGTGATACCATGTCATGACCATGTATATAAGCATTATCTTCTCCAATAGCATATGTACCTGTACCATGCTCAATATCTCTAGTATGCCATCCTCTATTAGTCACCGAAATATCATCTAACATGTCTTGTGCAGCATCCCACCGAACAAGCATGAGTGCACCTCCTTAAATCGTATATTCCATTATTTTGGAACCAATATTCAGTGATCTATAGAAAATTTCCAAAAAAATCAAACCTCTGATTCTGTGATTTGGTACCATGGTCAGCTTCTTCTTGAATCTAAACCATGCCTTATACAAGGATTCTACATGTAACAGTGTAAAGTTATAAATCTCATCTTTAAACTGTATCATCCTTGCAGGAGGGAAAAATCTATTCAGAAACTATTTACGCCACCCATGTAATATAGTGATTGAACCTCTTGAAGTTCCCCTAACCATAGTGTTTCTTCACCCCTCAATGAAAATAGGAACAACCTCAATCTCAAAGCTTCCTGATCCACCCCTAGAATAGTACATGATATGAAGATCCCAGTAATGTTAGCAAGATGCATATTTGCATCATTAGTAAATAATCCCAAAAATACACCCTTTATGTTCAACAATTGGATCATGGCGCTTATAATATCAAACTTCATAATGGATGGTAAGGCAGGAGGAACGATGGATCCTATTTCAGCAGGTTCGACATATCCCAATGTCCTCATCTTTGTCATGTGGTTAAAGGTGCTGATAACCAGGAATCATCAGATCTCTAAATCTTTGGACTCTTCCTTGCTGTGCAGACCCTTGTGTTGGCTTTGCTAGCACTGTATTCTGGGCTAGCCTAGCCTCTTCAGCTCGGGCCTGCTCTTACGACACTCTAGCTTCTTTAGCTGTTACTTCTAATAATTCTTTTATCTCTCTGTCAGCAACATTTTGTGGATCATCTAGTGGTAGAGGAGGAGGAACATTATGAGGGTCTTGAATCCCAGCCAGAACACCATCACAAACTTTTTCTGCCATCCTTCATGGTGTTTGAAGAATTCTTTCTGGATCTGGATCAAAATGGAGTAAGGGGTTGCCTCTTCTCCTAGTCTTAAACATACACCGATGTATGTCAAATCAAAAATAGAAAATAAAACTCGCGAACTTCACAAAATTCAATTAACAAATTACACCATCTTCCCTGACAACAACACTAAAATTTGATGTCACCCAAAACTAACCTCCAAAGAAGTATGTTGCGATCGATGTCAAATATAGTAATCCAACTAGGTTGGGGTCAAACCTACAAAGAAGATGTTGAATATTTGGTTAACTCGATTTAATTCATGAGCAATACGAAAAAGTAATTGGGGGTGTGGGAATTAATCAGTAAGTAGTAACCGAACTTGAATGCTTTGACTGGTAACTAATACAAGATGAACACTAGGATTATGTTCCCACTTGCTTCTTAACTCCTTAAGTTTCTCGTGTTCAACCCACTTATTCTGCTGCTCTAAACGTAAAGTTGATAAGCTATGTATTATCAATAGTCTTGTGAGCATGTTTATATATCTCACTCTTTACCTTGTGGGTCGCAGGGCGTCACCATATTGCTCCTATTTTTATAATTTTAGTTCAACTCTCACCTTTTGTGTCTTGAGTTTATTAAATGACATGGAAAAATAGTAATGATGGAAGTGAATCTCAAATTACTGTATTAATCCTGTTTTCCTAATCACAAACTTCTTTGTGAAGATGTTTACGAATACATACTGTCCTCAAGCTTCTACAGTAGCTTCGACGTCAATTTATACGAAGAAGATTAAGATACATGTAGTTTACTTTAGAATAGATAAATCTCCTACTTACCCTATGTAGTTAATCCACTAGGGTTTCCACAACCCTAGTCAGGGAAGTTAGCCACTTATGTTCATGCAATAATCCATGATAATCAATAAAGAAAACATGTAATTAATTGCACAATAATGGGAAGAGTATAATCCAAAATCTACTATTTAATAACCCAAAATTTCAAGAACAAACAAAAAGTGTGTAATAGAGTATATTGGAATGTAAAAAGATGTTAAAGAATCTAACCTAATAAAACATAAACCCTAGGATATTTTTAGTATCTCAAAATACTCAAAAATCCTAATAAAAATGAGAATGGTAAAGTTATGTCGGCACATGGTATGACTCGCTCATCCACTCGTATGCTCATCAAATGCGTCGTACCATGCTCATCATACACGTTGTACCTTTTTGTTCTTCTTATGACTTATGATAAAGAGTC
Organism: Capsicum pubescens; assembly: GCA_030864215.1. NCBI lineage: Eukaryota > Viridiplantae > Streptophyta > Magnoliopsida > Solanales > Solanaceae > Capsicum > Capsicum pubescens. The sequence goes on along the minus strand of CM061545.1, from coordinate 134,956,826 downwards.
CTACCTTGACCATATGACTCATGGCCTTCACTTGTATCCACCTGGGACTTCTGTCTTTCCATTCGTTGAACACTAGTACGTATACGGTTCCCTATACAAGTCGTACGTAGACTTCCAACTCGTATATTTCTGATTCTTCAATCTTGAATGGTAGCTTTAAATTCTTTTATGTTTACGATTCCTTGTCATGACCCATACATTCAGCTTACGGCTCAGATGTTTGAGACTTATCTTCTCCATACTTAGATTTTTAATTTGGCTTCGGGTTTTGTTGTCCTTATGAGTCATCCTAAGAGTCGTACGGCGTGTTGTCGACTCGTGAGGTAACTCGTATCTTGATCAGATGTATTTCTAGGTCTTCTTCTTCCATTTTCATCCCTACACTATTGTAGACCTATATTACCTGCAATAAACACCAAAGTGCATCATATCTACTAAAATAACCTAAGTCCATACATAAATTCAAGGTTTTAAGCATCGAAAGTGTCCGTGTTTCCACGACACATCAATTATCCTATCCACGATAAACTAAAAGGAATCAAATTGATTCTGAACTATACCAAATCATTAATTTAAGGATATATTTAATGCTATTTATGAAATTAAATAATAAATAGTAAAAAATTACTTTACCTTGGATCTTGGGCGGATAGCTAGAATCAAACCCGCATCTTCTCCTTGGTAAAGAGAAATTTTACCATTCGACCGTATCCATATTTTTTTGTTCTTGATACACAATATGTACCCACATATATGACATATAAATGGATCTTATTTGTGCAGTGCTTAAATTCTGTTATGCTTACAATTCCTTGTCACGACCCGTACCTTCAGCTTACGACTCGGATGCTTGAGTCTTATCTCCACCATAGTTAGATTTTCAATTTGGATTTGGGTTTTGTTTTATTATGAGTAATCCTATATGGTGTGTTGAGAACTCGTGAGGTAACTCGTATCTTAAGCAGATGTATTTCTAGGTATTTTTCTTCCATTTTCATCCCTAAACTATTGTTGACCTATCATACCTGCAATAAACACCAAAGTGCATCATATTTACTTAAAAAACCTAAGTCTACACATAAATTCAAGGTTTTAAGCATCGAAAGTGTCTGTGTTTCCACAACACATTAATCATCCTATCCATGATGAACCAAACTGAATCAAATTAATTTTGAGATTGAGGGAGACCGTTAACAAAATCAATGTTAATTACCTCCAATTTCAATTCAAGCAACTCAATTTCTTGATATAATCCTCCGGGCATCTGTGCTCAACCTTTACTTGTTGGCACACCATGCAATTTTTTGCAAAATTAGCTACATCCCTCTTTATATTGTTCCACCAATACATATCCTTGAGGTCATGATACATTTTTGTCGATCAAGGATGAACAACATAGCACGATTCATGCGCCTCAACAAAAATTCTCTCTCGCAAACCATCTACATCAGTAACACATAACCTCCCTTGGCACCACAAAGTACCGTCACCACTAATCTCGAAGGCCATCACCTTCTTCAACCTACATCAACCTTGATCCTCATCAAGATAGTATCTAACATCAACTTTTCTTTGATTTAAGCAAAAAGAGACTACCATGCTACTTCTTGCACCAATACACCCCTATTCTCGGAGTCCAAGATACAAACTAAGAGATTAGCCAAACGGTAAATGTCCTTCACCAACTCCCGTTTGTCCTTATCCACATGAGCTAGACTCCCTATAGATAACCTTCTAAGAGCATTAGAAACTATGTTAGCTTTACCTGGGTGGTAGTGAAAAATCATATCATAGTCCTTGAGAATCTCAAGCCATCTCCTTTGCCTTAGGTTAAGCTCTTTTTGAGTAAACAGATATTGCAGGCTCTTATGATTAGATAAGATATCCATATGCACTCCATACAAATACTGATGCCATATTATCAAGCGAATACCACAACCAAAATCTCTAAGTCATGAGTTAGATAATTCCTCTTATGCACCTTCAACGACCTCCTGAGTCGGGGGTATATCAAAAACAACCTCTCTTCTTCTTCGGAGGTAGCGGTATGGAATGTGTACATTTTACCCTCACAATACCTCACTTTATGTGAATACATTGGTTTTTTCTTGTTGTTGTTGAACCTTCAACTGCCTAGAGGCATAAGCTATCACTTTGTCATATTGTATCAGAACACAACAAAGCCCCACACGGGATGCATCACAGTGGAATGCAAACCCATCAGTGCCTTTAGGTAAAGTCAAAATTGGAGATGAAGTTAGCTTATTCTTCAGATTTTCAAAACTCCCATCAAAAGAATAAAACCACAAGAACTTTTCCTTCTTCTGAGTTAACTTAGTTAACAGGGCAGCTATAGTTTAAAAACTCTCCAGAAACCTCCTGTGGTAACCTACTAAACCTAAAAAGCTCTGAATATCGATTGTAGTGGTAGGTCTAGGCCACCTCTTCACCTTAACAACTTTTGCAGATCCACCATGATCCCTTCAATAGAAGCTACATAACTTAGAAAAGTGACAACGTTTAACCAAAATTCATATTTCAAAAATTTGTCATACAACTGCTATTCTTTCAAGGTCCGCAACACAATGCAAAGTGATTAGCATGATCCACTTAACTCTCAAAGTACACCAAAATTTTGTGTATGAACACAATGAAGAACAAATCTAGAAACTGCCGAAAGACCTTATCCATCAAATCCATGAATGTCGTAGGGTCATTGGTCAACCCAAAAGACATAACCAAAAACTCAAAGTGCCCATACCGGGTAGGAAAGAAAGTCTTAGGGGTGTCTACCTCCCTAATCTTCAAATGGTGATACTCATATCAGAGATTAATTTTAGAGAAAAATTTAGCACCCTGTAGCTGATCAAACAAATCATATATCCTTGGAAGAGGATACTTATTCTTTACTGTTACCTTATTCAACTATCAGTAATCAATACACATACAGAGGAAATCATACTTCTTACCAACAAATAACATCGGTGCACCCTAAAGTGACACACTAAGATGGATGACACTCGTGTCCAAAAGATACTTGAGTTGCTCATTAAACTTCTTTAACTCTGCTAGAGCCATTCTATATGGAGGAATAGAAATAGGACGAGTGTCCAGAACAAGATCAATCCCAAACTCAATCTCCCTATCAGAAGGAACACCAGGAAGGTCATCAGGGAAGACCTCAAAAAATTTATTTACCACCAGGATGGAATACAAAGAAGGACTCTCCTAGTTAAAATCCTTAACCCAAACTAGGTGATAGAGACACCCCTTGGAGATTAATCTCTAAGCTTTAAGATATGATATTAATTCCCCTTTAGGAGCTAGGGAACCACCCTTCCACTCAAAATCTAACTCATAAGGGAATTTAAAGATGACCTTATGGGTCTGACAGTCTAGGGAAACATAGCACGAATACAACCAATCCACCCAGTATCACATTAAAATCCACTATATCTAATTCAAACAAATCCACTATAGTGTCTTTTCTACGAACAGATACCACACACCCCATATAGACTCTTTTAGCAATCACAAATTCACCCACTAGAGTAGAAACAAAAAAAGGGTCTAAAACACACTCGGGACCAAAACTAAAATGTATAGCCATAAATGGGGTCACATAATACTGAGTGGATTCCAGATGAAATAAATAGTAAACATTATAGTAAAGAAGTTTCAACATACCAGTCACGACATCAGGCAATGCCTCAGACTGCTTTTGGGTAGTAAGAGCATAAAGACAGTTCCAACCAGTGTCTGAGCTAGATAGTTCACCCTCTGGTGCCAGAGCTGATGAAGAGTTAACTGGAACCTTTTTTCCCTAGAGGAAACCATACCAAAAGGATAGTTTTTAAGAATGTGCCCTAGATGACCACAGTTGAAGCACCTGTCCCTCCCCTTATCATAGAAACCCTGATGGAACCTACCGCAAAACTTTTAGGGAGGATATAATGGAGCTGACTAGGACCCACTAGCCTACGATTGGGAACCTTGTGCCCTAGTCTTGTCTCCACCTTAGAAATACTTGCCACTCGACGACTTTGGGTAAGAGTACTAGTTTTTGCGTAAGACCTAGAGTTTCCCCACTTTTTCTTGGGCCACTTTCCCTCATCCCTACTACTTTTCTATTGGCTACCACACTGCTAGGAGAACCTAAACTTCTTTCCATGCCTCTCCCCTATCTCATCCTACTTTTTCTTTTCTTTCTCCATCTATTTCATGCACACAATCAACTTGGAGATGTCTATATCATTGTTCAACAAGGTAGCCTTACTCTCTAATATCAAATCTCTAGAAAACCCAAAAGCAAACTTTCTCAATTTAGCTCTCATGCTAGAAACTATCTTTGGAGCATACCGAGAGAGCTGGTGAAACTTTAAGGAGTACTCCTTGACTAATATTTTGCCTTTCTTCATATTAATGAGCTCTTTTATCTTCGCTTTTCTCAACTCCTAAGGAAAGAAGTGATCCAAGAAAGCATTAGTGAAATCCTCCTATAGCGCTGACTCATTACTGTCACCCCCGAAGTGATCCTATTCCTCATACCACTGGTATGCCACATATTTCAACTTGTAGGCAACAAATTCCATGCTATCCACATTAGTGGCATGCATAAAATGAAAAATCTTTTCCATCTCATTTGGAAAACCTTTAGGATCCTTCTCTACCTTAACACCTGTAAAGGTTAGAGGGTTCAACCTCATGAACCGAATAACCTTTGTGGCCTCAGAAGACGGAGTAATAGATAGACCATGCTCAACCTGAGAAGATACTAACTAAACTAACATATGGATAGCCTGATGAAGCCTAGCATTCGACACGTCAACATGAGGTGCTCGAGGAGGACTAGAGGGAACTGGTGGAACTCCAAGAGATCAATTAGGAAATAGACCCCTAGACTGGTTCTAGACCCCATAAGTAGAATGCGCCCTATCAGTATTGTCTACGGGTAGGACAGATGAGTTTCTGTGAGAATTAGATCGTCGAGGATGCATGATCTAAAAAGTGAACAATAAGGGATTAGAAGAGAATTCAGGGGCTTAGAATCTACAACTTGAAAATAGAACACAAGAAAAATGAATATTCCTAAATGTTAGATATCCTCTCTTTTATGAGTGTAACACGATACACACCCTTAAAGGAGACTCTACTCGACATGGCTTTATGGACTCCTAAGTGACCATAAACTTAGTGCTTTGATACAAATTTGACATGACCTAAAGTAGGTCCTAGTCGTGTTGGGCTTCTCGAGTCTGTCCTAGATTGGAGACTACCCCCAATACCCATGCCATAATTGCCCCATATCCTAAGTCGAATGAATTTTAAACATATAAAAAGATAAACAATTATAATTGAAAAATATCGAATAAAGTTCATAACCATAACTATCCAAACATCGAAACAAGTATCCAAGTGGTGTCATCCCTAATACAAATACCAATACCAGTGCCAAGGATGACACTAATACCGACACCACTCATGCCAATAGTATCCACACAAATCCTCTAATAGAAATCCAAGAATATCTGATCGAGACATTCCCCTGACCATAGCCAAAACCAAAGTCCAAGGAGTAAAAAAGAAAATAAAAAACAAGTCCATAGCATGAAATGGGGTCTTTTAGAGTATGGTAGCTCATCACTAAAGTTTGACATGAATATTGTCCCCGAATCTAAGATCACTGAGCGGGTAGAGTGGCATGACTGGTTCCTACATCACATGGGAATACAGAGCTCAAAGGTGGGTTAGCAGGTGAATGCTAGCATTTACTTAGGAGTAAGGATAAAATAAATCCATTATTCAAAACCAAAGTAAATAACCATATGCAACCACATACATGCATATATATATACCATGCCGAGAAAGGGAACCAGATTTATCATGCATTTAAAATCTTAACTTGGGTTGTATAGATTTGCCATCAAATTACAACCACAGGATACATGGGTCCATTGTTACCCCTGAATGGGCCTTAGTACATTTAGCCGGACAAACCAGAGATATCATAGGTGTTGGGGATTCCTGTGTATCCTTTGCCATCCATGATACATATATACAAATATAAATTTGGGGGATTCCTATGTACCCCAAAAGGATATTGTCATCATGAGCACCCCTCATGAAGATAAACATAAGTTTCCAATGTACATCCATCAGACTCACACCTTCACGGTTAGATATTAAAACCCACCATTATTGAAAAATTAAATCATTTAGCACATAACTTAGCCACCAATTCCATGAGTCAATTATCACGGCATTGTGAAGTGATATTGTCATACCTACTATAGCTTGTAAGAAATATCATTAGCCAAGTCTAAGGGGAATCCCATGTACCCCACAAGGTTTCCAATTAAACCAAAACCATGGCCACCAAGGCCTTCCTAATACATTTAAAACCAACCAAACTAATTTAAGTTCCATTGCCATCGTATGAAATGCAAAGTTTTCAATAATAGTCAAACTATGTGATAAAAGAATTCTCATTGGCATTTTAACAAACATATTGATGGCATATAGTTTCCAAAACCAAAACCAAGTATCAATTGACAGTCCCATGTAACCACATGTTTAAACCATCATTATAACATGAAAACCATGGAAAAACATTATCCAACCAAGAACTACCAAAAACCCCCAACATATATTTCAAAACCCAGACATTACCTTAATAATACCATGAAAAACATTCATTAAAACATGCCTTTATTTGAGATAGTAATGAGGGAGAAGTAATATGACTTAGACAACATGGGAGAGGGAGAGAAAAAACCCCTTTGAGATTTAATGGATTGCCTTGAATAAAAACCCTAGCCGTTTTTAACCAATATCTTGAGAGAGATTTGAGTGCGTTTAGAGAGTGTTTAAGTGTGAATAATAGGTTAAGGAATCCACCTAAGGTGTTTTATGTCATGGGGTCAAATATACTGTAAAAATTCTCGCAGGTGGGTACGGTCTAGACCTCTCACTTTTACCCACATCAAATGAGTGGTACCTTCTACTCGTACCTTGATCAAAAAGTTGGACATCATATTCTGTCCAACATACGACTAGGGTCCCTAGAACCATACCCACTCTCTACGTCTTATATCCTTCAAGTCGTACCCCAAACAAAAATATCTAGGGTAGATACTATATAACATACGGTAGGACCCTACTTCTCATATCATGTACAAAAGAATCGTGTGTCTTCTCATACCAAATGAAAAAACTTGGCCAAAATCACACTAACCAACTTAAGACTAGGGTCCATATACCCGTATCCACACCATATGACTAGTATGGTGAGTCATTTGATCAACATAAGGATTAGACTTATAAAATTTTTGCAAGGGCCACAACCCAGGATGTTTTAAAATTGATATTATTGCTCGTTTGTTCTGCATTCCCTTTTTACTTATTAACAAGTTACTTAGTCAAACACTTGATAAAATTACATCTTATTCCTTATTGTATTAATCCCAACCTCATTGGATTATACATCTAACTTAACGATCGCTTTATACTCTTTAGGAAGTGTAATTTTTGTGCTGTTACTGGGGAATACAATTATGGAACTAATTGATTGCATTTGTCAGGTTATTGGTTTCATTTGCTAATCTTAAATTTTCGCTATTTCTAGGGCATATACTAGTGTATGACTAATACAAGAAGTTAAGGAACTCCCCTTATTCTTTTTGATACTGAGCTTGAGAGAACTCTGAGGCACAATTAAAGAATGGATGATGAAGTAGTTCATGATCAAGAATCCTTGCTCGAGGAGATTCATAATGTCCTAATAATTTTAAATCAGCCACTACAATAGCATGATGTTTAGAAAATTATAGAATAAGTCATTGCTCAGTTAATGACTAACAAAAATACTAGGAAATCAATTGTCAGGTGGTCAACAAGGGAACAAAGGGGTGGAAAAAAAGAGGAAGATCATATAGCTACAGTTGATAAGACAGATAGACTAAGAAGAAATAGTGGAAAATAGATACTCTAAAAATATCTTCCTATTTATGATGACCCATAAGATAACCTGGGTTATATAGAGCCAATTAAAATAGGTACAATAATTTCACCAATATTGCTTTAAGGTTCTAATTCCGACATCATAAGTGCAATAATCTAACAACTGAATTTGAAAGGTGATTTGTTGGCCTACCTACAGATGATGCAAATATAAATATTATAAAATTTATGGGGATCTATTTTTCATTTAATATACCTAGGGTAAGTTAGAAGACTATTCAACAGATGCTACTTCCATTCTGTCTAATAGGAGAAGCTACTCTATGGTTGGGTGATTTACCCCGTGAACCTATTATTACTTAGAATGAGTTGAGGACACAGTTCTTAGACAAATTTTTTTGCACTCCAAAATACTGTAGAAGAGATATACAACTTCTAATAGTTGAATTCAGATTCACTACACGAGACTTGGTTGAGGTTTAAGAAAATGCTATAGAGTGTTCCAAACCATAGGATAACTAGTAGAAAATTGCTAGAAATCTTCTACAGAGCCTTGAATGATATCACCAAGGTTGTAGTAGACACTATTACTGGTGTGGCATTCATCAATCTACAATGGGTGTACCCTTTTTAGATCTTATGTGGGATTATAAAAACCAATTAAGGGTGGCACACTTTGGAAGAAAATAGACAAACTGATATTTATGCACTTATAGCCTCTGTAGAATAGAGGGTACTAGATGATATAGTGTCTCAAGAGGTAGAACAACAAAGGATTGATATTAGGTTATTTAATAAGTGATTTGTGGTAGTTGGATAAAAAAAATCCATGCAATAGGTATACAAGGTAAGATATCTAGATATGAAGATTTGAATTCTGAGATGGAGGCTAAATATCTTGAAAGAAATGTGGTGGATTTTTGAGCCAAGGGTCTAATAAAGACAACTAAAACTCTAGACAAGGGAATCAAGGTCGAAACAACAATAGAGACAATTCTAACAAGTTTAGTATACAGACATGAGCAGGAATATAGATGGTGATTGGATGTGGAAGGATGATTATAAAGATAAGAGTGACCTTTATGTTCCACCGGGGAACCGTGATTCTGAGTCTAACAATTCAAAGATGGAAACTTTGCTTGTGAAATTTATTATGGTATCAAAGAGCCACGAAAATTACCTTAAGGGGATTATGTTGATATTTTAGGGATGAGATAAAAAGTTGAATCTGTTATAACCTCCATCAAATAACTTGAGAATTAGTTTGGGTAGATGTCTACTACATTGGATTAATGTCAATTAGGCACAGTTTTGAGCAACACAGTGAAAAATCTTAAGAATAATAGCCATTACCTAGACACTACTACTATGAGTGAAAGGACTATTACTGATCCGCCTATGCCTATGGTTGGTGACAAGAGGGATAAGCCAGTGATTATTAATGATGAAAAGAAAATGGAGAATTTATTGGTAAATAATGTTGAATCTCAAAATCCTCTAGTTTCTGCAAAGGAGGCTAAGTCTGACAAAGGGAAACATAAGGAGGTCACATAAGTATTAAAGCCCATTCCATGACCTTCTCCCTTTTTCATATGATAAAAGAAAGACAAAAATGGAAAATATCTAAAGTTTATCTAGATATAGAAGGAGTTATCAGTGAACATCCTTCTCGTAGAGGCTATAGAACAAATGTTGGGTTTTGCCAAATTTATGAAAGACTTGGTGACAAAGAAAAGAACTGCATGTTTTTAGCTTCTAGATAATGTACACCATTATAGTACAATCATTTCCCATTCTCTAGTTTAAAAGAAAGAAGACCTAGGAGATTTCATAATTTCTTGTACTATTGGATCTTTAAATTTTGTTAAGGCCTTATATGTCTTGGGTGCTAGTATTAACTTGATACCACTATTAGTTTACAAATAGTTTGGGTTGGGGTCCCATAAACTGACCTCTATGAGACTTTTGATGACGGGTCACACTGTGAAGAAGTCGGTGGGAATCTTATGTGATGTGTTGGTAAAGGTACCATCCTTCATATTTTAGTTTACTTTGTGATTCTTCAAGATGATGTTGACTTTGAGGTTTCCATTTATTAGGAATGACTTTTCTTGTGACTGGATAGGCAGTCAATATAGAAACTGGGCAGATAAAGTTTTTGTTGAATAATAAGCAGGCTACTTTTAATGTATGGCCATCCATAAAGTAGATGAAGGATTTGCACATGTTGTCTATGATATATACAATAGATGCGATGAGTTGATAGTATCTTTTGAGGAGAGACTTGGTATTAAGTCACTTGCAACAGTAATAGTGATAGTTTTAACGAGGATGATGAAATAGTGAGAGCACATATTGGTACTTATTTATACACTTATGCACCAATGAATTTGGATTATGATTTAAAGAATAGAGTAACTATGCCAGCAGAACCTTCTATTAAGGAGCCTCCTACTTTGGAGCTCAAGACTCTTCCTTCTCATCTGCATTATGTATGTTTTAGGGCCAACAATACTTTTTCGATTATCATTGTAGATGGTTTGTTCGAGTAGAAAGTTTAGGCATTAGCCTCTACTTTACTAAGGTTCAATTGGGACATTGGATGGTCTATTGCTAGCATTATTCGAATTCCACTTGGAATTTGTACTCCTAAAATCCAACTTGACCTTGATTGTATAACTAACATTAAGAACAAAAATAGATTGAATCTACCGATGCAAGAGGTTTTGAAGAATAAAATCATTAAGTGGTTAGATACAAGTATGGTTTATTTGATTTCTAACAAAAAGTGGGTAAGACCAGTCCAATGTGTACCAAAGAAGGGGTGGAATCACAGTGGTGCCCAGTGAAATGAATGAGCTGATTCATATGAGACCACTCACTGGATGAAGTATTTTCATGGACCGTAAGAAGCTAAATTCATGGACCAAGAAAGATCACTTTCCTATGCCTTTTATGGATTAGATATTAGGTTATTTTTTTGGTAGAGGATTATATTATTTTATTAATGGATATTTGGGGTACAATTGAATTCTTACTACCCTAAGACCAAGAGAAGACTACTTTTACTTTTCCAAATGGGACAGTAGCATTTAAGAGGATTTTATTTGGTCAATACAAAACTCTAAATTTTTCAGTGTTGTATTATATCTATCTTTTCTAACATTGTTGAGGGCACTATCGATGTTTTCATGGATGACTTTTCAGTTGTGGATAAATCATTTGATGATTGTTTGGGATATATTGCCAATAATGTAACTCGGTGTTTAATTTTGAGAAGTGTCACATCATGGTTAAAGAAAGAAAGTACTTGGTCATAAGATTTAAAAAAAGGGTATTGAGGTCGACAAGGTACAGATTGAGGTAATTGAAAAACTGTCTCCACCAATTTTTGTAAAGGGCATCTGTAGCTTTTTGGGGTATGTAGGTGTCTATCAAAAATTCATCAAGGACTTTTTTAAATAAAAAATCCATTATGAAATTTTTTGGAGATTGAGGTTAAAATTGTGTTTGATGAGGCATGTCTTTAGGCGTTTAAGTGTCTAGAAAAGAAGTTGGTTTCAAACTCCATTATTATGTCTCCCGATTGACCTTGTTGTTTGAGATCATGTGCGATGCTAGTGTATGGATCTTGATACAGTCTAAGGCTAATGGCGAGAAAATATATTACATCCCAACTACGATGCTAGCAAAATACTTAATCATGCTAAAAAATACATTGTGATTGAACAAGATTTTCTTGTGGTTGAATTTGTATTTGAGAAGTTTTGGTCTTATTCACTTAGACATAAGTGATTGTGCATACAGATCATGCAGCTCTCAAAGAACTTATGAAAAAGAAAGATGTAAAATCGAGGTTAATTAGATGGGTACTTCTATTGTAATTCAACATTGAGGTCAAGGACAGAAAGAGGACTAAAAATCCAGTGTCTAATTATTTATCTTGCCTTAAGGAGGAGGTAATAATGAAAGTAAGGAATGACACTAATATTGATGATAGTTTTCTAGACGAGCAGGTGCTAGCAACATCACATAACTTAATCCTCTGGTTTGCAGATTTTTCCAATTTTTTGGCAAGTGATCTAGTTTCAAAAGATATGTCATTACAACAACAAAAGAGGTTACTACATAGGGTGAAAAAAATACTTTTGGGATGAGCCATACTTTATTTGGTTTTATGCAAATGGTGTGATTTTGTAATGATCTAATTCTTTGCGATTAATGTGAATTATTCATTTCTCTATGATTTGACTATTTTACTCCTTTCCATGGTTGCATTGTGGTATATTTGGTATATGGAGATGATTGGCATTGTTCCTAACATATTTTGGTATGATTTGTACGAGTTTATAGTTTTGGTGGTCATTAGGGCTTCATAGTTAAATTTGGTCAACATTTATTGATTCATGCATCAGATGAAAAAAAGGACTGCACCAGTAGATCCTAAGCGATTTTAGGTTGGTAACATAGGTGGTGTGATTTTATGACTTTTACATCTCATTGTGACCCTCAGTTTGGAAAGTTGTGAAACTGAATTTCGGGGGTCAGCTTTGTAAAGATAATATTTTAAAAAAAAATTGATATTGCCATTGAGTCTAGAGCATCGAATTTAGTCTAGTGGCATATTTTACTTGTGTTATCAAGATTTTTTATTTGAATACCAAAGGGTCGCAGAGACTTAGAATTCTTCAAGTCTCTAGCTGGTGCACCACTCAAATAGTGCACTAGTTTAGGCAACCTATTGGTTGCTTAAGTATTTTGGCATCCAACTGGGTGTATTGCTTAAGTGACGCCCTCATATCTTATTCAACAAGGTGAGCATCGCATATTCAATGCCTATTTTCTAAAGAGATGTTTGCTCAAGCAACCCAGTAATTGCATAGGCAATGCTTGTATGGGTTTAATCCACTATTTTTAAGACTTGCAGCTTGGGGTTTTGAGTTTTTGGTAAATTTCTTTTATTTTTAAGTTTGGGTAGGCTCCAAATCCCTATTTCAATTATTTTTATTTGATTCTTATCATTTAAAGCCCAATTCCAACCAAATTTGACTTGTTTTTTATTCTATAAGTTGCTTTAATAATGGAAAATATATTTTTGTACTAAAGTTCTGGATTTGCCCTTCTTTGTTAAAAATCTATTATGGGGGTCCATTTTTACCCCAATGGAGAAATAGGCAATATGGGTATCGTGGGTTTTATTTTAATATGTAGATACTATATTTGTGTGTTTTAGATGATTTTAGGTCCATTATCGAGGTAAAAGATTGGTGTTGAAAGCTTATTTTTACTAATTTATAGTATTTAAGGTAGGTTATGGCCGAACTTTCTTCTGTTTGAGTTGGGTAGTTAATATTTATATAAAATCATGTTATGGGTGTGAGAACTAATCATGAAAATGTCTATTAATATTGTTTTTGGCCTGGGAATGGGCCTTTATTATTGTTATTTGGTAGTACATTGATAATACCTACTATGTGTGATTGTGCGGGGTCTTGTGTGAGTTGTTGGTCTTATGTATGTATATTTTGAGGTATCTTTCTTGTGAAACTCTTAAATTAGAATTTATGTGGTTGAATAACATATTTTTATGTACTTTACTCTACTAGCAAATGATTACATCAAATTCATGAATTTTTGGCATATTGAGTAGATTTTGGCTTACATGGTTAGTGTATTGGTTGGCTTTAGAAATTCTCATTTTTGTTTGTTGAGAGAATTACATCCACATATTATATGTACTTTTGAAACATTGGTACCACTGCAAAAATAATGGAAACACTGGCTAGTGAGATCTTTACAGACCCTCTGCCGAGAGATATACTGAAGAGGAGTCATGGATATTGATATTGGATACTGGATTTTTAATGGGTTGTCGAGCCACCATGGTTCCTACTTCAAGAGAACAGCTCGGTCGGTATATACGGAGGTTGACTGACAATCTCGAGCATTAAATAATTATCATCACCATCTTCACTTTATTTCATACATATTATGCTTATTCTGTATTGTATTATTATCCTTGATGTTATGTCTATCTATTTGTACTTCTCTCCTATACTTGTATTTGGTATACATGTATATTTGTTCATCTTTCTTGTATTTGTGTATATTATATATGTAAATTGTAGAATTATTAGTAGAGACAGTGTGGGCTATTGTTTGGGATTTTTTTCTACATATAGGTGACATATCCATAGGGTTTATTTTTATGCTTTATTTTTCTACTTTACTAAATCAGCCTATAATACCTAATGAGTACAAGTGAACCGTACTCATCCTTACTGTGCCCTTTTATGCAAATCCAGGCATGAGCGCTTTGCACGATAGTTAATTCAGTCTGTATATTGATTATGTTTGAGGTAGTAATTGATCTATACTTTTGGAGTTGACCTACTATCACTTCTTATCTACCTCATGTTTATTTTGTGTTTAGAGATAGATTTTTGATTCTTTTTGGACTTTTATTGAATCTTTTGGCATTTGAGATGTATTTAGTAATTCTTACATTGTGACACCAAATTTTGGGATATTGTATGATATCTTTTTGGTTATGTACTTCTACTATTATCATATTTGAGTGTTTGAATTTGGTCCAAAAGCCTTGCATTGGGTTTTGGTAGTAATTTCTCATTTTATATCAGTTTGCGTGATTGACTTATTGGTCAAGGCTTGCCATGACAAGGGCCATCATTAACCTTGGTTTTGGTTTATGACAAATTGGTATCAAAGTATCCAGGTTTCATTAGTCTCATTAATCTAAGAACACAATATCTAGTAGAGTCTTATAGAGCAGTACGTATATATCCATATCTATCTTTAAGAGGCTATAAGATATCTATAGTAAACTCTTCTTATTTTATTCTATATCATACAGATCTTTTATACCTAGTGTTCTAAATAATATTTCACCTTTTTATGTGCAAATAGTGAGGATTAGATACTATGAGGCTAGAGGTGCAGAGCTATTCGAACAGACAACTCAGTCTAAAGGGCGAGCTGTGGATGGGCCCAAGGGAGTGGATAAGTATGAGGATCTTCCATATCTAGAGGTAGTACTAGAGGGCTCTCCCCTGAGCCTTGGGTTGAGCATATTGGAGATATAGGGCCTACTTCAATCCCATTAAGTTCTTCTACCCCACCCTTGGTGGGGTTATTGATTCATTTGATGACCCATTTGGAGGGTGTTCTTGTGTGTGCACCTAGTGTTCCATCGACTTGAATGTTGTACCTCCATCTATGCTAGCATCTACCTATCTTGTTCCTTTGGTTTTGAGAGTGGATCCTCTAATGTAATCCACATCTTCTTATGGTACTCCACAGACTTCGTGTGTTATTCTTCTTTCTGTGCTGGCATCTGAGTATGGTATTTGAGGTCAGGAGTATAACGTTTTTTTATGTTACCTCCTTAGGTGGGATCTCATCCATCCAAATTTACTATGCCTTTTATTATTATGAGTTCAGTTATGTCTTCTAATGATCAGAAAAGGTTTGAGAGATTTACTCACTTAGGTCTTCCCAGCTTCAGTTGTACTGTAGGCGAGGATGCCTATGAATTCTTGATTTATTGTAGGGAGAAGTTGCATAACCTTGGTTCACGTGAGTTATATGGGGTTGCTTATAATACTTACCAATTGAGATATATAGCCAAAGATTGGTGGAGGTAACTTGTTAGTTGCATACCTCTTTATTCTCCAAAGATGACTTGGGATCAGTTTGTTGAGGACTTTTTGAATAAGTTCATGCCGTATAGTTTTCAAGGTTAGATAAGAGATGAGTTTAATCACTTGGATAGGGATCCATGACTATTATAGAGTTGACACCCGCTTCCATTCCCTGTCTAGATTTTCTGATGCCTACATTGCCACCGATTCTTAAAGATTCAAAAGTTTGTGATGGGTTTAGATGTTTCTCTTCAGCTAGATATAACTCATATGGTAGTGTATGGGACATTATTTTGAAATATAATGTATCATGCTAAGATGATTGACTCTATTATTTGAAGGAGTCAAGGAGGCTCTAAGAGTGTACGCCATCAGGGCAAGTTTAGAGGTCACACTCCTCGGGGTAGAGATTCTAGAGGATTCCATGGATATCATGGTAGACCAGTACAGGAAGCTTTGTAGAGTTCAGGTAATGGGTCTTCTATTCCAGTAACTTTGGATGGATGTTCTAGCTAAGTCGTACCTCCTTTTATTGATTTGGGCTGCATAAGTTATTTTTTCTATGATGAGGTTGGCTATTTGGCTAAGAACTATCCTTTCCATATGTTTAGGGGTACCTTTATATTAGTTATGAGAGGTAGAGGTTCTATTAGACATGCATATGGCAGAGGTAGTGGTACCTTTGATGGCAGTCACAGAGCTACTCAGTCAAGCGGTAGTTGTGGATAGTGCTATGCTAAACCACTATACCAGAGCTAGAAGCTTCTGACATTGTAATCAAAAGTATCATCCCTATTTATTTTAGATCTGCATTTGTATTTTTTGATCCAGGGTAGACTTTCTCCAATGTGTGTGCATATTTTACTTCAGAGACTCTTTACTAGTAGAATGAGTGCTCCAATTTTGTATTGTAATTTTTTCTGGGTGTGAAACTTGGGTAGATCTAATTGTCATAGATATAATAGGCTTTGATGTTATCTTGGGTATGGATTGATTAGATCCTTATTATGCTGTCCTAAACTGTTATTCTAAGACCATGAACTTAGCTTCACTTGATGTGCCAAGGATAACTTGGAAAGGTGTGCTTCATTTAGGTCCCAAAAGAGTTATATATTTTCTTTAGTCTTGTCATTTTTTTGAGAGATGATGTTTGTCTTATTTGGCTCATATTTATGATACTAGTGCTGCTTTACCTCTTTCTTTAGATTCTGTTCATATTTTATGTTAGTTCATGAATGTATTTCCTATGGATTTGCCTGGTATTCCTTCTGATCATGATATTGAATTTGCTATTGATGTTGAGATAGGCACCAAACACATTTTTATTCCTTCTTATAGGATGGCCCCCCCAGAGCTGAAGGAATTAAAGGATCAATTGTAGGAGTTGTTGGATAAGAGATTTATCTGACCTAGTATATCACATTAGGGTATGCCTATCTTATTTGTGAAGAAAAAGAATGGGTCTATGTGTATGTGTATTGATTATAGATAGTTGAGCTATATGATGATTAAGAAGAAGTATCATTTTCCTTGTATTGATGATTCATTCAATCAACTTTAGGGTGCTTCGGTGTGTTT
This sequence comes from Capsicum pubescens, assembly GCA_030864215.1. Taxonomy (NCBI): domain Eukaryota; kingdom Viridiplantae; phylum Streptophyta; class Magnoliopsida; order Solanales; family Solanaceae; genus Capsicum; species Capsicum pubescens. Next base: position 134,939,628 of record CM061545.1, on the reverse strand, counting down.
GAAGATTAATTTGAGGTTTGAGTATTACTAATCGAGGATTAGACTCAAGGATAACTTTTCAGAGTCGGTACGGTCATTATGAGTTCTTGATCATGTACTTTGGGTTTAGCAATGCCCCAGCCGTGTTCATGGAGTTAATGAACCAGTTGTTTCAATCGTATCTTTACTTTTTTTTTTCGCATTTATAGATGATATATTTATTTATTCTAAGAGTAAGGCTGACCATGAGGAGCATTTCTGCAATGTACTTCCGAGATTGAGGGATAAGATGTTGTATATGTTGTCACCACTTACCTAGATTGATATGGCTAGTTTTCTAGTGAAATTTCTAGCTTGAATTAAGTCGTTGAAGCTCCTCTCCTCTCTCTGTGACTAGAGAGGTAGGCAACTTGAGTTTAGATCTACCTCAATTCGAGATGTTGAAACATCAACCAAATCAGAAACCAAATCCTAAAGATACTTTGGAACAGGTTTTATAGATTTGATTGAAAACCTTTCCTATATAGTGTTAGTTGATCCTTCAGTGTCTACACTAACTAAATCAAAAGCAACATTCGAAAGACAAGAGTAGGCTCAAGGAGGATAAAAAATTGATTCTCAATCCCTTAAAGTTGGGAAGCGGTAACAGTTGTCTAAGTGTGAGTTTTTCTTAGAGTTAGTCCCTTTCTTGGGTCATGTGGTAACCAAAGATGGTAATATGGTTGATCCGATCAAGATTACAACGGTAAGTGATTCGTCTAGGATTACTTCTCCTTCTGAGATTCAGAGTTTTATTGGTTTGGAAGATTACTATTGGTATTTTGTTGGGTTTTTTTAATCTATTACGTCTCTACTAATCAAATTGACTCAAAAGAAGATTCCCTTATAGTGCTCCGATGATTGTGAAGGGAGCTTTTAAAAGCTCAAGGATTTGTTAATTTAGCTCTTATTTTGTCTTTGACCAAGAAGGGCATGGATTTTATCATCTTTTGTAATGCTATAGATATTGGGTTAGTTGTTGTGTTGATGCAGGAAGGTAAGGTGATTGCTTTTGTTTCTCGTCAGTTGAAGCCACATGAGAGAAATTACCCAACCCATTATTCAGAGTTGTGTACAATTGTTTTTGCCTTGAATTTATGGAGGTGCTACTTGTATGAAGTCCATTATGAAATTTTCTTGGATCATCATAGCCTTCAATAATTCCTCACATAAAAAGATATTAATAGGAGGCAACATCATTGACTTGAGTTGCTTAGGGATTATGACTTGACTATTCTCTATCATTCGGGTAAGACTAATGTGATTGTGGATGCCTTGAGCCAAAAGTTGACTAGCATGGGTAGCTTGACGAATATTTTGACCCAGGAGCAACCTTTGGAATTAGAGGTTTAGTATTTGGCTAATCAGTAGACACCTGGGTGTGTTTTGGCATTTGTTGAGGCTAGGTCTTCTTTGGTGGAGCAGATTTGGGATCATCAGTTTGATGATGTTGGATTGAGAGTGATTTAAGATAAGGTGTTGAGTGGAGAAGCTAAAGAAGCCTCTCTTGATTCTGATGGTGTCTTTTAGATGGGAGGCCGAGTTTGTATGCCTATAGTTGGTGATAGGGCTATATTGATTTTGGAGGAGGCTTATTATTCCAAGTATTCCATCTATCTGGGAGTGACTAAGATGTATAGTAATTTGAGACAACATTATTGGTGGGGTGGTATGAGGAAGAATGTAACATATTTTGTAGGTCATTGCATTTATTTCCAGTAGTTGAAGGCCGAATATTTAAGGCGTGGTCATTTTCTTCAGTGGTTAACCATTCCCAAGTGAAAGTGGGAATGTATCACTATGGACTTCATGACTGGGTTACCTCATGCTTCTCTTATTTTTCATAGTGTTTGGGTTATCATGGATTAATTGACCAAATCTACCTATTTTATTCTAGTTCTATTTTCTTTCAGTGTTGAGAGGTTGGCCCATATCTATATTCTTGAGATAGTTCATCTTCATTATGTACTATCTATCATCTTAAATAGGGGTTTAGTGTTCACATCTCACTTTTGGAAGACTTTTTAGGAGGATTTGGGTACTCAGGTTGATCTTTGCACAACTTTTCACCCCTAGGTCGATGGACAATCAGAGTGAACTATTTAAATTTTAGAGGATGTGCTCCACACTTGTGTATTGTTCTTTGGTGGTAAGTGGGAGCAGTATCTAGCTTTGGCGGAGTTCGTACAATAATAGCTACTATTTCAGTATTGAGAGGGCTCCTTTTGAGGCATTCTATGGTAGGCATTATCACTCTCTAGTTGGTTGGTTTGAGGTTTTTGAATTTTTACTTTGAGATGAAGACTTGATTCGTGAGTCCTTGGATACAATTCAAGCCATTTATGATAGACTTCGAACGGGTCAGAGTAGGCAAAAGTTCAATGCAGATCATAGATTTTGTGCCTTGAGATTTAGTGTTGGTGATTGAGTCTTCCTTTGTGTGTTTCCCATGATGGGGGTGATGAGGTTTGAAAATAGGGATAAGCTTAGCCATAGGTATATTTGACCTTATGAGAGTCTTCAGACTATGAGGATATAACTTATAAGTTAGCATTTCCCCCAACTTTATCAACTGTCGATCTAATATTTCATGTTTCTACGCTTTGATAATAAATTTTGGATGAGTCGTATGTCATTCATCAAGATTCAATCCAGTTAGATGAGAGGTTGTCTTTTGTTGAGGATCATGTGTCCATTCTGGCTAGGGATATTTGACGGTTGCATTCTAGAGATATTTTAGTGGCTAAGGCCCAGTGGAGACATTGACCTATAGATGAGTCTACTTGGGAGGTTGAATTTGATATGCTTGGTAGTTATTCTCAGGATTCTTGTTCATTAAGATATTTATCTTACTTTTAGTTTGAGGATAAACTAGATGCGTTGTGTGGATGATGTAATGACATGATTCTTGGTGATTTATGTGAATATTTATTTATGTGTGATTTGACCATTTTACCTCTCCCCGTGGTAGCATTATGATATTTCTAGGGTGTGGGGATGATTGGCCTGGTTTTTAATGTACTTTTGTGTGATTTGTGTGAGTTTATGGTTTTGGTGGTTATAAAGGTTTTAGAGTTAACTTCGATCAACATTCATTGATTTATGCGTCAAAAGGTAAAATAAACTATGCCAGTCGCATATGCAACTGGCGCTACGTCTGGTCCCTCAAGCGATGGCCACTTAAGCGACCTAGTGGTCGCTTAGGCGACGCCTGGGTGGGTTGAATCCTATATTTTAGCTATTTTTAACCATTTTTGAGACTTGGAGCTTTGGGTTTTAAGTTTTTGTTCAATTTCTTCCATTAAATCTTGGGTAAGCTCCAAATCCCTATTTTAATTAATTTTATTCGATTCTTGTCATTCAAATCCTTTCAAAGCTTGAATTCAAAGGTAGAATTTGGGGATTTGGGCCCATAAGGCATAAAATTGGTAATTCTTTTATTTAAACCCCAATTCCAACCCATTTCCACTTTGGTTTTCTTCTATAAGTTCTTTTGATCGTGGAAAATATATTTTTGGACTAAAATTCCAGTTTGCCCTTATTTTTTGAAAACCCATTTTAAGGGTCCGTCTTGACCTCAACCTAGAAATGGGCAATATGGTTACCATTGGCTTTCTTTTAACATGTAGCTTCTATATTTGTGTGTGTCAACTAATTATGGGTCCATTCAAAAGGTAAACACTCACTGTTGAAGGCCTGTTTATATCAATTTATGGCATTTGAGGTAGGTTATGGCTTAACTTTCTTAGAACTTGGATGGATAGTTAATGTTGGCATAAAATCCTATTATGGGTGTGGAAACTAATCATGAAAATAGATATTAATATTGTGTTGTGCCTATGTGGGGGCCTATGTTGTTGTCATTTTGTGGTATTGAGACATTATCTGCTATGTGTGACCGTGTAGGGTCATGTATAATGTTGTTGGCCTTATGTATGTATATTTGGTTGTTTCTTTCTAGTGTTATGCCTAAATTGGAATTTATGTGGTATTAGTGGCATATTGTTGTGTACTTCCCTCTACTGACATATAATTACATTAGATTTATGGATTGTTGCCATATTGAGTGGATTTTGGCTCACATGGTTAGCATATTGGTTGGCTTTGGAAATGCTCATTCTAGTTGGTTATTAGCATTGCATCCTCATATTATATGCACTTATGAAACATTGGCACTACTCTGAAAATATTGGAAACAATGGCTTGTGACATCATTGTAGAGCCTTTATCGAGGGATATGTCAGAAAAGAGTCATGGATATTGGTATTTGGTATTGGATTTTATATGGGCTGACGAATACCTTATGGTTCCTACCTCGGAAGAACAACTCAATAGGTGTATAAGGAGGTTGTGCGACAACCTCAAGCATCACATCATCATTACATCATCATTTCCATAGTCTTCATTGCATTTTATACATAGTGTGCTTATTCTATGTTGTATTAATGTCATTGATGTAATATCTATCTATTTGTACTTCTCTCTTATACTTGTATTTTGTCTATATGTATATTAGTGCTTCTTTCTTGTATTTGTGTATATTATATATGCATATTTTTGAACTATTAGTGGAGACAATATGGGCTACTATTTGGGACATTTTCTGATTACAGGTCACGTGCCAATAATGTGTATTTTATGTGCTTTATTTTCTAGTTTTCTCAGTCGGCCTATGATACCTACTGAGTACAAGTGGACCATACTCACCCCTATTGTGCCCCTTTGGTGCATATCTAAGTACGAGTGCACCGCACGATAGCTGATTCAGCGGTATCTGGCGTATATTCGAGATAATAGTTAATCTATACTTACGGAGTTGACCTATTATTTCTTCTTATCTAGCTCATGTCTTAATTTGTGTTATGAGATATATTTTGATCCTTTTTGGACCGTCATCATATCTTTTGACATTTGAGATGTATTTAATAGCTCTTACACTATGGCATCATGTTTTAGGATATTGTATGGTATCTTTGGTTATGTACTTCTACTATTATCATGTTTGTGTGGTTTGGCTTCACTCTTGAATCCTTACCTTGGTTTTTGGTATTGATTTCTCATTTTATATCACTTTGTGTAATTGGCTTACATGTCAAGGCTTGCCACAATAAGTGCCATCATGACCCTTGGTTTTGGGTCATGACCAATTTAGAGACGTGTTCCTAAGATTTAGATGATGGTCTTATTAGATACACGTAACATGTCACCAGTAAGGAGTCATCATGGAGGTGTATGGACTACACATAAGATCTTTCAATATGGATACTATTTTCCCACCATTCACATAGATGCCCATGACTATGCAAGGGCTTGAGACTAATGTCGAAGGCAAAGGAAGATCATGGAAGATATGAACTTCCAATAATGACTATCCTTTAGCTTGAGTTGTTTAATGTATGGGGCATTGACTTCTTGGGCCCTTTTGTGATCTTACCTGGAATGAAATACATATTCATAGCTGTTGACTATGTTTCAGAGTGGGTTGAAGTAGTTTCACTTCCTAATAATGAAGGTAAGAGCTTCATAGTTTTCTTTAAAAAGAACATCTTCTCTAGTTTCAAAACATCTAAGGTTATCATTAGCGATGGGGGGGGGTCCCATTTTTGCAGCCATATATTTAAGGTCCTTCCTGAGAAATATAGTGTGAAACATAATGTTGCAACACCTTGCTATCCTTAAACAATCGAGCAAGTTGGGGTTCCAATTGGGAGATCAAGTTCATTTTGGCGATGAATGTGAATGTCAATAGGACAGTTGGGTTAAGATGCTAGATGATGCACTATAGGCTAGAACAACCTTTAAAACCCTTATTGGTGCATCTCTATATCAACTTGTGTATGATAAAACATGCCACTTTCCTGTTGAACTTATGCAGAAGGCATTGTAGGCTTTGAAAAAGCTGAATATGGAATACGGTGATGCGGCAAAGATATGATTAAAATAGATGAATATGATGGATGAATTCTATATCATTGCTTATGAGAAAGCCTTGTATAAAGAAAGAATGAAGTATTATGATCAAAAGATCAAGAAGATAGAGTTTACTATAGGTAATGTGGTACTACTATTTGGTTTAACGTCTGAAGCTATTTTCTAGGAAGTTAAAGTCGACGTAGAAACACCCATATAGATTGGTTAATTGTTCCTTATGGCGTAAATAAACTTGAGAACAAATATAGGATAAAATTTAAAGTCAATGTCCAAAGGGGGAAACACTATTTAGGTAAGAATGAGGACTTGAAAATGGTTTGTGATGTGGAGTTAGAGAAGGGTTGAGTAATCAAACAAACTCGAGTTGTGTTGTGACGTTAAATTAGGTGCTTTATGGGAGGAAACCTATGGGATAGTTGGTGAGGTTTGAGTAACCAACTTTGCCATGATGTGCCACAATGTTAAATCAAGCGCTTCTTACACGCAATCCATGGTTTTTGACTTAATACTTTTATAGAGTAATGTGTGTCACTTGTGCAGGAATGATACAAGAAATAACGAGCAGAACCTACGAGGAGGATTGCACGACTGTGGAAGGATTCCATGGTCGTGGGTTTAGTTGTCTGATCACATTTTATCAAAGTCTGTTTGGATGATGTCCAGGAGTCATCCTACGATTGGTTATCATGATCGTACATAGATGTCATGATCGTGGTGCCAATCATTTGATCACTCTCCTACAACCTACTAATCAAGGCATGAACCTAGGATATTAAGGAATGATCATGGTTAGATTCCACGATCATCCTTAAGTCCCATAGGTTTCCAGTTAAGCTATCTTTATCACTCATGGTACAAAAAGAGGGAATGATTGTGGTTTACATTTCATGATCGTAGTTTTGAGTCGCCGGTCTAACTATTTTAATGAAACATTAAATCAGACCCAACCCAACTTGAAGTTAAACCCTAAACCCCATACCTGAGACTTAATATCATTATAAACTCATTCAAACTCATTTTCCCTCACCTACAAAAGATCAAATACATACTGGAGCCTAAATACTTCCCTTTGATTTGCATGATCACTTCTACTCCTTAATTCTATTCATTTATGAGTCTAAACGATAAACAAAGAAAAAGGGTGGGTTTTTTTCTTACTTCTTTTCCTTTTAAATTTTTGCACAATGTAACAAATTGATTGAGTAGAAAAATATTAATGTTGCTAAATAAGTTTGGGTTCAATTTTCAAATAAGGTAGAGCAATGGAGAAGTGTAAGACCATTAAAACTTTGATCAATTTTCTTGACCTTTCCGTGTTCATAATATCATTTTTTGACTTAACTTATGTTTCGGGGTGTAAAAGGGTGTTCGAGAAAAGTTTTAGAATTTTTTGAAGGGGTTTGGAGTAATTTTAAGACCTTGAGGCAGTCAGGGTCCATGATATCATCGTGTCAGAGAGGCTAGACTCTGAGATATTTGCATGGCATGGAGGATAGTCTCCACGATATTGGCGTGCCATGCCAAGGTGAAAATTTACAGTTTTATTTTTATTGACTTGGGATGAGTGGCTTTTGGTCTTTTTACCCCTTTTATGAATTTTAAAAATAAATTAATCCCATTCCCATCAGTTTTCAAAGATCAAATCCTCCTATTTCTCTCTCAAACACAAAATACAAAAACATTCAAGGGTTTCACTATGTATTCATTATTCAGACTCCAAAATTCAAATTCTTCTGTGTTTTAGGCAAGTATCTTTTCCCTAAATTAATTTTATACATAAACATATGTTTAATTACCACCCATGTGTCTTAATTGTTGGGTTTTGAATATGGGTTGAGGGATTTGAAATATTTGTTACATGAATTAAGTTCCCATGGTTTTGAATTGGTTGTTTATGTTTTATTCTCATGATTTTGAACTAAATAAATGCATGGGTGTGGGAATTGGAATGGAGAACATAGGTTTTCCCAAATTTTATGGTTCAATGGTTTGGAAATGGATTTAAACTCATCCCAACTTGTGAATTAGGTTTTGAAACATAGATATATACGTAATCTACTTCACTTTTGAAACCTTGTATTGTATAAAATGTTAATGGAACATAAATTGGTTTTAAAAGGCCTTGGTGGCCATGGATTGGTTTAAATTGGAAACTTTGGAGTCAATTTGGCTAATTGGTTTTGAAATGCAAAACAAAATTTTCTAGCAAGTTTAACTTTATTTGGTATGACGATACCAATGGTAAATGCCGAATTGAAAGACTCCTTGGTCAATAGATGGGATGTGTGTAAATGGTTTTAATTTTGACTTAAAGGGGATTGTATAGCTCTCTATGTAAGGTGAATGTCCCACGGGGACCGATACTGGAAACTACATTTATTGATGTGGGGGTCATTATGACCGAGTGCATAGTTCACACATTATATATATATATATATATATATATATATTTGGAATGGTTGGAGCCTTGGTGGCTTTGTCCCTTCCTTGGATTTTCGTGGTTCATGCGGCTAACTTGTGACATCCAATCTACACCACTACGAAGATGACACGGTTTCTGCCAAATATAGTAACCCAACAATGGTTGGGGTTGAATCCCAAGGGAATAAGTGGAATCATGGCTCTCAGCTATTGTAATCAACGGGTGAAACTAGAAAAGTAAATGGGGAGTTTTGAATATCAATATCGAACAAGTGGTGAATATTATATTTTGTTGTAATCAGTCGTAGGTTAACACTAGGATTGAATTCCCTGGGCTCATCAACTCCGTAGGCTTATAGTTCTTTGTTGAACCAACTCAATACCTTGCATGTAGAACCAATAAGTTATGTAACTTCTACAGTCTTTTGGACGAGTAGAAGGATCTCACCCTTTGCCATTTATGTCTTAGGATGTGACCTTACTAACCCTTATCTTAATCCCAGTTTTTGAGTCTCTAGTTATTAGATGAAACCTAACCATCTTACATAGATAAAACTTAGTAGCGTGGATCGACAGTTAAACTCCAAATTACTGTTGTCAATATCTTTTCCTAGTCACTACTACTCTTTTGGAGTAAGTAGCTATAATATAGGTGGGATCCTAACGTGTCCACCCATTAAGAAAACTATTAAAGTGAAGATAATACAATGCATGCATAGTTATCAATTCAGAACAACAATAGCACTTCTCTTACTTTGTTAATCGGCCAGGGTTTCTACAACCCTAGCTAAGGGTTTTTAGCCGCTCAAGCTTTTGAAGTAATCAACAATATTCATGGTTTAAAGAATAAGATGAAATCATAATAATCACAAGTAAAAACCCAAAACCTTAACTAAAATAATCAACCAAAATAAATACAAGAGAATTCCAAGACTAAAATTGAATCTCGAAATCAAAAAATGTTTGTAAGTATCAAGAGTGAGTAAATTCTACTAAAAACACATAAAGGGTATTTATAGTACATGAGGAAACCCTAAAACCAAAGCCCGAACATAATAGGAGAAAAAAGGGTCGGTGGCTACATGTGGTCTCTACATTCACCCTGACCTTGGACACATATGGTATATGCTGCCTGTAGGCTGGACATATGTAGTGACCGCATATTCCTCGACCAAAATTTCTTGCATGTTAGAACTCAGGATTTTGTACTTGTGACACATACTTTGTCCACATGCGGTCCACATGTGCTACATGTAATATGCATATTGACTTAGCATGTGCCAAAAGTTATTTTTCAACTCTTCTTCAATTCCCACACATGGTTTGGTCACGAACAATTTGAAAAGTGTCCCGAACATCCATAATTTCTCCCATAAGTGGAAAAACAACCTTTTTTCATCCCTTTCAATAACTTAGCATCCAAAACATGATTTCTCGCAAAATATACGAAAAATGCATCATATCTAAAAAATTAACCTTAGAAACTTTCATATTTTCCACATTTTAAGCATCGAATGTGCTACATTTCTATAGAATATCAACACCCTCAGCTTAGAACATTTCATGTCGTCAGACAACAAAATGCAACAAAACCAAAAAAACTAAACACGATGCAGAACTAGGACAATCTAAGCTATTCAAGGTAGTCAGTCAACACTTTAAGCTCAAAACACAACACCCCCTCCAATCTCACTTTTCAAAACCAACTATGTATAAACATAAAGCACAACAATGTAACATAATAGGATAAAGGTATGACATTACATTAGCAATGGACAACCACACATATGTAAAAGTTAACTACCCAAAATAAGCAAATAGCTAGCAATATGACTCAAGTTTCCTCACAACAAAGATGTCCCAATCACTCATATTAAATAATGCATGAAAATATAGGGACAGTCAAGAGACACTCACATGCAGAAGAGAAGTTCCAATCAATGTGCATCAAATACCATATGCTTTCCCTTATTTTCTTTACCTTAGCATTCAGATAGTCAAGTTGGGATCACTATAGGACTTTTCTCGGCTTGTAATGTAGGATTAGGGGATGGTATGGTACATATGGACATATCAAGTTACTAAACCTCCTTGGCACTACACTAACCTTGGGGTCTCACTTATTAGCCAATTTCCTTTTTTATTCCACCCTTATTTCTCTATTTTTATTCTTTATTTCATATTCAGGTAGCATGTGGTCTTTTATTCTTTCTTTTTCATTTTTTCACAATTTTTCGTTTCTTTTTCTTTTTCAATTTTTTCTATCACACCCATCCTTACTAATTTATTTTCATATTTTCTCCTTCTACATACCCACTTTATACTTTGCACCCCTATGATAGCCACCCTTAACTTTGGCACTTTGCCTGAGTTGAGGTGCATAATGTCGAAGGAGGACCAGGGTCAAAATAGGTTAATTGCAACATAAATGGGAAGGTAAATGGTGAAAACAAAGAAACATGCTACAAGGCTCAAAATAGGAATCAAGGGATACTATTTCACACATGGAAGGTCATTACGGCTAAAAGTGGACTAAAATAAAAACTAGCCTATGATTCTTTCCTAATTGACTATCCTTTAACCTAGGCAAGACTAACCAGGAAAGTTTTAAATACAAAATACAAAGAAAACTAAGTAGAATCTCTCACACACATAGCACAAAATTAATATTAAAAATAACTACATATCAAATTTATGCAATTGTTAGCAAGTGATTATCATGTTCCTAATCCTAATGCCGTAACAAGACCCATAATGTTCATACATATATATATTCACAAAGTTTTAAAACACAATTTTAAGAGGGTTATCAAAAATCAATCTAAACCATAACTACTATACTAAATACTTAGAAATTTCCTAATTACACAATAATACAATACAATACAAAACAAAATATAATACATCACAAATTATCCTAGACATGCTGATTCTACAATCATATCGCAACCAATAGAAAAAGAAGAACGAAACCAAAATCCCACGGTGTATATGGTATACCCCACCCTAACTAAAAATCTGTGCACTATCCTCAATACATGAAAATAATACAAAACAAAGGGAAGTGAGAACATACCTAGGACTCACTAAGTGTTCGTGTTAGGAGCATCTCCAGATGGGGGCATATCCACTTGCGGAGGTGGTGGTAGTGGAGGTGTACTACTAGATGATGCACCCACTTCTATTGCATCATGCCTCAGCCTCTCAACAAGTGCAAAATCCATTGAATCATTTCTGGCCTTTTTAAGGCCTTATCATATGGCATATCATGATCTTGTAAGTATCCTATGTGACCTCTCTTGGCCCTAACTATAGGTACCTCATCATTATTCTTTGAGAAAAAATCAAAATATTTGGGTGTATGCAAAGATAATATCTGGACCACTGGCGGTATAACTGAAGGAGTGGCTACTACATGGCTCTTTGTGAGAAAGCGTAACTCTGCTCGTAATATATCCATATCCTCCGTCATATAGGCTAGATTTGATGTATCTATATTTATAAATTAGGTAGTAACCTATCTCTCAAACTCATCAAAACATGCTTGTAAGTCAGCATATAGCTTAGACAAGGAAGCTCTTTGTGCAGCCTCCCATCTGGCCTTTGCCATCTCGAATCTAGTCTGAACCACTAATAAATCTCTTTATATAGGGTAGTTATCTCATTCTCAAAAACCCATAATCGAGATTTAGTGTCCCTCTAACTATCCACTAAGCTCTATAAGAAATCTCAAGATATAGTAATCTAATTCGAGCTAAATGAGCTTTACTCTTTTGGGATATATTCTTTAATTGACAAACCTTAGAATCTATGAATTGATTATCCTAGGGAATTAGAGTATAGATTTGAGAATGAGAATATCTATATTTTATTATTCTTTCCCTTGTAGTATTGAGCCACGTTGCATTTGGAAGATAGCATGGAGTGTACGAGGTCCACAAAGCAAATGAAGGACATTTGGGCCCACATATGGGAATTTACTATTAAGGGACACTTTTGGAAACCTTGATATTTTGGGTAACTTTTGGGCCTATTGTTTAATGAATAGCACATGGCTATAAATAACTAGTTTTTCCTTTATTTTAGACTTAGTTGATGAATGATGAATTAAGATACACTTGCGAGTATTTTTATTGAAACTTGTTGGGAGTTTCTTTGGTTGTCTAGAAACGTGGGAGCTCGGGATCTAATTTAGTTGTGTACTTGTAAGAGGTTAGTTTTTTTGGTAATTGATAAGAAGGTCTAGTGTTTCGTATACCCTTGGTTGTCCTCTCGTTATCAATTTATGTCAATCTGTCTATCCTTTACTTTATTGTCTTGTTTTCCTTTGTTTTGTCTTTGTTTGCTTGTCGTTTCCATTTTCAGAATTTTATCTTGAATCATTTGGTATCAAATATGAGCTTTATTTCTTTCCTACAAAGTCAATCTTGGGTTAGTTATCTTGAAAATCACAAAAAAAAAGTGTCAAAATCAAAAATTCCAAAAACAAGTACTATTCCCGTTTTTGACCTTGGTCAAAATTTAAGTTTTTTATTTTCTATTTTTCTTGTATTTATAATATTAGATTTGTGTTCTCTAATAGTATAGGAGTCTAGAGTTTGAATTTGACCTAAATCAGAGTTGATTTGAGTGTTCTACCATTGTTGTGGGCTTGAACATAAAGAAAGTGAGGTGGGTTTGAGATCTGGAATTTTTAGTTGAGAAATTGAACAAATTTATGTTTGGAATATGTTTATATATTTGAAAATAGTATTGGTTCAAAATTTCATCGCATTCCCATCATTGGTTCAAAAGTTAGAAAGATTGATGTTATTGGTATTCTTGGTGTGTTCTTGAGGAGATTGTTATAGAAAAGAAGGTATTTGATCCAAAAAGAACCAAGAAAAAGGTGTTGTACTTGTTTATTTTATATAATATTCCAATCTTTCAAAATGAGAAGACAATCAAAAGGCATCAAAAAGGAATATTAAAAAATAAGAAGACAAAGTAGAGTACAAAGGGGGGGACCACAAGAAATTCAAGCTTCTTGAGTTTGAAAAATCAAATTGAAGAGTCCAAAAACTCTTGAATTTTTGTCCAAAGCATCCCCCTAACAACATCAATCTTATAAACCTCTTCTCTACATCAAATCCAAGTCCTAAACATATCTCATCACTCTAAAAACTCTGTTGCTCAACGTTTGAATTCTAGTCTCATTTCTTCATTCTTAAACATCATTCTTGTTTGTTCTTCTTTTGTGTCTTAATTTATTATGTCTTTTCTTTCTTTTGTATTTGTTCTCTAAGTTAAACTCTTGAATTCAAGTTTATTGTTTTATATTTCTTTGTTCATTTTGATTCTTGAATTCAAAGTCCTTACCTTTATCTGTACAATGAGTCATCAATAATTGTTTCCTCTCTTTTCTTAATTGTACTATGAAGCTATGGGTGGAGAAACCATTGATACCCTTATGGAATCTCTCATGGGGATGCAATGAATTATGGATAAAATAAATGGATCCATCAAACAAATTGAAATACATTGGAAAACATGGAAAGACGACTCATTAACCAAACACCGGGGATTAACCTCAAGATTCTACCCCAAGACCTCAAGAACATGTCCAATTAAACAATGATTCTTCCCAAATTAAAAAAGGCAATTCCAACATTGATTTGTTGTTACTTTCTAACCATGATACTAGAATTATACCTAGCACCATTCCTTCATTTGTGCTGGTTCATGAACAAACAGTCTCAAAGGAGGATGCAAGGAAAATGCCTTATGAAAATGAGCTTGAAGGCCTAATGGAATTCTTGCCAAAGGATTCCAATCTTAGAAAGTATGATTACAAGTCAATAAAATAGTTTGATTCAAGAACGAATCCTCTTCAAGAAATGGAGGATGATACGACCCAAATGTGCTCTAGTCTTTTGGGATCTATGCTTTAAGGGCCAAACCTTAGAATCTACAACTTGATCATCCTAGGAAAGCATATACAGGATTGGAGAATAGATTAGAGCATGGGAATAGCTATATTTTATGATGTCCACCCTTGTAGTATTTAGCCACGTCGCATTTGGAAGATAACATAGAGTGTATGAGGTTCACAAAGCAAAGAAAGGGCATCTGGGCACACATATGGGCATTTGGTATTTAGGGCCGCTTTTGGGCCCTTGATATTTTTATGTCACTTTTGGGCCCATTGTGTAATGAATAGCACATAACTATAAATAACTAGTTTTTCCTTCATTTTAGACTCAGTTGATGAATGATGAATTAAGATACACTTGCGAGTGTTTTTGTTGAAACTTGTTGGGAGTTTCTTTAGTTATCTAGAAATGTGGGTGCTTGAGATCCATTTTTGTTGTGTCCTCATAAGAGGTTGGTGTTGCTGGTAATTGATAGGAAGGTCTAGTTTTAAGTATTCCCTTAGTTGTCTTCTCGTTATTGATTTATGTCAATTTATCTATCCTTTAATTCATTGTCTTGTCTTTGTTTGCGTGTCTTTTTCATTTTCATAGTTTTTACTCGTATCATAATCATACCTATAGTAGGAGATATGGTGGATGGGTGAGTAGGCTCTAAAGATATGTTAACCAACTCTGAGGTTAAAACCAGGGCTGATGAAGAAATGGCTGGTGTCCCCTCACCCTGAGTACTCATATCTGGGTCCTCTATCTACTCCTCTATCTCCATATAAACTCTAACTCCCACATCACCTCTATTTGCATCACCAGGCTCTATGGAAACTAATGGGACCTCAGTCTGGTCCTGAGGTACTATGACAGACTCTCTATATCTCTTAGGAAGCCCTTGACGTGCAAAATCCTTTATACTCTTTTTCTATATTGTAACCATCACAAGTACCTCTCATCTACTCCCGATATCTCAGGTACACTGCCTCATCATATAACCGATGAATCAGGCAAGGGAATGGCAGATTGGTCATCTCCCCAAATGCTCTATCATAGATCTCATGTCAGAGGATGGCTACAAAATCATTAGCATATCTAACCATCAAACTCGCAACTAGGGTTTCTCCTTCCTAATCCAACACATTATCTGAAGCTGTGGGGAATAGTCAATATCGACATAGCAACCACCAAAACTTGGCCTCAAATATCAATGACCCTTTTTTCTCACAACATGATCCTCGATCCATGGAGTTTTATCACCCATAGGTAAAATATAGTTGGCTATCTACCAAGCCATCTAAACCCTCTTTCGTATGCTCAACCTCCTATATAATATGTCACAAAGTGAGACTCTCATTCTATAGTCACACTCTACTGTAGATGCAGGAGTAATATAATCTAGACCAAAAATGAGACGGTAAATAGTTTCTGCTGAAAGTTCAACTTTGACCCCTCTGACAAAGTATGATCAAGCTATGGCTTCTCTATGTGTCTCATTAGGCCTGACGATCTACATATGGAAATAAATACTATGGCATGATATGATGCATAAAACTCATGTACTATAGCCGGGCTGTAAGAATTGAGTGTTTTAGTTATACACTCTAACTTATAGCGATTATAGGAAGCCCACAACTGTGGTACTCTGCTAAACCCTAATAGATAAATCTCACACTCCTCAGAAATTATCCTCTTAGGCCTTCCAGTATCTGAGATACAACTGTCTATATCATAAATTGCCTATATATCCTCTACACCCTACCTCAGATATGTTGTTGTGGCATGTGTGGGTGTAGGACTCTGCCCCTGCTATACTGGTGCCTTATGGGAATCCTGCTCGGTACCCTTCTCAAAATGGGGTATATCTAACTACTGTACATGAACAACGGTACCCTCATATTACTGGGGTACCTCTCATGTCTCCTTCTGCTCTGCATCCTTGGATGAATACTTAGACCCCTCCTCAGGCTAGGGGTCCTAAGCTACAACCTGTGGAGTATTCTCAGATCTACCTCATCCTCATTATCATTATAATATCCTGGCGCATCTTTCTCCAGTAACTCTATGTTCCACTCTACCTGCTGCATTTCTAATTTGTTGAATCAGGTACTCCTCCACTGAACCATTAGGATCAGGGGACTCATCTTGTCTCCTCGAGGTGTCAGCCTTCTTCTTCTTAAAAGTTTTTGGTGCCACATGTACCTGAAAAAGTAGTCATTAGTTTCCAATAAAAATGAGGGATTGCAAAAGTTGAAGAAAAACTCAAAATTTGAAAAGTTTAAATTTTTCCTCATTTCTCATGCCCCTATAGCCTATTTGAAATCCCAACAAGTCTAATATAGACACACCTATCAAGAATAATGATTTTCACAGAAAACTAAACATGCTTAACTTATGGTATTACTCTACTTATTCAAGTTCAACTTTCGATTGGGGCTTAATTTTAGAATTTAATTCACAACAAGGCTCTACATCAAGATTATACGCTACATCAAGTCTCCTACATACAATCATGATAGATTTTATATATTTTTCATGCGAATACACATATCGACTTGTTTATACAATAAATAAATGAATACATAATCATTAGGAGCCGAGAAAGTTACCTCTTTTATTAAAATCTGGAAGTGAAAAATAAGGAAATCAAGCAAAACAAAAGTTGGAACTTGTTTCTAGTGTGTTATTACAAGTTGGTATCTTAAATAGGATTCAGTTTATCCTTTACTAAGGTGCACGATTAGTTTATATTTTAAAAGGAAAGTTTGAATTTAAAGAGAAAAGTTGAAGTTTTGAGGATTTGAATTAGTTGGAATGAGGCTAATGCTGTTTAACTAAGGATGGGGGTTGTTTAGATATTAAATATGTGTTGGTGGGCCTAAAGTTTTATGTAGAATTTGGGCCACATGCGCCTTCCATATGCGGCCAAGCATGGAGTGCTTATGCCACATGCAGCAGCATGTGCAGGGCCAAAATATTTGGCCTGCTTTCCTATAGTTTGAACATGGCATTTTTTATATTTTTCCAGCTACTCATGGTACCAAAAGTTATATTTATGGTTCCAAAATTATAAATATGTACCAAAGTCCACAACTTTTCATTCTTGTTCTAAAAAATTCATCTTTTCAATTATTTCTCAATTTACCTGGCCCATGTGGGACTTGTGACCATGATGGGTCGATCATACAGTTCCCTTACCTGGAAATTGATAAATTTAGAAATTTTACCATATTCTGGGTAAGTCCAATATCTAAAAACCTACAAAAAAAACAACAAAATTGTGAACACTAAATTAGTGGGTTGCCTACCACTCAGTACTTGATTTAACATCGCGACATGACGTGGCTGTGTTGGTTACACAGACTTCCCTAATAAGCCAATGGGTTGCCTCCCATGCTGTTCTTGATTTAATGTCGTGGCACGACGTGGATTTCTTGATTACTTAGACTTCATCAAGATACACTTAGGAGTACCCTCCAGGGTCATCAATACAATAGATCACCAGCAATACTCTTATGTAAGTTGGCTGCTTTATTGATTTTTAAATGTTGAATGTGGCCTCCATACCATTGACTCTGAACTTTAGTTCTACTTTATCGATGTCAACCATCGCTCTACCTATGGCCATAAATGGTCTCCCCAATATAATGGGCATCTCAGTGCCAACTCACAGTCCAGAATGACAAAGTCAACTGGAAATATGAAGTTTTTAACTCTTATAATCACATCAAATGAAATGCCCATATATTTCTTCACCGTGAGATAAACCATCAACAACCGCATTGAAGTCGGTTCTGGAGGGTTCAAACCCAAATGCTTGGATACCACCCGCGACATCAAATTTGTGTTGGCTCCTAAGTAAAATAAGGCTTTGTGTTAGCTCCTAAGTGAAATAAGGCTCTCACAAATAGGGATGACCCAATAGTATATGGTATCGTGACTTATCTGGGGTCACTCTTTTTCTGAGCCAAAGACCTCATAGTGACTGCACTACAGTGGTGTAAGCCATCAACATCTTCAATTGTAGTTCCTTTTTTCTTTCTGACCAATTGCTTTATAAACCTGGCATATCCAGACATCTTCTCTAACACCTCGAGAAGAGGAATAATTAAGCTCAACTCTTTCAACATCTCAATGAATCACTTGAATTTTTCTTTCTCTCTTTCTGCTTCTGTCGCTGAGGAAAAGATGGGGCAGTCTCGAAATTTGTCTTATTTTCTGCTCAACAATCGAAATCTTACCTTTTTCCTTAGGAATTACATTATCACCACTTATTACCTTTTCTAACTCCATAATAGGTGTCTCATCAATAGTATCTTCCACACAGGTAGTGGGGGATACATAGTAGTCATAGCACTCCTTGTGGCGATGGCAAGAAAATGACCGTCATTTTTTAGATTTTGTAAAGTGTTTCTTGGAAGGGTACATGGCTTCCTCTAATTTAGAGTTATGGACATTTACTTGAATAGGTTCTCCAACTGCTTGATAACAGTCGCATGGGATTCGACCTTCTGGGTCAACCCTGAAATATCGGCCTTAGTCTCTTTAAGGCTAATCTCCTGATTTTCTTGACGTTTTAAGAACTTGTTCAACATCTTTTCCATTCTTTATTCTGCATCTGTTCTTCCAGGCGGAATGTACCTATCTTTTTTCTGTCTGTAGTTATCTTTCTTCCTCTAGTCACCATCTCTCTCTCATTACTACGGTCTCTGTATCTATCATAGTAGTTTCGACCTTGGTTCCCTTGCCCACGGGCTCGGAAACCTTCCAACTAATGATCCAAATAATTTTCTTCCTCCTGCAATTCAAACTCATAAGATTTGCAGTCCAACCCTTAAGTTGCTACTTCATTCACTACCATAAAACTAGCTGTTGAAAATTGTTTTACTAGTAACCCTAGATGGGTTCTTAGCAATGCAATCTCTTGCGCTACTGAATCATTAGCTACTTTCTGATTGTAAGATGCATCAAAAACATATATTCTAGATCCCTCTCAGTATTTTGAGTTGCTACCCTCGGTTAGTTAGTGAGATCTCATCTAGTATCTTCGAAGCGGTCTCCTAGCGTAGACTTATAAAAGCTCCTCTAGATATGGTGTCTACCATAGATCTGAAGCTTATGGTCAAGGCTCTATAGAATATCTCAAATAAGTTTGTCCCTGACTTCCGATGGTTGGGCACCATACTCATTTTCTTCTTGAACCTAAACCATGACTCGTACATATATTCTGACTATAGCTGCCTAAATCTATAGATATTATCCTTAATATGTAACATCCTAGATGGAGGAAAGAACTGGTTTAAGAATGGCCTGTGCAACTCATTCCATATAGTGATAGAGCCTCTTGGCAGTTCCCCTAACCATAAAGATGTTTCTCCTGTATGTGATAAGGGGAACAACCTTAGTCTAAGTACTTCCTGATTCACCCTAGAATGGTATACAAACTGAAGATCCCAATAAAATTTGCAAGGTGCATATTTCCATCATCTGAAGGCAAACCTGCAAATACACACTTTAGATTTAAGAGTTGGATAATTGCGCTCGTGATGTAAAACTTGATGCCTAGGGGTAGAATAGGAGGGATAATGGTTCTAGTATTTGTCGGCTCAACTTATCGCAAATCTTCTTCATCATCTATATGAGGCCACACATACTGATATGCAGGGATAACTTGAAAACGGGCACCTCTAGATCTACTTTTATTTCCATCGAGTGTTTCTTGGTTGTCTTCTTCTTGTCTTTTCTTAGCTATCACTTCCTCCCTAGCTAACTACTAAAATTCTTTTGTTTTTTTCCTCTCATTTTCATCTTTAGATAAAAGCTCACCGGTCTATTGATTAAAATTATCCTATACTCCTTTTGAAGGAAGGGGAGGTACAACATCACAAACCCTCTCAAGATTATCATCTGTTTTCTATTCCATCATCCTACTTGTTATTTGTAGGATCCTCTATGGATTCAGATTCACTGGGAGGAAGGGATTACTTCTAATTCGTGTGTTAGGCATACACCGATGTATACCTAACTAATAACAAAAACAACAAAAAAACTGTAACAATTTCAATTCACAAATCATCAACTTATTCCCTGGCAACGACACCAAAATTTGGTAATGTCCAAGTAACACATCTACTCTGAAGATTACTTGGTCACTAACAAATACAGTAACCCAACAAATGATAGGGTTGAATCTCAAGGGAATAAACAAAATTGTGGCTCTCAGCTATTGTAATCAATGGGAGAAACTGGAAAAGTAAATAAGGGGTTTTGAATAGCAATATCAAACAAGTGGTGAATATAATCTTTGATTGTAATCAGTCGCAGATATGATTGACACAGGTGCCCCATGCAAACGAACTATTTCTGTAATGAAAAACTTGGCATAATCCTCTCCTAAATAAATTTTCCTGGCAGGTAGAAAGTGAGCTAACTTGGCCAGCCTATCCACAATCACCCAAATGAAATCATACTAGTTTCGGGACCTCGAAAGTCCTCTAATGAAGTCCATATTAATTATCTCCCACTTCCACAAAGGCAAAGCTATCTCTTGAGAAGAACCACCTGGCCTCATATGTTCCACTTTAACTTGTTGACAATTCAAACATTTGGCAACATAGTTATCCACATCACACTTCATATTATTCCACCAATAAATAGTTTTCAAATCATGATACATCTTAGTAGATCTAGGGTGAACAACATACCTCGACGTGTGAGCTTCGTCAAGGATTCTCTTCCTCAGACCATCTATATCTGGCACACACAACCTACCCTGGTATCTCAAAATACCATCACCATCAATTTCAAATGACATTACCTTTTGTTTACCCACATATTTCTTGATCTTTATCAAGATGGGATCTTCAACCTGCTTCTCTTTAACCTCTGCACAAAGGGAAGATTTTGCTAACTCATGAACAACCACTCCTCCATCCTCGGAATCCAAAAGTTGCACTCTTAGATTTGTAAGTCAGTGAATATCCTTCACAATCTCCCTCTTTTCTTTCCCCACATGAGAAAGACTGCCCATAGATAACCTACTAAGGGTGTCGGCTACCACATTCGCCTTGCCCAGATGATAGTGCAGGCTCTTGTCATAGTCTTTTAAAAGGTCCAATCATCGCCTCTGCTTGAGATTCAATTCTTTCTGCGAGAAAACATACTATAAACTTTTGTGGTCAGTAAATATATCAATATATACCCCATACAAATAGTGACTCCAGATCTTAAGTGCAAAAACCACAGCCGCTAACTCCCAGTCATGAGTAGGGTAGTTCCGTTCATGCACCTTTAACTACCTAGATGCATAAGCCATTACATTACCATGCTTCATAAGAACACACCCAAGTACCACTTAGGATGCATCACAGTATATAACAAAACCTTCTGTACTCTCCGAAAGGGTCAAAACAAGTGCAGTAGTCAACTTGTCTTTCAATTTCTCAAAACTATTCTCACAAGAGTCAGACCATAAAAAATTTACCTTTTTTTGAGTCAACTTAGTAAGTGGTGCAGCTATGGAAGAAAAAATCTCTACGAACCTTCTGTAATAACTAGCCAAACCCAAGAAGCTTCGAATGTCGATTGGAGTCGTGGGTCTGGTCCATTTCCTCACTGCCTCAACTTTATAGGGATCAACTTTAATCCCTCCACTAGACAAAATATGCCCCAAGAAAGAAATAGCATTTAACCAGAATTCACACTTGGAGAACTTTGGATACAACCTATGATATTTGAGAGTCTGAAGGATAATTTAGAGGTGATTGGCATGGTCCTCCTCACTTTTGGAATAAATCAAGATATCATCAATGAAAACTATGAAAAACAAGTCTAGAAACTATCGGAAGACCCTATTCATTAGGTCCATGAAGGCTGCAGGGGCGTTAGTCAACCAGAAGGACATGACTAGGAATTCATAATGACCATATCTGGTTTGGAAAGCTTTCTTGGGAATGTATGACTCCCTAACTTTAAATTGATGATATCCTGAACAAAGGTCTATTTTATAAAAGTACTTAGCACCTTGAAGTTGGTCAAACAGATCATCAATCCTAGAAAACAGATACTTATTTTTGATAGTGACCTTGTTTAAATGGTGGTAATCTATGCATATACGCAGGGAACTATCTTTCTTTCGCACTAAAAGTACAAGTGCACCCCAGGAAGAAATACTAGGATGGATGAAACCTTTATTTAGGAGGTCTACTTGTTGCTCTTTTAACTCTTTCAACTCTGCTGGAGCCATTCTATATGGCGGAATAGAGATGGGACGGGTGTCTTGCAACATATATATGCCAAAATCTATCTCCCTGTCAGGTGGTATTCCTGGGAGATCATCTGGAAAGACTTGGGAATTCATTTACTACAGGGACAGACTGAAGAGGAAGACTTTCGGTGTTAAAATCTTTAACCCAAATAAGATGATACAAGTAACCTTTGGAAATGTGTTTACGGGCCCTGAGATAACATATGAAATGCCCTCTAGGTGCAAAGAGTACCCTTCCCATTTTATTACTGGCTCATTCGAAAAAGAAAAAGTAACCTTTCGGGTTCTACAACCTAGTGTGGCATAACACGAATGGAGCCATTCCATTCCTAGGATAGCATCAAAATCAACCATATCAAGCTCTATGAGATCTTCCATTGTATCCCAACTAAGAATAGACACAACACAATTTTTATATGTCCTCCTAGCCACAATAGAATCACCTTCCAGAGTGGAAACAGAGAAAGGGTCGGTAATGACTTCAGGATTAAACCCAAAACCAACAGCCACATATGGGGTCACATAAGACAAGGTAGACCCGGGATCAAGTAACATATAAACATCATGGGAAAAGATTTGTAACGTACCGGTGATAATATCTGGTGAGGCCTCTACCTCCTAGCGGTTAGTAAAGCGTATAGCTAGTTACGATCGCTTTCGGCAGCTGAAGTGGTGCCCTTTTGAAGTGGTGGTGGTGCGGAAGAATTTGCCTTTGACTTAGCTACACCAACATTACTCCTAGTAGAGGGACAATCTCACTAAAAGTGACTCGACTGACCACATGAATAACATACCAGCGAGCCCAGCTGACACCTTCCTGGATGATGCTTACCTCAAGTCTCGCACCATGGAAAAGTACGATGTTGCTGAGCCACACTACCCTAGAACTGAGTATCCTGAGCTCTGGGTATATGACTAGTCTGAAAACACTGAGATCAACTATCAACTGGGGGTATGGTGCTGGGGCGCTAGCTGTAGACTACGCATTAATCCAAAACTTTTTCTTTTGCCACCTATTTCCCCAGTTACCCTCTGTGGCTGATTGTGATTCTGATCCACTATTCTGGCTCTCTTCGCCTGTCTGTCCTTCTCTTTAGATTTGGCAATTTTCTTTTTCTTCTCTTCCACCAGCTGCATGTGGATTGACATCTTAGCAAAGTCCATATCCCTATTTAGCATCGCCCCTTGACATTCAAGCACTAGATCATCTGAAAGGCCAGATGCAAATTTCCTCATCCAGGCTCTCACATTACCTGTTATTTTTGGTGCAAAATGAGCCAGTTGGTTAAACTTCAGAGTGTACTCCTGGACACTCATTTTCCCCTATTTAAGATTCTTGAATTTTTCTGCTTTGGCTTCTCTCAACTCTAGAGGAAATAATCGGTCAAGAAAAGCTTTCACAAACTCACCCCAAACTGTGGGCTCAACACTCTCACCCTTCACCTCTTCCCACTTATTATACCATTGGTTCTCTACATCCTTCAGTTGGTACGATGCTAACTCAACCCCTTCCATCTGATCCACATGCATTACTCTAAAAATCTTTTCCATTTCATCCACGAACTACTGTGGTTCCTCTTCTACCTTAGTGCCCAAAAATTTTGGCGAGTTCATTCTTATAAACTAGTCCACCCTAGTAGCCTTCAAAGTAGAAGATGCAGACCCAGTATCCTCCGACCTCTGAGTCTGTACGGCTACCAGCTGTGCAAGCATGTGAATGGATTGCCTGAATTCTGCATTCGATATGTCCCTCTGAGAAGACTGAAGATTGTTAACATTTATCCTTGGAGCTCGAGGAGGACTGGTCGGGAATGGAGGTACTCCCAGAGTGGGAATATGTTCTGGGGTGTGGGCTCTGTTATGGGTACGCATACCATGAGTGGGACGGACTTCATCATCCTAAGTATCCTGGTTATTGGAACGACGAGGAGGCATGACTATTTTCTGAAATACAATAGATCACTGATTAGGGATAATTCTAATTTAGACTCTAAGGCACGAAATAAATCACATAGAGGGGAAACACTTTTCTAAATGCCTAGTAGCCTCCTTCTTAAAAGTGTGGCACACTACACACCCATAGGCAAGACTCTACCCGACGTGATTTCGCAAAAATCTTGGGACCATGAAACGTGCTCTGATACCAAGTTTGTCACGACCTGAACTGAGGCCCTGGCCGTGATGAGCAACCCGAACCATGAAGGCCCGGACACCTTTTTATCCTGAAATCATATACAACATTCATACATGAATAAGGAAATATGAAAATTATATCAAGATGAAATAATGGTCATAAATATGATATGAATTTAGCATTGGAGAACGAAATCCAAAACTAACTAGCAACATCTGCAAACTGTCTGTGAAATCTCTACTACATACTCTCTAACATAATCTAATAGCTGGGAAAAGGCCCCCAGTAGACCAAAACCATATCTAATAATTGTTGTCTCAAAGTAAACAGGCCTTCTGTAATAAATAAGGCTCACCAACTGGACACTGCAACTTTGTCTGATAAAATCTATTACTTTTTTGGACCTCTAGACTGAGCCTCAAAACCTGGAGGGAGAAGGTGGGGTCAATACATATGTACTGGTATGCAAAGAAATCCAAAATAAAACTTTTATATAAGTAAAATAGTAGAGAGAAATTTCTTAAAACATCATGCATAAACAGTTCTCAAAACACATGGGCATTTTTTTTAAAATCATAAATCATTCTATCAATACACTGTCTATTCTTTGTATTACTTCTGAGTTAGGTGGCACTCCCCTACAAGTCTGATATTCCATGGGCTATATGGAATCCTCCATTGAATCGGCGGGGAATCCCCCAACCCAAGTGTGCTGCAAGGATTGGAGTGTCTGAGTTTGATACGCCACAGGGCACTAGGCCAGTGTATAATAATATATTCGGATCGGTAAATTACGGTTTTGGGCAATGAGTTGTCTGAACTCATGCCTTCTTCAGAGAATCACCTAATCTCTCTTTATGCTTAATTTTATTCTCTTCTGAATCATACATTATTCTAGTTTCAACATCTGAAAAATCTGATTCCAAACATGCATTCTATTCAGTTCTGAATTACCATGGCATTATCTGGATTGGTGTTATCACACCAAGACTTTCAAGTCCTATTTCTGATCGATAATGTATCATGCATAATTATTTTATCAAAACACAGTTCAGACCACCCAAACATGAAAATAGTATAAAAGATTTCATGTTCCAAAACATAAGTCAAATCTATGCAAGAATCCTTCAAACATATGGTGGTCATGTTCTTTTGGCAAAATCATGCACTCTTTCATTATATGAATATTTTCAATATTTATCAACATGCATAACCCTTTTTTTTATTTCAAAATTTATTTTCAAGTCATAGTATAAATCAATACATTGTATTTAGTGCCTTTCAAGATGCATTTAAACAATTTTCATCGCATATCATGAGTAAATGAAGATCATAACACGAGAGGGATTTTCCATGAATCGTGCTCTCAATTCAATCATAAATCCTTAAATTACATGCTTACATATATATGTAATTTCAAATTAACTTGGGGAAAGGTCTAAAGACCAAAACAATACTGTCGAAACTTTTAAAAATATAATTATATTCATAAATTCAAAACTCTATTCTTAAAATCATGATTTCTTTGCCCATGAGATTTGAGGAAAACCCCGCATACCTCTATTTAGGAAATTAAAGGATGCTTCTTGATGCCTATGGCTTGGGGATTCCAAATCTCTAATTTGTTTCAAAAACCCACGGTTAAGTTTTGAATTATTTGGGATTCTTGTTTGAAACCCTAGGGAGAGTTCTTAATGGATTTTGGTGAGAGTAGATGTATTTTGGTGTATAGGGATTAAATCCCATGTTTAAGATGTTAAGGGGTTGGAAAATACCCCAACTACCCTTAATGAGACCGGTATTAAAATTTAACCGGGAGCCCAATTTCATGGGCCAACGCGACGCGCCACTATTGCAGTGGCTCACTGGAAATTGACAAATGGGAATTTGGCCCACTCCGCGACGTGCCACCATCACGGAGTCTCACTGGAAATTTACCATCATCATTTAAACCCTCTCCGTGATGCGCCAAGGACAGGAATGATGGTGTTTTACGATTAGGACTTAAATCAACCATAACTCCTTCACCGAGTGTCTGTTTTGGTTAAAAGTTATGTCGACAGAAAGATTATTCGATCATATATGTAATGAAAAGTAGAAATCTAAGGAATTCCACTGGTAAATAAATATAAATCATTCTATAATCCAATACTTGATACTTTAGGGACAAAAATTTATCTTGGAAAAAATTTGGGGCGTTACAACTCTCAAATACAAAACCCAAGAACATTAGGATTCACTATGCATTCATCATTCGGGATCCAAACTTTAAATTGCTTTCAAATTCTTGTGTGTTTCAGTCATGTATCTCTTCTCTAAATTAATTTTATACAAAAGTATGTGTTAAATTATTGTCCATGTGGTTTAATTGTTAGGTTTTGAAGATGGGTTCAGGGATTTAGAATGGTTGTTACATTAATTAAGTACCCATGGTTTTGAATTGGTTGTTTATGCTTTGTTCTCATGATTTTAAATTAAATAAATGAATGGGTGTGGGAATTAGAATGGGGAATGTGGGTTCCTCCAAATCTTATGATTTAATGGTTTGGAATTGGCTTTAACCTTAACCCAACTGCTGATATTGGTTTTGAAACATGGACATACTACTTCACTTTTGAAATCATGCATTGCATAAAAGTTTAATGGAACATAGATTGGGTTTGAAAGGCCTTGGTGGCCATACATTGGTTTAAATTAAAAATTTTGGAGTCAATTTGGCTAATTGGTTCTGGAATGGCACAATAGAATTGTCTTAGAAGATTAACTTTATTTGGTATGACGATACCAATGATAAATGCCTAATTAAAAAACTCTTTTGTTAATAGATCAGAATGTGTGTAAATGGATTTAATTTAAGCTTAAAGAGGGTTTTGTATCTGATAGTATAAGGTGGAGTTCCCTAGGGGATCGATGCTGGAGGCCACGTTTTCCAGTGTGGGGTCGTTATGGCTGTGTGCATAATTCAAACATTATATATTTAAATTTTTGAATGCTTGGAGCCTCGGTGGCTTTGGACCTTCCTTGGATTTTCCTGGTTTGTGCAGCTAACACGCATTAGAACCCTTTTAGTAGAGGTAGTTGAACCCATATAGATCGTGGGTACCCTTAGGATGGATAGAGATACACAGTCCAGGATAATGACTTTTTAAATCTCATGCTTAGACCTTGTTCCCTAAATCGACATCCTGTATATATAAATGTGGGCATTATGGTTTTGATTTATTTTTGGACATCGCATCATGTCATTACTTTCCTTGAGTTATATGCTAGTGCTTACCCCACTGATTATCTTAGGATTCTACGTTGTTTAACTATGTAGGGTCCATAGATACTTTTTTTACCGCTATGCAACATTAGGTCGGTTATCACTTTTGTCGAGTTATTGTGAAATGGTGAGCCTCTATCCTTTTGAAGGCCTTATCATTTCCATATTCTTTTATTTTGACTCAGTACTTTTAGAATCCTTTGGTCATGGTTATGGAATGACATACTCAAGGCATGTCCCGATCTGTTTAGTAGTCTTGATTTAAGGGCTATTATGGACAGATATGGGTTGGTTGGTTATTGTTTTTTGATTTAGCTACATTGATTTGTTTATCCATTTTCTTATTAATGTTTATTGGCTTATGCATTGTTATCATTATTATTTTATGCTCATGAGGTTAGGTAATGGGGGTGGTATCTGGTCCATAGTGGGCTTGAGATACCCGTCTCGGCTGACCCTAGTTTGGGTCGTGACAAGAAGTCTTAAGTACCCATTATTTTAATAACTGATGGTCAATGAAGGTCAAATCAAGGTAAAAAACAATTCCCAAAACTTATTTATTAGTAGTGTATTCCATGACATAACCTACAATTATAGTATCAACAAACAATCATAGCTTGGGTCGTTGTAGGGTGCTAGTGTCCAATGTATAGTAGCACATCATACAAGAACCTCCAATGATCATGATATAATGGTAGGATTGTGTTTTGTGATCATTTGATGAGATATCCTTTGAGTAAATGAAGAGTGTTCCTATAATCAAGAGGTTTGATCGTACCTTCATTGCACGATTGTAGGAATAACTCATCTATTGTGATATTTCACTAGTATTTTTTAGGAACCTTTACCATAATAAGAAGGTACAATCATACCTTCATTGCATGATCGTAGGAAGTGTCATTTAATGTTATTATCACAAATGTTTCAAATTTTAAAATTGATGCTAACTTTTTCCAGTATAGGTACAATGGCACCAAAAGCACAGAACAAACATAAGAAAAACATCTTGAAGATAAAGGAACTCAAAGACATACCTCCAGACTTGGAGAGTAAGTTAGATAGATCACGTGCGATTGAAGTGGAATTCTCCATAAGTCCTTTCGAGGAACAATACTCTTATCGAATAATGAAACCGAAGGCCAAAGAAATAGAACAGAACAAGGAAATAATATCTACGACCTTGGTGGAAGTTGCTACCCCTATCAGCTTTCTCTAGTCTGAAGAGGGAAGGTAACGTACCTAACAATATAGAGATAAGCAAGAGAAATGAAAAAGTTCCTTGGAAAAGGAGGAAGAGTCCAACCCAAAATTATATGAGGGTACTACCACCCCACTTTAAAGAGGCATAGATTTGAGATATTAGATGGTATCGAACTCAAGGGACTATATTCTTGGATTCTAGATAATGTATTGGGGTAAAATAAGATGAGATGTCAAGAATAGCCCCGAATATTGCCCGAGTCACTCAAACAAGTACCAGAAGTAGTGCGGGGCTTTGAGAGGTACGAGTTAGGGTGGATGTCCAGTTTTCTTTGTTATTATATGCCAGAATTGAACATGAATTTTACACCAACTATACATCCATGCAGAAGAACATAACTATTCCAGGTTAGGATAAGGACATAAAAAAGTAGCCTCGGCTTGAAACTATCAGAGTCTATGACAGTAAGGTTGACATCTCCATTAAGAAAATCTCAAGGGACTTGTTTGGAGACACTTTTGACCCTTTAGAGGAGACTCTAGAATATGTTTTCTGGATAACTGATCTATAAAAGGAGAAGATGCTGAGTGTTGATGATTAATTGATGTACTATAGGTAGCTGAAGGGCCATATTATTAAGGTTGAGGGAATGGCTTATGGGACAATGAGGTAGTGATCTATAAGCAAACCCTAAAGCTTACCGCCAAGGCTCAATCATCGATAATGAGACACCATATGTCATCCATGGTAAATGATAACACTTTGGGGTTAACGAATATGGGGTTAGTTGCTGCACTTATGTCATTGTTGGATATGAATATTCTGTGGATCATCACGGAAGAGATTCGACACAGTATGCTACAATTTAATACCACATTATTATTCCATTGTCTTATCATGCAATTGATGAATAGTGTATATGTCCCACATGTTGTTGCGATTGACAGGGTTATCCAATTGATGAATATTGTAGATATGGACCTAATTAAGGATATGATAATCCCGACTACACCAGCTCAAGAATGGAGATGCCAAATGTTGTTGGGGTACCCTGTCTAGTGAGATTCTAGCATCTAAGACCGATGCAACTACATACACATCACATCTAGCTACTACACTATTGGGTGCATATACAAATTCTCTAACTGGTTATATACTGATACTAACTACTCTGCTAGAGAAATTTTTGAGTATGCAGTCATATCATGATTCATAAATTAGAAAGTTGGAGGTAGGGGTAAAATGCTATGTGTTTGATGATATTACGAAAGTGGTATAATTGGTTCAGTCCTAGTTTGATAGGTTCGAGAGTCGAATCTTGGCTATAGTTGATTTTGTCCAAGCTCCTAAAATGAGTTCACTTACTACTAACGTGACCACACTAAAGAAGGGGTCTAAATTCATACTGAGAGAAACATGTTGATTACACCTCCCCCACCTCCATCTATACCTTTACTAGTGAATCTTGAAGTGGATATGGACTCTATTATCCTAAATTCTTACACCAGAACCTCAAGGGTTGATGATGATGATTTAAATTTAGTGGAGATGGATGAGGATTTATTGCCCCATCGAAAGAGGTCTTACAGAGAAAAAGGTGAGAAGAGTAAGAGAAGAAAAGAGAGAAAGTAAAAGATGTTTCATAGACCTTCGAGGTAGTAAATCTAGAGGGAGTTAAGTGACCATTGATAGTTAAGGTGGTGGAGTAGAGTTTGAGGGTCACACAAACTGCCCCTACAATTAAGACAATGAGTGCACCGACTGTCATCTATTACCATATTATTGAAGTATCCCATACAAAATCGAGGCCATAAGAGGAGCAGGGGATGGATGGTTCCCATCATAAACACAACTGATCAAAGTATGTGCTTATTATTCCCCCAGGTATGTCACTTTCTTGATATTTATTTTCCATGGTCTTGTGCAATAGGGACATTACATGATACCTAAGTTGGGGTGGGGGTGTACCACAATCGAGGGTTTTTGTTTCCATATTTCTTTTACCTCGATTGTGCTATCATAGTTAGAACTGGCATATTTAGGGGTTTTATTTTATTTTTAGGTTGTTTAGTTGTTTTGTGTGTAACTTAGAGTAAGTTTAGAAAACTTGATGCAGACAAAATAAATAAAGCATGGAAACTTGTTTTTGATGCTTTAAAATGATGACCCTCCAAAAATTAAAAATTTATTTTGTTTTATGGTGTAGTATGTTTTCATGTGCTGTAACAAATTTACTGGATCAAGATACAACATTAGGATTGTTAGTGTGATAAACTAAGTTAATTGTGCAAGAAATGGTAGTAACTAAGATAATAGCCATGTGCCACGAGTGGGTGAAGTTTTACCTAGTTAGTGTGTATGTTCTATCTACATCTTTCTCAGTTAGTTTTGTTGTAGTCGTAAGATAGAAGGTTAGGAAAGAACCACAGGCCCTTTTCGAAAAAGTTCCACTATAGCCTAATAACCTACCAAATGATCATGTATCCCTTGAACTCAAATTTTGAGCCTTAATATACATTTAATTTGAACAAAATAGTTCTCCTTCCTAATTTTTACAATGTACTTGCTTTGGACTAGTCCCTACTTGGGCTCTATGTACCTCAATTCAGGCAAGTCACCTAAGTTGAGGGTGGCTTTTATAGGAGTGTGTAGAAAGTGGGTATGAAAAATATGTAAGAAATAGGTAAACGGGGATTTAGTTGCAGTATAAAGGAAAAAAAGATAGATAAAAAATTGTGAAAGAAAAATAAAGCAAATAAAAAGAGATGTGAAAATAAAATTGCACTAGGGTCCAAATGAAAGAAATAAGTTAAAAAGGGAGAAGAATAAAAAAAGTAGGAAAGTGGATCTAAAAATAGTGTAGTTTCTAGGAGGATTGAGTCACTTTATCCAAATCTACCATACCCATTACTAAGCATACATTACAAGACTCTAAAAGACCTATAGTGGTCCTAATTAGACTATCTGAAAGCTAAAGTGTAGAAAATAATGGCAAGCCTATGGTTTCAAGAACACACGACTTAACTTTGGTGTGAGAGTGAAAGATATGATTCAATATATGTTAATAGATTCATTTATACATAGTTAATGATTGGGGTCTTTGTTTATATGAGGGCATAGGTATTGTAGACTAGTTCTTGCTTGTTTGGGTAGTGTACGGGTCTATGTGTTAGGTTGTCTATTCATAATGTAATGCCATGTACCGATCCCATTATATTAAGATACTTGTTATGCACATACACAACATTGGTTGATTTTGTTAATTGGAGGTTTTGAATACGACTTGTTTTATTTGGATGCTGAAAATTGGGTTTTGCAGAAGGGACTGCTGTAGTGATCTTGGTTTATTCTATGTTAAGCATCTTAGTGTGTCTGGTTTATTTTGTTTGCCTGAGGATATGCAAAACTTCTAAGTTGAGGGTGTTGATGTGTCATGGATTTTCAACACTTAATACACAACAATTACATGAATATTTTTATATGGATATGATGGGGTTTTGTATGAATACGGGATGAATTGGATCAAAGAAAGAAAGTGCTTAAAAGTGGACTTTCAAATGATGAAATACATGAAACCATGAT
Source organism: Capsicum pubescens (assembly GCA_030864215.1). Classification (NCBI taxonomy): domain Eukaryota; kingdom Viridiplantae; phylum Streptophyta; class Magnoliopsida; order Solanales; family Solanaceae; genus Capsicum; species Capsicum pubescens. The sequence continues at coordinate 134,906,913 of CM061545.1, read as the reverse complement.
CGTAGGATTTGATGATGGTTGTACTAAGGTTATCGTAGCATGAATCAGAGAGTGGTCATCAAGAGTTGATAAGACAAAGAGCTCCTATAATCGTACCATGAACATACAATCGTACAATTTGGTCATTGAAGGAAGACTTGAAAACAAAGTTGAAGGAGTTAAGTATGAGACTCATCAGATGAGATCCCTCTATGATCATGCAATGATCATATGATCGTACTTTGATATTATTGGAAGAAGGCCCATATATAAAGGCATTAGATGATTGAAGTAAGGAGAGATTAGACGAGCACGCAGCATGAGCAAGCCAGAAACTATGAGGTCATACTGATAAGTTTACTAACCAAGACCTGCATATGAAAATTATGAGACTAACCACAAGCCCCACATGATGATCGTGGGTTCTAACAATAATCATACCTTCGACATATGATAACTAATGAATGGTGAATTTACCACTTATTTACACTCAACATTCATGCACATTACGATGATTTAAATGTATAAATGAGACATATGTGTGATTAAATGCACTAATAGCTACATTTTGTAGGCATACAGGTTATGACATAGAAAGATGTGCACTTAAGCTAAAAAGGATCAAAAGGACAAAAGAAGTGCAGTTGGGAGACCTAGAGCAGAAATAAGACTCAGTTACCGTGATCGCAGTTTGAGGGCCACAATTACAACCAGTTAAGATAGGTTAACATACCGCGATCATGAGTTCTGACCTCGATCATATATACCGTGATCGTAGACAAGTGTCAGCATTCACAGTGAAGTGGGATTATGCCCAGGGGAAAATTTGTAAATGCACAAAGTTGATTCCCAATTTCCCTTAAGAAGCTCAAACCCTATCCCATAATCAGATTTTTGTAGAATTTTTCCACCATTAAGTTTCCAACATTGAACAAAGAGATAAGTATTATGCTAATTCTTGGGTGAAGAATACATTAGAGTAGCTTTCAAGTGGAGGATTGGCAATTTCCATTAAAGATTTATTGAATCCTAAAGCTTGCAATTTGTATTCTCTTTATCTTCCGATAAATTAAATCGATAGAGATTTTTGGGTATATCTTTCTTATTAATCTTATGTGTATCTAGTTCTTCCTCTTGGGATTATGCTCGAATAGGATGAAATTGCATGTGAGTTATGATTCATTTGTGTATATGCTAGTTTGTTGATTATGGTTTGAACTATTACTTGATTGAATTGGTTGGGATTTGTGGGTGAAAGTTCCAAATATCCAAATGAGTTTGAGGGTGAAAATACCAAGCTCTTGAAAGTTCAATCCATCCTCGAGAGAGGGGTTTGGGTGAATTTTTAGAACCCACATCATTCTTGAAAGAGGGATGTGGGAACCAAGGCAATAGAAGACAATTTATGGGCCTAGTTTGCTAATTTTCACTATCTTAGACATAAGGGTGACTATGAGGTTGACTATAACTTAGGTATCATCCAAGAAATAGGTATTCCTAACTGAAGTGTTAGGTGGCTTTAATTAACACACTCTTTAGGTACTCCAAAGAGTAAATGAGCGACATCTTTGAGACTGTTGACAAACTAGTCTCAAGGACTTTCAACCTATCCTATCACATCATCAACGATTAAAATTTGAATCAAATAATTATGTTCCCATGCATAACTTGCTCCTAGGAAAGCATAATCCCAAGATCTATTTCTAGTTTTTTACTCTCTAATTATTCGTAGCTCCGAGTTATTTCTTTAGATGTCCAAAACTAATCACATCTTTGAAATGTTTAAAAATCCCCAATTACTTGTATTGTAGGTTTGAACTTAATAATTAACTTTAATTCAAACTTGTTTAATTGGCATTCTTCTTGTTCCTCGTTGATTCGACCTTGAATCAAAGTTGGATAACTATATTGATGATGACTACCTTGCATTTAATTTGAAGTGTAAGTTGAGCATTATCACAATTGGCACCGTGTCCGAGGAACAATTTGGCGTATTGAGTTATTTTGGAATTTTATCTTACTTGCTTTGATTCAAACTTGTAAATATTTTTTTGTGATTTTCTTTCATTTCTTGTGTTAGATAGATTTTTATTTTTGTTTACTTGTCACTATGGCATCTTGGGAAAATATTATTTTGGTAGATGGAAATCCTATCTTGATGGTCCATGTCCATATTGTGATGGATCCTACTTTTGGAAAGATTGTAGATACTTCACGGAGACAGATAGATTCACCATCTCGATCCTATTGGGAGTATGGTTGTTCTTTATGTGGTGGTCAGGATGGACATTGGAGTGATTTACCAAATGCTCCCTCCCTTTTCTAGGCTAACCCAAATACTAGTTATTTTTATGAGTTTTATTGGTATCATGATGAAATAAAGGAAGAACAACATGCCGGGTACAATAGTGTTGAAGCAATGCTTCAAACTATTTTGGATCGAGAAACTTCAATAGCGGTGGATGTACACCATATGCATAAATCCAATAAGGCATTTAAAAGGGAGATTATAAAGATAGAGGAAATAGTCAAGGAAATAAACCCTTCAAATACCATTACCTTGCCTACTTTTCAATATGAGGAGGATCAAGATGAAAGACCACGCAATATGGAATTGGGTAAAAGGTTTAAGTCTTCAAGATGCCTTGGTGATTTCCAAACCAACCAAACTTAACATATTTGAAGATGCCAAAATCGAGGAAATAGTGCTATAGTTAAAAGAAGAACCCCAGCTAATCTCTTGTGAAGACTCTAGTCCAATTCGGGGTTAGGATGCTAGTAGGGATGTGATTCCAGAATTAAGGGATAAACGTCATTTGAACCATTTTTCAACATTGTTCCTAGTGGGTATGATGAGAGTACACACACCCAAGAAAATAATGGATTTTGGGGAGAAGAAGCACCATCCCTACATTTTGTAGTTAGACATTCCAAATGAGCACATGAGAACCCCACACTCAAACGTCAAGGAGCTCTACTTCTGATGTTTAACTAGTGGCCTATTCCTACCATTACCCGAGGAGCCAAATCAAAATTTTTATGTGAAATTGTGTAAAATGTTTAAGTCTTCAAAGTGACGAGATAGAAGCCGCACCTCCATGTCTTCATTTCTATCACGTTTTATCTTGGAATATTTTAATCTTCTGTCCTTCTAATGATCAATGCATTGTGAGCGAAAGTTGGGACGAAGATTCAATTATTTTAAGTGGAAACATAAATGATAGGGGGAGGGAGTGTCTTTTCATAAAAGATGGGAAACAACCCATCACGCGACAAAAATAGTATGTATCTTTTAATTTTTGCATGATAGAGTAGATTTTAATTTTTTTCATTGATTAATCCATGAGTTTGTGGCACTTTGGAGTGTATATAATAAATTAAAAAAAGTAAAATGTGTGATGTTTGTATGGTGGACTGAACAGGGGAAAATAGAAGTGCAGAAATGCCCTCTATTACCATAATTGCGGTCACTCACGTGTCTGCAATCGCAGAACTATGGCTGCGATCATGGTCCAACCAGATTTAGAAGACCATCGGTTTTATATTTCTCCTATACTTCCTCTCTAATTTCTCTCTCAAATTTCCACCATTTGTGTCTATAATTTGAACAACTAAAGACATCTTTGCATCCACTCTACATCACTAGCCCGGTAAGTTCTTTAAGCTCATGTTTTTAATGGTTATGAGTAAGCCTTAGGGTGAATGAACTAGGTGGGGCCTAATATTGAGTTTTTATCGCTAAATGATTGATAAATTATTGCTTATGTGGTGATTAACTATTAGATATGGTGTGGACACATGTGGGGAAGTCTTGAATACCTAAAATTGTGTGAAATTGAGAAAAATATAGGGTGCACACCAAGTGGCCTATTAATTGCCCAAATGGGTCAATAACTAGTTATTCCGCATTGTGGGGGCATAATTGGATACTTATAATGCAAGTTTCATGTTATTAATGATTCATTCTTATTTTGGAAAATATTTTGACCCCGAAAATGGACTTTTGAACTGAACAATCAAGTCTCAGGTGTCGCAATTGCCATCATCGAGACCGCGATTGTAGAACATGCAATCGCAAAAGAGCTATCGCGATCTCTATAACCAAGATTAGATATCATCTTGAGCCAAAATTCTTGTAGTTAAAATTTTTTGTTCGAACACTACCAAGTACCCATTCCATGAAATTTAGTGGACAATGTAGAGTAGTATAATCAATAAAATATTGTTGATGAATGATTTTTTATCGTCCTTGTGTTTTGTAGGTTTCCATCATGGAGAACTTTGACCAAATTTGGTTTATGACTCTCGAATGGAACAACCAATATTACGATGACTTCCTAAGGACTAACTTCTCTTTGAATAGGGTATATGCTTGGAGAGAGTGCCAAAAAACCTCTGGTATTTCATGCTAGACTCGTGGCCACCAGATGGAGCTATTTTTCCCCAGACCATTCTAGGGAAAATGAGAAGTAGGTGTGAGAGTTGTATGCTAATCTTCGCATAATGTCTTTTATAAACCTGGTTATTCTGATCCGAGGGGTGGATGTGCATTTTGTAGCGGAGCAAATGAACAATCTATATTGGCTCCCAGATATAGACATAGCTGCTTTTGAGGCCAAGAGGTATGAGTTGGGAAGCTGGATGTAAGATAAGTTGTATCCAGGCAAAGAGGTTCTGTGGACGACAACAAAATGTGGAATCTCCATGAATGACTTCACAGTCGACGCCCGAATATGGATGAACATCATTTAAAGCTGGATATCTCCTTGCATGAACATAATTGTAGTTACAGATATGTGTGCTTGCATGGTCACCTGCATACTGGACAATATTCCTTTGAATGTTGGTCGTCTTGTGATATGTGATATAAAGTTCTACAGGAACCATGGTGGTATATATTTCTTATTCACTTCTCTTATTACTGAGTTGTGCAGGAGAGCAGGGGTAGTGGAATACTCGAATGACACTTGGGTGTACCCTTGAACCCCTATTTACCCACTCAAGATCTAGGGTGAGGGTACACCTAGTAAGAGAAAAAAGAGAAAGATCAATGTGGGCAAGTCAATAGTTGAGGAGTCAAAGTCATGTAGACCATCAACTGTTGGGCCACTCAAAGATATTGGTGTTGATATTAGGGTCATCAAGGAGCTAGTATTAGGATTTCCTCAGGGGACGGGATAGCCCTCAACCAGGTATCATTCTTATGTCTCCCACTCAGATTATGAAAAGTATTAGTAGGAGTAGCAGATGAAATGATCCACTATTTCTAGGCTCGATACGTCATATTCAGCACTAGCAGAGTCTCGCAGAGAGCTTTGGGACTCACATGAGAAGATAAATGAAAGGATAAAGAAGAGAGACAAGTTCTTCAGCAAGATATTAAAGAAGTGAAGGGCCTGTTAAAGGTACTAAAACCACATGACAGACTACCTTCTCCCAGAGTAGAGAGTGAGGATGAGGCCCCTTCTGAGTGGTCAGGTTCGAATGCTGCTAGTGATGGTGCAGAGTAAGCAGGAGAGAAAAGCTCTTGATGCAGTTTTTGGGAGCACCCTTTTATCTTTATTGTGATATATTGACTCTTTAGTGAGGACACTTCTTGCCTTTCAGTTGGTGGTTCTTGTCCTTGGAGTTGTATTATTTAGATATTTCAAGATATTTTGATTGTTGTTTTAGGAGGTTGTTTTTATGATGTTCTAGATGATTTTTATTTTCTATTTTTGGGTTACTACATTTGGGTACTCTGATGGTGCCCACATTTCATGGATTAGTTATTTCGTTTTTTTTTAGATTTTTTGTTTTACTTGATCTTTATTTTAGTTTTGGTGATATTGGACAAACTTTTCCCTATGATTGATTAAGTGCCAACATTCTTAAGGTAAAAGCGTCATGCATGGGATTTGAGCCATGGATGCAGTGGAAGTCTGAGTAACCGGGGCATCGAGGTTACAAATACAAGAGAAATCTGAGTACCTATGACATTTCAGATTTGAGATCACATTCATACCTATGGAAAAAATTGAATAACCATATGGTTGGTTTGCCCGTATGAAAGACACAATGTGAGACAAAGGCTTGGATTGTTGATATAGGTACAAAATTATGTGTGGTGAAAATTCAAAACAAATACCCCCCTCCGAACAAAACTTTTGAAAAATCAAGGGCATGGATGTGAGCGACCTTGTACCAATTTTTTTTTCTCTTTTTGTGACTCCAAAAATTTTGGCTTGTGAAAATTGATAGATAATCCATTTTTTCTCTAACAGGAAGGGCAATTGAGCCGCTTTGGTGAATTTGAATGCCATGTTTGGCGAGCTCATTTTTATAAATCTTATGTGTACTTGTACCATCAAGAATATGACCTACTAGCCTCAAGGTTAATTTTTTATTGTACTTGGTTGGTGAAATGATCTTAGGCCATATTTGTGACATTGGAAGTCCTCTTTAGCCTAAAAAACCTACCCTTGCATAGATGTTATCCCTAGTCACCCACTTTGAGCATTTAGACCTTTCTTTGGCAAACACATTGCAAGCCGTGAGCCTTTTAATTTTTATTCCTATTTTAAACCCTACCCACCTTGAACTAAAAATTGCAACTTGAGGCTAAAAGCCTAAGTTGTGGTGGTGATGGTCTGAAGAGGTAATTTTGAGCCACAAAGTTGTAAGTGAGTCCATATGAGCTTAAATATAAAGAACAAATGAATAAGAAAAAAGAAAAGATGTAACAAAGGAAAGAGAAGCAAAAAGGGTTCAAGAAAATAAATGAGAAGGAAATGGGTGAACCAAGGAAATTAATGTAGCCACATGTGTAAAAAGTGAATACTAAAAGAAGTGGCCCATGATCAAAATTTGGATAGAATAGTGTAATGTAGATGCTAAAGGGGGTATAGCCTTGTTGTTCCAAATAATATCCAACCCTACCTCAAACCTACATTACAAGCTCAAAAAAACCTTCGTGATTTCCATCCAAGTAATTTCATTGTTGTGGTGATTGATAATAGGGGAAAGATTATGGCATGGTACTTGCTAGAATTGAGAGTTCTTAAAGAGTGTGTTTTTTGCACTTAAATTCCTTGTTGCACATTTGATTACTTGGCGTGTCAAATTTTCTTTCTTGTGAGAAGGCATGTAAACAAGTTGAGGTGGGTGATTTTTTCATCTCTCAAAAAAATAAGGCAAAAGGAGTATGTTGTTATTGAAGTCAAATTTGAGTCACTTCTAGAGTATTAGTAATTGTTGCATGATTGCTCCTTGAAGTCTTTTGCATACTTGGATATTAAATTTTATGTTGAGGGGTGCCGGGAGAATATCTTTGCCTATGTTTAAAGAGCTACTTGTGGAAGTAACTAATCTTGAAGTCATTGTTATCTTTGGGTTATTAAATTTGAGAATAAATATGCATTGTCTCATGGTAAGAGGTAGTGTTGCTTGAGTACAAGCAAAGCTTTAAGTTGGGGGTGTTGATGAGTGGTGAATTTACCACTCATTTGCACTCAGCATTCGTGCACATTACTATGATTTAAATGTATAAATGAGACATATGTGTGATTAAATGCACTAATATCCACATTTTGTAGGCATACAAGTTATGATAAGGAAAAATGTTGACTTGAGCTAAAAAGGATCAAAAAGACAAAAAAAGTGCAACTGGAAGACCTGGAGCAGAAATAGGCCTTAGTTACCGCGACCGTGGTCTGAGGGCCGTAATCGCGACCAATTAAGATAGGTCAACATAACACAATAACAAGTTCTTATCACGGTCGTGATATCCGCAATCATGGGAAAATGTCAGCGATCACGACGAAACAGGATTATTCCCATGGGCAAATTTGTAAATGCACACAACTAATTCTTAAATTCCCTTAATAGGCTCAAACCCTATCCCATAGAAGGGATTCAATTTTTGTGAAAATTTTCCACTATGTACTTTTCAACTTTCAAGACACAACTACTGTACTAATTATTAGGTGAAGAATACATTAGAGTTTCTTTTAAGTGGGATTGGAAATTTCCATTGAAGATTTGTTAAATCCTAATGCTTGCAATTTGCATTCTCTTTATCTTTCAACAAATCAAATTGATGGAGATTTTTGGGAATATTTTCCTTATTAATCTTATATTTATATAGTTCATCCTCTTGGGATTATGTTAGAATAGGGTGAAATTGTGTGTCGGTTATGATTCATTTGTGTATATGCTAGTTTGTTGATGATGGGTTGTATTATTGCTTGATTGAATTAGTTGGGATTTATGGGTGAAAGCTCTAAATACCCAAATGGGTTTGTGGGTGAAAATCCCAATATCTTGAAATATCATTCCATCCTTGAGAGAGGGGTTTGGGTGAAATTTTAGAGCCCACATCATCCTTGAAAGAGGGATGAGGGAACCAAAGCAATATTAGACAATTTATAGGCATAGTTTTATAATTTTCACTATCTTAGACATAAGGGTGATTGTGAGGTTGACTATACCTTGGGTATCATCCTAGAAATAGGGATGCCTAATTGAGGTGTTGGGTGGCCTTAACTTACACACTCACTAGGTACTCAAAAGAGTCAATGAGCGACATCTTTGAGACTTTGTTGAAAAACTAGTCTCAAGGACTTTCAACCTAGCCTATCACATCATCAACGATTAAAATTTGCATCAAATCATCATGTGCCCATGCATATATTTCCCCTAGAAAATCATAATTCAAAGATTCATTTCTAGTTGTTTACTCTCTAATTATTCGTAGCCCCGAGTTAGTCCTTTCGAAGTCCAAAAATAATAACATCATTGAAACGTTTCAAACCCTCCAATTACTTGTATCGTAGGTTTGAACTTAACAAGTAACTTTAATTTTGAGATTGTTTTATCTCTACTCACATTGTTCCTCGTGGATTTAATCCCAACTTAAAGTTGGGAAATTATATTGACGACGACCGCATTGTACTTAATTTGACGTGTAAGTTGAGTGTTATCACCAACCAACCAAGATTTTTTATTTATACTAGGATAGGTTTTATTTTGTCTATAAATAGTCCTATAGGGTTTTATGTACGAGTTTAGGCTCTTTCATATTTTACGACATTATATTGTGAGATTTTAAGGCATTCTTCGAATTTCAGAAAAAATCATTTCTAGGGTTTTAATTTAACTTGATATTTTGGGGTTGTCTTAGTATTGTAAGTTCATAACTATGTTTTCATCGCTGAATTATTGTGTTCTTATAATTAGAAGTAGCTAAACACCATAACTAGGGTTATGGAAACCATGACGGATTAACAAAGTATTGTTTAAAGTACAAAGTGATTCTCAAAGGTTAGTTGAGTATGTATTGTTGTTTCGCTAGCTATTATTTATTTTTAGAAAATGTAGGCATTGGAACTTGACCTATATCAACTCTGGAATTTAGCAAGGGTAATTGGATGAGAATAACAAATCAATGACAAAACTTGGTGTTATCTTCATTTAATTAACCTTGAGCCGATAAATGGGAAAGATTATATTAGGATCATAGGTAGGGGTTAGTAATGAAAAAAACAATGACACAACGATTTAGGTAGGGGTTATTAATGCAACACCTATGACACATGAACTGTTATTCTTGGGGATAGTCATCCACAAAGGGCATAATCTAGTCTATTAGATGAAAATTACCTATCAATTATGCATGCTAAACACCGTGAGAGATCACTAAAGTGTGGAAAACCTATGGTGTTATGAAGTTATTGGTGAACACAATTCTATTTCTCTTCTCATATTAATTAGAGATCCAACAACCAATAATTGTTACTGTTACTATTAGTTCTACAAATTTCCCTTTTTCTTAGATTACTTAGATACACACTTGATAGAGTTTCGTCCTATTCACTGTGGGATTGGCTTTAACCTTGTTGGGTTCTATATTTGTCTCAGTGATCACTTTGTACTTTTTGAAGGTCTAATTTGGGTGACATCAAAGTCCTTCAACAACTCATCCTCCTTGGATTCAACTCTTTTTACTTGAATAGATATTGAAGACTCTTGTGATGTATAAAGATATCAAGATGTACCCCATACAAATAGTGGTGCCATATTTTCAACATAAATACCATTGTTGCAAACTCTAATTCATGAGTGGGATAGTTTTGTTCATGCTTCTTCAACTATTGAGAAGTGTATGTCATAACCCTCCCATGCAATATCAAGACATAACCCAAGCCAACACATGATGAATCATAGTACACAACATACCCTTCTGTGCCTTTTAGTAAGGCTAATAATGGTATTATAGCCAATCTACATTTTTAGCTCTTACTAACTTCTTTCACAAGAATTGGAACACTGGTACTTGACTACTTTCTATGTCTATTTAGTTAATGGGGTAGAATTAGATAAAATCCCTCAACTTATCTCCTGTAGTACTAGCTAGCCCCAAGAAATTATGCACCACTATAGGATTGGTTGGTTGAGGCCAATTCTTTACAACTTTTATCTTCTAACAATCTAATCTGATACCTTCTCCAGCTACTACATGACCAAGAAAAACTATTGAGGTCAACCATAACTCACAATTAGAGAAATTAGCAAATAACTGGTGCCCTCTGAGTCTCTATAATAATGATCTCGAATGATCTACTTGCTCCACTTCATTACATGAATATATCGAAATTTCATTAATAAATGCAATCACATACATATCAATAAAGGGTTTGAAAACCCTGTCTGATACCAAACTATATCTATATGTACAAAACAGTCCACACACAAACAATAACAACTCACATTCACCCGCAACAACAAGACACAAATTATACAAGAAATAAATATAAACTTAAAACAATAAAGAAAATAGTTAACTTGACTCAAGGAGAACACATAATATAGAAACTAAAGAGTATATTAAACTCTAAAACCTATACAAAACACATTATGAAGCACCAAGTTCTTACGGTGACCACCAAGGGAATCAACTCACCTCAAGATCCATCGTTTCCAAGCAAAGAACAATATTGTCTTTTCCAAGCCCTAAACTACAAAGGCTAATCCAAACCCTAACTAAGAACTACACTAAGGTGGTCTACTATCAAGAGAGAGGATTTTCAATGTCTCATATTTTCATCATTAAACAACTAATGATAGAAGACCTATAAAGTCCTACTTATAAAATATTCAAAAGAAGACAAAAAGACCACTTTTCCCTTTATGAGAGAGTCTGCTATGGTGTGTAAATACACCATGTGCAATGTCCAAAATACCCTTAATAAAGGGGAAGCTAAGGTGTGTTGGACTTGAATGAATTGCACCTCTTCAATGCTCTCAAAATCATTACCCCTTCAAGTGAACTCATCAAATGTGGTGCCACTATTGGTCTTAAAGTCCACCAAACACACATTTCATAGTCATAAGAACAAGTGAACCAACAAACATGTTTCCTACCTCCACATAACACAAATCCAAAACTAGCATGGATGTCATCATAGGCAAAAAGGTAGTATAGGAAAGAACTAAGTATAAAGGTATACAAGGGTGGAGATAAAGTATTTAAGAGCATACACATTCTTTCCTTCAAGAAAATAGGAAACTTGGCATCCTCAAGTTGGTATTCATGCTATGTAAGCACAAGTGTGTCAAGCAAGGATGCAAATTTAGAAACATTACCCCAAGTAGTCAATGGCACCTTTTCCCTTGGGTTATGAAGAAGGACTACACATTTCTTACCCTTAAGAGTACTCTCATCTTTCAAAAAGAGATTTTCATCTTTAGGAGGAATGTTGTCACACCATAGTGGATTAGAATATCGGCTATAGACTTCAAGGCAATCTATACCATTATTTTCTCCACTAGGTTCCTTAGGAGTGTGTATATCATCTTCAAACAAGACATTATATCTAAAGAGAGCATGATCTATCTCACGGGAAGATTTGGAACTAGAAAATTCCTCACTCTCTAAAAGATTAATATCAAGTTTTAAAGAGGTTTCAAGCATAAGATTGTCCCAAGAATAGCTCTTGGGTTCACTCCCATTTTATTGACCAATATTTTTAAGTATTTCACTTATTTAAGTTCTATTAATCACATCACACACATACTCAAGTGGTGGACTAGTTTCACAAATAAGTTGGTCAACATAATTTTCACACGATGATGTACCTTCATTCAACGCAATAGCTTCAACACTAGGTGGACACCAGTTAATCTCATAAGAAGAGTCAACTCGGTCATCTATAGGATTAACTAGTGTATACAATTGCACAATATGTATATCATCCACAAGTGGCAAAGAATTAATGTACTCACGTGTAGGTAGGCTATTACTAACACTCAATGGCTTATTAGCCACATGACTATCATTCACATGCACCAAAGTGTAAGAGTTATCTATTTTACCTTGACGTTCATGAGTATGTTCGTCTTTACCTCAGTGTGAAAGTCCGTCACAAGCTTGGGCAGCAACTTCATTTGGGAAGATCTCATCACAAGTTTTTTGGAAAATTGGATTATGAGGGAAGAGTTTGGATAATAATTGGCGTATAATTTCAATGTGCCGTTGCATATCTTCAAGATCGTTATTGATGCGATCACACGTGGCCTTGAAATTATAGGCAGCCATGGTACCTAAACAAAGAAAAAAAAGACAACAATAAACAAAAGAAAATAAAAAAAGATTAGTAGTAAAATCTCCTTACCAACACTCAATACACTAACCTTTGTGATTCTCACAATTGGAGCGGCGAATATTGAAAGTTGCTTATACTCTGGTAGTCAATAAGATGTCAATCCTACTTGGCGGCCGGAATGGATTATTTTTTTATTGACTCAAGACACAAAAAAAATTCACTTACAAACTTGAAACAAAGAAGTTACTACGAGTTACAAATAATAAAATCACACAAATAACGATGACACGAAAAAAACGTATTCAAGAACTAATTTACAAAATAGTAGGTATTTACTAGTTTCCAATTAGAACAAGAATAAAAAAAATGAAAACTAAGAATCAACAACAAGAAACTAAGAATCCAAGATTTTGATCCATAAGTTTTGGTATTGTACAAAAATTGGTGATGTGGCGGTCTAGGATTGGTTGCAATTTTTGAAAGGTTCTTATTTTTTCGACTTTAAAATTTTGGTTCAATTTTCAATTCTTGAAGAGGTGTATTTCGGACTTGGGGAAGAAAAATATCAAGATTGGAGCCCTTTTTCACATTAAAAAAAGGTTTGACTTGTCTTACACCTTTTGGGAAAGACATCTTTTTGAAGGGTTGGTGGCCCTTTCCTATTTTGGACACCTAGAAAAGTGTTATTTCCCTCTTTTGGTACCAAGTCTTTTGTAGATCTTTTTGTCACCCTTCCCTTTTGGTAGGTCTTTGGGATTGGTTTTCAAGAATAAGAAAGGCCTCACTTCTTTCTACTAGGCTTTTGGCTCAAACAACACTATTAAAGAGCTTTTTTGCAACTAGACATGAAGATAGTCTAGAACAATAAGAACTTTCAATAAAAGTTTGAAAATCTAGCCTCACGTTGAACCTCCAACAATCAAAAACACCTTATTAAAGATTAAAAAAAACAACAAAATACTAACAATATGAGCTCAAACCACACCTTCAAGTTTTGGTCCACACAGCAACACAAATAATGTTCAAGTTCTTGAAACCGTAACAACAATACCAACAACAATGTTCAACCTCAACTTGGATCTAGACGCAAGGGTGTTAGTGAAGACAAAACTAACACTTAGAAACAACTAATTAAAGAAAAACACACCTATATTTATAAACAAATCTTGGCCTAAACAACAACAAGAAGAAGAACACTATTTCGTCCAAGAAAACAAAAAAAATGGACAAATTTGCCTCTTTTTGATTTTTCAGTTTTCTAACACTTTTTTTTTATTTACAAGTTTATGAGCTCAAGATTGATCATGTAGGAACAAGATAAAGACATGCTATGATACGAAACTGTATCTACAAGCACAAAATAGTCCACACAAAAACAATAACAACCCACATTCACCCACAATAACAAGACACAAACGGTACTAGAAACAAACACAAACTTAAAGTGATAAAGAAGATAGTTAGTTTTACACAAGGATAACATGTAATATAGCAACTAAAGAGTATATTAAACTCTAAAACCTATACAAAACACGTTAACAAGAACCAAGTTCTTACGGTGACCGCTAATGGAATCAACTCACCTCAAGATCTACCGTTTCCAAGCAAAGAACAATATTGGCTTTTCCAAGCCCTAAAATACAATGGCTAATCCAAGACCTAACTAAGAACTAAGCTAAGGTGGTATAATCTCAAGAGAGAGGATTTTCAATGTCTCATACTTTCATCATTAAATAACTAATGAGAGAAGACCTAAAAATTCCTACTTATAGTATATTACAAAAGAAGACAAAAAGATCACTTTACCCTTAATGTGAGGGGCTGCCATGGTGTGTAAATAAACTATGTAAATGTCTAAAATACCCTTAATGAATGGGAGGCCAAGGTGTATTGGACTTGAATGAATGGAGCCTCTTTAATGCTCTCAAAATCGAGGATGATTTATACTTCAACGCTTATGGTTCTCGGGTTAACAATAATGTAAGCATCCAAGAAACCTTCCACATATAGGATTGCTTTAAGTCATTCTCAAAATGGTCCTTATTTAAATACATTGTGCTCTCGGGGTGACCAAGTCTTGAGCCTTTATGTGTTGGCCTCCAAAGATGTCATCAAAATCTAAGGCAGCCATTTGACTTGTATCACTATCCATCACATCCATGAAGGCTGCTGGGACATTTGTCAGTCCAAATGACATGATAAGGAATTTGAAGTGCCCATATCTTATCCATAAGGTTGTCTTAGGAATGTACACTTTTTGAATCCTTAACTAGTGATAACAATTCCTTAAATCAATCCTTGAAAAGTATTTAGCTCCTTGAAACTGATCAAATAAGTCATCTATTCTGGGAAGAGGGTGCTTATTCTTTATTATCACTTTTTTCAACGGATTGTAATCTATACAAATCACAACGTACTATCTATCACGCATACAAACCGTACAGGTAAAACCCAAGATGATATCTTAGGTTGAATGAAGCCCTTCAAGCAAGTCTTTCAACTACGCTTTTAGATTCTTCAACTCTAAAGTCGACATCCTATAAGGTATAATTATATCAACTAAGTATCGAGATGTATATCAATCCTAATATCGGTCTCTATGATATGAGGTAATCCAGGCACTAGTACAAATTGTAGAGTCGATACCTTCTTTTCAGCTTCAAGGTCTTTCACTTGGACTAGGTGATACAAGCACCACTTTGTAATAAGTTTTCATGCCTTAAGATATAAAATAAACCTTTCTCTTGGCATCATAATGTTACCCTTCCAATCTAAGATAGGATCTCCTAGGAAATAGAATAAACAAATCTTGGCTCGACAATCAACTATCTCATAACAAAATGATAACCAATCCATACCCATGATGACATCCAAGTTAGCCATCTTAAGTTAAATTAGATTAGCCAATATATCATGGCCACATACTGTACCACACAATCATAATAAGCTCATCTAGATATAATAGACTCTCCTACTAGAGTTAATATTGTAAATGATCCACGTAACAACTCTGGATTTATTCAAAACTTCTTAGAGATAAATGAATTAATATGCGATATGGTATCTCCTAGATCTATCAAATCATAAAAATCATGTGAACAGATACCTAAGGTGCCTGTGACCATATTTGGAGATGCCTCAAAATCTTGATTATTAGCTAGGGCATATTTACAAATTTAGGCTTGTGCTTGAATTAGACCCTCTACCCCTATCAAATCCTCTATCGGTTGGTCCCTGAGGGCCGCGAGAAGAAGAAGGTACCATTGATGATGAGGCTGATATAGACATTATAGGCTATAATTGATCACCTCTACCTATATCTCTGAGATGGAGACAATATCTTACCATATGACCCTCTACACCACACAAAAATATGCATTTGAACTACACCGACACTCTCCTTTATGTGCTTGACCATACTTTCTTCATATAGGTCAAAATGGTAATCCCTAATTAGTGCCCTTATGAGGCTATGATTTTGGTGCTCTAGAAGTCTGGCCCTACACAAATCTATAACTAAAAATTGAGCAAGATCATAGGATGCAGAGAGCACTGCTGACTAGGTCTGCATAGGTGACCCTCTACTGGTGGAAGCTCTACAGCTCCCTTGATACTAGATAGCCATATTTACTCTCTTACTCTATTTTCTCTCTCTATCTAACTCCCAATTATGATGATATTCCTCTAACTATTGAGCACGTGCTGTGATCTTTGCTATATCCAAATTCTTATTCATAGTAGTAATAGAAGAAGGTCCTTCAAAGGAACCAGTGAGGCACCCAACAAAGTAAAAAATTTATGGTGTCTGTGTGCTAACCAACTCTGGAGAAAATCTAGACAACTGTGTAAACTGAAAATAGTACTCTTTGACACTAAGACTACTCTGCTTTTGAGATAAAAATTCATTTATCTTTCTTCTTTGATATCTAATGGCATAAAATGATCCACTAAGACCCTCGAAAAGTCAATCCATACTACTTGGGGAGCATATTTATTCCTTGAGTAATACCCTACATGTCATACCAATCACCTGCTACATCTTTCAATTGATAAGTGGTGAATTTAACAATATTTGTATTTGATACCTGCATCACTCTACAAATTCTATGAGTCTTATTAATGAACTACTGAGGGTCCTCTCCAAGATTAGAACTTGTGAACGCTGGCTAATTCCTACAGAGAAAATCTTTGATCTTAGATTCGGTTATCCCTTCCTGAGTAACAAAAATACATCCATATTCTATCTCTGGCCCGAGAAGCTCCTAACTATGTGAGTAACTATTTTTTCCCTTAAAATCCTAGTCTGAGGCATCTAATGGTAGAATAAGGACTATTTTTGGTTCCACAGAATGAGTAAAATCCCCTGAAACATCTTTTTGTCCTGGGAATTTGAGCATCTGGATGCATAGAATTCATCAAAATCTCTTGAGTCATATTCAAATCTACTAATACAGGTGACTGCTCTACAGTAGTTGCCTTCTATGGGGTACTGGTAGTGGCCTTCTTGGCTGCTTTCTCCTTATCTATAGCATACATGATCTATGTCACAAATAAGAAAAATATGAGTTAGAAGTAACTTTCTATCACTTACCGCTATCGCACGATCTAGATATAAATAAAGGTCAAATTCCTAAGTGTCCACATAGTCTCTTAATTATAAATATGACACACAACACATCGATATGAAAGGTCCTACAAGAAAGAACTTCATAGAATCGCTGAGACAACTAAACCTAGGCTTTAATACCAAGATCGTCATGCCCCAAAATGGTAGGGACAAAAAAGAACAATATTCACCTACTTTAAAAGCAATCTATGATATATACGAGATTATAGTTTTGGGTCTAGGGTTGGATTTTTAATTTTGGGTCTAGGGTTGAGTTTTAAATTTTAGGTTTTAATTGGGTTTGGGGAATGGATCATTGGGAGGGTTATCTTTTGTTTGAAAAAAATAAATAAAAATTGGGCAAATGCCTATGATGATGTCGTATGTCATGTCGTTTGGGTGAAGGGTATATACAACCAAAAGATTAATAGTTAGGGTGTATATATACCCAAAGTATCACAGAGGGTTTACATATATCATTTATGATAGCTCAGAGGTATATATGATCTTGTTTGTAAAATAAATAAAAATTAGATAAATAACTAGGATGATGCCACGTGTCCTGCCATCTGATTTAAAGGTATATACAACTCAAAAGATTGACGGGAAGAATATCTACATACTCAATGTATAATGGGGATATATCCATACCATTTATAATAGTTCGGTCATATATTTGTCCCTTCTCTAAAATGTATTGTATTTGACCCATGACCTTACCCATCTAATCCACCCAATAAGAAAAAGGGCTACATTAAAAGTTCCTTAGGTATATTGGTCCCTGATGTAGTACTACATTCCCCTTGATGTACTACTTATGACAACAACAAACTTTTACAAATGTCATTGACCACAACAAATTATTGGTGCTCCTCTTCGATATATTATAAACCTGTTGAAACTAGAATAGACATTAACATTTAATAACATAAATTATCACAAATTTCAATTTTACAGAATAATATATCCTAATTCTATTGAAAAACTACTAAATAATCGTTATTTATCCTCCATGTAAATTGTATTTTAAGCAAAGTACGAAGAAAATTTAAAACTCACTTCCGTCTATCAATGCTCTGCCTTGAATTGGATACATGAATCAGACCTTCAAATGATGCTATGTTTATTTATGGAACAGAGAATAGTTATTTATAATATAAAATTACTATTAATTTTTAGATTTTAAAAAATGACATGAACTTTAGTCCACTTTTTGTTTGTATCTGAAAACATTCATCTTTTAATTTGACAATTAATCCATTTCACGATCAAAAGTAAATGAGTGCTACAAAAGTGGTTTCACGGTCTACACAAGGTGTTACAAAAAATTAATCATAAACTAAATAAATTGTAATGTTAAAAATAAGATCGAGATTTTAGTATGACATGGTATGTTAAATAGGTTCTTTTTTTTTGTGAGTCAAAAGATAATAGTTGAATACCGTTGTTGTCCTAAAAGAATAGAAGTGACTTTGATAGAATATCATCATAAATTAAGTGACTTGTTATCATAAAAAGAACAAAAAAAACTTTAACAAAGTATTCTCTTAACTTGAGTGATCATCTAAGAAATTAACTTTATGTAAACTGACATGCAAAGATTATTATTTTAGGGCCTATGGGTGGTAGGTTTTATTCTACCTATTGTACACCAGAATTGAACTAATTAATGATATGTAGGGTTGTGTTGAATCGGTTTACCCAATAAATCGAGGTGAAAAAAATATTATTGGTTATTGGTTCAGGTTATTGCATTCACAATTTTTAAAGAATTTTATATTTTTTATTGGTTTGTAAAATTGATTTTAGATTTTTAAATTTTAATTATTGGTTAAACTGATTACCCAATAAAATTATATTAAATTATCTTTTTATCCTTAATTATATAAAATTAACTTTTGAGTTTAGATAGAAGCTCTATTATTATTTGGTGAATTACTTATTTTCTTTTTAGGTAAGGCGTTAAACTTCTGAAGTAACAACTTTATTTTGCAAGTTTGTATTAAATTGAATCTTTTAGTAAAGACACATTTGAGAGAATTCTACTGTATTCAAGTTTATATTGATTCATCTATTTGAGATTGATATGTCTGCAATCTCTTTGATTGAAAGAAGGAAGGATATTCCTGAAATCTTTAAAATCATTACTTTAAAATTTGAAATGTTAAGCACCATTAACACCAACAAGATAGAGGAAAGTATATGAATTTGTGTGTATGAGATACAATTTTCCACTTGTCATTCAAAATAATTCTTTTTTATAGTTATATTTAGATAACTAATCTTCTTATTCCTTGAGGTCATATTTATTAGTTCATGATATTTGTTTGGGCAATAATTACGCAATGACGATTGTGTATGAACAAAGGAGATTAAGAGAAAAGGAAAAAATTACATGAATATTTTCTTATTAGTTAAATCAAATAATCAAGTCATAAAAGACAGCTAGCCTATTAACCAAACATTATAAAAATTATATTATTTATTTAATTATTAATTGTCATGCCATCAAAATGGTAAGAAGGGACAAGAAACGTATGTACCTACTTTAAAAGCAATCTATAAAATGTATGAGATTATAGGATAATAACGAGCAATATATCTAATATGAGTTGTATACATACACGAGGGAGTTATATGAATAAAAACAATAATATACAACATTGCATGATATTCGTGAATCCCCTTATAAGTTTAACACATGGTGCTACTAATAACTAGTTGAGACATGCCCCGATATATCAACTAGAGATCTGTACACATACCAAAAGACACTAGACGTAAACTGGATCCACCAAAAATAAAGATAGAGCACAATGAAATAACAACTGGAAATGGCAACAGAGCCCACCATGGACGTCATCTATCTTGAGAATCTGAGCCTGGAACAGAACATGGCACCCTCAATATGAAGACGTTAGTACATATAAAATATGTACTGACATGAAAAGTTGACAAAGTAATGGATGGACAAGTGCAGAAGCTCATATGAGTCAAGTACCAAAGTGAAAGTATTATGAGCATACAAGTACTACAGAGATATAGTATGAAACAGTAACATATGCACCAATTTTATTAGTCCACCATATAGTGTCCAGGGGAGTGTTCATTATATTATAACACCTATAATTTGCCTAGGAGACTGACTTAAACTATTTGTAGTACAAATAATCATAGGATGGCATGCCAAAAGCGATCTAAGTCAAATTCAAGGCATACTCTGCCCAAATACATATATGTATAATTGTAGTTGTAGTCTAATACAAGGTACACCCCCATGGATTC
Source organism: Capsicum pubescens (assembly GCA_030864215.1). Classification (NCBI taxonomy): domain Eukaryota; kingdom Viridiplantae; phylum Streptophyta; class Magnoliopsida; order Solanales; family Solanaceae; genus Capsicum; species Capsicum pubescens. Next base: position 134,886,462 of record CM061545.1, on the reverse strand, counting down.
ACTATTAGGGTCTTCCCACATGCCATATGTGACATATATTGGCTAGAGTCAGGAAACCAATGCATGATGTTCTAGCTTACTCCAATGCAAATAATTTCATAATGGCAGGTATCCTCTAATGTTCGGGCTTACTTTATGGTCTAGTGTCGATCCTGTGCACAAAATCACATTGGGTAAATGTGTTAAGTAAAACCTATGTACCCTCTTATCGCTAACATTTATCAAATAATACCTTTAAGGTCTCTGACATATAAATCACGGTAGAGATCATTTAGCTATTTTAGTGGAATCTCTATCCAAATATAACTTTTATTTTAACTTCTCATATATTTAAGCGTAACTATATAATGTCTATTTACTTTCACTCATAATGTGCATGACATATATATATCATGTGACCTAAGATTTCAAGTAAACGAACCTACGATAATATAAAATACTATAAAGATTTAACATAAAGAGGGTAAGATGGATACTTATAAGATTGATGGACATTCAAGAGAATGCTATGTAAGGCAAGTGAAGATCCAAACCTTGTATTTTGTGAGAATTATATAGACGTTCATAAAAAGAACACATAACATATGGTGGTTCCTTAATAGAGGGAGAATAGTATATTTTAAACCTTAAACAATTCAACCAGCGATTGTGTAGTCTTTATCTTTAAAACCACAAGTATCCGCTATTCGATAAGCGACCAACTAACTACAAGAATAGCATATACATCCATCAATAATCTGTAGGTTAATGTATCAAGTTATTTCAATACTCTTTACTTATGCCCAAAGTTAATTAAGTTTCTTAACAATCATATGGAGTAAATCCTTTAATTTTTCTAACTTATATAGTCCGATATCAAATTTTCCCAACATGTAGGAATTCCAAAATTCCCACTTTTATCACAATTTCAACTTTTTCTCTTTTTTCAAGAATCTCAATTAAGCAAACCCACTTCAAGAGATAGTACAAAGATTTAAATCAAATATCCCCAAATACTTATCCATAATCATGCTCGAAGATAAGATAAATAATTTACCTCTTGGAGTTCAACCGATATCTAAATTATTGAAATCACTTCTTGAATATCCTTTCAAATCCATCACAAGAATATTCTAACATGTACAATCCTTAACGAGCTGGGTAAAATTCCTCCCTTACTCCGCTTATTTTTTCCTGGATGTCGACAGAGGGAGAAGAAATAGAGTACTAGAACTCAATTTGTTGTTCCTATTTTTTTTTCACCCCCTTTCCCTTTTATTTTTATTAAGGACTAGTACTGTGAATGTGAATTCCCTTAAAACCAAATATTATGCGACCCTTATATGCTTCCCCTAGTTGCCACTTCAATTAGTGAATTTTGTAGGCAAAAATCAGAATATCCCTTAACTTAAAATATATTAAATTAATAACACTTCAATTCCTTTTCAATTACCAGCAACAACCATATTAATATATTCTACACCATTTGTTAATGCACCACAATACTCGTTATAGACTAGGAGTTGCACTTGTTTAAGGTGTAACTTAATTTAATTTTTTTTTGAGGTGCTACACTAGTTTAGTATATCCATAAGTCAACAACTAATAAATCAAACCAATGTTATCTAACATTGAATCAAACTGACAGATTGATTAGCAATTTAGTCATTGTAATGCACCGTAAGGTCGTTATATGAGTTTTGCTTCTTTTCCCCTGTTTAACCCTCCTCACCACTTTGGATTGGTTTTATTATTTATGAATATGGTCGATACAATTTTCGAAGTGATCGATGTATTTTGGAAAATTTTTATTTTAGAAAATTTGAAACTTTTGAAGTTTGACAAAAACAATGTTTAAGGTTGTCGAGAACGAATTCGAGTTTTGATGGTTTCACTAATTCTGATGGGTAAATTTTTCTAGTTGGAAATTTAATGTAAATTTTGATGATTTTGGGAGAGTTTAGATTAATTATTTTGGATTTTGAGTTTCTCTTAAGTTCTGAGTTGACCATGATAAATATTTTGTCAATATAATTCTTAATGTTAATTTGATGATTACAACTGGCTTAGAAAGTGTTTATCGTCAATTTACACTATTTATTTATGTTCAGGGAATTTGGAACAAGTTTTGGTGGTCCATTTTGAGAATTTGATTGTTTAACCTATTGTTGTTAGTTGGTGTTTGGTGTACACTTCTTCGCAATAACGAAGGGGTCCATCACGCTCGGGAAAAGGACTAATTATCCTCATTGATTGTGAGAACCCAATAACATTTTTAAAGTAGAAGCGTGTTGTTGGGTTAAATTTTTCCCTTTTCTTATGCAATTCATGTTGTATTTGCTAAGGTGTTAGTTGGATTGACATCCCGATTGCGATGAAGGAACTGTATCAAAAAAAAGTTTAAACATATTTCAAATTTGATCATCATATATCAATTTTTTTTATTGATTTTGAATGGGTGAAATTTTTGTGGAGTTTTCGAAGACTCTTCTCAGGGGTAAGTTTCTAACCATTTTAGATAATCCCCATGATTTCTGATTAATTTCATCAAAAATCACGTATAAGAAATGCTTGTTGGGTCTTTTTTCAAGGTTTAAGAAATTGTGAATTGAAGATCTGATGTCCGTTTTAAGCTTCATTTTTTTTAAATAAATTATATTTGATTTCATTATCTTTTGAATAAGATAAGTTTTGATAGAATATTTTAATTTCGTCACTAGATTTTGAGTTTGACTTTTTGATCAAAAGTATACCCAAACTTTTATATTATAATATGAGTATCGATGAATTTGTATTCATGTATAAAATGCTTTTTAGATAGATTGAGAGTGTTCAAGGCCATTCAGAAGGACAAAGATTGCGTTTCAGCTTTAGATAGGTTATGACTTATTTTTCTCATACATATCATCATAAAGATTATGATGTAAGTTATGTTATGAGGTGGGTAAAATATCTAATTGAAGTAATTATTTTTATTATTTGATATTGTGACACCTGAATTAGAATTTTTACAGATAAATAGATAGAGACTTTAAAAGGCTATATAGTACATTATGTTGCCCACTGTTCTAACATCATTTCTCATATGAGGGATTGATTTTTCAAGATGGACATGATATGAAATGTAAATGTGATTAATGGTGGAAGTGTGACCTCCGAGCAAGATTGAAAAATTTATTGATATTTAGGCTTGTAATAGGGGCTTATAAGTAGAGAAACAAACTATATGTATAATTGAAAAGACTATATCATACATTAATTTACTCATTATTCTTACATCATTACTCATTTGAGGGGTCAATTTTCCAGGATGTGCATGATATAGAAAGTAAATGTGTTTAATGGAGGAAGTATGGCTTACGAGAAAGATTTGAAAATTCATTGATATATAGGTTCGTAGTCTGTGCGTATGAGTGTAGAAGAGTGCAATATATATATATATATATATATTAGTGGATCTATTTCGGGAGAGGGAGAAGGACTTACCCATGGTGCATATTGATCTTGAGAAGGCTTACGACATAGTTCATAGGGAGATTCTGTGGAGGTTCTTGGAGGCTAGAGGGGCGCCCATGACGTACGTTAGGTTGATTCAGGACATGTATGATGGTACGAAGACTCGTGTAAGGACGGTAAGTGGTGATTCAGATCACTTTCCAGTTTTGATAGGGTTGCACCAGGGATCGACTCTTAGCCCTTTTTTGTTTACCTTGGTGATGGATGTTTTGACGCGACATATTCAAGTGGGTGCCTTGGTATATGTTATTTATTGATAATATGGTATTAATTGATGAGACTCGGGGAGGAGTTAATGTTAATTTGGAGATTTGGAGACAAACCCTTGAGTCTAAAGGATTTTGTTTGAGTAGAACCAAGATGGAGTACTTGGAGTGTAAGATTAGTGATGTGTCACAGGAGGCTGACATGGTTGTGAAGCTAGACTCTCAATCCATTCAGAAGAGGGAGAGTTTCAAATATTTGGGGTCTATGATTCAGGGAACTAGGGAGATTGACGAGGATATCACGCATCGTATTGGGGCAGAGTGGTTGAAATGGAGGCTCACTTTGGGAGTTCTTTGTGATAAGAAGATCCCCCCGAATATTAAAGGTAAGTTCTACAGAGTGGTAGTATGATAGACCATGTTGTATGGAACGAAGTGTTGGATAGTTAAGAACTCCCACATTCAAAAGTTAAAGGTGGAAGATATGAGGATATTGCATTGGATATGTGGTCATACCAGCAATGATAGGGTGAGGAGTGAGATTATTAGGAAGGTAGGAGTGGCTTTGGTTGAGAACAATATGCGAGAAGTGAGGTTATGTTGGTTCGGGCACGTGATGAGGAAAGTGGCATTTTCTCCAGTGTGGAGGTGTGAGACACTAGCTATGGATGATTTTAGGCGGAGTAAGGGTAGGTCGAAGAAATATTGAAGGTAGGTGATTAGACATGATATGAAGCAGTTGCAGCTTACGGAGGACATGACCCTTGATAGGAAGCTATGTAGGATGCATATTAGGGTAGAGTGTTAGGGGGTGAGAGGGAATCGGTTGCAGTAAGGGGCATTCCTTATTTATGTCTTAAGTTTCTTGTTCGTGGGTTGTGTGTTGTCTATGGTTTTGGATACATAGTTTAGTAGTATCTTATGGAACTAGTATTACCTTGTGGATAGCGGTAGTTTATATTACCTGTATAAGTTTATATGCATTTATGTTTTGTTGCTATACTGTTATTTGTTCTAAGCCGGGGATCTATCGAAAACAACCTCTCTACTTTTCCTGAGGTAGTGGTATGGTCTGCATACACTCTATCCTCCTCAGACCCCACTAGGTGGTAATACACTGGGCATGTTGTTGTTGCTGCATATATATATATATTTGCCTTTGAAATTTACTTACTGCAATCATGCATAATTATTCATTTTCATGAATCTTTGATTTGGAACGATGGAAATTAATGTTTTGAAAGGAAGTTCCATAACCGAGAAAAATTATTCCGTATGGATCCAATTTCACAATTGAGGGAAATTATTCATGGAGGATTTATTTTCATATCCAAGTAAAATTGTTCTGAGAAGATTTATTGTATGCCCAATGGAATATTATTTTTGGTGGATATATGGATTCATAAATATCCTTTGGATCCCTAAAATATGATACTATGAAGAGAGTGTATATCAGTATGATCATTGGTCAGTACATTGAATCCCATCTTTTACTGTGACATACTTTTCTTTGTTATTATTAATACTGAACTGTTGTGACTTCTCTGCATGTAGGGTTACTTGTCATTCTTTTTATAATATAGTAACTACTCAATATTAGAATGCCTATGATGTCTACTAAGTACTAGTCATTTTTTGTCAACCTACTCTTTCTACATATTTTTCTAATGCCTATCCCGGTACTAGTTTCAATTAGGTTACTAACTCATTCGAGGGACTCATGTGGTGAGATTTGTCACTCACACGGTAAGTCTGGCCTACTCGCCCTGGGGTTAATATGAGTAAACCAAAAATTAGGTTGTCTAGTCAATTTTTTATCTATCTACTCCATTTTTATGATTTATACAACCCCTCTATGTCAAAACATAAAATATGAGGTAACGATGGCACTTACATAGTGTACGAAATGTAAAATAATTAAATACGAGACTTTAGGATAAAGTCAGGTCAATAATATAAAACAACATCAAAATGTAAAATAGATAGACTGCATCCCAAAATCCAGTGTCAACACTCTAAAACTGACATAGTGTACGAAAATACATACAACTCTGTCTCCAAATGTAAAATAGAGAAAAAATACTGACAAAGAGGAAACATGGAATATTCTCCAGATGAGGAGTTCACCAGTACTCTAATACACTCTTAACTCAACACTGACTCAGGCTTCACAGGTTGCAATCGAACTGGATCTACACCAAAAGAGTACAGAAAGAAGGAGTGAATACAGTCACTTGTACTCAGTAGATATCATAAATCAACCAAACAAAGTAGAAAACTAAATATAGAAAGGAAACTATGAGCAATTCTTCCACCTGCATATATAAATGTTCCCAACAACGACTCTAGTCACACAACTCATAACAATTTAAATAATACAATTATAATAACAGTGTAAGCATAAGTACACACAAATATACAAAAAGGAGAACTAAATTACATGTTAACAATCACATAAGAGAAATACAAGTGATGGAATGAAATAATATGATAAGGATGCAATGTCTTAATGACACCTCGTATACACCTTTAGAGAGACTCATTGGGGGGGGGGTCTCAACTCATATACTATCACAATATCATCAATCAAACTTATCGACGTATCGCTCAATTAAGGTATTTTATAAAGTGTCCCATTTCTTTCAAAAAATGGTGTTTCATAGTGGTACCAATTTCATGAGTATAGATGTATGAATGAGGATTCATGCTCATAACCAGTTCAACATCATATAATGTATCAACATAATAAAATGAGTTAAATTCACCTTAAATCTCAATAGATCATGAAACAATCAATCTCATGGTAACACAGTACTAGAAAATCGTGTAAGACATCCATAATGTCCATTTAAATCCCCATAGGGGCATCACAACAACTATTAAGGAAAAAATACTCAAACAATAGCAATACTAGCCCTCGCATTGGCATATCAATGATAATAATCTCTCAAGTTAATACAAAAATTTGCACAAGCCTCCACACAGGCGACACAATAAAAATAATAATCTCAAAGGATGAATTTCATGATAAAATCCCCGATTTATATAATACTTTACTTAAATGGTTAACTACCTAACCTAATCTAAAAAAAGTTAAGTCATAACCAACCTCAAAAGTCAAAACTTGAGCCTGAACCCATCAATAAGAAGCCTTTCCTTTTCATGTAGCCTCAAAACAAATCCATTCTATCAAAAACATAATTTACATGTCAATAAAATTCTAATGATACCCAATTAACCACTTATATGTTAGGTCCACAAAAAATCATAAATCGACACAAAATAAAAAGGGTAAACTAAAAATTTTATTAAAGAAGAAGTACCCATAATTTAAGGATTCTAAATATGAAAATACATAAAAAATGACTTGAAATTGAGTCTGAAATTAAAGAAATCCATATTTTCACTTTATCAGGTAAAACAATAAAATTCCAAGTTTAAATTCCGCGCGTTGAAGATGTTTAAGCAATATAATCAATGGGTAATGATACGAATTAGTTTAGAAGTTTACTCAAATAAGTTTGATGAAAAAGACCCTTTAAAATTGCCTATCTCAGGGTCTTAAGGTCCAAAAATGTGTTTTTATACCGTTTTATGAACAATGATCGTGAACACAGTCAAACCCTTACATTCGTGAAGGCAATCAATCCCGATCTATCATAAAGGTAGTGGCCCAATTGCTAATGTAAAAGAAAAAAACTTGACCTGATCCTCAATTACTGTTTAAAAGTACAGTCCTTCCATCATGTTTGCATAAGAGACTAATTTCTTTTCCACGAATGCGACAATGGGACCGAAAAAATAAAGAAGGATAGGGCCTACACCAGCATCCTCGCACCACCAATGGTTTAAGGATCAAAATTACCAAAACGAATCCTGAGATTTGTTAGGATCCCTATTTTAATATTTCAGATTCAATGGAACCCTCAAATTATCAAAAGAAAAAGTTTTCAACAAGTTACCCTCCCCTTCTAACCCTCTCAGGCTAATATATATAGTTTTTCTTCTAAATGCCAAAACATAAAATAAAGACTTAGGACCTAAACTAACCACTCTACTCACCCAAAAATAATATTTTGGATCTAATAGAACTAACAGAATCGCTATTCGATGCTTAAATCTAAAAATATTGACCAAAGTCAAATATAGCACTTTAAAGGCGACTCAAAACCTCAAACTCAGATAAATTACTCTTAAAAGCATTAGAGACCATTCCAACTATTCCCACAACTCATAAATGTCATAGAGAAATCACAGGAATGGGCCAAATAATTAAAATATAAAAAAATTAAAAACATAATAAGGGTTGTTGCATTATTCACCACTAAAACACACGTTCATCCTCAAATAAAATATCAAAGAAAGTACCTAAATTTGTAAAAATCATAGGGTATTTACTCTGCATATGAGAGTCAACCTACCACGTAGCCTCCACAATAGAGTGATGTGTCCACTAAACTTTCTTAGAATCATTATGCTTAGATCTCAACTTTCTAGTCTGCCTATCAAAAATAACAATAGGATCTCCTAAAAGGACAATCACAATCTAATGAAATTGAATTCCATTTAATCACATGATAATTATTAGGATGACATTGCTTCAACATAAAGACATGGAATATCGAATGAACTGGTGAAAAGTTTAGAGGTAGAGACAACCTATAGGCCATATCTCCAATGTCCTAAAGAATCTCAAAAGGTCTAATAAATCTCTGACTAAGCATCTCTTTCTTTGAAAACCTTATCACACCCTTCATGGATAATAACTTCAACAAAAGCCTCTCACCAAGCATAAATGCCATATCAGAAACTCCTCAATTAGCATAAGTTTTTTGCCTGCTCTAGTGTCATGACCCAACCTACTAGATTATGTGAGCATCTATCTAGACCTACCCTAGATAAGAGAACCTTAAATACCCCATCACTTAATCGTTGTTGAATTTTATTAATTTTAAAAGTAATCCTCAAACTTAAATGCATGAATATCAATGTGAAACCAACTATGGTTATTCAATTTAATCCTTATACAATTTTAGTCAATACATTTGGTACATAAAGAAATACAAAAATTAAGCAACAATGAAACCCCAAAAACTAGCCTAAACTAGTACAAGAACACTAGACAGAGAGTAGGAAAATTCATGACATAATATCCATGAAAAATGGAAAGGACACAAGCTGATACAGAATGATCAACATTTCTTCTAAAGAAACTCCAAAAAATCTATACTATGGTTATATTTTCAAGTGGAGATATAGTAAGTGTAGCATCAATATATCCATACACATTAGAAAATATCATCAGCTGACGAGGGTTAGAAATAAATAACATTAATAACAAATATAGAGAGATCATAACATCATGTAGAGTTTCAATTCTAAATCCCAATTATAAAATCACAAACACTCTACTTTAGAATCTTTGTGACCTCCATGTCATTTTACATTTTCATATATTTTTGTCCTTTCACTACCCATTCCAGCCTATACTTCTTCTACCTTTAACTAACTTATTCTTATGGTATCTACAATTCTTAATCTACTTTTTCCCCTAATTTCCCCAATAAACCACTGCCATAAGGCACCAAAAACTACACCATCACTAAGAACATAGACTTTTCACAATCCTACCCTAGCACAACTAGTCTTACAAAGGGATCGTAGATTCTCATCAAATCATTGGTCTGCACAAAGAATCTCTTATAATCTTATAGATTCCTTTCCATAATTCAAAACACACGAACATATATATAAATGTATAACTAAAGTGAAATCAAATGTAAGTTTATATGAATAAGTGCAAGTATACAAGATGTGTGCATTATCTCTCTTATTCATTCTTATCTATCTTGTTAACATCATATTGTACTGGTGTGGTACGCAACCCATATTATAATATATCATAATTTTACAAATGTGCTACCCAACTAATATCAAATTATGTCATATCCATACAAACGTTGTACTCAATACTTCATTATATAATATCTTGATGATGCATATGAATATGAGAAACAATTAATAATCATAAGTTATTATAAAAAGGATTAAGTTATGCTAAAAGGTAATCACATATGTTTACCTCATAAATAAGAACAAGCCAAGACAGTATAGTGTTACATCAATCATTTAACTTATTTAATAAATAAAATTAGGTTGCTTATGCATTTTCAACCATTATACACCATAAGCCCCTCTGGGGATGCCGTAACCTAATTCCATATTATTTCACACTTTTTCTCTTCAATCATAACTGCTCTTAATGAAAAATCTATGGTTCGCTTTACTTTATTACCTTTTTTATTCTGCACATCAATTGTGTGACTCAATTACAATAATAACTAACCCAAATTTTCCACGTCTCCTCTTTAACCATGTTTCTGCACATAACCAACCATGTATGAGGTTTAATATTACTCGGGTTAATCTAATTTCCTCTTGCTATCTCTTACAAACTTATTTAACTTCCCACTATGCCCAAACTCCCTTGAAAGTATTAAGCTATGTACATTTGTTTCATGATTATACCAATATCTTATCTCCGTAAATCATCAATAATAATGTACAATAATTGACTTATTTAAATTAGTTGGATTATAATGTGTTCATCCATCTAACTACGTGCTTGAAGGTCTAATGAATGAGGTTCCTGACACTACTATTAATGTTAAATTAATCTAGACCTAATCTAGTTGCTACAAAGAAAAACTTAACTTGCCTTTAGATGGAATATGCTGCTATAGAGAGTTGAGCTAACCTGCAAGTGCTAAGCATATTCCCATTTCGGGTTTCCTCCGAGTGTTTCTTAAACCATCCTTATAAACCCCGAACTTTGAAATCTCATGGTTTAAAAAATAGGATTTTTTCAAAGTGTTTTTGGAGGAAGGGGGAAACCTAGGGAATAATAAAATAGAGGGTTTAAAAATCCCTCAGGTTTGCTACTTCCTTTTACCATTGTAATAGTTCCCATTACCACTATAGTGGTTAATTAACCACTATAACAGTCAAGAGTATTTCAACCCAATTTCCTTTTGAGCCTTTTGACCTAATCACCGTTGGGCCTTTTTACCTTTTTGTTTTAATTTTTCTTAGCCTAATTTGAGCGTATTGTTTTTCGTAAATTATTTTTAGGGTGTTTTCACACATAAATATGGTTTAGTTCATTACCTATATCCTACCACAAATATCTATTAAATCTATCTCACTCAATCTATTAGTCTCTTAATAAGAAGGTACCCAAAGATATATCCTCGAATGAATCAAACTATCCCATGAGGATATTCACCACATCCCATACAAAGCCTCAAAAGGTGTTATATAAATTCTAGAATGGTAACTATATTGCTATATATTATTTTGATGATAAGCAACTGACATCAAGGGACCATGTCCCTAGATGTTCAAAGATACAGTATAGCTAGCACACATCTGCACAGTTTTGTCCTCTTGTATAACATACTGTGCAGGTACTGCTTGTACCATTGAGGATACTTGGACTAATGGCAATTCAACCCTAATCATCATTCAACTATATAAGGAAAAGGATGCTTCTCTATCAAGCAATTTTTGCAAAATTCAAAAATTAAAGAAATTAAGAGAGGCAAAAACTCAATTCAGCTTCATTGCTCATACATTCTTAGGTTTCTTTTTCTTAATTAGAAGGAGTGATTGTCCTTAAGTGAGGTCTGAATTGTAACTGAATTACTTAAGTTATAAGAGTAATGTTTATTTTCTATTTTCTTTGAGAGAACTTAGGCAGAGTTACCTAAGGTTGATATTGGTTCGAGCTAATCAATATCAAAGTGTGTTCTTAAAGAGTTGCTAAGGTAGGCTTGTAGTAGAGTTATTATAAGCAGGAGGAGTGTAGAGTTAGGTTCATTGAAGACTGTAATCAAGATTTTGATTATAGTGAAGTTTTGGGGGCTTGTGAGGGAAAGCTATGGTTTTTCCACCCTTAAGCAAGGGAGTTTCCACATTAAATCTAGTGTTTTTTATATTTCCTGCATTATTTTGTATTCCTGGTTAGTTTTCTATGTTTTTGCCTATGATTGATTTTCAGGGACCCGGTCCTTTATAGTGTGGTGCAACCCCCCAAGGTTTCAACAATATGTATCAAAGCTAGAACACTCTAAAAGATTCACACCTAGAGTGATTTTGTTAGCATGGCTACTCCACCTAACTTAGAAGAAGGGCAATCTACCACTAGACCACCTAGATTTAATGGGCAGTATTATGGGTGGTGGAAAACTAGGACGTTGACTTCATTATGGCTGAGAAAAGTGAACTTATGGAGAAAGTAGGAGAGAGAATGATGATAAAGACAGAAACAAAATTAAAAAGAATTACAGGGCCAAGAAATTGCTAGTTTGTGGTATAGGGCCTGATGAATACAACTGGTTTCCTGCATGTAAAAATGCTAAAGAAATTCGGGACTGCTTGAAAACTGCTCATGAGGGAACTACAAATATGAAGGATTCCAAAGTTGACATACTGACTACCTAGTATGAAACTCTCACCATGAAATAAGTAGAGACAATACAAGAAATGCATACAATATTCACTTCCATCACAAATGAGCTACACTGCCTAGGATAAGTGATTCCATTATATAATCAAGTGAGGAAGATTCTTAGGTTCTGCCAAAATCCTGGGAAAGCAAAGTAGATGCTATTATTGAGTAAAGAAACTTGAAAATTGGAAGAAATTATTGGAAATTTAATGACTCATGAACTCAAGAAGTAGCAAGAATAAGAGAAGAACAAAGGAAAAAGGAAAAAATCCCTAGCACAGAGGGCACTAAAATCAGTCTCTAATGAAAAAAACCACTGATACTGCCTATTTGGAAAAAGAATTGTTAGAGCTATGAAAGAAGATGTCAATTTCTAAGAAGTAAAAGTAACAACAAAAAGGAAGACATTGTGGAGGTTTTTCACAAATGTGGAAGTCATGAGCATTTTACTAAGGATTGTCAATGGAAAAATTAGACTATAAAGAATATCTCAAGACTAGAAGTGACAAAAGAAAGAATAAGAACCAGGTACCTAAAAAATAAAGCTAAAAGGTTGCAGCTAATTATGCAGTATAACAGGATCTAGCAATGTGGGGAGATTCCTCTAGTGAATCTGAGAAAGATAGAAAGCTGGAATATATTTTCATTCTGGCAGTGGAGCATGAGAAATTGACCTTTGATTCCTTATTTGATTTTATGGTAAACATTAAAGTTGAAGAAGAAAATGAGTTAACACTTTCTAACAATAAAGAAAACTTAGAGAATTACTCTACTAAAAAAATAAAAAGCTTGCCAATGAGTTTATTGAATCCATGTATGAAATAAATAATAAAAAAAATGCTCTAGAACAAAAGGTAGAAAGTCAAGAGCTTGAGTTGATAGATTTAACCCTCCCGATATTTAAAACTGAGAGAAATCTAAAAATCTAAGCTTAGTTAATCAACTAAAGAAAGCTAATAGTGTTTGTGATAAAGAGAATAATAATGCTCTAGAAGGAAATATAGAAGATAAGGATCTTGAATTGATAGTTACTACTCTTCAAATATCGGAAACTGAGTAACAGGTTGCTAAGATCGAGTTGAAAATCTGAATTTGGTGAGTCAACTAGAGAAAGTAAATGCTTTTGAGATTAAAGGGAAGAAAGAAACATCAAAGTTTCAGGTTGATCTTGAAGAAAAATTGGAGGATTTTAAAAAGCATGTCATGAATACACTCTAGAAAAATTAGGACTTAGAAAGGTACCTGGTTCGTCTGAGGGAAGAGCTTAAGAATCCCTACGATGGAATTCATCCACACATATCCTTTCTAACTTGATAGGTAAAAGAGTTACTACTGATTAAGGTCTTAAGTATCAGTAAAAAGCTCAATTAACTGGTTCAAAAGGCAGGGTGGTTCATGATGTTAGAAACAAAGAGCACAAATTCCTGTGCACTCATTATGGAAAAGATGGGCACACCAAGGAGAATCATCAAAGATGTCTCAGAGAAAGAATGATTACTACTAGATATATCCAGTTGGGGAATACCTATCCTAAAGGTTTCAAACATTTGAAAAGGGTGAAGAAGCTTTCATTACCTAGATGGGTAAAAAAAGAGTTTATCACACTTTTGTCCTCCTATTGAGAACTCAAACTCATGTGGATTGCCCAATCTAACAGATGATTTATTTTGTAGGAGGGAGAAAGGGTTTGTAATCAAAACAATCTTCTTGATATGTAATTGTTCAGAGGTATGATTTGAAGGTCTTATTGTATTCACTCTATCAAGATACTTTAAGGTGGAGGTGTCTTATATGAACTGGTAAAAGGGTCAAAAATTTCATGCAGCTGATGAGAATGGTCAAGAGCCTAATGATGCTGAAGGAAATAATGAATGGTGATCCAAGATCTTAGTCACAAACATCAGCTCAAATGGAAGAACTCTAAGAAGTGTCTAGTCAGAATTTATAGGGACATGGTCCTAGTGGAATTCATATCAGAAGGTCAAACTGGAAGTTCATATCTTCTCATCCTACTGGATATTCTAATGTCATATTTGGAAATAGGAGTGAAAACAAGATCCTAAGTGAAAGACTTTATGGGTTTCTCATCATTTCTACCCCCAAAGTGAGATAAAAAGGTGAAAAAGAGTTTGTAAGATGATAGCTAGTCCAAAGTAATACAGAAAGAACCTTGAAAACTCAAAGGATGATAAGTATGGGACTTTGTCCTTAGACCTACTTTCAGGAAAACTTCTGGATTGAAGTGGTGTATTAAAACTAATAAGTTGTGGCTGGGATTGATCAAATTAACCTGACTTAGTATATGGACCAGTTTCCCTTACATAATTTGTCTATGTTTAGGAGGCAGACATCCTTGGTAAAATAGGTTTTTGTTGGTCTAAATCAGTATCATTCCTTTTTAGATATACATCCATAGGAAAAACTTTGGATGAGGAAAATATGATATTCACAAAATCAAGGATTCACCCAAAGAAAGAGAGAGACCTTATCCTTTATCACAGGTTAGTGTCATAATGGTGCATTCTTTTTTTAATTTTTCTTACAGATATAGCTGCATCCTCTCTCTCTTCCTGTGTCAAAAAAATTATCTTATTCTAAAAAAATGGATAAGTCATCCTTGAATTTGAAATGATCACATCTAATTCTTTCACAAACCCTTTCTATTTTTTCTACGTTCTTTATATCTAGGCATACTCATCCCTTATCTTATTTAAGAAAAGGAACAAAAGTCTATTCATAAATATCTCTCCTATTGAAATAACCTACAAATGGCTACAAATTCCTCACTTTCATATATTTTAAAAGAAATTGGCTTAGCATAAATAAAAGTCCTTTCTTAAATCCTTTTGAAAACCACTCTTCGTCTCCTATTCTTTCAAATCCAAACTCTTTCTTCACTCAAATTATTGATGAGGAATTATCCCTGAGCCATCAAAACTTTTCTAATAAAACATTGATGGATGATTTCTGGGTTGCTGAATACCTCATATTACTGTCAAATAACCCAGGAAAGGGTGTATTTTCTCCCCAATACAAAAATATTAGAAGAACTTTAAAATATTCTGGAGAAAAGTATGAATGTTTTACTAAAAAGAAGGAGACTTCTGAGGGACCTGGTCCTAGGAAGAGGAAAGTAGCTGAAACAAAATTTGTGATCACCAATGCTAGAAGGAAAAATGGGTAGATAAGTAAGGTTATGTCTAAAAAAGTGAGAAATAGGTTCTTGAGATATCAAAGGGTGTTAACTAGAAGGATTTTTGACACAAGTGTGTTAACTGAACTTATAATATTAGAGTTACTAGATCTAGTAAAACACCAAGGCTGGATGCGTCTCATGGAGGGACCTATTCCCACAGTCTTTGTGATGTAGTCAGGGAATTCTATTCCTCATTGGAGTTTTCTGAAGATAAAATGAGGATGACAGTAGTAGTTCCAGGGAAAAAGTTGAATATTGATGTACTTTTCTTGGGAGAATTCTTAATGTTCCTATCTGTGGTGTGAAGACTATCTCAAGGAAACTTCCATCAATAGGGTTCTTGGCAACTGCATCAAAGATTAAAGGTATATCAGTGGGTGTAGTAAATAGGAAGTTACTCAAGAGTGAGTTGCAATTGGTTATTGATTTGGTAAACAAAGTAGTTTTTCCCAAATCATAAAAAGGAACATTACTTTAGCTACTGACTTGTATTTTATAGAGTTCCTTAGTAGTTTTGCATTCATCAATTTTCCTGCATAGATAATATAACACATACACAAAGTAGTTCTTGGAAAAAATGGCAAATATGGCATGCCTTATGGTTACTAGTTAAACAAAGTGTTTGATCACTTTGGTATCTATGAGAATGGAACTCCTGGGACTATATTACAAATATTTGGTATGAAGACATTGGTCAAAAATGAGTGTGTGAAGAAGAAATCAATAACCAACTACGAAAAGGAATTTAACAAGAGACAGAGGAGGTACAACTTAATACAGCTACTAAGGATGTTGAGATCAACAAATTAAACATGAAAATTCAAAATATAACTATTGAGAGTCTAAATGTCACTGATGAGCTTACAACTGAGAATGATGAGCTTATAACCAATGAATTTTTTCAATGTCATTCTATAGAAAACAATAACCTAGCTCTAGTCCTTCAAACCATCCTTCCAAGTTCGCCCCTATTTAACATTTCATGATTCCTCTGGCTTTTTCTCTAGAACACTTAAATTATGCACTTTAATGATACTTATCCTCTACATATGAATGAATCTTTGATTGTGTGTTTCATGTATTCCTCTTTCTCTTAAAGTTGTTCTTTATGTTAGTGTTTCCCCCGTGTCCATCAGTAACTAATCTATACTTATATTTACTCTTGGTTTACTATTTTCACTTTTCAATGATGCCAACGGGGGGAATATTGATTTTATGTGGCAGGGACTAGGTACCAGGTGTGAAAATATTGAATACATATGTGATGGCATAATGACACGGGGAAGTGTGTAAATGAACTAAATGAATAATGGTGCATGATGACAGGGGGAAGTAATTAATACTTGATAGCAATTGACAACAATGGACTAGGTCCCTAAGTTGCATAATATGGAAGAATGGTATGGCATGATAGGGTGAACATTTATCTTTAGTAGTGGTAATCACACTGATTAAAAATGATGAATAAGTATTGATGCTCAAAACTCTGTGTTTGGTTTGTCATTACCAAAAAGGGGGAAAATTGTTGTATCTTTTTTTGATGATGAGCAGTTCACTTTAAGGGACCAGATCCCTGGATGTTCAAAGTAGTTGACTTTAACAAACAACATAGGTGTTTCTTGTACTATTGAGGATTCCTGGTCTGATGGAATTTCAACCCTAATCATTACTCAACTATATAAGAAAAAGAATGCTTCTCTATTAAGAGGTTTTTGCAAAATCCAAATTGAAGAAATTGAGAGAGGCTAAAACTCAATTCAGCTTCACTACTCATATATAGCTAAAGTTCCTTTTTTGTAAGTTGAAAAAGTGAGTATTCTTGAGTGAGCTATGAATTGTAACTTAAATACTCAAGTTATAAGAGTAATGTTTCTTTTCTATTTTCTTTAAGAGAACTTAGGTAGAGTTACCTAAGGTTGATATTGGTTAAGAGTTAATAAATATCAAAGTGTGATTTAAGAAGAATTGTTAAGGTAGGCTAGTATAGAGTCATTACAGGAGGAACCTAGAGTTAGGTTCATCAAAGTCTATAATCAAAAGTTTGATTATAGTGATGTTTTGGGTTCTTGAGAGGGTAATCCGTGGTTTTTCCTCCCTTAAGCAAAGGGGTTTCCATGTTAAATCTTGTGTTCTTGACATTTTCTTCTATATTTTGTGTTCCTAGTTGATTTACTATGTTTTTGCCTGTGATTGATTTTGAGGGACCTAGTCCCTTACAGTGTGGTTCAACCCTCCAAGGTTACAACATATTTGTAACACCTTGTATATTTCAAAATATATACGACCAACTTAGACTCCCAAGATACACAGCGAAGAATCGACAAAAAACTCTCTCCAAGAGACTGGGGAAAATTTTTGAAGAACGCTTCAAAAATAAATGAAGGCTAGGACGTTCAACTTGGAAATGTTACAACCAAGGTTGATTTGTACCAAACAACACAAGTCATCACAAAAGTTGCATGATATCAACAAGGGACAACTTATCTATAATATCGAAGAAATGAACCAAGGGACAATACAAAAGACACTCTCACCACTTAACCAAAGATCTTCTCTACAAATATTGTTAAAAGATACTATCAATCCAAATGCACTGAAATCACATCAACGATCAGCGCAGGATCGAACAGTCGTTATGTCAGTCATAAGGAGGTCAACCAAATCTTCAGGTGGCACATGCTTATGAAAGAGCCAAAAGAAAATTCTCGTGACGAGGAAAAATAATCTATACCTATAATTCCAAGAAGGATTTCCAAAATATGTTCAAAAGTATTCAAGCTTGGATTATGACTAATTCATCAATCGAGGATATCAACATTCAATATCTGTTGACACGTGAGATAGAATATGTTGGCGTCGAGGATATCTCATTATCCTATGAATCAACATCTGAATTCATTAAAAGCACATGATTCTTCTTTAAGTCGCTATCTGAAAGCGAACATCATATGACATTTCCTTGAAATTGATAATTTGAGGATCATCTATAAGTCATATTATTTGAAATAAGATAGTGTCCAAGATTACCTCTGAGTTGATAGTCCATAGGTCATTCATAAGATGCAATAACATCGTAACCGGATAGTATGAAATGTTACCCAAAAATTGATAGTCCAAAGGTTATCGATAAGTCGCAACTAAATCCTTACCGGAGAATATGCGAGATCATCAAATTGGTATGTCCAAGGGTTATATATAAGCCGTGTCATATCTAAGATCGATTATGTGCAGGATTACCCAATGACTAACAATTTGAGAGATATCTATAAGTCATATTATGTCCGAGGTTGGATGATGTGTAGGAACACCTGAAAGCTAGCATTTGGAGGGATATCTGTAAGTCATCTCTTATTAAAAGTCGGATAATGTGTAGGATTACCTAAAGTCTAGCAATTCAAAGGATATTTATAAGTTGCCTCGTATCCAACATCAAATAATGCGTAAGATAATCCAAAGATTGACGATTCAAGAGGAATCTATAAGTAGTATTGATACAAAAGATGCGCAAGACTTTTTCGAGATCATATGCAAAGAAACCAGAGAGGTCATCATTCAAAAAGCATTATGGATGACTCGGAAGGGTTACCGCATCAACACAAGATTACATGGTCACGGGGACCCTTCTGCATAAAGTGTCATCGGTGTCTAAAAGGGACACCCTACTTTGAAGACATATTCAATTGACAAATAATTATTCAACAACCAAAAGGGTTGTTGCGTCTGTTGTTGCAAGTTATTTCTTTTCAAACAAGTACACAAAAGGACGACTGTCATGGACCCGAAAAGAGTTCATATACGAAGATTCCCACAAGATAAGGAGAATATCAATGAGGCGCCCAAGAAATATTCAGAGTTTATGCAGAGAAGAATCGTGCATGTACCCAAGCCTCTTGCATTTAGAAAAACGCAAGTCAGCGATACTATATATGAAGATAGCTTAAACAACGCGTTCACTACTTTTCGCTCAAAATCCTGACACGAAAAACATTAAGATGCAAATCTCAATGCTTGATCGACTGCAACAATTTACAAAAGCATTGCTCAAATTAAGAAATTCTTTGATGTTAATCGTTAGTACAATAAAAAGCCATAAGATATTGAAGACTTATACATAAGAGGCACCGCTTCAGCAAATGACCAAATATGCTTTGCAAAACAAGCTCATGATTATCAACCTTACCATTCTCAACATACCCACCCTTGTGGCTAAATTTTTCATGATTCCCCTCACATGAAACTACGTTTTGACTTGATATGTAGGCATCTTAAGTTAGGATCGATCATATCAACAACATAATCTTTTACATCTTTTCAAATTTCAATTATCATCTCAAGCCACAACAACCGCGTCACTTTGCTGGAAGTCCGAAAGTGAAGATCAAGATGGAGAAAGTTCCCACCAGAAGACATACTAGTATAAACACATTATGTGGAGTTAGGAAGTGTCACTACTCCTAATCCCGAATAGATTACCGATTGTCAAAAGATTAAAGGACGAGATAACTGCTAGGCCGAGTTCTCGATCGACAAAAAATCAACATCCCCTTCAAAAACTAAGAAACTTTCTTTGAGCGCAGGTACAACATTGCTACAACAAAGGTTCAAATATCTTGGAAGCCTAAATGCTGCTTCACCATCACAAGCTCAGAATCCAGGTATCATCAATTTATCCATAATTATTCCAAGACACTAAAGAATCTTCTCGAATCTTGCAGGTCATAATAATGCTCAAGGAGGCACGTGTCAAGTATCTTACAACATTCCATAAGAAACTCAACATCACATATCTATCACAAGCCAGGAATCCAGGTTTTATCAATTCATTCGCTAATACTTTCTAACTCTAAAAGAAATTTCTTGATTTTTTGCAGGTCGCATTAAAGGGATATCCCCATTAAGAATCGGTCATCAAGTAGTAACAAATGTTCACAAAACTCTAACATAACACAGGGAAGTCCTCCCCGAATAATAGGACAGGGAAAGTCCACCCGAACAATTGGACAGGGAATTCCCGCCCCCAACAATAGGGAATATAATGCAATTTTCACCTCTTTAACAAGCATTTCAGCTGATGGAGGCTATTTATATTCCAGCCGGAGAAGGCTATTTACATTTCAGTCAGCAGAGGCTATTTACATTTCAGTCGGTGGAGGCTATTTACATTTCAGCCGGCGAAGGCTATTTATATTTCAGCCGACAGAGGCTATTTATATTTCAGCAATTGCTCAGCCGACGGAGGCTATTTAAATTTTGGTCAACGGAGACTATTTACATTTCAGTTATTACCCCGCCATACAGATTGCCTTAAAAAATAGAGACAATACTAGAACATGTAGTACAATGTGGAACTATCCTATTAGCAGCAAACTGGGGTAAGCTAGCGGAATGTCAGGGATCCCTAGTTACGTTAGGAATTTTGGCAAAGAAAATCAACTCAACTCGACCCAAAACTCTCATTTTTATAATCCTTATTATCATTACTCAATGTCTTCTTAATCCAATACTGGGGCAATTTTTGAAAATTCGCAATCTCTTTTTCGCTCAAAGTCCCCAGCAAATATTGTTATCCGACATCTACTCATTTCCAGCTTCCCAAACAGTCAATTTTGGTACAAGCACCCGTATTCATTCCATTCGTGTTAAAATCTTTGTTGTCATCCTTGAAAGAACCCAGTGTCACCATAACTCTACACTGAGGCAAATTTTGATATTGCTATCATTCGAATTACAGTGACCTGATTCTCGTAACACTTGAGATATTTAGGAAGCTCTGTGCAGTGTTTGATTGTCACAACCGCAATCATTCTTTCTCCCCAGCAAGTACACAATCTTGCATCTCCAGCATCTCACAGGGGCAATTTTGAAAGGGGCATCGAAAATAGATAAACACTTTTGTTTCCAATTAGTCCTTATCCCCATAATCATTTCACATTATCTCTCACCCTAAACAACAGGGAGATTTGCTTAAATTTTTTGAACTACATTGACCTGATCCTCATACAACTCGCGGTATGTAGGTAACTTTAAATTGGAGTTCAATCGAATTTTCTTTAAATCATTTTTGTCGAGAAAAATTGGCTACACATCAACGATTTCATTTGAAGACTTCTACATCATCCTCAAATAAAAAGGGACAACTATTAACACTCAATTTTTTCTCTTCGTGCCTAAAATTAACGTCTTCAGGATTTTTTTTAGTTAAAGGGCACGAAGCATAATTTTCACATCTTTTTACAATTGTTTGATAAATTATTGATAATTATCCTTTCTTTAGGATTTTAATCAATTTTTTGTCATATTTTTATTTTTTTATAATTTATTAATAATTTTAGGATTTTTATCAATTCATTATCGTTCTTAATATTTTACAATCAGCCACACACATGCACGACATGACGTTATATATATATATATATTTACAGTATTTTTAAATTAATTATATTTTAATAATTTAAATATTCTTTACATTTTTTCATTCAACATCTATATTTAATAATCCGCAAATGCTGAGTCGGATCAATTATTTTTGTGCAGTATGATAATTCAATGTCTTATCACATCCGAAAACGACTACACAATAATGTCTTGTCACATCCGACAATGACCACTCATTATTGTCTCGTCACATCTGACAACGACCACTTAATGACACTACCCTTTGAATAATTACTTTGTTTGTTGGTCAAAAGGATGAAAATCCTTTGGCCAATAACTTAAGGACCTAAGGGTGTTCTATTATAAAAATAGAGGAAACCACTTTATCCATTGGATAAAAGGGGTGCTCAATTTTTTGTATAAATAGGTAGTGGGAGGACACATTTTGGACACACATTTTTGTTCATTTTTTCCTCTCTTTCAAAATACTCATATATTTATTTTTTAGAACTCATAAATATTTTTACTTTGCAAACCCATACACATATTCATAAATATACAAGCATATTTTATTTATTCCATTTTTCTCTTGAAAACACACACAAAAATAGATATAAAAACACACAAACACATGCATACATAGAAAACAACCTCCATTTTTGTTTCATTTTTTACTATCAACAACAATAACACACATATAAATATATATACAGATGCCTACTACATAGTTTCCATTTTTAAGCTTTCGTCTTCTCCGTAGATACCAATAGTTCATCCGATCTCACGCCACCTCCACACGAATTTCTTCCCCAAAACAGCCGCCCAACAATACCACCCCCCACACTACAAGCTTTCTCTTTGCGTCTCGCTGTAAGCTTGCCGGAGGTGATGACCAGTGAGCATCGAATTTCTTCCCATATCTGCCGCCATCAACCACTACAACAGCCGCTACCAACACCGAGAAACAAACACGAGCCCCTTTTTTCTCTAATATTTTTCTTGTACTACACAGATCTGGTCAAAGCCATTTGGATGGATATTTGAATTAATTAGATAGTGTGTTTATCTCTGTTTGCTTTGCTATTTTATTATCACTGTTATTGACCATTTTTTTTGCCTTGAGTTTGCTGCTGTTGGAGTGATTTTTGGATGATTTTTGTCCTTCTCATTTATTTACACTGATAGTGAATGGATACAACACATTTGTCCAATAAAAAAAGTATTATTAATTTTGAGGCCTTCGTAAACAAAAGATGGATTTTACGTATACAAATACGTAATAAAAAATATTTTATGGGCGATGATGAAACTTTATAACAACACAAGATTTTACAATTCATATCTTGGCAAGACGATTTAGGACGGCCAATTAATTGAGCAACCACTTCGTTGCAAGATAATTTAGGATGGCCAATTAATTAAGTAACTATTTCGCAGTCATGACATTATCTGATCCCACGTTTTAACAAAAAAAAAACTTTTTAAATGTTTATATACACACATACTTGTTCAATTTATTTTGATTATTATTTATTCGTTACTAACATTTTTACAAGTGTTTATAGAGGTTATTTGGATTACTCGTTGAGAGTTACATTCATAGAGGCCCTTTTAATTTTGTATTGTATTTTTATATTTGTACAAATGTTATTATAGTGAAAACTTTATTTTTGGGGTGTTGGGAGGAATTTTGTTTATACAAATTCACCTCGCATTTATGCAAACTTAGGTCGTTAACGTTTACACTAATAAATTAAATTAATCAAACCAGTTTACATACTTGACATCATAGACATTGTGATCTTTTTGTTAAAGTAAATCTTTACTTTTTTCATAAACTTTAATCAAACAAAGAACATTATTTTTCTCTTTCTCTTCATGACATATCAAGATATACTTTCTTTTACACAACATAAAATTCTTTTCTTTTCACATGTATTTTTTTATATTTTTTATAATAACATATTTTATTTATATATTTAATATACATATATCTTTACATAATTTTAAATATTTATATTATTTTATATTTAATACATACACTTCTACATTATTTTTTATACCTCCTCCCACTTTGAAAAATTTAGTCTAGCCGGGTACCACACTTGTGGATTCTGAAGGATGCCTAACCCCTTCCTTTCGAAATAACTTGAACCCTTACCTAGAATCTCAATTGGTTTTTCACAGACTAAAACATTAATCACATGTTAATACTTCAATAGGTTTCCTTATTTTCCTTAAAAATTAGGTGGCTACTCTGTGCAAATTTTCATTCTTTTAGAGTCCATAACGTCGTGCTTATTTTAACCTCAGTTAAAAATCGAACTCGACACTAGCTACTAGCACTTCCCTTTGGTTGTCTAAGTTATCATCTCCTATAGTCGGCATCAGTCTCAATCAAAATAATGGCCCACCAAAACTTTACCCTAAAGATTAGGAATCACTTAGCAATTCTATCTTTGTTCAGCACCAATGATGGATTACCGTCATCAGTGAGCAGTCTAGCCAACCAAGGCCTTTGGCTAGAAGTTGTTAACAAATGATGCTCGAGCTCTGTTATGGCAGCTGGAGTTTCTTAATCAGGAACCAAACACTTTTATTCAACATACGATTAGAAATATCAATCGTCACCCCTCATATAGGAACTTCTATTCTATTCTTCATGTCTGCATATCTAGTAACCTTTGGACAATCCTTATTAAGTAGTGCTAAGTAGTTGGTAAAGAACTCTCGCACTAGATGTGGGTAGTATGATCTGGGGGGCTTGATCCAACGTGTCAACTCGTACTCATTGAACCTTATTTCTAGCTCTGAATACTCTTGAATCTTCGAAGTGACTATTTGGTACTCTTCTAAGATGGGACATTTCATTGATTTGTTCTGTGTTGGATAAATCCCATCATAGAAGTGTTTCCTTGCTCCATCAATCTTCCATCGAATATATTTCTTTATTTTGTGTCTTTGATTTTGATCATATTTCCCTCTTTAGGTTCTGACACCTTGACTTGGCTAGGGTTTGAAGTGTTAAAGCCTTCCTCATCGGGCCTAGAACTTGTGTTGCTGCTACTCTCTCTTTCACTCTCCTTCTCAGATAGGGAGAGGACTTATTTTGTTTTATCACTTTGACTGGTTTTAAAGGATGGTGCTTCTTTAACCCATTTTGGTTCACCTCTACCTCTTTAACTAGTGATATCTTAAGCCTGTTGAGATCGTCCACCACCTCTTTATGAAGGTAGTTTTTGAGTCATTCTACCTGAACATAGAACAAGTAATTAAGTGCCAGTTAGAACATGTATAAATTTGCAATTAGCAGAAAAAAATTTGAGTCTTTGCTTTGAACTGACGGACAGGCTGACAGTCTTTCAGGTAAGTAACGACCTATTACCTTATTCGTCGTACGAAAAATAGAAAGTCAGTGACTCAGTACTTCAGTGATGGTCTAGCTTACGGTCCGTCGCTCCGTTTGTCAATGCTTAAATAGAAAACATGCCAAGTTTCTTCATGGCGTGGTATTTCTGATGGTCCTTCATAGGGTTGACGGTCCATCTCTTTAACCTTCAGTCATGATTTTATAGTTTTTAATTCCTTTTTAGGGCATTTTTTCAAACACCTGATGTACATCAGTTTGGTAATTGCAAAAATTATGCAAACAACCACTCTTTAAAGCAATTTTTGACATATTTAGAATATGGGTTACTTAGATTTCACATAGAACAAATTACATCAGTGTTCGACCCCTCAATAATATTCAACACCACTACTTCTTCAGAAAGCAATCAACTTACATTGTAGCATGCTTAGTGTGTTAAACAAAGAGAAGAAATTTAGATAGTAATTTGTGATTGATGCTTCACTTCACTCTTCAATGCATTTCACAGACTATAACTATTTATCACTTTATGCTTTGGAAAGTAAGAATTCAGAACATGAGACTGATGAATTAGTAAAAATGGTTGGCTCATTTAAATAAGAGAAAAAAGCAAGTGAAAGGTCCTCAAAGAATGAATCCAATTTAAAAACAATGACTGTGCAGGAGTTTCAACCATTTTGGGAGTTAAAGAGATAGGAACATGCATGTAAGTACCTCTATTTATCCATTTAATAGACCATTGGGTCGGTTTAAAATAGCCCAACCGACTATGTTTGCCCAACCCATAACTTTTACAAGTTTGGGTTTGATTACGGTTAATCTTATGGTCCATTGGCTACTCATCAAACCTTACCATAATATCAATTAAGTAGCATCATCTTAACGGTAAGATTGACGGTACGTCACTAAGTTGACAGTCCATCAGAATTACCATTACTTCTTATCCAGCAACTCAGGTTTCTGTCTCAATGCTGACGGTTGAGGTGTTGGCCCATCTTAGCTGTGACGGTCCATCGCTTTTGCCATCAGGCCTTAACTAGAGTTGTTATTTTTTTCCATGGTCTTGACGGCTTTAGTGGCGGCCCGTAAGGTGACTGACTATCCGTCTGTCATTCCGCTACAGTACTCCAGTTTGTTCAATTACTTCTCCATGAATCATAATTCCCGCACACATTACAAACCCATCAATTGTACCATGAAAACAACTAATTCAAACTAAAGTTACAACAATATATTATGGGTCGCCTCCCACTAGCGCCAAATATAGTGTCGTGGCATGACTCGATTTACTTTATTAGTCAGACTTCGTCAAGATAAACTATACATAAGCATTTCATCGAATCCATTGGATCGATGTATTGCTTGAATCATTGCCCATTTACTTAAAAGACACATCCATCTTTATTTTCTAGTTCAACTACTCCAGAATAGTAGACTTGCTTGACTTTAAAGGGCTCAGACCATTTTGATTTAAGCTTACCTAGAATGAGCTTGATCCTTGAGTTAAAGATCAATACCCAATCACCAACCTGAAAGTCCCTCTTCTCAATACATTGATCACAATATTTCTTCATTATCTTTTTATATAAGTCATCTCTTTCATATGCACTAAAACAGAATTCATCCATTATATTCAGCTAACCCAATCTTAATTTTGTTGCCTCCTTCAAGTCCATGTTTAACTGCTTGAGTTCTTATAAAGCTTTGTGTTCCAGCTCAATTGGAAGGTGGAATGATTTTCCATAAACTAAATGATACGACAACATCATAATGGGTGTCTTAAAAGCTTTTGGTATGCCCATATAGCATCATCGAGCTTCTGGGACCAATCGCTTCTGCTAGCATTCATTGTTTTGGCCAAGATTGCTTTGATTCTCCTATTTGAGATCTCCACTTTCCCACTAGTTTATGGGTGATATGGAGTGGACACCTTGTGTTTCTTCACACCACATTTAAGCAATGCCGCCCGAAATTTTTTATTGCAAAAGTGAGATCCCCTGTTGCTTATGATTGTCCAAGGCACCCCAAAATGCAAAAAGATATTCTTCTTCAGGAATTCTACCACTCTTTTACCTTTATTGTCAGCTAAAGCAACGGCCTCAACCCATTTGGACACATAATCCATAATTACTAAGATATACTTAAGTCCGTAGGAGATTATGAACGGTCCCATGAAGTCAATACCTCAGACATCAAATAATTCAACCTCCATCATCTTTTCCATTGGCATCTCATGATGTTTTGAGATCGAACCTTACCTTTGGCAGTTATCACATATCTTTACAAAGTCATAAGAACCCATAAAAAGAGTTGTCCAATAGTAACTACTTTGCAATACCTTTCTCGCCGTATGATCACCTACACGATGTCCCCCAACTGGGGAAGTATCACAGGCTTCCAAAATGCTTAGCATATCAATTTTTTAGATACACCTTTTGATGATGTTATCTGCATAGCGCCTGAACTAGTAAGGCTCATCCTAGTAATATCTTGTAGCATCATGGATAAAATTCTTCTTCTGAAGGAAAGATAAGTTCTCTGGAATAATGTCGCTAACAACAAAGTTAGCGAAATCAGCATACCAAGGCATCATTTCAATATCAGCCACAAAAGTTTGTTCATCCAAAAAAGCATCAACAATATCAAGCTTCTCCCCTGTGGATTGTCCTCTCTCTAGTTTGGATAAGTTATCCGCGACCTGATATTTGCACCCCTTTCGATCTTTGACTTCAAAGTCAAATTCCTAAAGCAATAACACCCATCTAATGAGCCTTGGTTTGGCATCTTTCTTCACCATCAGGTATCTCAAGGATGCATGATCGGTGTGGACCACTACCTTGGTCCCTAATAAATAAGCCTGAAATTCTCAAATGAATAAACATCTGCTGAAAGTTCTTGCTTGGTGACTGTGTAATTTTTTAGTGCCCCATTCAGCGCTTTACTAGTGTAATAGATGGGGTGAAATAGATTCTCCTTCTTTTTACCAAGATTTTCCTCAAGTGCAACCCTACTCTCATTGCACACTATCTCGAATGGCTTAGACCAGTCCAGAGCAATAATAATAGGAGCATCAACAAGCTTCTGATTAAGGCATTGAAATGCCATCATACAATCGTCATCAAATAAGAACTTAGCCTCCTTATCTAATAATTTGTAAAGTGGATTTGAAATCTTGGAGAAGTCATTTATAAACCTCCGATAGGATCCTGTGTGGCCCAGAAAACTATGAACTTATTTTACTGAGATAGGAGGGGGTACTTTTCGATAACTTCTACCTTAGATCGATCAACTTCAACTCCCTTAGATGAAATTCGATGTACCATCACTATGCCTTCCTTCACCATGAAGTGGTATTTCTCCCAATTCAGCACGAGATTGAATTTTTCTCATCTCCGTAGTGCTCAACTTAAATTGACCAAGAACAATTCAAATGAGTCACCCACTACAGAGAATAATCCATGAATACTTCTAAAGTGTCCTCAACCATATCCAATAAAATTGACGTCATGCATCTTTAGAATATGGCCGGTGCATTGCATAATCCAAAAGACATTTGCTTAAATGCAAAAGTTCCATATAGGCATGTGAAGATAATTTTATCTTGATTCTCTTGGCAATCGAGATTTGATTGTATCCCAAATCCCCATATAAGAAGCAGTACCAACCCCTTCCAGCCAATCTATCTTGCATTTGATCCATGAAAGGCATTGGGAAGTGATCTTTCAGCATCCACGAGTTCAGCTTCTTGTAATACATGCAAACTCTCCATCCAGTCACTGGAATAAGAGAAATCAACCCATTCTTTTCATTTGCAATAATGGTCATGCCTCCCTTCTTAAGAATGCACTGTATTGGACTCACCCACCTGCTGTCGGAGATGGGTACACTACCCCTACATCAACCCACTTTATGATCTCATTTTCACCATTTCTTGTATTGCTTGGTTCATAATATGTTGATTCTCATTTGTAGGTCTATAATCTTCTTCTAGCTAGATCTTATATATGCAAATACTTGGAGGAATACTGATAATATCTATAGTAGTCCATCCAATAGCCCTCTTATATCGCCTCAGAAAAAATAAGAGCTTCAACATGTTGCTCCACTAAATCTGATGCAA
The DNA here is from genome assembly GCA_030864215.1 of Capsicum pubescens. NCBI lineage: Eukaryota > Viridiplantae > Streptophyta > Magnoliopsida > Solanales > Solanaceae > Capsicum > Capsicum pubescens. Next base: position 134,857,191 of record CM061545.1, on the reverse strand, counting down.
TAATAATCGGTAAGGTGTTTCTATTTCCTAGAAACACATACCATAAATGACTTGGAAGGTCTTTCAGTTCCAACACTAGTGGCTCTTCGATAGAAGGCTTGTTTGGTGGTTTTGGGCAATTTTTAAGGTCCAAGTCTAGATTCTTGGGGGCATAAGAATACGACCCTATCCCTATCAACGCACACATAGTTTTGTCAGCCGCTTATATTCCCTCACTAATAAAATTCATCAATACTGTAGCTAATGTCTCAACAATAATTTTTTTCTTAATTAGTACTTCTTGCTCATCATCATAGAATACATCAACGATCGGGAAAACACTCATCTCTTTTTGTTGCTTCATCAACTGACAAACATCAAAGCGGACCTCTTCATCATTGAGCCTGAATTTTAGCTCATTAGTTTGCAAGTCAATCAATACATTACCGGTTGCTAAGAATGGTCTACCTAATATTATGGGTACCTCAAAATCCAATTTGCAATCCAGTATTACAAAGTCCATCGGGGAAATAAAGTTGGCCACATTAATAAGAACATCCTAATGAATCCCAACCAGCCTTTTCACCAATCTATCCACCATTAGAAGTCGCATATTGTTGGATGTAGGATATCTCAAATCGAGCTTCTTGAACATTGCTAATGGCATAAGATTTATACTTTCTCCAATATCAAAAAGGGTCTTTGCAAAATTGAATGATCCGATGGTACATGGAATAGTGAATGCTCCCAGATCTGCCTTCTTCTACACTAAAGATCTTGTAGCAATAGTGTTGAAATAGTGAAGATTATCCACCAGTTCATATCTCACAGTCCACTTCTTTATTACAAGATCCTTCATAAAATTAGCATAGCCTAGCATTTGTTCTAGTGACTCAACCAAAGGCATATTTGCCGTCAACTACTTCTGCATGGCCATGAACTTGCTAAATCTAGTCTCATCCTCCTTCTTCTGCAATTTGTGAGGGAACGAGAAAGGTATTTTTGGCTCTCTTATTACAGAGGTCTCTCTTTCCTTCCCCTTGTCTTTCACCAAATCATCAACCTATTTTTGTTTAGATGGTTCATCGACCTTTTCCAGCTTCTTTAGACTCTACTAGGTGTTCTTCTTCTTCTAATTTCATTTCTATCTCCACCACATCATCTATAACAGGTTTTCCCACACAAGGGCCAGGTAGCACTTTACCACTTCTCATGGTAATAGCCATGCAAAAGTTGTTATTCTTTGGATTCTGCATAGTATCACTCAAAAATGTTCCACTCTTCCTCTAATTAAACGTCGTTGACAGTTGATTCATTTGTTGCTCTTATTGTTTAATAGATGTAGAGTGTGAGTCAATGAATTAACTCATATATGAAAAATCACTCTTCATCTCCCTCACTCGAGTGTCAGTCGACTCTACCCCTTTTAATAACTTAGACATCTTGTTCTCCATTGATATCTTACCTGAACTAGTAAAAACATCGTCACGGTAGGAGGTACATACAATCCACTTCTATCATTCTTATTTTTTCAACCACCTTGGTCACGATTTCTATAACTAGATTTGTCATAGTAATTTAGACCTAGATTCCCTTGGCTATTTCCTTGGAAACCCCTATGATTATTCAAGTAGTTCACCTTCTCCTCAGAATCTAATTCAGCTCCCCAACTTTGTGACCCCTCAACTTTTACCTTTTCTTTCTTCACAAATAGCAAATGCTTTATGAGCAAATATATCTGGGTCTTCATATGTGCCATATCTTGATCATATTTCTTTTTTTCCTCCACTGTTCTTCTGACATTCCACTAGACCCAGTATTGCTTGCTACCATAGAATCCATGGTATGCTAAGCTCTACTTGTCTTAGTCAATCTCTCTAGCATCTCTGCAGCTTCAGTAAAAGTAAGATCAATGAACATTCCTCATACAACATTGTCCACAATTAGATTTGTATTAGAGTTTAAAGACTTATAAAATATCTCCATCAAATGTTCATAAGTCATCTTATAATTTGGGCATTGTGTCAACTTCATTTTAAATCACACCCATGTCTCATAAAGAGCTTTATTTGGAAGCTTCCTGAAATTACTAATATCATCCCTCAATTGTAACATTATGGAAGGCAAAAAGAACCTTTCTAGGAAAGCTCCTTTCAGTTGCCTCTAGTTTGTTATAGAATCGGGAGCTAGCTCATTCAACCATAGGGTTGCATCCCCAGACAAAGACAATAGGAATAGTCATATTCAAACTGCATTTTACCCCAATCTAGGATTATCAAAGAATTTGTAGGTGTTGATAAAGCTTACCAAATGTATATTCGGATTATCCCCTGGAAGTTCACCAAATAACCCCTTGAGGTTTATCAACTATATTATAGTGCTTATGATGTTGAACTTCACTCCTGGTGCTAATGTAGGTGGAATAATTATTTCTATCACACTAGCTTCATCTAATTTAACATCATCATTGTTCTCCAAATCAAACTGCACATTAGCCTAGTGGTTTGCATTTCGATTCACTAGTGCTACTATATTCTCTGTATGTATCCTGTTAACAGGATCAACCAAGTCATCATCCCCCAAGTAATCATCATATTCATAAGACGCCCGACCTTGGTTATCAGTGTTCTGCCAATTGAGTTGTGTATTAGCTAAGGCAGCTAATCTTTCAGCTTCTTGTTGATTAGCCATTCTCTCAATTAGTTGAGATTCTGGGTTGATAGGTAATAATGGTTCTCCAGACCTTCTGGTTCATGTCATATACAACAAAGAGCCTATAATGATAAAAAACAACAAATAAAATCAGGAAACTTGACCAAAGGTCAATTAATTTTCATACACTTAATTGACAACCGTATTCCCCAGCAATGTCGCCAAAATTTGATATGCCAAAATTACAAATTTCTTTAGAAAGCGCAAGTGGTAATTGTCAAATATATAACCCAACAATGTTGGGTTCGAATCCCATTGGGAATATGGTGTTAACTAAGTTATATGACGATTAAGATACTATAAATCAAAGATTTCAACAAATAAAGGAGGGTATGTTGTTAACAGATATTATTGATAGTGTCAATTTGTACTTGAACTATTGAGTATTTTGCAGTGTGAATTCAATGAGATTAAGTAAACTACAATTATGGTTACCAAGATGTTAATGAAATCAAGGTTGTGAGTTATTTCAAATCCCTAATCAATGATTCAAACTGCAAGGATAATTGAACTCTAATATCTATCAATTTGTTTCTCAACCTTAATAGATGTCTACACTTTATTTCTTTCAACCTTAAAGAGTGTTATGTAATGTTCAATTGAATCCTCATGTGCGTTAATCCTATTAAGGCATCAACCGTAACCAAAGGTTAAAACCTTTGAATTTCTTATAATTCTTCTCTTTTCCCAAAACCAACTTTTTTACTCAAACAAGTGGTGTTCATGGGTACACCCTTCAAGTTTACAACCAAGAAAGATCATTAATTTGAAGAGAAGATTATGCAATTGAAATTATCTAAGGTATTTGAGCAATCTCAAAACCCTAGCAACTATTCACACCAAGTCTCCCATAACCCTAGTTATGGGAGTTTTAGCCACATATAATATAAGCAAAAGATTCCATTATAATTATGATAAGAAATTCAAAAATTACTTACAAAGATACAAAGGATTGTTCTTGATCTTAGATAAATGGTGAATAAAATGAAAAACCCAAAGATCTTATTCTCAGAGATTTGTTAGTTGCAAAATGTTTCAGCAGCCAAATGATACCTAATCTAATCCTAAACTGAGTATTTATATGTTCCTAGGAAGTGTAGATTTAAAATTCAAAATGCAGGTTTCCACATCATGATTGACAAATAGGATGATGGTCCGTCACTTTGACTCTAAATCATCTTCGTTCTATTTAGCTCTGACGGCTAAGGTTATGGCCCATCACTGGACTAATGGTCCATCTCTTGGTATGTTATTTTATCCCTTGATAAACTTCATTTTGGTTATGACTGACGGACACAATGATGGTTCATTGCTAGCCTGACGGTTCACTGGGACCGTCACTTGGGTCCTTGATGACCTCTGTATTGTTTAAGGCTGACGTACTCAGTAACAGTCTGTCACAATGTCGACGACCCATCAGTTAGTCCATCACACACAACTTATTCCTATTTTTCCAAGTTATTCCTTCTTCCAAGTAGTGTATCTGAGAACAATTAAAAACCAACATCAAATACCTCAATAGTTGCCTGAAAAAATACAATTATCCCTTGTAAAAGATGCAAAATGTTGCGTCAAATGCCGAAACATAAAAAAACATCCGACAAGGTAGAACCAACCTCCTCACCTCTTGACTGTCCCCACTTTTCGTACCACTAGTACGACACATCTTCCAATTATTAAGAAGCAAATTCCACACCTTCAATCTCCAAAACATGCATAACCCAAAATATCTTCTCTATTTCATCAATGAAACTTTGAGGATCCTCCTTAATCTTTGTACCAGTAAACATCGGAGGATGTAAACTCCTGAAGTGGCCAAATCTAGTGGCCTCAGATGAACCCATAGCAGCAAGAGTAGAACCCAACTATTATGACTGAGATGTCACCAAATGAGTCAATAGAGTAATGGAGTAATAAAACTCAACATTAGTAACCTCCTCTAGAGGTGAATAAGTTTGAGTGTTACCCTGAGGAGTAGGATCATTAGGAATAAAAAGGACCCTATGAGGACAGTCAGATGCAACGACTCTTAACCAGGTCTGGACCCTAAAAGTCAGATGAGCTCCATTTCTATTTTTCCACAAATGGGATAGAATAGTTTGCATGAACATCATATCTTCTTAGAGGCATGATATGAATGTCGAGCAAATGGAAATAGAAGAATCTAAGATCTTAGACTCTATAGCTCGAAATTAAGATAACAAAAACGGGAAACATTTCTAATGTATCATAGCCTCTCTCTTATAAGTGTGGCACACTACACACCCATAAAATAGACTTTACTTTACATAGCTTTGTGGAAACCCTATTGACCATGAACCTAGGCTATGATACCAACTTTGTCATGAATCAAACCAGGGCATAGTCGTGATGGGTATCTCAAGTCCCATGTGCATTGAAGATCACCCCCTTCAACTAACTTAACCAATATCGCAACCACAAGTATTAGATAAATTATGAATATATGATGAGATAGAGAAGAATAAGAATAACAATAGCTCAAGAAATGTCTAAATCATTCATCACCATAACATACCTTAGTCCACAATAATCCACAAAGCTTGCACAATCCAAAGTCAATAAAAATGTCGGGACATACCCCTGATAATAGCCAAAATCAAGTATAAAAAGTCTAAGACATAGGATGTAAAGATCATAAAATGAATGCTTCTAAAGAATGGAAGCTCACAACTTTAATGTCAACTCAAGAACCACTTGAACACCCTGTCATTATGCAGAAAGAGAAGAAGAAGAAGTTCTGGCCCCTATATCATGTGGGATACAACATCTAGAGATGGTTAGTGGTTGGAACGCTAGCATGTAACACAAGGATAAAGGAATAAAATAATGCCATCATTCAAAACCAAGTAAAATCATCATATGCAATCTTATATATACATATACATATAGTGCCAGGATAGGGGACAACGCTTAGCATGACCTTTGAAAATATTAACTTGGGTTTTATAGTATAACTTTCATATAACAAGGCACCCATAGGATATATGGGACCAGCTCTCCCTAGCTGAAAGGGGCAGTGTATGTAACCATGCAAACCATAGTATATCCATAACCGTATATGCCATTATGGGGGACTTTAACCTCACAACATAATTAAGGTGAATTAATCACCAATGTATACAATATGGGGGACTCAAACCTCCCATTCATATATCTATTAAGAGGACTCGAACCTTCCAGTCATATTGACACCTCACTGGCTAGCATGATTTTAAGTGCTAGTCCTTCGAACACTACTTTCACGATTTGGCTACAAATCCCTCTTTAAAGACTAATTAAACCATTTTTTATACATATAAATAACCATTAATATAATTAATTAAAAATGTCATCCCATTGGTATCATCATCCCATTGGTATCATCATACCAACCCGACTTATGATCACATAATATGCCATAACCATTATCAATAAACTTAGGGACTCAAACCCATTGCCTATATAAAGATATCAGTTCAATTCAATCTCTAGGAACTCAAACCCATTTATCTTGGTCATCAATACCTTCATAAAATATTTACCAATCATCAATATTCATATGCTAATGTCATAGTTTCATATACAATTCATATGTGACAAGACTCTTCTCATTGATATTTTTCACAAATAGGTTGAGGACATACCATAATTGAACCATTATGCAAGACAAAAATCATCAAGTTAGGTTTAAACATGACCCCTTAGTTTGAATCACAATTTCCAAGCACTCATATGTGTAAAACCATTATTAAATCATGTATAAACACAAGTTAAATATGAGAGAACAATATGCATTCAACCCTCAACCATGGATTTCAAACCACCATTAATGAACCATGAACAATGTTTAAAATACATGATTTTTATGAACTAACAATGGAGGAAGAGTCACATACCTGAGTTATGAATATTCTTGAAGAAAACCTATCCCAATCTCCTTGAGACATTTTTAGAGAGTAATGAAAGGTCAAAAGTGTTATAAGATGTGGGATCATAAGTCTTGGGTGGGAAATATCTAAAATACCCTTAGCTTAAAAGCTATAGAAGACTCTTAAGAGGGTACAGTTGGACCCCTCCACTCATACCCATATCATATGAGTAGTTCCTTTCATTTGTACCTTGATCAGAAAGTTGGACACCATATCAATCCAACACATGACTCCCTCACCTAATTCATACCATCACTATACACTGGTACCCTTTAAGTTGTAGCATAAGTAGAAACATCTAGGCTAGAAACTAGACAACATACAGTTGGGACCTACTTCTCATATCCTGTACATACGACTCATATAAAGTCATCTTGTAACAAGAACAGAACTTGGCCAATATGATGGTGACCAATGTAGGACTAGGGTCCTACAACCGTATCCACACCATATGAGTAGTATGGTGTGAGTCGTATGATGCACGAAGAGTTCAAGACTCAAGAAATTTCGCTAGGGCCAAGGTTTGGGGTGTTTCACTCTACCAGGTCATGGGATTGGCATTCTATGTTGACAATTTTTCTATTTTATAATACTTTGTATATTTATAACTTATGTTCATTGAATTTGGCCTATGATGGGATTTTTTTACTGAATTAACCTATTGCATTAGCTTTGGGTTATGGTATTGGCTTACCTACTGGTGAGATTTAGTATATGCCTTCATGACTTGTAAATTGGGTCATTACAAATCAGTATTAGATCCTAGGTTACATCGGTATTATTGGTATAAGATAAAGTCTCTAGTAGAGTCATGCAGATCAGAATATTGACATTTATTTCCTATTTTCAGGAGGATATGAGACATTATTAGGTATTCTTAACATCTTTCACTCATATCTTGCTAAGAATATTAGTTGGTTTGTAGAAGTAATCCTTTGACTTTACTCATTCACGGATGGAAAGGAAACATGCTAATTTTATATAAAATGAGGGTCTCAAGATTAAGCTTAGGGATCCTTTTCTTGTCTGTGGATGACCTAGAGGCCGTGGATAGCCTCGTGATGTGTCCACATCTAGGATCAAGGATAGGCTTCCTTTCCCAAAACCAATTCCTGTACCAGTGCTAGAGACTCTTCCACCATAACCAACAGAAGGCTAGGGACCATCCAGGCTCTACCAGGGTCTATTCCTTCTTTATTTGTCAAAGATACATTGATGTAGATTTTTAGGATAGTTAGTGGTGCATCATCTGATGATTTACAATCTAATAATCAGAGTAGTACTAAGGTAGAGGCACATCCTGTAACTACGACTCCTAGAGTTGAGGTTACTCCTGCACCAGTAGTTGCTTAGCCAGTGGTTACTCCACCTACTCTGTGTTTTGAGAAGAAGAAGATGTTGAGTGAATTATTGAGATTGGCACCGCCTAGATTTTCTGGTGCTCTAAGTGAGAATGTAAATAGGAATAATTGAGTATGAGGATAGGCATTATGGTTTAGGGATTATTGAGACTCATGGTGTGAATTACAACATATTTCAGTTGAACTTGTCTTCTCATCATTGGTTGAGAGGTTATATGGATTCTAGACCAGCTGGATCTTCTCCCTTATTATGGACTCGATTCTCTGAGATGCTCTTGGAGAACTATATGCCTCACAGCCTCAGAGATCCTTTAAGGTATCAGTTCTATAGACTAGAGTAGGGCTCCATGACAGTTGCAGAGTATGAGGATCATTTTTATGAGTTGGCTAGGCATTTAAATTTTATTTTTGTCATAAAGTATAAGAGAGTTCATTTTTTTGTTAGAGGGTTGAGACTCCATATTCATATGTCCACTCAAAGTTTGGTCATTGTGGGGAGATATTTTGTTGAGGTTTCGGTCATACTAGGGTGATGAGGAGATGCATTGTAAGGTTCGTGATAAGAGGCAGGTTGATTTAGTGTGATCCATTATAGTTCCCTACCCTAATATGGTAGTTCTCAGAGTAGGTATCCTCTACATTCATTCTTTTAGCCTCAGAGTTATCCTAGTCGACTTATTTTGGAAGATCTTCTAATTATTAATGTATGTTAGACTAGTGCTAGTGAACACCCTTGTAAGGACAGTGGTCAGTTTTTGAGGAGTTTACTTTTTAGTCAGTATATATCAACTGAATCTATTGGGTTCTGGTTTATCTCATGCTTCCTATTTTACTTGAGGACTTCCTGGTCTCTACATGTGGGATTTTCCTAATCATAGGGCATGTTTCAGCATAGGGTATTTCCCTCATTAGAGCAGTTTATCCCTCAATTAGAGGTTGTTATTATGATCACAAGGGTGGTTACCAGTATTGTTGAGGAGCTTCTCAAGAAGGCAGGATAAAAGGTCAGTTAGGTGCCCAGCCTGGTGGTGGATATGTTCAGTTGTATATAGTAACTGCTAGACCCTAGACTGAGACATCAGATGTTGTTATTACAAGTATGATTTTGGTGTGCTGCTAGTTAGTCCTTGCTTTATTTTATTTCGGATCCACTTTTTCTTCTATTTATACTTATTATGCACCACAGTTGGCATTTCTTTATGATTTATTATCCGTGCCATTATGTGTATCTACTTTCGTCGAAGATTCTTTTGTAGTTAATCCAATTAGATCATGTGTAGTGATAGTTAGTGATGTTGATACATATGCTGATTTAATTATTCTTGATAATATGAATTTTTATTTGATTCTAAGCATTGATTGGTTATCCCACCATCATATAGTCATGGATTATTTTTCTAAGACTGTTACCATACCCATGCCTAGTATACTCCTAATTGCATGGAAGGGAGCTATTAGTTGCAAGACAATGGGGATTATCTCTTATATGTGTGCTAATAGACTTATTTTGAGGGGTTTCAAGTCTTATCGCATTTATATTTATGATACTAGTATGGAGAATCATTCGCTTGACTCTATTCTTATTATTTGTGAGTTTCCTAATTTGTTCCTTACTAACCTACCTGGTATTCCCCCTGTTCGTGAGATTGAGTTTGGTATTTGTGAGTCTAACAGCTTTAGATATTAAATTTACCCTGGCACAACCAAGATGTATAGAGATTTCAGATAGCATTATTTATGGAGTGGTATGAAGAGAGATATGGAAGACTTCATAGCTTGTTGGCTTTGTTGTCAGCAGGTAAAGGCCAACATCAACTAGGTGGTTTGACTCAAAGATTATCCATTCTTGAGTGGAAAATGGAATGAATTACCATGGATTTTGTTAGTGATTTTCCTCAATCTCCTCATGGTTTTGATAGTACCTGGGTCATTATAGACCATTTGACCAAGTCAGCTCACTTTATTCTGATTCAGATGATTTTCGTTGGTGAGAGATTAGCCCATATCTATGTTCAGGAGAAAGTCCATTTGGATGGGCTGCCCATTTCTATCAGTTTAGACCATGGATTTGTGTTTACTTTAACGTTTTGGAGAGAATTTCAAGAGAAGCTAGGCACTCAGGTGGAATTGAGTACAACCTTTCATCCGCAGAACAATGGTTAGTCTGAGCAGATTATTCAAGTTCTTGAGAACATTGTCTAAGCCTACATTATGGATTTCGGAGGCCTGTAGGTGAAGCACATAGCCTTGGTAGAGTTCGCATCTAACAACAACTATCATTCGAGTATTGATATGACACCTTTTGAGGTTTTGTATAGTAGGTTGTGTCATTCTCCGGTTGGATGGTTTGATATTTTTGAGGTTATTCCCTATGGTACAGATATACTCCAGTAGTGGTTGGATAGTGTAGAGATGATTCAGGATAGGCTGAGAGTGGTTCAGAGAAGGTAGAAGTCCTATGAAGATCATAGGTTTTGTGCTTTGTGTTTGGAGTTGGGGACTGTGTATTTGTTCACCTATTGCCTATGAAAGGTGTGATGAGATTAGGGAGGAAGATTAATCTCCGTTTGAGATATGTTGGACCTTTTGAGATTCTCCACGCAGTTAGTGAGGTAGCATATGTGTTAGTTTTAATTCCAAATTTGTTGTTGTTTATTCAGTTTTTCATATCTCTATGTTGCGGCAATATATTCTCTATCCTTCTCATGTGCTAAGATGGGACTCAGTCTAGTTGGATGAGCATTTGACCTTTGTAGAGGAGCCAGTGCTTATTATGGCTAGTGATGCGAGGTAATTACTCAATAGAGAGATCACTATAGTTAAGGTTCAATGGAGACACTATCCAGTAGAGGAGGACACTTAGGTGATTGAGAATAAGATACCGGCCCAGTATCCTCACCTGTTCAAGACATACGGGTATTTCCCCATCTATAACTTTTGGGTATGGAAGTTCCTTTAGTAGTGGCTATTATAATGACCCTTCGGGTCATTTTTCATATTTACACTTATTTTCACCATTAGAGCTTTTCCATAGCTACCCGAAATAATTTATGACTTGCCGGAGTTGATAGTTTGGTTGCTAGGAAGTTCGTTTGGTTTTTAGAGCCAATTTCTTATTTTGAAGTATTCACTTGTTTCGAATAGCCACCAGTTAAAAACTTCAATTAAACAATCTTGGATGCAAATTTTGACTGTGCCAGTAGATCAAAAATCACGATTTTAAGCTAGGTAGAACTTTGGTTCGGGTCTTGATGCACCCGAGCTCATTTCAACCTACTGGTCAAAAAGTTAAAAAATTGGAAATATTGGTGTAGGTCCCCATTTGGTCGAAATGACCTCGAATGGAAAATAAGACTTCACCATTGCATCTAAAACATCGAATAATATAGTTACATAATTCACTTACGTATATTGGATTCCGATTGAATCCATACATATTGGGGGAAACTTTGAATTTTTCCAAGTTTCAGCTATCAGCTGTGCTAAAAGCAAGTATTGTGATCACACAAGGGAGGATGGCGATCGCCATACCTTCTCACGCACTCAAGTAGTGCGATTGCATATGCTATAATGCGATTTCTAAAACTAATTACCTGGCATGGGTATAAAATGACCCCATAGGCCGTGTTTTTGTTATTTTACGCTCATTCTTGGGAGCTCATAACCCTGAAAGAGTGTGATAACTTGAAGTTGAGTCTTGGGGGTGACTTTGGAGCTTTATTAGCATATATTATTTTGAATATCTCTAGATTTATGGTAAGAATCCTTCAAATTCATGCTTGAATTCTTGATTTTTTTACCAAATCCCTAAATCCTTTAGGGCTTGAGTTTATCCCAAACTTAGCTTGGTTTTTACCTATTTTTTAGGGTTTTGATTCCATGATCTTGATATCATGTTGGGTTGGTCTTGAAAATGTGTTTTTTCATGAGTATGACCCACATTGGGGTTTTTGGCATGATTTTTGGACCTGAAGCACAAGGATGCAATATAGATATCATTATTTTGGTATTGGTATGTAGAATATATTTTTGATAGCTTAGCATTTTGAAGAAGCTTCAGGGAAGGGAAAAGCAAAAGTTTATATTTTTTTTAGCTTTATTTCGCATTGAGGTAGGTTAGGTTTATCCCTTGTTAGATTGAGCTATGTCATCATATAATTATGATATCTTATTGGATCGGGATAGGTTTTAAGCGTTGGTTTGATGATGTGCAAGACTTGGGATTAGTTGAATCCTTTAGGTCATTTGAGACCCTTAGAGTGAAATGCTTAGTTTGTTTCCTTGAACCTTAATGGATTAGACTTAATATCTCATGTTTAGCTTGAGAATACTTAGACTTACTCTAGTTTGATAGGAGTGACCTTGTCACTCATGCTTAGGGAAATATTGTCCTTAGTTGCTTATTGTAATGGAGTTGCTTTAGTTCCAATGGACTTAGTAATAAAACTTGGGTAGAATCTCTTCCTTGGAGTTAATGGTGGCTTGGTATACATCTAAGAGTTAATTTAGATACCTTAGCCTAGTCCAGGATAGAAATAAACTTAAAAGGTATTTTGGTGATTTAAAAGTGGGCTCTTGGCCCACCTTAAGCCAAGATTGATATAGTACTCCTAAAACCCTTATACGCTTGTTAAATGTGTAAAGAATGCCCTTTTAAGGAGAGGTTGAGGAACCCTTGGCACTTGTTGGTTATGATGAATTACATTAGAAGTAATTTCTTATCTATTGTTCCATGTATGTGAGTTATTGGCTAAGCTCATGTTGAGCTATTATTTGGCTATTGATTGTGATTCCAAAAATATATTATTGAATGAGCCCTTGGCTAGGATATTGCCTAAGCCTTAAATCATGTTATTGACTATGCTATGAGTAAGCTACAAATTAGTCCATGGATTAGCTATTGTTCAAGTTATTGATAGACTATCTTTTGCTCATGATAGGTCATTTAGTATGCTACTAATAGGTCACCGCTCATGATATTTCATATGATATTGATTATACCAACAATATATGCTAGAAATCAAGCTTGAAAACACTCTTTATGATAATTTTGGCAATGATATAATGAATTACAATTAGAACTCATGCTTATTGATTTATGGGAAGTTATGTTGCTAATTATGCTTGAAATTATGAAACTTCCTTATAAATTGCTTATGTAATGGATGTTGCCACCGATTATGATTATGCACTTATATTGATACTAAACATTGCCAGAGGAGATTGTGATGATATAATTATACTCAACGTGGTTGGAGGATATTATGATGATGTAATGATGCCCAAAAGCCGTAGGATGTTATTATGATGATATATACCCGACAAGATTGGAAGATGTTGTGATGATGATGATACTCGATAAGGATAGAGGATATTATGATGGGTTAATAATACCCGACACGGCCGGAGGATATTGATTATGATGATATGTACCCATCAAGGACAAAGGATTATTAAATTGATGTTCCTATGTGTACATCTATTGGGTCGAGTCCGGCTAGCCCTATGTAAGGAAATCATATGCTTATTTATATACTTATGTGTAATTTGTGTATGTTGTTATAAATTATGGATGCTTATTATAGCCCACTAGTGATAAATTCTTGTATGTGATATAGTTGATGCTTGATATTAAATGAGGATTAATGATAGATATTATCTAAGATGCTAATGATGACTAATGGATATTCGAACACTAGCTAAAATGATGAATAGTGGTACTAAAGGCTAGTGATAATGATGGTTAATATATAATAATGATTAGTACTAACATTGATTAGTAGCCATAATGATTTTTTGATAATGATGATTACTAGTTAATAAACGATGCCTAGTTTCCATGTATGGGTTTGTTCATGAATAATAGCTAGATGATAACCCAGGAATAGAGGTTATGTGGTAAATAGTTTTTAAATAACAACTAGAGGTTTCAGGATGGCTAAAGAAAAATGGATTAGTTAATGAGATATGACTAGCTAATAAAATATGGTTGGTGTATATGGATTCTAAGATTGCTAAATGATGGTAATAGTATGGACTATGGGAACTTGGTTAAAGTTGGTAATTAATGAAAGTTTGGTAAATGACTGATTGATGATATTATGGAAAATGGTTGAATAATGATGAGGTTTGTATATGTGTTGGTTAAATACCTTTATGCTTCTCTTCTGTGTACTCTCCAGTAGTATGGGATGTTGTGATGAGTTCTTTACTTTATGCACCATTTGGCGTATGGGAGCCATCTTTGTACGGGTGTTTCCTTGTGTTAATGCCTTATGATGCGTTATGATTCCTAATTATCTATTTCTTATGAATGGTGATATTGGTATGCATAGAAACCTTATGTTATATTGTTATTTTAGTTTAATTACTTATTATGAATAGTGATGATGGAGATGATTTAGGTTTGATTTTATACCTTGACTTTGTTATGATTATCTTGCATTATATCATATTTATATCATGATTTAGTTAAGTCGATTGATGATTCCTACCTAGTACCCATTGTTTTAGTACTCATACAACACTTTTGTACCTTTTTGGTGCATATCCGAGCACTAGCTATCGTCGTTGACCATTGTTCATGCAGAGTTAATCTTTCGGAGATAGGATGAGCTCTTAGAGTTTTGAGTCGCCCATTTATACTCTATCTTATTTTTATTTAGTTTTTGTATCGAGACAGGTGTATTAACTATATTCTAAGACTTTTGGATTGTATTAATAACATTAGGTGCTCTTGCACTAGCTCTACCAGGTCATGGGATTGGCATCTTATGATGATTGTTTTTATATTTTAGAACACTTTATTTATTTATAACTTATGTTTATTGAATTTAGCCTATAATGGGAATTCCTTACCAAATTAACTCATTTCTTTAGCTCTGGTTTATGGTATTGGCTCACCTACTAGCAGGATTTAGTAGGTGTCATCATGGATCCTAAATTGGGTTGTGACATATATAAATGGCCGGGTTAGAATTTAGATCAAGAACGGACCCGCAGGGCCTGTATATGAAATCTAGAATTAAATCCATCATGAAGACCCTCAAAAGACAAGGAATGTATTCTCAAAAATTGAGCACACATGGTGCATAAATCATGGCCTAAATCAGACCTTAAAGTCTAGGAATTTGAAGACATAATTTCTAAGAATATACAATTAAATGGGATGAAAATTGATAGGGAAAATAACTGGATATGACCAAGGAGTGTTAGGCTAACTTACCTTAGTTTTAATTGATGATTCCCCACTCTTTCCTTCTCTTTAAGCTACCAAAATGGTGGGAAAATAGTGGGAAATTAGATGAATAAAGGGGATTTAACAATCCTCAGGTGCCGCTAAAATGGTCACTTGTCCGCTTAAGCAACAACTAGTTAAGCGGAACAAGTCCTCTAAAATGGTTAGTCCAAGGAACCTAGGCATCGCTAAAGTAGTTTCCTAGCCGCTAAAGCGATGTTTGCTTAAGTGATCCTTGACCGCTAAAGTGAACCTCAACCAACTGGACAAGCTGCTAAAATGAATAAGGCTCTTTAAAGAAACTACCATTTAAGAGGCTAAAGGTTCGCTTAAGCGGTTGCACCAGACTATGTCATGCACCAGATTTTGTTAAGTCTAAAATGATCTCTAATCGGGTGCTCGAGATTCATTTGGAACCCTAAAACTTTGACATTCTGGACTCAATGGAACCCTTGAAACTTTAATCCAAGATCGTTTTGACTAAATGCGATGCCTACTCCTATAGTTCTATTTTCATAAAATCCACCTAATAGCCCAAAATTAGTCCAAAAGCCATATGAATTGAACCAAAAGTCCCCCTAGCCTAAACTTAATGTTGCGGATTTGATAGAACTGCTAGAATTCTCATTCAAGTTTTTTTACTAGGATTTTTTATTCAAGACCAAATTCTTAACATCGAAAGCTCTAAAATAGGAATGAGCCTAAAACCCAAACGAACTATCTGATAATAAAACTGACATTTTTGGCATGGCATATATGAACTGCAACTACTGTAGGAAGACTTGAAAGGAAAAAATATGTATAATCAAGGAAATGACTAGGAGGGTCATTATAGGTACCAAGCCTTTATATTTTGTTTTCAATGTTTAGACGAAAATTAGCTAAAATAGCCTAATAGAGATCCTGGGAGAGAATTTATTTTAAATGACCTTTTTCCCTAAAAAATTTGAATCCATTATATTCGTAATATGTTTTATGATCAATTTGAACTATTGGTCATGTTCATAGGGTTTCAGATGTGTATCGAGGGTCAAAAAAGTTTCAAAAGTTGTTCATGTTAGTATTGCCGCTTAAGAGGCTATTGACTGTTTAAACGGGTCTCTTAAGCAACCATTTGGGTGCTTGAGCGGTATTTTGAACCTTTAACCTCTCACTTAAGAGAACAGAGTGTCACTTAAGCAACCATCGCTGAGTATAAGACCTAAACTGAATCTATTTTGTATTTTTGGTATTTTAGGAGCTACACAGTTTTATTTTTAATAATTCTCGATGTGTTTTTCTCGTATAATGATTGTCTATGTGATTATAACATCATATTCTCATTTTCAAAGAGTAGACATTTATTTTTTAATAATTTTGAACTTAAATAGTGAATCAAAATCCTTTTTCTGCCATTGTTGGAGCTTGAAATGTCGGAAATTGTGCAAAATTATTCATTAATGCTAAGATAAAATAATTCCAAACCTCTTGATCATTTTTTGTTATTTTTCCCCGTCAAATTTTTAACTTTGTGGGATGATTTGCACCTCGATTTGAGCTCCATTTGGAGCATGCATTCCTTATCCTTCGAGGAACCTCATGATAAATTCGATTTTATTGCATTTGTGGGCCCTGTGGAATCGTTCTTAACTCAATTTGACCTAAATATTTTTATAAAAATATAGATATTATTTTATTTCTATTGATGTGTAGATTATTATTTTGATAGTGTGGCGGTGTATGAAGATCATGGATTAAAGACGAACGATTTATGGATAATTCAAGAATTACGGTTCAACATCGATCTAGGCTTTAGTTTATTTTTCTCTAAGAGATTATATATAGTATGGATTTCATGATAGGTAAGGATTGTAGGATATGTTTATGACTAGTACATCATGAGTTAGCCTATTTAGAAAATTTGGGACTAGAAAGGTGACACGACCCTCAGGATGAAATA
Source organism: Capsicum pubescens (assembly GCA_030864215.1). NCBI lineage: Eukaryota > Viridiplantae > Streptophyta > Magnoliopsida > Solanales > Solanaceae > Capsicum > Capsicum pubescens. The sequence goes on along the minus strand of CM061545.1, from coordinate 134,840,034 downwards.
CTTTTTATGGATATAGGACCCTTTTACCCTTAACTAAAATCATGTTAACCATAGTTTGATATTAATGATTCCATAGTATATGATTTATCATTTGACGTAGTGATTGAGATGTGATTCAAGTATATAGAAGCTTAGGCACTTATTGTTATATTATTTACATACTGGTAATGGCATGCAGAATTTTAGGCACATGCATGCTCACTTAGTATTATGTTTCCAACCAAAACCAGGATTTTACTATTATTTTCAGAAAAGGAATTTATTTTCACTTTTTAGTTTTAGAATAGATTCTTTAATAGTGGGAATTATACCGCCTTATTTAATGATTTATAAGTTTAACCTAAATATGATATTTAGGGAATTATACTAATATTGATTTCGGTCCGTTGATTATCCACTCTTTTACCACTACTATTTAGTTCGATCGAGAGAGATTCCATCCCTTTCTAAGTTATTTTGCTGATTTAGTGTCACGACCCGAGACGACTCCCTAGTCGTAACATGGTGCTTGGAACCACAAGTGATCTCAAGATAACCCATGAACTTGCATACTATTAATAAACTAATTTAAAATATATTAAATAGCTAGTTCTGCTGTGCAGAAATAAAATCATGACAAAATCTGGGGAAAATATAATACAGATACAATTTATAATCTGGTAAAACTGAAGAGAGAACTTAAATTAAATAACTGACTCTGAGTGACATCTATGAAGCCTCTACTATTCTAACTGTAGATAGCTGGGACATGACTCCAGCTACCATTAATCAATACATATGAGTAATAAAGAAAAGTACATGAACAACACCTGACTGAAGTCCCTGAAGTAGGAGAACTCATCACCTGTTGCCTGGAAAACTGCAACCGTCTAATCATGATGTGTGGACTACAATTGGTACCTATATTATGAAACAATGTAGCCACAAAGACGTATATGCAGATCAGTACTTCTGACCTACCTTGTGAAGGGTTGTTCTATCCTTGCCATCAGAATAGAACTTGAACTGTAGTGATCACTAAACTAATGTCCCAAAAGACTGGGGAGTCAAGCCTAAACTGAAGGGTGACCCCTGAGAGGAAGTCACGCCTAAACTGATGGGTGACCCCTCAAATACTATGCTTGATACATAGTTCTGGAACACAGGGACTGCTACTAACGAATTTGCCTAACAGATGTGTTAGCCGCCATCCCTGCATTCGCTCGGTGCTAAATCCTTCTCCCAACTCAAAGACATTGAAATACTAACTAGTGCATGCACTGATAACTGATAACTGATAAGCTCAGGTCATGGTATTCTAGAAATAACATGCATTCTGCTTCTGGGGTAAGTATTAACATATAAACTAATAATGCTCATCATGAATATAAATATCTGAGTATACTGATAAGATTCATGGATTAACTATTTGAGTACTTGGAAAGCTAAATTTTTGTAAATTAGATAGATATCGGGTGTTCATTACCCACCAACATTGAATAGATATAAAATATGATATCAAACTTGAAATACTATATTAAGTGATTATGGTTCAAAGACCCAAACATGGAATTTAATCAAACACGTGAAGATCATGACTTTAAACATGAGAATGCTTTTTAATATGAGAAAATAGCATGATTACATAACTAAAATCATAAATTAGTGATTTATTCTGAATCAACTGAACATGATATAGGAACTACAATATTTAAAACATGTTGTAACTCATTCCACTTGAAAACACTTATAATCTTAACTAAAAATTGAATTAACAAGAGATTCATGAAGATAGTTCAACATAAACATGAAAAACTCAGAGTTTAAAACAAAAAAGGGCTCTAGGGCTCCATGGGTGAAAGGGGACCCACGGATGAACTCCCACATACCTTAAGTTTCTTAAATTGAGAAAGAAAAGCCATTCTTGAAGCTTTCTTGAAGATTCCTAAACTTGGAAAACTTGGATTCTTGATTTCTTGGGGAAAAAGGAATTGAATTTGTTCTTGGGCAAAGGGAATGGTTTTCTTAAGACAAAAATTGGGGAAAGAGGGCAAAATTATGCCCTAACTGATGCCCAAATCATGTTATGAATGATTGGGTTGGGGGAGGGAGGGGGAAGACTCAATTTCCCCTCAATCACTTAAACCAAATATTTTTAACTGGAATGCGGATTAAAGGCTCATTGTGTCGCAGTCTAATCGTGGTGGCTTAGTGGTTCTGACAAAAATGACAATAACTTTTCGCTTGGGTATCCGATTAATGCCAAATTGGTATCATTTGAAAGATAATTCAATTGTGTACAACTTGGTGGGTCTTGAGCTAAAAAATTCCATGTATATCCAAAGTTTTATACATTCAAAGTTGACCCTTGTAGAATCAAATACCAACTTTTGGACGAATCAAAGGCTCTTAGCTCAACATTGTTCTAAGTGATTTCTATGAACATTTTTCACCTAATAAGAACTTCGCATGCTAGAATAATGATCATGACACATTAATTTGAATTATAAATCATGAACTGGATAAAAACACCTTCACGAGAATGTGATATACGTGCCAAAGGGAATGTCACCGCGTCGCAGCCCTATCACGGTGACTTTCTAGATTCGTGATCCAAACATGCCCAAAACTTGTTTGAAAAATCTAAAACTCCCTCGAGACATACTTCTCACATCCTTGAACATGAATTAATTCAAAACTAACATCTCAGATTCGAGAGGAACAAAATTTAAATCCTCAAAGTTTAAGGGTATTGAAAATGACTAAGTCCCCAAAACTTAGTGAAAATTTCAAGCCTTAAGCCCCTTAGGAATGAAACTAAGATCTTAATAGAGATAGGATTAGTATGGGTTATTACAATGTCCCCCCTTGGAAACATTCATCCTCAAATAAGACTGGTTAGACTGAGAGTACTGAACTAAGGCAACTGAGATCACATACTGAATATGCATGACTGGGAACATAATTGCATATCTGAGTTTGAAACATGATACATGAACTGAATATCATGAACTGAACTGATTTCTTAAATACATGTAATGACATGAGAAAAGTTATAAGGATGAGGTAGAAACGAGAGAGTCCACTTATGAGTAACCATTAACTCCAATTGGATCTAGTTTCATGGAGAAAAGATGAGAGGTTTAGGACATGAAAACTCAGGGTATTAAAACATCTCCCTCTTAGGATAGTGCATCCCACGAATGATACTGACTTGGTTGAAATACTAAGGAAAGACTGAGATAGTGCATGATGCACTTATGAACTAAAGCATGACTAAATATCTAAATCTAAATCATGATGCATGAACTGATCTGAATTCACAATTTACATGGATACGAACAAGTTACCTCTTAGAATAGCCAAACATATTAACTTCAGATAGCAAGACTAGATAGAAAGATGGAAAAACCATAGGAATTTGTCTGTTTGACTGCTAAACTGAATTGCTGGGTATACAGACTGAATTATGCTAAAAGCTTACACTCAACTATACATTCCACTTCAAAACTGCACTTCACTTAAGCCTATTTAAAATATTCACATGGGCACTAATAACTCTGCTTACTGAAGTCTGAGATGAACTAAATTCTCTCACTATGTTCAAGCCTACTCGAATCTACAAAGTGCACACATAATATTGTAATACTAGTTTGAATCATGAATTTGATACACCCTGTGTTTTCACAACTTCTTATCTCATGAATAATTCTTATTACCACTTCAACAACTATACTGAACCTCTTACTAGACATTTACTAACGTACAATGCTTTCATCCACATATATACAACACGACATTCAAGACTATCTTTATAACCACATATGCACTTCTAAACAAAAACCCATAGAAGCATCTTTCTCATATCCTCCAAACCTCTATCATTAACAACTTCCATGCACTATTCTTGAGAAACTTACACACATAAAATTTCAACTAACCACGACATATATCAACACTTGTCCTTAATCTTAATTCACCCTTACAGCCTTAGCTATAACAAGCATACAACAATCTTTCATCAACAAGAAATATTTACTCTCTCCCATCTAAACAAGAGTTCATCATCACTATCCTGACCTCAGAAGAGGTCATTGAAAGGTTAGAACATGAGGACCCGAAGCATAAAAGGATAAATTTAACACATAACTGAGGGATGGAAATAAATTATCAATAATATGAATTTATCAAAGAGGTCTAAACTGAGGACATACATGACATAAATTTGAATTTCATTGATCTTTAATAGTGTAAAATGAGTACTTGGAATTGAGCATGCTATAAAGCATAAGTACTTGAGTCATGAGTTGCATGTCCTGGGTTTAGAGTTTATAAATTCTTGGAACATGATTTGTACTGCTGAATGAACTGGAACTCCTCATACTAGGAACTAGAAGCATACATGATTCCATTGAAAGTGCATGTATATGAGTATTAATCATGGAGATGACATTTAAGGCATGAGTATATATCGTGAGGACTGATGTACAAACTTTTCACGAAGATAAGAATAGGTCGGGTATCTTTCTCCCTTACTGATGTTCTACAATACTTTATCATCACTGCTAGAACCTAAAAGCCTGACTTGGTTATTTATTCTATCATCTCCCTCTTAGCTTTAAGACATCACTCTAAGTCTGTGGACCCCTTTAAAATCTCTAAACTTAACTGCAATCACTTTACTCTAGAGTACGAGATATAACAATACACATAAATAATAAACTCAAACTGAAAGACTACACCTTAAAGTGTAAAACTTCATGCTAGTATTTCCTTCTGGGATACAACACTAAACTTGCTATAGCCCAAATGGTCATCAGAAAAGATTTAAACACTGCCTAACTTAGAATCTTAATGAGTATCACCATACACAGATTTCAAACTATCAAGAATTTTAATACTACTTTCTATTAGCTCAATCTTCAAAGATTCAAACTTAGATTCTAACACTAAATATGGATATCCCTAAACCTTCAGTAAAACATACTAAATTCCTTCATATCCTTCTAACATCACATCTAAACCATGAGAATAACTATTAGACCAACATACCCAATATCAACAATATATAATTTCATATTAATAAACTTAAATTCTTGCATAACTATTTTAAGCCTATTGATTCACATTTTATATGACTAGCCCCATGAATACAAAGTCTACTAAATCTAGACAAGCACTATCCCCACCTTTACTGCTGTTAAACTTCTAGGTTCATGCTTTCTAACTCTAGGTCATATGCTATCAAGAGATTCTGAGAAGGAATCTAAAAGCACATCTGACTTTGGCTTAGTGCAAGATTTTCATAAACATGAATGAAACCCTTCAAACTTTGGAACTTACAAGCACTAATGGGATACTTTTGAGTCTGTGTGTAATCCCATAACTGTCTGTGGGGACTGTCTGAGAAAACTCTATTTGTAAGGATTTAAGCTTGACTATTTCTATTGCCTAAAGAATAAGCAGGAGTTAGCATGAATAGATTAACATAAGAGTCTACATAACTTCCTGAGGAAACACCACTACTGCATGATCTGTGACATAAAAAAAAGGGAAATATTCTTTAATACCCTAAAACCTCTCAAAGAAAAATACAGACATCTTCGTATCATTCTGTAAGATAACAACTTCATAGACACCCTAGGATGTTTGAACTCTAGGCTCTGATACCAAGTTTTGTCATGACCCGAGACTATCCCCTAGTCGTAACACAGTTCTTGGAACCACAAGTGATCCCAAGCTAACCCATGAACTGGTATACAATTAAGAAACTGATTTATAATATATTAGATAGCTAGTTCTTTTGTTAAAAAAAACAACCATGAAAAAATCTAGCGAAAATATAATACTAATAAAATTTAGAATCTGATAAAACTGAAGAGAGAACTAAAATTAAATGACTGACTCTGACTAACATCAATGAAGCCTCTACTATACTGACTATAGATAGTTAGGACATGAATCTAGATACCACTAATCAATAAATATGAGTAATAAAGTAAAGTACACGAACAACCTCTAACTGAAGTCCCCGGAGAAGAATAACTCATCACATTGCATAAAAAATTGGCAATTGTCTGATCATGACATGTGGGCTATAATTCATACCTATATTATGAAACAAAGTAGACACATAGATGTATATGTATATTAGTACTTCTATTATGTACTAAGTAAGCAGGGGTGAATGCAATAAGTAAACTGATTTTATATGAAATCTTAAAGTATGCATGCTAAGTGTAAGTAGACTCACTAAGAGACTAAAGTAGACTAAAAGTTGAAATATCTTAAAACTTTAGTTCTAATATAATCTTATAAGCTGGTGAATCACTACACTTAGTTTCTTAAAACTTTACTTTTATAATATAGGTAGAACTGAAGTTGGAAGACGATAAAACATGGGTATTGTATGAATACTGGGTTATATAAGATTGAACTGTACTTAGTCTGAATAACTAGACTGAAACTATGAAGTACTACACATATAAGGTAAGGACTAACCGAATAATATGAGATAACTTAACATGAAAGCATGAAAATTATATTATCTGAGAATGCAAGACTAAGTTTATATCTATTATGTTACTGAGATAAATATGAAATCTGAAAGACTAAAAGCTATAAAACTGAGCATCTGAAATTTTGTACACTTAGTCAAGTACACCTGAACTAAAAGTACACTAAATACTGACTGAAAGTGTAAGAGATATCATGCAACTAATATAAACCATGTAAGCTATCATAGAGTCCAACGTCTGACCCATATTGAGGAGATTTTTTTTATCTTTTCCATTGGAATAGAACCTGAATAATAGTAATCACTAAACTGAGGTCCTAAAAAACCATGGAGTTAAGCCTAAATTGATGGGTGACCCCTGAGAGGAAGTCAAGCCTAAACTAACGGGTGACCCCTTATATCCTATGTTGGCTACGTAGTTCAGAAACATAGGGACTGCTACTAATGACTCTACCTAACTGATGGGGAAGCTTCCATCCCTGCATTCGCTCGGTGTTAAATCCTACTCCCAACTAAAAGACACTGAAATACTAACTGGTGCATGCACTGATAACTGATTACATGACTAAAATCATAAATTGGGGATTTATTCTAAATCAACAAAACATGATATGGGAACTACAACATTCAAAACATGTTGTAACTCATTCCACATAAAAAAACATATAATCTTAACTTGAAATTTAATTAACAAGAGATTCAGGGAGATAGTTCAACATAAATATGTAAAAACTCATAATTTAAAACTAATAAGGGTTCTTGGGATCCATAGGTGAAAGAGGACCCATGGATGAACTCTCACATACCTTAAAATTATTAAATTGGGAAAGAAACACCATTTTTGAATCTTTCTTGAAGATTCTAGAACTTGGGAAACTTAGATTCTTGATTTCTTGGGGAAAAGAGAATTGAATTTGTTCTTAGGGAAAGGGAATGGTTTTCTTGAGAGGAAAATTAAGGAAGGAGGGAAAAATTTTGCCCTAACTGATACCCAAATCATGTTATGAACGATTGGGTTGAGGGGGAGGGGAGGAATATTCAATTTCCCCTAAATCATTTAAACCAAAAATTCATAACTGGAATGCGTATTAAATGCTCATTGTGATGGGTCTTATCACGGTGGCTTACTGGTTCTGACAAAAAATATCATAACTTTTCTCTCGGGTATTATATTAAGGTAAAATTTGTACCGTTGAAAAGCTAATTCAATTATCTAAAATTTTGTGGGTCTTGAGCTAAAAAATTCCACGTATATAAAAAGTTCTACATGTTTAAAGTTAACCCTTATAGAATCGAATACCAACTTTTGGATAAATCAAAGGCTCTTAGCTCAACTTTGTTCTAAGTGATTTCTATGAACATTTTTCACTTAATAAGAACTTCCCACACTAGGATAAAGCTCATGACACGTTGATTTCAATTATAAATCAAGAACTGGACAAAAATACCTTCACTGTGATGCGATGTACGTGCCAAAGAGAATGTCACTGCGACGCATCCCTATCACGGTGACTTGCTATATTCGTGATCTAAACATGAGCCAAACCTTGTCCAAAAAATTTAAAACTCCCCAAGACATACTTCTTACATTCCTAAACAATAATTAACTTAAAAACTGATGTCTCAGGGTCGGGAAAACCAAAATAAAAATCCGCAAAGTTTAGAGGTCTTGAAAATGAATAAGTCCCCAACAGTTAGTGAAAATTTCAAGCCTTAATCCTCTTAGGAATGAAACTAAGAGGTAAATTAAGCTAGGATTAGTACGAGTTATTACATTTATTCCCAGAGTTAATCTTGATCCATGGTTATTCAATTATGCACTGTAGTTTTGGTTTGAGTCCAGAATATGGAATATAATTTCCAACATAAGTTTAGCATTTATGATATTGTTTCCAATTTAAGTATGGCATCAAGAAGAATATTTTTGGTTCATGTCTGATGCTAATGAAGTATTTATTATGTTAAAAAATCAATTCGGGTCTGGTGCTTATGGTATGGGAAGATCGTGGACATGGTTTACTATTTTTTAAGATGCATTGAAATGATTTATGTACATTGTCTATAACTAGTATAATTGTTTGGTGCTTATATCTATCTACCTTATGGGGGGTTGCATAGGTATAATCTTTGATTGCTATTTGTTGAGTCCTTGCTTACACTTTTTGGGTTTATGGAGGCTCAATTAGGTTATTATTTGTTTAGACTAGCCAGTTACTTTATCATTGCTTATGGATAGTTTGTGAAAGGATGATTGAGGACTGGTAGCTGAGATTATCGATACATTTTTATTCTATTTCTTTTTCGTACTATATATCTCTCTCTTTCCTCATTTATTCATATCATAATTGTATCCTTTGGCCTAGTATTACTACTCTATATCCTTCTTTCACTCTTTATTATATATTTGCTAGTGATATATGGCATTGTACTTTAGTTTTTAAGTGTTATTACAATACAATTGCTTACCTTTATTGCCCAATTAGCATGATTATTCTTAGGTTTTTGGATAGTTGTCTCTAGTTTATATTCTTTCTTTTTATGTTATTTGTGCTTGCATCAGCTTTGGATCTCAATTGAATGATGCTTATTTACTACCATATGTTTGGTACTTATATAACATTTTTGTAACCTACAGTTCATAGTATGAATTCTCAGCATTGAAGTATTCATTGTGCTGAGTAGCTTTGGATAAGATATTTGGGATGAACTCCTGATGGTTGAAGTATTCCTACTCTCCTTCATATTAATTAGACTTATCTCTATATTGTACTTGGAGATGGTTTGCGCATGTATATTTACTCATATTTCATTTTACTTGCACATGTATATTTACTCATATTTTATTTTATACTCCTATTATTTTATAGGATCTTTTACTTACTTCAGCAGGTCTTGGGGTTGTATTCTATATTAGTTTTTTATTTAAATTCATTTTGTTATTTCCTTTATTTTCTTGATTGTCCATTACAAGCTATTCTAGAATGTGGGTTGGCTTACCTATTGATGCATTATAGAAGGTGCCACCATGACCTGAGAAATCGGGTCACAGAAAATTGGTATCAGAGCCTAGGTATACCAGTGTGTTGGTACAAGAGTTAAGTAATTAGTTGGGTCCTACGTATAGGTACAGAGACATTTGTATCTTATCTTTGGGAGACTATAGGCCATCCGTAGGAAATTCTATTATTTTCCCTTTGTCATGTGTCTATACATTTATAAGCCTCTAGTACTTTTTTGACTCCATTCTTTCCCAGATAGATAACTCGAGGTTATTGATTGATGCAGATGGAACTTTGCCATATACTACCAAAGATTTAGTGCAACATTGGGATAGAGAGTTAGATATTAATATAAAAAATCTTCTGTATCAGTCATAGGATATGAGGCCATCTCAGGATCTGATAGAGTTTATGACCACCTCAGCTTTTCAAGATTCAGTGTTGGGAATTACAATCTTTTTTACTGTTATAACATATCTGAAGGTAATGTTTGATACATTGAGAGGTTCTCTGGCCTGAGTTGGGCTGGTTGGTATTAAACAAGGCTCCTTGTCTATTTCATAGTATAAGAATGGGTTTCTTGAATGGGTCATACATACTTTGATATAATATTCTTTAGAGCATGAGATGTTGTGCAGATTTATCAAAGAGTTAGCCTTTCCACTCTACTTGGCATTAGAGCATTTGATAGCAGTTTGATCTTTTTTCTTAGGTTATTGATCATATGAGGAACACAGAGAGAATATATTAAGACTTATGGAGATACCAGTAAGAGGCCATGCTATTCGTATAGGTTATTGACATTTCATCTAGGAGTAGGGATCAACATCACTTGTAGCCTGTCAGCTCCATACATATAACAGCTCAAATAATAGGTGGCTATCAGATCAGTCATGGTGGTCATAGCAATAGAGTTCTCATCTGACATTGTGGAGTATTTAATATGGATTTTTAGGTTTTGATGGCCATTTTTTATTAGTAGGTACAATGCCTCAGAGTATTCTAGGAGCCTATTTTCGTTAGGGTGATTTTGGTCATTAGTCTAAAGAGTGTCCTAGGTGCCAATTAGTAAGCCAATTGGAGTCAGCTTATGTTTTTTTCTAGGTTAGTGATTCATGAGTTGTTATGATTACAAGAAGACCAATCATTGGTTAAGAAAGTGTCCCTATCAAGGGACCATTACTCAATTAAAACAGACAGATTAGCCCCACAAAGTTGTGACACCTTTAGTTTAAGGTAGTGTACTTAGATCCTCTGTAGGTCATTCAGCCTCTTAGTTTGGGTTTGGACACACTCAGATTTGTACTCCTTTGGGCACATCATAAGTATGACTTTGGACTCCATCTATATAGGCGTGATTTGACTTTTTATCATTTAGTTATTAGTTGAATTGTGTTGGGGTTTCTACAATAATCTGTGGTTTATGCTTAATTTTACAATATTTATTATTGTATGAATTGTGTGGATTCATGAATAGGTGACTACCCTCGTACAAAATTTATTTTAGTAGAAGAATATGTGGATCAGTGTGATATTTTACTTAGGTTGTAATATTTGAGTTTAAGTCCATTTTCTTTGGCATTATGGCCTTGTTGTAACCTTAGAGTGGTACTAGCTGTGTTTTCCATTTTCTTGTGCAACTTATACTTTTTATTATCGTTGTTAATGTTACTGTTTTGACCTTGAATGATTCTTGAATAATAGACAACTAGACTAGTGTTATTTAGTTAGTGTTTCCCTTCTTGCAATTCTTATCCATTTGACCTAAAACCTTTGTTGGTTGGTCTTTCTTTCTGTTAGAAAGAAAAGGTCGATTATCGAGTGCGTTGTAAATGTAAAGGTAGTTTTGTCTTTCCATGGTTCTTTTGTGGTTCTAGCATTGGTAAATTATATCTATGGTCCATTCTAGAGATTGATCAGTTTGAGGTTTCCCTTTTCGGTTTGGCAAGTTCATTGCATTATAGTGCTCTTGATTTTGGTATAGTGTTATGTTGGGTAATTTTTTATTCTGATGATGTGGTTCATTATTTAGTTGAACTTAGGTTGTTTTAAGAGAGTGAATTCAAAAAGTTTAATTTTGTAATTGTTTTAGCCTGATATGACTTTGTGGGATGCTTCTGCTTGGTGATATATACTTGGATATCAGTTTTTGATGACCAAGTAGGTGTCTTTGATATTAAGTATTGGTTTGACCAAATTAAGGCTAAGATCATACTTTTTTGAGTTGCTCGGACTTTGGCTATCACTAGTACTATTTGCAGTCTTGGTGGTTTCTTTGTTATGCCTTGATGCATTATGCTATTCAGTAGATATGAAGTTAGTGGATTGTGTCTTCTGTTAGTGGTTTTCCCCAATTGGTGTTTTATATCTAGCTACATTTTAGTTTTGTCTCTTGTAGGAATCATAGGGATATGTCTTATATCTAAAATTAAAATTGATTTTGTTGTTTGGCCTAAGTTAAGATTTGTTGGCTAAAGTTTGGATATTTTGGCATTTTGGAATGGCAGCTTAAAGGTTATGATATATTTTGGAATTTGGATATGAAGTCATCAATAAGATTGGTTTGGAAATTTAAGATTGAATGGTTCAGCTTCAGTGTTAAGATTTCAGCTTTGAGTTGTAGAGCTTGGATGTAGCCTCCATTTACAATTTTTTTTAGTGGACTCTTCGTTTATAGGTTGGCTAAGCCAACTCAATACCTACCAACTCAGTTTTCTTCGGTTAAAATATAGTATGTTTGATAGGTGCTAGAATGATTGTCCATTGGCACATAATATTGGATTTTACTGCTCTTAACCTTGATTCTCAATTTTTATTGGAATTTTTTATTAGAGTCTTGATAGATGAAGTGTGTTTAAGTTGGTCTTAGCATGGTTTCACCAGTAGTTGGTGGGGCTTTCTAGAGAGGATTGTTTTTTTTAAGAGTTTGTGTCTTGGTCTCCTAATTATTAGTTTCTAGGGTTATTTGGACCTGTTGTAGCTTTAGTAAGAGATCACAGGCTTTGATCATCTCAAATTGTGTATCCAGGTATCAACTTATGAACTTATTCTTATGCTCATTGGTATTGATTTTTAGTAGATTAGCTTTAGTCTTTTGAGGTTAGTTTGATGTGATTGCACGGATATAACTTGAATAATATTATGAGTGGTTCAGAGTAGACATCCAGTTTAGAAAGGCAAAGGTATGTTATATTAAGAATTTGGAGTTGGTAGTATGGCTCATGCCTTCGGTGTCCTGTAGCTTGGCTGAATTTTTGCTTGGTTGTTCTTTTTTTGATGCGATGTTAGTATGTTGTGGTTTGGGTTTGCGTGCGCTAGTCATTCTCAGTTCATTTGAGGGCCAGATGGTTGTTGAAGTTGAGTTTTTGCTATTTGGAAAGTAATGTAAGGAAGTTGGTTGAAAAAGGAATACCTATAGAAAAATTCCTTGGAAGTGTTGCCTCTCCTTAGAGGTTATGTAGGGAGTCATGTTAGGGGTATGTGGGCCCAATACCTTATTCTTTCGATCTTTCAGTCTCTTTCTGTCAATTGACTTTCGTAAACAAAAGTCCTTTTAGTAGTGGATATTGTATTGACTCTCTAGGTCATTTCCTTAATTTTCATGTGTTTTTGGCATTTTTAGCCTACCCACATTAGCTAAAGGTCATTTATGACTTCTGGAACTATCGATTCGATTATTGGGCAGTTCGTTTTAGATTTAGGCTCATTTCCCTATTTTGGAGCTATAATTGTTAAGGAATTGGCCTTGAACAAAAACTCCAAGTAGATAACCTCAAATGAGAATTCAGACAACACCATCAACTTCAAAACATTGAATTTAGGCTAGGGGACCCTTGGTTCGGGTTTTGAGGCTTTCAAACACCATTTGGGCTATTGTGTAGATTTTAGTAAAAATAACCCTTTAGGTGTGGGACCCATATTTGATCGAAACAACCTTGGATTCAAATTTTGATAGAGCTATTGATTTTGAAATGTCTAATTTAGTGTGGTAGCATAGTTATCTTGGGTCCCAAGCCTATATATTTTTTATTGAGTTCTTAAATGAAATTAGTTAAAATAGCCTAATAGGGGTCCCAATGGTTAATTTATTGTAAACAACCCTCTTTAATAAATATAATGATTCCATTGGATCTGAAACATGTTTTATGATCAATTTGCACTATTGGTTCATGTTCATAGGGTTTTGAATGAGTTTCGAGGGAAAAAAATAAGTTTCAAAAGTTGTTGGTGCTTGTGGTCACTTAAGTGATCGTTGACCTTTTGTCCGGGTAGCATAAGCGACCATTTGTCTTCTGAAGCGGTATTTGACCCTTTGACAAGTTTTCTTAAGCGAACAATGTGTCACTTAAGCGACCATTGCTGAGTATAAGAAACAAACCGAATCAATATTGTATTTTGACACTTTGGGATATAGGAAGATCCATTTTTTCTGATTCTTAATGCGTTTTTCTAGAATAATCATTGTCTATGTAATTATAACTTCATATTTCTCATTTTCTAATATTACCCATTTCATTTTTCATAATTTCAACTATAATTGTGATTCAAAACCCTTTTTTCGCCGTTGTTGGACATTGGAGCGTGAAATATTATTGGAAAATATCCATTGAGGCTAAGGTACGATAATTCAATACCTCTTGATTATTTTCCGTTGTTTTTCCTCGTTAAATTTCGCTATTTTCCTTGTAAATTCCAAGAAATTAGTTTTGAATTTCATAACATTATAGGCTGATTTGGGCCTTGATTCGAGCTCCATTTGTGCTCAAATTTTGAGCATTCTTTCTTTGTCCTTATAGGGACCTCATGAAAGATTAAATTTTGTATTTTGTTTGTGGGTCCCACAGGACCGTTCGTGATCGAAATTTTGACCCGAGTATTTTAATAGCAATATGGGTCTTATTTTACTACTTTTGATGTGTAGATTATTATTTTTATAGTGTGGCTGTCACAACCTGATTTATGAGTCATGATGGCGCCTACTAAATCTTGCATGTAGGTAAGCCAAACCGTAACTTGGAGCTAAATGCAATGGGTTTAACTTGGTGGAAAATGCCCAACATAGGCGAAAATCAACAATACAACTTCTAAATAAGAATAATAGTTGAAATAGACAAAGATAGTCAACATAGATACCATCTCACGACCTGGTAGAGCCAGTACAAGAACATTTAGTAATAATAATGCATTCCAAGTCTTAAAATAGTCAACATAATCCTAGCTTGAAACTAAAGACTAAACATAAGTAAGACAGAAGGAAATAGGTGACTCCAACTCCTAGAGCTCACCCTATCTCTGGATATCAACAGAACACAAAGGTTGATCAATGACAGCAACAAGTATTCAAATCTACACAAAAAAATGTACAAAAGTGTAGTATGAGTACCAAAACCACGGGTACCCAGTAGGCTTCATTGGCCCACTGAGCTAAACCATGATATAAGGATAATAAAATGTAAGATAACTTAACTAAGTCAAGGTATAGACAAATCTAAAGTAACTCCAATGTCTCTATGCATAAATAATTAAACAAACTAGAATAATAGCACAACGTAACATAAACCATCAACACAAGCAATCATAACTATAAAATTGGCTTCCAACCTCCAATTAATGCAGAAAAGTAAATAACCCATCGCAAGTCCCCATAAGACTGGAAGGTACAAACAACATAGTGTAACCCACAAATATCATTTATCAACTCTCATAATCAAATTGGAATTCAGCCAAGTCATGAGACACCATAACCATCGATTGTCTATATTCATCACTTGTTAGTTGATTAACACTCATCAACTAATCATCATTTCACTAGAATTCATTTATACTAACCACATTATAACCATTTTCTTATTTTTGACTTAGCTAGATTATCAATCTCACACCCCAATATCATCTTATCATAATAAGTATATCATCATAAAATAATATGAACATCCAGACTCGAACCGATAAATATAATGAATAGCAAAACTTGAATCGGTAAATATAATCAATAGCCAAACTTGAATCGGTAAATATAATCAATATACAAACTTGAATCGGTTAATATAATCAATAACTGGACTTGAACCAGAAAATATAAACAATAGCGAGACTTGAACTAGTAGATATATCATCAATAATCAAACTGGAACCGGTAAATATATCATCAATAGCCAAACTTGAATCGATAAATATATCATCAATAGTCATAATCATCTTTCGAACTCAAACTGGTAATTATATATATATTAACATAATTAGTAGTATCATCAATATCATAAGAAATAGAATAATCAATAGACATCAACCCTCGCATCAACAAACATATCCATCACGTGTCAAAGTTTCTCAATTTTACCTTAATAAGCATTTCTAAGAAACTAAAAAGAATATAATGGTCTACAAAATCTAAAATATGTCTTAGCCTAAGGTGGGTCAAGGTCCCACTTCTAATCCCCAAAGTTAAATTTTAGGCAAATTATACCCGAACTAGGCTTAAGGTAACTAAATCCACCTTTAAATGCTGAAAGAGCCTCAAATATCCCTAAGATAGGAAATTCACCAAAAATATAAGTAACTCGGTCAATTATGCATAAATTGCAATTTTTGAGTAGCCTAAATGGTCCAACTAACCCAAACATTTCAATTCAACATACCAACACCTAAAACTCATCCCAAATCTAACACAATATCATAAACATACTATGAGTTATCTCAATCTAATAAGGGGTAAGAGATAACGTACCTTAACAGTAAAAAAAGCTCAAATGATCCATTAAATCACCATTTTTCACTTTCAAGAAGCTTTCGTAAGATCCCAAGCTATCAAATTTACATTCTACCCATCAATACGAGAATAATGATACCCATATTGTACTATTGTGCTTCAGGTCCAAAAACCACCCAAAATTTCATTTAAGTCCTATTTAAGAAAAAAATGACGTTTTCAAAACAAACCCAACATTCTCATATGCTCAAGGAATCATTACCATAAAAATAGGTGAAATACGAGCCAATTTGGGCCTAAAATCATGCCCTAAGGTTTTGGGATTTTAGAACAAGAAATGGGAAATTTTACCAATAAAAGGGTAAATTATTACCATAAATCGAAGTGAAGTCAAAAAAATAGATGTTAGCCAAGCTACTAGATCACCCACAAGCCTCAATTCCTAGATATGTCCCCTTCTAGGGTTTTAGTCTTAAGAGAATGGGTGAGGAATGAGAAAAATTCAGCTAAAATAGGGTATTTATACCATTTCCAGGTTCTTGGGTCTCATGATCGGGACCCAACATTTGCGATTACAGTACATTGCGGCAGGGTCAGAAGTCGTTATCGCGATATCCCCTTATTGCAATAGTGGCCTGGTTGGCTATTATGGTAAGTCACTTTCACAACATAATCACTGCGATTACATCTTCCTAGTGACTTCCAAGGGTAATTCAATCCGACCCTTGGCATCACATTAGCAATGCACCAGATACAACTGATACATCGGAAATTTTCCATGTTGCCGCTAAGCCTTTGGAATTCATTCAGAATCTCGTATACACAAACAATCTATATAAACACACTAAATTTGATATTTCATACTCAATGGCACAGTCAAAATTTTCATCCAATGCTGTTTCAATTAAATATGAGTCCCATACCTAATTTCGAATTTCTTAACTTTCCAACTAATAGGTCAAAATGAGCCTGGGTGCCTTGGGACCCAAACCAATAGTCCTCCTAGCCTAAAATATACCTTTTGGAGCTACTGGAATAGTTGGAATTTGCATTCTAGGTTGTTGACTGATGTTTTCGTCTAATGGCTATTTGGAACCAGTAAAGACTTCAAAGTAGGAAATTGGATCTAGAAACCAAATAAACTGCCCGATAATTTAACTATCCATTCCAGCAAGTCATAAATGACTTGGTGCATCTATAAAAAATCTCTAATAGTGACAGTAAGTAGAAATATGGAAAATGACCATAAGGGTCATTAAAGTGGCAGTGTTCAGGGATTGTGGAGAAAAGATGAGTGATTAGTGGATGATTCAAGAATTTTTTTTCTGCATTGACCTAGGCTTTGGTCTTCTTTTCTCTAAGAGATTGTTTATAGTATAGATTTCATGTCAGGTAGGGATTATAGGATATATTTATTACCAGTATATCATGACTTATCCTATTTAGAGAATTTGGAACTAGAAATGTGACCTGATCCGAGGATGAAATAATTGTTATGGCCATATGATCATTTTTTTGCTTAATTATAAGCATGTTAATCATAGTTTGTTATTAAGGATTCCTTAGTATATGATATATCATTCAACTTAGTGATTGAGATGTGATTCTAGTATATAGATGCTTAGGCACTTGTTGGATTTTTGGATACTGGTGATGACATGCATACTTTTAAGTGAAATCATGCTCATTTTGAGGTATGTTTCCAATTAAAAACATGATTTTACTATTGTTTTATGAAAAGGAATTTATTCCTACTTTTTAGTTTTAAAATAGTTTCTTCATAATGGAAATCGTACCCCCTTATTCAATGATTTATTAGCTTTTGCAACTAAAAATGATGTTTTGGAAATTAGACTAAGATTTATCTTTGTTCATGTCTTATCCACTCCTTTACCACTACTATTTACTTCATTCAAGAGATATTATGACCCTCTCTATTCTACTATTGATTTAGTTCCAAAATTGATCTAGGGAAATATATATTCAGTTATGGGACTATAATTCAAGTTTGATTCCAGCATCTAATATGATAATTTTGGTTTAGGTCTAGTATTTTTTATATCATTTTTGGTTTTAGTCCAACATCTATGATTCTATTCCTAGTTCAAGTGTAACACTGGTAGAGTACTTATTATGTTAAAGAACCGATTCATATTTGATGCTTATGGTCTAGGAGGATTGGTGGATATGGTTTACAATTGTCTTATGTTATAGCCATTTATTTATCTACATTGCCTATTACTAGTATAATTGTTTGGTGGTTATATTTATCAGCCTTATGAGGGATTGCATAGGTATAAGCTATGATTATTGTTTATTGAGTTCTTGCCTATATCTTCTGAGCTTATAGGTGGCTTGGTTAGGTTATTGTTTTTCTATACTAGTCAATTACTTTATCATTGGTTATTATAGATCATTTGTGGTAGGATGATTATGGACTGCTACCTGATATTATCGGTAGATTTTTTATTCCATTTCATTCTCATAGTATGATATGTTATTGTATGATTATCTCATGTTTTTTATCCTTGGGTTATACACCCTAATTATGCTATTATTAACTTTCTTTCTTGGTTATGATCTACGAGAAATTAGATTGGTTCCCTCAGGTAATTATCTTTGAGTTTAGTCTTTCATAGGTGTGCGTCTATGTATATATGTATATATATATGATTTTACCATATATATCTCTCTTTCCTCAATTATTAATCTCATATATATGTCATGTAACTTGTTATTCCTACTATATATATGATATATCTTGTTTTGCAGATGATTAGTTGACAATAAGGGACCAGATCTCTGGGTCTTCATGGAAATATATAGTTGTCACATGGCCGACATAGTTTTGTTGTCTAGTGTAACAAACTGTGTAGGTGAGATATGTACCAGTCAGGACACTTAGCCCAATCAGATTTCTTCTCCAATCATTATTCCTCTATAAAAGAAAGAGAATGTTTTTCAATAGGTGAGTTTTCATGATCCTTACTATTAAAAGATAGATAAAGGAAAAAACTTAATTTTGCAATAGTGCTCAAGTTCCATTCTTTGTATGCTGAGAGAGTATGTGTTCGTGACTCGAGTCTTGGTTTGTAATTGAATTAATTAAGTTATAAGAGTAATGTTTTCCATATTTTTCTTAAGAAGTTCTTAGATAGAGTTACCTGAGTTCAATATTGGTTAGAGTTAATTAGTAATGGCGTGTGTTCTTGGTAAAGTTGTAAAGGTAGGCTTGAAGTAGAGTTATTACAAGCAGGTGAAACGTAGAGTAAGATTCATTGAAGTCGATATACTAGAGGTGGATTATAGTGGATTGTTGAAGTGCCTGTGAGGGCAAGCTATGTTTTTCCCTCCCTTGATAAAGGAGGTTTCCACGTTTAATCCTTGTTTTTTAAAATTCCTACAAAGTTTTAGCTTCTTTACAGTTTTACTATGTTATTGCCTGTAACTAACTTTAAGGGACATAGTCCCTTGTAGTCTAGGGCAACCTTTATCATTTCACAATTGGTATTAGAGCAAGGTCACTCTAAAAGGTTCATACTTAAAGTGATTTATTGATCATGGTTTCTACAGCTAATCTGGAAGAAGGGCAATCTATAACTAGACCAGCCCAATTTAATGGGCAGTACTATTGGTGGTAGAAATCTAAGATGTTTGACTTCATTATGGATGAGGACAGTGAGATAATGGATATAATACTTGATGGTCCTCATGTTCCTATTATAGATGTTAGAGAACGAGACATAACAAGGATTGTTGTCAAAACTAGGAGAGAGTTCAATGATGAAGATCGAAAGAAAGTTGAGAAGAATTAAAATGCAAAGAAACTATTTGTTTGTGGCATAGGACCAGATGAGCATAGCAGTATTTCTGCTTGTGAAAATGCTAAAGAATTCTAAGATTTCTTAAAGACAGCTCATGAAGGAATAACTGATGGGAAGGATTCTAAAGTTGACATGTTGACTACTCAGTATGAAACCTTCACCATGAAAGAAGGAGAGACTATTCAAGAAAGGCATACAAGATTCACTTTTATCACAAATGAGCTACACTACCTGGGATAAGTGATTCCCTTATATAAGAAAGTGAGAAAAATATTAGATATTCTTCCTAAGTACTAGAAAAGTAAAGTGGATGCTATTACTGAGGCAAGAAACCTGAAGACTCTCACTATGGAAGAACTCATTAATAATCTAAAGACTCATAAGCTTTAGAAGCAGCAAGGACAAGAGAAGAAGGAAGAAAAAAGGAAAAAAATTGCCACTGAACGATTCAAAATCTCATTCAAGTTAAAAAGACAATGATGTTGCCTATTTGGAAAAAAGAATTGTTAGAGCTATTAAGAAAAATGGTCAGTTTCAAAAAAGAAGAAACAGCAAAAAGGGTGGCAATGTTGAAGTTTGTTAAAAATGTGGAAGCCCTAAGCTTCTCATTAAAGACTATCCAATGCACAAAATGGATTATTAGGAATATCTCAAGACTGGAGGTGACAAGTCCCTATTAAATCAAGAAGAAAATTTGTAGTTGATTATGCAGTGAGGCTGGCTCTAGCTGTTTGGGGAGATTCCTCCAGTGGATCTGATGAAGTTGAGAAGTCTGAATATGTGTGCATGCATAAAGTGGAGGAATGTGAAGTTACCTATGATTTCTTGTTTGCTCTAATGGCAAACATTGAAAATAAAGAAGAAAATGAGGTAACTCTCTCAGACACAAAGGAAAAATTAGAAAACTACTCTGGGAGAAAGATAAAGAAGTTGGAAAATATGTTGATTGATTCTATATGTGAACTAACTACTGAGAAAAATACTCTAGAAGAAAAAGTAGAGAATTAGGAGCTTGAATTAATTACTTTAACCCTCCATATATCTGAAATAGAAGAATAATTTTCTAAGTTGAAATCTAATAATCTAGTTTATTAAATCGACTAGAGAAAGAAAATGATTCTGATGATAAAGGGAAGAAAAAACTTCATAGATTCTAATTAAACTTTAAGATAAACTGAGGGAGTCTCAAAAGAACACTATGATTGCCCTCTATAGGAATAAAGAGTCAGAAAGGGACATGGTCTGTCTAAGGAAAAAACTTAACAAAACATTAAAATGGACCACATCCTCACAAATCCTTTCTAATATAACTAGTCAAAGTTTCAATAATGGTAAAGGGTTTGGATATCATTACAAAACCTAATCACTTGGGTCTCATGGGAAAGATATTTATGGTATTAGAAATAGGGTCCACAAGCCCCTATGTACTCATTATTAAAGAGATTGAAACCTAAAGGAATTATGTCAGTATTGTCTTAAAGCTAGAAGATCATTGCTGATCACATACAGAAGGAAAATTATTAGGCTAAAAGATTCATGTCTTAGAAAAAATTGAAGAAGTGTTCTCTTCCTAGATGGGCAAAGAAAGATTTGATCACACCTTTGTCATCTTATTGGGAATTCAAACTCAAGTGGGTTCCCAAATCTAAAAAATGACTATGTTTATAGGTAGGAGGAGGGGAATACAGCCAGAACTGGTTCATGGATAGTGGATGTTCAAAGAATATGGCAGGGAGGACTGACTGCTTTTTTTTGCTCAAGACACTTAAAGGTGGAGGTGTCTCTTTTGAAAATAGTGTAAAATGATTTATTCATTGTGTGGGAAAGATTGGAAAAACATCTGATCAAGCAATGTAAGATGAGTACAATGTGAATGGGATCAAGTACAATCTTTTAAGTGTTTCTAAATCTGTGACAAAGACAATGAGGTCAAATTTTCAGTTGATGGATGTCGTGTGTCAATTTTGAAATTTGGGAAAGTTATTCTCAAAGCTAAAAAAATCAAAAATATGTATGTGGCTGATTTGGAATCTATGGCTTGTATGTGGCTGATTTGAAATCTATGGCTGGTGGGGAATTAACTTGCTTAAGTGTTCAAAGTGAAGATGCTAATTTATGGCACAGAAGGCTAGGACATATAAGTTCCTCTTTGTTGAACAAGTTGATTTCAAGGGATTTGATCTGTGGCATGGAAAAACTAAAATTTCCAGACAACAAGGTTTGTAATGCCATTGTTAAAGGAAAATAAACTATGTCCTCTTTTAAGATGAAGAAGTAGGTGAGTACTTCTAGACCCCTAAAGATGCTGCATATGGATCTATGTAGACCTGTTAAAGTCCAACGTAGAGGAGGAAAGAAGTATATGTTTGTGATTGTAGATGACTAATCAAGGTTCACCTAGACAATGTTCTTGAGAACAAAGGATGAAACCTATGACGTTCTGATTATCTTTTACAAGAAAACTAAAATGAAGTTGAATCATAAGATTGCTCAATTCAGATCTGATCATGGAACCGAATTTGGGATTTCCAAGTTGTAGGATTCTATGTTGAAAATGGAATCAGTCATAACTTCTCTACTCCAAGGACTCCTTAGCAAAATGGAGTAGTTGAAAGGAAGAACAGAACCCTTATAGAGATTGTCAGGACCATGTTGATTGATAGTGGGCTTACAAAGAACATTAGGGTTAAAGATGTAAACACTACCTGCTATGTGACAAATAGATCATTTATTAGATCACTTCTGAATGAGACCCCATATGATCTTGTTTTTTTTATAGAAAGACTAAGCTTGACTACTTCTGACCTTTTGGGTACAAATTCTTTGTTCTAAATAATGGAAAGAATGATCTAGGAAATGTTTACTCCAAAAATGATGAAGCAATTTTTGTGAGTTATCCCTCAACAAGCAAAACATATAGAGTTTTCAACAAAAGAACTCTGTGTGTTGAAGAATGTGTACATGTGGTCTTTGATGTGTTAGGAAAGCTAATAAATCTAGGTGATGGTAAAGAATCAGAAATTGAAGAACTCATTCCTGACCAAAGAGATGATATTGTTGAATATGATGGTCAAAAGGAAAATAATGTAGATTAGATTGATGAAAGTGATGGTGATCCTTGATCTCAGCCACATAATCTAGTTCAAGTTGAAGAAAAATAGGAAGGATCAAGTCAAACTCCTCAAGGACCTTGTCCCAGTGGAACTAATCTCAAAACAGTACACTGGAGGCACAAATCTTATCATCCACCGGAGAATCTAACTACACCTTTGAAATTTGAGTCCAAATGAGAGATCAAGCTAGAAATTTCATGGCATTCTCAGCTTTCCTATCCCAAATTAAGCCTAAATATGTCAAAAAAGCTTTGAAATATGCTGACGAGATCATTGCAATACAGGAGGAGCTTTAGTAATTTAAGAGAAGTAAAGGCTGGCACCTGGTCCCCAAACCAATTCACTGAATAATAATTAGGACTAAATAGGGTACAAAAACAAGCAGGATAAACAAAGAACTATAAGTAGAAATAAAGCAAGGCTGGTGGTTTAAGGGTATAACTAGGAGGAAGGAATTGATTATTATGAGACATTTTCCCCTATAGTAAAAATAGAGGCCATCAATATTCTTATTGCTTTTGTTGCCTACTTGGGGTCTAAAATCTTCCAAATGGATGACAAAAGTGCATTTCTAAATAGAAACTTGAAGGAAGAAGTCTATGTTTAACAACCTCCAAATTTTGAAGACATGGATTTTCCTCATCATGTACTCAAATTGGACAAAGCTCTCTCTATTGGTTGAATAAAGCTCCTAGGTCTTGGTATGAAAAACTTTCAAAGTTTCTTCTTGAAAATGGCTTTAATAGAGGAAAAAATGACAATATTCTCTTTTTAAAGTCCAAAAGTAGGAACTTACTGGTTATTCAAATATATGTTGATGATATTATATTTGGAGTTACTTCTGAATCCCTATGTGAAGAGTTTGCAAAGATAATGGGGAGTGAATTTGAAATGTGCATGATGGGATAAATGATTTTCTTCCTAGGTTTTCAGATCAAGCAAACTTCTCAAGGGACAATGATCTATCATGAAAAGTAGATCAAGGAACTATTGAAGAAATATAATATGGGAGATGCAAAGCCAATTGAAACTCCAATTGAAACCATCTCCAAGATGGATAATGATGAATTTGGTCCCTTAGTAAATAAGACCATGTAAAGAGGGGTTATTTGATCCTTACTATATCTCACTACAAGAAGGTCAAACATTGTGTTTAGTATGGAAATGTGTGCAATATTTCAGGCCTATCCTAAAAAGTCTTATTTGAAAGCTGCAAAAATAATTCTCAGGTACCTGAATGATACAGGGGACCTTGTCATGTATTATCCTTCTTGAGACAGTTTTGATCTAGTAGGGTATGCTAATGCTGATTATGCTGGATATTTTATAAATAAAAAAAGTACCTCAGGAATGGCTCATTTTTTGGGTTCTCCCTTAATATCCTAGGGTTCTAAGATGTAGAATTTAGTTGATCTATCTACTTCTGAAGATGAGTATTGGCTGCATCTTTTTGTTGTGCTCAATTGTTATGGATCAAACAATAATTGAAGGACTTTGGGATTGTCACAAACACTATACCTCTGATGTGTGCGATACAAATTCTTTAAATATAACAAAGAATCCAGTGCATCATAAGAGGACCAAGCACATTGGTGTGAAACATCACTTTCTGAGAGACAATATTTAGAAGGGAGCTATTTGCATGAATTTTTGAAAGATTAAATATCAAATAGTAGACATATTTATAAGGCACTATAGAAGGAACAATTTGTAAAAAACAAGATGAGGTTGGGGTTGATGAAAATAACTTGACCTACTTAAGGAATTAGTTCTTCTCCTTAAAAATTACTATGATCAGAAGATAGGTATCCTTGGTAGATTATGTACTTGTTGGTCTAACTCAGTATTATACCTTTGCAGGTATATAGTCATGGGAACAACTTTGGAGGAGTACCAATGTAACTCCCCGAAACCTGGTCCTGAGATATCATAAGGTGCTCAAGACTACCAGTAGCCTTAAGATAACCCTAACTGCCTTCTACTATATCTGAATCTCATAAATAAGGTGATACTGTCTGAAATAACTGAGAATAATCCGAATGTAATTCCAGAAAATCAAATACTATAAGTCTAAATCAAATCTAGCAGTCTGACAAGCCTCTACTACTAATAACTAGAGAGTCTCTGGGACAAACCCCCATCTTATTCGAACTGTCTGAAAGGAATACTAAATCATATAGACTTATAAGCTACAAAATCTGAATGAATAAGTCCCCGAACTATTAAGACTCACCAACTATCGGATGTAGATGGAGATGCTCGAACTACTCATGCTACTAACACTGAGAACCTGAACCTACATTATGAGACAATGTAGAACATAGACATATATGTGGATCAGTACTTTGAGGATATAATGAGTATATGGGGGTGATATGGATAAGTGAAATATCATCTTATCGTTATAATTTATGAAACAATGCATGCTCAATGTAAATGACTCACATAAGCTGGAATATCTGAAATACTGATATCTGAAATCATGAATAGCAAATCAAACTTTATAAATTTAGTGAGTATAACATTTAGTTTAAAAGTTATACTTGTATTCTCTCTTTAAATCATACTATCTAAGTGTAGAAGGGACTCACTCTTAAATTCAAAATCTGAAAACTGAAATCTGTAGCTGATATTTTCTGTAAAGCATAATCGGAATAAAGTTGTGAGCCTTTGCACTTAGTTTTCTAAAAGATTTTCTGTAAATCAATTACTTTAACTAGCAGGGAAGTTCTCTTAACTGACATAAACTATGTGAGCTATCATGGAGTCCAACTTCTTACCCACGTGGGAGAGAATTGTTCTACCCTTGCCATCAGAATAGAATCTTAACTTAAGTGATCACTAACTTAGCCCACAATGGGGATTTAAACCTATGATGACTCATAGTTCTGGGGCATAAGACCTTGGAATCATACCCACATCGGTGCTAAATACTACTCCCATACTTATAGCTCAGAACTTTAAGAAATCCACCTTAAAATAGCATAAGGGCTTATAATGAAAAACCAATTATGCTTCTCTTTCTTTAAATTTCAATTTATATGAACAATGTGGATTTCATATCTTAGCTTAGGATCAAAAGATCAGCTTCTTTCTTGAATCTTGGTAAATGATCATCAAAGAGGCTTAAAATCATAATCTTCTTAAAATATTGACACTTAATCTTAAGGCTTAAAACCCATGCTTTAAACTCATATAAAAACATCATAATAACCATGCTTGATAATGAAGACAATGATAATTCATCTCAAAATATATAAATTACTGAAATAGGCATGAAAAGATGATAAATAGACATGCAATTCATCTTTAAAAATCTCTCAAAAACTCATAATCTTGCAAGTAGCAATAATGGGTATGAACCCTAATTTAAAATTCATGTAAAACATTCAAAATAATATGAAATTGTAATTAAAACTTGGTTTTGGGCACAAGGAAGAAAGGAAATCCTTGTTCATAAACCCCACATACCTTGATATATGATTAGATGAGGAAACCTTGAATTTTGAATTCCTATTTGAGTACTTGGAGATGAGTTCTTGATTATCTTATCTTGGAAATTCTTAATTTTAAGCTTTGTTGGAGAAACAATGGAGGATTTTAATTTCTTGGAGAAGAAGATTTGGAGCTCTATGGTTTTTCATTGAGAGATAATGGATGAATTTTGGCATAAAGTGCCTTGAATATGTTTAATCTTATGTTTTGGATGGATTTGGGGCCTAGAAAATTGACCAAAATATCCCTTTTAATATTTAAACAGAACTAGAAAAGCAATATTTTTTGAACTAGCAGGCCACCGCGATACCCCACTATCGTGGTGGCTCTCTGTAAATAGGACAATTGGGAACTAGGCATTCTCCACGATGTGCTACCATCGTGGTGCCCCTTTGGAATGTTATTTTGTCCATTGGAGCGACGTGCCACTATCGCGTTGGGCTACTGGATTTTGACAAATAGGAAATTGGACCTCTCTGCGACGTGGGGCTATCACAGAGGGCCACTAAAATTTTACGATAACTATTTTGGGATCCACCGTGATGCGGTGAGTGCCCAGTTGGGACACTGCTTTACTAAAATCACCAGAACTTCTCAACTGGGTATCGAAATTAGGCGAATTTAGTATCGATGGAAAGCTTATTCAATTTCCAACACAATAGAAGGTATAAATCTAGAAAGTTCTATATGAAATAAATATTATTCATTTTGGAAGATCACTCTTAACATTATATTAATGAACTTAAGCTAGGAAAAATACGGGGTATTACAATATCTCCCCCTTGGGAATATTCATCCTCGAATGTGGCTAGTTAAGCTAAAAATATTGAAGAATTTGAGGCTATAAGCTATCATGCACAACTAAAATAAAATGTATGAATGAATCTCAAATATAATGAGCTACTGAACTAATCTGTGAGTGCATGAATTCTCATGAAAATAGCTATATGGATGAATCTGAAACTGGAAAAGAACTGAATAATGAAAACTATTACCTTCGGCTGAATCTGAGTTCGTGGAGAAGAGATGAGGATACTTAGTATGTATGTCTGCTCCTGCTTCCCAAGTAACACCCTCAATGGACTGATTTCTCCATAGAACTTTGACCAAGGGAACTTCTTTGTTCCTTAGACTATGGATCTGCTGATCAAGAATCTCTACGGGGACTTCTTCATAAGAAAGGTTGTTCTGAGTATCTACACTTTCTAGAGGAACTATAATAGCTGAATCATCAATGCACTTCTTTAACAAGGACACATGGAATACTAGATGAACTGAGGATAAATCTGTGGGTGGCTTAAGTTCATACGCTACCTTCATAACATGACTTAAAATATGGAAGGGACCAACCTAACAGGGACTAAGTTTCCCTTTCTTGCCAAATCTCTTCACCCCTTTTATGGCTGAAACTTTTAAATACACAAGATCATCAACATCAAACTTAAGGTTTCTTGTTCTTACGTCTGTATAAGATTTCTGATGAATCTGGGTTACTTTCAATCTCTCTCTAATCAACTAAACTTTCTCCAATTTCTCAAACACCATGTCTTGACCAATCAAAGTGGCCTCACCCACTTCAAACCAACCAACTGGATATCTACATCTTCTCCCATAAAGAGCCTCAAACGGAGCCATCTAAATACTAGCATGATAACTGTTATTATAAGCTAACTCAATCAATGGAAAATGCTCATCCCAACTACCTTTGAAATCAAGAACACATGCCCTCAACATATCCTTTAAACTTTAAATGGTCCTTTCTGCCTAACCATTTATCTGTGGATGAAAAGTTAAACTGAGATGAACTTGGGTACCAAGACCCTTCTAAAATGCTCTCCAAAACTGAGAGGTAAACTGAGTATCCCTATTTGAGATGATGGACTAAGGAACTCCATGCAATCTAACTATCTCTCGGATATACAGCTTAGCAGAATCTTCAGTTGTATAGGATGTATAAACTGGCAAAAAATGTGCTGACTTAGTCAGTCTGTCCACAATAGCTCAAATCGAATCATGTTGACGATGCGAATGGGGTAAACTAGTACAAGATCCATATTCACCTCTTCCTACTTCTAATTGGGGATACCAAACTCATGCAACATACCACCAGGTTTTTGGTGCTCTACCTTAACTTGTTAACAAGTTGCACACTTGGCCACAAATTCTACTATATATCTCTTCATATAACTCCACCAATAAATTTCTTGCAAGTCGTGGTACATCGTGGTAGCACCTGTGTGAATGGAATAACGCACGCCATGTGCTTCTGCCATAATCCTCTATCTCAAATCATCAACACAAGGCACGCACAATGTACTCTGGTATCTCAACACACCATCTCCCCCTTGGAAAAAAACCTATACATTTTGGTCTTTAACTGACTCCTTTAATTTGATCAAACTAGAATCCTTATCTTGTTTCTCCTTCACCTCCTAAACTAGGGAAGATTTGGAACTACTCTGAACCCAAATATTCTCTTCAGCTGAATCAACCAACCTAACACCTAATCTAGTTAATCAGTGCACTTCCCGAACTAACTCTTTTTTATCGTTATCCACATGGGCAACACTGCCCATAGATAGTCTACTAAGGGCATTTTCCACTACATTGGCCTTTCTCGGATGATACAACACACTCATATCATAATCCTTCAACAATTTTAACCATCTTCTCTGACGTAAATTCAAATACCTCTAAGTAAACACATACTGCAAGATTTTGTGATCCGTGAATACATCAACATGCACCCCATACAAATAATGTCTCCATATTTTTAAAGAAAACACAACAACAGCTAACTTAAGATCATGAGTTGGGTAATTTTTTTCATGGGGATTAAGTTTTCTAGAGGCATAGGCTATGACCTTACCTCTCTACATCAAAACATAACCCAAACCAACTCTGGAGGCATCACAATAAATGATAAAACCATCGGTACCATCAAGCAATGCTAAAATTGGAGTTGAAGTGAGTCGAGCCTTCAACTCCTGAAAACTCTTCTCGCAGGAATCTGACCACTGAAACTTAACTTTCTTTAGGGTCAATCTAGACATAGGAGATGCAATAGATAAGAAACCCTCAACAAAGCATATGTAATAACCAGCTAGACCCAAGAAACTCCTAATATCTTACAGAGATATAGGTCTATGCCAATTTCTTACGACTTTTATCTTTTGGGGATCAACTCTAATACCCTCACTGGAAATGACATGACCAAGGAAAGCTACTGACCTTAGCCAAAATTCACATTTGTTGAACTTGGAAAACAACTAGTGATCTCTAAGAGTTTGCAACACAATTCTAATATGGTCTTCATGATCATCCTCACTACGAGAGTAGACAAGGATATCATCGATAAACACTATGACAAACATATCCATATACTATTTGAACACTTTGTTCATCAAGTCCATAAAGGCTGTTGGGGCATTGGTTAGCCTGAAAGACATGACTAGAAACTCAAACTGACCATAACGAGTTCTAAAAGCTATCTTTTGAATATCATATTCCCTTACTTTAAGCTGATGATAGCCAAATATAAGATCTATCTTTGAGAAATAACTAGCACCTTGGAGTTTGTCAAATAAGTCATCAATTCTATGAAGAGGATATTTGTTTTTGACTATAACTTTATTCAACTGATGATAGTTAATGCACATACACAAGGAACCATCTTTCTTTTACACAAATAGGATGATTGCGCCCCATGGGGAAAAACTAGGCCTTATGAAACCTTTATCTAAAAGATCTTTGAGTTTCTCCTTCAACTCCTTAAGTTTGGTGGGATCCATACGATATAAAGGTATAGAAATAGGCTGAGTATCTGCGAGAAGGTCAATACCGAATGCTATTTGGCAAATCTTCAAGAAAAATATCAGGAAACTCGTTGACTACACTGACTGACTGAACTGTTGGAGTCTCTGTCTTAGTGTCCTTGACTCAGACTAGATGATAGATACACCCTTTTGAAATCAACTTTCTAGCTTTAAGATAAGATATGAAATGGCTTTTGGGAGACACTGAATTACCTTTCGACGCAAAGACTTGCTCATCTAGAAACTGAAACTTCACCACTCGGGTGCGACAATCTATAGATGCATAACAAGAATGGAGGCAATCCATGCCAAGAATTAGATCAAAGTCCACCGTATCTAGCTCTATTAGGTTTGCTAACATAATTTTATGAAGGACAGTGATAGGACACTTTCTAGTGAATTGTTTAGCAACAACTGACTGACCACTGGGGTAGAAACCAAGAAGGGCTAAGCAATCCTTTCAGAAATTATCTTAAAATTTACTGCAACTAATGGGGTCACATAAGAGAACCTCAACCCAGGGTCTAACAATTCATAAACATCAAGATGAAAGACACGAAGCATACCAGTAACAACATCTGGTGAATCCTCTTGCTTCTGAAGGGATGGTAAAGTATTAAATCTATTCTGGCGCATACTTCCACCGGTATTGGATGATATACCCTAAGGAGGAACTGGGCGACCTAAAGGAGATAGTGCACTAGTAGCCTAAGTTTGGGGATGAACATCTCTGTTTCTCTGCTTAGCATATGGACACTCTATAACTCCATTACCCAAATTACCACAACCAAACCCTTATGCCTAGCCAAGCACTCACCAGGATGAGTCCTACCATACTTAGCACATAGAGGATAATTAGGCCTATCGCTTACACTATTCTAGGAACTGGACATAGAAGACTTACCCTACTACTCCTATCTACCTCTTGGAGAAGGAACACTAGCGGAAGATGGTGATGGCATAGATGAACAAATCTGGCACAACAAATGATTTACTCATTGAGACCTAGCCTCGCCATACTCAAACTGTCCTACTCTAGCCTTCTTACTTTCCCTCTCTTTTCTCTTCAACTTCTCTACTTCAATCTGTTGGGCATGAATTATCAATATAGCAAGATCCATGTCTACAACAAACATGGAAGTTTTACACTTATTGACTACCAAGCTAGATACTCCAGTAACAAACTTACTCATACTTACCCTAGGATCAGCCATCGTATCAGGGGCATACTTAGAAAATTGATTGAACTTAAGGCAGTACTCATTCACTATCATCGAACCCTGCCTCAAATTTAGAAACTCCTATATCTTAGCTTCCCTCATCTCATGTGGGAAGAACCTGTCTAGAAAAGTATCCTGAAATACCTGCCAATTTATAGGAACTGCATTCTCACATCTACCATTCTTCCACATAACTACCCAATCATACGCTACATCCTACAATATATAGGATACTAACTCAACACTCTTCTTTTTAGAAACATGTATAATATGGGTGATCTTCTTCACCTAATCTAGATAAAGTTATGGGTTCTCACCTGCTTTTGACCAAAATAACTCTAGCGGGTTCATTATCATAAAGTCTCTGATTCTAGCTGCTTCTAAATCACAATTATGCTAAAGTGGAACTGTAGCCTAATGATTGCCCTGAACATTAGCAGTCACAGCTTGGGCCAATGCATGAAAGGCAGACCTAAACTCAGCATGGGATACATTCTCATTCAAAGGATCTGTGGGCTGGGGTAGATAGTTACCATTTCTTCGGGCATTAGATCGATGAAGAGGCATATTCATGTAAGACCCTGTAAAAGTTTCTTATAGTCTAAGCCTTAGAGCGTGTCAAGTGAAGTGTAAATCCAGTCCTAAAAGATTGAGAAGTGTCTTCCCAAGTTTGAAATATTTTGAACCGCGTATAACTTTCCTAATATCAACTTTTTTCATATAGATCATTGAATAACTTTCCATCAAAACCAATATCGTCAAAATACAACATCGAACGAGGAAGTTATGGCCGTTTTATAGAAAGCAGTCGGAACTGCCCAGGTGCGACGACCGGGTTGATAGACCGTCGAGCTTGTAATGGACCATCACCCAGACATCACAACAAAGGCAGTAACTCCCCTTTCTCTCCCAAGTGCGATGGCCAGGACGATGGAACGTTTAGATTGTGATGGATCATCGCTGGGACCGTCGTGGTTGAGGCAGTGTGACCTCATCCTCACCAACGTGCGACGGATGATCCGACGGACTATCAAGGCTACGATGGATCGTCGCTGAGACCGTCGCATCAAGAAAGTGTATTAATTTGCCGACCGCTATGCGATGGACAATCCGACGGACCGTCAAACCAAGCGACGAACCGTCGCTTCGACCGTCATAGACCTCGTTCAGCATTTTTAACTCAATTTTAAAAGGTTTTTTTGGTCTTTTTCCCACTCTTTTCATCCCCTATTTATATCTAATCAAGGCTCACATTTCATTTTTCATCTTTAACATCAAAAACTAGGGTTTCTATAAAATCTAAACCCTTCTTTCTTCTTCAAGAAAAATTAAGAGAAATTAAGAAATCAAGAATCTCTTCAAGAGCCTTCAAGAAAGAGTTTCCTAAGGTAGAAGATGTTGATTCTTGGTTCTATTTCATCCAAGAAGATCAAGAACCCTTTTCTAAATTTCAAAGATCTTATGTTTATGAGTTTTCATGATTCATGTGAGTTGAAATTGATGTTCATGCTATTATTGAGTTTTATTCATGTTTGTTCACAAGGTTTTCAAGATTTGACCCTAGTATGTGATATTCATGTGATGTTCATGATAAACCCTCTTCAAGTTTCTTGCTAAGTGATGTTTTAATGTCAATTAAGTGTAGAAATTATTGAATAAGCAAAGCATGTCCCCCATGTGTTTGATAAAATGCTTATCTGAAGGAATTAGAGCCATTATAGCATGTTGACTAGAAATCCCCAATTGTATGCAATCCCATGCATGCCAAGTGTTTGTTGAAAAGCCTTAGTGAATGAATTGTGGCACGATAGCATGAAATCCCTCAATTATGTATTCTTTAACTCATTCTAAGACTTTAATGCATGTTAAGTATTTTATGCATGACCTTGTTGAATGAAGTATGAGCCAATAACATGTCTTCCTATACTATCACATGTTTATGATTCCTAAATGCTTGAAGAAATGCCTTAGTGATTGCAATGGTGAATGAATGTCCATGGTCTTGATTATTCAATAATGATTATGTTTTACTTTTATGTTATCGAGTCTTAGGGGTACTTAAACCCAAAAAATTAGCTGCAGTCAAGAGACAGTGTTAGTTTTTGCGATAATCCCAGTCGGGCCATGGCTCTTAGAACTCAGTGAGTTATAGAACTCTTTACTCTCAGATAGATACATAACTTAAGAAATATCAGTAATCTTAGTATCTCTAATATTCTAGCCTCAGTTCAGTACTCAGCTCAGATCTAGTAGTATTCTAGTGTTCAGTTCAGACCTCAGTAGTATTTGAGTAATATTTTCAGAGCTCAGTATAATTTAGTCAGATGAAGAGATTTAATAGTATTCCATCTGATACATAACCAAGTGAATTCATCATAACTCAGTCAGATCAATCAAGAAACATGATCAGTATCATATTTGACTCAATTTAAGTTCAGTTGAGAATCAGTTTAGAGTCTTTCAGTTGGGAATAAGAGCTAGCACTAAGAGAGTACAGGGATGGAGGCTCCCCATTAGAGAGACAGAGTCGTTAGGAGAAATCCATGAACTCCATAATTGTGTAGCCAGCGCAGGATGCAGGAATCACCCATTAGAAAAAGTCTTGTCACCCGTTAGAAAAAGGCTTGACTATTATACTGCCTTAGGCTTAACTTCCTGTGAGCGTCACCTGTTAGAGAGTCTTGACTAGAGAGGTCTTTACCCTTGGAACGGTATTGACACCCTTCCAGTTGGGGTTATAGGTTGGACCCCACCAGTTCAGATTTGGGGAATGTCGGTTAAGTGAGCACTCCCACAGTTATAGTTTTAGTATCAATCTTCAGAGTAGAACTTAGAAATTAGGATTGTCAAATAGAGTCACCTATCTCAGTAAGAAACTCAAATAGTTCCATTGATTCATGGACCACCCATTAGATAGGCATGGTCTCACATAAATATATTCAATAGTAGTATTATCAGTTCCAGAGATCACACATTATATAGGCTTGACCTCAGTCTCAGATTCAGTTGAGTAATCTCACTATTAGATCCAGAGATTGCCCATTAGATAGGCTTGATATCAGTCTCAAATTCAGTTGAGTAATCTCATTATCAGATCTGGATATCACCCATTAGATAGGCTTGATCTCAGTCTCAGATTTTGTTGAGTAATCTTGTTATCAGATCCAAATATCACCCGTTAGATAGGCTTGATCTCAGTCTTAGATTTAGTTGAGTAATCTCATTATCAGATCTAGAGATCACCCGTCAGATAGGCTTGATCTCAGTCTCAGATTCAGTAGTGTAATCTCATTATCAGATCTAGAGATCACTCATTAGATAGGCTTGATCTCAGTCTTAGATTCAGTTGAGTAATATCATTATCATATTCAGAGATCCTCCACTAAATAGGTTCGATCTCAGATAAAATCTCTTTTGGTCATTGATAGAAGATTCAGGGATCATCCGTTAGAGAGGTTTGATCTCTAATTCAGTCAACTGAGAGTAGCCAGTTTAGAGTTTAGTCATTGATATGAGTAGATTCAGTTAATCAGCTCCAATAACATTAGTTTCTGAGATCACTCGCTAGAGAGGACTGATCTCAACTCCAGTACTCGGTTATCAATATTAGGAGATTCAGTTATTCAGTATCTCAGTATTAGTAGTGAGTTTAAATGCTAGTAAATCAGTACCCGAGTTATAGTATTTCGAGTAACAATGATTTCAGTTATGATTTGTGCATTCATGTATGTTTTCTCATTCAGTACTCTCATGGTTATTCAGTTAAGTAATTGTTCATCCATAAGCCCTTCCATTTATCCTTACCTCATCTTCATACTCGGTACATTCTTATACTAACGTATTTGCACTATGGTGTTTTATTTGTCACTATAGGTTCAGAGGCACGAGATCCAGAGTACCCCTAGCAGCTCAGTCCTTGTCCGCAGCAGTAGACGTAGTAGTGAGTACTTGTTACGCGAGGATGATCCTTATTTTTTTATCGCATCATATTTAGTTTATTTTCAGTAGACGGATTTGGGGCATGTCCTATCAACTCCACAGTTTAGATAGTTTAGAGGCTTTTTGGACAGATGTATCAGAATTCAATTTTCAGTTTTGAGTATTTTTAGATGTTTTGAACCTTATGGACAGTTTCTGCATTTACTATATATATTATGCAGTGCTCAGGTACAGATATCAGTAGAGGGTTAGCTTGTGGTCCTTCGGTATCATAAGCACCTGTGATGTTCCGATTCCAGAAAATTGAGTCATTATAATTCAAATGTCATGTAAGAGCACGAGTTAAAAGAAGATAGAGATACTATAAGCATGATAGATCATGAAAGAAAGAGATGATTTCCTAAGAACATCCCATAGCCTCTCACTCATAAATGTGGCGCATTTCACACTCATGATCAAGAATCTATGTAACATGGCTTGTTTGACTCCCTATGACTCTTAAAAATCTAAGGCTCTGATGCCAAGTTTATAATGCCTCAAAACCTAGTCTCGATATGTCACACGATGCTCAAGACTATGAGTAGCCTTAAGCTAACCCTGTCTGCCTTCTACTACGTCTGAATATCATAAATAAGGTGATATAGACATAAAAGTCATACTGAATGTGGAAAATATCTAAAATAACTGAGAATAATATGAATGTAATGCCTGAAAATCAAATACTGTAAGTCTTAATCAAATCTAGCAGTCTGGCAAGCCTATACTACTAATAACTAGAGAGTTATTGGCATAAACCCCCAGCTAACTTGAACTGTCTGAAAGGAATACTAAATCATATAGACTGATAAGCTACAAAATCTGAATGAATAAGTCCCCGAACTACGAGGACTCATCAACTATCAGATGTAGATGGAGATTCTCGAACTGCTCACGCAGCTGACACTGGCACCAAAACCTACAATATGAGACAATATAACACATAGACATATATGTGGGTCAGTACTTTGAGGATGTACTGAGTATATGGGGATTATATGCATAAGTGAAATATCCTCTCATCATCATAATTTATGAAACAATGCATGCTAAATGTAAATAACACACATAAGCTAGAATATCTAAAATATTAAAATCTGAAATAATGAATAGCAAATCAAACTTTATAAATCTAGTGAGTCATAATATTTGGTTCTGAAAGATGTACTTGTATTCTCTCTTTAAATCATACTCTCTAAGTTTAGAAAGGACTCACTCTTAAATCCAAAAGCTAAAAGCTAAAATCTGTAGCTAATATCTTTCTGTAAAGCATAACTTGAATAAAGTTGTGAGCCTTTGCACTTAGTTTTCTAAAAGATTTTTGGTAAATCTATTACTTTAACTAGCAGGGAGGTTCTTTCAACCAACATAAACCATGTGAGCTATCATGGAGTCCAACGTCTTACCTATGTTGGGGAGAGTTGTTCTACCCTTGCCATTGGAATAGAACCTTAACTTAAGTGATCATTGACTTAGCCCACTATGGGCTCTTAAAACCAACAGTGGCTCGTAGTTCTGGGGCATGAAACCTTAGAATCATACCCAACTTGGTGCTAAATACTACTCCCATACTTATCACTCAGAACTTGAAGAAATCCACCTTAAAATAGCACAAGGGTTTATAATGAAAAAATAATTTTGCTTATTTTTCTTTAAATTTCAAACTATATGAACAATATGGATTCCTTATCTTAGCTTAGTATCAAAAGATAAAATTCTATTTTGAATATTGGTAAACGATCATCAAAGAGGCATAAAATTATAATCTTCTTGAAATATCGATACTAAATCTTAGGTCTTAAAACCCATGCTTTAAACTCATGTCAAAACATCATAATAACCATGTTTGATAATGAAGACAATGATAATTCATCTTAAAATTTATAAATTACTAAAATAGGCATGAAAAGATGATAAATAGACATGCAATTCATCTTTAAAAATCTCTAAAAAAAACTCATAATCTTGCAAGTAGCAATAATGGTTATGAACCCTAATTTAAAATTCATGTATAAATCCTCAAAATCATATGAAATTATAATTAAAACTTGGCTTTGGGCACAATGATGAAAGGAGATCTTGTTCATAAACCCCACATATCTTTATAGATGATTAGATGAGGAAACCTTGAATTTTGAATTCCTATTTGAGTTCTTAGAGATGAGTTCTTGATTATCTTGTCTTGAGAATCCTCAATTTTAATCTTTGTTGGAGAAACTAAGGAGGATTTTGATGTTTGGATAAGAAGATTTAGAGCTCTAGAATTTTTCTTTGAGAGAGAATGGATGAATTTGGGTTTAAAGTGCCTTGAATATGTTTAATCTTATGTTTTGGACGGATTTAGGGCCTTGGGAATTGACCAAAATACCACTTTTAATATTTAAACAGAACTGGAAAAGAAATATTTTTCGATTGGCAGGCCATCGTGATGCGCCACTATCGTGGTGGCTCACTGAAAATAGTACAATTGGGAATTGGGCATTCTCCGCGACATGCCACCATCGCGGTGCCCCTTTGGAATGACATTTTGGCCATTGGAGCGATGCGTCACTATCGCGTTGGGCTACTGGATTTTGAAAAATAAGAAATTTAACCTCTCCGCGATGCAGGGCTATCCTGGAGGGCCACTGGAACTTGACGATTGTCATTTTGGCATCCAGGCGACGCAGTGAGTACCTTGGTGGGACACTGCTTTACTGAAATCGCCATAACTTCTCAACCGGTTATCGGAATTAGGTGAATTTGGTATTGATGGAAAGCTTATTGAATTTCTCATACAATGGAAGGTTCAAATCTGGAAAATTCTATATGAAATAAATATTAATCATTTTGGAAGCTCACCCTCAATATTCTAGGAATGAACTTTAGCTAGGAAAAATATGGGGTATTACAACAAATGTGACATGCACAAAGTTGAGGATTCACTATAGAAAGCGAGGGACCTAGTCCCATCTCTAAGGTTAGTTTCATAAATGTGTAATTTTTTTGTTCTGTCAGAAAAAGTTGTGTCCACTCTCTCCATGTCAAAAAATTGTCCTATTCCAAAAGGAAGGATGATTCACCCTAAATTGAAATTGATCGCAACTCATTGTCATAAAAATTCTTCCTTATGCTTATTTGTTTCTTTAAAGTCATATTGTACCCACTCCTTCTCTTGTAAGAAGGAATAATCTAGTAAAAAACAACCTTTATGTGAAAAGGACTTCCAAATGGCTGCAGATTCCCTATTTTTATGTCTTTCAAAGGACTCTTACCTTTTCATAGATAAAAACCCTCTCTCAAATACTATTGAAAAACACCTTTATTCTCCTAAATTTTAAGAAGTCAAATTCTTTCTTCACTCAACTCGTTGAAGAAAAATAATCCTTGAATCCTCATCATATTTTGGTAGCATATTGATGAATGATGCATAGGTTGCTAAAAATCTCATCTTGTTGTCGAATATCCCAAGAAAAAGTGTATTTGGTCCTAAGGAACAAAATGTTAGTAAAATAACAAGAAATCCTGAAGAGGAGTGTAGAAGTTTTGCTGAGAGGCAACAAACTTCTGAAGGACTTGGTTCTAAGAAGAGAAAAATGACTATAGAAGGACTCATTAGTGATTTTAAAAAGGGAAAACTAGAAAAGGAAAGGAAGGCTACGCCTACAGAAGTGAGGAATATGTTCTTAAAAAATCAAAAGCTACTAACTTGGAGAATCATTGACATAAATGTGTTAAGAAAACCAGGGATGATAAAATTAGTTGAGTTGGTTAAACATCAAGGATGGATCAATCTTAAGAAATGACCATTCCCATAGTTTTTGATAAGGTAGTCAAGGAATTTTATTCCACATTTATTTTTTCTGAAGATAGACTGAATATGATTATTGTAGTTCAATAGAAATAATGTATCTTGATACTGTATCACTTGGGAGAATTTTATAGGTTTCTATCAGTGGTGTAAGAACTGTCCAAAAGAAACAACCATTAATAATGTTCATTGAAAATGCATTAAGGGTTAAAGGAAATTCTATGGCTCTAGTGAATAGGAAATCACTCAAAAGTGAAATCCAATTAGTCTTTGATATTGTTAACAAAGTTCTTCTGCCTAGATCATAATAGAGGAACATTTCTTCAGCTGCTGATTTGTAAGTGATGGAGTGTTTTATCAGTTTTGAGTTCATCTCCTTACTTGCCTTAATGATGGAGAACATGCACAAGGTTGTTCATGAGAAAAATGGAAAATATCGCATGCCTTATGGATATTGGTTGAACAAAGTGTTTGATCACTTTGGTATTGTCTGTGAGAATGGAACTCCTAGAACTTTTCTACAACTATTTGGTATGAAGACTCTAGTCAAAACTAAGTGTGTGAAAAAAAATCAAGTGACATATCTCAAGGTGAACATAATAGAGGAGTCGAAATTCAACATATATTCTAAAGATGAAGAGATCAACAAATTATAAGTGATAATTTAACATCTTTCCGAAAAAGATCCAAGTGTCTCTGAAGAGCATAGAACTGAGAATGTTGATCTAAAAAATATAGTTTCAACTTTGATTGTTGGGGTTCTTAGCCTAAAAGTAGAGATAAGACATCTAACTAAGAAATTGTTACACTTTCATGCTACAATGAACAATAACATGTCTCTACTTCTCCAAACCCTCTTCCCAAGTCCTTTACCTGTTAATATTTCTTGATTTCTATGGGTTCTTTTTCTCTATAACATTTAAATTATGCACTTCAATGATACTTATCTTTTGCATATGAAGAAATCATAGTTTGTGTATTTCATCTGTCTTTTTCTTTATTTTAAAGTTTTTCTTCATGTTAGTGTTGCCTCAGTGTCCATGAGTTAACTAACTTGTGTTTATTTTACTCTTAGTTTACTATTTTCAATTTTTAATAATTCCTAAAGGGGGGATACTGAATTCATATTGTAGGGACCAGGTGTGTGTGTTTCATGATGTGTAAGGGACCAAGTACCAGTTGCATATGTGTAGAATATTTGTGAAGCCTGATAGCATGACATAGTGACAAGGGGAAGAACTTTGCTCAAGAATGATGGCATATTCATTAGGGGAAGCATGGTGTATATAATTGGGGGAACATTCACTGACAGTAGTGGTAATCACTCTGACTGAATAAGGTTAATGAATTTGATGCTCCAAGTTTTGTGGTTTGTCATCATAAAAAAAGGGAAAATTATTATATCTTATTTTGATGATGACCAGCTGACAACAAGGGACCAGTGACACGACCCAGGGCCTTGTCACAATGTGCATCCCAAGTCCAACCGAGACTGGACACCACCCCCATTACCTAACCCAACCTCTAGCCGCCTTCCCTGAGTTGGCTAAATATTGAGCATATAACAAGATAGATTTATTTCATAATCCAACTGTAATGCCCCGCAAAATCCTCTTCCAGTCTGAGCCTTAGAGCGTATTTGAGAAATCAAAAATCCGAGTCAAAATGTTTAAGAAATATCCTCCCAAGTATGAAATACTTTGAAATCATGTGGGAATATATTTGAGCATGAATAAAGATCATAGAGGTCCCCTAACTCATGAACGAGTTGAAAACTTTCCTATCGTTCAAGTTTTAGTGACCGTCAAAATTTGGGTCAACTTCAATCAACCATAACTTGTTGTATATTAAGAACTGGATGGTTTGATATATATCACATAAAATATCTTTGAATTAGCTATCCAACGATACCAATTTCTCCTAAATCCAATTTTGTAGAAAAAAGTTATGCCCATTTTACTCCAACATGTCAAGATGCAAAATGGTGACGACGTTTATGACGGGCTATCACGTTTCTGACGCCCTTTTAGACGACATCGTCACATTCTGACGACATTTCTGACAATGTCGTTATCCCTGGGCAGAAAATCAAGAATTTGTACCCCTTTTGTGATGACCATTCGTGATGGCCTATCACGAACTTAACGGCCTGTCACAGATAGCGTCAAGTAAATTTTTCCAGCAATTCAAGGGAGTTTTTGCAAGGGTATTTTGGTCATTTTCCACCCTTTTTGAGCCTCTATAAATATGAGGAACCCTCATTCAAACTCTAATTCAATCATTTTGTTTTTCAACTCTCTCAAGAGAGTATAACTAGAGTTTCAATCAAGAACCCTAATCTTTCAAAAATCATCCATAAATCTTCAAGGTTTCTTCAAGAATCAAGTTCCTCATAGTGTGGGCTTCAAGAATTTATTTATTTCAAGTGTGGATAAAGTTTCAAGGACTAAAGTTCATCCAATTTCAAAGGTTAAGGTATGTAGATGTTAATTCTTGGGTCCCTTTCATCCAAGAAGCTCAAGAACCCTTTTTAAAACTAAAAGATTTTTATGTTTATAAGTTGTTAATGATTTGTATGAGTTGAAATGAATGTTTAATCTGTTTTTGAGTTTTGATTTATGTTTACCTACAAAATTTATGAGATTTGACCCTAGTATGTGGAATTCATGTGATGTTTGTGATAGACCCTCTTGAAGTTGTTTTTCCATGTGATGTGTTCATGACTTTTGGATGTAGAAATAGTTGAATAAGTGAAAAATGTTCTCCATAGGTTTGATAAAGATCTTAGGTGAAGCATAAGGGCCGCTATAGTATGTTGAATAGGAAATTCCAAATTGTGAGCTAGTCCATGCATGCCTAGTGTTTGATAAAATGCCTTAGTGAGTGAAATGTGCCAAGATATCATGGAATACCCAAGTAGGTGTAAAATCGGTCGTGTCTAGTAGTTGTTGAAAGACCCTAGGGAACAAAGAAACAACTCGAGATATGATGGTTGTAGATTTCCCGATTTTGTGCTCTTTGATATATGCTAAGATTTTAATACATGTCAAGTGGTTATCAAGTAAACAGTGACGTGTAGTATGAAGTTTCCCCCTAATCAAGTGATATCCAAATACATGACAAGACAAATATAGTTATGAATTACTTGACGTAAGATCTTGTTGAATTGGATATAATCTAATAGCATGTCTTCCCTAGGCTTGCATATGATAATGAATAGAGGTCTATATTTCCTAAATACTTAATGCGATGTACTAAGAATATTGAGAGGGAAAGTATGTTTGATGCCCAACTACTTGAAGTGATTCTTTAATGATTGTGATAATACATGAATGATTATAATGATGAATGAATGCTTGTAATGATGAATGAATAATGGTAGTGATGAATAGATGATCACGATGATGCATGAATGATTTGTGATGAAGAATAACTATGTCTTACTTTTATGTTATCGAGTCATGGGGGTATTTATACCCGTAAATAGAATTGTTGTCTAGATCCTGTGTCAGTTTCTCGATAATTCCAATCAAGCCATGATTCTCAAAACTCAGTGAACTATAGAACTCTGTTTCCTTAGACAAGTGTGAAGCTTAATAAATCTTGGTAATCTCAGTTATCTCTATAATCTGTGTATAGCTAGTAACCTAGCCTCAGACCTGTAATCAGCTCAGTTCTAATAGTATTCAAGTGATTCAATCCTAATCTCAGAAGCGATTCGAGTAATCCATTCAATCTCTGTATCTTCAGTCAGATACCATGATTCGATATCTTTTCCGTCAGATATATAAATAAGTGATCTCAACGTAACTCAATCAGACCTTTTGAGTAATATGATCAGTGTCAGATTCAGTTAAGCCAGTGTTCAGTTGAGAATTCAGTTCTGAGTTTTTCAGTTGGGAGTAGAAACTTGCACCGAGTGAGCTCAAGGATGCGATCTCACCTACTAGTAGAGGGTGTGATTCTTAGAAGCAATCCTTGTGCTCCAGAACTATGTAGCCAGCATAGGTTGAGACATCACACCTATTAGTTAAGGGTGGATGAGAGACATCATACCAGCTAGATAAAGGTATATGAGGTGGCTTGACCTGCTAGATGAGGGCTCCACCATTCTCGTTTGAGGACCTGCTAGATGAGGGTCACATAGAGTTGTCTTTACCAGTGGCATGGTAATGACACCCTTCCAACTGGGGCACAGGTTGGACCTCACCTGTGGTAGGTCAGGCCATGTCGGTTAAGTTACTACTTCCTATAGTTTTAGTTTCAGATTTAGTCTCAGTTTCAGAATTAGTCTTCAGAAATCAAGACTGTCAGATACAGTCATCTATCTTTATGAGGAACTTAGATAGTTCCGTTGATTTATGGACCATCTCGGCAGATAGGCTTGGTCACATATACAGTTGATTGATATCATATTAAGAGATATGCCGCCAAACAGGCTTGATCATTGTATCAAATTCCTATTAAATATTCTTATCATTAGATTTAGATATAATCATACTTCTTATCATTGATAATCGCTTCCAGAATAATCTATTAGCAAAGTTTATCTCTAATTCTGTCAGTCGAAAGCAGTAAGCTCAGAGTTCAGTCCTTGATGTAAGCACATCCAGATCCTCAGTTATCAGTATCATATGAGTCAATGATTCAGTATCTCAGTGTTAATAGTGAGTTCAGTCTGCAGTAAAGTGGTTTGCGAGTTTAAGTATCTAGAGTTGTGATGATTGTGTTCTGTTCTGTGCATTCATGTATTTGTTCTCATGTGGCATCTTCATGATTATTCAGTTTAGATATTGTGCATACATGAGCCCTTGTATTAGCCTACCCCATCTACATACTCGGTATATTTTTGTACTGATGCATTTGCGCTATGGTGTTTTATTTGGCACCATAGGTTCAAAGGCACATGACCTAGTTTTTCCTTAGCAGTTCAATCCCAGTCAGCAGCAGTAGCAGTGAGTCCTCTTCCTCCGAGGATGAATTTTAGTGTATTATTATTTCTTAACACTTTATTTA
Organism: Capsicum pubescens; assembly: GCA_030864215.1. NCBI lineage: Eukaryota > Viridiplantae > Streptophyta > Magnoliopsida > Solanales > Solanaceae > Capsicum > Capsicum pubescens. Next base: position 134,795,582 of record CM061545.1, on the reverse strand, counting down.
TTTTCAGTTGACGGAGCTAGTTGGTGACATGTTCCATTAACTCCATAGTTCAGACCGTTTAGAGTCTTTTCAGACGGATGTATTAGTATTCAGTTTTCTATATTATGAGTATTCATGGATGTGTTTAAACTTATGGCAAGTTTTCGTATTTTTTTTAGATATTATGCAGTTTACAGGTACAAATATCATAAAAGGGTTAGCTTGTGGTCCTTCGAGTCCATAGGCACTGTGTGACATCTCGGGATGGAATCTCAGGGCTTTACAAACTTGGTATCAAAGCCTAAGGTTCAAGAGTATCCTAGGGAGTCTAAAAAGCCGCATCTAGTAGAGTCTTGAACGTGGGTGTGTAGCGTGCCATATTTATATACAAGAGGCTACCGGATGTTCTTAGGAGAAGTTCCTCTTCTTTATGTGATCATTTCATGTGAGTGAGCATGATCTCAAGTTGATCCTCAGTCTAATCCACTTCATTCTTTCATTTACAGAGTATGCCTCCTCACAGAGACTTTGTCCATAGGGTTGATGATCAACCCCCTCAGCCAGTAGATCCTGAAAATGAGAGTGTGTCACATACAGAGTTTCGGGAAGCTTTCCAAGCGCTAGCCCAAGCGGTGACTAATGTTCATGGTAACCGTCAGGCTACAGTCCTACCTCAGCAAGATGGGAATTCTACCGCAGCCAGGATTAGAAGCTTCATGAAAATGAACCCGTCCAAATTCTTTGGGTTAGTAGTAGGTGAGGATCCATATTTGTTTCTTTAGGAGGTGAAGAAGATCACCCAGATTATGCATATGTCAAAGAAGGAGTGTGTTGAGTTAGTATCTTATAGGTTGAAAGATATTGCTCATAATTAGGTAGTGATGTGGGAGAAAAGTAGAGGGGTAAATGCAACTCTCGTGACTTGGCTAGAGTTTCAGAGTGCCTTTCTAGATAGGTTTTTCCTGCTAGAAATGAGAGAAGCTAAGGTAGAAGAGTTTATGAACCTAAGGTAAGGATCCACGATAGTGAAAGAGTATTGTCTTAAGTTTAACCAATTAGCTAAGTATGCTCCCGACTTGATAGCTGACCCTAGAGCGAGTATGAGTAAGTTTTTGACTGGGGTATCAAGTGATGTGTTGAAAAAGTGTAGAGCTGACATGCTCAATAGAGATATGGATCTTTCTAGTCTAATGATTCATGCATAATAGATTGAAGCAGATAAGATGAAGGAGAGAGAAAGAGTGAGTAAGAGAGCCAAGACAGGTAGTCTTGGTTTCTCGCAATCATAGTCTCAAGGTGGTAGTAGTTCTCAGTATGGTCAGAGATTTTTAGTTCCAACTCCATCTTCAGCTAGTGTACTCGTACCTGTGTTGGGGGTATCAGATTTGAGGGAAAGCCAAGCTCCAAAGCCTAGAGTAGTACTAGTGGTGTTCGTACCTACCTGTTGTGTGAAGAATGTGGTAAGAATCATAAGGGTGTGTGTAGAGCCGGTAGTGATGTGTTCTTTGGATGTGGAGAGATCATTCACAAAGTTTGAGACTGTCCTAAGCCAGGTCCCCAAAGTCAGCATAGTTTTCCTTCAGCTCATAAAAGATTGTATGCACTTCAGGCTCACCTTGATCGGGAAAGATCCCCTGAAATTGACTCGGGTATGTTATGAGCCCTTCATCTTTATGTTATACATTGATATATCCTTTGCTCTCATTTTGATCTTATATGTTAGCATGAGTCATGCATAAGTTTCAGATCTTGATCGGTCAATTATGACCCAGTCTGTAGGTGCCCCGCTCACCGCTCCAGTATTTTAGCGAAGTGTATTTAGAGGGACATAGAGTCCCAAGGGGGAGATACCCCATGGTATTATGATGTTGCATTCCATTAGATTCATCTCGATGCATGTTCAGATTTTCCTTATAAGGTTAGCATCAATCATTGTTGCATTGTCTAGTTGTGCTTTCAAAAGTCAGCTTAGCCGGTCATTCATGCATTAGATATGCACATTCAGTAGAAAAAGTTTATATTGTCAGCATGTGTTCAGTCTTGTATTCATGAGTTCATCCCATTTATGAGTCCATTCATCAGATATGCATTTGTATTATGAGAATTCAGCTATGAGTATCATCAGTCGAGTATTCCATGCATCATCATATATCCATGCCCAGTGTGAGAACTCTATATGTCAGTCATTACAGTTGCGTAGTCCTAATCTGAGATGTTTCCATTTCTTGAGTAAGTTTTGTTGATCCGTATTCTCAGTCTATCAAACGACATTCCAGGATGAATGTTCTCAAGGGTGAGATAATGTAATTCCCCAGAAAATCCTCTTCCAGTTTGAGCCTTAGAGCGTATTTAGTAAAGAAAAAATCCGAGTCAAAATGTTTAAGAAATATCCACCCAAGTATGAAATACTTTGAAATCGTGTGGGAATCTATTTGAGCATGAATTAAGATCATAGAGGTCCCCTAACTCATGAACGAGTTGAAAACTTTCCTATTGTTCAAGTTTTAGTGACCGTCAAAATGTGGGTCAAATTCAATCTACCATAAATCGTTTTATATTAAGAACTGGGTGGTTTTCTCTATATCAAATGAAATATCTTTGAATTGTATTTCCAACTATACTAATTTTTCCTAAATCCGATATCAGAGTAAGAGTTATGCCCATTTTACTCCAGCATGTCAAGCTGGAAAATGGTGACGATGTTTCTAACAGGCTATCACGTTTCTGACACCCATTTTGACGACGTCGTCACATTCTGACGACATTTCAGATGACGTCGTCAGCCCTAGGAAAAAAATCAAGAATTTGGACCCCTTTTGTGACGACCGTTCGTGATGGCCTGTCACGAACCTGACGGCCTGTCACGGATGGCGTCAAGTATATTTTTCCAGCAATTCAAGAGAGTTTTTGCAAGGGTATTTTGGTCATTTTTCACCCTCTTTGAGCCTCTATAAATATGAGGAACCCTCATTCAAACCCTAATTCAATCATTTTCTTTTTTCAACTCTCTCAAGAGAGTATAACTAGGGTTTCAATCAAGAACCCTAATCTTCCAAAAATCATCCATAAATCTTCAAGGTTTCTTCAAGAATCAAGTTCCTCATAGTGTGGGCTTCAAGAATTTATTTATTTCAAGTGTGGATAAATTTTCAAGAACTAAAGTTCATCCAATTTCAAAGGTTAAGGTATGTAAATGTTAATTCTTGGGTCCCTTTCATCCAAGAAGCTCAAGAACCCTTTTTAAAACTAAAAGATTTTTATGTTTATGAGTTATTAATGATTTGTATGAGTTGAAATGGATGTTTAATGTGTTGTTGAGTTTTGATTTATGTTTGCCTACAAAATTTATGAGCTTTGACCCTAGTATGTGGAATTCATGTGATGTTTGTGATAGACCCTCTTGAAGTTGTTTTTCCATGTGATGTGTTCATGACTTTTGGGTGTATAAATGGTTGAATAAGTGAAGAACTTTCCCCATAGGTTTGATAAAGATCTTAGGTGAAGCATAAGGTCCTCTATAGTATGTTGAATAGGAAACTCCAAATTGTGAGCTAGTCCATGCATGCCTAGTGTTTGATAAAATGCCTTAGTGAGTGAAATGTTCCAAGATAGCATGAAATCCCAAAGTAGGTGTAAAATCGGTCGTGTGTAGTAGTTGTTGAAATACCCTAGGGAACAAAGGAACAAGTCAAGATATGATGGTTGTAAATTCCCCGATTTTGTGCTCTTTGATATATGCTAAGCTTTTAATACATGTCAAGTGGTTAGCAAGTAAACAGTGATGTGTTAGTATGAAGTTTCCCCAAATCAAGTGATATACAAATACATGAAAAGACCGATATAGGTATGAAGTACTTGATGCAAGATCTGTTTTAATGGGGTATAATCTAATAGGATGTCTTTCCTAGGCTAGTATATGATGATGAATAAAGGTCTATGTTTCCTAAATGCTTAATGTGATATCCTAATGATCTTTAGAGGGAAAGTATGTTGTGATGCCCAACTACTTGAAGTGATTCTTTAACGATTGTGATAATACATAAATGATTGTAATGATGAATGAATGCTTGTAATGATGAATGAATGATGGTAGTGATGAATGGATGATCGTGATGATGCATGAATGATTTGTGATGAAGAATAATTATGTCTTACTTTTATGTTATCGAGTCTTGGGGGTGTTTATACCCGAAAATAGAGTTGTTTTCTAGAGCTCGTGTCAGTTTCTCGTTAATTACAATTGAGCCATGATTCTCAGAACTCAGTGAATTATAAAACTCTGTTTCCTCAGACAAGTACGAAGCTTAATAAAACTCGGTAATCTCTGTTATCTCTGTAATCTCTGTATCGCTAGTAACCTAACCTCAGAACTGTAATTAGCTTAGTTCTAATAGTATTCAAGTGATTCAATCCTAATCTCAGAAGCGATTCGAGTAATCCATTCAAGCTCTGTATTGTCAGTCGGATACCATGATTCGATATCTTTTCCGTCAGATACGAAAACAAGTGATCTCAGCGTAACTCAGTCAGACCTTTTGACTAATATGATCAGTGTCATATTCAGTTCATCCAGTGTTTAGTTTAGAATTCTGTTCTGAGTCTTTCAGTTGGGAGTAGAAACTAGCACTGAGCAAGCTCAAGGATGGGATCTCACCTATGAGTAAAGGGTGTGATTCTTAGAAGCAATCCTTGTGCTCCAGAACTATGTAGCCATCGTAGGTTGAGACATCACACCTATTAGTTAAGGGTGGATGAGAGACATCATACCTGCTAGATGACGGTAGATAAGGTGGCTTGACCTTCTAGATGAGGGCCTCACGGTTCTTGTTTGATGACCTGATATATGAGGGTCACATAGAGTTGTCTTTAATAGTGGTGCGGTAATGAGACCCTTCCAACTGGGGCACTGGTTAGACCCCACCTGTGGTAGGTCGGGGCATGTTGGTTAAGTGACTACTTCCCATAGTTTTAGTTTCAGATTCAGTCTCAGTTTCAGAATTAATCTTCAGAAATTAGGACTGTCAGATACAGTCATCTATCTTTATGAGGAACTCACAAAAGGAAATCCAATTACCAAATAACTATTTCCATGCAACCAATCCAACAAGTCGAACCGTTTGGTATCCCATAAGTTGCGATGATTGTGTTCTATTTTGTGCATTCATGTATGTGTTATCATGCGGCATCTTTATGATTATTCAGTTTAGATATTATGCATGCATGAGCCCTTGTATTATCCTACCCCATCTACATACTCGGTACATTTTTGTACTGGTGCATTTGTGCTATGGTGTTTTATTTGACACCATAGGTTCGGAGGCACATGATCCAGTTTTTCCTCGAAAGTTCAGTCTTAGTCAGAAGCAGTAGCAGTGAGTCCTCTTCCTCTGAGGATGAATTTCAGTGTACTATTATTGCTTAAGACTTTGTTTATTTTCAGTTGACGGAGTTAGGTGGGGACATGTCCCATCAACTCTACAATTTAGACAGTTTAGAGGCTTTCAAATGGATATATTAGTATTCAGTTTTCTGTATTATGAGTATTCAAGGATGTGTTGAATCTTATGGCAAGTTTCCGCATTATTTTTAGATATTATGCAGTGTACAGGTACATATATCAGAAAAGGGTTAGCTTGTGGTCCTTCGGGTCCATAAGCACCGTGTGACATCTCGGGATGGGATCTCAGGGCGTTACACCAAGAATCTAGGATAGGTCTATATCCGTGACCACCCAAACAAGCCGAACCGTTTGACATCCAACTGATAACCAATACCAACCAAACCATGATCCAAACCATAAATATATGAGTTCCATAATAATTATATATAATCCCAAAATAAAAAAGGATGGAACAGTGAGAAATTTAGTCCTAATGTATCATCCTCAATACCAATGCCAATGCTAAGGCTAACACCAATACCTATCCTACCCATACCAACCTATTGTAGTTCCACAAAAGCCTCTAACCAAAAGAGTACCAAAATATGGTTGGGATATGCCCCCAACCATAGCCAAAACCAATATCCATAAATAAACCAAAGTATAAAATAACATCCATGAACTGGAGCCTTTCGGAAAGATGGATGCTCAGCACTTCAATCCAGTAGATGATCCCGAATGTTCTATAACTAAGCAGGAGGAATGGAATGGTTGGTTTCTACATTGCATGGGGATATAGCCACCCGAAGATAGTTTAGCGGGAGAATGCTAGCATGAAATCAGGATAAGGATAATATAATGCCAACCAGTTAAACAAACTAAAACTACCATATGCATACAAACTATACATATATATATATAACTATACCGAGAACCCCCTAAATGGTACCTCAATAACTATATAGTTCTATTGCAACCCCCTAAATAATCCCCAATGTGTGTAGCTGCATGAACTAGAGATACGATAAGAGTAAGGGATTTCCATGTACTCTCACCCTCCATGATACTGATGTAAAATGTACTTAGAGGATTCCCACATACCTCATAGTATCGTAAAAGGGTCTCCATGCCCTACCCCTCATGTCGGCAAACATGAGTTTCCATTGTTCGTTCATTAAACTCCCACCTTCACGGTTAGCTATCATACCATACTATTATTTTCCAATTAAAACCATTTCCAATCAACCAATCTATTAATCCATTTATCATTTACCAAGGCTATTAATAGTGGTATCATCATACTAACTAAAACTTGCAAGTATTGTCCTTTGCCAACCCTTTTAAGGTAAAGGGATTCTAGTGTACCCATTTACCAAGTTAACATTGAGGAGTCCCATGTACCCTACAAGTGTTCCATTAGTAAGTTACTTGGGGGAGTCCTATGTACCTTACAAGTTGTTCATTAACATGTTTACTTTGGGCATTCCATTGTACACCATAAAGAGTCCAATTAACTATAACCATGACCACCAAACCATTCCATTTAAATGATTCCAAAATATTTAGCCATTTAAGGTTCCATTACCAAGTTAAACCATGCATAAGTTACATTAAAATCCAACAATGTAATGAAAATATTCCCATAGGCATTTTATCAATCACATTGGGGCCATAGTATTTTCAAAAGGAAAGCCAATTACCAAATAACTATTTCCATGCAACCAATTATCCAAAACCACCATTAAAGCATATAATATCATAATTAAAAATATAGGAAAACCATAACCAAGCATTTATAACCAAAACCCCCAAATTATAGTTGAAAATCCAAAATCATACAATAATCAAACCATGAAAACATTGTATAAAACAATTTCATTAGTTGGAACTAACAATGAGGAAAGAGAACATTCCTTAAACCAAGAATATGATGGAGACAAATCACCAACACAAGCCTTTCTTTATCCAAAAGCTTTAGAGAGAATTATAGTGTTTAAGAGAAGTTTCTAAGTCTTAATGAATAGAATAATAGAGTAAATAACCTCCCAACAGGAATATAATTCATGGGGCCCTATTAGTTTAGGTGGGGAAATGTCTAGATTGCCCTCACTTAAACTCTCAAAAATCTCGTAAGGTGGGTACGACTATCTATTCCAGTCATACCCTTCAATACAAGTGGTACTCACCACTCTACCCAATATCATCTCCCTTGGACCCAATACTATCCAAGGTATTACTCACCGTAAACCATGTCATATCCAAGTGTACAACTAGTACCCATGATTCGTATCCCTAGCAGAATAGAACCCCAAGAGAATTGAACACTAACCACCCATGGTATGACTCATACCCTAACTTACGGCTCATAGTAAGCCACTCGTACTAAGATCCAACTTAAGTTACCAAGTCTAAGATAAAGAAAAGTAACCAAAACACCCGTATCCACCAATACAACTCGTACCACCCAAGTCATATCCATTCTAGAACAAAATCCAACCCACCAACCAACATTGTTTAGCATATAACTAATCCCTACCACTCGTGTCCAAGTATATGAATCATTTCCCCTTGTTGTATCATGTCTAAAGACCATAAATCCAGGAAATTTTCCAAGGGATAGGAACCCAAGGTGTTTCAACAAGGTCCTTGGGTCTTCATGGAAATATATAGCTACTACATGGCCTGCACATTTTTTTCATCTAGTATGACAAATTGTGCAGGTAAGATGTGTACCAATCAGGACACTTGGACCAATCAAATTTCTACTTTAATCATTATTAAATTATAAAAGGAAGAGAATATTTTTTAATTGGTGAATTTTCTTAATACTAATTATTAAAAGAGAGAAAAAGGCAAAAACTTAATTTCCAACAGTGCTCAAGTTCCATTCTTTGTATGTTGCTCAAGTTCTATTCTTTGTATACTGAGAGAGAGTGTGTTCTTAAGTGGGATCTTGGTTTGTAATTGAATTACTCAAGTTATAAGAGTAATATTTTACGTATTTTTATTGAGAAGTGATTAGGTAGAGTTACCTTAGTTCAATATTGGTTAAAGTTAATCATTATTGAGGTTTGTTCCTGGCAGAGTTGTCAAGGTAGGCTTGTAGTAGAGTTATTACAAGTAGGTAGAGCATAGAATTAGGTTCATTAGAGTCTTTAATCAGGAGGTTGGTTTTAGTAGATTGTTAAAGTTCTTGTAAGGGAAATATTTAGTTTTTCCTCTCTTGAGCAAGGAGGTTTCCATATTAAATCCTTCTATTTTTAAATTCCTACAAAGTTTTAACTTTCTTAATGCTTTACTATGTTATTTCCTGTATCTGACTTTAAGGGACTTGGTTCCTCATAGTGTGGTGCAAACTTTCTTATTTCAATAATATTCTTCCTTCATTCTTCATTTCATATTGGCTAGTTATATGTGGTACTATACTTTAGTTCTAAGTACTATTAGAATAGGATAGTTCACCGTTACTGCCCCATTAGCATGATTCTATTTACTTTTTTTGATATTTTTCACTCACTTATATTTCTACTTTACATGTTCTTTGTTCTTGCATTTTCTTTAGAGCTCACTCAGTCGATAGCTATTGAGTAACACGTGTTTGGTACTCATATTAAACTTCTATACCCTGAAAAATCATAGTATGAGTTCTTAATATTGATGTTTGCATCATGCAAAGTAGCTTTAGATCTGAGATTTAAGGGGAGTTTTTGATGTTTGAAGTATTCTCGATCTCTCACATATTAATTATACTTATCTCTATTTTATATTCGGAGATGGTTTGCATATGTATATTTACATTATATTTTATTTTGTACTTATGTTGTATTAGAAACTCCTGTACTAACTTCACCAGGTCTTGGGATTGTATTCTACATTAGTCTTATATTTAAATTTATTTCATTATTTCCTTCACTTCTCCTAGTAGTCTATTACTAGTTGTTTTGAACTATGGGTGGGCTTACCTACTAGTGGGTTATAGTAGGTGCCATCATGACCTGAGAAATCGGGTCATGACAGATCTCGTAATTGATTTAAGGCTTTGTCGATTCTTTATCATATATATTTTTATAGTTGTACAATCATGGATTCCACTTAAGGCTTTGTAGAAAATTTATAATTGTCATATGTACCTATAGTTTTACTTGCCATACTTATCAGTTTGGACAGTTGGTTGATATTCTATATGCTATTTCTTATCAGCAATTCCATTCAAATAGTGATTCATTTTATAATCCTAAGTCATATGTATAGCATGTGTTTTAATAGTATTTGTTTGCCTCACCTGGGATTGAGTTGTGACAAAACTGGTATCTGAGCACTTCATCCTAGAAAGTCTATAAACTCGTGTCTAGTGGAGCATTACTTATGAATGTGTTGCATGCCATATTATAATTAGGGGGCTTATGTGACATATATTAGTAAAATTACTTTTTTGCATAATCCAGATCATACGATAGATCAAAGTTAAGAAGCTCATTCCAACTCGTACACTTATTATGTTATTCATATTATGCCTTCTATGGCTCAGGTAAATGGTGGCCCAAGAATCCAACACCACTAGTTCCCAAAAAGAAAACTACAAATAAGGATATTAAGTTATTGAAATTCTTATTAGGGTGAGCTAATTTATTTTTACCCTCATGGCCCATAATAGAAAGCAATGTAAAGTGTATATGTTACTTGATTAAAGGTTATATTTGTACAGTTTGTATCATCTTGGTTTATTTGAGCCAGATATAATAAGTTTATTATTATTCTTACATAATAAATGGTTACCTAGTCATAAACATAGGTTGCAATATTTCCTAGTGCACTTTTTTAAGAGGATGTGAATAGTTCTTGGGTCTGAGATTTTCTCCAAATGAATCCTTCAATGGATATAGGATTTAATCCTATGGACGACATTCATTATTTTATTACTAAATATATATGGTTTTAATGTTACACATGTATTGAAAGTAGAAGCCATTGAACTAATTTCATATTAGTTGAAAGAGGGCAGTAATATGGTTTTAAAGGTGAACCAATCAATCCAATAGTATTACTAGGGATACCCTTACATAGTTGATAAGGACCGAATGCATTCGAGATATCATCCTTGATTTTAGTAATTATCTTTTACAAGGTATGTATGTATAACCACCATGTATAGCTAATTGTAACATGCACGATCTTTTTTGTGCTTTGAAAACCTAGGTATAAGAATTTCTAATTGTTTATATAAGAGTACAGGTATACTTGGTTCCTACTATGATCTATGTTTTTTCTATAGAAGAAGTTTATGACTACAACTTAAGGTTGAAAAATTAATATTGACTGATTAGACCTAATTTGTAATCGACTAGGCTATTTATAGTAGGATTAGAATACATAAAGCTAATAGTTTTGGTTTAAAAATGGTATTTTTAGACATGAAGCAGGTAAGAGTAACACTTAAATGACTCAATATCAATGCGCATTTGGATACCCAGTCTATTAAATACAAAAGCAGAGAGGGTAATCAAAATATATACATTTGACCAGTATAACACCTAAGGATGCATCTGTATTGTCCCTATTAAAAGATGAGATAGTTTGTTTGGCATATGTATAGAATTCTGATGCCTTATTAAAATTGTCATGAAGTATAAAGTACCATTTATTTACTTGTCTCACTGAAATTTTACTTGATTCATAGATTATCTAAAGTACTTGACTAAAGGTATTGGATTGCCACACTTGTTAAGCCATAAACCTCACTTGTTATGCAAAAATCAGTTAGCATGTAAAGACTTATCTAGTTAATCCCAAAGTGGGTAATCGTCAAATATTTTAGAATCATGATATAAGTTCATATTTACTTTACATTGTGTGACTTTATATAGATAAGAGTTCATATTCTATAGTGACTTTAATTTGCTTACTGAATTTCATAGGGTACCAAACATAGATTGTAATGATTTTCTAGGTTAGTATCAAAGATAAAGTTGACCTCAACCTCCTACCCCTACAAGTGAACTGTTAAAGATTTTTTTTATATCATAACCCTAGTTCTTAGATTAACTTAAAAGATTCTTTTATATCACAACCCCAGTTCTTAGACTAACCCAGAAGAAAAAACCTATTAGGAGAATTCTCTGGAGATTAAAAAAATAATATGGGGAAACTAATTACATGTGTTTTGAGGTGAGTAAAGATAATAATCAAAACTATCCCACCAGTGATTTAGCAGTAGCAGTAGTATTATTGCAATTAATAGGGGAGAGTGATTCCATAAGATTTCTCCTAGTTTAAAAAGGTTCTGGTGCATGTGTTATATAACTATACATGTTATATGTTCTTAGCTCATATATTTGTAGGCCATATGTCTTTTGTGGATTATTTTCTCACTTTTAACATATGTCATAGAACATTTGCATGTAGATGTGTCTTCTTCATAAAACCCTCATTTATTCCTATATGTTTCATAGGAATTTGCCATATATGTTATTTATTACATCGATTATTTACCATAGATCAATTGTCCATATTTTAGTTTCATTGCAGATTAATTGATCATGTGATATAGGCATTGAAATTAGTATTCACGAGTTAAATGTATCACCTATAACTTATATACACATTATATTTTTCATAAACCATATACTTATATTCTACATTCCTCATAGCCTACTAGCTTTTCTTAATTGTTCACGCGTTAGGCTATTTATTCCATATACTATAGTCCACTTGCTCAATGTGATTTGTGTTTCATAGTTCACTTTCTTATATGGATTTATGTCTTATAGTCCACTTGTTTATATGTTATATACATTTTTATAACCTTACTTTTCTGTATTATGTACTCATCTAGTCTATTTTCCCAATATGTTATCCCACTTGCTTACATACTATCAGACTTATAATTCATCTATCTACTTGCTATATGTCTCATAGCTCATTTGTTTATATGATACTTTATAATTAATTTTTTCATATGGTACTTCAGGGTTCATATTCTTATATGCTACATGCTTTCATAGATCTCTTTCACGTAAATCACATAGTTCTATAACTCAATTGTCTATATGTCAAAAGCTTATTAGGTTTGCATATTCATACATTAAGTTATCTTTTGTGCTAATATTCTTATGTGCCATAAATTCTGTATGAATTATTTGTCCATATATTATATTCCCCTCTATTCTTATTGATGTATGCATTAACATATTAGGATAAAGTTTCCTCGTATCAAGATGCAGTAGGGATGGTGGCCGAAAAAGGTGGGAATATAAGTAATAGGAAGATGGCTTAGTCTAGTAACCTACTCAGAGGTGCGACACAAAATGTAAGAGTTTTATGTTGACTACTGGTTGTTCTTATTAGAGTCATCTATGAGATAAAATATGGAAGAAAGTAAAGTTGAGCCCCAATATGTTAGGCCTTATAAAATTAAATAGCTAATTGGATAGGAAGTCTATGATTTCATGTGTCCACTCTATAAAAATTTGTGGGAGATCAGTTCTCCATTATTTCCCCTTAATACTAGTAATGTTAGAAAGGATATTTCATTTAAACAAGTCCCCATAGTCATTCTTAATTATTAGGATAGAAAGTTAGAGACAAAAGGTAGAACCTTCATTGAAATGTTATGGAAGAACCATAATATAGAATAAGCTACATCGAATTATTAGATATATCTCTCCAAATTCCAAATATTAACAGAAGAATCATAGATGATGTGCTCCCCTTATATGATCCTAAGTTCTAATAAAATTTATTTAATTGATATATCATTAGCATGTCATGTGTTCAGGTATATTAAATTCCTAAATTCTATGTGTTTGACATGTTTATAGAAGAATGAGGTAAAAAACTCTATACTAAATAGTCTTCATTGAATTACATGCTTAAGAAAGGGGTTTTATTTTTCATATTGAGTATTTTATCTATTTAGACACTGATGTGTGAGCAAATGCTAACACATTTAATGATTTTAAGTAAGAATAATTGCAAAGTCTTAAGTAACTTTTGTCGTTTTTGATTGTTTTCTATTTGATATTGCAGTAAATGTCAAGATGTAAGAGAACCAACAATAATTGAAGTAAAAGAGTTGATTTTTAAGCAAGTAGAGAGGGAAGTATAGTTGATGACTTGTATGATAAGTCATCAACCTTGTGATAAGCTATTAGAGTTGTCATCAGCCGTAGACAAAGAATGGGTTTCAGCTAGAATTCATAACGACATCTATGATAGGCCGTCAGAAGTGTGATAAGACGTCAGGCTCATTGTTAGGCTTAGACAAATATTGGGCTTTGGCTGGAATTCGTGATGACATCTGTGATAGGACATCAAAAGTGTGATAATCCATCAGGCTCATCATTAGGATTAGGCAGGGAATGGGATTTTAAGTGAAGAAGCGACGACAATTCTGATAAGTCATCACATGAAATATAAGCCATCACCTCTCATCGTCAACCTAAGGTAGAGATTGTCAACAGTGAAGAGAAGTTGACGACATTCCTAATAAGTCGTCAGACTCCTGATATGCCGTCACACATGTTGCCGCTTGTTCAAGAAAATACTGTGATCTATGATTTTGTTTCCATAATTAGGATGAAGTATTGAAAGCATATGTTAGGTTTTTCTAATCATATAATGAGGGAACAGACATTTTGAGAATCTCTTCTCTCTAGTTTTCTGACTTGAACTTTACAATTATTTTTAGATAGATTATTACAATTGTTTTGGGATTTTCTACTGTGAATCAAATCTGAGAAACACTTATTGCTATTGATCTTGTTGTAAGTTCATATATCAAACTATGAATTCAACTTGCCGTCTTGATTATTTTATCATGAGTAGCTAAATTCCCTTAACCCGAGTTGTGGGATCTATAGGTTTGGGTTTGTAACATAACTAAGTGTTTAAGATTCTAACGGTGGTAGAAACTTCTTGTTAATTCCATTATTTTACACTCTAACTATTGGTTGCAAATAATAGGCCTTGCTTACTGGTGATTTGCTTGACATAAGAAATCAACCCTAGTAAGAAGTTAATTATCAATAGGGACTTGGAAGCATCAAACTTCCATTTAATAATTAATGTTGTAACAAGATTAATTAACTTGAGATAACTTCATATTATGAAATATAAATTCCCTAAGTTCGAGAGAATTAGGTGGTTAAATGTCTAAATAGGTTGAGAAATATTTAGACATAACTTAGACAAGGATAATCTATTGTTCCTACCTACCACAAGAATCTTGAACCATTACTAGCGTCTGTCAAATTCCAACACCCATAGTGAATATAACTCTGGTTTTCCTTATCATATTGATTTCAAACGCTGAATTGAGAAGTAATTATTTGTTACCTTTCCAAAAAAAACCATTCACTGGAAACTGATAATTATCAGTTGATTAAACCACAGATAACTCAAATTCACACCATATTCCCTGTGGAATTCGACCCCAACCTAGTTGGGTTATATATTGACAATGATCGCTTACATTCTTGTAAGAGAGATGTAGTTTGAGTGTTATCAAAAATGGCATCAATTGAAGTTGTGTGCACTAATTGACTCTCAGTCAAGTTTCCTAGTTTTACATTTATTTGTTGTTTTTGTTTTCTGCAGGACTTTTATGGTACATGCCAAGAACCAGAAGTTTCGGAGAACCGTTATTATCATTTAATCTGGAACCATAACTAATCGGTAGAATGGCAGACTAGCAAGAGGCTGACAGGTTAGCAGCCTTAGCTAGACCTCAGTTGAATGTGCAAAATAACGATCAACAAGTACGATATCCAAATCCTGAGGATGATGAATTGGGAGATGAGGAGTTGCTAAACACTGGTAACCCAAGGCGTGCAAAGCAAATAGCTGCACTAGTATAGCATAATGCTAACAGGAACCATCCATTCTGAGGAAGGCAAGATCACTAGCCAGTCTTGTATAACCTCAATAATGATGATGATGGAATGAATAGAGTAGGTACAATGGGTGTAATTATTCCTCCACCATTATCACCTGGGGAGAAATTCAATATTACGAGTACTATGATTCAACTCTTTAATCTAAAGGGGTTATTTGGTGGCCTTCCTGGGGATGATCTGAACTTGCATCTAGTGAACTTTGTCACCATTTGTAAAAAAATTTATAACCTAGGAGTGGGTCAAAATGCTATCCGTTTGAGATTGTTTTCATTGTCTCTATCTGGGGAGGCAACATTATGGCATAATGAGTTGATACCCGATTCTATAACCAACTGGAGGCAGTTGAAAGAAGCTTTCATAGAAAGGTTCTTTCCATCTTCCAGGAGGGTACAGTTGAGGGATGAGATCAGTAACTTTAGAAAGCTCCAAACAAAAGCCTTGCATAAAACCTGGGAGAGATTTAAAAAGAAGCTGACGTAGTGTCTGAACTACAACATAACGGACATATACTTGATGGAGACTTTGTACAGGGCTATTAACTCTATGACAAAAATGATTATAGATAATGCTGCTGGTGGTTCATTTGCTGATCTTACATTCCCAGAGGCTTTAAAAATGCTTAAGAGAATGACCAAATAGAGTCGGGCATGGCATACCAGGGACTCTGTGGTATCAAGCCCTACTATTTCTGTTGGAATGACTATGGAAAAATGCAGAAGAGATGAGAAACGTTATCAATACATGGCTCACCTAAAAATGTAGATGTACTTGCTAACCAACCATTTACTATCAGGTAAAACTAAGAAAATAAAAGTTGTGGGATCGCAGAACAAAGTAGAGTCTGACTCAGAAGAAGAAGCGAACTATGTAAATAATCAGGGGGTTTTCGAGGCAATAGCCAAGGAAATCAAGGTCAGACTTATTATGACAAGGCTAGATATAAGAACCAGGAGCAAGGTAATTGGAGGAACAATAGTGATAGAAGTGGGTTATATGTCCCTCTTGGAAATCGTGAGGCTACTACAACAAGTTTTGAAAAGATATCCCTGGAGGACATGATGGCTAAATTGTTAAAGGGAGTGGAGGCTACCAACTCAGGGTGACTACCATGAATACGGATCTATCCTCTATGAGTCAGCTAGTAAACTCGCACTCCACTTTGATCAAACAACTAGAACAGCAAATGAGACAACTCTCTACAGTGCTAAACCAGAGAAAGAGTGGAACGTTACCTAGTGATACAGTTCAGAATTTGTGAAATGATGGCTCATGTATGGAAATTACCACTAGGAGTGGTAAAATATTACCTGTCCCTTCTGTGGAAAAAGTTTGATTGATGATTTGACTGAAGTAGATAATGAACCCAAAGAAGAATGTCCAGTGGATTCTGGGAAGTTGGATGGTTCTGATGATGCTCCAGAACAAGCAAAAGATAAGGAAAAGAAAGTAGTGGTGAAAACTCTCCCAATACCACCACCTTCTTTTCCTCAAAGATTGAAAAAGAAGGTTGACGACATGAAATTTAGTAAATTCATGGCAATGTTGAAGCAGCTAACAATAAATGTGCCTTTGGTGGAGGCACTCGAGCAAATGACAGGGTATGCTAAATTCATGAAGGACCTTGTGATAAATAAAAGAGAGGTGACCTACGAACCGGAGAATAATCTCCATCATTGTAGCGTTATTTCTATGAGGTCCTTGGTGCAGAAGAAGGCAGACCCAGGAGCATTCACTATTCCTTATACGATTGGGTCTCTGGAATTTGCTAAGTCCTTATGTGATCTGGGAGCAAGCATTAATATGATGCCGCTGGCTGTATATAAAAAGATGGGTTTGGGAAATCCCACACCCACCAACATGTGACGCGTGATGGCGGATAGGTCAGTAAAATGACCTATTGGTATTTTGTATGATGTGGTGGTAAAGGTAGCTAGCTTCATATTTCCTATTGATTTTGTTATTCTGGATTGCCAGGTGGACTTCAAGGTGCCCATAATCTTGGGTCGACCTTTCCTCACAATCGAAAGTGTGTTGATTGATTTGCGAGCTAATGAGCTCTTATTTAGGATGAATAATGAGGTGGTGCAATTTAATGTGTGTCAATCAATGAATCATCTTAAAGAAATAAGTGTGTTCTCAATTGTTGATGTATATTATGAGGATCAGCAGGAGGTTTCAATAGAGAAGAAACTTGTTGTCGAGCCTTTAGCCGCAGTTCTGATGAATTTTGATCATGAAGGTATTGAGGAGTATGAAGAGACTGTTTGTGCTTTTTCAGGAATGGGTTCATACTCTTATGCACCTAAGAAGCTAGATCTTTAACTTTCTAATCGAACAACACCACAGGCTAAGCCATCCATTAAAGAGCCACCGGTGTTTGAATTGAAGGAACTGCCAGGGCATTTAAGGTACCTGTTTTTGGGCAACGGAAACATGCTACCCATTATTATTGTAGCTGATTTGGGTGAGAAGTAGGTAGAAGCAATTATTTCAGTACTTTAGAGGTACAAAAGAGTAATAGGATGGACTATTGCAGATATTATTGGCATTACCCCTAGCATCTGCACGCCTAAAATACAACTAGAGGAAGATTATACTCCAACCATTGAGCACCAGCGTTGTCTTAACCCACCAATGCAAGAGGTGGTTAATAAGGAAATTATTAAGTGGTTGGATGCAGGAGTGGTTTACCCTATTTCTGACAGTAAATGGGTGAGCCCAGTTCAATGTGTGCCCAAAAAAGGGGGGCATGACTGTTGTTGCAAATGAAAGAAATGAGTTGATTCCACTCAGGCCTGTGAATGGATGGATATTTTTCATGGACTACCATAAATAAAACTCATGGACTTTGAAAGACAACTTCCCGATGCCTTTTATGGACCAAATGCTTGATCGATTGGCCGGAAGGGGGTAGTATTACTTCTTGGATAGTTATTCTGGATATAACCAGATATGTATTGCTCCTGAAGATCAGGAGAAGATGAAATTCACATGCCTATATGGAAACTTAGCATTTAAGAGGATGTCGTTTGGTCTATGCAATACACCCGCTACTTTTTAATGGTGCATGATATCTATTTTCTCAGATATGGTGAAGGAAACCTTAGAGGTCTTCATGGATGATTTCTTTATGGTGGGAGATTCATTTGATCTGTGTTTGGAAAACCTGAGTATGGCCTTGCAATGATGTGTTGAATTCAATTTGGTGCTTAATTAGGAGAAATGCCACTTTATGGTATAGGATGGCATCGTTCTCCGGCACAAAATTTCAGCAAAAGGGATAGAGGTTGATTGAGCCATGGTTGAAGTTATCAAGAAACTACCACCTCCTATTTCAGTGAAGGGAGTGCATAGTTTTCTTAGACATACTAGATTTTATCAGAGGTTTATAAGAGATTTATCGAAGGTTGCAAATCCACTTTGAAAACTTTTGGAGCAAGAAGTGAAGTTCTTCTTTGATGATGATTTCTTGAAGGCATTTGAATACCTTAAAAAGAAGCTGGTCGAGGTACCTATCATTATTGCACCAGACTGGTCAAAACCATTTGAGATCATGCGTGATGCAAGTGGTGTTTCCCTTGGAGCTTTATTGGGACAAAAGAAGGACAAAAGGTTTCATCCAATATATTATGCCAGCAAAGTACTGAATGGAGCGCAAAAGAACTACACCGTCACTGAATAGGAACTCCTGGTTGTAGTGTATGCTTTTGAGAAATTCAGGGCTTAACTGCTTGGGACCAAGGTGGTGGTCCACACTGACCACGCAACCTTGAGGTATTTGATGGCTAAGAAGGATACAAAACCAAGGATGATTAGATGGGTGTTGCTTCTACAAGAATTTGACTTTAAAGTCAAAGATAGGAAGGGTTGCGAAAACTAAGTTGCGGATCATCTGTCTAGAATGGAAGTTGAGCAGGCAGCTAGTGATGAAATGGAGATAAATGATGCATTTCCTGATGAGGAGATCTTGGCTATTGATATGGAGAAAATTCCTTGATACGCTGATTTTGCAAATTATGCTGTGAGTGAGGTCATTCCAGAAAACCTTTCTTTCCATCAAAGAAAGAAATTCCCTCATGATGTGACACATTACTTCTGGGATAAACCATATCTTTTTTGAAGATGTGATAATATTATAAGGAGATGTGTGCCAGAAGTGGATGTATTGTGCATATTGGAAGCATGTAATGCTTCCCCAGTTGAAGGTCACCATGCAGGTGATGGAAATGCTAGGAAGGTGTTGCAGAGTGGCTACTATTGGCCAACGTTGTTCAAGGATGCTCATGAGTTTGTTCTGACATGCGACCAATGTCAGAGGCAGGGGTCGATCTCCAAAAGACCTGAGATGCCTTTGACTAAGATACTTGAAGTAGAATCATTTGACGTCTGGGGCATCAATTTTATGGGTCCTTTCGTAAGCTCGTATGGGATGAAGTATATTCTAGTTGTTGTTGACTATTCTCGAAATGGGTTAAAGCTGGTTCCTTGTCTAATAATGAAGGAAAGAGGTTTGTTACTTTTCTCAACAAGAACATCTTCTCTCACTTTAGAGTACCACATACTATTATAAGCGATGGAGGATCTTATTTTTACAACAAAGTGTTTTAAGATGCCTTAGAAAAATATTGGGTGAAACAGCATTGAGTAGACACTCCATATCACCCACTAACTAGCAGTCCAGTGGAGGTGTCAAATTGAGAGATTAAAGCTATCCTAGCTAAAACAGTGAATGCTAGTCGACAAGACTTGTCTCGAAAGATCGATGATTCCTTGTGGGCATATCGGACCACTTTCAAGACACCCATTGGAATGTCACCATTCTAATTAGTCTATGCAAAAGCATGCCACTTACTAATAGAGTTGCAGCAAAAGGTTTTTTTGGCACTTAAAAGGTTAAATTTGAATTAGAAGGAGGCACCAGAGCTAAGACTGGGAAAACTGAATAAAATGGATGAATTCTATCTCAGGGATTATGAAAGAGCAGACCTATAGAAAGAAAAGATGAAGAAGTATCATGATTGAAGGATCGAGAAATGAGTTTTCCCAAAAGGTAACTTGGTACTTCTGTTCAATTCCAGACTCAAACTATTCCCAGGTAAGCTTAAATCCTAGTGGTCAGGCCCATTTAGAGTTAGTCAAGTCTACTCATCTGGAGTAGTAAAACTTAAAAATAAAGACGGCAGCATCTTCAAGGTTAATGGGAAATGAGTCAAACTTTATATCGATCCAAAAAACTCAATGAAAAGTATTGCTACTATCTGTCTCGATGAAGTCTGAAGTAATTGAGATACCAGAGTTGTGCCGATATTTTAAATCAGTTTCTATATGGGAGGCATCCCATGATACCCGTTCTTGATCTACTCCAGGTATACCCTAATCCTTAGTTCAGTTTTTCTTTAATTTTAAGTTGAGGGTGTAGGGTGAGTTGTTGTTGTAATATTTTGTAGTTGACTAGGAGAAATACAAGTACCTGAGGAAGTTAACGTGGTTTTGTTATTTTGTGAACACCTCTCAAATGGTCTGATTGTTTAACTGTTTGATTTGCATCTAATTGTGACCACTGTGCATCTTGTTATGGTATCAGTTCTAGTGACTTGATAATCATTGTTAAATAATTGCATGAACTGGATAAGTAGTAACTTGTGATATACTTGTGTGCCATGTGCGTGTGAGATCTTACTTAGTTCCCTTTGTATGTTGAATCCAGAACTTGCCCAGTTAGTCTTACCTAGATTGAAGGATAGGGGTTAGAAAAGGATCATAGGCCATTTTGATATTAGCCACTTTTAGCCTAAATGACCTTTCATGTATGCATAATATCTCTTGATCCCTATTTTGGGCTTGAATAGCCTATTTCTTATTTTTATGCCTATCACTATCTCATTTATATCATAATGAACTTGTTTAGGCCCTGGTCCTCCTTGGAAACTATGCACCTTGACTTAAGAAAATGGCCTAAGTTGAGGGTGGCTATCATAGGGGTGCGTGATGTAAAATGAGAATGAAGAAAGGTAGAATAAAAGAAAAGTATAAAAAGTTAGGTGAGGTGGAAAAGAACACGAAAAGTAAAGATGTGAAAAAAAAGTGATTGTAGAAAAGACCGCACCCATTCTGAATATGTGTGATCAAGAAAAGAGAAGAAGAATAGAAAAAGGTTAATAAGTGAGATCCTATAAGTTAGTGTAGTGTCAAGGAGTCTTAGTCACTTTAAATATCATCGAGTATCATACCAGCCCCTAGCCTACATTACAAGCCAAAGAGAAGACCTATAGTGATCCTAGATGACCTTTCTGAAAATCTTGGTAATGAAAATAAGGCCAAGCCTATGGTATTTGGCATACATTGATTGGAACTTTATTCTGAGAGTGAGTGTCTTTTGATTGTCCCCATGGTTACATATGTGATATCTTATATAAGTGGAGTGGAACTTCTTTGTAGTGAGGGTACACTGGTTACGTTGCTAGTTGCTAACTCATTTGGATAGTGTAATCTTGGTACATTCATGGTTGTTGTTGCTGAATTGATGCCATATCTTGATTCATGTGTGTCGCATTGTTGTTCTTCAATAATATGCACAGTTGTTTTTTAAAATTAATTGACCTTGGAGATGGTGAAAATGTTTTGAATTAATATGGATGGTTGACTGTCGAATGTACTCTGTATCCTCTTGGTTGTGTTATAGTTGCTTGAGGACAAGCAATTGATTTAAGTTTAGGGTGTTGATGTGTGAGAAAATGCTAACACATTTGAGGCTTTTAAATAAGAATAATTGCAAAGTCTTAAGCAATTTTTGTCATTTTTTATTGTTTTCTGTTAGATATTGCAGTAAAAGTCAAGATGCAAGAGAACCAGCAATAATAAAAGTAAAAGAGTTGATTTCTGATCAAGTAGAGAGGGAAGTATAGCGGACGACTTGTCTGATAAGTCATCAGCCTTGTGATAAGCTATCAGAGTTGTCATAAGCCTTAGACAGAGAATGTGTTTCAGCTGGAATTTGTGATGACATCTATTATAGGCCATCAGAAGTGTGATACATCGTCAGGCTCATCGTTAGGCTTAGACAAAGAATGGGCTTTAGCTAAAATTTGTGATGACATCTTTGATAGCTCATCAGAAGTATGATAAGTCGTCAAGCTCATCGTTAGGCTCAGGCAGAGTATAGGATTTGAAGTGAAGAAGCGACGATAATTTTGATAAGTCGTCACATGAATGATAAACCATCACGTCTCATCATGAGCCTAAGGCAGAGATTTTCAAAAGTGAAGAGGAGCTGACGACATTCCTGATAAGTCGTCAGACTCCAGATAAGCCATCACACACGTCGTCGCTTGTTCGAGAAAATATTATGATCTATGATTTTGTTTCCATAATTAGGATGAAGTATTTAAAGCATATGTTAGGGTTTTCTAATCATATAATGGGGGAACGAACATTTTGAGAATCTCTTCTCTCTAGTTTTCTGACTTGAACTTTACAATTACTTTTGGAGAGATTATTACAATTGTTTTGGGATTTTCTACTGTGAATCAAATCTGAGAAACACTTGTTTCTATTCATCTTGTTGTAAGTTCATATATCAAACTATGAATTCAACTTGTTGTCTTGATTATTTTATCATGAGTAGCTAAATTACCTTAACCTGAGTTGTGGGATCTATAGGTTTGGGTTTGTAACATAACTAAGTGTTTAAGATTCTAACGGTGGTAGAAACTTCTTGTTAATTCCATTATTTTACACTCTAACTATTGGTTGCAAATAATAGGCCTTGCTTACTGGTGATTTGCTTGACATAAGAAATCAACCCTAGTAAGAAGTTAATTATCAATAGGGACTTGGAAGCATCAAACTTCCATTTAATAATTAATGTTGTAACAAGATTAATTAACTTGAGATAACATCCTGTTATGAAATATAAATTCCCAAAGTTCGAGAGAATTAGGTGGTTAAATGTCTAAATAGGTTGAGAAACATTTAGAAATAACTTCGACAAGGATAGTCTGTTGTTCCTACCTACCACAAGAATCTTGAACCGTTACTAGCGTCTGTCAAATCTCAACACCCATATTGAACATAACTCTGGTTTTCCTTATCATATTTATTTCAAACGCTGAATTGAGAAGTAATTATTTGTTACTTTTCCAAAAAAAACCATTCACTGAAAACTGATAACTATCAGTTGATTAACCCGCAGATAACTCAAATTCACACCATATTCTCTGTGTAATTCGATCCCAACCTAGTTGGATTATATATTGACAATGATCACTTATATTCTTGTAAGAGAGATGTATTTTGAGTGTTATCAGACACCCTGTGAGACTTGCCTATACGTGATTTTGGTTAGCTAATAGATTTTGGATAGTTTTATTTCAAAGGGAACCTCTGGCAAACTTTCTTTGGAAATTATAGGTTAGTTAATCCATTAGTTGTGCCCTTTATTCTAAGAATGAATAATCCAAATAGGGAATATGGTAAATTTTAAAGCATATAAGACCAACTTGAGATAGTTAGGAGGTATTTAAGATTAAAATTAAATCAAAGTGTTAGGTTAGAATGAAGGGATTAATATCTTGGAAAAGTAGGATAAAATAAGTGAGGTTCTTACTTGACTTAATTAAGCTAGTCGATGATAAGTAGGTGCATCACCTTCTTAAACTAATGGGCCAAATTGGGGCTATATTAATAAAGAAATTTGAAGCCAAAACTAACTGAAAGGAAATACATAGAATAGAACTCCAAGGCCCAATATTACAAAGCCCACAAAGAGGTAGTTAAAATTTCCCAATAGGTGGATCACCTACTTGAACTTTTGACCCGCTTAAATGGCCAAAGTGGGTACATCATCTACATAGCCTTTGTTGCCAAAATTAAACCAAATGGTGGATGGAAAGAAAGAGGAGAACGAGATAACAAAAAAGGGTCCTTTAAAGGCCAAATCTCTAATGTAAATATCCCATTATTTTTTCATTAAATTTATGTTTCCTAAATCTCCCAATCTCTCTATCTCTCTTATCTGACAAACGACCACCATATTTTTCCATTAGGGTTTTATGTGTTCCTCAACTAATTTCTTTGCAAGACCTCATAAAATATTGACTATTTATTTTTTACCCTCCCACTACATAATCTAAATATTTTACTTGAATTATATTTAGGGATATTAAAAGGGTGTTTTGAGAAAGTTTCAGAATTTTCAAAAGGGGTTCCAGGCCATTTTGGGACCCCGAGGCAGTAAGGGTTCATGATATTGGCATGACACAGAGGTTAGCCTCCACAATAAGGGTGTGAATGGAGGCTACCCTCCGTGATATTGGCATGCCTTGCATCTATGTTAAATTTATCCAGTTTTTGTTTTTTCAATTAGGGTGAAGGGTTTTTGATCTTTTTACCCCATTCCATGCCTTTCCATAAATCTGACATTCATAGAAACTTTACTGGACCCTCTGTCCTACTTGTGGAAAATTTATAGGGAGCTCACATAATTTATAAAGTGCAAACCCGGTCTATGGTCCCTACTCCTGATTGTACTTCTCAACATAGAGTTCCACCAGTCCCTAGAAGTCCTCCTTAGACTTCCTGGGAAGGTGATACTCATGCTCAGTTATCTCAAGGAAACATCTCTAATGTAGAGTTTTGTCAGTATATTCATATATTTATTCCGTTAGTGGCATTACTTTCTCATTGGTCTGATTATTTTAGTTATGTTGCTTATTTATCTGAGGTCACTCGGGTTGGCAATTTTATGATGTTTAATCACCAAACCTTTATAGTCCCTAAGGTTGACAATGATCCTCTAGGGTTTATTTATTAGATGGAGAAGATTTTTAGGGTGATGTATATTACTAATTCTGAAGGTGTGGGGCCTGTTGTGTATCAATTAAATGATATAGCTTATCAATTGTATGAGAAATAGGAAGCAATGATGGGTAATGATGTTGAACTGGCATTGTAGAATGAGTTTTAGGGGCCTTTCTTGATCACTTCTTAGGAGCTAAGGGAAGTAAGGTCGAATATTTTATGAACTTGAAACAAGGAAAGATGAGTGTGAAAGAGTATGCACTAAAATTTCACCAACTATCCCGTTGTACTCTGGAGTTAGTGGCTAATATGAGATCTAAAATGAAGAATTTTTTATCTAGGTTGTCCCATGATTTTGGATTGGAGTGTAAGTCTGCGACATTGAATAATGATATGGACATCTCCAGGCTAGTGGTTTATTTATAGTAGGCAAAGAATAAAACAAAAAGGCAAGTAGAGATAGGAGAGAGGAAAAACAAAAAGGTTAGATATTTTGAGCAAGGTAGGGGTTTGTAAAATACTTGAAGAGATGGTAGACAGTGGACCAAGAAGAAGAATTGAAGGAATTCTTATTCGATGACTAGTTCTCCTTATCCTAACCCTTCTGGTGATCATTATTTTTAGACTAGCAGTGGTCCTAAGGAATAGGGTTCCTAGTCTCAGGCTAGTGGAGCTCAGTCAGCCCTACCTTATCCCCCTTGGCATTTTTGTAAGACAACTTCACTGTGGTTACTATGAGGAGGGGAGAAACTTATATTTCAATTATGGTCAGCCTGGTCATCTGCAGTGAAACTGTCCTATATCCATAGTTTTCACTGGAGTTAATAAGGTTCTGGTTGCTACTTCTTTAGATCTGGCACCTAAGGGTGCCACTTCAGGTATCGTCCCTAGCTGGAATCATTTCTATACCTTTGCTACACGTCAGGAATTTGAGGCATCCCTCGAATTGTTACTGATATATTATATCTCTTCTCCCATGATGTTTATTATTTGCTTGATATGGGTTCTACCCTATCTTATATGACCCCTCATGTGGTTGTACATTTTGGTTTTGGTCCTAAAAGTATTTTTCCTTTTCTATTTCTACTCTAGTGGGTGAGTCAATTGTGGCTAGGAAAATCTATTAGAGGTTGTGTGGTCTCCATCTTTCATAGGAAGACATTGGTGGATTTGATAGATCTTTATATGGTGGATTTTGATATAATCTTGGGGATGATTGACTTCATTTGTTCTATACTTCTCTGGATTGTAGGATCCAAAAGGTCAGTTTTTGATTTCCTAATGAATGGGAGAGGAGTTCCTTAGTGCCCAACAGGATGTTTATTTCCTATCTTACAACCCAAAAGTTAATTTCCAATGGATGTCTATATCATTTAGTTCGGGTTAAGGATTTTAGCTCAAAGTTCGTCTTTTAATTTTATCCCTATGGTTAATGAATTTTCTAAAGTGTTTCTCGATGATCTTCTTAGAATAACTCTCGAGAAGTATATTGTCTTTGGGATTGATCTTCTACCATATACCCATCCCATTTTATTTATTCCTTATAGGACGACTCTGGCTGAATTAAGGAACTAAAAAAGCAATTAAGGGATCTTGGTGATAAGGGTTTAATCCATCCTAGTATTTCTCTATGGTGCGCTCTCATGTTTTTCGTGTGAAGGAAAGACGGGTCTCTTGGGATGTGTATAGACTATCATCAAATAAACAAGGTTACAATGATGAATAAGTACCCTCTTCCTAGGACTGGTGATCTTTTTTATCAGCTTTAAGGTGCTAGATGTTTCTCCAAGATTAACCTTCATTCGGATTATCATTAGTTGATAATTTGGGAGGTCTATATTCCCAAGACTTCTTTTCAAACCAGATATAGTCATTATGAGTTTTTGGTTATGTCATTTGGGTTGACTAATGCTTTGACTGCTTTCATGGATGTTATGAATTAGGTTTTTAGGTAGTTTCTACATTTTTTTGTTATTGTCTTTATTGATGATATCTTGGTGTACTCTAAGAGTGAGGACAACCATGCCAATTACCTTTGAATTGTGTTGCAGACTCTTAAGGGCCAGAAATTGTATGCAAAGTTTTCTTTGTGTTAATTTTTTATAAGTGTTGTGACCTTTCTTGGGCATGTTATTTCTTGTAAGGGGGTCAAGGTGGATCCACAGAAGGTTAAGGAAATTAAGAAGTGTCCTAGACCCACAACTCCAATTGAAATTGGGAGATTCTTAGGCTTGGCTGCATATTATAGGAGGTTTGTGGAGGGTTTTTGTCAATTGCTGCCCCACTAATGAACTTTACTCAGAAATAGGTTAAGTTTCTACGGTCCGATGCTTGTGAAGGTAGTTTTGAGAAATTGAAGGATAAGTTAACTTCTATGTAAGTTTTGACCCTGCTCGAGGTTACTGATTGGTTTGTTGTGTATTTTGATGCATCCCGTGTGGGTCTAGGTTATGTTATGATGCAGCATGGTAAGGTTGTGGCCTACGCTTCCATATAGATTAAGATTCACGTGAAGAATTACCTAACTCATAATCTAGAGTTAATGGTGGTGGCCTTTGCTTTGAAGATATGCAACCATTATCCGTATGGGGTGCATGTTGATATTTACTTAGACCATAATAGCTTGCACTATGTGTTTACATAGAAGGAATTGAATCTCAGGTAGAGGCGATGACTTGAATTTCTTAAGGAGTATGACATGAGTTTGAACTGCTATCCAACTAAATCTAATCTTGTTGTTGATGCTCGTAGTATATTGTCTATGGGAAGCTTATCTCACATTAAAGAGGAGAAAAGAGAGTTAGTGAAGGATATTCATAGGTTGGCTAACTTGGACTCCATCTCTTGGACTCTGACGTTAGGGGAGTGATTGTTTAAGAAGTGATTAAATTATCTCTTTGCATTAAGGTGGAGGAGAAACAGGTTTTGGATCCCATACTTATGAAGATTAAGGATGATATGGGTCAGGGAAAGGTTATGGCTTTTGATATGAGGAGAGATGGCATATTAAGGTATCAAGGGAGGTTGTGTGTTCCTGATATTGATGGGTTGCGGGAAAGGATTTTGACTAAGGCTTATGAGTCTAGATATACAGTTCATCCGAGTTTGACTAATATGTATCATAACTTGAAAGAAATCTACTGGTGGATCAATATAAAGAGAGAAGTGGAAAATTTCAAGGCTAAATGTATGGTTTGTGAGCAAGTTAAGGTACAACACTGAAGCCTGGTGGCATTCCTCAAGAGATAGAGTTTTCTATATAGAAGTGGGAGATAATTAATATAAATTTCATTATGGGTCTTCCGTGGTCTCACAATCACCATGATTCCATTTGGGTCATTTTGGACAGGATGACTAAGTCTGCTTATATTTTGCATTGAGGACTGAGTACTAAGGAGAGGATTATCCCAAGTTGTTCATTCAAGAGATATTTAAGTTGCATGGTGCGCGGTGTCCATCATTTCAGATCGAGTTATGCAATTTTCTTCTCACTGTTGGCATTTATTTCAGAATGGTTTTCGAACTCAGAAAAAGCTTAGCACCGCTTTCCACCCTCATACAGATGGACAAGCAGAATGGACTATTCAGACTTTGAAAGATATTCTAAGGTCATGTATGATTGACTTGAAAGGTAGTTGGTTTTACCATTTTCCTCTTATTGAGTTCTCTTATAACAAAAATTACCATTCTAGCATTCAGATTCCCCCTTTTGAGGATCTTTATGGTAGGAGGTACAGATCTTCTATTGGGTCATTTGAGGTTGGTGAGACTAGGTTCTTTTGTCCTGACTTGGTTCACCAAGCCATGGATAAGGTAAAAGTGATTAGATAATGACTTAAGACTGCCCAAAGTCGCCAAAAGTGTTATGCAGATGTGAGGCAAAGAGAGTTGGAGTTTGAAGTTAGTGATTAGGAATTCCTGAAGGTATCTCCTATGAAGGGATTCATGAGGTTTGGGAAGAATGGGAAGTTCAGTCCCTATTATATTGGACCATACCATATTGTAAGTAGGGTTGGGAATATTGCTTATTAGTTAGAGTTATTGGTAAGTTTGGCTTTTATTCACTTTGTTTTCCATGTGTCTATGCTGAAAATATGTGTGGGTGATCCTTCCTTGATAGTGTCAGTTGAGGATGTTGGTGTTACAAATTCTTGGACTTATGAGGAAGTTCCGATAGAAATATTGGGTAGGCAAGTTAGTAGATTTAGTACAAAGGAGGTAACTTCGGTGAAGGTTCTTTGGAGGAATCAAAAGGTGGAAAAGGCTACATGGGAAGCTGATATTGACATGAAGGCCACGTACCTATTTTTGTTCCCCGTGTTCGACAAAGGTGCTTATGATATGAATTTTATTCCCTTTCAAATTTTTCATTTGGTTCAGATGTACTCTTACAGTTATCAGGCTAAAAAGGACTAACTCCCCATTTGGGGATGAATGATCCTAAGAGGGGGGGATAATGTAAGAGCCCATGAAATTTTGACTATTTTATTTTTTACCCTCCAGCATGCATAATGTCAAATTTTTACTTAAATTATGTTTATGGTGTTAAAAGTGTGTTTCCAAAAAGTTTTGGAATTTTTAGAAGGGGTTTTTGGCCATTTGGAGACTCCAAGGTAGTGAGGGTCCGCGATATTGGCGTGCCATGGAGATTAGCCTCCGCGATAAGGACGTGGTATAGAGACTACCCTCTGCAATATTGGCGTGCCACGCCACGCCACTATATTAAATTCATCCAATTTTTGTTTTTTCACTTGGGGTGAGGCACTTTTGGTCTTCTTACCCGTGGTACAACCTTTAAACATAAAATAACACCATTCCCTTTAGTTTTCAAAGATCAAAACATTTTATTTCTCTCTCAAACTCAAAACCCAGAAAAATTCATGGGTTTTACATTGAATGCACATCCAGTCTCAAAACTTTGAATTGTTTTCAATTGTTAGTGTATTTCAATCTTATATCTCATTCCCTAACTTTAATTTAGATTGTGGAACTTATTTACTCATTACTCATGTTATTTTAACTTATGGGTTTGAAATTGGGTTGAGGGGTTTTGATTGGTACTGCTAAATTACCTTTCCCATGTTTTAAATTGATGATTTATGTATAAATTTATGGTTTTTGGATTGAATGGGTGCATTGTTATGGGAATTGGAATGGGGAACATAAGTTTCCCCAAATTTATGACTTTTGTCTTGGTAATGGCATTAACCCCAACCCACTATGTAAATTTGGTTTTGAACGTGGATTATTACATATTTCAACTTATTTATGAACCCATTGCATTAATGGATAATTGGTTAAAATGGATTTGAAAGGCCCTTGGGGGCCATGTTTCGATTTAAAATAGTGGTTACACAGATTAGTTTGGTATGACTATATGAGCTTGCGTGCATATTAGTATAATGATACCAAGTACTAAATGCCTTTTTATAAGACTCATGGGTTAATGGTTGGGTTTATGTGCAAATTAACTTAAATTGTGCTTAGAGGGAATTTTTTAGCTTACTATGAAAGTGCAGTCCATAGGTGACTAACACTTGAATCCATGTTTACCGGTGTAGGGGTCGATATGACCGTATGCTTGGTTCACAAATTACATTTTTGGATGGCTAGAGCCTTGGTGTCTTTAACCCTTTTTTCGAATTACTTGATTTGTGTGGATAACATGTACTAGGCCCTTTCAGTATAGGAAGCTGAACCTATTTAGACCGTGGGTGCCTTTAGGATGCAGCAAGCTGCAAAGTTTATGTTAATGATTTAAACTTTCATGTTCATGACCCTTGTCCCTATACCAGCATCCTATATATGTATATATAATTGTTGTGCATATGGTTTTGACTGGTTTATAACATTGGCATTATTTTATTATTTTCCCTGAGTTATATGCCAGTTCTTATCCTACTGACTATCCTTGCATGATACATTATTTCATGATGTAGAATCTGAAGGGTTTTCTGTTGCTCCTGTACAGCGTTAGGTGATTCGGTATTCCTGTGGATCTTCTGTAAAGTTGTGAGCCTCAATTTTTCAAAAGGCTCGGTCATTTTATATATTTCTTTTATATCTTAGTATCTCATTTTTTATTTTTTTGGTCATGGTCGGGGACATGTCCCGACCTATTGGGCATTTTTGGTTTTAGAGACTTTTGTGGACAAGTAAGGGTTTGATGGTTCTTTGACTCTTAGTTTCATTTCTTTTATCTATACATATTATTATCAATTTTGGTTGGCTTTTCCTGTTTACATTTATGTGCTCTTAAGGTAAGGCTAAGAGGTGATCTTCGTCCTACGGTGGACTTGAGATACCCGTCACGACTAGGTATTAGTTTAGGTCGTGACATTCTTGCAAACCAAACCACATAATCACCTCCTACTCTAATTAGTTTCAATTATAATAGAGAGTTATTTAAGGGTAATAAAGCTATAGGTATTTACACTGGGTTTGTTAATGTTGTTGTTGTTGTTGTTGAAGCTATAGGTATTGGCAGCCAAGTTGCTGTCACTCTCATCTGAAGAGTAAGGTAAGAGTTTCATGTTATAAGCTTGGGTTGTTGTTCTATTTTTATGTGATTCTTTTGTTGATGTACTTTGCTATTTTGTGATTGAGTGAAGGTTATAAAAGCATTAATTGAGTGTAAGCCAAAAGATTAAGTCATCCAAGGTAAGATCCTACCTCAAATTTGAATTGTTATCTCATTTTTGCATTTTAGGCATAGGTATTGGAACTCATGCGATGGTAATTGGAAGCTGTGAGCTCAACTTTTCTGATGATATTGTGATTTTGGGGTTGTATTAATATATTAAGTAGTTTGAGAAGTCTTGGTTGGCCTTAGAAAAAGATTGGTTAATGTTATTACGGGGTAATGAAAGGTGTGAACTTAGGGAGTTGTTCTGGTGGTTTAAGTATTTTGTGGTTTTTTATGGGCTAATTCATATGGATTGTTGTTTTGAGACAGTGAGCCACCTTGTAGGATTGTAGAATGGAGTTCTATGAAAGTATAAAAAGAGAGTGTAGTGATATACCAAATATTTTGGGGTTTGGACGGTCCTACTACTCGTCACGTGTTTTCAACTATTTTGAAGGCTTATAATGTGGTTATCTTCAATATATACTTATATTGTAGAGTAACTAAAGGAAAGGTTAAAGTGATGTAGTCACATTGGTCAGAAGACAAGGTATGTCAGGCTATTTGATTTCCTATTTCTTTTGCATAAGTCCACCATTTGTGTCAAAGTTTACTACTGACAACCCAAAAATCCTACCACTGCGCAGGAAAAGTAGAAGTGTCTCCAATTCTTTCATCGCATTGGGATACAACGTCCGGAGATGATTGGTGGGTTGAGATCTATCATGTAATTTAGGAGAAGGATACAATAATGCAAGTTTCAAAATCTAGTCAAAACTCAATGTACATGTTCAGATACATTCATACATACATACATATAAGATATAGGGATAGGGAGCAAGGTTTATCAAGAGATTTAAAATAATT
Organism: Capsicum pubescens; assembly: GCA_030864215.1. Classification (NCBI taxonomy): domain Eukaryota; kingdom Viridiplantae; phylum Streptophyta; class Magnoliopsida; order Solanales; family Solanaceae; genus Capsicum; species Capsicum pubescens. The sequence goes on along the minus strand of CM061545.1, from coordinate 134,763,040 downwards.
AACCTGGACGGTGTAGCTTAACCATCATAAAGACACCCATAGGTTATATGGGTATAGCTCCTCCTGCTGAAAGGGCCCTAGTGCATGTTAGCCACATGAACAAAAGACATCCAAGGAAGACCAGGGAATGCCACAACCCCATGTTAATCCAAGATAAATATATATATGGTATGTGTGTTTGTGTGACACAAGCACACAATCATCAAGACCAACCATCACGCGGGCAAATGTGAGTTTTCTGTATCGGTCCCACCCTGGATACCTACCTTCAAGGCCTATCTACACAACATCCTTTAAGCCCAATTAAAATATTTACACATTCCTAATCTTTAAACCAAGGAATTGACCACTAAGGCACACCATAGTTATCGTCATACCCTTACACTTGCAAGATTTTAATTATGCCATTATAATTCCATTAACTTGGGGGAATGCCTTGACACTCTTTGTTTATTAAATCAGTGGGGGGGGATTCCACGACCCTCTTTGTTCATTAAATCAGTGTGGGGGAATGCCACAACCCCCTTCATTCATTAAAGCAAATTTAGTTTTTTTGCCTTTTGCTATGCAATAGTTCTAAAGGTAATTTAAATGCAGATATTCTCATTTTCAAAGAAAGTTTCACAAGATTGGATTGAGGTTATCACCAATTTCATTATCAAAATCCACATAATTGGGGGAATCCATGGCCCCCTAGTTTATTCACTATGCTCATGCACCCGACACATTAAAAAACATCATTAAAGCATAAAAATTTACACATTAACCATGGGAACATCATTTAATAAAATAATCATTCAAAATTCTCAACCCACATTCCCAAGCCAACATTCAAAACCGCTTGAATAATAATTTAATACATATGCTTTAACAAAATTAGATTTAGGGAATAGTAACATGCCTGAGATACCAAGAATTATGGAGAGAAATCAACCCTTTAAAGTCCTAATTGCCAATCTCTTAAAACCCTAGGTGTTCTTGACTTGAGGAATTTGGGAAAGAAAAGAGTGTGTTTTGATTTTTTAAAAGATAGAAATAACCCTCTTTTAGTTTTAGGGATGTGGGGTCTAAGTGGGGGAAAGAGGAAAATGTCCAAAATGCCCTTAATTAAGAGCTTAAAATTTTTTACCAGTGATGATGGATCACCCTACGACTTGTGAGGACACGATACGACTCTTCACAATGAGTCATAGTCAGGACAGTAGCATAAGACACCCACACTAGTCTAACTAAGAGTGGTAAACAAAGACTCATGCTCAGACCTTACGACTCAAGAGGTTCAACTGTAGACACATTAGAAACAAGGGACCATTATATTGGTTTAGCTATGGAAGGGACCCTACGACTCATAAATGTCCATACAACTCATTATGTCCTAGTTGTACTTGGGTCAGTGACGTTTGGTAACACACTGGTCACTCTATGATTTGGGGTCCTATGACCCGTAATGACACCTTATGACTCATAAGGTAAATCATATGTTGGGCAGTAAGCTCAAACACAAGAAATTTTCAAGCCCAAAATTTGGGGTGTTAAGCTGCAAGGCTGCACATGTCGCTTAATGAGCCAAGTTCTACTTAAGTGACACTCGTTGGTTAAGGCAGCTCGCTTAAGTGGCCTCTACTTAAGTGTCCCAAGTGTCACTTCAATGGATGCTATTGCTAATTTATTCTTCAATTGGAGACTTAGAGAATTCTAAGTCTCCACGGACCCCTCGGGATTCATTCGAAATCTCGATAATGCATATAAATTTTGCTGCCTTATAAAATTTGAAGCTCCAAACTCAATAACGATATTAGATTGTTGAAAAATGTTGTTTTCACAAAATTGACCCTCAAGACCCAATTTCACAACTTTTCAAATCAAGGGTCAAAATGCGATACAAAAGGCATAAAATCACACCAACCATGTTACCAACCTATAATCAATATTTCAGATCTATTGACATTGTCTATTCTTCCATCTAACACATATAACAATAAATGTTGACCAAAGTCAACTAATAAGTCTTTTTAATCACAAAAAATCACAAACTCATACATATAACACTAAAATGCATTTGGAACTGTGTCAATCATCCCCACATCCCAAAAGTACCACAAGTAACCACACGGAGGGTAAAATGGTCAAATCATGGTGAAATAAATAATTTAAAAAAATCAAAAATCAATTCATTGCATCATCTATCACTAAATATCTAGTTCGTCCTCAAACTAAAGGCAAGGGAAAATACCTGATCAGCAAAAAGATGGGAACAACAATAACGTATATCAAACTGGACCTCCTAAGTTGCCTCATCTATAGGTCGATGTCTCCACTGAACCTTAGCCACTAGAATATCACTAGAATGAAACCATCGAAAATCCCTAGATAGAATAAAAAAGGGCTCCTAAACAAAAGGTAGCCTCTTATCTAACTGGACTGAATCCCAATGAATGACATGTGACCCATCTAAAATGTACCACCACCTCTCATCTAAATACACTGAATCCCAATAAATGGCATGTGACTCATTTGAAATATTACATCAAAACATAAAAACATAGAAACATGAATATCTAAAATGAACAATTGATAAATCTAGGGTTAATACTAACTCATAATCCACATCCCCATTAGTCTAAAGAATCTCAAATGGTCCATTATATCTAGGTATAAATTTGCCCGTCTTCCCAAACCTTATCACTACATTCATGGGAGGCACTTTTTCTTATTCTATGTCACTCGAACTCTATCCTGAATAACCCCCACTCTATTCAAAGACTCACAAAGCAAGACCATACCTTGAGGTCCAATATCAGAAACCTCAAACCAACTAACTAAAGAGATAAAATGCCTACTATACAAATCCTCAAAGAGAGCAATCTCAATACTTTAATGGTACCTATTATTATACGCAAACTCTGACAAAGCTAGATGATGCTCCCATTGACTTTCAAGGTTCATAACACATGCTCGAAGCATATCCTCTAAAACATGAATAGTCCACTTCGACTGACCGTGGGTCTATGGGTGAAATATGCTCTAAGATCAACCCAAATACCTAACCCTCTTGAAAAAGTCTTTTAAAAGTGAGATATGAACATTGTACCTCTGTCTTAGTTGATAGACACTAGTACAATATGAAGATGGACTATATCATGAATATATATACGGGACAACCTCTCAGCACTCAAACAAACCTAAATCAGAATTAAATGAGTGAATTTGGTTAATCAATCCACGATGACCCAAACACTACCGAAATCGTAAGAAGTATGAGAAAACCCAGTCACAAAGTCCATTGTGATTCATTCCTATGTCTACTCGGGAATAGGTAACCTCTAAAGCAAACCACCAGGCCTCAAATACTCGACCTTTACCTACTGTCAATATAGGCAATGAGATATAAAATTTTCTACATCCTTTCTTATACCACCCCACCAGTAGTGTTGTCTTATGTCACGATACATCATAGTAACTCTAGAAAAGATAGAATACCTAGAACAATGAGCCTTCTCTAAAATTAATCTCACCCAATCACCCATTCTTAGCACACAAACTCGACCTCAAATCCTCAATACACCATCTAAATCAAGTGAGGCTTTCTTAACCCCACCACTAAACACCTTATCTGAAATTACTCTCAACCCTAAATCATCAAACTAATGAGCCCAAATCTGATCTCTTAAGGAAGACCTAGCCTCTACAACTACCAAAACACACTCAGGTGTCAAACTATAAATCTTAACCAATTGGTTATCCAAAGTATGAACATCAAATACCAAAGGCCTTTCCTGGGTCAAAATATGTGCTATGATACCCATGCTAGCCGACTTCTGACTCAAGGCATCTGCAACCACATTAGCCTTTCCTAAGCATCTAAAGCCAATAACGTTGCCTTATATTAAGATTTCATTGGGTAAAGAAATGTTAAAGTTTATAATGATTCAAGAAAATCTCACGATAGACTCCATACAAGTAATGCCTCCATTATATCAAAGAAAATACAACCACATACAATTTCAAATCATGGGTAGGGTAATTCCTGTCATGGGGATTCAACTAAAGAGAAGCATATGAAATCACCTTACCCTCCGACATCAAAAAACACCTAACCCAACACTGAAAGAATCACAAAAGATGGTAAAACCTATGCTCTCCTTGGATAAAGTTAAGATAGGAGTTGATGTTAATAAATCTTTGAGCTTTTGAAAGCTCACCTCACAATCATTGGACCACTAAAAGGAAATCTTCTTCTAAGTTAACTTGGGTAATAAAGCCACAATATATGAAAAATCCTCAATAAAATTGTAAGACCCCACAAAATTTCTAAGAGTAATTTAGTCCTTTATGCTTGTTAAGGGGGTCCCATACTTAGAAAATTTCAGCTAAATTCCCAGACTTAGTTTATTTTTGGCCTTCAAAAGTTGGCAATCTTATTTCATCACCTTAATGTCCTTTTATGGTCCGTACTTATTTATTAATTCATGATCAGGAAGGTCAATAGGTATTTCTGGACAAGTTTCAAATTTTTCAGAACACGTTTAGATTATGTTCGGAGTCCCAAAATAGTGGACCAACGTGATTTTGGCGCGCCGCATCGCCAATCGCGTTGGTCAACATTTGTACAGAATGCCAGAGCCAAAAATTTTGAGGCTCGACGCGATCATGGCACGAGGCATCGAGTATCACGTTGTACCATCAATGCACCGTGTTTTTTGTAGCATCGGCACCCAGTTTTTAGTCATTAAATGTTCGCATCTTTAAGGGGGAAAGGGTTAGTTTCCCTTCCTTATATAAATCCAATAACACGTGATTCACCCATATTTCACCCAAAATATAGTGTCTTTATCAAATTTCTCTCAAGAACAAGTTAGGATTTTTAATTGGGGATCTGGAACCAAGGGAATTCCACCATCAATCTTCATAGAATCAAGGACTAAGGTATGCATAGTTTTCATTCATGGATTCAACTATAAATTCTGATATTCATGTTATGGATTGATTATGTTCATGTGGTTGTTGTTGTATGATTCCCAAGTTGGAATCTTTATTTGTTTTTATGAAACTATGTTAGCATGCAATTTGAAAACTATGAACTTAGTGGTTATGATGTGTTAATTTGATGATTATGCATATGCCCTAAGAGGTGAATGTAAGGTGTTTGACAATATGCCTAAGAGAATAGAAATTATGTAATATGGCTCAATTGTGACCCAAGTGATAAATGCATCCTTTACCCTTATGATCAAGGATGACTTTCATGATATTGTGTGCATTATGAGTATTTGATAGAATGTTCATGAGATTAGGTTGATGAAAGTATAAAATGTCTATATGCAATTCCATCCATGTACAACATTATGATAACCATGTGCTTTATGAAATCCCCAACTTATTGTATTATGAATTATTGATATTGGTCATGTGTTCAAGAAGTGTCAAGTCTTATCAGTTTCATGTTATCCAGTCCTGGAGGTACTTGTACCCGACAATTTAGTTGTGTTCCTAGAGCCATTGTCAGTTTTCATAATACTCTCAGTCAAGCCATGATCATTAGAATTCAATCAGTCATATGACTCAAGAAAACTCAGTAACCTCGGTAATCTCAGTAACCTTAGTAATCTTGGTAACCTCAGTGATCTCAGTAATATCAACAATCTCTGTAATCTTCAAAATCTCAGCAATCCCAGTTAGTTATCAGATCTCAATAGCATTTCATCAGCCAACGAAATTTAGTGAACCCAGTTCAAATTAGTTATACAATACAATCAGTAACAGTTCAGTTCAGTTTAAATCAGTTCAGTGTCTCTACAGTTGGGAGTAAGATTCAGCATCGAGTAAACCCAAGGATGGGGAATGACCTGTTAGCCAGTAGAGGGTGTGATCCTTAGAAGAAATCCTTGTATTCTAGAACAATGTAGCCAACATAGGTTGAGATGTACCATACGAGTCTTAGGACTATACATCTCCTTTGAGTTTTTCCTTATAGGAGGGGTTGACGGAAGAGCTCTCTATCAGAAAGGGTTTACTCACAGCTTATCTTTACTCATGGCATGGTACTGACACCCTTCTAGCTGGGGGTTATAGGTTGGACCCCACCAATTCAGTTTTGGGGCATGTTGGTTAGATGATTACCTCTCACAGTCTCAGTTTCAAATCCAGTCTCAGTAATAGAACTCAGTTTAGTTCTACAGATTTTAGGAGTATCAGATACAAGTGCTCAGCTCGGTACAGAACTCAGCTAGTTCCATCAAAATCAGGACTGTCAAACACAATCACCCAGCTAATAGTATATTAATTATACAAAATTCATATTACCAGTATTCAAATTTCAGGATTGTCAGATACAGTCAATCAGACCAGTCTTTCATAAGCAAAACAGTCAAAAATAGTCATTCCTATATCAATAATATGACATCAGTTCCTCAGTACTCAATAGAATTAGTCATTCAGTATCCCAGTATTAGTACTCAGATATCAGTAAATCCACATTATCAAAATTCATGAGTCAGTGTTATCACGATCTCAGTTACAGTTATGCATTCATGCATGTATTCTCATGTTCATGTTATTCAATTATTTAGTATTGTATATATATATGAACCCTATGCATTTAGCCTACCTCACTTTCATACCAGTACATTCAATCGTACTAACGCATTTGCGCTATGGTGTTTTATACCATAGGTTCAGAAGCACGAGCTTCTGAGCACCCTTAGCAATTCATATCCAGTCCACAGTAGCAGACTTAGCAGTGAGTCCTCATCATTTAAGGATGTTATTATTTGATTATTTCATTCTTTTAGTACTTAGTTTATTTCAGCAGATGGAGTTATTTAGGGGATTCTCCCATCAACTCTTTATTCAAATAGTTTAGTTTTAGAGGCTTTCAGACTACATCATGTTCAGATAGTTATTTTAGTTGTTTTGGTATTGTTATACCATATTTTCAGTTATTCATCAATATTGAACTTGATGACCTTTCATTCCATGTTTCCGCATTTATGATATTATTATTATTCAATGCTCAGTTACAGATATCAATCATGGGTTAGCTTATGGTTTTTTAGGATTATGAGCACCGTGTAGCATTTCGGGTACTATATTCGGGGCGTTACAAAAGCATTGATAGAAACTTACCAAACCAACAAAATTGTGAATCTCGATAGGAGAATTAATCCTCTCCTAGTCTTAAACTTCTGCAATCTTAGATAGATTGACCATAATACCATATTTGGTCACCACATAACCAAGAAAAAAATATACTCCAACCAAACCTCACACTTGAAGAACTTAGCAAACAACTTATCTTTCCTAGATATTTGGAGTACAATTTGTAAATGCTCCATATGATCGGCCTTCACTTTTGGAATAAACCAATATATCATCTAAATACAATAACAAAAGTTTTGAGATATGGTTGAAATACTTGTTTCATCAACTTTATAAATAGGACTGGGTATTGGTCTACCCAAAGGACATGACCAAGAACTCATAATGATCGTATCGAGTCAAGAAAGTTGTCATCAAAATATATGAAGCTTAGCCTAAACTTAAGATACCCAGACCTTAAATAAATCTTCATAAACACCAAAGCACCATAAAGCTGATCAAAAAATCATTAATATGAGGGATAAAATACTTATTCTTAACAATAACTTTATTCAACTATCGATAATCAATATGCATATGCATAGACCCATTCTTTTTCTTCACAAACAAAATAGATGTACCCCAAGGTGATACACTAGATCGGGTATTTCCCTTATCCAACAACTTCTACAACTGATCCCTTAATTTTTTTAACTTTATTGGGGCCATTCGATAATAAGGAATAAAAATAAGCATGGTTCCAAACTCAACATCAATAGCAAAGTCAGTGTCACAATCTGGAGGCATACTAGACAAATCCGCAAGAAAAACATACATGAACTCATCAACAATACGAATAGAGTCTAAAGAAGGCATTTAATCAACATTATTATCATGAATATGGGCTAAATAAGAAAAACACCCTCTCTCTACCAAATGACAAGACTAAAGAAAAGATATGACTCTCTTAGGACCCAAATAAAGAGCACCTTTCCAAGCTATCCTTGGCACACCCATCGGAGCTAAAGTCATGGCCTTAGCATAAAATTCTAGGACAACATGATATGGAGCTAACCAATCCATACCCAATATGACGTCAAAATCTACCATATCTGGGATAATCACATCTACCCAAGTATCATGCCCAACAAAGGTCATAACACAAGATGGGTGCACCTAATACACCACTAAAGAGTCTCCTACAGGGATAGATACATGTATAGGAATGGAAAGAGGTTCACTAGCAAAATGAAAATCAAAGAAAAATATAAAGATACATAGGAGAAAGTTGACCTTGGATTAAATAACACAGATGCAAATCTAAAATAAATAGGAACAATACACATGATAATAGCATGGAAAGCCTCTGTATCTAGTCTAGAAGGTATAGCATAGCATTGACCATGATAATTACCTAACTTAGTAGCCCCTCTATCATAACCCAAGACTACCTCCTAGTCATGACACAGTTCTTAGGGCATAAGTGACTCCAAGCTAACCCATGATCTAGCACATGTTGTAAGGTACTGACAGAAAATAACAAGATACTGTGTGGAAGTCATTCATGGAAATATATAAACATTAAAAACAATATAAAGGTTTTGAATAGTCATTACTGAAAACATACTAATTGTCTGACTGTCTGAATGCCTTTAACACAATGAGTTGTTGGGATAGGTCCCCAACTAACTTTGGCTACTAAAATAACATAAAATAAGGTACTAGAAAGAATGATAAATCATATGAATAGTCCTCACCTAATTAGGACTCACCAAAGATTTAACTGAGCGATACATGGACAGACTACGTGCGATCTGGTAATTGAGCGTCAGAACCTATATTGTGAAATCAATATGGCATAAAGGAGACTATGCGGTTAGTACTTTGAATGTACTAGTATGCGAGATGGCACTAACTGAATTACATATAAGTACTAAGCATGATTTCATAAACATGTAAAATAAATGCAGTACCAAGTACAACATGTGCTGAAATGAAATGTAAAATTGAATAACTGATAAACTGAACACTTGTCCATGCAAACCTAAGATGACATGGTTTGAATAGTAAATTGAGAATTTGGTAGCTAACTACAACTGATGCTCCCCAATTTGAGATAATCAGGGTCCAATCTATAACTCCGATTTGAAGAGTGTCAATACTTTTCCGTGGGTACTAACACTGACAGTGTGGATCTACAACGCTAACGTCCCAAAGGAAGAGGGTTTCATAACTCTACTTATATGGGACCCCTTAAAATTCTACAGTGGTGCCATAGGTCTGGAACTTAGGGAATGCTACAAATAACTCCTGCCTAATTGACGGGGGAGCCTTCATCCCTACATTCACTTGGTGTTATGCGTTACACCCAACTGATTGACACTGGTATTATTATTCATTTAACATGATTTGATACTGATAAGTTCTCATTATGATAATGATACAAGCCTAATCTGAATGACTTATAACCTGATAATAATAATAAATATAATTTTCCTAGGTATTGGGTGTTCATAACCCACCAGCACTATCTAAAGATGAACTGAACAATTCATGGAAGAGGAAAAATCTTAGTTTAAAACCCGATACTTCAACCATTAAGCATGGAGTAGACATTTGCATTATTAAACATATGAAAGTGCCATTGTTATAAGAGAGTATATTTTCATGGTTTAGAATCAAACACTTTAGGGTAAATTTATTAAATTCATAGTCTACACAAGATTTTATCTATTTGGGGAAAAAAGATTTATACTTATAAAATAGGAAATTTATGTGACTTAATGGGCGGAAGGTACCTATTGATGAATATCCCACATACTTGAGAGTAACCCTTCGAGAATTTCTTGGATTTGACCTTGCACTTAGAAAACCCTAATTTCTCTTGAGTATGAAGAAATATCATTCTTTTTTTTCTCTTTGGAAGATTTGAAGATTAAGCCTTGGATGTGAGAATTCGAGTCTTTTATACCTCCCCCTAGGAAGCCAAAATAACATGGGTTTGGCTTTTAAGGGAGTGGTTAATGACATAAAAGTCCTCAGAAAACTCACAGGAAAAACACACTCCCAGTTATTACGACTCATCTTACAACTTGTAACGACTGGTTACCACTCATGGTTTGAGTCGTAACCTAGTTCCTAGGATTCTGGGTACATTTAGGTCTATCTACGACTACCTTCTATCAACTTATTACTACTGACTATGAGTCTTTGAGTGAAGTCGTTGTCTGAGGCTTGATTCTTGATTTCTCTGACGGCCAAGATACGAGTCAACACAATGGCTTGTAAAGTCTTCCTACGAGTCATGTGTTGGACTCGTAACCACTAGAAGGGATTCTTGGTTTTAGTCTATTGTGACTGCAAGTCCTCTCATATAACTCTTAGCCACTGATAATGAGTTGTAGTGAGATTTCGTAGTCACTAGGATATAGCTGAGGGATTCACTATAATGGCTATGACTCACCCGAGATGACTCATCACAAGTGGTAATGACTCATTACTTTTAGTTGTATCTATAACATCTATCAGTCTCTTAAGGAAAATTTCCATAACCTTAAATTAATGTGAGGCTTGATACATTGGAAAGCTAACCTCTTGGTCTATTTATTGGGAGGTTTAGAATATAAAATCTCGGGGTATTACAATATCTCACTCTTAGAATCATTTGTCCTTAAATGGAACTGACTGGGTTGGGAGAGTTTGAAGATTGAGATCATGCACTGAGCATTTAGAAGCTGAATCATGATGAAATATCTAAAATTTGAAACATGACTCATGTACAAGACTAAATTCATGAATGCATGTTATGACATGAGAATGGCTGAATAGCTGAGATAGAAAATGAGAGGATTATGTTAAGAAAATTATTACATCAAGTTGAATCTGAACTCGTAGAGAAGAGATAGGGGTACTTAGCTCTCATAGCATTTTCTTCTTCCTAAGTAGCTCCCTCATTAAACTGATTCCTCCATATAACTTTAACCAAGGGAACATTCTTATTCCTCAGCCTAAAACCTGATGGTCAAGGATTTTGACTCGGACTTCTTCATAGGAGTGGTTGTCTTCCATACCCACATTCTCTAATGGAACGACTGAATGTAGGTCACCAATGCATATCTTTAGCAAAGAGACATGGAACACTTGATGAACTAATGCTAAATCTGCAGGAAACTCTAACTTATAAGCTACCCTTCCAAAATGGCTTAAAATCCTATATAGGCCAACATAGTGGGGACTAAGCTTCCCCTTCTTGCCAAACCTCTTCACCCCTTTCATGGGAAAAAATTTTCAAATACACAAAATCACTAACTTCAAACTCAAGATCTCTTATTATCGTATCAGCATAGGATTTCTTACGAGTTTTGGCTGTTTTCAGCCTTTCATGAATCAACTTAACTTTCTCCATCACTGAATTGGGCCCTATCAATATAGTCTCACCTTTCTCTAATCAACCAATAGGAGATCTAAATACCCTACCATACAGAGCCTCAAACAGATCCATATGGATACTAGAGTGATAGCTATTTTTATAATCAAACTCAATTAAAGGCAATTGGTAATCTTAACTACCCTTGAAATTGATAACACAAGATCTCAGCATATCCTTTAAATTCTGAATGGTTTGATCTGCTTGGCCATCTGTCTGCTGGTGAAAAGCTACACTGAGATAAACTTGGGTACCAAGACCCTTCTGGAAAGCCTTCCAAAAATGAGAGGTAAACATAGTATCACTATCTGAAATGTTAGTCAAAGGGACTCCATACAACTTTACTAACTCCCTGATATAGAGTCTAGCGTGGTCCTCTTTTAATTATAAAGTATGGACTGATAATAAATGAGTTGACTTGGTCAATCTATGCACAATGACCTAAATGGAATTATGTTGATGGCGCATATGGGGAAACCCTATAACAAAGTCCATATTCACCACTTCCAAATTCCGAGTGGGGTGCTGAATTCCTGAAGTTTACCACAAGGTCTCTAGTACTTAACCTTAACCTGCAGACAATTTGGACACTTAGCCACAAATTCTGCCATATCCTTCTTCATACCATTCCACCAATAGATTTCCTACAAGTTGCAGTACATCTTAGTGGCTCCTAGATAGATGGAATATCAACCATTTGCCTCCACTAATATTTGTTTGCTTAAATCATCCATATTCGGTACACATACCTACCTTGAAAAGGAATCACGTTGTCTCCCATTTGGGAGAAAACCTCAACTTTCTAATCTCAAACTTCTTCTTTCAACTCAACCAGAATAGGATCTCTATATTGCTTTTCCTTTACCTCGGAAACCAAAGAGGACTCTGAACCATTTTGAACCCATACACTACCTTTGGTAGAATCAACTAACCAAACACCCAATCTACCAAGTTGGTGAACCTCACACACTAACTCTTTCTTATCATTCTCAACATGGTCTACACTTCCCATAAACAATCTACTAAAGGCATCGTCCACCACATTGGCCTTACCCGAATGATACAAAATACTCATATACAATTTAAGCCACATTTCCTGATGATGATTCAGGTTTTTCTATGTGAATACATACAGTAAACTCTTATGGTCCATACACACATAAACATGAACCTTATAAAGATAATGCCTCAAAATCTTTAATACAAAGACCACTGTTGCCAACTCAGGATCGTGGGTCAGGTAATTTTTCTCATGGTGTTTGAGCCATCTAGAGGAATAAGCTATGACCTTACCTTTATGCATTAACAAACATCCAAAACCAACACAGAAAGTGTCACAATACACTACAAACCTATCTAAACCCTCTAGTAGAGTCAATATTAGTATAAAAGTAAGTCGAGTCTTAAACTCCTGAAAAATCTTCTCGCAGGAATTTGACCATTGAAATTGACCTTCTTCTGAGTCAGTCTAGATATAGGATAAGAAATAGTAGCAAATACTTCAACAAAACATCTGTAATAACTAGTTAAACCCAAGAAACTCATAATATCTAATGGAGAGATAGACTTGTGCTAGTTTCTTACTGCTTTGATCTTTTGAGGATCAACTCGAATGCCATCACCAAAAATAATATGATTGGGGAAAGCTACTTATTTCAACCAGAATTCATACTAGTTGAACCTAGCAAATTACTAGTGATCCTTAAGGTTCTGTAATACAATACTCAAATGGTTTATATGATCACCTTCACTACAATAATAGAGGAGGATGTCGTCTATAAAGACTATGATGAACATGTCCAAGTACTATTTAGACACCCTATTTATCAAATCCATAAAACTACAGGATTATTCATTTGTCCAAAAGATATAACTATGAATTTAAAGTGACCATATTATATTCTGAAGGCCGTCTTTGGGATGTCACATTCTGTGACTCTAAGATGATAATAGCTGAATTTGAGCTCTATCTTAGAGAAATAATTTGCACCTAAAAGTTGGTTGAACAAGTCATCAATTCTAGGGAGAGGATAATTATTCTTGATTGTGACTTTATTCAACTGATTATAATTGATGTAAATTTTGAGGGAACTATCTTTCTTACACACGAAGAGGACTGGAGCGCCCTATAAAGAAACACTCAGTATGATGAAACCTCTATCTAATAGATCTTTCAACTATTCTTTCAGTTTCTTAAGATCTGATGGAGCCATTATGTAAGGTGGAATTGAAATAGGCTAGGTGTCTAGATGGAAATCTGTTCTGAATTCTATTTCCTATTCGAGAGGAACTCTAGGAAGATCATCGAGGAACACCTCTGTAAACCCACTTACTATTGTAACTGACTCAAGACTTAGAATTTTGGAACTTTAGTCCTTGAATCGAACAAAATGGTACATACAACCATTGGAAATTATTTTTCTTGCCTTAAGAGATAAATCAACCAACAGGCACTGAGGTACTACTCCATTCAATGACTGGCTTATTAGGAAACTGAAACTGGATGGCTCTATTTCTAAAATCAATAGTTGAGCCAATCCATGTTGAGAATGACATCAAAATTAGTCATCTCTAATTCTACAAGGTCTACGAAGAAAACTTTCTGGGACACTGTGACCAGGCAGTTTCTATATACTCATTTAGCTAAGATAGAACTACTTATTGGAGTAGACACTGAAAAGGTTTGTTCTAATATATCAGGTCTAATAGAAAAATCTAAGTCTATATAATGAGTGAAAAAAGAAAGTGAAGCTTGGGGGTCCAACAATGTATAAACATAAAGATGGAAGACTTGTAACATACTAGTAACCACATCGGCATATCTCTCATAATCATACTGAGTTTAAAGGGCATAGAGTCAATTTTGATGTTGCCCACTGGTGGCACTAAAGGTGGCATCCTGCTGAGTAGGGAGACCTACCAGCGCTGCTAAGGAATTAGTTTGTCCCTACTGACGATTATTTCTACACTTCTACATATCAAATGGGAAATACCTTATCATGTGGTCTGATATGCCACATACAAAGCATTCATCAATACCATTCTACACTCACCCTGATAATTCTTACCACACCTCTTGAAGACTGGGTTTGTGCAATATCTATTCATACTACCCTAAAACTTAGAGCTTGGCACTCTATCTCAGTTATCCTACCTTAACTTAGGCACTGGAGCACTAGAACAAGAAGGGGTTGGGGCTAAGGATTTCAAGTGAAATTGAGAATGATTCGACCATCATACCTTTGCCTGAAGAAGTTTAAGCTACCAGTTCTGGCTCTCTTATTTTCTCTCTCCTTCTCTTTGAGCTTCACCTCCTCAATCTGCTAAGCATAGACCATAAACCTAGAAAGGCCCATCTTCTTAATAAACATCGATGTTCTACACTCTTTGACCATATCTTCAAAATCTCCCAATATGAACTAACTCATCCTAGACCTGGAATCGACTACCATAGTCAGAGCATACCTCGAAAACTGGGTGAACTTAAGTGAGTACTATTTCATACTCATGCTACCCTGCTTCAACTTGATGAATTCATGAACTTTAGCCTCCCTCAACTCATATGGGAAGAACCTTTCCAAGAAGGCAGTAGCAAATTTGTCCCACTCTATAGGCCCTGCATCGATACCTCTATCCTTCTTCTATTATTTAACCAAAGTATGAGCTACTCCTTCTAACTGGTAAGTAGCTAAGTCATCAATCTCACTAGTAGACATACCCATGATATCCGTCACCTTCTGCACACAGTTGAGAAACTCTTATGGATCCTCCTCAGACTTGGATCCAGAGAATACTATAGGATTCATCTGAGTAATGTATCGGATCCTAGGTGCGGTAATATTCATTACTGGATGGGTTGGGGAAATATCTTAATAGTTGTTTTGGTCATCTATAGAATGGGCTAATGCTGTGAAAGCGGCCCTAAATTTAGTGTGGGAGACATGTTTGTTCAGAGGGTCTTCGGGAATAGGTGGAATGATTTGGTTCCCATTTCTCCTTCTGTTAGCCCTTCTGGGAGGTATTTTTTGTAAAGGTAAGAGAATGAGTTAAAAAGGGAATTTTAACATAGCTTACTCTCTCTCGCATGACCTAAACACTAAAAGAAGGGAAACTCTTCTAAAACATCCCATAGCCTCTCGCCCATAAGTTTGGTGTGCTTCGCACCCATGCATAAGGCCCTACTTAATGCAACTTTTAGATACCTTAGGACACTTTAAAACCTTAGGCTATGATACCAATTTTGTCACGTCCTGAGACTACTCCCTTGTCATGACACGATATTTAAGGCCACAAGTGACCCAAGCTAACCCATGATCTTGCATATGTTGTAAGGTACTGAAAGAAAATAACAAGGTACTATGTGGAAGTCTTTCATGGAAATATATAAATATTAAAAACAATTACAAAGGTGTTGAATCATCATTACTGAAAACATACTAGTTGGATGACTGTCTGAAAGCTTCTAACATGATGAGTTGTTGGGAAAGGTCCCCAACTAACTCTGACTACTGAAATAACATAAAATAAGGTACTAGAAAGCATGATAAATCATATGAATAGTCCTTAATTGATAAAGACTCACAAAAGCTGCAACTAATTGATACAGGGATAGACTACATACGATTTAGTAATTGTGCATCCGAACCTATATTGTGAAATCAATATAGCACAAAAGAGAGTATGCAGTTAGTACTTTGAATGTACTCATATACGATATGGGACTAACTTAATTATGAATAAGTACTGAGCATGAATGCATGAACATGTAAAACGAATGCATAACTAAGTACAACATATGCTAAAATGATTCCTAAAACTGAATAACTGATAAACTAGATACTTGGTCATGCAAACTTGAGCTGACATGGTTTGAATACTGATCTGAGATTGTGGGAGCTAACTACAACCAATATTCCCCAATCTGAGCTAATCGGGATCCAGCCTATAACCCTAGTTGGAAGGGTGCCAATACCTTACCATAGGTACTAACACTGACATTATGGATCCATAAAGTTGATGTCCCAAAGGAAAAGGGTGTCATGCCTCTACTAATGAGGGACCCCTTAAAATTTTACGGTTGAGCCATAGGTCTAGAACTTAGGGACTTCTACGAATGACTCATTCCTAACTGATGGGGAAGCCATCATCCCTACATTAACTCAATGCTAAGTGTTACTCCCAATAGATTGACAGTGGTATTATTATTCATTTAACATGATTTGGTACTGATAAGTGCTCATTATGATATTATTAAGAAATTTAATAATACAAGCCTAATCTGAATTACTTGTAACCTAATAACTATGATAAACATGATTTTCCTAGGTATAAGGTTCTCATAACCCACTAGAACTATCTAATACAGAAATGAACAATTCATGAAAGAGGGAAAATATTGGTTTAAAACCCAATATTTCAACAATTAAGCATGGAATAGACATTTTCATTATCAAACATATGAAAACATCATTGTCATGAGAGAGCATATTTTCATGGTTTAGAACCAAAGCACTTGAGGGAAAATTTATTAAATTTATAGTCTCCATGAGATTTCATCAATTTGGGGAAATAGGATTTATACTTGTAAAATAGAAGATTCTTTGGACTCAATGGGAGAAAGGGATGCATTGATTAATATACCACATACCTGAGAGAGTAACCCTCGGAAAATTTCTTGGATTTGACCTTGCACTTGGAAAACCCTAATTGCTCTTGTGGAAGAATAAAATAGTTCTTTTTTTCTTTGGTTTATTTAAATATTAAGCCTTGGATTTGGGATTTGGGATTTGGGTCTTTCATACCACCACTTGGAAAGAAAAAATGACATGGGTTTGGCTTTTAAGGGAGTGGTTAATGACATAAAAGTCTTTGGAAAATGTAAAGAAAAAACACGCTCCCAGTCGTTATGACTCATAATAACTATTTACGACTCGCAATCTGAGTTGTAACCTGGGGTCTTAGGATTCAGGGTACATTCTGGTCTATCTATGACTTCCTTATAACGACCCATTATGACTGACTATGAGTTATTGGGTGAAGTCATAGTTTGAGGCTTGATTCTTCAATTCTCTACTGGTTAGGTGACGGGTCCACACAATGACCCATAAGGTCTACCTATGAGTCATGTACTGGAATGGTAACCACTACCTATGACCCATTACGACTGACTATGATTCATTGGGTGACTGCCTCCTAACGACGTATTACGACTGACTATAAGTCATTGGGTGAAGTCGTAGTCTGAGGCTTGATTCAAGAATTCTCTATTGGTTAGGCTACGAGTCCACACAATGACCCATAAGGTCTGCCTACGAGTCTTGTGCTAGACTCATAACCATTGGAAAGGATTCTTTGTTTCATTCTATTGTGACTATGAGTCCTTTCATATGACTCGTAGCCACTGATTACAAGTTGTAGTGAGGTGTCAAAGTCACTGAGCTATAGCTAAGGGATTCAGTAAAGTAGATATAACTCACTTGGGATAACCCATCATGAGTGGTAATGACTCGTTACCATGAGTCGTGGCCATAGAAGTTTTTCAGGATCTTAAGGGAAAATACTATGACTTCTTTCCACAACCTTAGATTAATGCGAGGCTTGATTTATTGGAAAACTAACCTCATAGGATATTTCTTAGGAGGTTTAGAACACAAAAACTCTAGGTATTACACCCATGATGACCACCACGGGCACCACTACCTCTACCTCGTGCACCTCTAGTAGAACTTCTAACTCACTACTAAGACAGGAGTAGGCCTGAAAACACAACGGGGATAGTCCTTAGCCAAATAGCCAACCTCATTACATACAAAGAAACCTTTGTGGCCCAACTCAATAGGGGGCATATAGTTGAGATAGAAAGACCATCTATAACCTCTAAACTAGAATACCCACTACCTAATCCATTTAAGATTGCATGTAATGGTCTACCATGATGCCTACAAAATCCTCTAGAATCTCTAACTTTAAAAGTGTGGTGTCTAGACTCTCCCTATCGGTGAACCTTCTTGATGCCTCTATGAAATGATTAAATATTATACTCAGTCATATTATCATGATGCACTATACTATAAGAATATGCCCCTGACACTACCATTTAGGAAGTAGCAAGCTGAAGTGAAACATCCAACCTTATAATGACCCTTCAAGTCATTTTCTATATTCTTGCTTATTTTTACTATTAGATCTTTCCTGTAGCTTATCCAAGTAATTTATGACTTGCTGTAACTAAAAGTTTGGTTACTGGGCAGTTCGTTTAGTTATTATAGCCAATTCTTCATTTTGAAGTCTTCGCTGGTTCCAACTAGCCACCAGGCAAAAACTTTAGCAAAAATCTCAAATACAAATACTGAATATTCCAACAACTTCAAAATATTAATTTTAGGCTAGGTGGACTCTTGGTTTTGGTCTTGAGGAACCAGAGCTTATTTCGACCTATAGGTTGGAAAGTTATGAAAATAGAATATGCTTGTGGGACCCATTTTTCATCAAAATAACTTTGGATGGAAATTTCAACTATTTCTTTGAGTCCAAAATGTCGAATTTGATAGGGTAGCATATTTTTTTACATCTATGAGATTTTTGAAGAATCCTATGGGGTTGGCAGAGATTTGGAAAATTTGGTGCACTTATTAAAACTGAGCCAAGGGTCACGATCATGATACCATATGTAGGCACCAAGAGTGATGATCACGGTGAGCCATGTTGCATTTGCAACTTACTTAGCAGCACCCATATATGGCAATTGTGGGGTCGGATCATAATAGTGTCTCCTGAGCACCTGGAAAATACCCTATTTTCAGCCTATTTTGCCCATTTCTTCATCCATTTTCTTGAGATTTAAACCCTAAATATTGATAAAGCATAGTATTAGATCTTGTGGATGATTTAGGGACCTCGAATAATGATTATTTCTCAATTCTCCTTCGAATTTGTGGTAAGATTTCTTAGAATTCAAAGTAGATTTTCCCATTTCTTGTTTAGAATCTCTAAAACATGGTGTCTTGATTTTAGAACCAATGTATCTTAGAATTCACCTATTTTTTTATGTTAATTACTCCTTGAGCATTAGAAAATTTGGGTTGGCTTCGAAAATCCAATTTTCATAAATGGGACCACATGAGATTTTTGAGTATTTTGGAACCTAAGAACAATGGTGCAATATAGGTATTATTTTTCTCATCTTAATGAGTAGATTGTGATTTTGATAGTGTGGCATCATGCATAAGCTTCTCAAAAGGAAAAGATGGTGATTTAGCAGATTGTTGAGCTTTCTTCAACATCTAGGTAGGATAGGCTTCAGCCTCTTAAAAGATTAAGCTAGTGCATAGTAAGTTCATGATATTGTATTATATTTGGGATGGGTTTTAGGTATTTCCAATGTAATTGGCAATACTTGGATTAGTTAGACCATTAGGCTATTCAAAAATCATAATTTAGGCATAAATGACTTAGTTGTTCATGCTTTAGGTAACATTTCTATCTTAAGAGGGATTGTGGCTTAGTCAACATCTAAAAGAAGATTTAGATACCTTAGCCTAGACCAGGGTAGGAATTGTTTTATAATGAACTTCGAGGACTTAGATGTGGATCTTTGACCCACCTTTGGCCAAGATTTATGTTATCTATTGGAGACCCTTTTATACGCTTGTTGTACACCTTGATAATTCTTATTAAGGAATAATTGAGAAACTTTGGCATTTGATGGTCATGATGGGTTGGCACAAAGAGTTAATGCTTAATAATTATGCTAGTGGCTAGTGATTATGTTATTAATTATGCTAGTGACTATGTTATTAATTATGCTATCAATTATGCTAATGGTTATGATAATGATGATATACTTACTATTTTGAGTCTGGATATTGATGATGACCTTGTGACTTTTATACCCAGTTCAAGTCCAGAAGATGTTATGACATTGCTTTTTATATATGCCCATTTTGAGTCTAGAATATTAGTGTGATATTAATTATATAGTTATTGGTTTGAGTCTAATAAATTTCTATAATATTGATCATGATGTTGGTAATATGTTATTTTTGAGGTTATTGCTTATGATATTGGCTATGTTAGGGCGGGGTTGAGTCCTATAAAAGAATGTGATATTGGAATATTGTTATAGGTTTGGAAATTTGAAATAGTTTATAGAGTAGAATGTCATGGATGGATTATAAGTGTAACATAAGAGTTATTAAATGATGAAGGTTTGATTTATACATCACTTGATTGTACCCTCTAAGCTTATGGGCGCCTGCACTGGGTTATTTGCTTTTTTTATACTTATTGGCTTGTGGGGGCCAATTTTATAGTTATAATTTCATGTATTTGATCCTTTATGTTATGATTATTATTTTAGTTATTTACTAATTTATGTATAGTGATGTCAAAGTTTATTTAGGTTTGTCTTTATCTTGACTTAGTTATGTTATCTTTCTTCTTATCATATTTATATCATGATATAGATCAGTCATCCAATGATGCCTACTAAGTACCCATATTTTGGTACTCATAATATATTTCTATACCTTTTTGGTACAGATCCAAGTATTAGTTACCACTACTGATTTGTGGATCGTGTTGTGTTGGGTTCGAGAGATATGATGAGCTCTTAGAGGCATAGTTTCCCATTTCCTTCTATCTATATCTAGTCTTTAGATTCAAGATGGGATTGTATTAACTATTTTAGAACTTGATTTATATTTATAGTAACTCTTGCACTAGCTTTACTAGATCATGGGATTTGTATTTGTATTACTTTTTACCTCTTGTCTATTTCTACTGCTTTACTTATTTATAAGTTGAAATTGTAATTTTTGAACTTTTGGGCATTTTCCCACCTAGTTAACCAATTGAATTTAGCTTTTGGTTATTATTTGGCTTACCTACTAGTGGGATAAAGTAGGTACCATCATGACTCATAAATCAGGTCGTGATAAATTTGTATAGAGCCAAGGTTTCACAATATTATTGGTACAAAAGCAAGTGTCTAGTAGAATCCCATGAATTAAAATTATAACATCCATTTCTATTCTTCAAGAAGATATAGTACATTTTTAAGAGTTCTTTACTTCTTTCATTCATTTTGTGCTAAGTGTTTGAGTTGGCTATATAGAATTTCTTTGACTTCACTCTTTAGCAGATGGCTAAGACACATGCAACTGTGACACGAGAAGAGGTTCTTGAGATCAAGCCTAGGGATTTTATTTTTGTTCAAGGATGACCTAGAGGTTATGGACAGCCTCAAGTTGTGTCCCCGTCTAGGTTCTAGGCTAGGGGACCTTCACCAGACCCTATTCCTTCCCCTAAGCCATAGGTTCTTTCACCCCAGCCAGTGGTGGGCTAGGGACCAGCCCAGGCTCCATTCAAATTTATTTTTTCTTTATTGCTTAAATATACTTTGGTTTATCTTTTGGGATTGGTTAGTGGTGCACCCTTTGATGGTTCATAGTCTACAGATTAGAATAGTTTGGAGGTGGGGTCATAGCCTGTAGCTATGACTCCCAAAGTTGAGGTCCCTCCTACACTTGTAGTTGCTCAGCTAATAGTTTCTCAGCTAGTGGTTGTCAAGGATGATATCTCTACTAAGGAGCAGAAGTTGCTGGGTAGAATGTTGAGATTGGCTCTGCTTACGTTTTCTTCTACACTAAGTAAGGATACATATGAGTTTCTAATTACTTGTGAGGATAGGCTCCATAATTTGGGCCTAGTTACAACTCGTGGTGTGGATTACACTACTTTTCAGTTGGACTTAGAAGCTTGACATTGGTGGAGAGGTCTTCTTGATTATAGTCCAACTTGATCTTCTCATTTGGCATGGGCTCAATTTTTTTAGATCTTCTTAGAAAAGTACATGCCTCTCAGCCTTAGGGATTAGTTCGCTAGATTGGAGTAGGGCTCCATGACTATTGTGGAGTATAAGGCTCATTTTCATGAGTTGTCTGGGCATGCTACTTCTATTTAGTTTACTGGGTATGAGAGGGTTCATTGCTTTGTTCGATGATTGAGACTTTCTCGTTGCACGTCTACTCCGAGTTTGGTTACTATAGGTAGGTCTTTTTCTAAGGTGTTTGATAACTCTCAACTGATGAAAGAGATGCTTCACGAGGCCTAAGAGAGCAGGTATAAGAGGCCTCCATATCATAGTAGTATCAATAGGAGTCATAGTAGCTCTTGGTTCAAAGGTAGCATCATTCAAGATACATACCCTCATATCATCCTTAGAGTCATCCTAGTAGACCTGTTCAAGTTGTGCTCTAAACTTCTAATAGAGGTCAGTTTTGTCCTAGTATCACCCTAGTCAGGGTGGTGATCATTCTTTGAGAGGTTTGGCTTCTGGTTATTCTAGTTGAGATATCTACTATGGGTCAGCCGGATCTTTTAGTTTTTGTTCAATTCATAGGACATGCTATAGTTGTGGGATCGTGGTCATTACTCATAAGAGTGCCCTAGTTGTAGGGAAATTATTTCTTTAGCTCAGAGTGGTCCCCATATTAGAGTAGTTCATCCCTCAGCTCGAAGTGGTTTAGATGGTTATAGGGGTGGTCCCCAGGGTACTCGTAAAAGTTCTCAGGCAAGTAGGGGAGGTGATTGGTCAGGATCCCAACTAGATGGCAGGTGTGGTGAGTCGTATACAGTACCTAGTAGAATCGAGGCTAAGTCTTTGGATGCTATTGACATAGGTACGATTCTGGTGTGCCGTCCGTCGGCCTTGCTTAGTTTTCCCCACGATTAGAGTTATCTTAAGATTTATTATCTATGTCATTATGTGTATCTACCTCCATGGGTGATTCTTTTGTAGTGGATTAGGTGTTCATATCTTATGTTATGACTCTTAGAGTTATTAATACTTATGTTGATCTTATTATATTAGATATGGTGGATTTTGATGTAATTCTAGGCGTGGATTGGTTATCCCACTATCATGCGGTCATGGACTATTTTTCCAAGACTGTTACCTTGGGTATGCCTAACATAACCCTAGTCGTGTGACAGGGAGTTGTTAGCTATGAGCTAATAGGGATTATTTCTTATATGTGTTCAAAGAGTCTTATTTTGAGTGGTTGCAAGTCCTATCTCGCTTATATTTGTGATGTTAGTATGGAGAGTCCATCGCTGGACTCTATTTCTGTAGTCTGTGAGTTTCCTAATGTCTTCCCTACCGATTTTCCTAGTATTCCTCCTTCTAATAAGGTTGAGTTTATTATTGATATTGATCCTGACACCCAACCTATTTCTATGTCACCTTACCGTATAGCTCATGTTGAGCTTAAGGAGATAAATTCTCAGCTTTAGGATATTCTTTGTAAAGTTTTTATTAGACTGAGTGTGTCTCCTTGTGGTGTTCTTATGTTGTTTGTGAAGAATAAAGATGGCTCCATGTATATGTGTATTGATTATAGGCATATTAATAAGGTGTAAATGAAGAACCATTATCATATGCCTCGGATTGATGATTTGTTTGACCAACTTCAAGGTGCAACATTGTTTTCTAAGATTGATTTGAGGTCTGGTTACCATCAGTTGAGGATTAGAACTGAAGATATCTCGAAGACATATTATAGGAATCATTATAGTAATTATGAGTTCCTAGTGATGTATTTGGGTTGACTAATGCCGCAACTGCATTCATGGATTTGGTGAACTTAGTGTTCAGGTCTTATTTTGATTCCTTTGAGATTGTGTTCATCATTAACATCCATGTGTATTCAAAGAGTTAAGAGGATCATGTGTAGCATTTGAGGATTATGCTCCAAACTTTTAGAGATAAGGTGCTTTCAGCCAAATTCTCCAAGTGTGAATTTATCTTGAGTCAGTGATATTCGTGGGATTATGGAGTCTAAGTATGGGATAATGGTAGTCCCGACGAGGATTGAGGATATTCTTGATTGGGCTAGACCTACATCTTCGATCGAGGTTCGTATATTTATTGGCTTTGTCGGTTATTATAGATAATTCATCAAGGGTCTTGCTGCTATTTCAAAACCTATAATTAGATTGACTCAAAATAAGTTTCATTTTCGATGGTCCTAGGAGTGTGAGTCGAGTTTTTATAATCTTTAGGAGTTTCTCACTTTAACCCCTATTGAGCTCTTCCTATTGAAGGTGAGAGATTCACCATGTATTATGATACTTCTGGTGTTGGTTTAGGTTGTATATTAATGCAGAAGGGCCATGTTATTTCTTATTCTTTGAGGCGGGTTAAGGTGCCTGAGAGAAACTACACCACTCATGATTTGGAGTTGGCAGCAGTAGTCTTCACGCTTAAGATTTGGAGATATTATCTTTTTGGTGTGCATTATGAGATTTTCACCGATAAATGCATTCTTAAATATATTATGACCCTTGGAGAGCTTAATTCTAGCCAACATAGATGGATGGAGATGTTAACAATTATGATATCTCTATCTTGCATCATCTGGGAAAGGAAAATATGGTAGTAGACGCCTTGAGTCGGAAGGTAGTGAGTATGGGTAGTTTGGCATATATTTTAGTTTCTCGGAGGTCGTCAGCACGGGACATTCAGTCCTTATCCAACTTGATAGTGAGACTTGATATTTTGGATCCTAAGAGGATTCTATCTAGCGTGGAGGCGAGGTCTTTGTTATTTGAGAAGATTTGGAAGCGCTAGTTTAAGGATAATAGACTTTGCATTCTTCATGATAAAGTGTTGATTGGTGAGTCTAAGAGGGATACCATAGATTTGAGGTTGTTTTGAGGTTTTATAGCCGCATTTGTGTTCTTAGAGTTGACGACTTAATTTAGTTGATTTTGCATAAGGCTCGTATATCTAGATATTCTATTCATCCGAGTACAGCCAAGATGTATAGTGATTTGAGACATAATTATTGGTGGAGTTGTAAGAAGAGAGATATGGAAGACTTTATAGCTCGTTGCCTTTGTTGTCTGTAGGTGAAGGTCGAAAACCAGTGACCAAGTGGTATGATTTAGAGATTTCCCATTCTCGAGTAGAAATAGGAGTGGATTACCATAGACTTTGTTACTGGATTGCCTTGCACTTCTTATGGTTCTGGTGGTATTTGGGTCATTGTGGAATGGTTGACCATGTTGGAAAAAAAATTTCCTATTTAGATATTCTTCAGTGCTGAGAGGTTGGCCTATATCTATGCGCGTGAGATAGTCCATCTGTATGGCGTGCCTATATCAATCATTTCAGACTGGGGTTTTATGTTCACTTCCAGCTTTTAGAGAGACTTTCAAGAGGAGTTGGGTACCCAAGTGGACCTTATTACTGCCTTCCATCCACAAACCGATAGTGAGTCGGAGCAGACTATTTAAGTTCTCAAGGATATACTCTGATCCTATGTTATGGATTTTGGACATCAGTGGGAGCAACACTTAGCCTTGATCGAGTTTGCATATAATGATAATTATCATTTGAGTACTGAAATGACGACTTTTGAAGCTTTTTATAGTAGGATATGTTGTTCCCCGATTGGATGGTTTGAGACTTCCGAGATTACACCCTGTGGTACAGACTTGGTTCAGGAGTCGTTGGATAGATTCATGGTGATTCGGGATAGGTTGAGAGCTACTCAAAGTAGGTAGAAGTCTTATGCAGACCATAGAATTCGTGCCTTGAGATTTAGAGTGGGTGATCGGGTATTCCTTTATGTGTCTCCCATGAAGGGTGTGATGAGATTCAGGAGGAAAGGTAAGCTAAGCCCTAGAGATATTGGACCCGTTAATATTCTTCGCTCAATTAGTGAGGTGTCTTATGAGTTAGCCATACCTCCACATTTTGTTGTTGTCCATCTAATTTTCAATGTTTTCATGTTGTAGCGATACATTCCTGATCCATCTTATGTACTTAGATGATTCAGTCGAGTGGGATTAGCAATTGACCTTCGTAGAGAATCCTGTGCTCATTTTGGCCAGTGATGTCAGACGATTACTGCCACAACCCAAACCAGGGCCTGGCTGTGGCGGGTATCTCAAGCCCCACATGGACTGGATATCACCCCCTGCACCTAACAAAACCCAACACAATATCCCCCAATGACCGACCAAACAATATAACATGTTTATAACTAACGACCAATGACCGACCAAACAACCGACCAATATCACCCAACATCCACAGTGATCCAAACAAAGCCTTCTAAACAAAAAAACAGAACCAGTCTTGGTCGGGATATATCCCCGACTCTGACAGATGACAATGAGAATGAAAATGATAATATTAATGATAATGAAAGTAACTATTAACTCAAATATAAGAATGAAAAATAGTGAAATGCCTAAGCCTTCTGGGTAATGGAAGCTCACCACTTCACCACAACACAACAAACCAATGGACCAAGCCGACCAACCAAAATCTATATAGGAAAAGTAGAGGTAACTTTGGTGCCTGTATCACCTGGGGATACAGCATTCGGAGACAGTTAGTAGGGTGAACACTAGCATGATACTCAGAGATAAGGATAACATAATGCCATGATTTACAGTTCAAATTCATTAAAAACCAATACACATAATCAAATGCATATATATATATATAGACATATCGCATGTCGGATAGGGAACTAGGCTTAACATGCACTTTAAAAGTTTTTCCTGGGTTTTGAATCTCAACCGTCATAACATACAAAGGAAACCATGGGCTATATGGGCCTAGCTCTTCCCCAGATGGTAGGGCCCCAGTGTGTATGGCCGCACGAACCAAAGGGTATACATATGCACTATGGATGACTCGAACCTCCCTATATATCAAGGTGACATGAGCACCAAATCATGTACTAAGATGTGGGGAACTCAAACCTACCAATCAAATTATAGTTATAAAGAGAACCCGAACCACCCAGTCATGTAGAACCCCATGTTGGAAATAATGGTTTCCAGTGTGGGACCCTCGGACCACCACTTTCACGGCTCAGCTATACAAGCCTTATTAAAGCCAAATTAAAAACATTTATCACACAATCTCATTTATTGAACCACAATACACATTAGGCATACAATTTTTGGTATCGTAATACCAACTACACTTGCAAAGTAACATCAACATGCCACAACAAATATCTTCACTTGGGAGAATTCAAAACCCTTTTCGTTCAATTTTACAAATTCCCACATTTCTCATAATTAAAAACCAATTTCACAATACGGGGTTGGCGTCATAACTACCTTAAAAGTCACAAGTTTGGGAAATCACAATCCCTAGTTAATTCACCATACCCATGTACCCACAAGTTCAAAACCAGAATTAAAGCATGAATAATCATATATAAACCATGGGAAAACATTGTTCAAACAACAAGCATTTAAAACCCCCAACCCTTTTTTCAAAACCAACATCAATATCTAATGAAAAATACTTTAAAACATATGATTTTTACATATTAAAAATAAGGAAAGAGTAACATGCCTGAAAAATCAAGTTTCATAGAAAGAATCCAACTCTTAAGCCCTTGGATAACCTATTTCTTGGAAACCCTAAGTATGGCTTCTTAAAAGAATTTATGAGAGCTTTTGGAAATGTTTGACTGAGTTAAAAATTCTAATGGGGTCCCCAATAGGGTTTTAGGTCATGGGTTACAATTGGGGTGGAGTGGAAATATCCAAAGTGCCCTTAAGGAAAAGACTGAAAATTATCGTAAGTGACTACGGGTCACTATACGATTCATATAGAAACATTATGACTCATCATAAGGAGTCGTACTCAAGATAAAACCACCAAGACCCCATACTTTTCTAGATATGATTCATATCACTAACGCGTAACCACACTTAATAACTCGTAACCACTTCACGTACTCTACAAACAACAATTTGGGATTATATATCGGATAACCTATAATTGGGACATAATAACTCAGCATGACTCTTTATGACTCGTGGCCTCAAGTCGTAATGAAGACAATGTCTTGGGCTAATTTTTACACCTTACAACTTGGTCCTTATGACCCGTAAGAAGTCTAGACGACTGGTTGAGAGCTACTCATACTCCCAAGAGAATACTAAGCCACTTGTTCTCAATGAGTTACGATCGAATCCCTGAGACCCATCATGAATCCCTACGACTCATCAGGGGAGTCATAGTCAGGATAGTAAAGATAAAATTTTAGAAATTTTCAACAACCAAAAACCCGAGGAATTATATAGTCCCCTTTTTAGGATTATTCATCCTCGAATGATAGGACAAGGCATTTATTTGCACGATTTGACTCCATGTGCCACTACACTTAACTTTAACAAAGACAAAAAACAAAGATTCTAAGGAAATCACCATTTCCTTTAACAAAGTCAGAAAACAAAGATGTTAAGGAATACGCATACCTCAATTACGATTATCCGGAATAGGAAACAAGAACGGATAGTTGAACTTCATTTCCTCCTCGGCTTCCCAAATAGCTGCCTCAACATTTTGGTTCCTTTAAAAACCCCTCACTGAATCCACATCCTCAGTTTGCAATAGATGGACTTGCCGATCCAAAATCTCAACTAGGTCTTCCTCAAAAGACAAGGAATCCAAAATACCCACTTTATTTAAAGGAATAAATGTCGAAGGATCACCTACACACCTTTTAACATCAAAACATGAAACAGCGAATAAACGAAACTCAAACTAGAAGGCAACTCAAATTCCTAAGCGACATTACCAACTCTCTTAAAACCAAATATGGACAAACATAACAAGGACTGAGTTTCCCCTTCTTACGAAACCGCATCACACCCTTTATGGGAGACTACTTTAGGAACACCCAATCACCAACACTGAACTCCAGCTCCCTTTTCCTAAAATCTGCGTAGAACTTTTGGCTACATTGGGCGGCCTTAAGTCTATCCTGAATCACCTTCACCTTCTCTTTTCCTTGGTGAACCGGATTCAGACCAAATAACTTATTTTCACCAACCTTGAACCACCCAATAGGAGATCTACACTTCCTACCATACAAGGCCTCAAATGGATCCACGCTTATTATAGAGTGATAACTATTATTATTAGTAAATTCTATGAGAGACAAGTAACCCAACCACCACATAAATCAAATACACAAGCATAGCATATATCTTTCAAGGCCTTAATTGTCCTTTCCGTTTGCCCATCCGTCTGTGGGTGAAAAGCATTACTAAGGGCTACCTTAGTCCCCAAACCTCGCTAGAAGATGAGATAGGTACCCCAATCAGATATGATGGACACTATAGTACCATGAAATTTCACAATCACTTTGATGAACAACATGGAATAATCCTCATAAAAGAAATTAGTCCTCACTGGCAAGAAGTGAGCAGACTTAGTCATCCTATCCACGATGACCCAAATTGAATCAAATTATTGGTGAGACCTCGAAAGACTTATAAAAAAATCCATATTAATAATTTCCCATTTCCACATCGGCATTTCAATCTCATGAGTCAACCCACTGGGCCTTAAGTTCTCTACCTTCACTTGCTGACACACCATGCACTTACCCATAATATTGGCCACATCAAGCTGCATATTATTCTACCGTTAAATTTCCTTATGATCATGATATATTTTTGTCAAACTAGGATGACTAGTATAACCGACTCATGAGCTTTGGTCAAAATCCTTCCTCACGACCCATCAATATTGGGAACACATAATCTACCTACATCATTCTTGATTGCATCAGAATAGGATCCAATACTTGCTTATCCTTTACTTTATCACCAAGAGACGGCCTTGCCACCTATTGAACAATCACACCACCATTCTCAGAATCTCAGAGACGAACTCTGATATTAGCTAAATGGTGAATATCCTTTACCAAATATTGTTTCTCCTCATCCAAATAAGACAATATTCCCATGGAAAACCTTCTAAGAGCATCAACAACCACATTAGCTTTACTTGGATGTTAGTTAATACTCATGTCATAGTCCTTGAGAAACACAAGCCATCTCATTTTCCTGAGATTTAGTTCTTTCCGGGTGAACATGTATTGTAGGCTCTTATGATCAAAATAAATATCAACATGGACCCCATAAGAATAATGTCGCCAAATCTTTAATGCAAACACCATAGCTAACAATTTCAAATCATGGGTGGAAGAATTATTCTCATGAACTTTCAACTGTCTAGAATCATAACCAACCACCTTGCCATGATGCATCAACACACAACCCAGTCCCACCAGAGATGCATTACAATAGACAACAAAACCATCAGTTCCCTCAACCAGAGTTAAGACCAGAGTCAAAGTTAACTAATCATTTAGCTTCTTGAGGAAGTAATCATTTCTCTTCTTGAGACCCTCATATGCATTAGACCATAAGAATCTCACCTTCTTCTAAGTCAAGTTAGTAAATGAGGCAGTAATAGAAGAGAAACTCTTTATAAATCTTCTATAATAACCGGCTAAACCCAAGAAGCTCTGAATTTTAGTTGGATTCATGGGTCTAGGACACTTCTTAATCACTACCTTCTGTGGACCACTATGATCCCCTCATTAGATACAACACGACCCAAATAAGTCACAACATTCAACCAAAACTCACACTTATAAACTTTGCATGCAAATGTTGATCCTTTAGGGTCTGCAACACAAGGAGGAGGTGATCGGTATAATCCACCTCACTCTTAGAATACACTAAAATATCATCAATAAAGACAATGACAAACAAGTCTAAGAATTGATGGAAAACCCAATTTATAAGGTCCATAAATATTGTCAAGGCATTGGTCAAATCGAAGGACATCACCAAGAACTCAAAATAACCATACTGTATTTGGAAAGAAGTCTTAGGCATATCCACCTCCCTAATCTTCAATTGACGGTAACCCAACCAAAGATCAATCTAAGAAAAGTACTTAGAACCCTGAAGATGATTGAACAGATCATCAATCCTCAAAAGTAGGTACTTATTTTTCACGATCACCTTATTCAATTGGAACCATCCTTCTTTTGTATGAAAAGAACAAGAGCACTCCATGGAGACATACTAGGGAGAAAAAAAACCTTGTCAAGAAGAACTTTCAATTGCTCTTTGAGTTCTTTCAATTCAGCCGGAGCCATCCTATAAGGGGGATAGAAATAGGAAAAGTGTCCAGAAGAAGATCAATCCCAAAATTATTTTCCCTATCAAGAGGTACACCGGGAAGATCATTGAACACCTCAGGAAATTCACAGACCATAGGGACAGTTTGCAAAGAAGGACCTTCGGATCTAGAATCCTTAATATGCACTAAGTGATAGAGGTACCCTTTAGAAACCATTTTCTGGGCTCTGAGATATGAGATGAACCTTCCCTTAGCCACTAGGGAACTACCTTCCCACACGATCACCAGTTTATTGGGGAATTGGAAAGTGATCGTTCGGGTTTGACAATTAAGAAATGCATAGCATGAATGCAACCAATGCATCCCTAAAATCACATCAAAGTCTAACATGTCCAGCTCTATTAGATCCACTAAGGCCTCCCTACCATGGACCG
Source organism: Capsicum pubescens (assembly GCA_030864215.1). NCBI lineage: Eukaryota > Viridiplantae > Streptophyta > Magnoliopsida > Solanales > Solanaceae > Capsicum > Capsicum pubescens. The sequence continues at coordinate 134,731,116 of CM061545.1, read as the reverse complement.
ACCTCACATAACCCCTATAGGCCCTTCTACTTATAATGGAGTCACCCACTGCGGTGCATACAGAGAAGGTTCAAAAATACGCTCTGGATCAAAACAAAAATGAATAGCCACATAGGGTGTCACATAAGAGAAGATAGAACCAGAATCAAGCAAATAGTATACATTAAGAGAAAAGAGATTAAGCGTACTAGTCATCATATTGGGGGAAGCCTCAGAATCCTGGCGAGTGGCAAGAGTGTACAGATAATTCTGAATAGCGTTGAAGCCAGAAGTTGAAGTATCACCCTTTGATACAGAGCTGCAGAGCTAATGAAGTAGCAACATGAATCTTATTCTCCCTAGAAGTACCCTTAGAAGGACAATCCCTCTATATATGACTAATCTAACCACATTTAAAGCACTTGTTACACCCTTCTTCATAAACACCATGATGCACCTAACCACAAAATCTACCAAGATGATATGATGGAGTTGAATGAGCCCCACTATCCTGTGATAGGTCTCCTAGTTCTCTAAACCCGCTATTATACTGAGAACGACGATCATCCTCCAGTTTTGGGCAAGGAGCACTAGCTATAGAGTAGGAACCATAATTGCCCCATTTCTTTTAGGCCACTTTCTACCAACTCTACCACTTTGATGTTGACCTCCACCCTAATTGTAATAGTGAAAGTTCTTATGATGACTTTTACTCATCTCTGCATGCTTCTTCTTCTCTTCTTCTACTTGTTGCATATACACCACAAGTCTAGATATGTCTATATCCTTGATTAATAAGGCATCCCAGCTGTCTAAGATTAATTCATGGGATAACTCAGAGGAAAACTTCTTCATCCTAGACCTCATGCTAGACATTAATTCTGGGGCATAACGCGACAGTTGATGAAACTTCAAGGCATATTCCTTCACAGACATCTTGCCTTGCTTCAGATTCACAAACTTCTCAACCATCGCCTCTCTCAACTCCTAAGGAAAGAAGAATTCAATGAAAGTACCAGAAAAATCATCCCACAAAGCAGACCCAACATTGTCACCCCTAGACTAGTCCCACTCTTCATACCATTGGTATGCTACATCTTTCAACTTATATGCAGCAAACTCTACACTCGCCACATCAGTAGCATACATCACATGGAAGGTTTTTTCCATCTCATCAATGAAATTTTAAGGATCTTCCTTAGATTTAGAACCAGTGAAAATAGGAGGTCTCAACCTCATAAATTTGCCAACACTAATGGAATTAGAGGATGGAGCAACAGAAGCAACCCACTTAGTCTGAGAGGCCACCAACTGGGTAAGAAAATGAATCGACTAGCGAAACTTAGCATTAAACACTCCAGCATGGGGCGCCTGAGGAGAAATAAGGGTAACCGATGGATCTCCCTCAGGGAAATCAGAAGTAATGACCCTAGACCGGGTCTTAACTCTTAGAGTAGGAAAAGCTCCATCTATATTGTCCTCAGAAGAGATAGAAGAGTTTCCAAAAATATCAGATCTTCTGGAAGGCATGATCTTAAAAGAGAACATATGGAAATTAAAAGAGATTCAAGACCTTAGAATCTATAGCTTGAAATAGAACTACAAGAAAGGGAAACATTCCTAAAAGTATCGTAGTCTCTCCCTTATAAGTGTGGCATGCTACATACCCATAAGCAAGACTCTACTTGACACATCTTTGTTGGACACCCAATGAAACAAAACCTGGCTCTGATACCATTTTTGTCACAGCCCAAACTAGCACCTGGCTGTGGTGGGTATCTTAAGTCCCACGTCGAACAAAGATCACCCCCTGCACCTAACAAAACTAAACACAACATTCCCCAATATCATATGAATTCCAAACATAAAATAAGATAGCATGCAACAAACTTAAAGAAAATCAAAAAATAGGCGTATAATCAACAACCAATGACCGGCCAAATAACCGACCAACATTACCCAATATCCACAATAATTCAAACAAAGCCTTCTAAACAAAGAACCAAAACCAGTCTTAGTCGGGACATATCCCTGACTCTAGCAAATGACAATGACAATGAAAATAATAATGTTAATGATAATGAAAGTAACTATCAACTTAAATCTAAGAACAAAAGCTTGTAAAATATCTAAGCCTTCTGGTGAATGGAAGCTCGCCACTTCACCAAAACACAATGAACTAACGGAACAAATCTACCGACCTAACTCTGCATAAGAAAAGTAGAGGTAGCTTCGATTCCTACATCGCATGGGCATACAACATTCAGAGATGGTTAGTAGGATGAACACTAGCATGATGCTTAAGGATAAGGAAAACATAATGCCATGATTTAAAGTTCAAACTCATTCAAAACTAATACACATAATATAATGCATATACATATAGATATATCATATATTGGGATAGGGAACTAGACTTAACATGTGCTTTAAAACTTTAGCCTAGGTTGTTTAGCTCAACTGTCATAACATATAAAGGTACCCATGGGCTATATGTGCCCAGCTCTGCCCCAGCTGGTAGGGCCCAGTGTGTGTGGCCATACAAACTAGAGGGTATACATATGCACTATAGAGGACTCAAACCTACCTTCATATCAAGGTGACGAGAACCAAATCATCTAATAGGATGTGGGGGACTCAAACCTCCCAATCAAATAATAATAATAAGGAGGACTCGATCCACATGACCATATAAACCCTTATGTTGGCAATCACGATTTCCAGTGTGGGTCCCATGATACCATCACTTTCATGAATCAACTACACAATCCTTATTAAAGCCTATGTAAAAACATTTATCACATAATCCTATTTATTAAACCACAATACACATTTTGGCATACATTATTTGTATTGTTATACCAGCTACACTTGCAAGGTAACATCAGCATGCCACACTAATTATCTTCACATGGGGAATTTCACTACCCATTTGGTTCAACTTTACAAATTCCCATATTTCTTATAATTAAAAACTAATTTCATAATATGGGGTTGGGGTCATAACCATTTCAAAAGTCACCAGTTTGGAAAATCACAACCCCTAGTTCATTCACCATACCAATTTACCCACAAGTTCAAAACCATAATTAAAGCATGAATAATCATATGTAAAGCATGGGAAAACATTGTTCAAACAACAAGCATTCAAAACCCCAACCCTTGTTTTAAAACAAAAATCAATATCTCATGAACAATAATTTAAAACATATGCTTCTTACAAAATTAACAATGAGGGAAGAGTAACATGCCTAAAATACCAAGTTTCATGGAAAGAATCCAACCCTTAAGCCTTTGAATGACCTACTTCTTAGAAACACTAATTATGGCAACTTAAGAGAATTTAAGAGATCTTTTAGAAGTGTTTGAGTGAGTTAACAAATTTTAATGTTGCACCCAATAGGGTTTTAGGTCGTGGGTTACAATTGGGTTAAAGAGGAAATGTTAAAAGTACCCTTAATGAAAAGACTGAAAATTATCACAGGTGACTACGCGTCACTATACTATTCATATAGACACATTATGACTCATCATAAGAAGTTGTAGTCAAGATAGAACCACCAAGACCTCACAGTGGTCTTTCTATGATTTATACCACCAACTCGTAACCATACTTAATGACTCATAACCTCATCTCGTACTTAAGACAATAATATTTGGGATGACACACTGGACAACTATAATTAGGACATAACGACTCATCATGAGTATTTACAATTCATAGCCTTAATTCGTAATGAAGATTGTGTCTTGGGCCAAACTTTTTGGACACCTTACGACTTGGTACTTACGACCCGAAAGAAGTCTTGATGGCTAGTTGAGAGCCACTCGTACTATGAGTAAAATACTAAGACACTTGTTCTGATTAAGTTACGAATGAGTCTTTATGACCTATAATGACTCTCTACGACTCATCAGAGGAGTCTTAGTCAGGACAGTGAGGATAAAATTTTAGAAATTTTTAAAGACCAAAAACATGATTCATTACAATTGCACACTAGGGAGATTTTTATAGATAAGGTTCAGTGGAGGCACCGCCCTGTAGAAGAGGCCACTTGGGAGGTGAAGAGTGAGGTGTAGACCTAGTATCCTTACCTGTTCAAGGCTTCAGGTACATCATAATCCTTGACATTCATAGATGAAATTCCTTTTAGTAGTGGATATTATAATGACCTTTTAGGTTTATTTTCCATATTGCGGCATATTTTTTTATTTTAGATCTTTCCAATAGCTTCCACAAGTTATTTATGACTTTCTAAAACTGATAGTTTGGTTATCGGGCAACTCGTTTGGATTTTAGAGCCAATCTCTTATTTTAAAGTCTTCATTAGTTTCATATAGCCACCGGGAGAAAACTTCAGTGAAACGATCTTGAATACAAATTTTGACTGTGACAATAGCTCTAGAATTTCAACTTTATGCTAGTTAGACTCTTGGTTTGAGTCCTGAGGCACCCGAACTTATTTCGACCTATTGGTCGAGAAGTTAAGAAAATGAAATTTGGGTGTGGGACCTACTTTTCATCAAAATAACCTCAGATGGAAATTTTATCTATGTCATTTAGTCTGAAACATAGAATTTGATAGGGAAGCATAGTCTATTTTCATGTATGGGATTCCAAATGAACCTTGAGGGGTTGGCGGAGACTTGGAAAATTCCAAGTCTCAGTTGTATGTGGTGCACTCGCTAATAGCGAGCTAGGGTTCGCGATCGTGATATCCTTTGCGGGTACCAAGTGCCGCAATCATAGTAACCATGTTATGATTGCGACTCACCTAACAGCCACTATATATGAAAATCACAAAGGTTGAGTCACGTTAGCGACTCCAGAGCACCTAGAAAGGGTATAAATACCCCATTTTTAACCTGTTTTGCCTTTTTCTTCATCCATTGTCTTGAGAGTTAAACTCTGAATATTGAGAAATCATAGTATTAGAGCTTTGGGTGATTTGGGGATCTTGGATAATGCTAATTTCTTGATTCTCATTCGAATTAGTAGTAAGATTCCTTTGAATTCATGGTAAATTTTACCATTTCTTGTTTAAAATCTCTAAAACTTGGTGTCCTTATTTTAGCACTAATGTAGCTCAAATTTTTCCCATTTTTTAGTGTAGTTATTCCTTGAGAATGAGGGAATGTTGGGTAGGATTCAGAAATGTGATTTCTGTAAATAGGACCCACATAAGAAATTTGAGTATTTAGACCCAAAGCACAATGGTGCAATATGGGTATCATTGTTCTCGTCTTAATGAGTAGAATGTGATTTTAAAAGCGTAGCATCTTTGATAACGCTTAACTTACACGTCAATTTAAGTGCAAGGTGGCCATTGCTAATATATTTGCCCAACTTTTGAATCGGGGTTGAATCCATGAGGAACAATGTGAGTGGCTATCAAATTAGCTCGAAATAATGGAGACTTGTTAAATTCAATCCTAGAGAACAAGAAGATAAAATTGGGGGGTGGAAGATATCAAAACTAATATTTCTTTTTAGGGTTTTCAAGTATTAATTTGGGGCTACAAACAATTAGTGCCTAATCAATTAAGCCCGAATCTGGGGATTATGCTTTCCTAGGGGCAACTTACGCATGGGTGCGTGATAAATTGATGAAAATTCTAAATTTTGGTGATGTGGTAGGCGAGGTTGGAAATCCTTGAGGATAGTTTGTCAACAAAACCTCAAGGGTATCACTCATTAACCCTTTCGAGTACCTAATGAGTGCTTCAACCAAAACCACCTAATACCTTAATTAGACACCCTTATTTCTAAGAGGTGTCGGAAGTATAGTCACTTCATAATCGCCCTTATGTCTAAGATAGTGAAAACTAGCAAACAAAACTCAATAATTGTCAACTATTTCCTTGGTTCCAGCATCCCTCTTTAAAGGATAATGAGGGTTCCTATACTTCACTCAAACCCCTCTTTCAAGGATGGTTTGAGCTTTCAAGAGCTTGGGATTTTCATCCATCAAACCCATTTGGGTATTTAGGGATTTCACCCATAAATCCCAACAAATTTACTCAAGAAATAGTGGAACCAAACATCACAAACTAGTAAATGCACGAAAAAATCACATCCCATACATATTTACACCCTAATCTAGCATAATTTCAAGAGGAAGAACTAGCTACACATAGAAATATTAAGCAAGATATACCCAATAACCTCCATTGATTAGATATATGAAAGACTAAATGAATGTTACTTCAGACTTTGAATATCCACATAGAAAATCCTTTACATGGAATCTACTCCAAAGTATTCTTACACCATCACTAAGCTATACAACTTTGGCCTCATTTCTTGGAAAGGGACAAAATCACCCACCTCAACTTGTTCACAAGCCTTCTTACAAGAATAAAAATTTCACACACCAAGCTACCAAGTATACAACAAGGAATATTAAGTGCAAAACTCTCTCCATCATAAGAACTCAGTATGCTAACAAGTGTTATACCATAGGTTTGCCCCAATTTTTAATCGCCACTACAATGAAAGAAATTGTTGGAAATCTCAAAGGTCTTACTAAGATTGTAACATAGGTTCGAGTTAGGGTAGGATATCATTTTAGGAATAACATGGTTACACCCTCCTTGAACATCTACATCACAGTATTTGATCAATTCTTTGACGATGGGCCACTTCTCTTTGTTTTCATTCTTTTGATTACACAAGTGCCTACTATTGATTCTTTGTTTCAACTATTTTCTTTCATTTTTTTACGTACAAATTTCATTCAATTCCATTCTTTGTTGGGCCCTTTCTTTTTCTTATTCATTTGTTTCAATGTTTAAGCACATAGGCATTCACTAACACTTTGTGGCCTGAGGTTTCTTCCTTTAATCTTTATCACCCCTAACTTAGGCTCTTAGCCTCAAGTTACATTTCTAAGTTCAAGGAGGGTATGGTTTAAAAGAGAGATGAAAGTCTCACGGCTTGTAATGTGTTAGCTAAAAAAAGGTCCAAAGGCTCAAAATAGGTGGTTAGGGATAACATTTATGCATGGGTAGGCTTTTTAGGCTATAGTGGGCTTCCAAAAGTCACAGATATGGCGTAAGATCATTTGTCCAACCAAATACAATAAAAATTTAGCCTTGAAAGACCAATGGGGAAAGTTATAGATGACACAAGTAATGAGATTTAGACAAATAAACTCACCGCACATGGAATGTGGACTCGCCAAGGAGGCTCAATTGCCCATCACTTTAGAGACAAAACTGAAGTATCTATTAATATGTTCAAGTCAAAAGTTATGGAGCCACTAAAAGAGACAGAGTTTTGTTACAAGGCTGCTCATGTCCATGTCCTTGATTTTTTTCAAACAAATTTTTTAAACGAAGGGGGATTGTTTGCTTTGGATTTGCACCACACATAAGTTAATAACTTATGACAACAATCCAAACCTCTGTCTTTACATTTGGCTCAATAGAGGTAATCCAACCATATGGCTACTCAGACTTTGCCAATGGCATGAGTGCAGTGACAAATTTGCAATGCTACAGGTACTCAAACTTTCCTTGCATTTATGACCTTGATGCCACGGTTACTCATAATTCCCCTACATCTAAACTCAAAACCCAATCATAATGTTTTCTCCTTAAGAATGTCTTCTCTCAATCTATCATAGGTTAAAGCAAGTCATGCATCACCATAATCAAAATGAAACTAAGTAAAACAAAAAATCTAAAAATCAAAACAAAAGGACTAATCCATGAAATGTGGGTACCATCAGAGTGCCCAAATGTATCAATATAAAAATAAAATAAATATCATCCACAATGTCATCAAACCAATAATAGAAATATATCTAAATAATACAAATCCAGAAACAAGCTCCCCTAACAGAAGATATAGCAATATCCTCACTGCATAAGCAATAAATCAAGGGAAAGGGTGCTCCCTAAATTAACCTCAGGATGTGCTCTCTCCATCAGACTCTACATTATCTCCACCAGCATCATCATTAGACCACTCAGCAGGTGCCTCATCATCACTCTCAACTCTGGGAGAAGGAAGCGTGTGACAAGGTTTTAGGACCTTTCACAGTCCCTTCACCCCCTTTCACATCTTGTTGAAAAATTTATCTCTCTTCTTATCCCTCTTCTTCATCTTATAATAGAAGTTTTGAAGATCCCTATGAGACTCTGCTAGTGCTGAGTATGCCCTCTCAAGTCTAAAAATTGTCGCTTGCTGCTTTTCATACTCCTTTTTATACATCTCATGGTCCTCAAGGGATACATAAGGGTGACACATATTGGATGAATCTCCTTGACCTTGAGGCAAACTTGATACTATCTCCTTGATGGACCTGATATCGATACCAATGTATTCCAGTGGCCCGGTCGTGGATGGTCTACAAGATTCAGGCTCCTGGACTATTGACTTGCCCAAGTCAACTTTTCTTTTTTTCTCTGGCTAGGTGCACCCTCGCCACTAATTTTGAGTGGAGTGATCCAAGGGCTTGGTTTCACCAAGTATCTTGGGGATACTCATCTACCTTAGCCCTCCTGCACAACTCAGTAATAAAAGAAGGAAAAGAAAGAAATGTATCACCCTGAATCTTGAAATGGCTCCATTCTTCAAGAATAATTTTGCCCATGTTCAGAGAAATACCCGACATCAGACAAGCTACCATTCGAGCTCGCAAATCAGTGACCAAAGTCATTTGTGTACAAGGAAAAACTCTATTTCATATGATGTTCCACCAGATTTTTGCATTTACTGTGAAGTCGTGCATGGAGATCCATCTTTTGGAGGCAGCCCAAAAATATCTCTGTCAGAGTATAGAATGCTAGCCATCCAGGTCCCTGGCTTACATCCCTTTGCCTGGAAGTCATCCATATCTGTATCTGGGAGCATATTTACTTTTTTTACCTATGAAACTACAAAACACACCTCTTTTTCTCTAATCATCATCACTGGGTTTTAGAGGGAGACTACATTGAGATTTGCATAGAACTCCCTTACCTAGTGATCATTAGCCTCATAGGGGTCCAGGGAAAAGCATATACACCCAGTATTAGAAAGCTTGTTGAAGATGTTTGGAAATTTTCCGAGCACCCTATCAATGCAGATACCTCTCTCTGGGAGTAGTTTGGTCCTTAGGAGGTCACTATAATACTAGTTATGGCATTCTGATCCACGAAATGGACGTGGTCGTAGTATCCCATGTTGAGTACCTATAGGTATCATAATTCGGACCAATATTAACATTTTCATACCAAAACCATGCTAGATTAATAAGATAAGCTCATGCTGCAATGTTATAGTGGTTTTGGGGTGAGAAATGGGTATGCAGAATTTTTGGACTCAGCTAACCACTGGATTTAGTTATGGAGATTGCGGACCATTCACCACGATAGTGGTTCCACGATCGCGGACCCTTGACCACGAGTTCAGTTTCGTGATCGTGGTCCCAATAACCGCGATCATGGAAACTAGGACCATTTTTTATAGTTTCTGCACATCACCAAAACACAACCCCAAAATAAGTTCCAATTTATCAATTCTCATTATGCTCATGAAACTTAAACTCTTAATTCTAGATTATTGCCGACAAAATTCAAATAAACTAACATGGATTTCATTGGGGCAATTAATCAAACGTATGGTGTACACATGAATTCTATCATTTATAGGCCTAAATTCTGGAACTCGAGACTTCCCCATTAATGTGCACACAAACTACAATAGTTTACCACCACAATAACCACACACAAACATGGATTTAGCATTTAAAACACTGTAGTAGGCCTTTTTCTAAATTGTAATTCCAAGCCTAAAATAACATCAAAAAAGGGTGTTTGGACCAATTACCGTGTTATATGATGAGAATGAATTGAAATGAAATATGTGGACACTTAATAAATTCTTCAGCCTTAGATAATTTTGAGAGAATTTGAAAAAGAGGTGTGAGGTATAATAGGCAGTTCGATGGTCTTTTAAACTACATTAGTCGTGATCACGGTCAAATGCCTGCGATTGAGGACACGCGGCCATCGGTATTGTAGTGACATGGACTGCAATCGCAGAAACTGAGACCAATTTTTAGGTCCTCTGCATTCCCCTACTCAATCCAAACATGATAATTTCACACCTATCCTTTTTCAAGTTCAATCAATACTTCTCCTAGCACCAATATTTCATGGATTATGCATGAACAAAAACAAAATTAAAATTTACTCTATCATGCATAAAAAATGATATAGGCCACTTTCATGGCATGATGGGTTTCTTTCTATCTTTTGTGGCAAACCACCCCTCCCACTATCGTTTGTGTTTCCACTTAGAAGATTTGAATCTACATCCCAACTTTAGCTCCCTATGAGTTGATGGCAGAGGGACAGAAGATTCAAATCTTCTAATATGAAGCTAGATAGAGGTAGGGGATGACGATAAAGCTTATATCTCTCCACTTTGAAGACTTAAACCTTTTACCCAATTTAACATCAAATTTTTTATTTGGCTCCTTGGGTAAAAGTGGGAACATCAATAGGCCACTAGTTGCACATCAGGAGTTGAGTTCATTGGCCTTTGATCGTGGGGTTTCCATCTGCTCTTTTGGAATATCAAATTCCAAAATATAAGGATGGTTCTCATTTTCCCCATAATCCATCATTTGCGTTGGTGGATGGATTCTCATCACATCCACCGAGCATAATATTGAAAAATTATTTGAATGAGGTTTATCCTATAATTTTGAAATTACATCCTTATTAGAATCTTCAATCTGAAATGACCTAGAGTCATCATAAGAGATTTTCTTGGTTTCTTCTTTTGACATTTGGCATCTTCAATAATATGTTTTTTGGTTAGTTGGGAAATCTTTGAGCATTATTTGCTACCAAGTTCATCATTGACCACATAGCTTGGTTTCTCTTCGTGATTTACCTCATCCTGAGAAGTAGGCAACGTAAGGGTGTTTGAATGATTTGATTCTTTTCCCATTTCCTCTATCTTGGCGATCTTATTTTTATATGCCCCCATGGATTTATGTATATTTTGCACATTCTCCCTTGATGTTGTTACTCGATCCAAAATAGTTTAAAGCATTTCTTTAAATCTATTGGAATTAGCTTGTTGTTATTCCCTTATTGGACCATGATACCTGTCAAACTCTTATGAAGAACTAGAAATTGGGTTATCATAATGAGGGAAGGGGGTATTTAGACAATCACTCCAATGTCCATCTCGACCACCAAATAAAGAACAACCATACTCCTAATAGGATCGAGATAGTGATTCCATATCTCTCCGGGGATTATATCTAAAACCTCTTAGAAAGTGGGGTCCATCATAATATGGATATGGATCATTATGATAGGACTTCCAACTACCAAAATCATAGTAGTCCCGAGATACCATCAAGAAAAGTATATAGAAACAAAAATCTACCTAACACAAAAACAAAAAGAAAATCACAAATAATTAATTACAAGTTTGAATTTTAAAAAGTAAGCTAAAATTCTAAACTAACTCAATGCGCCAAATCGTTCCCCGGCAACGTCGCCATTTTTTATAACGCTCAACTTACACATCAATTTAAGTTTGAGGAGATCGTAGCCAATATATTTACCCAACTTTTGAGTCATGGTCGAATCCATGAGGAACAATGTGAGTGGCTATTAAATTAGCCCAGAACAATGAATACTTGCTAAATTCAAACCTAGAGTACAAGAAGATAAAAATGGGGGGGTTTGGAAAACATCACAACTAATATTTCTTTTTGGAGTTTTCATGTATTAATTCGGGGCTACGAACAATTAGAGTGTAATCAATTAAGCACGAATCTTGGGATTGTGCTTTCCTAAGGGCAAATTATGCTTGGGAGTGTGATGACTTGATGCAAATTCTAAATATTGGCGATGTGGTAGGCGAGGTTTGAAATCCTTGAGGCCATTTTGTCAACAAAACCTGAAGGGTGTCACTTATTAACCTTTTTGAGTACCTAATGAGTGCTTCAACCAAAACCACCTAATACCTCAATTATACACCTCTATTTCTAGGATGGTGTCCTAAGTATAGTAACTTCATAATAACCTTTATGTCGAAGATAGTGAAAATTAGCAAACAAAACTCAATAATTGTCTTCTATTGCCTTGGTTTCCATATCCCTCTTTCAAGGATGATGATAGTTCTTATAATTCACCGAAACCCCTCTTTCAAGGATTTTTTGAGGTTTCAAGAGCTTGGGATTTTCATCCATTAAACCTATTTAGGTAATTAGGGCTTTTACCCATAAATCTCAACCAATTTACTCAAGCAATAGTGGAACCAAACATCTCAAAATATTAAATGAACAAACAAATCACATCCCATATATATTTACACCCTAATCTAGCATAATCCCGAGAGGAAGAACTAGCTACACATAGAAATAGTAAGCAATATATACCCAATAACCTTCATTGATTAGATCTATGAAATACTAAATGAATGTTACTTTAGACTTTGAATATCCACCAATCTTCAATGGGCGTTAGCTAATCCTTCACTTGAAATCTACTCCAAAGTATTCTTCACCTAAAATTAATACTATATTTTCTTCTTCAAGTATGAAGGCTAAGAGCTAGAACAATGTTCAATAATTGGGGATTGTAGAATGTATGATGTAATGATAGGGTTTGAGTCTTCCATAGGGTAAATTTGGGAACAACCATGTGCATTTACATCTTTTCCCTTGGGTTGATTTTCCTCTAAACCGCGATCTAACCAGTTTTGTTGTGATCACACCTGACACAACCATAAGAATGCCACATGATTGTGGTATCTTGAATATTTTGACTGACTTCGACCATAGTATGAGGACCACTATGGAAATAACTGAGGCCATGCTCTACTCCAGGTCTTCAATTGTATTTCTTTGCTTCTTTTTGTTCCTATTTTAGTTCTAATCCATATCTTTCCATCCTATCATCTTGGTGCCTGCAAAATATGAATATTAATGCATTTAATCACAAATTATGTCTCACTTATTCATTCAAAGAATGTTAATGTATACGAATGTGGAGTATAATTAAGTGGTAGATTCGCTACTCATCAATCTTATGGAAGCTTCTTGAAAGGGAAAATTAGTAATTTTGTGGATTTTGGTGCTTTCTTTAGATTCTAGGTAGGATAGGCTTCATCCTCCTTATAGATTGATCTAGTTCACAGTATGTTTATGATATTATGTTAGATTTGGGGTGGGTCTTAGGTGTTTGTGACATGATTGTCAATACTTGGGTTAGTTGGACTATTAGGCTATTCAAATACTGTAATTTAGGCATAAATGACATAGTTGTTCATGCTTTAGGTAACATTTCTATCTTAAGACTAATTGTGGCTTAATCAACATCTAAAAGTGGATTTAGATACTGTAGCCTATACTGGGGTAAGAATTTCTTTATAATGAACTCAGAGACTTAGAAGCAGGATCTTCGACCCACCTTAGGGAAAGATTTGTGTTAGCTATTCGACACACTTTTATACGCTTATTGTATGCTTTGAAAATGCTTATTGATTTAATATTGAGAAACTTTGGCCTTTGATGGTCGTGATGGGTGGGCATTGACAATGCTCAAATTACACTCTTGAATGGGTGTAAGCGATCGTTGTCAATATAAAACCCAACTAGGTTAGGGTCGAATCCCACAGGGAATATAGTGTGAACTCGAGTTGTTTACGATTTAATCCACTAATAGTTTAATATTTCTTGAAATGAGGGGTTTAGGTTTCACAAGTTGTTGTTTGTCACTTTACTTTTGGTGTTTGTAAAGTTTATGAAATAACCAGAATTATGTTCACTAGGGCTTCCGGTACATGACAGATGCTAAAAGTGATTCAAGATTTTCATGGTGGGTAGGATAACAATCTATCTTTATCGATGTTATGTTTAAATGTCTCTCAACCTACTTAAGTGTTTAATTCCCTAATCCTCTCGGACTTAGGGAATTTCTATTTACTGCCCAGATTTTACCTCAGGTTAACCAACCTTGTTACAACGCTGATTATTAAATAAAGTATTTCTGAGTCCCTATTGATAATTCACTTCCTACTATATTTGATTTCTTTCTCAAGCACATCAAAGCAGGTGTGTCTACTATTTGCAACCAACAGACATTAATTAAAACATCAGAATTATCAAGACATCCTACCACCTTTTGAATCTTGAATACTCAACACCTCATCAAAACCTAACCCTAGATCCCATAACTCAGGTTTATGGAGTTTAGCCACTCATGATGTAACGAACGAAACACATAATTGAATTTATGATTTGAAATATAAACTTACAAAGATAAATAATAACTAGTGAATTGCAGATTAGATCACAAAGAAAAAATCCCAAAATACTAATAATAATCTCTCCAAAATAGTTGTGTTGTTCAAATAAAGAAGTAAAGACAGAAAATATCAAGATATGTTATCCAAAACTTAAGGTGTCGACCTTGTGTGGAATAATAATGATAATTCAACAATAATTGTTTTTTTAGAAAAACTTAAAACAAAGCTTTAAATAGTTTACCCTAAATAAGAAAACAAAATTAAGGTTACAGCTTTTTCTCAGAATAGACGACGACTATTGGTGACGCCATATGAGGATTCTGATGACTTATCAAGAATGTCTTCAGGTCTTCTCCAAATCTGCACTCGTCCTGTCTTAGGTTGACGGAAATTTTTGATGGATTATCAGGACTGTGATGACTTATCAGAAATATTGTCACACTTTTTCTCCAATTCTCATGTCCTGCCTAAGTCTAACGGCATTCCTGACGATTTATCACCATTATGACGGCTTATCACAAAATATCGTCACAACTTCCACTTTAGGCCACTTGTTTGTCTACTGATGATGACCAACCTGATAGCTTATCACAGGGATGATGACTTAATACAAATATCGTCATCCACACTTGTCTTTAGATTTCTTCAAATTTCTACTTCTTTGCTTTATTTTATGTTGGTTCTCTATTATATCAGCTTAAACTGGAAAATCAAACATAAACTAATCAAAAATAACTAAAGTTTCTCAAGACCTTGCATTTATTTAGAGTTAAAAGCCTCAAATGTGTTAGCATATGCTCACACATCAAGCATGGAGAAATGATGCTTAATGATTATTCTAGTGGCTAGTGATTATGTTATTTATTATGCTAGTTACTGCTATTAATTATGCTAGCAATTTTGCTAATGGTTGTAATAATGATGATATACTTACCGATTTGAGTCCGAATATTGATGATGACTGTGATGACGTATATACCTAATTCAAGTCCTAAAGATGCTTATGACATCGCTTATATATATACACCCCGATCGAGTGCTAAAGATTAGTGAGATATTAATGATATAATTATCAGTTTAAGTCTGGGAAATTGCTATGATGTTGATTATGATGTTGGTAATATTTAACTATCGGGTTGATACTTATGATATTGGTTATATAAGGGTCGGGTTTCATCTGGCAAGGGAGTGTGATATATAGGAATATCGATGCAAGTTTGGAAATGGTAAATGGTTTATAGTGTAACATGTTATGGATGGATTCTAAGTGTAACATGAGAGTTAGTAAATGATGGAGGTTCAATTTATGCATTACTTGATTGTATCCTCTAGGCTTATGGGGGGCTGCATTTGGTTATTTACATTTTCCGCACATAATGGCTTATGGTGAAAAATTTTATAGTTATAATTTCATGTTTCTATCCTTTGTGATATGATTATTATTCCATTTATTTATTTATTTACGTACATCTATGTTGGAGTTGATTCAGGTTTGCCTCTATCTTGACTAAGTTATGTTATCTTGTATTTTATTATATTTATATCATGATTTAGGTCAATCGGTTGATGATGCCTACTGAGTGCCGGTGGTTCTGGTACTCATACTACACTTTCTTACCTTTTTGGTGTACATTCGAGTACTAGTTGCAGCCGTTGATTTGGGAATTGTGTTGTGTTGGGTTTCGCAGATAGGACAAGCTCTTGGAGTTGGAGTTTCCCATTTCCTTCTATCTGTCTATGTCTAGTCTTTAGATTAGAGATAGGATTGTATTGACTATTTTAGAACTTAAGTTTTATTTATGGTAGCTCTTGTACTGGCTCTACTAGATCGTGAGATGGCTATCTATATTATTGGTTACCTCTTATCTATTTCTATTGCTTTGCTTATCTATAAGTTGAAATTTTCATTTTTGCGTTTTTGGTCATTTTTCCACCAAGTTAACCCATTGCATTTTAGCTCTGGGTTACGGTTTGGATTACTTACTGGTAGGATAAAGTAGGCACCATCATGACTCGTAAATCGATTCGTGACAAACCCCTTTAAGAACTTTTGAATCTTTTTAGACTCTATGGAAATACTAGATAAGAATATCTAGACAAGGCATGAAAGTGTTCCTTATACTCCACAACAGTCATGGAGCCCTACTCCAGGTGATCAAACTCATCTCTCATTTGATTCTTTAAACTATATGGAACAAACGTTTCCAAAATGGCCTCAACAAACTAATTCCAAGCCATCTATGGCAAACCAAGAGGTTTGTAACTAACAAGTGACCTCCACCAGTACCTGGATGCATCGCTCAACTGGTAAGTAGTGTAAGCAACCCCATGCATCTTAAGTTATCGGAGATTATGAAACTTCTCAATACAATCAATCAAGAATTCATAGGCATCCTCTCTCTCATCACTATTGAACTGGGTGGACCAAACAAGTGAATATTCAAACCTTTTTCGATCCTCATCAGACATAACTACACTCGAAATAATAAGAGATATAGTAAATCTGGCTGACTGAGATCCCACCTAAGGGGGTAACATAGGTGAAGGCTAAACTCCTGATTTGGGAATACCATACTTGGATGCTAGCACGAGAGGAAGAACAACACTCAAAGTTTTTAAAGTACCATAAGCAGATGTCGGTAACACTAGAGGATCTACACTCGGAACCAGAGGAACATCATAGGTAGACTCTTGAACAGGCAAGGGTACAATAATTGGAGTTATAGAAACTCCAGGTGTACCCAAACACCCTCAAAATGAGTAAGCGACTGAATCAATTAACCCTCCAAGACAGGGCTGAAGATCTTGGTAGAACCTAAGTAGGCCTTATATCTGCAGCATTCTCAACCTGAGGCTCAGGGGAGAGCCCCCTAGAACTACCTCTAGACAGCAAGATCCTCGTGCCTGTCCTCTATCCCAGGCCTATCCACGACCCGCACCTCACCTCTCCCCCAAGACTAAGCTCTTTCCTAGGATGTTGTCTCTACATATTTAGCCTCATGAGATCTAGTGCTCACCAACTTCACAAAAAAAAGTACAACTCAGTTTAAAATACAAGGTATGGAAAAACCCGCACAATAAGGGGAAACATAAGAGATATTTTCTAAAGATATCTTATAGCCTCTTCAAGATAGAAACGGACGTCTACCTACCGATCCACGACACTCTACTAGATACCTTATTCTTACACTAATGAGACTAATGAACCTTGCTATGATACAAATTTTTCATAACCACCCAAAAACCAGGAGTCATGATGGCACTTGTCGCGATAAGCATTAAAAAGTAAGTCAATCACGCAAACTGATAAAAAATGAGAAAACAACACCAAAACCCAACATAAGACTTCTAGAACTAAGTCGAACATCCCATTTACAAAATTAGTGGAGAATACATAGTAATGATGCCATAAATCAACCCAAAATTTGTTGTCACAGTGTAGGAACCAACTAAGTACAACTAAAAATTAAAATATACAACTAATAGTCCAAAAGGAACATAATTTGTCTCTGGTTTAAAAAATAAGACATAAAAAAACAAGAGGAGGTAGTAGATGAACTCTAGAAGCATAAAACGACCGTTACCTAGAAAATACTCCAAACATCGGCCGAATCAGCTATAATGCAGTGCACGCGTACCTAGATCTACTAAAAGGGCACAGAAGGGATGAGTACGGTCTACTTGTACTCAGTATATATCATAAGCCAACTAAGCAAAGTAGAAATAAAGTATATAAACACAGATTATGGACAAGTCACCTCCAATCAGTAAATGTCCCAAATGGTAGCCAACACCATCTCCACTAACAGCTCTAAATATAAGCACATATACCAAGTACAAGTACAAAAAAGAAGAAAAGGATGGAAGACATCAAACTAAACACAAAAGTACAACAGGAAGTACAAAATGTATAAAATGCAATGAGAATGACGATAATGATAATGATGTGATGCACGAGGTTGTCACAAAACATGTGCATACACCTATCGAGATGTGCTCCTGAGGTAGGACCCGTAGGGGTTTGTCGACCCATATACAATCAAATAACCAAATACCAATACAATATCTGTAAATCCTCGCCGACACATATATCAGCAGAGGTTTTTTTTAAAGATGTCATATTTTCTGTTAGAAAAATCAGTATTTCCACAGTGGTATAAATGTACATGATATGAGAATGTAATGCTCATAACCAACCAGAATGAGAATTTCCAAAACCAACTAATAGACCAACCATGTGAACCAAAATCCACTCAATATGCCAACCATCCATGATCTAATATAATCTATATACTAGTAGAGTAAGATATTCAATGAGATGACACTGATACCACATAGATCCCATTTAGGCAATTTTCACCAAAAAGAGTACAACCAAATATATATATATAGCATATATATATATATACATATAATACCCCACACGGTTTTACATATCGAATAATGTCTCATAATTATCAAATAAAAACAATATAGGCCACCACACGGGCACAAAGTAGTAATAAATCCATTTCCATGATTAGTTCCCACACCCGTTACATGCTTTTAAATTAGTATGAACTACCCAGCCTAGTCTGAAGAAAATTAAGCCATAACCTACCTCGAATGAAGAAAACTGGGTCCAAAGCCTTCAACACAAAGCCTTAACCTTATGAATGGACTTGGAATAAACTAAAATATATGAATATAGAATCTACGCATCAAAAGAAAGCCAATGATACCCATATTTTTAATTTTCAGGTTAGGGTCAAAATAGACCCCTGAAATGGATTTTTGAAAAGAAGGTTAAAATTGAAATTTTAGTTCAAAACTATATTATCCATGATTAATGGAAGCCATAGAAGAAAACCCAAGTGAAAATAAGTTGAAAAAGGGTTTAAATTTAAGAATACTAATTTAGGCCGTTCGAGCCAAAATTCCCAAATTTCACTTTTGAAATCGAGTTTTAACAAGATTTAAATGACAAGAATCGAAGTAAAAAATTGAATTAGGGATTTGGAGCTTACCCAAGCTTTAAAATGGAAGAAATTGCCCAAAAAATCCTATACCTGAGATCCAAGTATCAAAAATGGTGAAAATTTGAGAAAGGGGGTATTTAAACCACCCCGACATTGCTTAAGCAGACACTGGGCCGCTTAAGCGACCAAGTACTACTTAAGAGACAACCACCAAGGCTGCACATGTTGCTTAAGAGGACAAAGTGATACTTAAGAGACACTCGTTGGTTAAGCCGTCACTTAAGCGATTGGTTGTCCTCTTAAGTGGCCTTCACTTAAGTGGCCCAAGTATCTCTTAAGCGGATGCACCAGTTAAGTCGTGCATCAGCTGGAGACTTGGAGAATTTCAAGTCTCTGCGAACCTCTGGGATTTATCCAAGCTAATGACAACACAAATAAACTATGTTTGCCTATCAAATTCAATGCTCCAGACTTAATGGTGATATCAAAATTTTCAAAAAATGTCTTTTTCACAAAATTGACCCCCAAGACCCAATTTCACAACTTTCAAATTAAGGATCAAAATGCGATACAAAAGCTAAGCTGCAAAATGACAAACCATGTTACCAACCTAAAGTTGACTTTCCAAATTTTCTGGTAGAGTTCATGTTGCAATCCAACGTACAAAATAATAAATATTGACCAAAGTCAACTAATAAGCCTTCGTGGTTAAACCATAAATTCACACAAATCACACCGAAATTCATTGAAAATGTGCCGATCATCCCCACAACCCAAAAATACTTTAAAGCAACCATGAGGAAGGGTAAAATGGTCAAATCACACAAAAAATAATAATCCAAAAAATCCCCAAAAATTAAGTCATAACATTCTCTACCTCAAATTTGAATCTTTAGGTAAATACATGTTGTACACTACGGTGGTCTGTGAATATTTTACACTTTACCCCATAGTGGTAATGACTCAAAATTTTCAAAGCTGCCAACTCCAAATCGTGAGGGGATTGTTCTTCTCATAAGGCTTCAACTAAATTGAATCATAAGCAATAAAATTCAAATCCTACATCGAAATAACATCTAAATAAGACTATGAAGAATCACAAGACACACCTAATAAACTTGATCAACACACATAGAAACCCTAACTAATGTAGACACATACATAGGAGTATAAAAAATTCACATTCTAAATCCAAACCCAAGCCAAATTTCATAGACACATAGGAAAAAGTAGACCCACATACAAATAATACAAAAGACATATAATCACAGACAAGAATAGTACTTATGATTACAACATTAGAAGCTTCAACTTTAGGATAGGCCATAATAGCATAAATATGAGCCCTATTACCACTCTGACCATTGTCTCTACTAGTTTGAGCACCAGCTCGATCAACTTTCCCTCACCCATGATTGGCTTAGTAGCAAGCCCTAATTATATTGTGACCACCTCTACTATATGCTCCACCGCTATGACCTACTGAACTAGAGCACTCAAAGCTGGTTGCTGAGCCAACTGACCTATAGACAATATTATGATAAAACCTCTTAATGTGATAGAAAAATCCTCACTCATGGAACCAAATTCCCAAGGCAGATCACTGAACTAAAGTTAATGAAATTTTATTATTTCATGTCCATGAAGTCTTATAACTAAACCCAGCTAAGAACTCTATAGACACATATGGCTAAATAGAAAGGACAAGAAGAATGATCCTACAAACCATCACCCGCAAATAAACACCACTAAACTGAATTAATGTACAATCCTTTTTCCTCTACCCTTACCTTTTCTTTCCTCCCAAACACATTAGCCTTCTTAGAAATCTCAACCACATCCTTAAAAAACTTGTTAGATGCATTCACTGACAAAGTAATAATATGAATCTCTGAATTCAAACCTTTCATAGCATACCTAATTTTTTCCTTTTTCTAAAGTAATCAACTAAAGGAAATAACGAGACAGAGCATAGAACTTGTCCTCATAGGCCGTCATATATATATCACCCTACTCTAACCATAGAAACTTATCCTTTATATCATCTTGATATGTGCAAGTAACATATTTATCATTAAACATATTCTGTAAATGAGCTAAAGTAAGTAGAGATAAAGTATCCTTACACTTAATAAAGGACCTTATTTACTGTTTGGACTAGGCCTGCAATTGAAATGACACAAACTCCAAACCATAACTTTATACAACGCCTATCTTATGTAGACTCTCATGATACTTGATCAAGAATTCATAATCATTCTCTAGATTAGTACCCAATAACACTAAAGGTTTCGTTTTCATGAACTTATTGAATGGTCCATGCTTATTATCAGGTATCCCTGATCACAATACCTACTAGGGAAATACTTTGATCTTTGAGATCTCATTCATTCAAGGTGCTACAACAGCTGCATACTTTAAGGTTGGGGATGGGAATGGAAGAACAACTATAGTAAAATAGAGCCAGTCAAACTTCTTAGAAACATCAATATCTATTGAATAAACTCCATGGACATAGGAACTTAAACTTCCCCATTCTTTATAGGCCTCACATTCATTGGTACCACTAATTCTTCCTCCTGAACTAACACTTCCTTATTATAAGCTAACTTTGGAGCACCTTTCTGAGAGGGAGGGGATGGTGTCCTCTATCTAGCTAGCTATTGGGCTACCAAGGCTCCACCTTAAGAGGTACTAATCCTCTTCCTTGTCTCTTTTACCCTCTCTTTACTCAAGGCCTACCGTTAACCACGACCCTAATGATCAATGTAGGTGTTGTTGTTGATGTTTTTACTAGTATGACTACTGCTACTCTGGTGGAACGACTATTCATAATAGGTTAAACAAGAGTGAAGAAAATTAGATATAAATTTTGATCACCAAATGCCAAATCCAATCAAGTAATAACTCGAATAGAAGAAAGAAGGAATTTTATTTCCTAAAGCCTTATAGCTCTTAAATAAAAGTAAAGATGTCTCCATACTATTCTATAACACTCAGTAAGACTTGTTCTTGTATGATAGGATCTACAAACTCAGTACTATGATACCAATTTTGTCAAGATCCAAGTGGTCATGATTGTCACCCACTTAACACTAATTGGGAGGACCATATAAATCAATCATTATCAACTAAGTCTGACCATTCACAAGTCTCTTTCATAAATTTATTATCTTTAAATCACTAAAACACAATAATAACCAACTCAAGTAACGTCTAACTTAATCAATATCTAGAACCAAGTAATAAGGTGTAGAATATCTCTAATTATTACAACCTTAAGGACTTGAAGTCATCATACAAGAAAATCTAGCAATATCAAAAACTAAGACTAATAGATTATCTAAAAATACAAAATAAGAAAAATCCTTAGTCTTAAACAAAGGACATAAATTATATAAGGAAGATCCAATGGCTGACTGGCCATGGTTATCACCCTTGAATCAAAGTTTGAAATTATTGGCTAAAGTCGAGGTCTCATCTCAAAAGTTGGGACAGATTCTACACTTAACAAACAGAAGAGTACAAGTACCCTCAGTACAAAAACTAAGTACTGGTAGGAATCATTGGCCGACTCAATGCAATACTATACAAATAGGCAACTCAAATATTAGTAACAACAATCAAAATACAACTTACATTTAATAACATCCAAGTACGAATATAACACTACATCCCATCAGGAATATTAGTACATTAATTACACAAAGGCAGATTCTTCAACAAGGCTCAACATAATATATAGAGAAAAGACATGATTTAAACGTAATCAATAATCACAAGTAATACTCGAAAGTGAATCAAAACACCCAATTCACATATAAGCACAGAGTTAAGCAAGTATTTGCCATAATTAAAGCATAACATACCTTGATTTCTTTCTTAAAATCACTATAATTCCACAAACTTTCCATTTCTTTCAAATTTAGCTTATTCTTGATCTAAACACAATAATTATATAACTCTTAATAGAACTTTCACCTTCCCTAACCATTAGGAATTTACATTTACTAACTTATCCTAATGAATTGATCTAGTTCATCATATCAAGGTTTTCTACCCTTTAAAACTCATGAATTTCAAAAAATTTAGCATTATCAACAAGGATTCTACCATAGAAAGTATTTTCTAACACCCCAAAATCAATATAACTAGTAATAACTAAATCCTCACCAATTCATAAATTAATACTAAACTCTAATATCTATAATAAACAAGATTCTTACTTATAGGAATTTAAAGAAGGAATAGGGTTTAGAATATAAAGATTAAAAAGCCACAATTTGTAGAAAATTTCCTTTCTCTAAGACCTTGAACATTTCTTACAAAAGTGGAAAGAAAAATGTGTTTTCTGGTTTTTAAAATTGAAATCATGCATTTTTACTACTGCAGCGGCACCCTTGCCACTTCCGAAGAAGATCTACCACTTTAGTGACCCTCAGGCCAATTAGGTTGCCACCACCATGGCACTTCTACTCCTGAAGCAACTCTTCTGTCCGTTGTAGTGGGCCCAAACTAGAAACTCATGACTTGGTCCTACTTCTGGCTAATTCACAACACACTTACAAAAATTTGACATCACAAACTAATATTTTCAAGGTAATTGTTATAATTAGAGTTTTGTAAATCCATGTTACGTATCAGATATTTCTATGGATTTCTAAATTGTTCCTCTAACACCAAATCAAATTGAAAATACCAACCAGTGCTCAAAACACTACCAATTTTCCTTGACCCCCACACACTCAAAATATGCCAAAGATTAGGATAGTACTGAATTTCAAATATTTGGTCAAAGGGGAAACTAAGTAAGAATTCTATCCAATAGTTTAATGTAACAATGATTTGGGCTATTATAAATAAAGAGTAAGAGAATAGAAACATATGAATAAACACCAATCAAGAATTACTAAGTACATTAACCTACTTCATTAATTCATCATGGTTCCAACAACCCTAGTTATAAGATTTAGCTACTCATGTTTGCAAGATCACAACCATAATTTGTAGAAGAAATATAATTAATGAACTTATGAATGAATAGAAGACATCTAGAATCTTGAATTATCAAAGAAAAATCAATAGTCTAGAATTAATTTATGTTATTTCTACAAAAATAAGAGAGTTGTTCTCAAGCAATACAAGAAGTAGCAATGTATTTAGGGTGAATAAACTAGAAATAAAAATACAAAGAAAGTATTTATTGATTAAACAAAACCTGTTTGTTATTATTATATGACACATACTTTCAAAGTATGGCTCATGGTCTGAACACCACGACCCATGTACTTTTCTCTAGAATTCCATGAGTCAATATACGTCTGGTAGGCTTGACTTATGAGTTATACTTAGACTCGTGGTCTCTGGGTTGAGATTGCATATGGGTAACTTTTTGATTGACTTCACAGATTGAAGGTTGGATCATATTATTGAAGTTGATTTCACATTGTTTGAAATTCATTAAGTGGGTCAAAGTATAACTCATGGTCCCTGCGTCTAGATAGCACCTTTTCAGGTCTTTCTTACATGAAAATCAAAATAAATCAATATGACTCATGGATCGACTTCACAGATTGTTGGTTGATTGTACTATTAGAGCTGATTTCACATTCTCTAGACTTAATTCTATGGGCCAAAGTATGACTCATAATCTCATTTTATGAGTCATTCGACACGTCATAATATCAAAATCAAACTTTAACTTCTCAGCACAATTAAGAGTATGGAGTCATTAGATAAGTCACGGTATAAAAATCAAACTTTAAATTCTTAAATACATAGTATGATTGAGAGTATGGTTTTTACTTCACAAAGTATGACTCATACTTTCAGCTCATGAATCAATATTTAGGACTTTTCAACTTGTTTTTTAAACTTTAGCTTCTAGGACCTATTTTCCTGCGTAAACACATAAAAACAAATCATACAAATCAAAATATAATAAAGAACATGTATAATTTATATGTTTTAAACATCAAATGTACCATAAAATTATCGTATAAAAGTAATGTCATAAAGAACTTCAACAGAAGAGTTCTTTTTATACATTATCAATTGTTGACTTGGAGCAACAACCAAGGCCAAGTTTTCTATCTGCTCTATCTACTGAATTTGTAGTGTTGTATATGTCTAGATATTTTCACTCATAATTAGAGAATTTTTCTCATTTTGCTCTCCATTGCCTTATATATCCTTATCTTGTCTTCCTTCTGGTTCTAAGGAGTTAAGAATTTATTTCATTAATGTAGAAATGATTTGAGGACTTCTTTGAAAAGGTTTCTCACTAATCTTGACCCTTGCTCTATAATATTATTTGCTTCACTAATCACTTCTTCGTTCATAGTAGATGTTCCTCTCATATCTCTAAGAATTCAATTATCATTTTTATATTGCTTAATGGAATCTTTATTTGTCTCCTTTACTCTTTTCCTCTTAATTCTTCTACAATCTCCTATTTTTTCATACATGTATGGTCTCTTGTAGTTAGAAATACATCCTCTATTTTTGTATCCATAAGGAGAACATTCTCTTTTCATATTAAATATATTGGTTTGAAAGTTTTTTCCAATTTATTGTATTGTTGTCATCTTGACTAGTCTTCTCTATTGCATCCTATCTTTATTTTCTTTCTCTATTAGTTTATTTGATGCTATTCTCTTTATTAGGTCTAGTATACGTCCTCTATTCTCAAAATTCTGTGCAAACCTATGTAATCCTTTCTTGCTGAATATGCATTTCATGTTTCAAGTTGTTACAATGTTTTTCCTTATTAGTCTCTATTGTTTTATAAGTCTTCACCGTCTTTGGTGCCTAAAAGTTGTTTTGAAATGCCACTTGCTTTTTAGAATCTTAGTTATGGTGGATTGTCTACTTTTCATATTACCCTTATTTTGTTGCCTCTAATTAATATACTACTTAACCCTTTTGTCTTCCACTATATTCCATTTAATTGGGTTTCCAAAAACATTTTCATTTGTCAGTTTCCTTAGAAAGGAACTTGATTGTTGGTTGCCCCTAGAGGTTGTTTCCCAACTACCTACTGATGTGGAACCTTTTTATCTTTTCTTTATCAAAATTCATCATTTATGTTATATTTAATTTTTATTAGATCAAATTCTGGATGAAAAATTTTGTAATCATAGACCTTATGCCCTCATAGCTTATATTTCCCAAAGTAATTTGGCGAGTTGTCATATTGGATGCTCACCTTGTAGTCCTTATTGCTCCGATGTGTACATCTTCAATATCCATTCTAATGGTTCATAAGAGTCTACCCAATATAACTGAGTCCTGACTTGGTACCAGGTCACTCTAAGAGGATATTGACGAACAATCAAGAGCACAGTGAAAACAATAGTAAAGTAAATGTCAAGGGATGTTTACGTAGAAACTTCCTTGCTCAAGGGAGTAAAACTACAACCTACCCCAGTAGGATTTCACCAAACATATTCACTAATTCTTCGAGTAACCTTTTACTAGAACCTAGGAATTAACCTCTTAATTTATACAACCTAATAATAACTCTATTGCAACACACCCTCATAATAACTCAACTGCAAAACTTCATGAGCTACCTCTAGCTAAGAAAACAACTCGGACTTTAACAAAGAGCTAGACTAAAAATACTAATTGAAATCTCTAAAAGTGATGTGAGTTTAAAATTTTAAGATCAAGAGAAAAACCTCAAACAACCTAGAAATACAATAGATGTATAACTATGAGTAAAAACTCTTCTAAATTGTTGAGTGTTGGTGTATCCATATGTAACGCCCCGAGAACCTATCCCGAGACGTCACACGGTGCTTAAGGTCACACGGTCTAAAGATAATCCTCTAAGACTATCATCACTTTCAGAACTCATTATAACGCAAATCATGATAAGATAAAAAGGAATAACCATATCATGAACATACTGAGATACAAAGTAATACTGTCCTGTACAATCAAAATACTACAGTTCTGTACATACTGGTACTCTAGTCTGACAAAGCCTCTACTACATAGAATTAAGGAGCCATTGGGACAGATCCCCAAGTGACTTGTACTAAACTGAAAGGAAATAACCATCTATTAACAAGACAAAATGAGAGATACAGGTCCTCGAACCATGAGGACTCACCAACTTCAGGAATGTAGATGAGGATACTCAGAGATCACTGTCGCTGCTGAGACTGAGCACCTAAACCTATATCATGAGGAAATATAGAGTACAAAAGAGTATGGGAATCAGTACTTGGGAATGTACTGAGTATGTGGGGGTGGATGAAACATTTTAAATAATATCATAAATGTATACGAAAATCATGCATGGTGACAATAATAACTCTCTTTTCTTGAATTATTTAAAACATCATTTCCGTAAGTCATTAGTAATAACATATGCTTCATAAATCTCATAAATCATTTAACTCAACTCAAACTCTTTGATTCATGACTTAGAGTGACTCGGTAACTCATGGGACTTAGATCATTATGGACGTGGAAGTTTCTTATAACCGACATAACTACACCATGTGAGCCGCATGGAGTCCAACGTTTTGCCCTCCTTAGGAGAGACTCCATATTGGAAGGGGTGTCGTACTCTTGCTAATATGGGGTTCTCAATCTCATCATCACAATCTCATACTCGGCCTTTGGCCCACAACTATCCACATCAATTCTACGGTGGCACGTAGTTCTAGGGAAATACCAAATTTCCCGCTCGGTGCTAAATACTTCTCCCAGACTTAGCTCAAAACGCGTTAGAAAATCCACCTCAATCAATATCAACCCATGGGTCTATCATGATGAACAAAACAACAGTATATCTCATCGGTAAATCATATACGACTGAGGATTCCTAACTCGACTCAAATTCAAACAATGTTTCTCAACATCAAGTACATTTTCTTATCAAGTCATTTCAAATGCCAAAGCTTCAAGGAAACATCATCAAACTCATTCTTTACTTTCAATTCAAATATCGATATATATATATATATATATATATATATATATATTCAATATTTAAATTTCTCATAGAAGAACACAAATCTTGACACTTATCATAAATCACTTAGAAATCATCAATATATAATGACAATATACATCTCATGGAATAAATACTTAATTTAAGAAGCATGATGGTGAAATAACCATAAATATCAAGCTTAGTCAACTCAAGTCTCATAAATCATACATAAAGAAATTTGGTTGTAAACCCACTTTCAAAATCATGTAAATCAATAATAGAAAGTAAATCTTTAGGCACAAGAACGAAAGGAGTGTTCTTGTTGAAACCTCACATACCTTGGATTATGATTTTGGAAATGTAGAAACTTATTTGGAACTTCTTTCTCACACTTGTAGACCAAGATCCTTGTTGACTTTGACTCGAGGAACTTAATTCTTGAATCACTTTGAATCTCTATGGAAGATTCATGAAGTTATTTGGAAGAAGATTGGATTTTTGGGTTTTGGAAAAACCCTAGATTCTAGATATTTCTTAGAAGAGGAAAGGAGAAAATGAAGGGCTATTCTCTACTAGGATATATATATAAGACCTTATGCGGAAGAAATGAACAAAATTCCCTTTTTGAAAAAGCTGAAATGCGCTGATCGGGGCCTGTGACGGTCGATCTGACGGTCTGTCAAGTCTCCTGATGGTCCACCAGATCGTCCGTCACTCGAGTGCCAAAACTGGAACGTTCTGCCTCTACGTGACGGTCGAAGTGATGGTCCTTCAGGAAAATGATGGTCCACCAAGTCGTTCGTCACTCGAGGGACAGAAATGAGACATTTTGTCTCGACCTGACGGACCCCTTAACGGACCATTAACTTTTTGACGATCCACCAAATTGGCCGTCGCACGTTGGCCAGAAAAAGGAGTCACTACCTAGTCTTGATGGGTCACTTGACGGTCCACCAGGTCGACCATCAAACTTGGGTGATCTGATACCGTTGAGTAAAACGGCCATAACTCACTCATCCGATGTCGGATTTTGATGAAATTGGTATCGATGGAAAGCTTATTCAATTATCTACATGACAAAAAGTAGAAATTAGATAAATACAACATTTTTTAAACATCAATCACTTTGGAATTCATATATATCCACTCAAAATACGGATTTAGGCTTAAGAAACGATCGGGGTATTACACCACAAAAGTCTTTACTTGAGAGAACGTTTTTTTATATTTTTGTAAAATATTGATCTTCCCTCTTGGTGAATGATATATATTATGATGATAATTAAAAGAGAAGCTTCCTGATCGATGGATGCTGGAAAGGACTACTAAAAGTCGTCTCTAGAATGTGTTGACATTGTCCAAAAAAGTACTAGACAGTGGCACATAAGACAAATATATGAAACTATAAAACTACACATTGGGACACCAGTTTACATAATTGGTCCTTTCACTAGGTTAGACAATCAATAGATCATGAGTAATAATCATACATGCATGGAATCATGACCCTAACAATCATGAGTTGATCCACCCTAAACGATAGTAGGATAAATGTACTAATCTCATTCTTACTAACTCAAGTGTTAATTTCACCTTAATTAAATCAAGAATACTTGTCAAATATCATAGCATCCATAAACAATGTGAAAAACTCTATTTAAGAACCCAAGACTTGAAGTCAACATATAAGAACATCTAAAAAAACTAAGTCTAAAACAACTAAGAAATCCTAAAAATAAAAAAATAAGATATCATCTCAGTCTCGAAACAAAGGATATCAATACTAATTGAAAGATCTGGAGGTTTCCCAGTCATGCTGCTCACCCTTAAAATCAAGTTTGAACTACTATTTATAGTTGAGGTTGTGTGTCAGTCGCTTGAAGATGTTTTGCGCTGAATAAAAGGAGAGTACAGGTAGAACCAGTACAACAATAAATACTAGTAAGCATCATAGGTCGACCAACTAAAAAATGTACAAGTAAGCAAGCTAGAAAAGTATAAAAGTGATCATAACCAACCTCATAATCAAAGACATCCACAATAAAAGGCATTATCTAATGAAAATTCACGAGTTTATTTTCATAATCTTTTACACTTGGTCACTTTCAACAACACACATCATTAAATGTAATCATTATAAAGGCACTCAATGCATATGAATGGGTGCATGTATGCATGATGTGCACATCTGTAATGACCCTACAGGTCATTTTCTATAGTTTTTCTCATTTTTTCATTTAGAGATTTTTTATAGCTTCCCCAAGTCATTTAAGACTTGCTAGAACTAATAGTTTGTTTACCAGGTAACTCAATTTTGTTTTAGAGCCAATCTTTATTTTGAAGTCTTTAATTGTTAAAATTAGTTACTAGGCAAAAACTTTAATCAAATGATCCCATATGCCAATTATGACATTTCCAACAGCTCTGTATCATTGATAATAGGCAAGTTGAACATCATTGATATTAGTCTAGGTGAACCCTTGGTCTAGATACCGAGGCTCTTAGACTGATTTCGAGTAACTGGCCAGAAGTTAAGAAAAATGGCATATGGGTGTGGGACACACTTTTCATATAAACAACTTGAAATGATAATTTTAACTGTGCCATTGGGCCCGAAACATCAAATTTTATAGGATATCTTAGTTTTTTTATGTATACAGGATTCCAAATGAATATCGAGGGGTTGGCAGAGACTTAGAAAAATTCCAAGTCTCAACTGGTGCTAGTGCACTGCTTAAGTGCCTTTTTGGGCCACATAAGCAAATGGGGTGCTAAAGTGGACAACCCATTGCTTAAGCAACTAGGTTGGCCAAGTAGAGGTACGCTTAAGTGGAACCCCTATCGCTTAGGTAGTGGCTACTTAAGCGGTACTTTTCCAGGCTGCCAAATGTTGCTAAAGCAACACTAGGTCACTGAAGAGGTACACGGATACCTGTGAAGGGTATAAAACCCTACCTGGCCTAATTTTTCTTATTTTTCTTCCATATTAAAGTGTGTTGAACCCTAAAAAGTGTGAAAACTTGGGAGAATCTTTGGTTGGTAATTTTGGAGCATTTGTGAACTTAGATTATGTGTTTTTTCTTTAAATTCTTGGTAAGTTTCATCATATTCAATGGCTAATTTCTCATGATTTTCCTAAAATTCCTAAAATATTAGTGGGTTGATTATAGCACCATTTGAGCTCAAAATTCACCCATTCTTTAGAATAAATATTCCTTAAGCATAGATGGATATTTTTTTAGTTAGAATGTGTGATTTTGCAAATGCGGGGAGCCCCATATGGGGTTTTTATGTAATTTTAGAGCTGAAGCACAATAGTGAATATGGGCATCATTGTTCTCGTTTTGATTATCACATATGATTTTGATAGAATGGAACCTTGCAGAAGCTTCTCATAAAGGGAAATCAGTGGTTTAGCTGATTCTTTAGGCTTTTCTTCGGCGTTCAGGTAGGCTAGGTTACCTCTTCATAGATTGATCTATTTCATGGTATGATTATGATATTATTCTATATATAGGATCGGATTGAGATACTGGAGGTGTGATTGAGAATATTTGAATTATTTAGACTATTTAGGCTATCTTGGAGACATAATCTAAGTGTAACTAACTTAGTGCTTAGGTTTTAGGTAGAATTTATATATTAGGGCTAATTATGGCTTATTTAACATATAGATATAATTTCAATATCCTAGCCTAGTTGGTGTAGAATTTTCCTAAAAATGGATTTTGAGGATTAGAAGTGGACTCTTCCAGCTTATCTTAGACCAAGACTTGTGTTAGTTTGTGTAAACCCTTATACGCATGTTATACCCTTTGAAATGATTATTTAGGGACTTTGAGGAGATTAAATACTTAATGAATATGCTAATTTAGTATTTGGGAGTTGGTTCTAATTTTGGGTAAAACCTGATTATTTATTGATATGGGTTATTGATATGAGTTTCAGTTCAAGTCTGGCAATTGATATGGTATAGATAATATGAGTTCCAATTTAAGTTCGACAATGGATAATGATATTAATTATATGAGTTTCGATTAACTTTCGACAAATGATGTTATGATGTTGATACTATTGAGCGTGTTATGATAATGATAATATGAGTTTCGGTTCAAGTTCGGCAAATGATGTTATGATATTGACACTATTAAGGATGTTATGATGGTGATGATGATATGAGTTCTAGTTCAAGCCTGACATTAAGAGTTGGGTGGATATGATACAGTATGGATGTTTTGATGGTTCTAGCTGATATTCAGTAAAGTTATAGATATTTGGTTAATTATTTTCCTTTGATTGTACCCTATGAGTTTATGGGAGTTGCATTGGGTTTTTTTACTTTTCCACACTTACTGGCTTATGGGGGTAAGCTTTGTAGTATCAATTACACTTTCTTTCAATATTATGTCTATTCTATATATTTATTTACAGTGTTCGATCTTATTTCTAGGTTTTACCTATTACCTCGACTTAGCTTATTTTATCTTATATCTTATAGTATTTATAACATGATTTAGTTCAGACGGACGATGATGGGTTGATTTTGGAGATTAGGTGAGCGCTTGGAGTCAGAGTTGCCCTTTTTTCTTTTCTTATCTATGTCTAGTCTTTTATAACTAAGACATATTGTATTTGACTATTTCAGTACTTATGTTTCATTTATAGTAGCTCTTGTACTGACAATCCTAGGTCATACGATGGTTGTTGATCTTTTACCTATCCAATAGACTATTATGACTATTTTATTGCTATTATAAGTCTTGGATTGTTGTTTTCCCTCTTTAGGCACTTTTCCACCAAGGTAGCCCATTGCTTATAGCTCCAAGCTACGGTTTGTCTTACCTACTGGAGAGATAAAGTAGGTTTCATCATGATTCATAAATCGAGTAGTGATAGTATCATATCTTACTCTTCTCAACCTCTTTAAAAATATCACACCATACCAGCGTGGTACCCGACCAATCACCACAATATATCATATTTGTATCATCATGGTACACGACCCATTATCACAACATACTATATTTGTACCGATATAGTACCCAATCCTTCATACCAATATATCGTTACAATGCAAATAAAATAAAATACAATCCACAATCACAAGTTATGCTAGAAGGCAATCATAGATGTTTAGTTTACAACCAAGCACAAATCCAAGAAAGTCTAACTCCTACAACAAAATCATAGACTACCATAATTCCTTGCTCAAGTCACCTTTAAGCACCACTTTATCCTTTCATTCTCATTCAACTCTTTCTTGATCTATAACAACAAGAATATACACCCATTTTAAAAATTTACCCCTTTCAACTATTAGTGATCAAAAATCACTAATTTTAGTCACAATTTGATACCATTTCATCCTTTTAGATTTTCTAATATCTTCAATCACATGAATTCTACTTGAATTTGCATGAACAATCATAATTACATCCCCATTAATATTTTCTAAGATCATAAATTCATTTTAAACAGAATTTATATACATCCCCATCACATTTTCTCAATTTTAATAGCTAAGATTAAGATCTTAGGCATATTTTGTACACCTAAGTGTCATTATCTATGGGTGTTTAGCTTAGTTTTGAAGATAACTTGATGTGGTTAATGAAGTATAAAGTTTTTATTTGTATATTTGTTCACTAATTTATATTCTTAGAGTGTTTAAGGTGCATTTGAAACAAGTCAAGGGTCAAAAGAATCAAATAGATTTTAGACGAGAAAAATCATTAGACTAGCCTACACTATGCTTGTTCTAATGTACTTTGATAAGCTTTATTGTGTTGTATGAAAAATGTTTGTTATGAGTTGTTATAGGAGACCATTGGAAAGATATAGAAGCTAAATGAAGCCTGCAAACAAGCAACAATAAGTGGGGAAACAAGGAACAAGTAGATGAGAAGAATGAAACAAGAATTGGGCAAAACCTCACCTAAAGTACTTGCCCTTGTGCCACACCCCCTTGGCTCTGTGATGTCAATACGACACCCCCTCCCCATCCAAACCATCTAAAAGTTAGTTTTTTCTTGGTTTAAGTTGAGGGCAAAGTGGAAAATTCATATAATTTTTTTAGGATAGCTTATGGACGACCTAATGGACTATATAAGGAGTAATTTCCCACATTCTTAGGACATATTTGGAACAACATACGTTTGGAGATACAAGAAGGCAACAAGGGATATACTTTTGGGTTTTTCTTTATTTTACTTTTAATTTTCTAGTAGTTTTAATTATAAGTTCATTAGTGGTGATTCTTTGTATGGATATGAGTGGATAAACACCCTCTTTCTAGGGTTGAGTCTACTAACATGATTGATTAGCATAACATTCAAGTAGTTTAATGTTAAGTATCACAATTGGTTGTTCTTATTTTTTTGTATTTACTATTCTATTACCTCGCGACCTTTAGAATATAACTATATTTCTTTTGTGAGCTTGGAAGGAGTAACATTAGATTAGAATGTGGAATATAAGCAATGGGTTCTTGTATTTTAGATGAATTAAGATAAGATTTGCAGTTAGGATAGGAATATACCTAATTTGTCTTATTTGGATCAAATACGAGATGGAATACAAATGCACTTGAACTAGTTCCCACATACTCTCACAATTATGTAGTTGTTAGGATAATTTAAGTAGACAATGATATTAACCCCATTAATCAACAACCAAGATACATAATTTAACCAATATAATTTCATAGCTTTGCATGATTGTTCAAGATGACTTAACCCTACAACTCTCCAAATTATTATTTACAACACGTTTAAATTTTTTTATTGATCATTGTTACTGTTAGAATAATAAAACTAAAAATATAGTTGGTTACAAATCATACTCTTTTAACTTTAATAGTAATACATGAATAGTATTGTTTGCTAAATACTAAGTCCCTTTGGGATCGATATCTGTCTCGCAAGAAATACTTTATTACTTGCACGATCACATAAACTTGGATATGTTGGACGTAGTGCAAATTTTTGGCGCCATTATTGGTGATTTGAAGAATTAGTAACATTGTAAGTTTTAGTCATGCTATTTTATTGGATATGTGATAACAACTTGGTCTTAGCTACTGAATTTGCAAGTACAAGTTTAAATCATAAGTATGTTGGGAAGGAAAAGGTAATAGGTTGAACTATATCCTAAACCTGAGTAATGTTTGCACTAGTTGAGGAGAGAAAACAATAATTATTTATCCAATCAGATAATTTCAACAAAAAGAGTCCATTCCTTCAGTAATGGGTGATGAAAATCCAGCCGCGAGACAATGTGCGAAGTGGAAAACCCACTCGCAACCAATGTGACCTCCAGTATCCAATGTAGGAGGCATATTTGTGCTTAAATGGAAAATGGTGCAATTGTTACACACAAGAGAATAGTTCACGGGCCTACCACATAAGGATCTATAGGTTCATCTTTAAAAAATTTTGGAGATCAGTGATGCATTCATTCCTACGGGAGTCTCTATAGATTATGTGACACTCACTCTTTTCCTATTCTCAATATAAGGAAAAGCAAAGAAATGCTTGAAGGTAGAATTAATTTTCCATGGTTTTATGGAACTTTTGATTCTTAAAATAAGGAACTTATGCAAGCACTTAGGTCTTTTTGTTAGATGTGATGTGTTGTTTTGCAAGTTTTGCTGGAAAATAGGGTTTGGAGAAAAGTAGGAGCAAAATAGGGCAAGCCCTCTAGGTGTAATGACCCTCCAGGTTATTTTCTCAATTTGCATACATTTCAAGAATTATGAGCCTTCTCACAGTGTCTGCAGGTCACTTATAACTTATCGTAACTATTGGTTCAGTGATCCAATAGTTTGTTTGGATTTTAGGCTCATCTTCTTATTTTAGAGCTTTATCGGGTAGGATTTGGGCTTGGACCAAAACTCCTACTAGATAACCTTGAACTAGAATTCTGAAAATTCCACCATCTCTATAAAGTTGATTTTAGTCTATGGGGACCCATGGTTCAGGTCCTAAGGCTTCTGAACTCATTTTGGGCTATTGGGTGGACTATGTGAAAAATAAAACTATAAGTGTGGGCCCGATACTTAGTCAAAATGATATCAAATAAAATTTCTGATGATACCATTGAGCTTGGAACGTCTAATTTAGTATGGTAGGATAGTTCATTTGCACGCTTAGGGTTCCAAATGAATCCTGACTACCCAATTGAAGTCTATTTCGGACATGGCAAAAATTTAGTGCATGGAACTTGATTGGTCTAAGCGCCTATTGGGCCACTTTATCACTCAGTTCTTTATCTCCCTTTATCACTCAGTTCATTATCTCCCATGGGTTTCTTTAGTGGACCTGGCCCAATGGTCGGGGTTCTTTTAAGTGGTCAATGGACACTAAAGTTTTTCTCGCTTTACCATTATTGGGGATGCTTTAGCGGCACCCGCTACTATTGCTAGACCGCTTAAGCGGCCGTGTTTCCACTTTAGCAGTAGGAGCTTTTACGCCCAGGTGTCCATATCAGCAATACCTGCAGCCCTTTTTATCCTCTTTTCACACCAGATTATTCACCATTTCTTCCTACATTTCACACAAAATTGAGAGCTTAAATAGAGGAAAAAGTGGGAAATCATCCATAGAAGCTAAAGTAAGCTATGTTAACTCTTCTTGGTCATTTTCCATTAATTTTTCTTCCAATTTCCATCTTAATTCATGGTAAAATTCTTAGAAACTAGATCTAAAATTATTAAATTTTGAGGTTTGATTTGGGACCTATTTATGCGCCATTTGTGCTTAATTTTAGAGCAGACATTCCTTATCCTTCGAGTGACCTCGTGATGGGTTCAATTGTGGATTCCATTTGTGAGACCGTTCTGACCCGAAAGTTGACCCAACCCTTATTATAGAAATATGGATCTGGTTTAACTCCTAACGACATGTAAATTACTATGTTGATAGTGTGATAATATTTTGGGATCATAGAGTGAAGACAGACGATTCATGGATGATTTAAGGGTTGTGGTTTGGCATTGATGTAGACTTCTGTCTAATCCTCTTCTCGAGATTGTGTTTTATATATGTTGCATGTTTAATAGAGATGTGAGGATGTGATTATGGGTAGAACACTATTACTTAGTCTTATTTGGATTGTTTACACTACCTTGGAACCGTAATTTAGGTGGAATTGACTCAATTGGTCATGTTTTAGGTGGAATTATTATTTTAGGTCTAATCATGGCCTATATAACATCTATGAGTGAATGTAGATACTTTAGCCTTGTCCAGGGCAGAATCTTGTCTAAAAATAGATTTCGGGTATTAAATATGGGTCTCTTCGACCCACCTTAGGCCAAGACTTGTTAGCATTTGTAGACTTATAATTTCATGCTAGGATG
The DNA here is from genome assembly GCA_030864215.1 of Capsicum pubescens. Classification (NCBI taxonomy): domain Eukaryota; kingdom Viridiplantae; phylum Streptophyta; class Magnoliopsida; order Solanales; family Solanaceae; genus Capsicum; species Capsicum pubescens. The sequence continues at coordinate 134,693,605 of CM061545.1, read as the reverse complement.
TTATGCATAGTTGAGACTAATGAATCTTCAGTATAGGATACCACGTTACTCAGTGGATTGTCATGTTTTTTTCCAGATTATGATGTTATGGTTACACCGAATATATATTATTGGGTCTAAGGAAATGATTATGATACGGGTTGGATTTCATGAAATGTTTTATCCTTGAACAGGAAGTGGTTGTATTTTATAGACATATTGATGCTTATAATCGTATTGTTTGGATACTAGTGATGGCATGCATAGATTCGGTACATTCATGATCACTTAGATAGTAAATGGTACGATTCCAAATAAAACTATGGCTTTATTTCTATTTTTCCTAAAAAAGATTTTATTCTCACTTTTCACTTTAAAGGAGATTTCTTCATAACGGGAATCGTACCATCTTAATTAATAACTTATGAACCTTTAAGCCTATAAATGATGTTTCTGAGACTCTTTCGAGATAGATTCTGGTCCACAATTTTTCTACTACTATTTACCTCGGTCGAGAGATATTTTGACCCATTTCAACACTTTTATAATGATTTAGTCTCGTATTTTACCTCGGCAATGGATTTATGGATTTATACTATTTTAGCCATGGTTTGAGCATGTGCATTATATATATATCCGGTACTGGAAAAAGTGGATTGATGTTGATGATGGTTATTGGAAATCCTAGATCAAGATAAGGTCGGTGTATACAGGTACTCCAGAACCCCCTATGGACCCCTTTGTCTATGACCCATCGTGCCAGAGAAAAGAGGCCGCTGTAGGTACTGCCTTAGCGAGCCATCGAGCTGGAGGAGGTGTATACACTGGGTTACATTATGGTACTTGGATTATTTATGGTATTATGGATTCTCTTGGTATTGATTCATTCATCTGCATTGCCTTTCACCAGTATGCCCTATATTTATTTTCCTTATGGGGAGGGGGGAGGGGTTTCAGAGTTATAGGAATGAGTACTGCTTACAATATATTATATGGTGCTTATATCTATCAGCATTATGGGGGGTTGCACAAGTATAGGCTCTGACTATTATTTGTTGAATATTATTTGAACCTTCCAAGCCTATGTCGGCGATGGCTTATGAAAGTCCCGATTAGATATTTGTCATGACCCAAATTAAGGCCTGGTCGCGGTGGGTATCTCAAGTCTAACAAGTACCAGAGACCACACCCTACACCTAACCATATATAAAACAATACTCCTACATCGGATGAACTCCAAACATATAACAAGATAGCATTAGATAAGCTCAAGAAATTTAAAACATGTCTATAACGGTTAACCGGTAACCAACCAAACACCACCATCCAACATCACCACCAAAGTCCATAGTAATCCAACAAAGACTTCTTAAAAAAACTGAAATCAATGAAGCATCGGGACATGCCCCCGACTCTGATAGTGACAACGACAATGTTAATGATAATGTAAACTTTCAATTCTAGGATATGAAAGGAATTGATGAGATGTCTAAGTCTTTTGGAGAATGGAAGCTCACTACTTCACCACAACGAACCGATGAACCAAGTTGATCCACCTAACACTTCGCAAAGAAAATAGAAGTATCTTTGGTGCCTGCATCGTGTGAGGATACAGCATTCAGAGACGGTTAGTGGGTTGAGCACTAGTATGTAACTCAGGGGTAAGGGAGCAAAATAAATCCATGATCAACACTTCAAAATCAGTTAAAATCCAATGCACATAACTAGATGTATGTATGTATGTATGTATGTATGTATACATCACATGTCATAATATTGAACAAGGCTTGACATGAACCTTACAACTTTAGCCTGGATTGTATAGCTCAACCATCATAACATAAGAAGGCACCCACTGGCTAAATGGGCCTAGCTCTCTCCCAACTGGAAGGGCCCCAATAAGTGTAGCCATATGAACTAGAGCATGTATGTATGCACCATGGGGGACTCAAACCTCCCGGCATACCAAAGTGACGAAGAACCCAATCATGTAATGTAACATGGGGGACTCAAACCTCTCAATCATGTGATAATAATAATGGGGGACTCGAACCACTCAATTAGAAAGACCCTCGCATCGGCACGCGATTTCTAGTGTTGGTCCCTCGGGACCTCCACTTCAATGACTCAGCTACTCAACCCTCATTAAGGCCCAATTAAAACACTTAACACATATTCCCTTTAATTGAACCATGGTACATATTTAGCCATACACTGTTGGTATCGTCGTATCAACTACACTTGCAAGATAACATCAACATGACAAAGCAATTATCATTACTTGGGAAAATTCACAAATTATTCATTCAATTATACATTAGCTTGGGGAATTACACAACCCCATAAGTTCAATTCAAAATCATTATACTTCACTAACTCTTCACATTATGTAATAGTTCAATAGTATTCAATGTGCATACTTTTCATGTTAAAAACAAATTTCACAATAGGAGTTGAGGTCGTTACCAAATCAATTGTTAATATTCATAAAATTTGCACCATACACATGCATCAAATTGGTTTCAAAACCACCATTTAACATAACCAATTCATATACAATCATGAAACATCACATAAACAACGATCATTCAAAACCCTCAACCCATGTTCAAAACCCAACATCAAAACCGTATGAATAGAACTTTAAAACACATACTTTTATAAAAGTAGCAATTAGGAAAGAGTAACATGCCTAAAATATCCAAGATTATGGAAAGAATTCAACCCTTGAAGCTCTACTTGACCCACTTCTTGGATACCCTAAGTATGGATGCCTGAGAGAAAAGAAAGACTGTTTGGAGTGTGTTATCGATGAAAATAAGGCCCCCCAAGTATGTTTATGGGTCATGAGTTATTATTAGGATAAAAGGGATATGTATAAAATACCACCATTTAAAAATCTAGAAAAATAAACCATCGATTGTTACGGGTCTCATAACGACTCATCTCCATGAGTCGTTTTCAAGACAGTGTCACCAAGCACACATACGGTTGACCTTGTGACTTGTATACCGTGGATTGTAATAGGACCCTATGATTCGTAGGGTCTAGTCATCGTCAACACAGAAATAATGTGGGTATACATTGGACATCCTACAATTTGCACATAATGATCCATAATGAGTCCTCATAACTCATAGTGAGCCACTAGTACTTAGAGCAGAAGACTTAGCCATGCACGCTGGTTAGGCTACAATTTGGGTTCAACGACTCATTAAGACTCCCTACGATTCATAGGGTAAGTAGTAGTTAGGACAGTGAGGATAAAATTTCAAAAAAATTCAAGGACCATAATTTCGGGGTGTTACATTCTCCCCCCTTAGGATCATTCATCCTGGAATAATATGTCAAGGCACCCCTTAGCACGATTTAACATAGAAACGCTCCTACACTTACCTTTAAAAAGGACCGAAAACAAATATGTTAAAACCATACATACCTTAAGCATGATTTTCCAAAATAGGGAATAGGAATGGATACTTAGACTTTATGTCCTCCTCGGCCTCCCAATTAGCTTCCTCATACTTTTGGTTTCTCCAAAGAACCTTTACTAAAGTGACATCCTTCGTCCTCAATCGACGGACTTGTCTATTCAAGATCTCCACTAAAGCTTCCATTTAAGACAGAGAATTCGAAATTCCCACACCTTCCAAGGGATCACCCACGTATTTCCTCAACATCGAGACACGGAAGACTATATAAATAGAGCTTAGCTAGAAGGCAACTCTAATTCATATGCAACATGGATAAACCTCTTCAAACCCAAATATGGACCAACATAACGGGGACTGAGCTTTCTCTTCTTCCCAAACTATATCACTCCCTTCATGGGGGACACCTTTAAGAACACCTAGTCACTAACATTAAATTTTAACTCCCTTTGTCTCACATCCACGTAGGACTTTTGGCAACTTTTCCTGGTCTTAAGCCTATCCCGAATCACGTTCACCTTCTTCATATATTGGTGAACCAAATTAGGGACAAATTACCTATTTTCACCAACCTCAAACCACCCAATAGGAGACCTATACCTCCTACCATACAAAGCCTCAAACGGAGCCATACCTATTCTAGAGTGATAACTGTTGTTATATGTTAACTCTATGAGAGGTAAGTGATCAACCCAACTACCACCAAATTCAAATACACAATCTCGAAACATATCTTCAAAGTCCTGAATTATTCTTTCTTGTTGCCTAGCCGTCTGCGGGTGGAAAGCGGTACTAAAGGTTATCTTATTCCCCAAACCTCTCTAGAATGACCTCTAGAAGTGAGATGAGAATTGGGTACCATAATCGAAAATGATAGAAACTGGAGCACCAAGTAACCTCACGATCTCTTGGATATACAACTTTGCATAGTGCTCAGCAGAAAAACTAGTGCTCACGAGCAAGAAACAAACGGACTTAGTCATCCTATCCTTGATGACCCAAATAGAATCAAACTGATGATGAGACCACGGAAGACTAGTAACAAAATCCATATTAATTGTTTCCCATTTCCACACCGACAGCTTAATCTCTTGAGTCAACCCACCGGGCCTCAAGTGTTGCACCTTCACTTGATGACACACCATGCACCTAGCCACAAAATTGTCCATATCCTGCTTCATATTATTCCACCAATAAATCTACTTAATATCATGATACATTTTTGTCAAACCAGGATAAACCATGTAACCCGACTCATGAGTTTCTGCCAAAATTCTTCTTCCCAACCCATCATCATTGGTAAAACATAATCTACCTTGGTACCTTAAGATACCATCACCACCAATCTCGAAAGCCATCACTTTATGCCTACCTACATCCTCCGTTATTTTAATCAAAATAGGGTCCAACACTTACTTCTTTTTCACCTCAGCACAAAAAGATGACTTCACCACCTCTTGAACAATCATACCAGCATCCTCAGAATCCAAGAGATAGATTCCAATATTAGCCAAATAGTGAATGTCCTTCACCAAATCCTACTTTTCCTTATCCACATAAGATAAGCTCGCCATGGACAACCTGCAAAGATCATCAGCAACCACGTTAGCTTTACTTGGGTGATAGTGGAGACTCATTTATAGTCTTTTAGCAACTCAAGTTACCTCCTTTTCTTAAAATTTATCTCCTTCTGTGTGAACACATATTGTAGGCTTTTAAGATCAAAATAAATATCTACATCGACCTCATACAAATAATGTCGCCAGATCTTCAATGCAAACACCACAAGCTAACAATTCCAAATCATGAGTTGAATAGTTCTTCTCATGAGCCTTCTGCTTTCTAAAAGCATATGCAACCACCTTGCCATATTGCATCAACACACAATCCAGTCCCACTCAGGACGCATTACAATAGATAAAAAACCATCAGTACCCTCAAGTAGAGTCAAGACCATAGTCGAAGTTAACTTTTCCTTAAACATCTTGAAACTACCCTTACAAGCATCGGACCATAAGAAATTTACATTATTCTGAGTCAACTTAGTCAATAGGGCAGCAATAGAAGATAAAATTTCCACAAACCTTCTATAATAATTGGCTAAACCCAAGAAGCTTCGAATATCAATTGGAGTCATGGTTCTAGGCAACTTCATAACCACCGCAACATTCGGTGGATCCATAATGATCTGTTCACTAGAAACAACACCCAGATAAGTCACAATATTTAACCAAAACTCACACTTGGAGAACCTCACATAAAATCGCTGATCTTTTAAGGTTTTTAACACGATGTGGAGGTGATCAGCATGATTCTCCTCACTCTTAGAATACACCAAAATATCAGAAATAAACACAACCACTAATAAATCTAAGAACTTATGGAATACCCAGTTCATAAGATCCATAAATATTGTTGGGGCATTAGTCAAACCAAAGGACATCACCAAAATCTCAAAATAAGTATACTAGGTTTGAAAAGCAGTCTTAGGGATATCCACCTCCCTAATATTCAACTGATGGTAAACCGACCAAAGAACAATCATGGAAAAGTACATAGCACCCTAAAGCTGATCAAAAAGATCATTAAGTCTCGTAAGGGGATACTTATTCTTCAAGGTCATTTTATTCAATTGGCGGAAATCTATGCATTTCCATAAGGACCCATCCTTCTTATACACGAATATAATTGGAGCACCCCAAGGAGAAACACTAGAGTGGATAAAACTATTATCAAGAAAATCTTTCAATTGCTCCTTATATTCTTTCAACTCAATCGGAACCATTCTGTAAGAAGGGATAAAAATAGGTAGAGTGACCGAAAGAAGATCAATCCCAAAATCAATTTCCCTATTAGAAGGAACACCAAGAAGATCATCGGGGAACACCCCAGGGAATAAACAAACCATAGGGATAGTCTGCAAGTAAGGACCTTCGGATCTAAAATCCTTATCATGCACCAAGTGATAGAGGCACCCCTTAGAAACCAATTTCCAGGCTCTAAGATATGATATGAGCCTTTCTTTAGGCACTACAAAACTGCCTTCCTATTCAATCACCAGCTTATTTAGGAAGTAGAAACTGACCCTTCGGGTCCGACAATCAAGGGAAGCATAACATGAATCCAACCAATCTATCCCTAAAATCACATCAAAGTCTAACATTTCAAACTCTATTAAATCCACCAAGGTCTCCCTACCATAGACTGACATCACACAAACATTATAGACCCTTATAGCCATGATGGAGTCACCCACCAAGGTGGACATAGAAAAAGGGTGAAGAATACACTCAGGATCAAAACAAAATAAATAGCCATATAAGGGGTCACATAAGAGAGGGTAGAACCGCAAGTAGAAAATATACATCACCAAAGAAAGTTTGAGGATTCCAATAACAATATCGAGGGATGCCTCAAAATCTTGGTTGGTGGTAAGAGCCCAAAGCAGAAGTAGCATACTTTGGTACAGAAACTGATAAAGTTGCAACAGGGATCTTATTTGACCCAAAAGCAACCCTAGAAGGACAATCCTTCTACATATGACAAATCTAACCATATTTAAATCACTAGATCCTCTCTTCTTCACAAACAACATAATACGCCTAACCATAAAATCTATAAGAGGGATAATACAGAGGTGACTGAGCCCCACTAGCCTGAGGTTAGGTACCTTATACCCTGGGACCAGCACAATTTTGAAATGATGATCACTCGATGACTTTGGATAAGGAGCACTAACCATAGAGTAGGAAACAGAATTACCCCACTTCTTCTATGACCATTTTCCACCGTCTCTCCCACTCAACTGCTAACCTCCATCCTGATCCGAGTATTAAAACTTTTTATTCGACCTTTCATTCATCTTCGCTTGCTTCTTCTTTTTCTCTTCCACTTGTTGCATGTACACTACAAGTCTAGAGATTTCCATATCCAGTTCAATAAAGTGGCCTTGCTTTATGATCTGAGGTGGTTTTATACACTTCGGTATCATTATTCTAACTTATTTCGCCTTGATTTGAGGATAATTCGTGTGCTTAACATGTTCATATTTCTATAAATAAGCATTTAAGTGTACAAGTGTGCGTTTACAATGTTCAAGGTATTTTTTAAACAAGTTTGTATTTAATTGAGTAATTTAGTGTTCAACCCGAAAAACTAGTTTTACTAGCTTGAGCTAGGAGTGTGTCTAGTTGGTCTCGGTGAATTCTAATGTGTTTAATTTATTCAAATGGTTTAAATGTGTAATTATTAGTGGAATAACTTATTTTTAATGTGCAAAATTTAATTTGATTTAGTCAAGAGTCAAAATAATAAGTGGAAGATCATTGCGAATTTGTCTTATCTTAGCTCCTGTTTTGATTTGTCGTTGTGAATATTGTGTTGTTTTAATCTTTAATATGTGATGTATGATATTGTAGGAGGCTTTGTGAGGAGAATACAGTGATATATTGATGATTTAAAGGCTCGAAATTTATTAAAAATACACTACAAAAGACATGAGCAAAGGATAGGACGTTCTACACTTAACCAGATTTTTGGATGCAAATTCCAGTAGGCTGGACATGTTGGTCAACACTTGTGGACAGATGGACACATTATTGAAGTCTTGGAGAATTACTTAGTTACAAATTGAATTTGTGGGACACGGATTGGATGACAAATGGTGGCGGCTACATGATTTATTAGGTTTTAATTATTTTATTTAGATTTTGATTTTTCATATCATGTATTCAATTATTTGGATCATGATTATGAATATTATTTGCTAAACCCCGTCCTTCCGAGGTTAAAGACAAGAACATGATTATTATTATTTTGAATTAATTTTAATTAATTTTTCTTATCATATTTGGTAGTTTGTTTATTATTGTTTTAATTATTTTATGAATTGATCACCCATAAAATACACATGTTGTCGACCTTTTGATATCTGAAGAGGAAATAGGGAGATAGAACATAGGAATACACAAAGTTTGGGTTCTTATTGATACGTCCAAATTAAACCTTCCTTAAGAGAGAGTAAATGTTCGTTGTCAAATATATAACCCAACTAGGTTGGAGTTGAATCCCGCAGGAAATAAGGTCTCAATCAAGTCTATTTGTGATTAAAATGACTGATCGATAATGGTTTTCTTTAATTGGGGGTTTTATCAATCAAACGAGATTAAAGTTTTGACTTGCTTCAGAACTCAAAGTTAAGATTTCAATGGTTCAAATCAATGATAGAGAGAAACTAGGGTTGTGATAACTATAATTATTAACCCCTCATTGAATAATAGTTGTAGTAGTGGATTCTCATGACTTGTGGGAAATACCAAATTATCAGTATCGACAGTCCATCTAAGTTTTTTGCAACCTACCTAGATATTGTGCTCCCTAATTCTCTCAAACTTAGGACAACCTTTTATTCACACTGATTTTATCTCGAGTTGATTAATCTTGTTACAGCACTAATCATTAGATGTAAAATCAACCTTCCCAAATCCTTGTTGATAATTCGCTACCTTTAGTTTATTTCTCAGTTTGAGCAAGCAAACATAAGGCTAGATCTATTGTTTCCAACCAATAGAAAACAATCATTACAAAGGAATTATCAAGATGTTACAACAATCACTTAAACCCTAACCAACTATTAAATTCATGGAGGAATAATCATAGATCCCACAACCCTAGTTATGGGTTTTAGTTCCACATGAGAAAGAAAGAGATAGCAACAATTGTATTCATCATTCAAAGCAATTAAACTTACAAAAGATGAAGTTTGAGATTGATGCTCTTCCAAGTTCAAGAAGAATATCACACAACTCAATCAAAGAATTGAAAATTGAATTCAAAGTTAAGAGACCCAGAAAAGAAGTAAACTCCTTTGGAATAAGTTCCAACCCCCAATAAAGACCTTGAACTTGTCCTTAAATACCTAGGATGAGTTTTGGAATCAAATTACAGATCACAAAAAATCTCTCGCACATGTGACGCAGAATGTGACGGCTTATCAGGAGTCTGATGACTTATCAAACAATGTCATCAAATCCTCTTCAAATTCCATGTTTGTTTCCTTCGACTGACGACAAGGCTTGATGGCTTATCAGGATTTTGATGGCTTAACAGAAAATGTCGTCACTTCTCCACTGTAACTCCCATACACTATCTTTAGCTGATGATATTCCTGATGGCTATTCACAAAGTTGACGATCTATCAGATAAGTCATCAACTATACTCTTCATGGCTGCTTACTCAAAATCTATCTCTTTTGACTCAGTTGTCGTTGGTTTTCAAACATCTTAGCTCACCTGCACTATCATAGATAAAATAATCAAAAACAACAAAAGTTGCTTAAGAATTTACAATTATTCCGAGTTAAAAGCCTTAAATGTGCTAGCATCAAGCTCGCACATCAATACCCTCAACTTAAAACAATTTTTTGTCCTCAAGAAACTAACACATTATAGTGACAAGGTGTTTAACCAAGAGAATGTAAAGCACATATAGCAGTCAATCATCAATTTTTAGTTCAAAACATATCACCCTCTCCAAGTTCAAGTACTTTAACCTTAACTATGTATAGTATGGAAGATCCACAATACGACACAAAGAAATCAAGATATGGCATCAAATTAGCAATAATAACCATGCGCATATGTACAAGTTACACTACCAAAACAAGTAAGCAGCTAGCAATGCAACTGATGTACCCTTACAACAAAGAAGTCCCTTTTCACTCATATATGAAATCAAGCACGTAAATGCAGGGATGGTCAAGAGACACTCACTCTCAGAAAGAAGTTCCACTTAATGTATGCCAAATACCATAAGCTTGCCCTTATTTTCATCATCGAGTCTTTCAGACAGTTAAGCTATGATCACTATAGAACTTTTCTTCAGCTTATAATGTAGGCTTGGGTATGGTATGATACGCAAAGATATTTAAAGTGACTAAGCCTCCTTGGCACTTCACTATTTTTTGGGTCTCACTTATCAACCTTTAGCTTATTTCTCCCTTTCTTTATTGAAGCAAATTCAGGTTGGATGCGGTTCATTTGTCTTTTCATTTTCCCATTTTCACAACTTTTCTTTTCTTGCTCTTTTTCAACCACACCCAGCTTTACTCTTTTTTCTCTTATTTTAACTTTCTCTGTACTCGTTTTTAAATTACACACCCCTATAATAGTCACCCTCAATTTAGGCGATTTGCCTAAGTCAAAGTGCACAATGCCCAAGGAGGACCAGGGCCAAAATAAGTTCATTATGGTACAAATGGGAAGGTGATAGGTATATAAAAATATATAGGCATTTAGGCTCAAAATCAGGATCAAGGGATATTATTCAAACATGAAAGGCCATTTAGGCTAAAAGTGGACTAATATCAGAAATGGGCTATGATCCTTTCCTAACCACTCTCCTACAACCAAGGCAAGACCAACCGGGTAAGTTCTTAATTTAACATACAACTGGAACTAGATAGTATAGTATCTCACAAACACATGTCACAAAGGTACATCACAAGCTACTACCTATCTGGTTCATGCAATTGTTAGCAATGATTATCATGTCCCTAATACCAATGTCATAAAAAGATTCACAGTAGTCGCATATAGATACACAACACACAGTTACAAAATATCCAATTGGAGAGGTATTTATCATTCCCAAAAATTTTAAAAAAAATATGTCAACCGCCCAAGATGCTTATTTTTCTCCCAATTAACCACAATACATCACAAAATAAAACACAGTACACCTAAACATACCAGTTATACTAGGAACAAGATTCTGGGAAAAGAGATATGGCAACAAAAACCCCAAGAGGACATCAACACCCACAAATAGTCTCACCCTCAACTTAAAATCAAGCATTGTCCCCAATGCATCAAACTAAAACAAGAGAGTTAGAAATATACCTATGGCACCATAGGTGCAGAGATATGATGTCAATCACATAATACAAATACAAACACCAAAATGCCTTGGGTTGCCTCCCTAGCAACGCCTGATTTAATGTTGTGGCACGACTAGGTTATCTTGACTACTCAGAATTCATCAAGATACCTTGAAAGTGCTTCATCCCTAGTCCTACTGATGCATCTTTCCCATCTTCATAGAATACATCAACAATCGAGAAGACAATTATCTCATTTTGTTGTTTCATGGATTGATGCACTTCAAAACTAACTTCTTTCCCGTTGAGCCTAAATTTTAACTTATTCAGCTCCATGTCAACTAACACTCTCCCAGTTGCTAAGAATGGTCAGCCCAAAATTATAGGCACTTCAAAGTCTACTTCGCAATCAAGGATCACAAAGTCAGCAGGTAATATAAAATCAGCCACCTTTACAAGTACATCATGTAGCATACCGATCGGCCTTTTCACAGACCTTTCCACCATAACTAGTCTCATGTTGGTGGGTGTGGGGTCTCCCAAACCCAACTTTTTATAAACATCTAGCGGCATCAAATTATTGTTTGCTCCCAAATCACATAAGGCCTTAGAAAATTCCAGAGATCCAATCGTACAAGGAATAGTGAACGCTCATGGATCTGCCTTCTTCTGTACCAAGGACCTTGTAGAAATAGCACTACAATAATGGAGATTATCCATCGTTTCATAGCTCACTGCTCTTTTCTTCGTCACAAGATCCTTCATAAATTTAGCATATCCTAGCATTTGCTCAAGTGCCTCTACCAAAGGCACATTGATTGTCAACTGCTTCAATATTGCCATAAATTTACTAAACTTCATGTCATCTATATTTTTCTTCAATATTTAAGGAAAGGAAGGTGGTGGTTTTGGAAGAGTGTTTAGCACTACTTCCTTTTCCTGGTCTTTCCCTTTTTCTAACTCATCACTCTGCTGATGATTAGAAGGGATATCAATGCTATCCAGTTTTTTAGACTCCACTGGATTACTTTCCTCAGTCTTGCAATCTTCTCCAACCACATATCGGCTCACAGTTTTACCCATAGAAGGGCCTGATAATATCTTACCACTCCGAGTGGTAATTGTCATACAAGTACCATCATTGTGAGGATTCTGAACTGTCACTAGGAAATGTTCCTCTCTTCCTTTGATTCAATGCTGCTGAAAGTTGGCGCATCTGCTGCTCCAACTATTTGATTGAAGTTAAGTGTGAGTTTACCAACTGACTCAATAACGAAAAGTCACTTTTCATTATTTTCACACCTGCGTTGGTGGCCTCCACTCCTTTTAGCAACCTCTCTATCATGTCCTCCATAAATATTTTACCCAAGCTAGTAGAAGCATTGTCACGATTACCAGGAGGCACATAAAGTCCTCTCCTGTCAGTCTTATTCTTCCAAATCCCTTGGTCACGATCTCCATAACCCGATTTATCCTGATTAGTCCGACCTTGATTCCCTTGGCTACTGCATCGGGAATCCCCCTGGTTATTGAGATAGTTCTCTTCTTTTTCAAAATCAGAATCAACCCTCCCTTGGGACTTGACGGCTTTCACTTTCTCCGTCTTTGCAGATAATAAATTTTGGTCAACAAGTCCATTTGCATTTTCAAGTGCGCCATATCCTGATCTCGCTCCTCTTCCTTTATACATTGCTTAGGAGTCATACCAACAAAAATAGTAGGTCTTGCTACCATAGAATCCCTAGTATGCCAAGCTCTACTTTGTTTGGTCATCCGATCAAGCATCTTAGAAGCCTCTTGAAAAGTGAGATCCACAAATGATCCCCATACAGCATTGTCAACAGCTATCTTTGTAATAGATTTCAACGACCAATAAAGAGTCCATTAGATAAATATCCATCATATTGTGGTTCGGGCACTGCATCAGCTTCTTTTTTAACCTCTCCCATGTTTTGTGGAGGGTTTCAGTTAGGAGCTACCTAAAGTTGTTGATCTCATCCCTATGCTATACCTTCCTGGAAGGTGGAAAGAACCTTTCTAGGAAATCCTCTTTCAACTGCCTCCAGTTGGTTATAGAATCGGGCGTCGGCTCATTTAGCCACAATGTTGCCTCTCCAGACAGAGACAATGGAAATAAACGCAGGTGGATAGCATTCTGTCCTACTCCAAGGTTATCAAAAGACTTGGAAATAGTGAAAAAATTCACTAAATGTATGTTGGGATCATCTCCCGAGAGTCCACCGAATAACCACTTAAGATGGAGGAGTTGAATCATCGTTCTTATAATATGGAACTTAGCTCCGAGTGCCAAAGGTGAAGGAATAATAGCTCCAGTTGCACCTGCTCCATCTATTTCATCCTCATCATCATTCAGATCATACTGCACAGGTTGGCGATCCTGCCTCGCTCTGAATTGGTGATTTTTGTTTACATTTCTATCAACCGATGCCACTATATCTTCTACACGCCTACTATTTCCCGGTCCCAACAGATCATCACCTCCCAGGTTCTCTTTGTTCGGATTTGGTACCGACCTGGGTTATCTACATTCTGTTGATTTAACTGAGCCATAGACAAGGTGGCTAGTCTTCCTTCTTCTTGTGGGTCTACCATGCTACCGATTAACTGAGGTTCCGAATGTACTAGTAATAATGGTTCACCTGAACTTCATGTACTAGGAATACACACTAACTACCCTGCAGAGAACAAAAACAACAAATAAAAGTAAAAGCAGGAAACTTACTACGAGTGAATTATCACAGATATACTCAATTTGAAAACGTATTCCCCAGCAATGGCGCTAAAACTTGATACGTCCAAATTATACCTCTCTTACGAGAGAGTAAGCATTCGTTGTCAAATATATAACCCAACTAGGTTGGGATCGACTCCCATAGAGAATAAGGTGTCAATCAAGTTAATTTATGATTAAAATGACTGATAGATAATGATTTCCTTTAATTAGGGGTTTTATCAATCAAATGATGATTAAAGTTTCGACTTGCTTCAGAACTCAAAGTTAAGATTTCAATGGTTCAAATCAATGATAGAGAGAAACTAGGGTTGTGATAACTATGATTATTAACCCCTCATTGAATAATAGTTGAAGTACTGGATTCTCATGACTTGTGGGAAACAATAAATTATCAGTATCGACAGTCCATCTAAGTGTTTCTCAACCTACCTAGATGTTGTGCTCCCTAATTCTCTCAAACTTAGAACAACCTTCTATTCACACTGATTTTATCTCGAGTTGATTAATCTTGTTACAGCATTAATCATTAGATGGAAAATCAACCTTCCCAAATCCTTGTTGATAATTCACTACCTTTAGTCTATTTCTCAGTTCGAGCAAGTAAACATAAGGCTAGATCTATTGTTTGCAACCAATAGAAAAAAATAATTACAAATGAATTATCAAGATGTTCCCACAATCACTTAAACCCTAACCAACAATTAAATCCATAGAGGATTAATCATAGATCCCACAACCCTAGTTATGGGTTTTATTTCCACGTGAGAAAGAATGAGATAGCAACAATTGTATTCATCATTTATAGAAATTAAACTTACAAAAGATGATGTCTGAGGTTGATGCTCTTCCAAGTTCAAGAAGAATATCCCACAACTCAATCAAAGAATTGAAAATTGAATTCAAAGTTAAGAGACCCAGAAAAGAAGTAAACTCCGTTGGAATAAGTTCCAGCCCCCAATAAAGACCTAGAATTTATCCTTAAATACCTAGGCTAATTTTGGAATCAAATTACAGATCACAAAAAATCTCTCGCACATGTGACACCGAATGTGATGGCTTATCAGGAGTTTGATGACTTATCAGACAATGTTGTCAACTCCTTTTCAAATTCCATGTTTTTTGCCTTCGGTTCACGACAAGGCTTGATGGTTTATCAGGATTTTGATGGCTTATCAAAAAATGTCGTCACTTCTCCACTCTAACTCCCACGCACTGTCTTTGGCTGATGATATTCCTGACTGCTATTCACAAAGTTGATGACCTATCAGATAAGTCGTCATCTGTACTATCCATGGTTGCTTACTCAAAATCTATCTCTTTTGACTCAGTTGTCGTTGGTTTTCATACATCTTAGTTCACCTGCACTATTACAGAGAAAAAAATCAAAAACAACAAATGTTTCTTAAAAATTTATAATTATTCTGAGTTTAAAGCCTTAAATATGCTAGCATCAAGCTCACACATCACTTATTATTTTATAAAATAAAAAATTAAGCTTAGCGTCTAGGACAGGAATGTATTTAGATACCTTACTTGATTCAAATGTAGGATGATAGCTTTAATTCACTTAATTGGATTATTACATCCCCACTCAACGATGTAGTTGTAAGATCCATATTAGGTAAAAGATCATAGATTGGAAACCATGATCGTGCAATTAACCCTACAAATCAATAACCAAGATAAGCAAGTTAATGAAGAAAATTCAATAACATAGTCTAATTGTTCGGAGTGCTTCAACCCTGGGCTTTAATCCATTGGTTATCCCAAGAATTTTATTTTTAAGCATTATTTATTTTATTTTTAATTTACAATATTACAAACTCTCTTTCTGTTTACTTGTTCTCAATTGTTAAACTAGAATTGGATAGGCGGCGAATGCAAGTCCCCGTGAGATCGATACTTTGGATTTATTGAAGCCACTTTACTACTTGATAAGACTATGTACACATATGTGTGAGCTTGCGCACTGTCAAGTTTTTGGCGCTATTGTCAGGGACTTATTATTTAGCAATTTTTTATTTTAGTTTTAGTTTTAGATTTATTTGGCGTTTTTACGCTTGGTCTTGTTTTTGTGTTTGTAGGAGATAGGTTTCTAAGTTTATAAGTTGGCAAGGGATTGGGAGTTGGTAGAACCAAGCTCGGAACCCGAGCAACTTTACCATCAATGTAGGAGAGAAGCAATCCTTCTCCATAGAATTTCTCAAATCTAAGACGGCCAAGAGAATACAGTTCCTATGGATGAACAACAAGGAGCCGGTAGGAAGGTTAGGAAAGTGGAAGTCCCACTTAGAATGAACTTGACTTCCCCTATTCAAAGATCGACAGCTGGGAGAGATTTTGAGTTGAAACACAATATGGTGCAGTTTCTTATTAGAAGTGGACAATTTGCTGGTCTTTCACATGAGGATCCACAAGTCCACTTGAAGACCTTCATTGATTTTACAAATATATTCACTCCAACCGGGGTGACTCGAGATTATGTGAGGCTAACACTATTTCCCCATTCACTTTTGGGGGAAGCTAAAAGGTGGTTGAATGTGGAGCCGACCAATTCAATCACATCATGGGATAGCTTAGCCATAAAGTTCCTTATCAAATTCGTTCCATCAGGCAATACTACGAGACTTCGCAGTGAGATTGTAAGCTTCAAATAAAAGCCTGATAAAAATCTCTATCATGCTTGGAAATGATTCAAGGCTCTCCTTCGGGAGTGTCCACATCACCAACAGTCTAATAAGGTATTACTCATACTTTTTTAGAAGCTTTTGATCGTAATACAAAGATTTTCTAGATTCAACCGCAGGTGGTCAAGCGCTAGAATTAACTTATGATGAGCTGTACACATTGTTGAACTGCATAGCATAAGAAAATTAAGATTGGCATTCAGATTCTAGAAGTTCCATAAAAAGAATTGTGGGTGTATTGGAGGTGGACCAATTCACATCCTTATCAGCATAGGTTTCTGCATTACAGAACTTGACAACACTTTATTCAGTAGCATGAAGTTGGGAACAGCACAACTTGCAGCCACAGTCAATGCCATCTAACAAGTCGCAGGTTGGTGTGAGATATGCAAAAATAATGGTCATTCAGCGACCATGTGTGCTTCAAATCCAGAATCTGTGATGTATGTAGGCACTGCTCAAAGGCCAAATTATGGTAATGCCTACAACATAAAGTGGTAGTCTCAGCCAACAAATTAGTCATGGAACACTCCACAGACACAGGACCAACCCACTCAGTCAACTAGAAATACGGAGGAGATATTGAAATAGACCCTAGCTAATCAGACACAATTTGCTACAGACTTAAAGAATCATCAAGCGGCCACAATAAGTTTAGAGTTGCAAATTGGCCAATTATCATAAGCACTAAACACCAGACCATAAGGTAGGTTGCCAGCAGATATAGAAAATTCAAAATAGGTTATGGCAATCACCTTGAGAAGTAGTAAGAAGATTGAAGGAAAACCTCCTAAGGCAACAAAGGAGGTAGATATTGATGTGGTGACCCAACAATTAAATGACAGAGTTGCTAAAGATTCAATAAAGTCCAAGTACTTGAAGGAAAAATTAGTTGTAGATGAAGTGAAGAAGAGGCTGCCACTACCCTTCCCTCAGAGGCAAATAAAAGTGAAGGAGGATGTAATGTTCAAAAAGTTCTTTCACACATTCAGAGAGATTTATATTAATTTACCTTTTTTAGATATTTTACAGAGTATGCCTAAGTATGCAAAGTACTTGAGGGATGTAGTGTCTAAAAAGATGAAATTGCAGGATGTGGGAGCAATAACACTCATTGAAGAGTGTAGTGCGGTGATGACATAGAAAATCTCCAAGAAATTGAAAGATCAAGGGAAGTTTGCCATCCCTATTAAAATTGGGAGTAAAGAGATTCATGCACTTAGTGATTTAGGGGCAAGTATAAATTTGATACCCCTATCGTTGTTTAAAAATTAGTCTTGGGAAAGCCTAGATCGACCACCGTGGTTTTCCAGCTAGTAGACGGTTCCATGGCATATCCAGAAGGAATAATTAAAGATGTCCTATTAAGGTTGGTAAATTTTTTATTCCTGCTGACTTTATTATTCTTGATTTTGAGGCAGATGAGCAGGTGCCAATTATTTTGGGGCATTCATTTTTAGCAACCGGAGGAGCGTTGATTAATGTTAGAGAAGGAAAGCTTAAGATGAAGGTAGATGATGAAGATGTGGTGTTTAATATATACAAAGCACCCACAATTATGCCCCAAGTTAAAGATTTGTGTGTGATCAATGTTATTGAAGGGAACAAGTGTAGGGTGGATAGTCCATAAAAGACCTCTTCAAACTACCTAATTAAGCAGCCTAAGACTCTATCTCCTAAGCCTAACATTATGGAAGTTGATGAGCCTGAAAAGGCTAGAGTTAAGAAACCTGCTGCTCTTGAATGGGTGAAAAGTATAAGAAGATATCCCCCAAGTGTGAGGAAAAAGATGAAGGAATATGGTTAAGTTGAGTTGGGTCATACCGCGACACTAAATCAGAAACTTCTTGGGAGGCAACCCAAGTTAATTAGGTATGTTTTCTTTTTCAGTTTTTAGTTTTTGTTTCACGTAGTTTTTGTTTTTGGTTGAGTCACAGGTTAATGGAAAGTCTGAGTACCATAAACTTGAGCTTGGAGCATGAAAAAGATTGAGTGTGGGGTCCCATGGATCCCATTTATGCGTGAAGATGCTACTAGCTATGCTTAGAGGCCTCAGGAAGTATTTCTATCTCTTACCTTTAAATTCACTTTGGGTACAAAGTAGATTTTTAAGTGTGGGGTGGGGGAAATTCCCAATTTTTGGCTTTAATTAAAAAAAATTATGTAAGATATTCCTATTGGTGCTATTTTTTATTAAATACATGATACAAGTGGATTTGTTGGTAAAAGCATGTTGAATTAGAGAATCACTACTTTTGAGACTCTTAGGCTCATGTTTGTGACTCTTATATTTGTTGGATTAAATTTTAATTCATGTTATTGTTGGTTGGGAGTCTCTACTGATCCTATTGAGTTGAGCATGTGCCAGGTACATGTCAGGTATTTTGTATATTCCTTTTTTCATGTGATGTCTAGAACTTGTCTGGTGTGTGTGTGAAGCGAACTAAACAATGTGCGTTTAGGAGATGATATAGGCATTTTTATAGCCTTGTTTTATACCTTCTTTTTACCTACCCTTGTGCATAATCCTAGTTAACCCCCATTGAGTCTTTAGTTTATTTTCTTTAGTAGCCTTATACGTAGCCTAATCCCTTCTTTAATAGACCATAATTTGATCCAAAAAAAGCTCCTAAGTGTTTTAATGAAAAATTGAAATAGTAAGGGCTTTGAGAAATTGAAAAAGAAAAGGGTGAAATTGATGCCCCAAGGTAATGGTTATTGGTGTATAATTGATGTGTGGTTGTTGGAAGTGATATAAATGATGTTAGAAATATTTCCATGAGTGTGAAAAAAGAGAAACAAAATTGATTCTTATGGTAGTAAACTATGTGTCCACCATGTGTTTGTAAAATGCTTAAAAAAAATGGGGCAAAAACAAAAGGTATGGGTGAATGAAAAAGTGTAAATTGGTTGTTGAAGATTGGTTTTAAATATTTAATGTAGTGTATTAAAGCGCTTAGAGAGGTTAGCCATTATTCCCATATAGTTCCTACCTGTCCCTTAGCTTAGATTACAATCCAAAAAAGTCCTAATTGATCCTAAACTTTACATTCAACTATTAGTGGAGCATTACACTAAGGGAAAGCCTATGGTTCATTATGTGTAACTTGTGAATTCTTTGCGAGAGTGAGCTTAATTTGATTCTTGTACCCATTATGTTATAAATTGCATTAATGTGAGTGATTAAGGGTAACTTTCTTGTTGTGAGAGGCACACGTTTGATGAATATGGGTGATTTTTATGATGTCCTTTATTGAATAATATGCATGAGTTTGCCATGTATTGAGTCAATTCTTGAGGCTAGGATGTTTTGGAGTAGTGTTCATGAGCTATCAATTGTGTAAATAACATGCTTTGTGTGAAAACTTGCATTTTGTGTAGTCATTGTAGTACTAGCTTGCACGTATTGCATTTAGTAGAAGTGTAACATCACCTTATATTTTTATTCTTGGATTAAAGAGTTGTTCTAGAAAGAACAAGAGTTTAAGTGTGGGGTGATGATCTGAGGTGGTTTTATACACTTCGGTATCATTATTCTAACTTATTTCGCCTTGATTTGAGGATAATTCATGTGCTTAATGTGTTCATATTGATATTAATAAGAATTTAAGTGTCCAAGTGTGCGTTTACAATGTTCAAGGTATTTTTCAAACAATTTTGTATTTAATTGAGTAATTTAGAGTTCAACCCGGAAAACTTATTTTACTAGCTTGAGTTAGGTGTGTGTCTAGTTGGTCTCGGTGGATTCTAATGTGTTTAATTTATTTCAAATGATTTAAATGTATAATTATGAGTGTAATAACTTGTTTGTAATGTGCAAAGTTTAATTTGATTTAGTCAAGAGTCGAAATAATAAGTGGAAGATCATTGCGAATTTGCCTTATCTTAGCTCTTGTTTTGATTCGTCGTTGTGAATATTATGTTGTTTTAATCTTTAATATGTGGTATGTGATATTGTAGTAGGATTTGTGAGGAGAATACATTGATATATTGATGATTTAAAGGCTCCAAATTCAATGAAAATACACTACAAAAGGCATGGATAAAGGATAGGACATTCTACACTTAACCAGATTTTTGGATGCAAATTCCAGTAAGCTGGACACATTAGTCAACACTTGTGGACAGCTGGAAACATTATTGATGGCTTGGACAATTACCTGGTCACAAATTGAATTCATCGGACACGAATAGGACAAAAAACGGAGGCGGCTACAAGATTTATTAGGTTTTAATTATTTTATTTAGCTTTTGATTTTTCATATCATGTATTCAATTATTTGGATCATGATTATGAATATTATCGGCTTAACCCCCTCCTTCCGGGGTTAAAGCCAATAATATGATTATTATTGTTTTGAATTAATTATGATTAATTTTGTTTATCATATTTGGTTATTTGTTTATTCTTGTTTTAATTATTTTATGGATTGATCATCCATAGAATACATCTATTATCGATCTTTTGATCTCGGGAGAGAGAATAGGGAGATAGAACATGGGAATACACAAAGTTTGGGTTCTTATTCTTTTATAAAATAAAAAATTAAACTTAGCGTCTACGATAGGGATGTATTTAGATGTCTTGATTCAAACGTATGATGATAGCTTTAATTCACTTAATTGGATTATTACATCCCCGCTCAACGATGTAGTTGTAAGATCCATATTAGGTAAAAGATTAGAGGTTGGAAAACCATGATCATGCAATTAACCCTACAAATCAACAACCAAGATAAGCAAGTTAATGAAGGAAATTCAATAACATAATATGATTGTTCGAAGTGTTTTAACCCTGGGCTTTAATCCATTGGTTATCCCAAGACTTTTATTGTTACGCATTATTTATTTTATTTTATTTTCAATTTACAATATTACAAACTCTCTTTCTGTTTACTTTTTCTCAATTGTTAAACTAGAATTGAATAGGCGGCGAATGCAAGTCCCTATGATATCGATAATTGGGCTTTCTTGAAGCCACTTTACTACTTGATAAGACCACGTACATTTGCGTGTGCGCTTGGACGCTGTCACTTTACAAGAAAAGATCACGGGACAACTTTGAAGCAAATTTACTCATTTTACCCTCATGCTAGACACTAACTCCAGAGCAAAAAACAATAACTGATGAAACTTTGAGGCATACTCTTTTACTAACATCCTGCCTTTCTTCAAGTTCACAAATTCCTCAACCTTCATCTCCCTCAACCCTTGAGGAAAGAAGCGATCAATAAAATCACTAGAGAAGTCACCCACAATGCGGACTTGGCATCATTTCCCCTTGACTGGTCCCATTCCTCATACCACTGACATGCCATATCCTTCACCTGATATGCAACGAACTCTACATCCTCCATATCAGTAGAATACATCATAAAGAAAATCTTTTCCATTTTATCAATATAACATTTAGAATCTTTCTCAACTTTAGAACTAGTGAAAGTTACAGGTTTCAACCTCATTAATTGACCAACTTTAGTGGCCTCAGAATAAGGAGCAACAGAAGTAAAATGCTCATTGTGAGAGGCCACCAACTAGGTCAGTAAATGAATCAACTAGCAAAACTCAGCATTAGACACACCTTTTTGAGATGTCCGAGGAGGGCTAAGGGGAACTGATGGAACTCCACTAGGGCAATCAAAAGCAACGACCCTAGACCGGGTTTAAACTCCTTGAGTAGGACGAGCTCTATCAACATGGTCCTCAGACGGGACAAAAGAGTTTGCAGGAGTGTTAGATCTTCTAGGAGGCAAGATCTGAAAAGCGAACATACGAGGATTAGAGAAGATTTAAAGATCTTAGACTATATATAAAGTCCAAAATAGAACAATAAGAAAGGGAAACATTTCTAAATGCCTCGTAGCCTCTTTCTTATAAGTGTGGCGCACTACACACCCATAAAAGAGGCTCTACTTAACACAGCTTTATGGTCACCCAATGACACCAAATCTAAGCTCTAATACCAACCTTTTCACGACCCAAACCAGGTCATATCCGTGACGGGTATCTCAAGACAAACGAGGACTCGAGACCACCCCTAGACCTAACCATATAGAACATAATACCCAATTATTAGATAAATTCTTAACATATAACAAGATAGAATAAGATGAGCTCAAGAAAGTTAAACATGTCTATAATTACTAACTGGTAACCGACCAAACACAACCAACCAGCATCACCACCCGAGTCCACAGTAATCCAACAAAGCCTTCTTAATAAAACAAAAATCAGCAAAGCATCAGGACATTCCCCCGACTCTAATAATAACAATGACAATGTTAATAATAGTGTAAACTCTCAATTCTAGTCTATAAAAGTAACTCATAAAATCTCTAAGTCTTTCAGAGAATTGAAGCCCACCACTTCACCACAACGAACTAACAAACTGAGTTGATCCACCTAATACTATAGAGAAAAAGTAGAAGTATCTCTGATGGATGCAACGCATAGTGAGTTGAGTACTAGAATGTAACTCAGGGGTAAGGGAGCAAAATAAAGTCATGATCAACACTTCAAAACCAGTTAAAATCCAATCCACATAACTAGATATATATGCACTTTACAACTTTAGCCTAGATTGTGTAGCTCAACCATCATAACATAAGAAGGAACCCACGGGCTATATGGTCTCCACTCTTTCCCAACTGGGACCCAGTACGTGTAACTGCATGAACCA
This sequence comes from Capsicum pubescens, assembly GCA_030864215.1. Classification (NCBI taxonomy): domain Eukaryota; kingdom Viridiplantae; phylum Streptophyta; class Magnoliopsida; order Solanales; family Solanaceae; genus Capsicum; species Capsicum pubescens. The sequence goes on along the minus strand of CM061545.1, from coordinate 134,670,197 downwards.
GAGGATGTACATATTCACCATTGGGGACTCAAATCACCCGGCATACCAAGGTGAATGAAGCACCCAATCATGTAATGTAATATGAGGGACTCAAACCTCCCAATTATTTGATAATAATAAAGGACTCGCACCAACCGTACATATAGACCCCTAAGTCGGCAACTGTGGCTTTTGATGTTGGTTCTTCGGGACCTCCACTTTCACTACTCAGCTACACAACTCTCATTAAAGCCTAATTAAAATATTTAACACACATTCCTACTAATTAAACCATGGTACACATTTAGTCATACACTTTTGGTATCGACATACCTGTTGCACTTGCAAGGTAACAGCAGTATGCCAAAACAATATCACTTGGGAAAATTCACAAACTTCTTGGTTCAATTATACATCAGTTTGGGAATTACACAGCCCCATAAGTTCAATTCAAAATCATTATGCTTCATTAAATCTTCACATTAAGCAACAGTTCAAGAGTAATTCAATGTGCATAATTATTATATTCAAAACAAATTTCACAATAGGGGTTGAGGTCTTTACCAATTCAACTGTCAATATTTGCAAAATTTGGAGAATTCACAATCCCCTAATTTATTCACCATACCTATGCATCAAATTAGTTTCAAAACCACCATTTAACATAACAAATGCATATAAAAACATAAAACATCACATAAATAATAATCGTTCAAAACCCTCAACCCATGTTTAAAAGCCAACATTAAAGCCATATGAAAAGTACTTTAAAACACATGCTCTTAGAAAATTAGAAATTAGGGAAGAGTAGAATTCTTGAAATACCAAAGATAATAGAGAGAATTCAACCAATTAAGCTCTACTTGACCCATTTCTTGGAAACCCTCAGTATGGATGTTTAAGATACTTGAGAGAGAATAAAGAGTGTTTAAAGTGTGTTATTGATAAAAATAGGGCCCCAAGTATGTTTATAGTTCGTGGCTTATTATTGGAATAAGAGGAAAATATTTAAAATACCCTTATTTAAAAGCTAAAAAAATAAATCATCAGTCATTACGAGTCTCATAATGACTCATCACAACTCATTATAATTCGTCTCCATGAGTTATCAATACTGTCACTAGGAACACACACAGTTGACCTTACAACTCATATACCATAGCTCATAATAGAACCCTACAACTCATAAGGTCCAGTTGTAGTCAACATAGAAAATATTTAGGTATACACTAGACATCCTACAATTTGCACACAATGACCTGTAATGAGTCCTCACGGCTCTTAGTGAGCCACTCATACTTATAGTAGAATACTTAGCCACACATACTAGTTAGGCTATAATTTGGGTCTAACGACTCGTCAAGACTCCCTATGACTCATACGGTAAGTTGTAGTCAGGACACTGAGGATTTGGGTCCAACGACTCATCAAGACTCCCAGCGTGTTACAATATTATTTTTTTGGTATTGGTGCTTGATTTAAATTATTATTGTTATTATTAAGGTTAGTTCGTGACAGGTTGATTATTGGACTAGTATTGATATTCGAGGTTAGATTCTGATTCCTTTCTCTTACAATTATTTTACTATGGATAATTATCTCATGTTCAGGCATATGGATTATATACCCTAATTATGTTAGTAATATTTCACATTATGATTAGGAGGACTTGAGATTCAAGTGTGATTAGTTAGGTCATACCTTTGAGTTAGCTTTGTTATGGTATATATATATGTATATATATATACATAAATATATATGTATGTATGTATATATATATATATATATGTATATGTATATGTATATATGTATATATATGTATATATGTATATATGTATATATATGTATATATGTGTGTGTATATATATATATGTCTATGTATAGTTATGGTATTGTCGTATATCCCTTCCTTCTTTTGGGTATTCATGTTGTATATCCATCCCTTGGACTTGTATATTACTATGTATATCCTTCTTTCTCTTTTTATTTATATATTGGATAGTGAAATACAATATAGTGTTTAAGACCTGAATTATGTTTGGAATAAGCTAGTTTATCCTTATTGACTCTTTAGTTTTACTATGGTAGTTTTCACAGTTATTTTAGCATGGTTTACATTCTTGTTGGCATGTTATGCATTTGTATTATCTTTTGAGCTTAGTCAGCAATTGCCTACAGAGTGCCCTATGTTTGGTAATCATACTACACTTTTGCAACCTACAGATCATAGTATGGGTTCTTGACATTGTTGTCTGTATCATGTAGAGAAGCTCTAGTTCAAAGACATAAGGTAAGTTCCTTGTATTTGAAGTATAAATTTTCCCCCAATTATGTACTAAATTAGTCTATATTGTATTCAGAAATGGGTTGTATTAGTATATTCTTTTAGTATTTCATTTTGTAAGTATTATTATATTAGAAGATCTTGTACTTATCCCACCAGATTTTTATGACTATTTTTATGTATTTTCATTTTTTACTATAATTATTCTACATTCTTCCTTCACTTTTCTTGGTAGTCCGTTACGAGTGATTTCGGACTATGGGTTGGCTTACCTACTGGTGGGTTACAATAGGTGTTATCATGACTCAAGAAATTAGGTTGTGAAAATTGGCTTCAGAGCCAAGTTTACCAGTGTGTTGGTACAAGAGCTAAGTGTCTAGTACATTCCTATGTATTGGGGCAGAGACGTCTATATCCTATTTTTGGGGAGGTTATAGGTCATTCATAATAAATTTTGTTATTGACTCCTTGTCGTGTGTTGTATGTTTATGATCCGTAAGTATATTTCTTAACTCTATTTTGTCCCAGGTGGATGATACAAGGTTGTCAATAAATACAGATGGGAATTTGGCACGCATTTCTAAAGTTTTAGTGCAGTGTCAGACCAGGGTTTCAAGGACAGATGTCGAAGATCTTTAGCATCATCCAAAGGATTTGGGGCCAGCCCAAGCTCTAGTAGAGTGTGTGACCACTTTAGCCTTTTGATATTTAGCATTGAGGATCCTAAGTCTTTTTGTGGATACCTCACAACTAGAAATGACATTCGGTTCTTCAAATAGTTCTCAGGCTAGAGTTGGGTTTGTTGGTGTTCATCAGGGTCCCTTGTCAGTTTTAGAATACGAGATTGGGTTTCTTAAGTATATTCCCATGCTATATCCTTCAAAGCATGACATAGTGTATAGATTTAGTAGAGGACTAACATTGCCACTCTGTTTAGCATCGGATCTTTTGATAGTAATTGGGTTTTTTTTCTCTAAAGTTGGTAACCATACAAGGGCCACAGAGAGAGCATGTATTGAGACTTATGGAGGTGGCAATAAGATACCATGTCATTAGTACGGTGCTATTTGTACTCCATTTGGGAGTGAGGATCCTCTCAGTGGAGGTCAACTTTACTTGTAGCTTATCTCTTCTATTTAGGTAGCATTTTAGACTATGGGTGGATCTTATAATTTTTGTGGTGATCACAACAAGCAAATTTCTCATCAGATCATATGAAGTATAGGTTATGGATATTCAGGCTATGATAGTCGTTCAGGATCAGAGGGTGTAGCATCTTAGAGTATTCCAAGAGAACTCAAATGAAACTAAGAGTTAAAACAATAACCTACCCACGCATGTCCACAATAGCCTCTAAAACCAGAATAACAACTAAGTTAATACATGCCCCCGACTATGACCAAAGAAAAGAAAGAATAATGAAATAATAAGGCCTTCGAAGGATAGAGGCTCGCCACTTCACAACTCTATAGACATGCTCAACCACCTAACACCACTCAAGAGCAACAGAAAAGTCTCCATACCCTACATTATGAAACAATATAGCATCCTAGGATGGTCAATGGGATAAGCACCGTCATATAACTCAGGCAAAGTGATAAATAATGCCATGTGAAAAATTAGTAAAAACCACATGAACATTCATATATACATTTATAAGATGTTGGGATAGGGTAAAGAGTCATGAACGCGAGATTTTAAAGATTTAACCTAAATAGTGTAGCTCGATTCGTCCTAAAGGCACCCATAGACTATATGAGTTCAGCTCCCCCTGCAGAAAGGGCTTCAGTGCTTGTTAGCCGTATGAACCAAGGAAAAACTGAGGGAAAACTAAAGCCACCAAGGAAATAGTCATCCCAAAATATATACATCAAGTGTGCATCAAGCACACGATCATATAGACCCCCGAATGCCGGCAAACATGGTTTCCAGTGTTCGTTCCCCCAGGACTTACACCTTCAACGTGAGCTACACAAAACCAACTTGTAACCGAAGAGTCATTCATTAAGGTATTTACCACTTGGTATCGTCATACCAATATGTTTTCAAGCTAAATTAAACATATCAAACTAATCCACATAACCATATTGGCTCCCAAGTTTCATTTAAATCCAAACCATGGCCACCAAGGCCATCCAAATCCATTTTTTATGTTCATTTATCCATTGATGCAATGCATTAAGTTCAAAAGCAAGTTAAACCATTCAATTTTTCATAGTAAAAACCAAGTTCACGAAGTGGGTTAAGGTTAATGCAATTATCAAACAAAAATTCCATCAATTTGGGAAAAACCTGTCCCCCTTTCCAACCATTTATACCATGCACCAATTCAGTCCTAAAATATCAATTTAAAGCATGAATAATCAATTTAGAACATGGAACAAGTAATTCAATCAGTAACAACCAAAATCCTTTGACCCAATTTCAAAATCCATAATTTAAATCACATAAAAATCCATTCAATTAATGCCACAATATAAATTCAAGTTTAGGGAAGAGAAACATGCTTGAATACATAAAAAAATTGAAGTCAATTCGAAGTTAGGAGCTCAGATGATGAATTCTCTCTGAAACCCTTGAATGTTCTTGGGAGTTTAGTTTGAGAGAGAAAAGGAATGATTTGATTGTTGAAAACTGAAGGGAATGGGATTATTTTATGTTATAAGGTCATACAAGGGGTAAAAAGATCAAAAACCTTTCACCCCAAGTGAAACAAATCAAAAACTGAGAGAAATTAAAACACTGGCATGGCTGCTAATATCACGGAGATTAGTGACACGACCCAACCTAGGGCCTTGTCATAATGGACGTCCCAAGTCCGACCCGAACCAGGGGCCACCCCCGTTACTCAACCCAACCTCTAGTCGTCTGCCCTGAGTTGGCTGAATTTCGAGCATATAACAAGATAGCGAATTTATTTAGTTCTAAACTCTGGGATATGTCCATAACCGAGACTGACCCAACCGATTCCAACCGCTCGAACCCAATCCAAACCATACCAAACCATAAACCGAAGCCAAACCAAATAGAAACCAAACCAAGTTCTATGGATCCTTCCAAAATATGAAATATCACTACTTTAATCCAAAAGCTGACCCTGAATGTCCAAATACTAAGCAGGGGGAGCAGGACAGTCGGTTCCTACAACTCATGGGGATACAGTGCCCAAAGATGGGTTAACGGGTAAACGATGGCATGAACTCAGGATAAGGATAAAATAATGTCATTTAATAAAACCAAGTAAAACATTCATATGCAAGCAAACCATATGTATATATATAACCATGTAAGGAAAGGGAACAGGCTTTAGCGTGCATTTGAAACCATTAACCTAGGTATGTGAAGCTTAACCGTCCTAAAACCACCCGTATGGGTCTAGTGTAACCCTCTGAATGGGCCTTGATTCTTGTAGCCGGATGGACCTGAGATACCATAAGAGTCGGGGATTCCCATGTACCCTTCACTCTCCATGATACATATGTACAGTATACTTAGAAGATTCTCGTGTACCTCATAAGTATTATATAAGGTCGCCATGATCTACCCCTCATGTCAAAAAATATGAGTTTTTGATATTCATGCATTGGACTCCCACCTTCACGATTAGCTTTTACACCCTGCTTTTATTTCCTAATTAAAACCTTTTCCAACCAAACCATTATACCATTGTTATTAAGCAAGGCTATTAGATAGTGGTATCACCATACGGACTGTAACTTACAAGTATTGTCCTTATCTAAACCTTTTAGAGATCAAGGGATTCCTATATACCCATAAATCACATTGTACAATTAGCTTGGGGGATTCCCATATACCCCTCAAGTATTCATTACCATATTAACTTGGGGGATTCCCTTGTACCCCACAAGTATGTTTATTAAGCCAAACCATTTAAACCATTAGGGTTCCATTACCAAGTTTAAACCATGCATAAGTTTCATAATAGGCATTTTATCAAATACATTGGGGGCATAATATTACCCAAACCAAAATCCATTACCAAATAACCATTCCCATGCAACCAATTGTACAAAACCATCATTAACGCATATAAAAACATAATTAAAATATGGGAAAACTAACTAAACATTCATAACCTAAACCCCCAATTTATATTCGAAAATCCAAAACCATACAATACTCAAACCATAAAAACATTGTATAAAACCATGCCTTTAGTTGTTCAAGAACACATACCTTCCGCATGAATCCCAGAAGCAGAGAAAAGATTCAGATACTTAGACTTCATGTCCTTCTTTGCTTCCCATGTAGCTTCTTCCACTTTATGGTTTCGCCATAGAACCTTAACCGAAGCCATATCCTTGGTTTGCAATTGATGAACCTGCCTATCCAAGATCACAACTAGAACATATTTATAAGACAGATAACCCAAGATACCCAACCCTTCCAAAGGAACAACCGAAGAAGGATCACCAAAAAACTTTTTCAACATAGAAACGTGAAATACTAGATGAATGGAGCTTAAACTACAAGGAAACTCTAATTCATAAGCCACCTTACCAACCCTTCGAAGAATCACATAAGGAACAATATGCTAGGGACTAAGCTTTCCCTTCTTACCAAACTGCATTACTCCCTTCATGGGAGATACCTCTAAGAACACCTTTTCCCCAACCTCAAACTCCAAATCTCTATGCATTACATCCACTTAGAACTTTTGGCGACTTTGGGCAGCTTTAAACCTATCCTAAATCACCATCACCTTTTCCAAAGACTAATAGACCAAATCTGGACCGAACATATCTGCCTCACCAAGCTCGAACCAACCAATAGGAAATCTACCAAATAATACCTCAAAAAGGGTCATTTCGATACTACAATGATAGCTATTGTTGTAAGCAAACTCTACCAAAGGTAGATGCTCAACCCAATTGCCACCATAATCAATCACACATGCCCGAAGCATATCCTCCAATGTTTCAATAGTCCTCTTCACTTTCCCATCCGTCTAAGAATGAAAAGCAGTACTTAGACTCACCTTAGTACCCAACCTCTTCTGAACAGACCACCATAAGTGAATGAAAACTGTGTACCACGATCAAAGATAATCGAGACAGGTACCCCATGCATCTTCACAATCTCCTAAAGATACAACCATGCATAATCCTCAACTAAAATATTAGGCCTCACTAGAAAAAAAGTGAGTGAACTTTGTCATCCTATCTACGATAACCTAGGTCGAATCAAATTGGTATCGAGACTGAGGAAGACTGGTAACGAAATCCATATTAATCACCTCCCATTTCAACTCAGGCAAAATTTCTTGATACAACCCACATTTTCTTTTGTGCTAAACCTTAACTTGTTGACACACTATTCATTTGGCCACAAAATCAGCCACATTTCACTTCATACAATTCCACCGATACATCTCCTTAAGATCTTGATACATTATAGTTGAGACAGCAATTCATCGCCTCTGCGAAAATCCTTTGTCGCAACCCTTCAACATCAGGAACGCACAACCTCCCTTGTTACCATAAAGTACCTTCACCACTTATCTCGAATACCATTACCCTTTGCCCACCAATATCACTCTTGATTTTCATCAACATAGGATATAGCACTTGTTTCTCATTAATATTTGTGCCAAGAGATGATCGAACCACTTCCTGTACCATCACACCACCATCCTCGGAGTCCAAGAGACTAACTCCAACATTAGCAAAGAGGTGAATATCCTTCACTAATTCCCATTTCTCGTTATCTACATGAGCCAAACTACCCATGGATAACCTGCTAAGAGCATTAACAACCATGTTAGCTTTACCTGGGTAGTAGTGAAAGCTCATATCATAGTCCTTGAGAAGATCCAACCATCTCTTCTGCCTGAGATTTAGCTCTTTTTGAGTGAACACATGCTATAAACTCTTATGATTAAAAAAGATTTCTACGTGCACTCCACACAAATAATGCCGCCATATTTTCAAAGCAAAAATCATCACCAACAACACCAAATCATGAGTAGGATAGTTCCTCTCATGCAACTTTAACTGTCTGGAAGTATAGGCAATCACCTTCCCATGCTGCATTAAAATGAGCCCTACTCGAGATACATCACAATAAACTACAAACCCATCATTGCTTCAGGTAATGTCAGAACCAAAGTCGAAGTTAACTTATCGAAACTCCCTTCACATGTTTCCGACCAAGAAAATTTTAATTTCTTCTTAGTCAACTTAATCAAAGGAGTCTTCATCAAAGAAAGGCTTTCCACAAACTGCCTATAATACCCAGCCAAACCCAAAAAGCTCTAAATATTGGTTGGAGTCGTGGGTCTAGGCCATCTTTTAACCAGCGCCACCTTTTGAGGATCCACCAAGATCCCCTCACTAGAAATAATATGACCCAAGAAAGTTACAGCGTTCAACAAAAACTCACTTGGAGAACATGGCATACAACTACTATTCCCTCAAGGTCTGCAACACAATCCGGAGGTGATTAGAATGATCCACCTCACTCTTATAATAAACCAGTATATCATCAATAAACACAATGACAAACAGATCTAAAAACTGCTTGAAAACTTAGTTCATCAAATCCACAAATATCGTCGGGGTATTAGTCAAACCAAAAGAACTGGTCAAACAAATCATCAATCCTTGGAAGAGGATACTTATACTTGACCGTTACCTTATTCAACTACCTTTAGCCAATGCACATCCGAAGGTAACCATCCTTCTTGCACTCGAATAACACCGGTGCACCCCACGGGGATACACTAGGATGAATAAACCCCTTATCTAGAAGATCCTTAAGTTACTCGTTGAGTTCACTCAACTCAGCCGGAGCGATTCTATTAGGAGGAATAGATATTGACGATTTTCCAAAATTAGATCAATACCAAACTCGATTTCCCTATCCGTAGAAACACCAGGAATATCATTCAAAAACACCTCGGGAAACTTATCTACCACCAGAACCGAATGCAAAGAAGGACCTTCTAAGTTACAATGACTAACCCGGACCAAATGATAGAGACAACCTTTGAAGATTAATCTCTGAGCTCTAAGATAAGAAATAAACCTCCCCCTAAAGCTAGGGAACCATCCTCCAACTCTATAACCAGCTTACTAGGGAACCTGAAGACAACCTTACGGGTCTGACAATCTAAGGACGTATAACATCCATTCTCAGAATAACATCAAAATCCACTATATCCATCTTAAACAGATCTATCAAATGTCTGTTTGCTACAAACAGATACCACACACAACCTGTAGACTCTTTTAACAATAACTGAGTCACCTATCGAGGTAGAAATAGAAAAAATATCTGAAATAACCTCAGGACCAAAATCGAAACATACAACCACATATGGGGTCACATAAGAAAGAGTGGACCAAGGATAAAGTAGAAAATACGTATCATGAGAAAAGAGTTGTAATGTACCAGTAATGACATCAGGTGATACCTCAAATTCCTGTCGAGATGCAAAAGAATATAACCTATTCCGACCTATGTTTGTACCAGAAGCTGGAGCAGATGCAGAAGCCATACCACTAGGTGTAGGAGCAGAAGATGAAGCGACCGGAGCTTTGACCGCTCCCAAAGCACCTTTTCCCACCGAATAGTTTCTGAGCATGTGGCCTGGTTGGCCATATTTAAAACGTTTGTCCCGCCCTTTATCGTAAAATCCTTGATGAAGACAACTATAGAACATGCAAGGAGGGCATAAAGAAGCCGACTAACTACTGCTTGCCTTAGATTTAGCACCTTATGCCCAAAAATTATCACCACCTTGCGGATACTTATCACCCGACTGCCTCGGGTAAGGAGCACTAGTAGTAGAGAAGGAACCAGAACTCCCACACTTATTTTTTGGCTATTTACCTCTATCCCAACTTTCCTATTGTTGAGCACCACCCTGCTCAAATAACCTGTTCCTCTTACTCTGCATTTCCCCAAACTCTTACTGTTTTCTCAACTATTCCTCCACCTGCTGAATATGGACAACTAACCTTAAAATATCCATATCCTTGATCAGCAAGGCAGTCTTACTTTAAAAGATCAAGTCCCGAGATAGACCAGAAGTGAACTTCCTTATTCTCGCCCTCATGTCAGCCATCAAATCCAAAACATATCTTGACAATTGATGAAATTTCGAGGCATATTCCTTGATAGACATTTTTCCCTGCTTAAGATTCACAAACTTCTCTATCTTTGCTTCCCTCAGCTCCTAAGGAAAGAAGCGGTCCAAGAAGGCATTAGAAAAAGCCTCCTACAAAGATAACTCTTCCACATCACCGCTATCCCTGTCCCACTCCTCGTACCATTGGTACGCAACATCCTTGAGATGATAAGCTACAAGGTTCACACCTTCCACATTTTTTGCCTGCATCACTCTAAATATTTTCTCCATTTCATCCAAGAAAGCCTGAGGATCCTCCTGTACCTTCACACCAGTAAAAGTAGGAGGATTTTTCTTTATAAACTAGCCAACCCTTGTGGCCTCAGTAGATAAAACACCAGACGCATCCCGCTCAGCCTGAGCAGCAACCAATTGAGCAATAATATATATCAATTTGTAAAATTCCACATTAGTCACCTCACCTTGAGGCGAACTAGTAACAATCGGAGGAACTCCAGAAAAATTAGGGATAGGATCTTGAGATCAAGTGCGAACTCCAGGCGTAGTACTTACTCCATCAACACCGTCCCCAGATGGGGCAAAAAAATTTCCTTATGTTCTAGATTATCGAGACATGATCTGAAAAGCAAACTATAGCGCCCTATTTCAAACCAGTCGAAACAGCACACAACATGTGGTGGCTTGTCGTGACTCTTGAATTTTGAAAAATTATTTTTTAGAGTCGCCACCAAAATTTTTAGGAAAAAACTATTTTTATGTAGAAAACTCTATTTTGATCTTTCAAAAATATTTAGAGATTCTGAATAAGGGTTTTGGTTACTCAAGGAGAAGATGTTAGGCACCCCTCATAGCCTATCCAAAGATTCCTTACACTCTGTTTAGGGAAATGTATTGCTTCGTTATTTGCTAAAATGGTGATAGAAAAACTTTTGTTATTTTGAGGGAAGAAAATTCGAGGTATATATATAATTGCACCATTACAATGTGTATGTATATAATTTATGACTAAAATATATGTGTGTATGAAGGTATGAAAATAGAGAAGGGAAAAACTTCTAAAAAATAAAATAATATTTTATTATAATGTGTACTAAATATGAAATTTTATGATTTTTTACAAGAATATGATAGTTAATAACTTTTAATGCAGAATAAATAGAACTTTTGCAAGAAAATATAGTTTTTGAAATATGAGAAAATTTAAGCATTAGAATAAGTTGAGGTCTTATTAAATTGTAAAGAGATGTCACCCACACTAGCATATTTATTTTTGGGGGAAATTAAATGTATTAGTAAATATATAAAAGTATAACAATTGAAGTGGGTCAAGATAAATATTATAAATAATAAGGGAAACTAAGAATGTAACAACTGAAAGTGTGTAATAAATATTACGATAAAATATAAAGTGTATAAATATGGTTAAAATCAAGTATAAATAACAAGTAAATAAATAGCGATAAATTATACCTTTTGTATGATAGTTTTTATATATACCTCATAATTTTTCACGCTCTTTCAAAATCTAAAAAAAATCCAAAGCAAATGTTAAAAAGTAAAAAAGTAAGATAGAATACTGAGATTACTTAAATAAATCGAAGTTGGTGACTTTGAAGATATAATTTTGGCAACTTATTCTCGACTAAGTTACATGAAAATTTTATTATTATTTTTTTTTATATTTTTTAAGAAACTATACTAATCCTATTTAAAATGTTTGTAATGAGTTTTTCAAAAGAATTAGTTGAGTGTGATAAAGTGTATTTTTTATCTATTAATAATCATTTGATATTTGCGAACAACATAAGAGAATAAACAAGTAATATAGCCACAAATTCAACAACCAAATAAGACTATCTTGAACAAAATAGACAACAAGAGTTAGTCATTAAAAAACTCAATACTATAAATATAAATTAAATCTAAAGAAGATAAGGAATATTACATTCCATTTAGGAGTTTAGGCTCCTAATTTGTAGGACTCTGAGGCTCTGCAATTCTAGTGACGGTTGACCTGATGCTCAGTTTAAAAATGAGTTCCATTGCGAAACTTCAACTCTCATATTCACATGTGAAAAATAAAAATAAAATAAAGATTAGTAACTAATCGGGTGGTTGAAAAGCAAACTAAATAAAAGCATCTGCAGAGACATGTTTACATGTTAAGTATTAAAAAAAGAGAAAAAAACTTTATTGTCCAAGGAGTTCCTTATATTTCAACTAACCAAATAATGATAGTTACAACTTAACGCGCACAGAACTTCATCAATTGGGAAACACATGAGCGTGTTTTACACTATTCTTAAAAGTGGGTGGACCAACCTATTTAATTTAACTTTCTGTATGAATTCACATTTTGTTCATAATCATCATTAAATAATTTTTTTAACTGATTCATTAACGCTACTAGGAGTAAAAAAGGAAATCAGGTCCATTATGTTTGGCTTAAGCTTGGGCAAACACGACAACATGTAGAAATTTCATTAACAGTGTGCACACCTATAGTAGAAGTACTACAAAAACTAATGGATAATCGTGGTCTAAATAATATCACAACGCCGTCAGTCATCACCCTTTTTTTCAAGAGCTTACAAAGTCGCCGATAAGATAAACGAAGAACAAAAAGGGGGTTCCAACTACTGCTAAACTAAACACTCATTTGCACGTTATAATTTGGGTGGCGATGGAATGAGAAATGAAACCATAAACAAAATCACAAAGCAAATATCTTTTTGTTTTTAAATCAGTATTTAATAATCCAAATATTTATTTTCACAGGCTGCCAATGCTACAAGATGCATAGAGACAACCAGTCACATATTGGTAAACTATGACACGTTATATTTACGTCTCAGTCCAATGGATCCCAGAAGAATGTTTGGGCACCGAACAGAGTACACCCGATAAGGGTTTAATACTCAAACATCTAGTTAAAATACGTGTAGGCGACCAAAATATGACACAAAATTTTAAAAAGTGATGAAAATATGTAATCAAAGTAGAAAGTAACAAAATAGGTTTGGTGTACTTTTTTTGTGCATCATATCATATTTTCTCTAACGTCTACAACTAATAGAGTTAAAAGTGAATGGTGCACTTTTTTTATGCACCATTCATTTTTTTATATATGGTGCACTTTTTATGTACCATATGTAAAAAATATATATGATCCACTTTTTTGTGCACCATATGAAAAAAAAAATATGGTGCACAAAAAAAGTGCATCATCCATTCTGATAAAAATATATGGTGTACTATAATCGTGCACCATTCATTTATTTCTATATGATGCACATTTTTGTGCACTGTCTATTTTTTTTAATTATGTGCATTATATGAAAAAAAAATATAGTGCACTATTTTTGTGCACCATTCATTTATTTTTCACATTATGCATAAAATTATTGCATCATATATCTATGTTTCATAGTACTACCTATTTTATATATATATATATATATATATATATTGCAAACAAAATTAGTGCACTATTAATTATTTTTGATAAAGTGCACTTATTTTGTGCATTATCCATTCTATTTTATTTATTTATTTTATATATTGCATTATTTAAATGAACTTTTTTTTAATATATAGTGATTTGAGTGTAATTTTTCTATTTTCTTTATTTATTTTGTCTAACACTATTTATTGCATTTTTTTTATTTAGTACTTATTTAATTTATTTCATATAGTGCACTATTTTTTTTTGTTATATATTATTCTAAAATTTGAATTTTTTTTTAAAATTTTGTCATATGTTGCACTATTTTATTGTACTATCTATTATTTTTTATTTAGTGCACTATCTAGAATTTTAATGTTGTATGAAAACTGTAAATACTGCATCAAAATGCTAGATAGTACACTATTCGATGCACTAAATGAAAAATAATAGATAGTACACTAAAATAGTGCAACATGTGACAAAATTAAAAAAAAAATCAAATTTTAGAACAATATATGACCAAAAAAATAGTGCACTATATGAAATAAATTAAATAAGTACTAAATAAAAAAGGTGCAATAAATAATGTTATATAAAATAAATAAAGAAAATAGAAAAAGTACACTCAAATCAATATATATTAAAAAAAAAGTTCATTTAAATAATGCAATATATGAAATAAATAAATTAAATTAAATTAATAATGCACAAAATAAGTGCACTATATCAAAAATAATTAATAGTGCACTATTTTTTTTTATAATATATATATATATATATATATATATATATATATATATATAAAAAAAAATAGATAGTACACTAATTATGTTCATATATGCAAAAAAGATATATGGTACAATAATTTTATGCATAATGTGAAAAATAAATTAATGGTGCACAAAAATAATACACTATATATTTTTTTCATATAGTGCATATAATTAAAAAAAATAAATGGTGCACAAAAAATGTGCATCATATAAAAATAAATGAATCGTGCATAAAAATAGTACACCATATATTTTTATTAGAATGGATGGTGCACCTTTTTGTGCATCATGTATTTTTTTTCATATTATGTACAAAAAAAGTGCACCATATAAAAAAAATAAATGGTGCACGAAAAAAGTGCACCATATTCTTTTTTCATATGGTGCACAAAAAAAGTGCACCATATATTTTTTTTTTTCATATGGTGCACAAAAAAAATGCACCATATATAAAAAAAATAAATGATACACAAAAAAAGTGTATCATTCACTTTTAACTCTGTTAGTTGCAGACGTTAGAGAAAATATAATATGGTGCACAAAAAAAGTGCAACAAACCTATTTTGGTTATTTGATGGCATATTTTGGTGGCGTGCTCTTAAAATACTTATTTCTTAGGTCTAGTTGCACATCTTCAAGTTCGAGGCGAAGACAACACTGTAAGCATGAAAACAATGAGGCAATAGCCTTCCCTTTAATAAAATAGCACAGAATAAAGAGTTAAGGTTTGACTCAAGCTAGACAGAATGTACAAATAAAGAGGAGTTAAGGTTTCAATCATCTTTTAATCGACAAGGATTAATGACGACTCCAACTATATCCGCTCAATAATGTATCAAGTAGAGCAAAACGGAGGAGGAATATAGTAAATCTCACGCATTTTGACTTCAAACGACCACATAGCAGAAATAATCAAACATCAAGATAGGGGAACGCAGGCACATTTCACAAAGAAACAACAATAACATCAAGATGAAACAAGATGTTACCAAATAAAGTCGTTCAAGAGCCCCACGCGGGCACTATGTCCAAATCAGAAAACTATTTCAACTGGTTTTAAACTAGCATATCAGTAACTTTTATAATTTTGCCAATTTCTTAACGCCAACGAATCTCACACACGTGTGGTCACTTATTAGTCAAAACTAATGCTAAAAAATAACATAAGAAATACTGTTTTCTAGTTTTCAAATTTCGTAGAACCTCTTTATTGTAAGATTCTAAAAAATGAAAGAAAATAGCAGTTTTCCTGCTGCTGCACGCATAAAAGGGAGCTTTTAAGAGATGTACGATTTCATAAAGACGACGAAAATGGAAGGCGTTATGCGCATTTTGCATACTTTGACACAAAGCAGCACCAAAATTAAAATAACCATGCTCGGGACTTAACTTTACAGGGAAAATGAACCATAACATTAATATGGGATTGAAACACCGATGAACCCATTTTAACAACAACCACATTAACTTACAGCCTGTTTGGATGGTGGTTTGCCATGGTTTCATAATGTATGGTATGGTGTAGTATGGTATGGTATAGTATGGTATGGTACAGTACCATGTTTGGATAGACTGTATCGTTTACTGCGGTTTAATAATAGATTTTTTGTTTGGTTTGATGGTACGGTATGGTAACAGGTAAATTTACTAAAATGCCCCATATTGTAATACATTAGAGATATCAACTCTTTTATCCATATCAGTGTTAGCGTAACCAGTTGTCCTTTCTTTCTTGATGCTTCTCATAGCTACCCGATGATCCTTTTAAGACGCCAAATTCACAAGGGTATTTGCTAAACAAAGGTTTGACGAACGCAAGCTAATGCAATCGGGAAGTACTTCCTAATCAATGAAACAATTGGTATACATGTATGTCTCTTAGAGTTCAAAAATCACTTTCCATGTATATTTTTTTTGTGCATTCACTCTGTTTTCCTCCATTTCAATTTTCAAAGTTTTTTTTATCGAATTGAGTTTTTATTGGCATTAAAAACTACTACTACTAAATAACTGTAATCATTTTTCTCACTCTTTGAATTTTTATATTGCTAACAGAAAGTCTTGCAATCTTCGATCTTGTTAACAAATGCGTAGTCTTAGCATGTATTTTGTTGATAAGGATAAAATAGGATTAAAGAAAATTATATAAGGGTATAGTTGGAAAAGAAAAATGAAAACCATGGCACACCACCAATTTGGTGGTTCAATAAATTGCTTCATTCCATGGTTATCAAACCATGGAATAGTAACATATCATCCACCATATTTAGAAGACCATGGAAACAAACATGGTTCCCATGGTAACCATACCATACTATACCATGGGAAACCACTATCCAAACAAGCTGTTAGCCATAATTCATACATCCGACATTTCCTAATCAACAAACAACAATCGAAATTACCAAACACATTCAAAAAAGAAAAGAAAAAGGGATGAAAGAAAAAGAGACGGGGGTGAGACGAAAAGAAAAGGTCATACCTTTTTGGGGGGAAGCAAACTAAAGGGATTTCACATCGAGAATTTTTTCGGCCGGCGAACTCAACGGTGAAACTCCAACTTAGACCAAATCGGAAAAAAAATAGCAATTTTGAGACTTTTTCGGCTTCTTTTACTTTCTGCACTCGATTTTCTCTGTGTTTTTTTTTGTTTTCATTCTTCTTCAAACTCTCTTTTTATTAATTCTTCTCCTCATCACACGAATTTGAAGCCTCGTACTCCTCTCTTTTTCTGTTTTTCCGACATTTGTCCCATGGGGATGAACAATACCCTATTTATAGGCCAAATCTAGACTTCAAAGTCCGGATTTGAAGCCAAAATTTAGAAAGAAAATGAGAACCGAGAGATGATTCGAATTTGAAATAAAAATCTTTGAGTTTTCAACCTTTTTTAGAGCCATCATGGTGGATTTGAACAAATTTTTAAAATCTTGGACCAAAATGATGCCTAATTTTGCTACCCATGGTAGGTTCACGAGATGGGATGATGAAAAGGACAGAAATTTTGCATAGTAGCGGAAGCCATAGCTGAACTCGGACAACATAAAGTTTCTTGTTTTGATATCTGGGGGAAGAGAGGAAAAAGGAAAAAGAGAGAAGTCACTTGTTTTGTGTTGTATTTGTGGAAAATTGATGGGACATGGAACTGTAGCTTTGGAAAGGGGGAAGGCACGCGTAATGGTATATTGGGAAGGGGAATACGCATGAAGGTGCATTGGGAAGGGAAAAGCATGTTTTGTTTTGGATTCTTAACTAATTTTAATCTGTCTGATCTCTTGAATGGATAACAACAAGTTCCTTAAAAAGATATATATATATGTGGATAAATATAAAAGTTAATTTAAAAGTAATTATTTTTATTCGTTCAATCATTTAATTAGATGATTTAAATTTAATTTAAAATAAAAATTAATTAAATATATAGAATATATATATAAAAAAATTATTTATAAAGTTGAAAATTCTGAATTTTTGGGTTAAAAAGAAATTGACGAACTAGATTGATTTGTGTCTGTTGGATGAATTTGGTGGATATTGTACGGGGTGGGTTAAAGAACTAGACATGGATATTGGACTGGGTTTTTAGGTTTCTTTTGACTGAAATTTATAAATAAAAGTTAGGTTTGGATAAAAATAATAATTGAAATTGAGTTAATGTTGACCTGAATGCTCTTTTCTATTAAAAAAAATAATTTTATCGATGCTTCTTACTATCCTAAAATTATTTTAGATATGTATGTATAGAAATTGCAAATATAATTTGTTTAACCGTCCAATTTAATAGCTTTGCGATTTACAATTTAATAGCTTTGCGATTTAATATTGACTAAAATATAGGTGTATATATATATATATATGTAAAAAGAGGAATATAATAAAAAATATATGTACATACTTATAAAGAATATATATTTTATATAATAAGAGTATACATATATATGGTTACGGTATCGTCTGAAAAATAAGATTTGAAAAAATGCAAGTACGACTATCAAAAGATTTTTTTTGTGATTTTTGATGTTTAAAATATTTAATTATATTGGAATATTTCACCATATGATATGAAAATATATCTTTTTTTTTATTCTTTTTAAAATTCCTAGAAATAAAAATACAAATTTATTGTGAAAAAATATTTAAGGCCATGAAGCATCGGCAAAATAATTAGAGGAAAAAAAATGAGCCAAAATTGGGTGTCAACAGTTGCCCCTGATTGGCCGAAGATTAGTGGAAAAAATCTTTGGGCAATCATATTGACGTAATCAATTTTGTCTCAGGGGAAACAAAATGATTGAATGATTATGGCCAGGATCTGGTTTTTGAGCTTCCTACATATTTCGGGTTTCACGAGAAATCAGGTCATTTGTAGTTCGAATTGTAGCAAATTTTGATCGAATTTAAAATTTGCCCAAGGGTAGAATTATGTTTACACTGGTTCCTTTGAGGATGATTACGAAGATTTTAGCACGAACGGAATAGATATAGGTACGCTTATCCCTGAAATGGTTGTTTGGGATAGTTGGGAGTGGAAGGCATTGGATAGCGATATTTGCTAAGGATTTTGAGAGAAAAAGATATTGTAGATTTTCAAAAAAAAATCAGTGTCGGATTAAGACAACACTGGGCTATGACACTAAAGAAAATAAAAACTTGAGTTGAGTTGAGTTTTTTCACCAAAATTCTTAACATAGCTAGGGATGTTTGACATTCTGCTAGCTTGCCCCAGTTTATTGCTAAGAGGGTAGTTCCATATTGCACTGCATGGTCCTGCAAAATAGGTAAAAGGGGTGAAAAGTACTTGTTGTTCAAAAAAAGTATAAATTGAAATTGTAATGTAAAGAGTGGAGTTCAGATATTCAAACTAGTATTGTGATCTATGTTTGTGGAGGCCTCCAACTAGCGGGGCAATAACTGAAATGTAAAGAGCCTCCATCGGTTGAGCAGTTGTTGTAAAATAAAAGTCATCCGACTGGCAAGCAACTGAAAATAAGCCATCCGACTGGCAGGTAGTTCGTTGAAAAAAAATGTCATCCGACTGGTGAGCAATTGAGTCATCCAAATTATGATCAACTAAAGAATAAGTTATCCGACTAGTAGCTAGTTCGTTGAAAAAAATGTCATCCAACTAGCGAGCATTTGTTGAGAAGTAAACGACATCTGACTGGTGACCAGTGTTTGAAAAGTAAAGCCTCTGACGAAGAGCAATTGCCTAAATGTAACCGCCTTAACCTGGCCAGGCGACCTTCGATCTAAACTAGATGATGGTATTGCTATTGGGATCTGATGCTACTGTGATTGTGGCTTTCTTGCTACCACCATGGTGGATTTTGATGCATTTGTTTTAATAGTGGAATTTTGGCGCGATTGTTATGATGCGAACCTTTGATTGGTAGACTGTGCTCTGCTGGCTGAAATGCGACTCTCTTACATGGCGTAGCGTTGTTTTGCTTATGTACATTTTTTTATCTATGGCAGTGAGGTGTTTCCCTTGTTGATGTACAACTTCCGATATGGCCGAGAGTCATATTGCTCATCCGTATCCTCAGATATGGCAGAGGGTCGCTTTGCTTGCTTATGTACAATCTTTAAAATTCTACTTTGTTTGCTTATGTACAATCCTCAAAATGTGAAAGCTTGAATTTGTTTGCTTATGTACAGTCCTCGGAATGCGGAAGCTTGACTTTGTTGAAGTTAGATGATACTCTCCGATTGGTGGAGTTATTCGACGCAGTTAGATGATGATTCTTCAATTGGAAAAGTTATTCGATGCAGTCAGGTTGTTGGCTCTGATCAGCGGAGTTTGGGAGAAGTAGACAGCCTAATCTTCCTATGAGGGGCCCCTTTATTTGTTTTCTCTAACTCGAGTCTTCAGCGTACCTGCAAAAGAATTCAAACTAAATTCTTAGAGCTTGTGAGGATAAAGGTATGTGAAAAATAAAGTAGGGGAAGAGTATTTTGGCTCATGTCGTATTGATAAGCTACATGATGCCTCCGATCCTGTCCCAAAATCTTGACTTGATATCGTCCTTTTTTATTCCTTTTTTTCCTGCGCTTAAAGAAAAATCCTTAGTTAGGAGGGAGGTGTTGATTTGTGTCTACTTGTGGATCCTGGCTTTGTCTATAGAATCCTCTAACACTTCCTCGGCTACTCGATCATTCCAATATTGGAGTCTTAGTAGGTGGGAAAGTAGGAAAGTATTATATATATATATATATATATTCATAAATATATTACGTATATTAAGTATATATAGTAACCCTATATCATTTTTAGATTATGACATGTTTTGAAATCCGTTAAGCCTCCATTTGCTGATTGTGACCCACATAGTTTTATCTTTCGGGTGGAGATCCTATGACTTTGTCGATGCTATAACGATTCTGGCGGCGTGATCACTTATATTCTGGGGCTCTACTATGCAAAAGGAGATCTTTCCTAAAGGTAAGACCGAACCTTTCAGGTTGCCTACATATCCTTAGAAAGGAATTAGGTTTGTACGTTGTCCGAGGGCAGAGAAAGAAATGTGAAATGCAACAACCGAGTCTGACTCAGACTTTTTACATTTCCAAGTGGAATTAGGTTGTGACGTAGTTCAAATACAATTGGTAAAGTGAAAATATAGAATGTAGTCACCGAGCCTGACTCAGTCTGCCCACATATCCAAGTGGAATCAGGTTGTGATGTAGTTTAAATACAACGGGTAAAGTGAAAATATGGAATGTAGTGAGTGATCCTGACTCAGGCTGCCTACGTATCCTAAAAATAGGAATCAGGTTGTAATATAGTTCAAGTAAAAGGGGGAACAAAAACATGGAATGCAATGACCGAGCTTGACTCAGGCTGCCTACGTATCCTTGAAAAAAGAATCAGGTCATGACATAGTTCAATACCATAAAAGAGTAAAATATGAAAGGACCGAATTCGATGAGGATTGCCTACGTATCCCGCCATGGGAAGTCAGGTCGAGCGTGGTTCTGAGTACATAAAAGGATGATTTTTTGGATTTTTCTAAGGGAAACCAGACCCTATGTGGGCTGCCTACGTATCTCACCATGGGAAGTTAGGCTTATACATAGTTCTGTTATATTAGAGAAAAATACAAAAGTTTAACGAAATAACAACTAGTCCTAATGTCTTCAAATATAGTACTTCTTGATAGCGTCTGAATTGATTGGCTTCGTGCTTACGTGGCATCCACTTCTGCAAGGATCACTGCAGCTCCTGAGAGTACTCGATGAACTATGTAGGTACCTTTCTAATTTGTACAAATTTCCCTTTATCTTCCTCTTGGTGAGGAAATATCTTCTTCAATACCAATTCTCCCGGTGTGAATCGATGAGGCTTGACTTTCTTTTGAATGCCTTGATCATTCTATTTTGGTAGAGTTGACCATGACAGACTGCATCCAATCTCTTCTCGTCATTAAGCATTAATTGTTCAGTCCTGCTACGAATCCATTCAGCATCATTTAGGCCAACCTTCTAGATGACTCTCAATGAAGGTATCTCCACTTCTGCAGGTATCACTACTTTCGACCCATAAACCAACATGTAGGGAGTTGCCCAGTGGATGTTCTGATCGTGGTGCGATAGCCGAGCAAAGCATTTAGTATCTTCTCATACCATTCCCTATTACCGTCCACTATTTTCCCTATGATCTTCTTAATATTCTTATTTACAGCCTCAACTGCTCTATTCATTTATGGTCGATATGCCATGGAGTTTCGATAAGGAATATTAGACCTTTCAAAATTTCTCTCATAAGGTCTCTATTGAGATTGGCCCCATTGTCTGTTATGATCGACTCTGGAATTCTAAATTGATAGACTAAGTTATTACGAATGAAATCTGCTACCACCTTCTTGGTTACATCCTTATGTGTTGAATCTTCCACCTATTTTATGAAATAGTCGATAGCTACCAAGATAAAATAGTGTCCATTGGATGCAGGAGGCTCTATGGGCCCAATAACATCCATGCCCTAAGCATCAAATGGCCAAAGAGAACCCATCATATTGATCTCGACTGGCGGAACCCATATAAAATCCCCATGGACTTGAAACTGATGACATTTCTGCACGTATCAGATATTATCCCTCTCTATAGTGATCCAAAAGTATCTCGATATCAAAATTTTCTTTGCAAGCATGAAACCGTTCATGTGGGGTCAGCAAGTTCCTACATGTATTTCTTCCAATAATATTGTGGCTCCGAGGCATCGACGCATCGTAACAATCCCAAGTCTGGAGTCCTCCTATACAGAACTTCCTTGTTGAGAATAAAGTGATTAGCCATCCTTCTTAAAGTCCTCTTCTGCTTTCTAATGGCACTCGCTAGATAATCCACAAATAGGTTTGACACTGGACAACCTATGACTTTACCTCACGACTTGTAATCGATCCTCAGGCTCCTATTGAGCCACTCGTACTCAGAGCCAAGTCAAGCCACTAAGTTACTGATTTGGTTAAGACTTGTCCTAATGACTCGCTACCAACCTTAATGACTCGTCACCACCAAGTCGTAACCAAGATAAAAAACCCAACCACTATCTACTGGACATTCTACGACTAGGGTCACCTGACCCGTCAAGACACTACATGACTCGTACGATCAATTTTTAATCAAGGCATTGAGCTCAAAGCTCGGGAAATTTCCAAAGGCCAAAGTTTTAGGGTGTTTCAATTCTCCCCCACTTGGATCATTCATCCTCAAATGATGGGACAAGGCAGTGACTAGCACGATTAAACCCCAATCATCTCTACTCTTACCTTTAAGATAGAAAACAAATTACCAAAGAATTCACAATCTTCTTTTAACAAAGACAGCAAACAAGGATATTAAGAACAACACATACCTTATGCACGATTTTTTAGAACAGGGAATAGGAATGGATACTTGGACTTCATGTCCTCTTCGACTTTCAAAGTAGCCTCTTTAACCTCGTGGTTCCTCCATATACCTTTACCGAAGCTATGTCCTTGGTCCACAACCGATGAACTTGCCTATCAATGATTTCAACCGGGATCTCCTCATAAGATAAGGAATCTGAAATACCAATAACCTTGATAAGCACAATTTATGATGGATCACCTACACACTTCCTCAACATAGATACGTGGAAGACCGGGTGAACGGAGCTCAAACTAGAGGGCAACTTTAATTCATATGCAATATTACCAACCCTTTTCATGTCCAGATACAGACCAACATAACGGGGACTAAGCTTTCCCTTCTTCCCAAACTGCATTACCCCTTTTATGAGAGATACCTTCAAGAATACCTTATCCCTAACCTCAAACTCTAACTACCTATGCCTCGCATCCGCATAGGACTTTAGGAAACTTTAGATGGATTTAAGCCTATCCCGAATCACCTTCACCTACTCCATGGCTTGGTGAACCAAATTTGGGCCAAACATCTCCACCTCACCAACCTCGAACTACCTAATAAGATACCTACACCTCCTACCATATAAGGCCTTAAATTAAGCCATCCTAATACTAGAGTGGTAGCTATTATTATACGTAAACTCTATAGGAGGTAAATTTTTAACCCAACTACCACTATAGTCAATCATGCAAGCTCGAAGCATATCTTTCAATGTTTGAATAGTTCTTTCTTCTTGCCCATCCAATTGCATGTGAAAAGTCGTACTAAGAGTCACTTTAGTCCCCAACCTCTCTGAAATGACGGCCAAAAGTGCAATGAAAACTGTGTACCATGATCTAAGATAATAGAAACAAGTACCCCATACAACTTCACAATCTCTTGGAGGTACAACCTTGCATAATCCTCTACCAAGAAATTAGTCCTCACTAGCAAGAAATGAGCAGACTTTGTCATCCTATCCATGATTACCCAGATCAAATCAAACTAATTCTAAGACTGAGGAAGACAGGTAACAAAATCCATATTGATCACTTCCCGCTTCCACACAAGGAACTCAATTTCTTGATATAATCCTCTGGGCCTCAAGAGCTATACTTTCACTTGCTGACATACCAGGCACGTAGCCACCAAATTAACCATATCTCTCTTCATATTATACCACCAATACATCTCCTTAAGGTCATGATACATTTTTATTGAACCAAGATAAATAGCTTAGCGAAATCATGCGCCTCGGCCAAGATCCTCTTTTACAATCTATCTATGTCAGGGATGTACAATCTTCCTTGGTACCGTAAGGTAGCATCGCCACTAATCTTAAAAGACATCACTTTATTCCCACCTATATCACCCTTGATTCTGATCAAGACAAGATCCAATACCTACTTCTCCTTTATTTTCGTATCAAGAGATGAATGTACCACCTTTTGTACAAACACACCACCATCTTCAGAGTCCAAGAGATGAACTCCAAGGTTAGCCAAATGGTGAATATCTTTCACCAATTCTCGCTTTCCATCCACATGAGCTAGACTCCCTATGGATAACCTACTAAGAGCATCAGCAACCATGTTAGCTTTACCTAGATGGTAGTGGAGACTCATATCATAATCTTTGAGCAGCTTAAGCCATCTTCTTTGCCTGAGATTTAGTTCTTTCTAAGTCAACACATATTTTAGGCTATTATGATCAGAAAGATATCCACATGCACTCCGTACAGATAGTGATGCCAGATTTTTAATGAAAACACCACAGCCAACAACTCCAAGTCATGAGTCGAATAATTCTTCTCATGTACCTTCAACTGTCTAGAGGCATAAGCTACAACCTTGCCATGCGGCATCAAAATGCAACCAAGCCCCATATGGGATGCATCATAATAAATCACAAATTCGCCAGTGCCTTTAGGCAAAGTCAATACTGAAGCCGAAGTCAGCTTATCCTTCACCTTTTAAAAACTACCCTCTCAAGCATCAGACCATAAAACTTTACCTTCTTCTAAGTTAACTTAGTCAACGGGACAGCTATAGTCGAGAAATTTTCCACAAATCTTCTGTAGTAATTGGCTAAACCCAAGAAGCTCTGAATATCGATTGGAGTCATGGGTCTAGGCCACTTTTTACCCATTGCAACCTTCTGTGAACCCACCATGATCCCTTCACTAGATATGACATAACCCAAAAAAGTGACACGTTCAACCAGAATTTGGATTTTAAAAAATTTGGCATACACCTGCTGCTCTTTCAGGGTCTGTAATACTATGCGGAGGTGATTGGCATGATCCAACTCACTCTTAGAGTGAACCAAAATATCATTTATTAACACAATGATGAAAAAATCCAGAAACTGACGAAAGACCCTATTCATCAAGTCCATGAATATTGTCGATGCATTAGTCAACCCAAAAGACATAACCAGGAACTTAAAATGCCTATATCGGGTATAGAAGGCAGTCTTAGGGATATCCGCCTCCCTAATATTTAACTAATGATACCCAGATCGAAGATCGATCTTGGAGAAAAACTTAGCACCCTGAAGATGATCAAAAATTCATTTATCCTCGAAAGAGGGCACTTATTCTTTACCGTCGCCTTATTTAATTATCAGTAATCAATACACATACGAAAGGAACCATCCTTTTTATGCACAAACAATATTGGTGTACCCCACGGAGACATACTAGGATGGATGAAACCCTTGTTTAAAAGATTTTTTAATTGCTCCTTAAGTTCCGTTAACTCAGCTGGAGCCATTCTATAGGGGGAATAGAGATACAACGAGTGTCTGGAATAAGATCAATCCCAAAATCAATCTATGTATCGGGTGGGATACCAGAAAGGTCATCAGGGAAGACCTCAGGAAATTTATTCACCACCGAATGAAATGTAAAGAAGGACCCTTTGAGTTAGAATCTTTAACCCGGACCAGATGATATAGACACCCCTTGGAGATTAATCACTTGGCTTTAAGATACGATATGAACCTTTCCTTGGGTGCTAAAGAACCACCCTCCCATTCAATAACTGACTCATTGGAGAATTTAAAGATTACCTTATAGGTCCGACAATCTAGAGAAGCATAGCATAAGTGCAACCAATTCATCCATAATATGACATCGAAATTAATCATGTTTAATTCAAACAGATCCACCAAAGTCTCCTGAACACTAAAAGATTCCACACAATCCCTATAGACTCTCCTAGGAACCACAAAGTCACCCACCGGGGTAGAAACAAAAAAGGGGTTTGAAATATACTCGAGACTGAAACTAAAATACACAGCCTTCAAAGGGGTCATATAAGAAAGAGTTAACCCCAGGTCAAGTAAACAGTACACATCATGGGAAAAGAGTTTCAACATGCCAGTAACGACATCAGGCGATGCCTCAAACTCCTGACGGCTAGTGAGAACATAGTGTCGGTTCCGACCAGTGCCGAATCCAGATGGTGCACCTTTTTGTACCAAAGATGATGAAGAGGCAATCGGAACCTTGTTTGCCCTAAAGTCAACCATATCCACTAGACAGTTTATAAGAATGTGCCTTGGATGCCCACAGTTAAAGCGATTATCCCTTATCTCATCACAAAAACCCCAATGCAATCGACTATAAAATCTATAGGGGGATATGATGGAGCTGATTGGGGCCCAGTAGCCTGAGATTGGGAACCCGATGCCCTATAATTATCGCTACTAATAATGCTCACCTATACCATTTGAATTGGTAAATGACGATCTTTGTCAAAGCTCAACTTTTGTTGAGGTCAAATCCACAAGGAGCGAAATTAAATTTAAAATGGGGGGATAGTTTGAAACAAGGGTTAATCAATGTTTAATCTAATCAACAAACTAAGACCACACTTGTAATTCAAAGTTCAATATGAGAAGTATCTTGGGATTATGTCTACATAAGGGCAAGTTATGCATGGGAACATGATGATTTGGTGCAAATTCTAGTTATTAATGATATGGTAGGCTAGGTTGAAGGTCCTTGAGGCTAGCTTGTCAACAACATCTCAAGGATATCACTCATTGACCCTTTTGAGTACCTAACAAGTGTGTCAATTAAAATCACCTAAGACCTCAATTAGGCATCCCTATTTCTAGGAAGATGCCTATGAAATAGCCAACTCTTTATTCACCCTTATTTCTAAGACAGAGAAAATATAGAAAACTATATCTATTATTTCTCGCTATTTCTTTGTCACTCATATCCCTTTTTCAAGGATGATATGGGTTTCAAAAGTTCACCCACGTCCCTCTTTCAAGGATGATGTAAGCTTTTAATAATTTGGGGTTTTCACCCACAAACCCATTTTGGGTGTTTGGGGTTTTCACCCGCAAACCCCAACTAATTCAAACAAGTAATAGTGAAACCCATTATCAACAAACTAGAATTTACACAAATATATCTCAACCCATACACAATTGCACCTTAGTTCAACCCAAAAAAATAAAGTTTAGCTACTCATGATGTAAAGAGAAAGAAATATACCATAAGGTTCATTCAAAACATCCATCCTTTAATTTCACCAAATTCAAAGTATGAAAACTCAAACACAAAAGTTTCCCCAATTAGTAGGGTTACAAATTCTCCAAAATTCAATTGTTCAAAGTGTGATGTCGAATGAGAAAGGGTTTTAGAAATATAAGAGATTTGGAGTCGGTTAGGCAAAAAGACAAAATTACCCCTGGGTATAAACCCGCCTAGCCGCAATCGCTGCAGCTTGTCCACGATCGTGGAACTTGACTAATATTGACTGACCACGATTGTGGTAACTGAGACCAAATTCTGCTCTAAGTCTTCCATTTGCACTTCTCTTTTTTTTTTATCTTTTTTATCGCAAATTCATATCTTTCATTCTCATCACCTGTAAGCCTGCAAAATATGGAAATTAGTGCATTCAATCACAAATTTGTCTCATTCATACATTCAAAATCAGCCACCCTAAAAACGTCTGTCACCAGATGAATTTGGGTAGGGAGCACTAGCCGTCGAGTAGGACCCAGAACTTCTCCACTTCTTTTTGGACCACTTTTCACCATTCATGTCGCCCTACTATTGACCTTCCCCTTGATCTAAATGCTGGAATTTCTCGCTCTGTCTTTCCCCAATCTCAACCTGTTTCTTGTTTTCTTCCTCCACTTGTTGCATACACACAACCAGCTTGGAGATGTCCATGTTCTTGTTCAATAAGGCAACCTTTCTAAAATCAAGTCTCAGGATAACCCAAAAGTGAACTTCCTCATTCTAGCCCTCATGCTAGAAACCAACTCCGAAGACTGGATAACTGGTGAAACATCAAGGCATACTCTTTGACTGGCATCTTGCCTTGTTTTAGTTAACAAACTCTTTTGCCTTCGCTTCTCTCAGCTCTTAAGGAAAGAAGCGATCAAGAAAAGCTCTAGAAAAGTCCTCCCACAAGGTGGACTCAACATCCATACCTCTGGGTTGCTCCCACTCTTCATACCACTTATGATCTATATCCTTCAATTGGTAGGCTGTAAACTCCACACCTTCCACCTCAGTAACATGCATCACCCAAAAAATCTTTTCTATTTCATATATAAAGCCTTGAGGATCTTCCTCAACTTTAGTACCGATAAACACAGGAGGATTTAACCTTATAAATTAGCCAACTCTAGTGGCCTCAGATGATGGAGTAACAGAATCCCAACGCTCAGTCTGAGAGGAGACCAAATGAGTAAGCAAATAGATCGACTGGTGAAACTCCGCATTAGATATGTTATCTTGAGGTTTCTGTGGAGGGATAGAAGAAACCGGTGGAGGTCCATTAGGATCATCAAATAAAGTAGCCCTAGACCTATTCTAAACCTCTAAGGTAGGATGGGCTCTATTTCTATTGTCCTCAATTAGGACAGAAGGGTCCCCGCAGATATCAGATCTTCGCAGAGGCATGATCTGAAAGGCGAACAAATAGGAATTAGAGAGATCCAAGATCTTAGAATCTACAACCCAAAAATAGAACTCAAGAAAGAAAAACATTCCTAAATGCCTCGTAGCCTCTTCCTTATGAGTGTGGCGTGTTACACACCCTTAAAAGAGACTCTAGTTAACACGGCTTTGGGGACACCCAATTGACCATAAACCTTGGGCTTTGATACCAATCTGACATGATCCGAACTAGGTCCTAGTCGTGTCGGGTGTATCAGGTCCAACCAAGATCGGAGACTACTCCCAATACCCAATCGTTAACCGCCCTACACCCCATATGGAGTGAATTCTAAGTATATGATAAGATAAGATAATATTAAATTAAAGACATGACAATAAGTCTAAAATAAAACCGAAAGTTACAACCAATTAACCATCCATTACCAATCCCAATGTCAATACCAATACCAATGCTAACACTAATATCAACACCCCCATGCTCATAGTAATCCAGCAAAGCCTCTAACCTGAATTAAAGGATATCCAATCGGGACATGCTCTAGACCATAGCCAAAACAAAAAAAAAAAATAATGTAAAGAAGTCCATAGCATAAAATGGGGTCTTCCGGGGTATAGAAGCTTACCACTTTAGTCTGGCTCAAAAGTTGTCCCTGAATCACCAAGTCACTAAGTAGGAGGAGTAAAAGTGTGGCCGGTTCCTGCATCGCATGGTGATACAGCTCCTGAAGACGGTCAGTAGGGTGAACGATAACATGTAACTCACGGATAAAAATAAAGCAATGCCATTAATTCAAACTCAAATCAAATAACCATATGCAATGACATACATATACATATATATCTTGCTGGGATAGGGAACAAGGTTTAGCATGCAGTTAAAACCTTAACCCAGATCATGTAGATTTACCATCATAAATCCATTCATGGGCTATATGGGTCCAGTGTTACCCCTAGTATGGGCCCCAGTGCGTGTAGCCGTACGAATGGGAGATATCATAGATGGCTGGGGATTCCCGTATACCCTTCGCCCACCATGATACACATATACAAGTATAGACTTGAGGGATTCTCGTGTACCCCAGAAGCATATAGTAGTCTAGACCAACCCTCATGTTGGCAAATATGAGTTTCCAGTGTTCGTTCTTCGGACTCACACCTTCACGGCTAGCTATCACAACCTTCATTATTGTCCAGTTAAAATATTTAGCACATAACCAAACCACCAATTCCAGGAGTCAATTATTAAGGCATTATAAGTGGTATCATCATACCAACTATAAGTTGCAAGCAATGTCATTAGCCAATACTTAGGGGATTCCCATGTACCCCGCAGACTTCCTTATTAAAATCACTTAGGAAATTCTCGTATACCCTGCAAGGTTTTTATTATATAATCACTTGGGGGATTCTTGTGTACCCTACAAGGTTTTCAAAACCATCCGTAAACATTTAACCAATTATACCATGCATTAGTTTTAAGAAATAAGTCAAACTAAACACTTTGGGGGTTCCATTTTACCCCTAATTCACATTCCCACCTTTCTCATAACTACTAACCAATTTTACCATACAGGATTGGGGTCATAACTACTTCAAAAGTCACAAGTTTAGAGAAAGTTACCATTATCAAATTCCGGATGGATTGAACTCATAATTCATTAGATGTTTTTTATGAATGTCAACTAAGTATCGTAAGTAAATTGCTCCCGGTTGTTCAATCATTTGATAACCAAAGTCATTCTTTGATAAATGATCACTATGAGTCAAACTCAATAGAATTTGATCAATCCTATTTTCTGTCGTTAATGTGAAGAACTGACCTGCTGCTGGAGCATTATAAATCGTATTGACCACCATACCATGCACCCACAAGTTCAAAATCATATTTAAAACATAGAAAACCATAATTAAATCATGAGAAAACATTATTCAACCATAAGCATTCGAAACCCCCAACCTTTATTTCAAAATCATAACAATACCATAAAAGCCATACATTAAAACATGTGCTTTAAGTAAAATAACAATGGGGAGGAGTAACATGCCTGAAATACCAAGAAACTTAGAAGAAATTGAACCCTTAGAACCTTAGATGACTACTATTTTTGAAACCCTAGCCTTAGCTTGAACGGGGTGTTTGAGAGAGAATTTGAGAGTGTTTTATTGGGAATGGTGCGTTAATGAGGTGTTAAAGGAGGTTTTAAGCCGTGGTATCAAAGAGACTTAAAGTGAAAAATGTCCAGAATGCCCCTAACTTAAAATTGTAAAAAGTCGGCCTTGGTTACGAGTCGACCCATTGACTCGTCACCACATCATACGACTCGTAGCCTTGAGTCATATTCTAGAAAGTGAGTTGGACATCCATGCACTGTCCACCTTACGACTCCCTAATTCCACTCGTAGCCTGACCCTATGACCCGTAGGGTCTAGTCGTGACCAACACAATACCCAAATAGGTCAGACACTGGACAACCTACGACTTCACCTCACGACTCGTAACCTATCCTCACAGCTCCTAGTGAGACACTCGTACTCAGATCCAAGTCAAGCCACTAAGTTACTGATTTGGTTATGGTTTGTCCTAACAACTCGTCACCACCCTTAACAACTCATCACCACTGAGTCGTAACCAAGACAGGAAACCCAACCACTAACTACTAGACATCCTACGACTAGGGTCACCTGACCCGTCAAGACACCATACAACTCGTATGGTGAAGTCGTAGTCAAGGCAGTGAGCTCAAAGCTTAGGAAATTTCCAAGGGCTAAAAATTTCGAGTGTTTCAAGGGTAGAAGGTTAGTTTGAGTTTAGGATATTGTATCTTTTGATATGTTACTTGGAATATCTTTGTTATGGAATTATTAGATATGTTAATTTCTATTATATCTTTTTCTTTTACTATTCCTCATCTAGATTGTTTTATTTTGAATCGGAGGTCTATCAAAAACAGTCTCTCTATCTCACATTTGAGGTAGTAGTATGGACTATGTACACTTATCCTCCCCAGACCTTACTTGGTGGAAATATACTGGGTATGTTGTTGTTGTTGTATATCCTATATTTAGAAAATATTTGGGCCTAAGT
This sequence comes from Capsicum pubescens, assembly GCA_030864215.1. Lineage (NCBI taxonomy): Eukaryota > Viridiplantae > Streptophyta > Magnoliopsida > Solanales > Solanaceae > Capsicum > Capsicum pubescens. The sequence goes on along the minus strand of CM061545.1, from coordinate 134,637,712 downwards.
CCACTACTAGTGTCTAAGGCGTGCTAAAAAAATTTTTTTTAGCACATGTACTAAAGGTTCAACTATTCGGTGCACCAAAGTTTTAAAACCCTTAAATTGAACACCAAATCAAAAAATAAAACCTTAGGAAGAATAGTTGTATCCAAACCGAAGAACAAATTACTTCGATACCGTCCGGCTTTAAGTTTTTCAGTATTTGTATCAGCCTTAATCTAAGTTCTACTATTCTAAAAGCCAATTTAGATAGGATTAAAAAAATATTTTTTAACTTAAATGCTTATAAGCTGAAAATAAGTACTTATAAATTAAGTAGATAAGCGTTAGATAGAACTGCTGAAATTGAAAAAAATATTACTGATGTGTTTGGTAAACAAATGTTGTTAAACACTTTTTGTTGTCAAATGACTGAAATGTCATTAAAGTTATTATCACTATAAATAAATTACATTATATTATTTTTAATTCAAATAGTTAAAACATAATTTATATTTAAATGCACCTCAACATAATGTGAGCATCCGAGGTAAATTTATAGATATAAGTTACTTTTTTATTTTTAGATATTAAAAATAAAAGAAATAGCATATACAAAGTAAAAAAATGTAGTATTATGATACACAAAGTTACTAAACAATATTACAATATTTAAGTGTTATTTCAAAAAATAAAATTGATCAAAAAAATAAAGTATCTTAAGTTCGTAGACCTTAGGGTGGAGCTACAATTGAGATTATTGTTGGAATTAGGAGAAAATATAAAGGATAAAAGGATAAATATCTTGATCAAAGTTTAAAAAATTAAGCTAAAAATTAAAAAGCTGTGATAACCAGCTTCTCACTTTTTGTTTCTTTGAATCATTTTTTTAACTTTACTAAACGCCTAAAAAAAGCTAAAAGAAAAAGAGATCTATCCAAATGAGCTCCCAAGAATCTAATTATTTAATTATTATTTTAAAACTATTTAACATTTAACTGTACTTTTATATGACCAAAATTTAAACAAAATCACCCCAATTAAAACCGGAATACCTCCGGGAATTTTTCATGAAACTTCAAACTATCAGACTTCTAGTAGGATTTATTTTTCATGGGTCTCCAAATTTCAGAAAAAAATCATGGGGATTTTAACTGTCACAAGTCGATCTTCAATAATTTTTCATGAAATTTGAATTATCGTTGCTCAAACTCCATAAAAATTCTAAAACATGACTGATGAATAATCAGACCCCAATAAAAACTTCTAAAGCTTTTTCGTATTTATGTTAAGAATATTTTTGCCAAAATTTATTTCTGGATTAAAATTGACTATATTTCAAATAGCAGCTATCTTTGAGCCCCTGACGAAGATCTAGAAATTTTTGTATGAGTGATCTTTGAAAATTCTGTCATTTCACCCCTTTGTAAAAGTGGCTAGCCACTCCATTTTTATGTTTTACGACAAACGTCGGTTCTAACTCGTGTCCGGAACATACTAAAGCCATATTTGTAGTCCATATGAACAGACTTGGCCCACTTTTAATGGAAAAAACTATTTACATTGTTAAGTGTTCATTTCCACATTCCATTGAAACCAAAAGTGTACTGGTACACCATTTCCTGTCCATTTTGAAAAAAATAAAAAAAAGGAAACGATCACAGCACAGGCAAATACATCACACCAGATGAGCATTTTTGTTCGGCACTTCTGCAACTTCTTTGGGAAGAAGATATCGATACTCAAAATGCCATAGTTCAACGAACTATTTTGGCCCAGTAAAAGGCTCTTTGCTTCCAAAGAGAGGAACCAACATCATTGCCATTTCAATATGAATGACATTAACTTCACAAATAGCAATTCCATCTTTTTCTTCAGCTGGAAGATCAGCTCAAGTAAGAGATTTGCCAGCCCATTCTCTTTCTCGTCGTTTTTGCTTGGCCATCATTTTATTAAACTTCTCTTTTCCTTTCTCCAACAAAGGATCGTGTACCACGTAATCATTTGGGTCCTCACTACGAGTCATTTTGTCCTGCCAATAGGTCAAATAATTTGAAAAGGAACAAAGAACATAATAAGCATGAAGGTTCCACGGATTCACATTTTACAGTTTTAAGTGAAAAAGTTAGACTCCTCTATTTGATTCTCCTCACCCTTTCCAAAAGCAAGAAACACCATAAAATAAGCATGTAAAGTGCCTAATAATGGAGAATTGCACCATGAGGTACCAACCGCCTTAAGAACAAGTAATTCCAACCAGGAACAATATATAAACTGCAAATACCTTTCCAGGTTCAGGAGTGAAATTTAATGTAATTGCTGCCCAATCGGATAATTCTTCCTCCTTGCCGGCATTAACAGATTCATTGGCTTTAGCAGAAAGTCCAGCCTTAAACATCTCCAGTTTTGCTAGCACCTAACAGACACAAAAATATAATGGTTAATTGCGGAGCTTCTTAGAATAAAGAAAACTGCCTGCAAGAACAGACATCCTTTCCACAGAAGTCCAAAGTTAAGTCAGCATGAATCCACAGTTAATGTCTTCTAACTATTACCATGAAAACCCAACATGGACATTTTCCTACATATTAGAATTTTACATAAAGACATGATCTCTCAAGTATTTTTTCCTTTGAGATGTTTAAATAACATCTAAAACATGCAGAGACCATGGATGAATCTCCATTGGAAAGAATCCAACACAAACCATGTAAACTATGCCAACAACAACAAGAAACCCAGTATATTCCCACAAAGTGGTGTCTTGGGAGGGTAAAGTGTACGCAGTACCACAAAGATGAGGTAGAGTGGCTGTAAACTATGCCACTGTATTAAAATAAAGCACGACATATAATTAGTCAGACAAGAAACAAAAAATCCTTAAAATAAAGCACTACATATAAATAGTCAGACAAGAACCAAAAAATCAAAGAACATTTAGTTTATTTTGTCCATAGTTCCATGGAAAAATCAAGAACCCTAATTGTCACATGTATCAAGAGGGACAAAATTGGAAGAAATGGCTATTGGTTCAATGCAAAAGTCAGTTTTCAGTTAAGTCACCAATTTTATTTTATTTTGGTCAAGGAGAACGGGAGTATTATGAAAACGGATCCATAAACACACATCTTATTCAGTGAAGCTTAGCTTCATTCCAAAAATTCCTTCTTCCATTCAGAGGGAAAAAATTTTTAAGTGTGCGAGCTGGTGTGGGTGGGAGTTTTTCCAATCCCTGCATATATCTACCTTAACTCAGTTAGTGTCTTAAGCTCAATAAACGTGTCATCCTGTATGTTCATCCATAGTCTGCTGATAAAGTCACTTTTTACATGCTTCATTATCTCATTTAAATTACTTTATTTTTTGTCCCCCATCAATAAATTTCAAAACAGAGACCAGGAAAGAAAATTGTATAAGTGTTCTATGGACAGCCAAAGAACAAGAATTAGATGCATACTTCTTCTTCGTGTCCTTTTCGTCCTCGTCCCTTTTGCTTTAGCAGCTGTCTTTCTCGTTCAGGGCCAGACAACAACAGTAAGTCTGTATCTGCATTGGCCATACGTTCAGCTCTCGCTTCAGAGCCTAGTCCTTTTCTCTTTAGAGACAACTTATCCACTTTTGGCCGGTCATCAGCATCAGACCTGCTAAAATCAAATTATGATCACTGAGCTGCAACTAATGAGCCTTCAGATATGTTGAGGGAAAGAGGCATACAATTTATGTTAGAAGTCACATAAAGGGTTTTCTCATGATAGTCATTTTTGCACCAAAAGAGAATATAGTTCTGAATGTAATCTGCAAATCAAACAGTTCAATATGTGGCAGGAGAGAGCATACAATATAACCAAATTGGAATCAAACCACAGTTTTATTAGTGTGGCATAAATGGCTATCAATATGCCAATCTCAACCATGGATCCTTGGACACATGGCAAGCAACAAAATAGTCAAGAAAAATAGTGCATCAACAAAGGGGAGATGAAAAATACAAATACCATATTAGATCAGAAAACCTCATCCTTCACGAGATTTTAAGTTCTAGTTATTTAACTTTTTAATCCACCTGTTCCACACAAAGCCTGCATTTGTTTTTATTAAGATTCAGACGTCTGAATTTTAATGCATATTTGAATGATGAAGATGTTGTCTCTAGATCTGAAAATTGAATAATTAAGACTGTTTTTCAACATCTGAATGTGCAAAAAGGTTTATTTGTATATATAATAAAAAATACAATTCAAATAAAAAATTAATTATATATATTACACAAATATGTAATTTAATAAAGTAAAATTATTATTTGATTGAAAAAAAGAAACATTTATATTTGTTAGTGATAGTAGAAATGGTTTGTAATGGTGGTTGCGGTGCCAATGATTGATGTTAGTGATTAATAATGTTGATGGTGATAGTTGCGATGGTTGGTATTGTAGTGACTATTATGATGGTGGCGATTGACAGAGGTGGTGGTTGTGATGTGAAGTTGGTTAATGTTGGTAGTTGGAGGTATTGATTGTGATAGCGGAAAAATGAATGCATGATGGCTGACGATATGTTGGTGGTAGTTGGAGACGTTAGCTGTGATAGTGAAAATGGTTGTTAGTAGAGATAGATTACAGCAATGGTAGTGGTTGAAGTGGTGGTTGACGTGGCGACACTAGTCACAATGGTGGTGGTGGCGGTTGAAGAATCTGTGGAGGTTGATGACGTATTAGTGGTAGTTAGCAGTGGTGCTAGTTGTGATAGATAAGTTAGTCGGCAGTAGGGATTGGCCGATTGTGGTTGATGATGGTGGTGCCATTGATGGTGGTGATGGCGGTGGATAAAATTAGAATAATGGAGGTGGTAGCGGTTGACAATAGTGGTTGGTAGAGATATTTGTTATTAATGGTGGTTGTGATGGTGGAAGTAGTCGGTGATTGGTGATGGTGGTTGGTGGTTGACAATGGTGGCGGTGGCAAAGGTGGTTAGTGGTGGTGACTGATGATTATGGATAGAATGGTGGTGAATATTATTCAACACAAGAATATCTTTTAATGATATTAAGACTTGGTTCTGGATCTGAATGATTAAGATCTATTCGGACTATTAAGAGCTAAAATCTTAATAAAAAACAAATGCACTTAACGGTCTGAAGTCTGAACCATTAAGATTCAGACCTCCATTAAGTGCAAACAAATGAGGCCAAAGTATGCCTAATGGTGATCAATAGAAATGAGCATGTAGTGATTTTTTTTCCCATGAAGTAATAATGGAATGAATTTCATGAAAAGAATCCCAGTATACAAGGGGTATACCAATGGGAACGGACCTATGCCAAATTATAATTCTCCGCAAGTAGACTAAAAATTTACAAAAAACAAAAGACATATTCTCATTTGTATTTTGTGCAAAAGCATTTTTCCACCCTTTTGAAAGGAATGCCAGCAAACAAGGCTTTCCCTCGGTATATGTGGTGTTTTTTGGATAATCGGAAAAAATCCCCGAGGACCAATGACACACGGTTTAAAACTCTGTGGATAATAGGTCTGTCCCTCTGTCCTTCTCCATTTAAATACCAGATTTTGGTCTACAAAGGTTTGAACCCGTGATATGTGCCTAGCCCACATAGGCCAAAGCCCAAGGTGTTTCCCTTAGCATACAACATGTAATATTTGAAAGATGTAAATCCATTATCTCAATGAAATTTAAAGCCTATTCTTAAACATCCAATCCCACTTACTAAATCTCATATTTAAGCTTCAATAGCTTCCTATTTTTATTTTTACTTTTTTCTTGAGAAGGTAACAACTTGAATTCTATTCCAAAAAATTAAACTTGTCACAAAATGTTACAAGTTTCCATAATTACAATTGTAAGAGAGTGTCACAAAGATCTTCAACCCTATAGCAAAACTTATAAAGAGCCTAAAACATCCACAACAGATTCTAGATCTGTCATGTACTCCTATTTATACTGTTAAAGAGTGTGATCATCTCATTTAAAGCTTATTTAAGTTTTTAGAGAGCACACTTTTATTATTCAATTATATTCTCAACACGCCCCCTACGTGCCTGAGGTTTTTTTCATGGGCCAAGCACGTGAAAATTCTTTTTAATAATGGGTGGCGGTGAGATTCGAACCCAGGACCTGTACCTGCTCTGATACCATGTTGAAGTATGTGGCCATCACATCTTCAACCCTAAAAGCTAAAGCTGTAAGAAAAAGAGCACATTTTATTTATTAATTATATTCTCAACATACACCAAAAATGAAATAAAACTATGCAATTCATCTTTATCATCTGAATGTTGTTGCATTTGTTCTGGAAGCATCTGAGAGCTCTTTCTTTCCACACAGACCACCAAATGCATACAGGTATGATTTTCCATCTTTCTTTATCACCAAAGATACCAACATAGCTGCTCCAAATATTCAAAGTATCCTCCTTGGCATTACCCAATTCAGACACCTTCATGTTGAGGAAGATTTTCTACAAACAACTAGTGATCCTACAGTGTAGAAAGAGGTGAGTGAATGTCTCAGCCGCCTCTTCTTCACATAGGAAACATCTTGGACTCGAATGAAAACCTCTTTTCATAAGGTTTTCCTGGGTAAGCACGGCCTGTTAGCAAGTAACCAAGTAAAACAGGAAGCTTTATAGGGAATTTTACTTTCCAAATTAATTTCCAGGGCCATCAGCAATTTGACTGTTAAAAGTATTGAATTTTATAGGCCTCCTTAGTACTGCATCTTCCTTGGTTGTGATTCTGCCATACCAGACTATCTTGTGAAGTAGATTTTCCTTTGAATTGCTCCAGAATTCTAAAGAACTCTACGAGCCTTTGAATCTCACAATCGTTTAAGGGTCTTCTGAAGCTCAAATTCCACTCTTGGTTTGACCATGTGGCATTCTCCTGCTGCTGCTTGAGGATGTAAATGTCGGGATATAGATCTTTTAAGGTGCCTTATTCCAGCCATCTATCATCCCAAAACCATTTTCTATCTTTATACTGCATTTTTCTTTTAGTTTTAGCCATAGTTTTCTGATAGCTCTCCAAAGGCTGACTAAGTGCTAGTGACCATTTTAGTAGTCCAATAACCATCCATTTAATACTTTAGCTTGATTATCTCCTTCCATAAAGCCTGCCTGCTCACAGAATGCAAGTCTCCAAAGCCATTTCATCATAAGACATTGGTTACGAGTTTTCAGATTCCTTATCCCCAGTCCCCCAGCTTGTTTACTACCAATCAGAGCATCCCACTTGACCAAGTGAATTTTATTGGTTTCACTATTTCCTTCCCAAAGAAAATTCCTTCGTAGAGTATTAAGTCTTTGAACAACACCATCAGGGATAGAAAAAAGAGACATAATGCAAGTAGGCATGGAATCTAGAACACTACTAATGAGTGTTAAGTTCTCCCCCTAAAGATATTATTGACTTTTCCAGTTCATCGATCTTATTTCACATTTCTCCCAACTCCATACATACGTCTATAGACTTCTTTTGGCTCCTAGTGGCATGCCCAAGTATGAAGTTGGTAGTTCACTAGTCCTCCCCCAAGGGTCCTAGCCAATGAAGATATGTCAATGACTTCACTAAATGTATAAAGGAAGCTTTTATCCCAATTAATATGGTCCTAATATTGCCTTAAAGAGGACAAAACTCACTCTAAGAATCATAAGCTGCTCTCAATAGCATAAAAAAAAAAGTATACCATCAGCATACTGCAAGTGAGTGATCTCAATGTCAATCCCCACTCAATTTGCCACTTTGATACCTTTCACCCAAGACTTTTCTTGGGCAATTTTAGCATATCATTCAGCCCCTCCATTGCAATATTGAAGAAGAAAGGCGACAAAGGATCTCCTTGTCTTAAGCCTCTCTTAGAAGAGAAAAATCCCACGGGACAACCATTGATTAGAATAGAATTTCACGGTGTTAATACAGAATTTCGCCCATCTTAACCATCTTCCACCAAAACCCTCTTTATATAGTCTCCCACAGGAACTTCCAACTAAGATGGCCGTAAGCTTTCCGAATATCCAGCTTGCAGATGAAGCCTGGAGTATTACTTCTCATTCTTGAGTCCACACACTCATTTGCCATGAGAAAGACATTCATTATTTGCCTTCCTTCGATGAAGACTAGCTATTACGTATCCACCAACTTGTGCATCGCTTTTTTGAGTCTTTCTGTTAGCAACTTAGAAATGATTTTGTACACACTACCAATTAGGCTCGTGGGCCTGAAATCTGTTCACTCCTCTGCACCCATCTTTTTGGAAATTAGAGCCGCATAAGTAAAGTTGAACACCAAGTCACGGAGACGCTTTAGATTAGGTCTATTCCTCTTCATGGTAAGAATCTGTGATTAAATATTGACAAATATAAAGTCAAGACATTTGAGATATAATATACTTGTCTTAATATACTAAAGCTTTCCTTTAAGGCTTTAACTCTTATGTGTTCGAACATGCTCCAATTTCTTTACACCCACGTGAGCTACAGGTTAGACCCAAAATTCTAATGGCGAACTTTTGTAACTTTGGAGTTTCTGAACCATAAAGCCTCCATCATTCAACTATTAAAGTAAAGTAATTATTCAAAAAATAGCAACTATAAAGAAATAACTTAAAGTGTTAATTTATAGAAACATAAAAGGAGTCGTTCACCTGATGACTTCTTGTCTCTGTCTTATCGCAGTTGGGATTCCAAAAAAGTACCTTAGCACTTTGGTAAGTACTAATCTGATCGGTTATTTTATCTTGCAAATCCTTATTAACAGCCATCTTTACAATGCATGTATCGAATCCCACCATCAGACTACAGTAAATCATCCTCACGACTAAATAGACAGATGGGTTCAAGATATTACCAGCCGCATGCAACGGTTTGTAAAGTTGATCACTCTACCTTTTATCGATGATCTTAAGGACTTGTGCATATTTACGATCCTCAATATAAAAAAATTTTAGTAGCTTCCTTCGCCTTACTCATTGCTTCATAAATGTAACCAATTGATGGTTTTGCCTCACATCTACCAAATAAAGAACTATAACCAAGGGACCATAGACTTTTAAGAGCATAAACAACATTGTTACAAAAGTGGTAAGAAAGCATTATCCGTGCAACTCCTTTTCCTAACACTGCTTTTAATTTACTGTTATTCCCTTCTTCTGAAATGAGCATAGCTCTCAAATTTTTCATTTGTTTCAACATCCTCTGCAAAGTCAAGCAAGCAGTAGCATATCTAGTCTTGCCAGGTTTCAACAAGTTTCTTTGATTAGTGAATCTTCTCATCATATTCAACAACAAAGGCCTTTGAACAATATAAGAATGCACCTTAACTACCCTAGTGAAAACACCTTAAAAGGGTCTTTCCTTAAACATATCCCCGAATATCAAATTTACACAATGGGCTGCACAAGGAGTCCAATATATGTGTGGGAACATTCCCATCATCATAGCACCTACCTTCACATTTTGAGTTGCATTATCTGTAACCACTAGAACAACATTCCCTAAAAATTCACATAGGACTCCTTTTTAACTTTAAAATTGGTCTAACTCTTTTATTTTTTATTTAAAAATGGCCCTACAAATAAAATCAACATGATGTGAGCGCATCGGCTCACATCTCGCATCACAAGGTTATGCGCCCGCTTTTGTAAAATGATCTCACATCAATTACTTGAAGTAGAAAAACCTCGCATCACATCTCATCACCGCATAATGTGATGATGCCCTTGCATTCCAAAACATTGCTCTTCTTCACTAAGAGATCTCCGGTTTCGTATTTCTTCTAATTTTGCAAGCTGGCTGAGGATATTTTGTTTCTACATTGCCATGTTTGCTTGGAGGTTTTGCTCCACTCTCTCAATTTGTCTTTGAGAGCTTTCAACTTGAAGGCTAGAATGTAGTCTGGTCTTCCTTCACACGCAAAGGATTTTCACCATTCTTTGATCCTATCAAAAAAAAAAAAGAGCTCTGTATGCAACCACCTATTCTCGAATTTGAAATAAGACCTTGTGTGTCCCCCAGTATGAAGTATGAGGCATTATATGTGTGTGATCAGATGTAACCTTATGAAGAACTAGTTGTTTGATGTTTCTAACCCCCTCGTCCTACTCATCAGATACTAGAAATCTATCTAGTCCAGCTGCTATGTTATGTCTCTCCCCTTTCTCCCGGTACAATTGCCCCTACAAGATGAAGGTCAAACAAACTCATATCCTCAATGGAGTCAGAAAAATCAGTCATTGTGTTAGGAACCCTAAAATCTCCTAAAAATAAAAATGTAAACTTCCAAAAACAATGCAAAAGTAGAAACACACTTCAACTATTATTTAATGCCACCAACAAGTAGAATGAATTTTACAAATAGCAAATAGAGAATACTTTAACAACCAAGGTATTTCGAAAAACCTTAACCTCCTAATCTGCTAGAAAATCTTATAGAATAATCTGAGTCTTTCTTTCTTCCTAGTACAATATATCACAAAACAACTGCCTAAACTGCTAGGTAACTGCCAGAAATACATTCACAGAATAACATCCTAGTACAATATATCATAAAACAACTTCCTAAACTGCTAGGTAACTGCCAGAAACTACCAGAAATACATACACAGAATAATTAATAAATAAAACAAATACATATAAACCTTATTTTCACTCTTCTTCCTGAGTTAATAGACCCTAGTGCCAGCAGGTCTAACAATACCCGCCCCAACGAGTTTCACCTTGTCCTCAAGGTGAAAATGAGGAAACTGTGCATGAATGACTTCACAGGATTCCAGTGTTCTAGTCTAGAAAGTCCTTCCACCTAATCAAATAGTCTACTACACCTTCAGGTTGCACTTGCATTTCAAGTTCTTCAAATAAGAAAGGAGGGAGTTGCTGAACTGGAGTAGAATCCTTTATTGCACGCTTTCACCAAGAGACATGAAATACGGGATGCACACGTGAATGAGAGGGTAAATCAAGGTGATAAGCAACTTCTCCAATTTTATTCAAGATAGTGTATGGTCTATAGTAACGAGGACTTAACTGATTAGCCTTTTTAGAAAGTGAGCGGAGCTTGAAAGGTTGCATGCGAAGATAAACCAAATCACCAAGCTAAAACACAAATGCACGGCGCTTAGCATCAGCATAAACTTTCATTTGAGCTTGAGCATGTGTTAGATTAGCTTTAAGTTCATCTAAAACAGTGTTGCGAGCCATAAGCTGCTGGTTGACCTCTTCAACAGTAGAAATTTCATCAGCGAACCGCAACAAAGAGGGAGGATCTCGCCCATATAAAGCTCTAAAAGGGGTCATCTTGGTGGAACCATGGTATGTGGCATTGAACCAAAATTCAGCCCAAGGAATCCATCTTGTCCATTGTTCGTGTGCGCCTGCAAAACAACATAAATAAGTATCCAATCTCCAATGAGAAGTTGACAACTTCAGTTTGACCACCTATTAAAAAGTGATAATCGGAGCTCAATTTGAGGCTAGTACCAGACAACTTGAATAATTCTTGCCAAAATTGGTTGACAAAAACCCTATCTTGATCAGACACAATTGTTCTTGTTCTGTAAAAACCATGCAAACGTACAACCTCATGAACAAATAGCTCAGCAACACTCTTTGTTGTATATGGATGAGATAAGAGGAGAAAATGACTATAGTTAGTGAAGCAGTTCACCACAACAAGTATAGTATCATGTCTAATTGCTTTTGGCAACCCGTTGATGAAATCCATAGCAATATCATTTCAAACTTGAGTAGGAATAGGTAATGGCTGCAGCAACCCAGCGGGACTAAGGGCTTCAGACTTGTTCCGCTTGCAAACTTCACAACTAGCCACTAAGTTTTGTACATCCCTTTTGATTCCATTCCAATAAAACACTTGTGAAATGCGTTTGTATGTGCAGAAAAAACTTGAGCGTCCACCAGTAGGCGAGGAGTGAAATTCCCTAAAGAGCATGGAATGTGTAATGATGAACGAAGAATCACCAGCCGACTTTTGAAAAACAAGCAGCCATTTCTTAGAACATAATTCGTCCATGAAGACGGACGTTGAAGCAAATATTATGTTAATTAACGGAGTTGATCATCCTGTTGAATTTTTGTGGAAAGATCATCTAAGGTACTGCCTGCGTAGAATAGAAAAAGCCATGAAATGAAATTGGCAGGACAATGCATCAGCTGCCTTATTTTCACCTCCTGGGGGATATCGAATCTCAATCAAATCCCATCAACTTGGTAACCGATTTTTGTTGCTCCTCCGCCATAGCATGTTGAGAAATTGGAGACTTTGTTGATCTGTTCGTATAATGAAATGCTGACCCATCAGTTAATAACGCCACTTTTGTACAGCAAAAACGATGGCCATCTACTCCATTTCATATACTGATTTAGATTGAGCTCGAATAGAAATTCCTTGACTAAGAAAAACTATGGGATGTCCTCCTTGCATTAGGACAGCTCCAATCCCTAATCTCGAAGCATCTGTCTCAACCACAAACACTTTGTTAAAACTTGGTAGTGCCAAAACAAGCAAAGTGACTATAACCTCCTTAAGAGAATCAAAAGCTAGTTGAGTTTCTTTAGTCCAATGAAAAGCATCTTTCTTGAGCAAGTGTGTGACTGGTCGGGTTGTTTTCCTATAGCCACGAACAAACTTCCTAGAGTAACCAGCTTGCTATTTTGGTTGGATCCACTGAAGCTCCCTTGCTGAAATAATGTCCCAAATACTCCAGTTGTTGTTGTCCAAATTGACATTTTTTTCGACTGACATCCTAGTTATGGAGTTTTAAAATTTGTAGCAACTTCCGCAAATGTTCCAATTGAATAGGAAAATTTGCACTATAAACTAATATGTTATCCAAAAAAACCCGATACAAACTTACTAAAGTAAGGACAGAATATCGCATTCATCAAGGCTTGAAAAGTAGATGGAGCGTTAGACAACAAAATGGCATAACCAAGAACTCATAATGGCCTTCATGTGTACGAAAAGATGTCTTTGTGATGTCCTTCTAGCAAACCCGAATTTGATGGTATCCCGTTCTTAGATCCAATTTCGAAAACATAGTGGCACCCCAAGTTCATCCAGTAATTCATCGATTGTTGGAATTGGAAATTTATCAAGAATAGTAATCTTATTAAGGGCTTGATAATCCACAGAAAATCGCCAGCAACCATCTTTTTTGCGAACGAGCAACACTGGACTGGAGAAAGGACTTGTGCTTGGTTGAAAGATATAAGCTACAAGCATTTCCTACACAATTCGCTCAATCTCATTTTGCTGGTAATGAGGGTAACAATATGGAAAAATATAGGGTGGATTAGATCCCTCGATAAGTAATATTGCATGATCATGACTCCTACTAGGTGGCAACCCTTTTAGTTCCACAAATAAAATTCCAAATTCTTGTAGTAATTGTTGCAAATCCAAATTCTCTTGGTTTTCCTTTGTTGTTAACTCATTCAGGTCAACACAATACCCTTCTCCATCTTTTTGCAAGGCTTGAAGCAGAGTTTTGAGTGACGCCACTGATCTGGACTATGAGGGATCTCCTTGAACAACTCATGTTTGCCCTTCTATTTCAAATTTTAGCGTCAACTTTTTTAAATTAGCTTGAATTGCTCAAAGTCTCTAGCCACTCTAATCCAACACTACATCAGCGCTTCCAAATAAAAAAGAAGTAATCTTGTGTTATGCTTAGTTTATCAATCCACAATTTCACTTCTTTGCAGCTGCCCTTACTCTTTACCTATTGTCCGTTTCCTACTTCCACCACAAATGACTTAGTTTCTGGTTTCTTTAACCCTAATGCTTCAGCCACTGTGTGCAAGAGATAAAATTAGTTGATGCTCCACTGTCAATCAGCAGAATAACCTTCCTCCCCAATATTGTTCTCCATACCTTCAAAGACTTCATTGTGATAAATCTTGCAATAGAGGACAAAGACAAACTTTTGAGACACTACCTGTTCTTGAACATTTAATTGATCCATCCCTTCATTTATTATTTCCTCTGAATGCTCTTTTATATCTCCATCTCCATTATCCTCCGCTACTACAATGAGCAAATTTAATTGTTTTGAATTGCATCAATGATTAGGGCCATATTTTTCATCGCTATGACAATAAGTCCTTTTCTTAATTTATCTTGATACTCTGCATCAGATAGCCTTTTGTATGATCCTCCACGCCTTTCAGGTCCTGATTGCATGATTTCTCCTGCCTATTGCTTTTGAAATGTCGTACTGCTATTGTAACTGTTGTACGGGCAGAATGATAAGGTATTATGATTACACACACGTGGACTTGTAACACTTCCCGTTCGGCTATTATCAGTCACTTGAAAATGCGTCGAACCCCTAGGAAGCATCATAGGCATATGTCTAGGCAAGTGGGCTTGGCTGAGAGCCCAATTCTTTTCTTCAATAAGCTGGCTTTGGTCCGTAATTTGGGTTAGAGTTCCTAACTTGCTAAGACGCAATTCTCCCTTGATCTCTCTTCTCAATCCATTTATAAAAATCCCCATCAAAACTGTATCATCGACATCTTTTAAGGGTGCTGAAAGTAATTCTAAATCTTCTCTGTATTGGGCCACACTTCCAGTTTGTTGCAGTCTTATCAACACCTCATATAGGTTTCCTATCTGTGATGGAGTGAATCGTTGAAGTATGGCTACTCAAAACACATCTCATGTGACAATTGACGTTCTTGTCTCCAACTATTGGAACCAATTTAGGGCTCTCCCTTCAAAGCCAACAGCAGCAGCCTCCATTTTATCTTGCCATTGAAATGAAAATAACGCTCTACTCTGTTAAACCATCCATATGGGTTGTCACCGGAGAATAAGAGCAGTTTTGATCTTCTAGGACGTGTTCCTTCACGAAATTGTGGCTAAACTTCCCAGAATCCATCGGTTCTGCGATTGTTGCTGTTTTCTACCATTATATATGTGTCTTTAATTGGACGTGCCTGAACCTTTGATTTTCCTTTTATATGTTGAAGAATTTCAGCGCCATGTTCATCTTTTTTTTTGCATCCAATCTCATAATTGCTCCTCTTGTACTTCGCCCATTGTTTTCTCTAATCCTTCCATCCATTCTGCTTGAAACCATAAGGCTCTGATACCAAAATTGTTAGGAACCTGAAATCTCCTAACAATAAATCTGTAAACTCCCAGAAACAATGCAAAAGTAGAAACACACTTCAACTATTATTTACTGCCACCAACAAATCGAATGAGTTTTACAAATTGTTACAACAATAAAAACAACAACAAACCCAGTATATTCCCACATAGTGGGGTCTTGGGAGGGTAGAGTGTACGCAGTCCATACCACTATCTCTAACGAGGTAAAGAGGTTGTTTCCAATAGACCCCCGGCTCAAGATAAAAGGCAGTATACAAAAACATCAAAAGCATAGAACATGATAAAATAACATAGATACGACATCCACAAAAAGTACATTGCCAAACAAAGGACACCACAATTCCCCTACCTACTGACTACAACTCAACCACACCCTTAGCCCTAATGTTTTTCCTCCATATCTTCCTATCCAGGGTCATGTCCTCAGTCCGCTGTAACTGCTCCATGTCACGTCTAATCACTTCTCTCCAGTATTTCTTCGGTCTACCCCTACCCCGCTTGAAACCTTCCAAGGCCAACCTCTCACACTTACGAATTGGGGCATCCGTGCCCCTCCTCATCACATGACCAAACCATCTCAACCTTAAAAATGCTTAGGAACCCTGAAATCTCCTAACAATAAATCTGTAAACTCCCAGAAACAATGCAAAAGTAGAAACACACTTCAACTATTATTTACTGCCACCAACAAATCGAATGAGTTATACAAATAGCAAATAGAAGATATTTCAACAACCAAGATATTTCGAGGAACCTTAGCCTCCTAATCGGCCAGAAAATCCTACAAAATAATCTGATAGTCTTCCTTTCTTCCTAGTACAATATTTCACAAAACAACTGCCTGAACTGCTAGTTAACTTCCAGAAACTACTAGAAATACATACACAGAATAATTAATAAACAAAACAGATACATTAAAGCCTTATTTTCACCCTGCTTCCTGCGGTTATAGACCCTAGTAACAGCAGGTCTAACACATTGCTCTCATGATTCTAGAGCAATTCTTCCCTTTAGAAGGGAATCTAACTGTTTTGAAATCAACGCATGCTACTCACGGCCTGTAAAAAGTACTCTAGCTGATCTAATTTCCCATAAAACATCTTCTCTTTCGACTCTATTGTTTGGTGCATAAATGCCTGAGAGGAACCAAGTGAAGTCTTGATTCTTTCATGTGAACTTAGAAGATATAGAATAAGCTCCAACACTGCTTACTTCTCCTGTCCATGTTTTCCCATCCCACAAAATTAATATGCCTCCTCTAGTTCCACTGGCTTCAAGTTGACAGAATTTTGTCCATCTTTGGGCCAACAATATTTGACAGAGTTCTTGACATCTCATTCAATTTTGGTCTCGAGAAAGCAATAAACATCGGCTCTCCAGTAGTGGATTAAGTTCTTAATTATGCACCTCTTACTTGGTTGGTTTAAGGCCCCTCATGTTCCATGACACGATATTGACAGTCATTGATCACTTGGTATGGTGTATCCTATTTCTCAACCTAATATTGCTAGTAACCTGCTACCCAACAAACTGTATAAAGAATTTTGGGATAGCCACTTATATCCTTCGATTTCTGAGTTCACAACTTCTGCTCTCAGAAACACAATCCTATATGACTAATAGACTAAATTAACACAATTCTATACCTAAAGACCCATTTTAATGGAAAAGGACAGCTTAATTATAAAGTTAGGAAAGGGATCACAGGTAGGGTGGACCATGACCAGATATAGGCATTTTTGAAGATCGGTCAGCTAATTGGCTTAATATGTACGAAGAGGAAAACCAGCATAACGGAAGCAACATCATAGTCTGGATAATGCAAATGCTACAGTAAACCGATAGCATGCGTAGCTTCACAATCTCTAAAGACTTCTCTGAACATCTTAACATAACTTACCACTTTATCGTAAAAATAGAATCACAATTTCCATTCATTTTGTTCTTTTCGGTTAGACTTTTACCTCCAGAGAGCTTCTTCACTAATTATAATCTACTCAAACTTTCCGCAACTTTTAAAAGTGACCCTTAAGGAGAATTCCTAATCTGTATATATCAGCTAGGATTCTATAATACAAAGTTTCATCATTTCAAAAACCATTCAATATTTAAAAAAAAATTGTATCATGAATTTGAACTTCTGCAAAGAGAAAATGTTGGCCTATCAACATATGGTGTTCCTAATGAAGAAAGGGTATAGAAAAAAATAAAAAATTGGTTAATCTAAGTAATAAAAACTAAAATGTGAGACAGCAATTAATATGAAGAAAGCTTTGGGTTTTGGGGGGCTGTTATGCTCTTGAAAGCCCAAATTGCATGGGTTAATATGGTGGAATTTTAGAGATTTAGGGTTTATTGTGTACTAGGTTGTACCTCCTAAGTGCATTCAAATTAATAGAGTTAACCATTACATATCAGGCAAAAAGACTAAAAACCAGTAACGGTGGAAATTTCGATTCCAACTGTTAAGTCATCCCCAAAATTTTCAACCAAATTTTTTTAAAAAATCATATTTTTCCAGTTCCAAGAGTGTCCTCACCACATAAACAATTTCTGTCTATTCAAGTCTGAGTGACCACATATAAACACCAACGTAAGCTGATCACTAACAAGAAAGATAGCTGGGGCAGCCCGGTGCACAAAGCATCCCGCATTAGCAGGGTCTAGGGAAGGGCCGCACCTGAAGGGGTGTGATCACTTACAAGAAAGATAGCTAATGGAGAACTAGCATATTCATGTAGTTCAACAAAAGTAGCATCTAGAATAAATGCTGGACAGAAGCAGATTCTCAAGAAACTAGATGGCTAGCTACTATTTGTATTGTAAAATAGCAATGTGGTAAAAGAAAAAGAAAACATGCAGAGAAATAAGATTAGACCTGTACCTTGTAGGAGATGGTGAACGATTTCTTGCATTTCCATTCTCTGAATAAACCAAAGATTAAAATAAAATGATTAAATCTCTTTTTGATTAGTGCAAAATGAAAGAAAATTGACAAATCCTAACACAATGAAGCCACATGGGAAAAGAATCGTATACAAATGTACATGTAAAACTGTGATGGGCAAGAACTAAACAGTTGCAGACCTATAAATGCACAAATTATATGGTGTAAACATTCTGATCTGTGAAATGTGAATCCCAGTGGATGGGAAAGAATATCCCCGTGGATGAAGTGTAGAATATTGAGAATCTAGTACAGGCAGGGTGGACCATGACCGATCACCAAGCTGGGGTTTCCCCTAGGCGCATCTAACAAGGACCGAGCAACATAGAATCTGGTGATAGAAAGAGCAATGGACGAGAGTCACCAAATGGCAGCAAAGATAATTCTCAAAAGAGGGAAAGGAAGTTGATTAAGAGCACACTGTCACGCATCCTCACATACTTCATCTCCCTGTTACAGACACCGGTTAATGTAATGTTTAATTGAAAAAACTTCAAAGTCACTTTCTACGAGATTCGACAGACAGGACAAAGAAGTTTCACTTGGTTAGTTGGGAGACTACTACAATGCTAAAGAGTTTGGGAGGCCTCAGGTTGAAAGACCTCCCTGTCGTCAACAACACACTATGAGTGGTTATGTAAATTCGAAAGAGCACACTCCATAGAGGGAGATGATAGCAGAAAAATATACAGTACTAATTACTAAAACCATCGCTACCCCATTTGTGTGCTGGTTGTGGAGAACTATTGTATAGGGGTGCAAAGAGTTCACTAGTAACATCACATTTAGAATAGAGGACAGGAGAGATTCAGCTTTTGGGGCCATAGTTGGGGATAATACAATGAGGAACCCTTTTCCAAATAAACCACGTTTCGTACCTCATGGAGACGACAATTCAACAGATCCGGCGCCACAAATAGATATTTCACTGGGACCGAGGTTTAGGAGAACCCTTCAAGATTGGGAGATGTCAGAATTTACGAAAGACTAGTCGAATTGCTTCACAAACAAGGATTCTTGGAGGTTGGGGCGGGAAGAAATGGCAGGTTCTTAGTGAAGGCATATTACAACAAGCTTTTGATTAGGGTAAAGGCAGGCTACGCACACCTTTTTGTTTGAATGCCCAGGGAGCCGAGGAAAACATACACTTGCTTTGCAGCGATTGAAGTGATCTTAACAGCTAAAAATTTAAGAGAACACATATGTCAACTGGTGCTATCTGCGCAAGAGCTCGGTGAAAATATGGATCATCTCCTACCACATTGTGAGGTAACTACTCGATTGTGGTGTAATAATTTTGAGATGGTTGGAAGTTAACATGTCAACGCCAGACACTGAAATAGACATTGTTCAGCTACGCCTTTGGAGGAATGAAAGGATGTTGCTCCACTAGCACTCATAGGGATCATATAAAAAGCAAAATAAGACAGTTATGAAGGGATTGAGCATGATTTGTTACATTTGAGAAAGTCTATTACTTATAGTTTCATTTTGGTGCACCCATAACTTATAAGGTTCCAATTTATATAAAAGATCAGGTGGCATTCATAGTGCACCATAGTTTTGTCTAGGGCCTCTGCCTTTTGGTATACCGCTTGTACAGTGAAGCTTTCTCCATCATCAATAAAATTTACTACACTGTATAAAAGAAGTTCAATTAACTGTGGTTATTCATACAAGTCAACTAACAGTCCACGCAATGAAAGCATACTTAGCAAGCAGCATTGCAAAATGCCTCTGAATTTGAAAGATAATAGAAGAAAATACTTTGTCAAACGAGTTAGTACAAAACAAATAAAATGAGCACACATTGTGCAGTCTGTTCCAATAGTAGTTTTAGTCTCGAATTTAGATAGAAGTTTTTACCACTGAGCAACTTCTGTTTGGATGGCGGATCGCCAAGTTCCTTCCTCCTCTTTAGTATCTGCTGACGCATTCGTGCATCAAAGTCAGCCTCGTCTTCATCACTGTTGTCAGGAAATTCTTGAAAGCCCGCTTCTGATTCTTTACGAGATGCTTCCTTCTTTGATCCCAAAGCTTCTCTGATGGTCAACTGCACATCCCTTGTTGATTTTCCTTCAGATGAGTCCTGCATAAGCAGTTTTTCCACTGTGTTATTTACCCTAATACAACAACAACAACATACCCAGTATATTCCCACCAAGTGGAGTCTAGTGATACGAGACAAGCCACGGAAGGCACGAAACACACTCCAAAACAGTCAACAAATCTTAAGGATCTAAGGACCTTTTGGAGACCACTCCCGGATTCACTACAACAACAAGAATACAAGAATACAAGGGTGTTTTTGACACCAAAACAGCCACCAAAACGTGATGAACACAAGAAGCTAGACAACAATATGATAAGAACAATAACAACAACAAACGGCTTGCACTAAACAAGAGGAAACACCACAAGATTACAATAAAAGAAAAGGGATAGATAGATAGACCAATGGTTGGTATAATCTTAAGAACCCAAGAGCCTATTCCACTCTTGGACCCTTAACACTACACACAACAAAAACCTATCTCTTACGTTGGTACAAGAGCGACCTCGATCTCCCAAGCATCCACCCAACCCGAGTGAATCCACACTCAATGTTGAAAATCCTAGTTACAAGTTTCGGCCATGGGGCCTTTCTCACAAGAGAGAGAGTTTCAAGTGTTACAACTTCAATATTCAACAAAAACTAATGACTAAAACCCTACATCATTCTATTTTAGTGTATTACAAATAATAGGTAAAATGATCAAAAGGTCCCTTTAATGAAATGTGACCAAGGGCGCCCTTGGAGTGCAAGTTTAGGGTCGGTTTTGGTGTGATCCAAGGTCTTCTCCACACTTCACTTAGACACTTTATTGGACGGGTCCAATGCATTCTCACATACGTGCATCCTCATGGTCGTACCCGTATCATCCTCCCCTTCTTGAAAAAGGATTCGACCTTGAATCCGTACCTCGCAAAATCAAGAGAAGACAACAAGCACACATCCTCAAGACATGAGGGGTTAGGATTAGCAAAATGCACACATCATATTCCATGCCAAGGGGGGGGGGGGTCCTTTGTGTTGAACATAAAAAAGCTTAGTACAAAAGACACAAAGGAAGTGGTCATCAACAAAAAGAGATAAGGAAGAACTTTGTCTTCTTTCATTAGCACCCACAACCAAACATTGCTTGTCGTCTTGACCAAGCATTAAGTGGGGAGTGTAGAGATTTCCACATTCCAAGAGGGTGTCGGGATCAAATGGAAAAATTAGCCAAGGTCCTAAGTCGAGGCTAGCACTCCCTTCCCCTAGAATGTCACTCACACACAAAAATATTTTCATACACATGGTCTCTATGAACAAAACTAATTGCAATGCTTTTACCACACAAGATGTTCAAAGAGTCATGTGCATTATCAAGATCAATTCTATAGAGATCATCACTAACTTGAGAATTTTTAAGCACACTATTCATATGCTCAAGTAGTGAACTACATTTAAGAGTAAATTGACCATCATGCACACCAAGAGTACTACCAAGAGTACTCATTTCCGAGACTACACATTCCTTGCCCATAAGAGTACTCTCATCTTCCAAGAAGAGATTTCTATCTTTAGGAGGAATGTTGTCACACCATAGTGGGTTAGCATATCGGCTATAGCCTTCAAGGCAAGCTATATCATCATTTTCACCACTAGGTTCATTAGGAGTGTTTATATCATCTTCAAACAAAACATTAAACCTAAAGAGAGCATGATCTATCTCACGGACAGATTTGGAACTAGCAAGTGCTTCGCTCTCTATAAGTTCACTATCAAGTACCAAAGATATTTCAATTTCCTCTTTACCTTGGTATGGGTCGGGGTAGCCCACCTCTTCA
Organism: Capsicum pubescens; assembly: GCA_030864215.1. Classification (NCBI taxonomy): domain Eukaryota; kingdom Viridiplantae; phylum Streptophyta; class Magnoliopsida; order Solanales; family Solanaceae; genus Capsicum; species Capsicum pubescens. The sequence continues at coordinate 134,615,776 of CM061545.1, read as the reverse complement.
TTCGGGAAGCTCTCGGCACAAGGTGTTTGGACAAGGGAAGTTGAATTTTGTGGGATAAGTTTAGGCAACAATTGGAGTAGCCTTTCCACTTGCCATTTTATTTCTTCAATATCGTCATTGATGCGATCAAACGTGGCATCAAGATTAGTGGCAGCCATGGTACCTAAAGCGAAGGACAACAACAAACAACAAAACAAACTTGTTAGTTCAAAATGCCTCACCACATTCTCACTCTCGGTTTTACCTCACACTTGGTTTCACAAGTGTTGAAAGCCGGCTTGTACTTCGTGAGTAATTGAGGGTCGAGTCTACTCTTGTCCGGAATGGATTTTCGTTTGAGTTGACTCAAAGAAAATTTGTTTACGGACTTGAACCAACAAGATACAACGAATTCACAAAAGAGAAAAGCACACAACAAACATTTAACACGAATGAACGAACACAAAGACTAACTAACAATCTAGTAGATGAGTACTAGTTTGCCAATTAGTATTGGAACCAACGAAATTGAAACTAAGAAACAACAAACGGAAACTACGAAATCTGAAATTTGAGCCAAAATTTGTTGCATGAACAATAACTTGACGTGGCAGCCACGTATTGGTTGCGATCTTTCTAACGAATTGTTTACTCAAATGTTCATGTCTTGGTCAAAAATTTAATTTGAATTGGTGGAATTTTGTTTTAGAAGGAAAAAAATAAGTCTTGGAGCCTTTTTCAATAATCAAGACTTTGACTTCACTTGTACTTCTCCTTAAAACATGGGTCCTTGAATCATGAAAAGTTATTGGAAAGTGGTTGCGATGTGATTGACTAGTTGATAAGTGATGGTAAGTCTTTCAAGACTAACAAAGCTTCACCTTTTTCCCTTCACCTTTATAGATCTAAGGTTCACTTTATTTTAACAAGCTATGAAGGTTGTGAAGAACTTCAAGAACAAAATCAACAATCACCAAGAACAACCAACAACAATCTCCAAGAACACCAACAATTTCACACGGCCAACTTCCAATTTTCACGATACAATATCTTCAACACTTGGCCAAGACAACTACAACTTCAACAAAATGGTTCTTAGGCCACCAATGAACAACAATATCACGTGGACAAGCTTATAACAACAACAAGATGAAGGCCACAAGGCCAAAACAGTCCACCACAATAATATTCAACAACAAATCGGCTAAGTTCAAGTTCACGACTACAACTTCAACAAATACAAGCTCAAACTTAGATTTAAACTCAAAGTGTTAGTGGAGAACAAAACTAACACTAGAAACACTCAAGACAAGTAAAAATCTCGGCCAAGACACAACAAGAACACAATTTTTGGCCAAAAACACAAAATGGACAGATTGTTCTTTTTCTGGAATTTTCAGATTTAAATTTTTTTTATTTTTTTTTTTTCAAGTGAGCTAGACCAAGATTTGATCTTGTAGGAACAAGATCAAGCCATGCTCTGATACCAAATGATACGAGAAAAGCCACGGAAGGCACGAAACACACTCCAAAACAGTCCACAAATCTTAAGGATCTGAGGACCTTTTGGAGACCACTCCCGGATTCACTACTACAACAAGAATACAAGAATACAAGGGTGTTTTTGACACCAAAACAGCCACCAAAACGTGATGAACACAAGAAGCTAGACAACAATATGATAAGAACAATAACAACAACAAACGGCTTGCACTAAACAAGAGGAAACACCACAAGATTACAATAAAAGAAAAGGGATAGATAGATAGACCAATGGTTGGTATAATCTTAAGAACCCAAGAGCCTATTCCACTCTTGGACCCTTAACACTACACACAACAAAAAACTATCTCTTACGTTGGTACAAGAGTGACCTCGATCTCCCAAGCATCCAACGTTTCCAAGCTTGAATCCAACCCGAGTGAATCCACACTCAATGTTGAAAATCCTAGTTACAAGTTTCGGCCATGGGGTCTTTCTCACAAGAAAGAGAGTTTCAAGTGTTACAACTTCAATATTCAACAAAAACTAATGACTAAAACCCTACATCATTCTATTTATAGTGTATTACAAATAATAGGTAAAATGACCAAAAGGTCCCTTTAATGAAATGTGACCAACGGCGCCCTTGGAGTGCAAGTTTAGGGTTGGGTTTGGTGTGATCCAAGGTCTTCTCCACACTTCACTTGGACGTTTTATTGGACGGGTCCAATGCATTCTCACATACGTGTATCCTCGTGGTCGTACCCGTATCATCTAGGGAGGGTAAGTGTACGCAGTCCATACCCTAAGACACCATAAGTATTGAAAAAAGGGTAGCCTGGTGCAGTTTACTCCCGCTATGCAATGGATTCAGATGAGCCAAACCAAATTGAGTCTATTGTAGATAGTCTTACCTTGCATTTTTCCAAGAGCCTATTTCCATGACTTGAAACCGTAAGTCCGAAACCACATATAAATTATATACTACATACAAAGAGCCCGTGCAATATATGTTAATTTTTTATCTCCATTTATATGATACAAATATATTTTGGAGTGTCAATCAAATTTTTAATATGAAATTTAAATATTTGAAGTTGTTAAATATTGTGATATTTTATATTTTTTATATAAACCTTTAAATAATATATATTACTCTCGGCGTTTCCATTTATATCACATTGATGAAATTTGAAGAGTCAGCCGAATATATGTTACTCCCTCCATTCCAAAATAATAGAATTGTTGGGATATGACACACCTCTTAAGAAAATTCTTTTAGGACATAAATTGTATGTTACTTTCCACTATTACTCTTTTAATTGTTCTTAAATTACTCTTTTAGAAAATGTGAAATACTTAAGAACCTCATTAAATGAAAGGATAAGATTGAAAGAAATTTCCAACATGTCTCTTGAAAAATGAACAATTCATTTATTTAGAATATTGAAAAATAGCTCAATAATTTATTTATTTTGAAATAGAGGGAGTACTTTTTTGTCTCATTTTATATGACCACGTGAAATTTAGAGAATCAATTATTTTTTTCTTATCATCTTTAGTATTTTAAATTGTTAATTATTATGATTTGTGATAAGTTTTATATAATTATAATATAGTAAATACTCTGCTTGTCTTGTTTTAGGTTATATTGATGGAATTTGAAGAGTTAATTAAATTCTTCATTTATTTTTTAAAGATATTTTAAGCTATTTCTTCATTTATTTTTTAAAGATATTTTAAGCTATTTATTATAATTTTTAAATAACATACGTTACTCTTTTTTCTCCAATTTACGCAGCATAGATATAATTTCTCATTCAAAGAATCAATCAAGATTTCTTTGTTGTTTACATATGTTGAGTTGTTATTATTGTAATTTAAAGTATTTTTTACAATATTTTTAAATAATATATGTTATTTTTTTTGTTTCAATTTATATGACATTAATAAATTTTCGAATGTAAAATTTTTAATGTTTTTAAAATATTTTAAATTGTTAATTATTGTAATTAATAGTATTATTTACGTAATTTTTTTAAAAATAGTACATTTTGAATATGAATTAAACTAAATTAATTAAATGGAAAAAGATATTTTCAGTAAAATAACCCACCTGTAGCTTTAAAAGAAACTGTAAACGCTTGTTATCCTTGAAAAACAACCGAGTGTCCTGTCAGAAGTTTTACGGTCATTCTTTTTCCTCTTTCCATGTTCCCAGAGCTCATTCTTTTACTTTAATTGTAAAGGTTCAATTTTTTTACTCATATGGTACTTATGCAGATCTGAAATGCTTTCTCCATATTTCTGTTATTTTTTTCCTTGGTTTCTTTTTCTGCTTCGTTTATTTGCGCTATCACGCTTCTTCAGCAACTGACATTAGTTACATGGTGCAAATTCAATCCAAATTAAGTAGATTGTTGGCACCGGCATAGTGCGTAAACTGATACACAGATTAACCTACTGCACCTAGATCAACTTCTGCATCTGTTTCTTCATCAAATTATAGATTTATTATATGGAATAAAACTCCTCTCTCCCTTAGGTAATCTCACAGATCTGAGGTACTACAGAAATTATTCAAAAGTTCAAGCAGTATTGTTGAAAAAAAGAGTCTTTTATCTTTCCTTTTTCTTAGGTTACAACACAAACCCGTGACATCTTCTGCTTCCATTTTTCTTTTATTTTGGTTCTGCCTCTTCTTATGTTCTTGATATGATTTTTTGAATTTTTTTTATTTTTTTTTTTCAATTCATCACTTTTAGCTATCAATTTTATATCTCACTTTCAAATATATGAGTGTGTGATAATTGAAGTGTCTAGAGTTCATGGGGGCAACAAGAGCAGGCCTGTATCTTGATGGGGTGACGCAGAAGGCCTATTTATAGTGCAACTGAACTCTGCAGTCATGTTAGATGTGTTGTCTTTTTTGTCCCGATTTTACTGATTTGATCCTCAAAATCAAAGTTTCTACAGGAAGAAGGGTATACACTTTAAAATCTATCATTTGGCTTGTTCTTCATTGTTATCATCTTCAATTTTGTGCTGGGTTTTCTGGTGGTTGAACTTGATGTGATATGACAAAAATCTCCGGTAGAAGAGGGGTTTTGTGTTGGGTGAAATTGTTGTGAATTGACGGAAATGTCCTTTAAAAATGGGGCTTTTGTGGTGGTTGAAATTGTGAAATGACTAAATTACCCTTTGGCGAAGCTGGCAGGACAACCGTCTCCTGCGCCACTTATATATATTAGTAAAGTAATAATCAGTCGAACCACATTTAGTCTATTGCAAGTAATACTTCAAATCATAAACTCATAAAAATAATAAATAATCTATGAACAACAACATACCCGGTGTATTCCTACAAAGTGGGGTCTGGGGAAGGTAAAGTGTACGCAATCCACACCACTACCTCATATGAAGTAGAGAGGATGTTTCTGATAGACCCCCGGCTCAGAACAAATAGCAGTATAACAACTAAAAAACATAAAAACAAACAAAATGGGATAAAACACCACTAGATAATAAAACAAACAAGACACTCACAGAGTAATACTATAAACAATTTATCCAAAATAACAAACATTACCAAAACACCACAAACAAAAAACTACAAGACACATGCATAACACTATGACTACATGCACAATTACAAACAACGCGCTCCTCCCTATTAGTAAGGACGCACACCTTCCCACTAACCCTCTACACTAATTCGCATCTTGCACACCTTCCTATCAAGGGTCATGTCCTCTGTAAGTTGTAACTGCTCCATGTCATGCCTAATCACCTCCTTCCAATATTTCTTCAGTCTGCCTTTACCCTCCTAGAACCATCCACAGCCAGCCCCTCACACGTCCGTACTGGAGCATCCGTGCACCTCCTCATCACATGCTCGAACCATCTCAACTTTATTTCTCGCATCTTATCTTCCACCAAAGCCACTCCAACCTTCTCTCGAATAACTCTATCTCTCTTAGTAAGTCCAGACATCCATCTCACATCCTCATCTCCGCCACCTCCAACTTTTGGATGTGGGAGTTCTTAATTGGCCAACACTCTGCTCCATACAACATAGTCGATCGGACTGCCACTCTACAACTTACCTTTAAATTTAGGAGGCACATTCTTATCACACAAAACTCCCGAAGCAAGCCACCATTTCAACCACCCTGCATCAATACGGTGTGTGATATCCTCGTCAATCTCTCCATTCCCCTGAATCATAGACCCAAGATACTTGAAACAATCTCTTACAAATGGCCTGAGAATCCAGCTTCACTACCACGTCAGCCTCATGAGTCAAATCACTGATGAAATATAATTGGGTGCTTATGACAGCTTACTTAACAAATATTGGAAAAGTAACACTTATTCAGGAGACGACAACGACAACAAAATCAAAAAATGTTGACCATAATGTTGAGAGTGACACAGATGATCTTACAACTCCAAGGTTTGAGATACTGAAGAGGAAGTCATATGGAATAAACTAGGGGGCTGAACTGGAATCAGCATAACAATAATGATTATTGCACCTCCATGCAAATGATTCAAATAGGATATGACATAGTGGTTGAATATGGAATGGGAGGAAAAGTTCAAAAGCATCACAGAGCAGGTTCAAACCATAATCCTGTTATGTTAGAAAGTGGTAACTGGGAACATAGAAATCCATACTTCAAGTCTGAAAATTGGTGGCTCAAGGTTGATGGCTTCAATGATATGGTGCAGGGGTGGTGGGACAGCTTTTAGGTAGTAGGGTGCCCGGACTACAAGCTGAGCAACAAACTGAGGATGCTAAAACAAAAACTGAAAGAACAGAGCAGGAAGAATTTTTCTGAAACAAACAGAAAAAATGGTTTGCTAGAAGAGTTGGCTGATCTTGACAGGATCCAGAATGAAAGATTACTTAATGATGAAATGGTGGTAAGAGCAACAATTCTTGTAGAACTGAAAGTGCTGGCCAAACAAGAAGAAGCTAGCTGGAGACAAAAGTCAAGAGTTATTTGGTTGAAACAAGGTGATAACTGACAAGAAGACTAGATTTTTTCAAAAGTTAGCAACTGCCCAACACAACTGATAGGCTGGTTGTGAGAGGGGGGGAGTGTAACAACCCATATATTTCAGCACATATACGACTAAGTTAATATCGATGAAGGTATTTAAACTTGAAAGTAAGGTGGTTTTTTGAGCTTAATGTAGGTGAGTGTTAAGTTTAAGTAAAACGGTTAAAGTGTCCAAGTGTATATAAGTATTAAGGTAACATAAGAGATTAAAACTTAGAATATGGAGTAAAATAAGTGACTGCTTGCTTGACTTAAATTAAGCTTGGAGGTGACAAGTAAGTGCATCACCTACTTTGAGTTATTGACCAACCTAAGAACTAAGTAGGTGCATCACCTACTAAGACTCCCTTGACCAGCTTATTGGGCCAAATACACTACCACCTACTTGAATTAATTCTGGCCTAAGTTAAAAGAGAGAAAGGAGAAAAATGGGCAGCCAAGACTCAATAGTTTCGGATCCACAAGGCCCAAGTCCAATGGCCAAATAGGTGCATCACCTTATTTGACCAAATTAAGAGAGAAAGTAGCTGCATCACCTACTTAAGGTAAATGAACCTTTTGACCAGCTTAATAGAGCAAGTAGGTGCATCACCTACTTGGACTATCTGACTAGCTTAAAGAACCAAGTAGGTGCATCACATACTTGGACCTTTTGACCAAAAAGAAAATTTGGTCTAAATTAAAGAGAGAGAGGCGGTCATGAAGGGTCATTTATAGACCAAGATAACCTAATTTTCACTATTATTTTATTTGGAGATAATCAGATTTCTCTCCAGCTCCTTTCAACCAAAAACAACCGCCTAATTTCTCCTAGGGTTCTTGAAGAAACCCTCTTTATTTCCAGCCAAGGTAAGTGAAAATAACTATAGTTTATCTTTAGTTCTATCATGGGATGTTATGGAAATCAAGTTATTTTTGTTTCAAGTGTAGGACAACCCCTTTTTGCCAAGCTTGGCAGTCCACTTCTCTTTAATCTCTAAGATATTTTCAGTAGTATTTGGCTCGACTTGAAGGAAAACTTAGTCTTGATGGAGTACAATTTAAGAAAGCAAATTTCAAAAATAAAGGTAAAGTTACAGCACCCAATATTGTCCCTCTTTATGTATTTATGGGTGGCAACTCCGGGGTTATGATACCTATATCATGGGCCGATCCCAATTGATGTACTTATGGGTGGCAGCTCAGAGGTTATGATACCTAGCATGGGCCGATCCCAATTGATGTATTTATGGGTGGTTGCTCAGGAGTTATATGATACCTAGTATGGGCCGATCCTATTTGTATATTTATGAGGAAGTATCCCACGGGTTAAAATGCCTAGCACGGGTCATCCTCTTCTACCACTGATCAGCTCGTCATTTGTATCACATACTAACGAAGTTAATAAAGCAAAGAAGAGCAATTAAAGAAAAGAATGTAACGTACATGATTCCACAAGTATAAGCAAAGGTGGTCTTCTATCCTTATCTATACATTTGGACTTGGTTTCATTTGAGCTCATGTTTTACATATGGTTACTTTATGCCTTGCATATTCAATACATTCTTTCGTACTAACGTCCCTCATAGGGGACACTATGTTTCATGTCGCAGGTACAGGTATTCCAACTAATAGATCTCCCTAAAAGAAGCACAGAATACTCAGCAGGTATTGGTGAGCTCTAGGTTGATTAGCGGCTTTACCGAGTCTTTACCATGTATTTGATATTGTATTATAGTTAAGGGTATGGCGGGGTTCTGTCCTGACCTAAGCTAAAGTTGTCTATCTCTTAGAGGCTTTATAGATTATTGTTAAAGTAAAGCGCAGTGGTGTCTTACTCTCTAGTAATCAAGGCCCCAACAGCCAAGCAGTGTTATCAACGGCGAGCGCCATGTCGTCGTCTACCTTTATGGCGATGCAACCTGCGAAAGGCGACGCCAAGGCGAGAATGGCGACATGGCGACAAGGTGAGGGGAGGCGCTAAAGGCGATGCCTTTTTAATTTTTTGTTAAAATTAGGGTTTCAAGGATAAAAGGTAATTTTAGGGCTTCTATTTCCACTTTGCTTTAACTGCTACCACTTAGAAGAGAAATAACCCATTCTTTCCAAAGGAGACGTGTCTCGTTTGTTTTTGAAGTTGATTGCTTTCTGTCTTGTCATTCTTGCTGAAATTGTTGTTATAGAGATACCCATTTGGTTTTCCGAATTGAAAATTATTTTATTTATACAAAAATAGGGGTGAAACTCGAAGGTCGTGGAGCACGATTTTCCGACGAAGCTGCTTTAACACGATATACTTGGGGCTCTCTCCGACAATCTTTCTCCGGCGAACTCGTCTTGGACTGACCGGCTGAATCCGACGCCGACGACGACGTAGACGCGTCGGAAACAGGTTAGGGTTACTCCCTTTCTCCCTCCATTCTCTCTCTCCCGAGTTCTCTCTCTATCCCATTCTCTCTTCCTTCCCCGATTCCCCTTCTCGGCATTGCTATCGCCGGCAGCACTAGGGTTTCTGCCAGTTCGACTCCGGTGACGGTGTAAGTGGGAAGCACCGGACTTTGCTCAGAAGATGCTCCAGCGACTCTACCCGGCGACATTCAGGTGACAGGAACACTATTCCGGCGATACTATTCCGGCAACCAATTTCTACCGCAAATTACCGGAATCCAGCGACTCAACCAAGTATACGGACACAACCCAGCTTCGATCAGGTGCACGCGATCCATCTTCTCTAGTTGTGTATAGCTTTCTTGATTTTTAGGGTCTGCTACTGGTAGTGTTCTGCATTATTCTTGTTGGGATTCCTGTTTCGTAGCATCTTGGCTGATTATCTTGTTGTGGATGTCGAATTTCTTGTTGATTGGTTACTTTGTAATAGTGTTTTCCGTGTGAATCTTTTTATTGTTCTTAGTAGTTTTGGAGTGTGTTACCTTGTCTGATTACTGTTACTTGATGTACTAGCACATACATTAGTTGTGGTAGTATTAGTTCCCGCTATTGACTATTGTTTATCCAAATTTGCGTTATATTATTGGTTTTGTTGCTCTCTATCTATTATAGATTGTTGTTTGTGCCCCTAGCTCTTTTATTGACTTTATTTTAACTAGTGTGCCCTTTTACCTTATCTTGATCCCCCTTTGTTGCATAGTGGTTGTGATTGGCGTTGGTAGACTAGGGGCATGCCATAGGTCAGGGTTAGGAGGTGATGGGTCTGGGTCGGGGTTTAGGGGGTTGGTCTGGGTCGGGTCTAGGATCGAGTTTGGGGTTAGGGGCTAGGGGTAGTAAGGTTAGGCGGGATAAGGAAGCTTCTAGGTTGCAAGTTGGGTCTTGGAACATCGGTACTTTGCAGGGTAAGTCTATAGAGCTGGTGAAGATTCTTAGAAAGAGGAGGGTTAGTGTAGCGTGTGTTCAGGAAACTAAATGGGTAGGCACTAAAGCGAGAGATGTGGATGGATATAAGTTGTGGTACTCGGGTAGCGTGAGACAGAAATGGGGTAGGTATCTTAGTAGATGAAGATCTTAGGGAGTAGGTGGTAGAGGTAAAGAGAGTTAGTGATAGACTGATGTCTATTAAGTTGGTTATGGGAGGGTCTACGGTGAACGTTATTAGTGCCTACGTCCCCTGCAAGTAGGTTTGGACAAAGAGGAGAAGGAATTCTGGGAGGTTTTAGATGAGGTGGTGAGGAGCATCCCGAGCACTGAGAAGCTTTTCGTGGGAGGGGATTTCAATGGGCATATTGGGTCTTCGTCGACAGGGTATGATGATGTGCATGGCGGTTTTGGTTTTGGTGAGCGGAATGAAGCAGGAGCTTCTCTGTTGGAATTTTCTAGGGCTTTAGGGTTGTGGATAGCAAATTCGAGCTTTCCGAAGAAGGAGGATCACCTTATTACGTTTCGTAGTTCAATGGCCAAGACTCAAATAGACTTTTTGCTTCTTAGAAAAGGGGATAGAGCGCTATGTAAAGACTGTAAAGTCACACCTAGCGAGAATCTCTCGACTCAACATAGGTTGTTGGTGATGGACTTGGTTATCAATAAGGGCAAAAAGAAGACAAGTGGGGAGGCACGGCCCAGGATTAAGTGCGGTAGCTTGACTTTGGCTAGTGCTTTGGAGATGGAAGAGAAGTTGAAGAGTAGGGGGCTTGGGAGAGTAGAGGGGGTGTGGATAATATGTGGGAGACAACTGCCAGTTGCATTAGGGAGACCGCTAAAGAGGTGTTGGGTATCTCGAGAGGTCGATCTGGCAAACATCGAGGAGACTGGTGGTGGAACGAAGAGGTCAAGAGAAAGGTGGAGTCTAAGAAGGTGGCTTATGCTAAGTTGGTTGGGAGAAAGGATGATGAGGAAAGACAAAAGAATAAGGATGAGTATAAGGTAGCTAGAAGAGAGGCTAAATTAGCGGTTACGACGGCTAAGACAGCAGCTTTTGAGAGTTTGTATGCGGCTTTAAAGGAGAAAGGCGGAGATAAGAAGTTGTATAGGATGGCCAAGGCCAGGGAGCGGAGGGCTCGTGACCTTGACCAAGTAAAGCGCATCAAAGGAGAGGATGGTATAGTGTTGGTTGAGGATGCCTTCATTAGGGAGAGGTGGCAGTCCTATTTTTATAAACTTTTGAACGACGAAGGGGACAAAGGTTCTGTGTTGGGAGACTTAGAATATCTGAGGAGGGTCGCGATTATAGTTCCTGTAGGCGTATCGAGGTTGAGGAGGTCAAAGGAGCTATTCGCAGGATGCGGCGGGGTAGGGCGACGGGGCCAGACGAGATTCCAGTAGATTTTTGGAAGAGCACTAGCGGGGCAGGTCTGGAGTGGTTGACAAGGTTGTTTAACATTATTTTTAGAGTTGCTAAGATAGAGGTGAAGCACGATGATTCCAGTGTATAAGAACAAGGGAGACATTCAGAGTTGTAACAACTGTAGAGGTATTAAGTTGTTGAGTCATACTATGAAGGTTTGGGAAAGGGTGGTAGAGTTGAGGATGAGGAGGATCGTGACGATCTCTGAGAATCAGTTCGGTTTCATGCCTGGTCGCTCGACCACTGAGGCCATTCACCTTGTGAGGAGATTAGTGGAGCAGTTTCGAGAGAGGAAGAAGGACTTGTACATAGAGTTTATTGATCTAGAGAAGGCATATGACAGAGTTCCCAGGGAGATTCTGTGGAGGTGCTTGGAGGCTAGAGGGGTGCCCATGGCGTACACTAGGTCGATTCAGGACATGTATGATGGTGCGAAGACTCGTGTGAGGACGGTAGGTGAAGATTCGGAGCACTTCACAGTTTTGATAGGGTTGCACCAGGGATCGACTCTTAGCCCGTTTCTATTTACCTTGGTGATGGATGTTTTGACGCGACATATTCAAGGAGAGGTGCCTTGGTGTATGTTATTTGCAGATGATGTGGTTCTGATCGACGAGACTCGGGGTGAAGTTAATGATAAGTTGGAGATTTGGAGACAGACGCTTGAAATCTAAAGGTTTTTGATTAAGTAGAACCAAGACGGAGTACTTGGAGTGTAAGTTCAGTGATATGTCGCAAGAAGATGGAGTGGTTGTGATGCTAGACTCTCAGGCCATCCAGAAGAGGGAGAGTTTCAAGTATCTGGGGTCCATAATTCAGGGTAATAGTGAGATTGACGAGGATGTCACACATCGTATTGGGGCAGGGTGGTTGAAGTGGAGGCTCGCTTCCGGAGTCCTTTGTGATAAGAAGGTGCCCCCGAAGCTTAAAGGTAAGTTCTACAGAGTGGCAGTCCGGACGGCTATATTGTATGGAGCGAAGTGTTGGCCAGTTAAGAACTCTCCCATCCAAAAAGTGAAGGTGGCAGAGATGCGAATTTTGCGATGGATGTGTGGACATACCAGGAAAGATAGGGCGAGGAATGAGATTATTCGGGAGAAGGTGGGAGTTGCCTCTGTGGAGGATAAGTTGCGAGAAGTGAGGCTACGTTGGTTCGGGCATGTGATGAGGAGGGCCCCTGATGCTCCAGTGTGGAGGTGTGAGACTCTGGCTATGGATGGTTTTAGGCGGGCTAGAGGTAGACCGAAGAAATATTGGACGGAAGTGATTAGGCATGATATGGAGCAATTACAGCTTACAGGACATGACCCTTGATAGGAAGGTGTGGAGGACGCGGATTAGGGTAGAGGGTTAGGGGGTGGGAGCGCGGCGGTAGTAATAGGGGAGTGCTCCTTTGGGTCTGGAGTTTCTGGTTCGTAGTGTTGTGGCTATAGTTTTTGGGGCTAGTGGTGTTGGCTTTTTTGCATCCCGCACTAGTTTATTATGCACTTATCTTTTGTGTTTGTTATACTGTTAGTTTGTTTTGTGTACCATACTAGTTTATATGCGCTTACTTTTTGTATTGGTTATACTGTTATTGGTCCTAAGCCAGGGGTCTATCGGAAACAGCCTCTCTACTTCTCTTGAGGTAGTGGTATGGTCTGCGTACACTCTACCCTCCCCAAACCCCACTAGGTGGGAATACACTGGATATGTTGTTGTTGTTGTTGTTTAACTACTACTACTGAGACTTGGGAGGCGACTGCGACGAAGGCAACTAAGGTGACTCTGGCGAGTGATTCCGGCGACTCCGACGAGTGATTCCGAAGACTCGACAAGCGATTCCAATGGCGGCGAATGGTAATTACTTAATAGGTTCTCTATTTTTTTTGTTTTCTTTCTTCCTCTTATTTTCTCCACTGATTTCTGTGATTTTTTTTTCTACTTTCTTCTTCCACTGATTTTCTCCTCTGTGTTTCTTCTTCTACTTCTTCCTCAATTTTTTTCCAGTTTTCACAAAGAGTTAAAAAACAGTGGACTCGCTGTCTATGACTTATGAGTAAAAATTCTGGTTTTTTTATTTAGAAATTATAACTTATATAATATACTAATTAATATCGTAATCTTGAAGAAGAAGAATTTTTTATAGTTTTAGTATTGCTTGCTTTATGAATTGTTGAGTTATTCAAGTTCTACATTTTTAGTATCTGCTATCTATTTTTAGTTTTTAACTTGAAATATTTGCTTGCTATTGAGATTTTGATTATTTATATATGCAAATAAACATTTCAATTTTTTGGTATTAATTGTCCCCACACTTTCAAAAGGCACTGGCCTCGCCGCGTGGTAAGGCAGAGCCTCGTCGCCATTTGTCGTCTTTCGTAGTCCAAAACACTGCAGCCAAGTCATGTATATCTATTGTGGGTCTATCTATGTTGCTCTTTTATCAGGGACACTTACCTACCCTTGTCAAAGCCTTATAATTATTACAGTTACATGCACAGTAATCACAAGGCATAAATTGGTTATCTCGAGCCTTTAAGGCATCAGGTGTTTGTCCGTCTCAATGGGATATGAGGCGTGACAGGAAGATACAGGAACCAGAAGAAATTAAAGAAGCCATGATAGACTTCTACGTCAAGCTATACTCAGAAACTGAATCCTAGAGACCTCCTTTCAAGTTTCTAGGATGCCCTACAGTTTCTACAGAAGAGAATAAATGGCAATAGAGAGCATTCAGTGAAGAGGAAGTGTTACTGATCATCAAACAATGTGATGGGGACCAAAGCACCTGGACCTGATCGATTCACTATGGACTTCTTCAAGAAATGTTGGGGCATACCAAAGGAGGACCTCATGCAAATTGTTCAGAATTTCCATCAACGGAGCGTGTTTGAGAAATCTTTCAATGCAACATTCATAGCCTTGATACCAAAGAAACCTGATACAGTGGAGCAAAAGGATTTCAGGCCTATTAGTCTAATAGGAGGAGTTTATAAAATCACTTCAAAGTTGTTGACTGAGAAAATGAAGACAATGATAGAAAACTGGTTGATGAACATCAAATGGCTTTCTTGAGAGGGAGACAACTAATGGATGCATCATTGCTGGCTAATGAATTGGCAGAGTCCAGGACGAGGAGAAGAAGACAGGAATTTTATGTAAACTTGACATTGAGAATGTCTATGATCATGTCAATTGAAATTTCCTCCTAAAAATTCTAAAAGATATGGGATTTGGAAGCAAGTGGATTAGCTGAATCAAGTATTGCATATCACGTGTGAAGCTCTCTCATATTATAAATGGGAATACTGAAGGTTTCTTCCAATCTCAAAGGGGACTCGGGGAGGATGGAGGGGTCCTATGTCTACGTTTTTATTCCTTCTAGTTGTGGAGGGGTTAAATCATATGTTCAGGAAGGCAAAGATAAATAACTAGGTGAGAGGCTCTGGTGCATAACCTAGTAAAGGTGGAAGACCTAGAAATTACGCGCCTATTCTAAGTTGATGATGCCATAATATTCTGTGAGGCTGAGGCTGAGGTGATGCAGATTAGGCACCATAGAGCTATTCTCACAATTTCTTATGGAATTCAGCCTTCATGTCTCCATGTTAACTAGTTGAATGTAATGACTTGATTTTTGGTGATTTTTGTAAATTATTCATTTCTGTGTGATTTGACTATTTTACCCTCCCCCTACATGGTTGTTTTGTGGTATTTCTGAAGTGTAGGGATGACTTGCACAGTTTCCAATGCACTTCAGTGTGATTTGTGCGAATTTGTGATTTTGTGGCTAAAAAGGCTTATTAGTTGACTTCGATCAACATTTATTGATTTGTGCATCGAATGACAAAATGGACTGCGCCAGCAGATTTGGAACGTCGATTTTAGGTTGGTAACATAGTTGGTGTGGTTTTACGACTTTTGTATCTCATTTCGACCCTCGGTTCGGAAAGTTGTGAAATTGAGTTTCAGGTGTCAACTTTGTGAAAACGACATTTTTTTCAAAAATTTGACATCGTCGTTGAGTCCAGCGCGTCGAATTTCGTCTAGTAGCATAGTTCGGTTGCGTTCTCGAGATTCTGAATGAATCCCGAGGCGTCCGTAGAGACTTGAAATTCTCCAAGTCTCAGCTGGTGCACCCGCTTAGGTGACCTTTTGATCACTTAAGCAACCTGGCAGCCAGCTGGGGTATCGCTTAAGCGACTCCCCCATCGCGTAAGCGCCTGTTGCTTAAGCGACAGCCAAGTCGCTTACGCGACAAGGCAGGTATCGTGTAAGCGACACCTGGTCGCTTAAGTGATGTCCGCTTAAGCTACTCGGTGATCACTTAAGCTATGCCTGGGTGGGTTATATCCTCTTTTTCGCGAGTTTTCACCATTTTTTAGACTTGGAGCTTGGGATTTTGAGTTTTTGGGCAATTTCTTCCATTTTTAAGCTTGGGTAAGCTCCAAATCCCTATTTCAATTGTTTTTCTTTGATTCTTACCAATTAACCCTTGTTAAAACTTGCATTCAAAGGTGAAATTTGGAGATTTTGACCCGAAAGGCCTAAAATAATGATTTCTCAATTTAAAACCCGATTTCAACTCGTTTTCACTTGGGTTTTCTTCTGCAAGTTCCCTTAATCATGGGAAAAATATTTTGGACTAAAATTTCGATTGTACCCTTCCTTTTCAAAAAATAACATTTCGGGAATCATTTTGACCCCGACCCAAAAATGGGCAATATGGGTATCGTTGGCTTCCTTTTGACACGTAGATTTCTATATTTGCATGTTTTAGTAGATTTCGGGTCCATTTGTGAGGAGAAAACTTCGTGGGAAGGCTTTTTGGATTGATTTTCTGTATTCAAGGTAGGTTATGGCTTAACTTTCTTCAGACTGGGTTGGGTAGTTAATATTGATATAAAATCATGTTATGGTTTTGGGAACTAATCATAAAAATGGCTTTATTATTGGGTTGTGTCTATGTGGGGCCTATGTTGTTGTTATTTGACGGTTTTGAGACATTACTTGATATGTGTGACCGTGTGAGGTCTTATATGATGTTGTTGGCCTGTGTATGCATATATATTGATTGTATCTTCCTGATGAAAAAGCCTAAAATGGAATGTATGTGGTATCAATGGCATATTGTGTATATTTTGCTCTTTTGGCATATGGATTATATTAGATCATGGATGGTTGGCATATTAAGTGGATTTTGACTCACATGGATTAGTATATTGGTTAGATTGTGGAAATTCTCATTCTAGTTGGTTGTGAGCATTACATCCTCATATCATATACATTCATGAAACATTGGTACCACCGCGGAAATACTGAAAACACTGATTTTTTCTGATAGAAATATGACATCTTAAAAATCCACTGTCGATGTATGTACCGGAAAAGAGTTATGGATATTGGTATTGGATATTGAATTGTATATGGATTGACGACCCTTACCAGGTCCTACCTCGAGAGCACAGCTCGGTAGGTGCATACGGAGGTTGTGCGACAACCTCGTGCATCACATCATCATCATCTTCATTGCATTTTACATTTTGTGTTGTATTTGTGTTCTTGATGTGATATATATTTATTTATACCTCTTTGATGTGTTTGATTTGATGTCTATCCATTATGTTCCTTTTGCGTACTTGTGTTGGTATATGTATATATTGTACAACTTTAGTGGAGAAGGTGTGGCAACCGTTTGGGACATTTTTTGATTGCACGTGGCGTGCCCATAGTGTGTATTTTATATGCTTTATTTTCTACTTTTCTCAGTCGGCCTATGATACTTACTGAGTACAAGTGGACCGTACTCACCCCTACTGCGCACTTTCGGTGCAGATCCAAGTATGAGTGCACCGCACGGTAGCTGATTCAGGCGATATCTAGAGTATATTCGAGGTAGCGGTCGATTTATGCTTCCGGAGTTGACCTACTACCTCAGCTTATCTAGTTCATGTCTTGTTTTGTATTCAGAGACAGATTATGATCCTTTTGGACTATTATTGTACCTTTTGACATTTGAGATGTATTTAGTAGTTCTTACACTGTGACACCAGATTTTGGGAAGATTGATGGTATTATTGTTATTTACCTTCCGCCTTTATTACTAATGTGTGGTTTGACTTCGTTCTAGAAGTCTTGCCTTGAGTTTTGGTATTGCTTCCTTTTTTCATATCAATTTGGGTGATGGGCTTACTTGTCAAGGCTTCCGAGACAAGTGGCATCATGACCCTTAGTTTTTGGATCATGACATTGACTAGTCATCTTTTCTGTATTAACCAAGTTGACAATTCACTTGGTTTAGCTGAGGTGTTGGTGGCCAGGTAGATGCGTTGCCAACAAAACACCTAGGCTTACCTTTGGGTGCTAAAAGCAAAGAGCTGGAAGTATGAAATGTGGTGATGGAGAGAGGTGAGAAGAAGCTCTATAGATGGAAAAGCCAGCACCTATCCCTAGGTGGTAGGGTGACCCAGTGTTATCAAAGGTGCGCTAAAAGAGAACCTCAAAACATGTTCAGCGCTTCCCATCGCCTTACGTTGACTTCGTTGTCGTCAGCAAGTTTCAAAAGCATACTTTTCATGGCCAATGAGTCTCTTCTAAAGAGACGACACTAAACAATTGATATTTCACTTTGTCGTAATTGTTTTTCAATTTCTTGTTCATATATTTGTCATTCATGCTTATAATTACTAGTCTTGAACTAAACGTAAATATTTGAACTTTTTCACCCTTTGTGCCTTTTTTCATTGAAGCCCACACTTTTGTTCGCGCTTTAAGCCCCATCAGATCTTAGAGCTTTTTTGCGCTTTACACTTTTAATAACACTGGGCGACCCTCAGCAAATTAGTGATTGATGGTCTTCCTACTTACATGATGAGTTTGCCAATTCCAAGAGCATTGAGAAGAAAATCAATAGCCTAAGGAGATCCTTCCTTTGGTAAGGCAACAAGGGAAAAGGAGGTTATAATCTAGTGAAGTGGGATTCAATCACACTTAACAGAAAACAAGGAGGATTAGGATTGAAAAAGTTGAATCTCCAGAACAATTGTCTGCTACAAAAATGGTTAGGGAGATTTTGTTTTGAAGATGGAGCCCTATGCAAGATATTTGTATCAGTCAAGAATGGACTACTGAATCAATGGACAACTGAAAAGGTATTGGGCAGAGAGTTTGGACGACACCCGAAGACTATGGCCACAGTTCAACAACATTTGCATGAGTGTTGGGGATGGGTAGAAAACAAACTTCTGGAATCTGGATAGGGGAAGACAGTTTAAGAAACCAATTTCTCACCTATATACCTTGAGCCTGCAGAACAATGCTACTGTGTTCAGAAGAGCCTTGAATGATTGGAAAATTGAGGAGGTTACAACACACTTAGGGGTCCTTAATGCTTTCCCAGACATACCTTATTACTCTAAAGATCTGATAAACCAATTTGGAGAGTACACAGTAAAGGAGTCTCGAAAGAAACTAGGGTGCAAAAGAGATGGAGAATGAAATTTTATTGGTTAAAGAAAGTGCAAGGATCTTAAACACTATATTAACCAATAACCAAGTCCGTATGCAGTGGACAAATCTCCAAATACAAAGACAATAATATTTTTCTTCCTGTCCAGAATTCTTCTACATACATCTACTTAAACTAAAACACAAAGATAACTCCTAACACAGATAGACAGTTACAGTTACTGCTGTAGATAACTACTAGTAACTTCTATAATACTAACTGTTGCTAATATAGTTTATCTTATTTGAATCCAAGAAACTAAATGGATTATCTCCACATGCTAAAGGAGCAGTCCTATCAATGCATCCACTTGAAAAGTCACCTTGTCCTCAAGGCGAAAAGAAGGAAACTGCGCAGCTAACAGATCATAATTTTTCCAACTTGCTTCTTTGAGAGGTTGACCAACCCAGTTAATTAATAAATTGAGTTGCGGATTGGCAGTTGGGGATCCCCAACGATGAGCCAGAACTTGTTCGGGTGAAATAATGAGCTGCTCACCTTCATCATTTAATGGTAGTTCTGGTGGCTGAGAAGGTAATTCAGAAGAAAGGGCTATTTGGAAAGATGCTATTGTGTGTGCTTTCTGAGGAACACCTTGCAATATATAAGTTTTTCCATTCCATTGGAAGATCAGAAACTTTTCGTTCAAATTGGCTTGTATCGTGTTCAAAGACGCTAGCCAATGAATACCCAACACTATGTCTGCCCTACCAAAGGCAAAAGGGAAGAAATCGTACTTTATAACCAAGTTTGAAGCTTCTGCTGATAGGTCCTTACAAACTTTGTTGCATTTAATAATTTCACGATTGCCTATCTGAACACCAAAGGTAGGTATATATATTGGACTGCGAACCCAAGTTCCGTGACAATTTCTTCTGCAACAAAATTATGTGTTGAACCACCGTCCACCAACATCACTTTACGCCCGCAAAGAGTGCCTTGAAGTTTCAAAGTTGAAGCAGATTCTTTGCCCAGAAATGCATGAAATGAGATTTCTGCCAACTTAGTAGGGGGTATGTCTTTATTCTAGTTATCTTCAACACTTTGCACATTGTCCTTCTCTTCCATTAACTCCAAATATGCAAAAGTTCCAGCTTTGCAGCACTGACCAGAGGCAAACTTTTCTCCACAATGGTAGCATAAGCCTTTTTCTCGACAAATTTGTTGTTCAGAATTTAGTGGGCAAACGTTTGGAAGTGATGGTTGTTGAAAAGAATGAGTAACTGGATGCCGGGATGATTGAAAATTAAAGGACTCTTAGCCGTTGGAGAGCGAGTCCCAATTGATGAAGGTTGTGGTACAGAAGGACAAGTGGTTACCTTACTGGACCAATTTGGTCCATGTTTCCCTTCATGTTCTAAAGCCAAACTCATTGCTTTATACACAGATCAAGGCTTGTGAACTCTAACGTCCAAACGAAGGTCTTCTTTGAACCCACTATGGAAAACTCCAAGCAAACAGTGTTTTGGCCAATTTTGCACACGCGCTGCCCATTTTGCAGATTCTTGCCTATACTCAAATACTGATCCAATCTGTTGGATGTCACACAAATAAGTATCTGAATTTTGAAACTCAGCGGGTCCATAATTTTCTTGCATAAATTTAACCAATTCTTTCCAGTAATAAATGGTCCTTTCACTGTTGATCCAAGCAAAAAGATCCAATGCATCTCCTTCCAAAGACATTGAAGCCACATCAACCTTGCAATCATCAGGTGTTTGATAATTTTGAAAATACTTTTCTGCTTTCAAAATCCAACCTCTAGGATTTCCTCCCTCGTACTTTGGAAATTCCATTTTTGTGTATGAACGTCTATAAGATTCTAGACACCTCCGAGTACTATCAACTTTGCCGTCTTCCGGTAAAACTTTACATTTTCCTCGTTGATTCTGACTGTTTTGTGCTTTTAATGCAGCCACATCAGCTGTCAAAGCGTCCATGGCTTCCAATTTTGCTGCTATAGTGGTTAGTTGTTGGTCGATTTGACCAGAAGTCGACATGATAGGTTCTCTATGGGAAGCATTGGCCCATGTGTTAACCATGACAGATCTTACTGCTCTGATACCAATGATAGAAACTAGGGTGCAGAAGAGATAGAGAATGAAATTTTACTGGTTAAAGAAAGTGCAAGGATCTTAAACACTACTTTAACCAATAACCAAGTCTGTATGGAGCGGACAAATCTCCAAATACAAAGACAATAATAATATTTTTCTTCCAGTCCAGAATTCTTCTACATACATCTATTTAAACTAAAACACAAAGATAACTCATAACACAAATAGACAATTACAGTTACTATTGTAGATAGCTACTGGTAACTTCTATAATACTAAATGTTGCTAATAAATGTTGAAACCGAGAAACTAATATGGATTATCTCCACATGCTAAAGGAGCAGTCCTATCAACTCTACACAGTGAAGTCTTGCTACTTGCTACTGGATGATGAACACTAATTTATCACTGATTGAGAGATGGCCTTAGAAGCTGATATGGAATATTGAATGCACTTTGAAAGTCTCATGCTTTGCTTGGCTACTGATCAGGAAAGAATGTCTTACCCATGAGGCTTTACAAAAAAGAGGCCTGCAGATTTGTTCAAGATGTTTCATGTGTGAAAAGGAAGTTGAGGTCAATAACCACCTTTTCATACACTGCAAGAGAGCTGCAAATCTATGAAATATGTTTTTGTGTATCTTGGGAGTTAACTGGGTGATGCCAAAGTCTATTATGGAGCTTCTGAACAGTTGGCCAGGAATTGGAAGCAGAGGTAAGAAGGAAGAATGGTGGGAGATCGTCCCAGAATGCAATTGGTGGACCATATGGAAAGAAAGAAATGCTAGGTGTTTTGCAGGGCAAGAGCCCAACTTTCAGAGCGTGGAAATGAATTGTATTAGCCTTTCATACTTTTAGTGTAAACATGATTTGATAGGGAAGCTAGTAGATTTAATCTAAGTTACTCGGACTCTTCACTTTTGGTGCCACACCCATGTCGACACGATATGGGTGTGGATGTGGGTGTGGAATCCATACCTGATCTGGTCAACCAATTTTGGGTACTTTGACCAAAATCGACTGGGAAAGTCCCGACAGATTTAAGAAATTCTATAATCAAAACAAAAGCTAAGGTGAAATTGAAGAAAATGGAATACCTTCAGGTTAGTCGTGGCGATCGCAATAGGCAGAGTTCTTATCGGACCTTGCGGAGTATTTGTGTATAGAAATTTCTATGTTATTGCTTTTTCTTTTATCTCCTTCCAGAATTTTCTTCCTGAACAATATTTTCTCCTCAAATTTTTCACATAATATCTCATAATTTATGTTTTATAACTCTATTTTTAGATATTTAAATTATTTTTTGTCGAATCCCCACACCCGTATCCATCCTTAGATCCATATCCCCAAATCTTTAAATTGAGACCGTGAAGGATCCGACCTCTAGATCCGTACCCATATCGGACACCCGCACCCGAGTCCGAGCAACTTAGGATTTAATTGATTTCTTAGGTAACTTGTAATTTGACAAGCCTTACAGGGGTGTGCCCACCACTCTGTGGCATGTAAATTTTCAATTCATCTTCTCTTGGATGATTAAAAAAAATGTGAATATAAAGTTACCCTTGACTCAAAAAGATAGTGGTTGAATATGGAATGGAAGCCACAATTATTACCTATATTTTTGGCGAACAAAGAGGATCCAATCTTAATCATAAAATATTACAAAGAATCAGACGAGAAAGGATCCAAGAGTAGCTATTTGTAGTAAATCTGGAGGAAATGTTTAGCACATAAAAGTAGCATTATACATAGATTTGGAACTTTGACAAGTTAAGCGATGATACAAGAGAAACGACAACAACAACAACAACATATCCAGTATAGTCCTACAAATGGGGTCTTGAGAGTGTGTGGTGTACAAAGACTTTACCCCTACCCTTGATGATATTAGAGAAACATTGTAGTAATTTTGGAGAGTTAGGTTGTAGTGAGACAAAGTCTAATATATAAGACGCCAAATGTGACAACCATGAGAGGTAAGGTAATATAAAACATCCTTGTTAAGCTCAGGCTAATACACGACCATCAATAAACATTACCTCTCTCCTGTTGGGAAAAGAGAAGCATGGGTTACTGAGTAGAGCTTTATAATGGTGTGGATCAAATTGTGACAATGGGCGATTTAATGCTTCCTGTATGGTTTTATATTAGGCATCTGCTTTAGAGCAGATATTTGTGCACTAGGATGCAATCTTAGTGCTTCTTAGTTAATTCTATTTCCGGATTGCGTATAATTTCAACGTATAAAAGAATACTTGTCCAATCTCAAGAAACAAAAAGAATAATAGGGATGAGCTAGTAAAAGGATGTTTCCCTACTTGGAGGGAAGGGACCCAGAAACAAGGAGAATTACTAATGTATCAGGTGCCTATTTAATCCTATGCAGAAAAATTCAATTCTGCTTGGCTAATGCTTTGATGAAACTAAAATTGAGATTCCCTTGTATGAGCAGAAAAATGAGGTACAAAGAAACTGAGAGCACTTCTTTATGTACATAAGTTCCTTACTAGAGACTCATAATTTTTTTTACATTGCAACTATAATGGGTTTGCAAATCTGTAGATAGAGATGATGCAGATCTGGCATATCATGGCAACTTTAGAAAAAATATAGTCATTACCAAATCTTGATCATCTTTTCCTTCCTTCAGCAGACGTGGATCATCCAAGACATCATGACTGCTTCTTATCCTTGCACTCACAGCTACAAGTTCTTTCTCCTCCTCTTCTGCTTCTTCTCCAAATGAAAGCAAGTTCAATTTTCTGAGTCAACCAGAAAAAGGGTTATTAAACATAAGCTATTGATAAAAATAACATTCACTTTCAAGATAACTGCTTCAGTTAGAAGTCGGGAAAAAGATTTTACTTAGTGGCTTTCTGTTTTGCATCTTTCTTCTCAGTTGTAACCCCAGAAGGCAAAGCTTTTGCAGGCTTTGCTCTAGAGACAACATCCTCAAAAGGGTTCCATAATACCTATCAATGATTCAAAGAATAAGTTGAACAATTAAGCATAAGACTTCACCCAATAAAATGGCCATTGAATAGGATCTATAAGTCCAAGACGACCCAGAAAACATAAGAACATTACAGCAAAATTTGCAGATACAAAGAATTAGTTGGGCAATTAGGCATAAAACTTTACCTAATCCAATGGTCGTAGAAGAGGATCTATAAGTCTAAGATGGCCCACAAAACATAAGAACGTTAAAGCAAAATTTGCAGAAAATTACATCTCTTAAGCTAGATATAACTGAGAGAAACAGAGATAATTCGCAGAGATCAATAGTTTTTTGTGACAAAAAAAGAGCAATAAAAGAAGAGAAAGCATAATCTGATGATTTTGTTTTACCATTAAAATATGGAATTTCCCTTTTAATCAGATGACGTCTTACAATATAAGAAATAAGGAGCTAGAGAAATGAACAAAGTTCTCGCAGAAGATTAATTAAGAGGAAAGAACTGCAGCGAACAAGAGAGATATAAAGAAGGCCATTGATGTTGTAATGGGGAAAAAGAATATGATAATGAATAGGAAGGGCATACAGAGGACAACCAAAAGATATACTACTTCCTCTGTCCCAATTTATACGACTCACTTGCCTTTTTAGTCAGTCCCAAAAAGAATGACACATTTCTATATTTAGTAACGATTTAACTTTAAAATACCCATTTTACCCTTAATGAAATAATTTAGCGCCTCACAAACATATATGACTTTTCAAAAGTAAGTCTTTCTTAAACTCCATGCCAAGTCAAACTACAGGGACAGGGGAGTAGAAGAAAGTAGTCAAAGAGATACACATCTCCTGGTTCCACTCTGACCAAAATCCTGATAGCTAAGTATTTCAAGTGCTCCATAGCCTAGACGAACATTAGTACTTAAGGCCACAATGAAGGATGAATTAGAATTCTATCTGATTCAAGTGCTCCATTGCATCACATTTTACCTCATCCTGACAGTGTTAGAAAAAATTTAAAGTAAATCCATCTGGGACCGGTACTTTGTCCCCTGTGCAACTGCGCAAGACCTCACTGCTTGTTCCACCTTTTCATCCTTGAACAGCCTCTCAAAAATTCCTTATCAATCGGACTAATACCCTGAAAGATAATGCTCTCCAACTTTGATATCCAACACTCAATTCCTGGTATAGTGTTTGATAATATTGTGTTGTTCCTTCTTAGATATCGTCATTAAAATTTTGTGTTAATTTTCTCTATTCCAATCCACCATTTTTAGCCCTGGTGGGGTTGCCTGAAAATAGAACTTATTTCACTCCAATTCCAGACAATTCTCCCTGTTTCAACCATTTTAACACAGGATTCTATTTTTCAGTTGATCTCATCAAGTCTTTCCTTTTATCACTTCTCATCAACAGAAAAACTGTTTGCATCATCCTTTTCGCGCCCTCAGTCCTGCATAAGACTCGCAAAATCTATATCCACTATTCCAAACACACCTCAATTCCGTTGCTTGGGATCCTTCTTTATTCAATTTAACAGCTAAACTATAGCACGAATTCCTCCATTGACTGTATAGCCATCTTACCATGTTTTTATTAACTCCTTAAACCATCCTTCATTTGTGGTCCTTACAATCAATGTGTGTAACCATATTCTCGGGGATACCCATTCATACCCCCATTATCTACCATTAGAGGACAAATATCTGAATGTAGATTTTGACAATACCTATTAAATAAAGTCAGGAAAAATATCTTCCCAATAGCTAGAAATCAAAACTCTATTGATGCGTGAAGCAAATTTCTATTGCTTCATGGACACTTTGCACCCAAAAGTAAATAAGTGATGTCACAATTAGACATGAAGCTGGAGAAATCTTTGATATTTTCCTCCAAATTCCTATGGTTATTTCTTATTTCTTTCACAAATCTAACGGTAACAACATTTACCTGTAATAACCTGCAGAAACTCACTTTGTTGCATTTCATACAATTCATCCCACAGATATTGTGAAGAAGATACAGTTTATGAAGATTCCAGAAAGCGCCCCATCCAAAGTTTTTCTGATCATTCTGAGATGACAAAAAAATGATCATGTCGATGTGGTTTCCTCAACGATGGACATCACCCGTTTAACTCATAAAATCAAAATACCACCATATGTTCCTCTAGAGTTTAAAGACGCCCATTGAACCCATCTACTACCTCATATGCTTTAAGCCACCTGTTCCGTTATCCTTGCCATCTTGGTTTACTGCAAACAAACTGCAAAACGCTTCCATTTCATACTTAAGATGTTTTTTCTTATTGGGACACTTCAACTTCATCTGGACCAGGTCATAATATCTATAAGCATATCTGCAAGACTATTTCGGGCATTTCACTCTCACCCTCCACTCATTCCACGTTCTTTCATCATAATTTATATTTGAGAGACGCTTTAATTCTAAATCCTTTCCTCAACCTACGTTCTTTTTCAATTCTCATCAAAAAGTCCAGTGTTTCATGCTCAGAACCAGAAATGAAATTCCGAAGAATTTTCTATATTTCTAAAAAAATTCTTTTGCCTAGATTGTTGCCAAGTTATCATCAATTAATAAAGAGCCAGTGTTATCAAAGGCACGCTTAAGCCCTGAAGCGAGGCTCAAAACATGTTGAGCGCTTCGCCCAACTTTATGTGAGCTTCACTGTCGTCATCAAGTTTCTAAGGCATACTTTTCCTTGCGAATGAGTCTCTTTTGAAGAGCCGACACTAAACAATTGATATTTCACTTTATCGTAATTGTTTTTCAATTTCTTTGTTCATATATTTGTCATTCATGATTTTATAGTTATCAGTCTTGGACTAAACATAAATATTTGTATTTTTTTCTCCCTTTGCGCCTTGTTTCATTGAAGCCCACGCTTTTTTGTGCTTTAAGCTCCAACATACCTTAAGAGTCTTTTTGCGCTTTTTGTTATTGATAACACTGTAAAAATCTGAAAGTAGTATGTCCAAGTTCACTCAAATTTGGACA
This sequence comes from Capsicum pubescens, assembly GCA_030864215.1. Taxonomy (NCBI): domain Eukaryota; kingdom Viridiplantae; phylum Streptophyta; class Magnoliopsida; order Solanales; family Solanaceae; genus Capsicum; species Capsicum pubescens. The sequence continues at coordinate 134,588,946 of CM061545.1, read as the reverse complement.
CATAACTAGATCAAGCATCACATTACCAAACGAAATGGAGAAGAACGAACTATGTAAAGCAAACTTTCTAATCTGGGACCATGAATTGCACAATATCTTCGCAAGCAAAAGCTCTTATCCATAAAATGATGTCAATATTGACCACTAAACATCACTCACCCTTATCCAATGACCTCAGGTTGGCTTTATGAATTTGGATATTGACACAAGCACAACACACATGAAATTAGCTAAGCCAAGAGAAAACCACGTGAAAATTAAGTAAAATAACTGATTCCAATTACTGTCAAGTAACAGAGTCTAACTACTACTTTAGTTGTAACACAGACAACAGTAATAAAATGATGTACCTCAAATCAAGCATGAGATATGTAGTTTAAGAGTAGCCACAACATCAGAGACAGGCTGCGAAAGAGAGCATAAACAGATATCCAGGTACCTCTACAGACAGTATCTTAGGTGGAGGATCCACAGGCCGATCATCCTTGTCAGTTTCAACTTCACCCAATGTAATAAGATTATATATTGAATCCCCAGTTACCTGCAAATAAGGGAATGAAGCTTCGAATTTACAGAAACAAGACTTTGAATTTACAGAAACAAGTTAAAGTTTTTTTGATAGTTAAGAAACAAGTTGTGTTGACAAGATGTAGTATGCTTGTTGCAAGGAGACAAGTTGGTTACTTTTCCAAAGATTGTATGCTTTTTGTCGAGAAAGTCACAACGATCCAAAGTCATGAAGAATTGACTTGCATTTGAATTTGGTGAGCCTGCACCGGCACATGCCACCAAACCCCTATGTTTGAATCTTAAACGGGAGTGAAATTCATCCGGAAACACACCACCATATATGCTTTCACCACCTGCATGAGTCCATGGGAATCACCTTCTTCAATGCATGCTAAAACGAGATATAAGAAACCAAACTAATGATTAACTCAACTAGAGAGAGCGCTTTAGTGAGCTGACATTCTTCACATCATTCCACACTGAAAGAAGATTTTATCAAAGATCTAGACAATTACCGCAAAAGGAGCAGAACAGAACAGAAGTAATGTCATTAGATAACTGAGGACAAAGTGTCCATTATTGGAGCTTAATCTTTTCTCTTCTTTTTAAAAGAAAAAGGATTTCATTGAAAGAGCAGAGAAATTTATTCTTTTTTTTATTTTTTTATAACCACAGTGTCCGGGCCAGCTTGCGCGCACCTCGACTACTTCCACGGGATACCTACCACCTCCCATCAGCAACAAGTTTATTCTTATTTTTAGAACGGTTACATCCGGGCCAGATTGTGGGCAACACGACTATTTTACCAGGCACCTGCTGCATGTTAGGATGCAATAGCTTGAGTTTGAATATAGGAAAGACAAACAAGGGTTTGGCCAAGCCCCGAAGTGCAGACTATTTTGGACAAAGCACAACCCAAAAGTATTTGAAAGAATCGAAAAAAACTTCTCCTAAATTCAAGTTTTTTCTATCTTCGGAAAACAAAAGAACACCACCTGCAAACAAATGAACTTGTGGAGAATGGAGACTACAATTTTATAGGTAGTGGTCTACTTAACTTATATTGACTTTTTCCACTTTTTACAAATGAATAAGATGTGTAGAAATAATATTAACATCAATGATATCCTTCCATTTCAAAAAGAAATGGAAAATCCAACCAAAATATGCACCCACATTTTGGAAAAATGAAAAATGGACATAAACATTACAAATAAGTATAATGTTACCAGTTTTAAAAAAAAATACAAACAAGTATATAGATGTCTACTGACATTGGACAGGGAGAAGGGGGGTCATTTCAGCGCCTGAAAGGTATATAACTTGGCCATTTTATGTATATCTCCCTGTATTAAGATGGTTTAACAGTTGACCAACTTTAGAGACAAAAAGTGGTATTAAGCGAGTTGCCAAATATCCGGTTCATCCTTTGGAACCATGTCACATCTCATATTTAATACACCAACAACATCATACCCAGTGTATTCCCATCAAGGGGGTCTGAGGAAGGTAAAGTGTACGCAGTCTATACCACTACCTCAGATGAAGGAGAGAGGTTGTTTCCGATAGACCCTCGGCTCGGGACAGATAACAATATAACAAACAAAACACATAAAAGCATGCAACAACAAGGGATATCATACAGCTAGATAGTAAAGGATAATAACAGAGACAAGACACGCACAAAGTAATACTATAAAATATCTATTCGAAAAACATATGCACCACCAACGCACCACAGACGTACTCTTACACACTAACCCTCTATCCTAATCCGCGTCCTCCACACTTTCCTATCAAGGGTCATGTCCTCTGGAGGCTGTAACTGCTCCATATGATGTCTAATCACCTCCCTCCGATACTTCTTAGGCCTACCTCTACCCCGCCTAAAACCATCCATAGCCAGTCTTTCACACCTCCGTACTAGAGCATCCGTGCCCTTCCTTATCATATGTCCATAGCATCGCAACCTCGCTTCCCACATCTTGTCCTCTATCAAAACCACTCACATCTTCTCCCGAATAATCTCATTTCTAACCCTATCCCTCCTAGTAAGTCCACACATCCATCGCAACATTCTCATCTCCACCACCTTCAACTTCTGGATGTGGGAGTTCTTAACTGACCAACACTCTGCTCCATGCAACGTAGCCGGTCGGACTACCACTCTATAGAACTTACCTTTGAGCTCCATGCAACATTCTCATCTCCACCACCTTCAACTTCTTTTCTTTTTTGCTTCCCAAAGAGACATTCTTCACAGAGTTTATTATAATGATCAACGAGTTCGCAATCCTTTCAACATGCTTTCCTTGTTCATCAACTTTAGACTATCAAAATTCAAATGATTGAATTTTATACGTCAAAGCCAAAATAAATCTTTGTCGCACAATAGTAGACACCTTGGACATACTTTAAAACTTTCAAGACAATTTAATTATCAGCGATAGAAACCTTGGCTAATAATCCCCTCCTCTCAAAATAATCTACTTTCATCTTTCATAATCAATCCTTTATCCTAAAGCTAGTCTAAACTCCAATTTTACTTTCATCTCCAATACATTTAAGATATTAGAGAAAAATTGATGACTTCTGTCTTTCTGACAAGATAAAATCACATCCTTGCCTTTGATTTGAACTTGGTCATGAAGAGAATAACATACAACAACTAATGTGGCATACCTTCCTGGATTTGACCTTGTTCCTTTACCTCCTCAGGGACCTCTTCATTGATTGGAGTCTCAACTTCTATTTTCTTCCCCTAGAGGTAGATTGCCACCTCTTCCTCCTCTAACACAATCTATTCTACATTCACCACCTATTTGTTGCAAGCCGCACCTTCATTTTATTTTATTTTTTTGAGAATAGTAACTTTAAGCCACACCTTCATCTTTCTTCATTAAAGGAAGCTTTGTTTTGTTGGTCAACTGATTCTTATTGCATATTATTAAATCTTTCTTCATGCTCTTGCAAGGATCCAATAAGTTATTCAATCGCCATGGTGTCCAAGTCGACTTTTCAATGGGAACAATCAAACAATTAAATCATGAATCTAACGATTGAATTACTATTGCAACAACTCATTCGTCCTTTTAAGTCTTCACCTTATCTCTTTATGTGAATGATGTTAGCCAAAATTATTGAAATATAACCCGAAACAACGAATTCAAATTCCTTATTTGGAATGATTTAAACTCGCCTCTTAAGATTTGGAGGTCGAACCTTTTTCACTTAGTTCAACCCTCTAAAGGAACTTTGGAGAATTTCCCATGCTTCCTTGGAGGTTGTCGTAGTAGCACTTGCTAACCTTCTCAAACATCTTTTTATCCAAACTTTGTTGGGTGAGGGGAAGTCTTTTGATATTTTCTCTTTGTGGCAGCGATCTCTTCCGCACAATTAGTCTCGATCTTCATCAGGTCAAAAACATCATCGACTCCAGATAGAGTAATAATACTTACATAAGTCATGAGGGAATTTACGTATCGATTTATGTGGAGTAGATTGTAGAATAGAAATGTGACTGTTAGCAATACTTGGATTAAAATTCTAAAATGAAAAAAACAACCCTCATAATAATAAGAATATTTTTTACTTTATTCATGAATGAATAATTATTTTAAATTGTACATTGTATACCAACTTGTAACATATCAATCATTCAAAAACAAATAATCTCTGCATCACAAATCCGTGTATCACCGATACCTACGCTATAATCTCGTATTACTAATTCTTGTATTACTAATCCCTACCTTATTAATCCCTTGTCTCTGAACCAAACAGCCCCTATAATGCTTATGCTGAATTTTATGCTAGAATTATCACCCCTTATACTAGAAACCAAAAGGTCAGTTCACATTTCAGTTCAGCACTAAATAAATGAACAGCATGAATAAAATGTTAAGATCCCACCAAGAAGCCTAACCTCCTGTTAGCCCTTATAAATCATCATCAAATTTAAAAAGTCCAATTACACAACTGAACTCCAGTTAGCCCTTAATCGTAATTACATTGAAATATTCACCACTTTCAAAGTCCAATTACACACAAAATTAGGAAATTCAAAGTATTAAACAAAATAAAATAAAATTAGTAACTGACCAGTGCCAGTGCCGGTAGGGTCACCACCTTGAATAAGGAAAGATTTGATAACACGATGAAAGATGGTATTATCATAGTAACCTTCAAGACACAATTGAACAAAATTCCTTACAGCTTTAGGTGCTTCTTTTGGCCATAGTTCTATATCCAATGGCCCATACGTCGTGTTAAGTACCACTTTTCCTTTTGTCGGCGGTTCCAAAACGTACACTGTCGACATCTATGGATGTTTTTCTTCTTTCTCAGCTCCAAAACCTTCAATTCTTTCTTGGGTACTCAAAAACTCAAATACGTATACCGAACGACGCCATATCTTTTCCCAGCCCATAAGTAAGACGGGCGAATTAATTAAGGGGTTGTTTGGTAGAGGCTACAGGAGTATTGTTGAATAAGGTGAATTACAATGTTTGCATTATTATTAATATAAGTATTAGTAATGTTGGATGTTGGTATTAATTATGTAGATATTATTTTTTATATAGTATTTAATTTGATATATTAAAAATAATATATATTGACATAATTTTTATAAAAGGATGTTTGTTTATCAAAATATCCTTCTTTCCATTAAAGCTTCATAAATATCTCGTGATAATTACGGATAATGGCAACTCCGCCTACAAATTCACTTCCCAATTGCTAACTTCAATTCTTCATCTTCATCCTCCAAAGATTTTTCTCTTCTTCGAAAAAATCCTTAAGCGTAAGCACAATTTCTTAAACTTCATCAAAATCGACATTGATTTAGAATTCTCTAATAAATGTGATAATCTGCTGCAATTGAAATAGAAGCAGAATTTTGGTGCTAATAGGAGAAGTTTAGGATGTGATGCTGAAGAGAGAGGACAGGTGGTTATAAGGAGTTCCGGCGAACAAAATAACAAAGAAATCATTGTTTGATTGAAAAATAATAAAGCAACTTTGATAAAAAAAAAAAAAAAATTATTTGATTAAATATAAGGAAGAACAGATGAAGAAAATCACTATTGCTTTTCCATAGCAAAGTGCAGAAAAGAGAAGAGAGACAAAATAATTTGACGGGTAATTTTGTAATTCTTTTTTTTTATTTTTCATCCGGTGTTCGGTGCCCGTATTGGAGCCCCGACTAATCCGGATCACGCGTTGCAGGGCCCATTAAGGTGACAGCGCTCCCAATAGAGTTTTCTCCATACCCAGGATCGAACCCTCGACCTCTAGTTAAGGGTGGAGCAGCCCCATCCACTACACCTCAACCCATGTTGGTGGGATAATTTTGTAATTCATTAAGTTAATGCATGTGTTGAAGCCTTTGTATTACTAATACATGAAAAATGAGTGGTATTAATAATATACACCTCAATACATAATAGAGTGTATAACTAATACAAACATTAGTTATACATAAGATGAAAACGTGTATCAAACAAGGTATTAGTAATACAGAAGACTAACACAGGCATTATTTTTGCTAATATACTCTACCAAATGACTACTAAGAGTGACAAGAGTTGAAAATGTAAAAAGAGTGACTAAATCTTAAATATTAGGTGTAGGTGACAAGTTTATAATTAAAGTTTAATAATAATTGACTTTTTTTTAATAAGTCCCCAAGTTTATTGTTTACATTTTAACCCAAATGTTAACTAAAATCTTAATTCCTAAAAGAAGAAAATAAGATTTTTTTTCTCCTTTCTCTCTTAATGATTTCTCCGGTGTTTTTCTTCTGCTTCATTCCCCTTCTTCTTTTTCGCCTCCTCCCCCTCTGTTATTTTGTTGATCTCTTCTTAGTGTTGTTGTTGTTGCTGCTATTATTATGAATTTCTTCTGTAAAGAACTTAAGAGGAAAAAAAATCTCAATTTTAGACTAAATTTTACTTATACAATATTGAGAATTGCTTAAGAGGTGATTTTCGATCATTTTGATAAATAAATTATGTAGTCTAGTGTGTATTATTCATCTGAGTTCAAATTTTATATTGATGGTCCTGCCATTTCAACATATATTTCAGCAACTAATGTAGTAAGTGCTGAAACAGATGCAACAACTACTAAAAGATATACAACAGTCATTGAATATTTATTCAGCAAATGTTTCATCAATTATAGCAACTGTTGCATATAATTTCAGCAGTTGCTGAATTTGTTGCAGTAGTTATTGCAATCATATTCAACAATTGATGAAATAGAATGTTGTAGTTGTTGAATAATGTATAGCAATTGTTCCATCTATTGTTTCAATTGATGAAGCAGGTTCTAAATAAATTACAACAGTTGTGACATTTTGGTGCAATTTTTTCTCTTCTATCGTGATTAATTTATTTTATTTTAAATCATAATATCTTCGGGTACCTTCAAGATCATTAATAATGGACAAAATAGCATTAGGGATTGATTGTTACGACGAATGGGTTGAGTCCAATAATCGTTATAATTGGCGTTGGAAAAATAAAAAAATAACCGAGATGATAGCGATGATTGTGCATTGAGATGTCGCACATGATGATTTTGCAAACAAAATCATTACTTATTGTGAACTAAAATTGTGAGCTGAAAGATATTGTCAACATTTACATGCACAATTATGGTGAAAAATAGAAGACTGCTCTTTTTAGGATAAAAGATCAACGTAGTTTGAATACTTATTTGGAAGAGAAATTCAAACCTATTTTGAGGATATACAAGGTTGAAAGGTTGGCGGAGAACCAGAATTTGTATCAAAACCAATAAATATTAAATAATGAATGTGGTTAGGTGGATACAGATATTCCAAATAAAGAGAGTACAAGTCAACAGATTCCTTCAACTGAAGTTGCTAGTAATACATCGACAACTACACAATCAACTCAGTCCAGTCATGCTCGAGATGATGAAATGAAATTTTACAATGGTATGTCATTTCAAAATAAATAAGAATTAGATATTGTGCTGAAAATTGCTTGTGTAAAGAAAGATTTTAGATTAAAGAAGATGATTAACTCCAATTTTGTGTATTGTTACAAATGTGTGCATTCCGAATGCAAACAGTGGTTGAGAGTTATGAAGCTAAAATATTGTGATAGATTTTACATTAGAAAGTATGAAAAGTTCCACACATGTAGTTTAGACCATCTTACAAGCCACAATCCACAATCCACAGCAAAAGTTATTAAAGAATACTTCCAACATATGTATCTTGAGGGTAAAGGACCATTTACAAAAGATTTAAAAAACTCTATCCATATTGAATTGGGCCGTAAGGGAAGTTATTGAAAGGTTTAGATGGGTAGCAAAATTGAAAAGTCTTTGATAAGAGGGATACATGATCATGGATACAGAGTGGTTAATGCATACATTCATATACTTAGGACATTAAATCCGAAAAGTAAGACGACATTGGAGGTTGATGAAAATGATAGGTTCAAGTTTTTTTTTTGGCCTATGGAACTTAGATTCTTGGTTTTGCACAAATAAAAAAAGCCATAGTTGTTGATGGGATATTTTTGAAAAATAGGTATAGTGGTGTGTTGTTGTTTGTTGTTGCATAAGATGTAGACATATTTTTCAAGTGGCATTTTGTGTAGTAGACTCTGAATGTGATGCTTCCTACAAATATTTTTTTGAACAAATGAGCAGTTTTGTACTTGATACTCCTGAATTGTGCATAATTTTTGATAGACAATCAACCAAGTATTGAATAGATGGTTTCAGTTGTGTACCCTTCAGGTTATTATGGTTGTTGCATAAGACACCTTGGAGAAAATATTTGAAATAATTTTCATAATGGAAGCATCGTCCACCATTTTTATAAGGCAACAAAAGCATACAATGTAGATGTGTTCAGTATTCATTTCAAGCAAATAAGAGATATGATTTCAGAATTTCCCACACATCTTGAATGTGTTGGATTTCACCGATGGAGTACGACATTCTTTTCAAGAAATAGGTATAGTTTATCAATTTATTTTTGTTGGTAGTTGGTATAACTGCTACAATTTTTTACAATAGTTTTTTACAACAATTGTTGCATATATTTCAAGAACTTCTTAAATAAGTACAACAACTAATGAAACAAATCTAGCAATTACTATAAATAACTGCACATGTTGATTAATGTATTGATAGTTTTAACACTATATTTCACTAGTTATTGCATTTCTTCAGCAGTTGTTATATTTATTTCAGCAACTATTGCATTTGTTCCCATAATAAATGCAGAATTTCTGAAATAAATACAACAATATCTTGAAACATACAGTTAATAATAAAATTTGAGACTTACACATTATAGGTATAATATTATGATGACAAATATTGTTGAGTCGATAATGTAATACTTCTGGATGAAAGAGAATTTTTCAGCATTACTTTATTTGATGCAATAAACAAGCAATTTACTGAGGTATTTCATGAGAGGCGTATGAAATTTCTTAATACAAAATCAAATTTGTCCCTTCGATGGAGAAAATCATTGCAGAAAATGTTAAATTGGAAAACAAGCTATTCGTCCATCAAATTGCCAACTACAGGTATATTGTCATCGGTCATGAAGGAGTTGCAACAGTTGATTTGCAACACAAATCTTGCACTTGTAAAGTCTTTGATGTTGACAAAATACCTTATCCACATATTATGACAACACTTTGATGGCAATATGGTGAAGACTACGGGAGATGAATACATGAGTACTCCTCTTTATATTGTATAGTAGATGCATACCTTATGGTAAATGCGGAGGAAATTAAACCCGTGTTATCTGAAGATTCTTGGCAAGTTCATATTGAGATTTTAGAGAGAAAAATATTTTCTCCATTTATTGAGCTAGGAGAGGTTGGAAAAAGTCCATCAAAAAGGCGAAAAGAAGTCGGAGAATCATTTTCAACCAAGAATAATAAATATTTCATATGCAAAAGAATTAGACACAAAAAGACTATATGCTCCGAGAAATGCTCCATAGAAACACGTTTGAGCTTGATGTTTTTTTAATTTGTGAACACATCTTTTTGTTATTGTTACTATTTATGTACAAGTTTGATCTAATTGTTATTCTTGTTATTTAGTTTTTAAAAATTTACATGTTAGGTTGTCTAGGAGATTTAGCAGATTACAACAATTTGATCTAATTGTTATTCTTATTATTCAGTTTTCAAACATTTGCATGTTATACTGTCTAGGAGATTCAACAGATTACAACAATTGTTACAAATTGTTCGACAACTAATATGATTATTGTAACATTATTTAGCAACTATTATGAAACATTCAACAACTAACATACTTGTTGTAGCAAAATTCAGCAGCTCTTGTGAGACGTCCAACAACTAACATACTAGCTATAGCACAATTTGCCAATTGCTATGAAACATTCAACAACTAACGTACTCATTGTAGCAAATTTTAGCAATTGTTTTGAAATTCTAGAAACTAACTTACTTGCTATGGCAAAGTCAATTAAGATCACAATCAAATCAAATTTTACTCTTAAATTAGACTAGTATCACACTATTTATCATTAAATATGATTGACTTATTTAATAAATCACCATTTAACTCAAATTTAGTTGATTACCTTTGCAATCGTTTAATTGCTCATTTAGTGTATCTCAAATTACTATCTCATTGTATTTGATAACTATAAAATATAGCTTTTAAGCTTAAATTAGACTAATATAACATTATTTACGATTAAACATAATTGATTCAATTAATTAGTGATCATTTAACTTAATTAGTTCATTACATATGTAGCATATTTCAGCAATTGCAATGAAACATTCAGCAACTAACGTACTTGTTATAGCATATTTCAACAATTGCTTTCAAACATTCAGCAACTAACGAACTTGTTGTAGCATATTTCAACAATTGTTATCAATTGTTCAGCAACTAATGTACTTGTTGTAGCATATTTCAATAATTGTTATGAAATTCCTAGCAACTAACTTACTTGTTGTAGAAAATTCAATAAAGATCACAATAAAATCTAAATTTTACCCTTAAATTAGACAAATATCACACCATTTATCATTAAATATGATTGATCCAATCATTTAGTGGTCATTTAACTCGGTTTTAGTTGATACATTTGCAATTGCTTAATTGATCGTCTAGTATATCTCAAATTACTATCTCATTGAATTTGATAACTATAAAATTTGTATTACACTCTTAAATTACACTCATATCACTCCATTTATCATTAAATATGACTCAATCAAAAAATGATCATTTAATCTAGTTTTAGTTGATTACATTTGTAATTATTTAATTGATCGTCTAGTGTAGCTCAAATTACTATCTCAATGCATTTTTAACTATAAAATATAAATTACACTCTTAAATTAGACAAATATCACTTTATTTATCATTAAATATGATTGATTCAATCACTTAACGGTCATTTAACTCAGTTTTAGTTGTTTTAATACAATAATTGCTATAAAATGTTCAGCAACAAACATACTTTTAGTAGCATTATGCAACAATTGCTATGAAACATTTAGCAACTAACGTACGTGTTGTAGCACATTGCAGCAATTACTCTGAAACATTCAGAAACTAACGTACTTGCTATAACATATTTTAGCAATTGTTATCAAATTCCTAGCAACTAACTTACTTGTTGCAGCAAATTCAATTAAGATCACAATCAAATTTAAATTACACTCTTAAATTAGACTATTTCACTCTATTTATCATTAAATATGATTGATCCAATCAATTAGCGGTCATTTAACTCAGTTTTAGTTGATTACATTAGCAATCGTTTAATTGATCATCTAGTATATCTCAAATTACTATCTCATTGTATTTGATAACTATAAAATCTAAATTACACTCCTAAATTAGACTAATTTCACTCTATTTATAATTAAATATGATTGATCCAATTTTAGCGGCCATTTAAGTCAATTTTAATTGATTACATTTGCAATCTTTCAACTGATTGTCTAGTATATCTCAAATTACTATCTCATTACATTTGATAACTATAAAATCTAAACTACACTCTTAAATTTGACTAATATGACTCTATTCATCATTAAATTTGATTGATCTACTCAATTAATCATCATTTAACTCCATATATGTCATAATTCAACAACTTGTTGTAGCATAATTCAGTAATTGCTATGAAACATTCAGCAAATAACGTACTTGTTCTAGCAAATTCAGCAATTGTTATGAAATTCCTAGCACTACATTGCAATCGTTATGAAATTTTCAGCAACTAATGCACTTGTTGTAGTATAATATAGAAATTGCTATGAAACTTTCAGCAACCAATGTACTTATTGTAGCATATTTTAGTAATTTCTGTAAAAAATTCAGCAATTAATGTAATAGCTGATTTTGCAAACAAACAACATTTATACTAACAAAACAACATTTATGAATTTTATCTCCTAATACACTACAAATGTTCTATACATCCAAGAGAACTAATTCACATAAAAGAGTCTCATCACCACTATAAAAGTTCAACAAAACATAACAAAAAAATTCAACAAAACATAACAAATCTACTATAAAAAACTTAAAATAAATTGTCTTTGAATCAACTAGGACACTAATTCCTTCTCAATGATAGGCTCAACCTATCTCTTTGCCTTTTTTTGACACTTGACAATGCCTATGAAATTTAGTTTTTTCTCCTTTTAACAACTTCAGGAGTATACGAATCCAAGATTTTTTATGATGGCCTAATACCCCTCTTAGACATCATGTTGGTGATAGTTTTCTCTAAAGCATCTATCCTAGCAGTTAACAAGTCAATATTCTCATGACAAAGTTTACAAAAAGGCACCTCAATGGTGGATGGGGTTTCTTGACAACGCAAAATATTATCATTAATTGGAGATATTCATACTCCAAAACCACCACTAAAACCACCGAATCCACTAGTAACAAATAGAGAATATCCTTCTCCTCATTCGGTACCAACACTACCAGTAACTCTATCAATATTTGGAGAATATATTTCTCCTCCATCACCAACACCACTAAAACCTCTAATAATATTTGGAGAAGATCCCCCTCTTCCTCCACCACCAACACCAAAATCTTGTAAAGATTCACCAACACCATTACCACCTACAACAAGTGCCCTTGAAGGGCCAACAACTTTTTAAGCTATTTTGATTGCCGCAATACCATTCAAATCTCTATCAAGATTTTCAATCTTGTCATCTTTAGTTAATTACAAAGGCACAAACCTTGTGAAGAAATCTATCTCCATCTCACTAGGTGTAGGACTTATCCATGGATGCACAATCTACTTGTAAAAAATAATAATATTAAAATATGATAACACTCAGCATATAATTCCATAAAATATTCAAAGAAATCATCAAAGGCAACATATAAATACTAAGAAATAGTTTACTAAGTCTATGTTGTGATCCTTATCTTAATGCTTATTTCTTCTTTTTTCTGAACCTGTTTAGATTATTTCATATGATCTCTTATGGATAGTTCTTGTATATGAATTAGCTATATATTTTTGTCAAAAAAAGAAACAGATTCATCAGACTATGAATATTGTAATATGTTTTTTTTTCTTGAAAGCAGGTTGCTGCAGATAATCCAATATCTAAAGTTGAAAAATGCGTACATGCTCTTCTATCGATTTAATTTGTAGTTATACACCAAAAATATGCAGCTATACTCCTTTAAGTACATACTCTTCTGAAGCAAGTTGCAGTTATGGTCACTGATGTTAACTTTTAATGTGTAATGCAAAGGAAATATACTTTTTATTTTTTAATCATCTTATCTCAATTTTAAGTTGTTAAACTATCACAAAATAGTAATACAACCATAAAAATAATAATGAATCACAGAGGAGATAATGCCTACAAAATAGTAATACTGAAAGTATTTAGAGAACTTTTTTCCTTACCTTCTAATTGAGCTCTAATTGATTTATAATTACATCAGAAGGACTATGATGAAAAATAAGTTTAAAATGAGTATTTCTAGCCATCATTTTGAGAACATAAACTTCAAGATAAGAAGTGATGCAGATGCAGTTATCTATGAAAAGTCTTAACCATATCTTACCTTTTTTGAAATTATACACTCATAGCACACTAGAAGTGTTTGATTATACTACACCGTTCTTTATGGCCCCAACTAGTGTTTACCCAACTTAATAGGCAATAAAGTGGGAGTAATGTCTTAAATACAAAAAGGATATAAGAGATCTAAGCATATACAGTGCTTTAAGTGTGAAGTTGCAATGACCCTCCAGGTCATTTTCTATATTTCTGTTCATTTTTATCGTTAGAGCTTTCCTATAGCTTCCCCAACTCATTTATGACATGCTGGGACTGACAGTTCAGTTACACGATAGTTTGTTTGTTTTTTAGAGCCAATTTTCTATTTTGGAGTCTTCGTTGGTTCAAATTAGAAACCGGGCAAAAAATTTAGTCAAACAATCTTGTATGATAAATCTGACTATTCCATCAGCTCTGAAATGTCAACTTAAGGTAAGGTAGACCTTTGGTTTAGGTCCCGAGGCACCCAAGCTTATTTTGAGCTATTGGTCGAAAGTTAAGAAAATGAAATATGGGTGTGGGATTCACTTTTCTTTGAAACAACCTTGGATGAAAATTTTGACGTCGCCACTGAGTTCTGAATATCGAATTTTATAGGGTAGCATAGTTTATTTGCGTATACGGGATTCTGGATAAATTTCAAGGGGTTGGTGGAGACTTAGAAATTTCCAAGTCTCACCTGGTACTGGTGCACCTGTGTTTGCGAAGCCATCGATCGTGTACGCAATCTGGCAGACACCAGTAGGTGTCGCATAAGCGACGTTTGTAGTCATATAAGCGACACTCCTGGTAGAAGGCCATCTATCGAATTCGCGATAATTATGTTGCGTATGCGACTTCTACCCCTTTATCCAGGCATTACATATGTGACTAGTGGGTCACGTATGCGATGTCCGTGTACCTAGGAAGGGTATAAATACCCTTTCAGTCCATTTTTCGCCATTTCTCATCCATTCCCAAGATATTTAAGCCCTAAAAACTGGGAAAGCTTAGGAATAACATTGTGGGTGATTTTGGGAGATTGGATAAAGGTTAATTGGGCAATTTTTCTTCAAATTTGTGGTAAGATCCTTTCATTTTTATGGTTAATTTCCCTTTTCCTCTCTAAAAATTCTAAAAGCTTGGTGACTTAATTTTAGCACCAATATAATTCAGAATTTACCCATTTTTAGGTTAATTACTTTGTGAGTATATGGGGATGTTGAGTTGATTTCGAAAATGCTATTTTTGTAAACGAACCTAATCTTATGTGGATTTATGCACCTAATACTTCTTATCCGACCTTAATTAGACTTGTTTTGAGGACTTCTAATATGCTTAGTGAGTAAATATTTTTATATTGAGCATATAAGTGTTAAAATACTTTATTATAATGTTTAAAGTGTGTTTCAAACAATTTTGGAATCAATTTGGCCACTTAGAGTTTAGATGAAAAACTAATGTTACTAGCTTGAGCTATGTGTTATTCCAGTTGATCTTGATGGATTCTAGTGTGTGTAATGAGTTAATAAGGGTATGATTGTTTAATCATGCATGGAACAACTTGTTTATAGTGTTTAGAGTTCAATTAAAACAAGGCAAGAGACAAAATACTAAGTTAAAGATCAAAAGGACAAAACTAGTACTCTTTCCTGAAGTTACTTATTCATCGTCTTGGATTGTATATTGAGTTGAGCTCTAATTCGAGGTGTTTGGTGCTATAGGGTGCTTGGAGAGTTGATCATTATTATATATGTATGATACACAATCTTGAAATCAAGTAGAAACATCACCATAAGTCATGGAAAGGATGGACAAATAAATGGGACAAGACTTGGACCAAAAATGGACAATTTGGAGTCATTGGTGTGCGATGGACCTTAGGCTCACATTAGGGATGTGAAAAGGCCTTGGGAGAATCCTAAATAACCAATTATAATAGCTCATTATGATTAGGGCATGCCATGTACCATAGTCACTGTGATAAGGGCATGGCACTGCCCTATGTCAAAATCAACTGTTTGTGACCAAGTATAAATAGGACACTTTGTTATGTTTCACACTTC
The DNA here is from genome assembly GCA_030864215.1 of Capsicum pubescens. Taxonomy (NCBI): domain Eukaryota; kingdom Viridiplantae; phylum Streptophyta; class Magnoliopsida; order Solanales; family Solanaceae; genus Capsicum; species Capsicum pubescens. Next base: position 134,573,276 of record CM061545.1, on the reverse strand, counting down.
GGACGTACTTGGGAATTGAAGAGAGGTTGGATAACACTTCAATTAGGCTTTATCTTTCACTTATTTGGTTTGTTTATTGATTTTAACAAGTATTTAATCATTGTGATTATGGTTATGTTCATGATCGGCTAAACACCCATTTTCAAAGTTAAGGCCAAGAACAAGAGTATTATGGTTATGAATTGATTTGGTTTGGTTGTTTATAATATTTGGTCTTTTATTTATCCTTTTTATCACTATATTAAGGATTCACAACCCTTAGATACATGTATAATCATCTTATGAATTCGAGAGGAGGAACAAGAGGTTAGAACATGGGATAGGTAGAATAAATTCGTAATCTTCTAGTTGAATGAAGTTATAATTTGCATTTAGGATAGGAATTGATGTTGGGTGAATTTATGCATTTTAGCGTTGCTATTTTAGCTTATTTAGCCTTATTTTGAGGATGATTCATGTGCTTAATATGTTGATAATGATATAAATATGCATCTAAGTATCCATGTATGTGTTTAAAATGATTAATAGTGTTTCCACATAAGTTTTGATCCAAATTGGTCATTTAGAAGTTAACTGAGAAAACTAGTGTGACTAGCTTGAGCTAGGTGTTTGTCTAGTCTGTCGTATTGGGTTCTAACATGTTTAATGAGTTTATAAGGTTGTTATTATGTATTTTATGTGAAACAACTTGTTGGTAATTCAAGGGTCAATTGGATCAAGACAAGAGTCAAAATAATAAGTTAGAAATCAAAGTGAATGAAGCCTATGCTTAGCTCATGTTTCTAGTTCTCCATTATGGATGTTGTGTTGTTATGAGCTCTAAATTGTTGTGTTTAATGATATATTATGCTTGGTTAATGGATTATGATGATATATGAAGGATATAAAAGCTCCAAATCAAGTGGAAACAACTCAAAAAGGCTTGGAATGGATCACGGAAACACAATATGCAACTTGACACAAATTTGGATACCTAAAATATCTTGAGCAAGTGAAGGTGCATGGGAAAGTATCTGGGTGCGTTCTACACACCAAAATACTTAGAAGGGACCCAAAACAGTGTGTGCGTATGATATGCGTGTGTCGCATAGTCCATTCCTATGAAATACAACATGTGATGCACGCTCCACTACATACCTGGGCGTTTTCAAGCGAATTTGACTTCTATTGGGACTTGGCGTACCCTTATGCTATAAATACATGTTGTATCACGTTTTTACATACTTTTGGATGTCTTGGACTAGTTTTGGGGCTTCTCAACACTTTTTTTAGGGTTTATATCTCTTTACTTTAGTTTATTTCATGGTTTGTATCATCAATCCAAGGGATTGGATGATGAATATTCCCATTAGAGGCTAAACTCCCTTTTTGGGGTTAAGGCCACAATCATGATTACTTTCATTTTGTATTAAGTTTGTTGATTTTCTTATCATTATTAGTTGCTTGTTTATTCTTGTTTTAATTATTTGAAGGATTAACTACCCTTAGAATACATCAATTGTCAACCTTATGATCTCGGGAGAGGGAATAAGGAGATAGAACATGGAAATAAACAAAGTTTGGTTCTTGTTTCTTTATAAATTAAGAAATTTGAATTATTATCTAGGACAGGGATGTATTTAGATGCCTTAATTGATTCATATGTAGGATGATATTTGTAAATAACTTAAGTAAACTATTACATCCCCACTCAACAATGTAGGTGTAAGGTCCAACTTAGGTAAAGGATTAGAGGTTGGGAAACCATAATCATGCGATTAACCCTAAGAATCAATAACTAGGATAAGCAAGTTAACAAATGAAGTTCAATAACGTAGTATGATTGGTCGTAAGCCTTAACCCTAGGCTTCTATCCATAGATTGTTCTAAGTCAGTACTTTTTGCATTAGTTTAGTTTAGTTTTAATTTATAATTCTAAAACTCTATTTTATACTCTCCTCAATTTGTTAAACTAGAATTGGATAGGTGGAGAACGCAAGTCCTTGAGAGATCGATACTTGGGCTTCCTTGAAGCTACTTTACTACTTGATAAGACTACGTAGACTTGCGTGTGCGCTTGGGTGCTGTCAAGTTTTTGGCGCCGTTGTCGGGGACTTGTAATTAGGCAACTATCTTATTTTTAGTTTTTTCTATATTGAGTTGTAAATAGTTTTTTTTTTTTTTTTTTCTCTTACTTTCTGTTATCACACTTCTTGATATGACAGCCTGGGATGGATGGTTTTCAAGTGATGACGATTTTTATTGGTGTATAGTTTGTGGCAATAGTTGTCATTCTGAAGATATGTGTGCGGTCAACCCTAATTCAGTAATGTTTGTGGGCTATGATCCAAGGTAAAACTATATAAATGCCTACAATCAGTAGCAACAGTTTCCGCAGTAGTTTATGTAGCCGCAAGTTTAGAATTACCAGGTCTCGATTCAAACTAGCAATTTGGAAGAGACGATGAAACAACTTCGAGCTGATCAAGCACAATTGTTAGAAGATATAAAGAGTAATGAGGACATTCTAGAGAGTCAACAGATTGCCATAAAGAGCATAGAGATGCAGATAGGGCAAGTGCTACAGGTATATAATACCATGATTTGGCAAGTGAAAATGAACAAGTAATTGAAATCACTTTGAGGAGTGGTACAGAGCTCAATGAAGAACCTCCAAAGACAAATAAGGAGGTAGATGCAGAGTTGACTTCCCAACCTATTGAAGACAAAGTTGCTGACAATTCGAGGAAGTTTTAGTACTCAAAAACTGAAATTGTTGAAATTGCTAAGGAGATACAATTATCACCACAAGAATCACAACCACTGAGTTGTCATTTTTATCTTGAGACTGAAATTGAGAAGGTGAATGAGAGTGAGTGTGATATTGATAGTGTGAATTGAGAAGTAGGATTGGTTGAGCCTCACTCAAAGCATTTTTCTATATTATATTTAGATGATGTCTTATCTGTGAAATTATTTAAAATCGTGGAAGAGTGTAAAGATGAGGAACAAGAATACTATATTCTTGATTTTACACCGGACAAGCAACATAAAAACGTACCTCACTTTAAGGCTGAGTGGTTTACCATGCACATTCCATTACTCAGTTCTTTAATTTTTCTACCACTACCCTATGATCGAGGCAAAAAGATGGATTCGATGTTAGGGGTGAAATTTATATCCTCAAGGTGGAGGACAAAACATGATTGGGTCATGCAACGACACGAAATCAAGCGCTTCTTGGGAGGCAACCCAAGCAAGGTATATTTTGTTTTTAGTTTTAGTTTTTACTTCACGTAGTTTTTATTTTTGGTTGAGTCACATGTTAATGGGAAGTCTGAGTACCATAAGTTTGAGCTAAAGAGCATGGGAAAGAATGAGTGTGGGGTCTCATAGATCTCATTTATGTGTAAAGATGCTACTAGCTAGGCCTAGAGGCCTCAGGGAGTATTTCTATCTCTTACTTTAAAAATTCAATTTAGGGACAAAGTAGATTTTTAAGTGTGGGGTGGGGAAATTACCAATTTTTGGCTCAATTTAAAATTTTTTAGGTTAGGAATAAGTGAGACATTCTTGTTGGTGCTATTTTTGATTACATAATACAAGTGGGTTTGTTTGTAAAAGTATATTGATTAAGTGAATTGCTATTTTTGTAACTCTTAGGTTCATGTTTATAACTCTTGTACTTGTTTGCTTAAATTTGAATTTATGCTATTGTTTGGTTGGGAGTCTATGATGATCCTATAGGAGTGAGGATATGCCATGTGAGTGTAAGGTTTTTGTATATTCGTTGTTTCATGTGATGTCTAGAACTTGCCCGGTCTGTGTGTAAAGCGAAATAAAGAGTGTGAGTTTAGAAGATGATTTAGGCATTTCTTTGATAGCCTTGTTTTATACCTTCTATTTGTCCTACCCTTATGCATTATCCTAGTTAACCCCTATTGAGACTTTAGCTTTTTCTTTGGCAACCTCATAAGTAGCCTAATCCCTTTTTTGATAGACCATAATTTGATCCAAATAGCTCCTAAGTGCTTTAATTAAAAAAAATAATTTAGTAAGGAGTTTGAGAAATTGAAGATGAAAAATGTGAAATTGATGCCCCAAGGTAATAGTTATTGGTGTTTATATTTGATGTGCGATGGTTGGGAGTGATATAAATGGTGTTAGAAATATTTCCATGATTAAAAAAAATAAGAAAAATTAAATCTTGAAGGAATACACAATGCACCCACCATGTGTTTGTGAAAATGCTTAAAAGAGATGGGGTGAAAAACAAGAGAATGGGGTAGTAAAAAGGGTGAAATTTGATTGTTGAAGAGTGGTTTGAATTGCATAAAGTGATGTATTAAAGCTCTTAGAGAGGTTAGTCACTATTCTTGTCCAAAATAGTTTGTAAGACCCCGCAAAGTTCCCTCGTAGTCCGGTCCTTAGAGCGTGTCAAGTGAAGTATAATTTCGACCCTAAAAGATTGAGAAGTGACTTCCCAAGTGATTAGTGTTTAAACCATATAGAATTTTCTTAAATTTGACTTTTTGTCATGTAGAGAATTGAATTAGCTTTCCAACGATACCACTTTTGTCCAAATCCAATATCGGGGTGAGAAGTGATGGTCGTTTTACTGAGAGTTGTTGAAACCACCCAGGTACGATGGATGATCTGATGAACCGTCACTCGGACCATCGCAACCAAGGTAGTAACTCTTTTTTTTGGACCAAGTGCGACGGCCATGACGACGGACCATCGCTGAGACCGTCGCCACTGAGGCAGTGTGGTCTCATCCTGGCCAATGTACGATGGACGATCCGACGGACCATCAATATTGCGACAGACCATTGCTTCGACCATCACACCTAGGCAGTGTTTTTTTTTCTGACCGACGTGCAACGGATGATCCGACGGACCGTCGCAACCCGCGTTCAGTATTTTTAACTCATTTTAAAAAAGGGTTTTCGGTTTTCTTCACTCTTTTATCAACCAGATATATTCCAAATAAAGCAAATGGCTTCATTCATCATCCAAAACACAAGAGAGCTAGGGTTTCTCCCTCAAGATCAAATCTAAAACCCTTCTCTAAGAAATCTAAGAATTCACCATAGATTCTACAAATTGAGTTGAGATTTGAGTTCCCTAAGTTCAAGGGTTGCAAGAACCCTCTCTCAAGAGTAAGAAGAAGAGTTTAAAGTAATTTTGTTCATCCAATTTCATAATCTAAGGTATGTGGGGTTTTGAACAAGGCTAATCCTTTCACCCTTGTGCCCAAAGGCTTATTTAAACTATAATTTTCTGCAATCTATGAGATTTTACATGATATTGTATTAGGGTTTGTCACCCATTGTTATTGATTGCAATATCTTGATGTTTCCCATGAATTAAAAGTCGAATAGCATGATTTTGCATGTTTTCTTAAGAAATTGAAGCTGGGTTTATACCCTATGTTGTTACTCCTTGAGAATTTAAGAGTTTCAATGTTCTAGAAGTTGAAGTATATGAGTATGTTGATATTTTGAGACAAATTGTTGTAACTTCCAGATTTCTACATGAATTATGAATCTATATGCTACCTATTATGCATTATGATGAGTTTTAACTAGAGATTGAATTATGGGTCATTAAGTCCTACTTGAGACTTGCAATTTTATGAACTATTGTGCTATAAGCACCCATGATTTGAGTATGTTATGATTATTGAGAAATGTTTTGACCTAATGGTCATATAGTTTTGAAATCCACTCTAGGACATGAGATTACAGATTTGATTGTTGGGTTTTATGAACTATGAGATTATTTTAAAAGTGGATTTCCATGAGTTTAGCGAGATAAACTAAAGGGAGTAGTATTTAGCACCGAGTTGGGTAAGTTACCACAGTTTCTTACCCTAGAACTACGTGCCACCATAGGTTTGAGATTTTGGGCCTGAGGCCGAGATGATTGGGCCCGAGGCCGAGATAAGTGATCACTGAAATGAGGTTATACTCTTTGGCAAGAGTATGACGCCTCTCCCCAATGTGAGGTTTCTTCCTTAGGATGATAAGACGTTGAACTCTATATAGCTTACATGGTTTATATCATTTAAGAGAACCTCCCTAAACTAAAGTATTTTCTATCGAGATACAATATTTTCCCTAGAGCTTTAAGATGAGATATTTTCTGAAGTGAACGAATTTCTTTTGAGTATTTTCCATAGAAGGAAGTAGTTTTCTCTACTAATAAGAGTTGATCATTAGTTTTTAAACCAAAGTCATATGATTCCGAGTTTCAAGTGTTTGAGTTCAAAAGAGTTATAAGTCCTTGAGCAATAAAGAAGTTTTACTCTCCATGAGATATATGCATAAGTTGAAAGTATTGTTTAAAACTTCCTTCATCCTATGAATAATGAGAATAAGAGAAGAACACAGATTTTAAAGCCAAAGTATAATTACTCACGAGATTTGTGTTACATGCTTCATTCTACATGATTTATGAACTTTACATTTTAGACTTATTCAAGCCATGTGAGTCATTCCTATTTGCATGCATGGTTTGATTAAAGAGTATTGATATTGTTTTATGTAAATGCATACACCCTCATATACTCAGTACATTCCCAAGTGCTGATCCATATATAAGTATATATGTTATATTGTCTTATAATATTAGTTCAAGTGGTCAGTCCCAGTCTCGTCAGTGATTCTCGAGTACCTTTGTTTACATTTCTACAGTGGTGAGTCCCCATGGTTCAACGACCGATCTTCAGATATTTCAGTATTTGAGTGTTTATGTTATTACTTTCAGTTCAGTTTGACTCAGTTGGGGACCTGTCCCAACGGATCTTGAGTTCATGGAGTAGTGAGGTTTTGTCAGACTAGTTATCAGACTGTGGTTGTGTTGTGATATCCAGTATTTTTGTTGTTTGGACCGAGTATTATCTTTGTATTTCCTTTCATTTGATATGACAGTGCCAGTGTTTTGTATATTCCTTCTTGAATGAGTATTATGAGAAGTGATAGGCTCAAAGAGTTAGCTTGGGGCTACTTGTAGCCCTAAGCACCCTGTGACATCTTGAGAGGTGATTTTGGGTCGTTACAAACTTTGTATTAGAGCCTAACATTTTAAAAGAGTCCTAGGGAGTCTGACAAGCTGCGTTGAGTAGAGTCTTGATCATCGGTGTGAAGCGCGTCACATCTATGAGCAAGAGGCTACAAGACGTATTAGGAACAAATTATTTCTTTCTTTCAGATTCCATCGTGCCTGCAGTTGTCCCTCTCATCTAATTATTTTTGCTCTCCTATTTCAGAATATGCCTCTCTAAAGAGCGAATCCCCTCAGAAACGATGATAAGCAACCCCCACATGTTGATCCTTTAAATGAGACTGTGTTTCATGCTGAGTTTCGGGAAGCATTTTAGGTGTTAGCCCAAGCAGTCACCGCTAATGTTTGGGCCGATAACCAGGCCGAAGTTGCAAATTAACAGGGAGGTGATGTAGCTGCTTCTAGGATCCATGATTTTATGTGGATGAATCCGCCAGAGTTTTATGGGTCCAAGGCAGGTGAGGACCCACTGTTGTACCTTGAGGAGGTGAGAAAGATTACGTAGGTGATGCATGTTTCTAAGGAAGAAAGTGTTGAGTTGGCATCTTACAGGTTAAAGGACATAGCTTATGACTGGGTTGTATCGTGGAGGAAAGGTAGAGGTGAGGTTGCTGCTCCTATGACTTGACAGGTGTTCCAAGATGTATTCTTGGACAAGTTCTTTCCACTTGAGATGAGGGAAACAAATATTGAGGAGTTTATAAATTTGAGGCAGGGCTCCATGACTGTTAAGGAGTACTGCTTGAAGTTCAACCAATTGGCTAAGTATGCTCCTGATTTGATTTTTGACACCCGAGCTAGTATGAGCAAATTTGTGACAGGTGTTTCTAGTTTGGTGCTGAAAGAGTGTAGGACTGCGATACTACATAGGTATATGGATCTGTCTAGGTTGATGATGTATGTACAGCAGATTGAGGCGAATAAGATTAGAGAGAGACAGAGTAGGTAACAAGAGAGCTGGATCTAAGCAACATGAGTATAGTCAGCCTAGATTCTATGGAGGAAACCACCCTCTATTTCAGAGACGTCCGTCTATTCCAGCGCCTTCATCAACTAGTGCTCTCGTGCCTAGAGACAGGCAGGAGCATGGAAACAGGTCTTCATCAAAGTGAACGAATTGCTTTTGAGTATTTTCCAAAGAAGGAAGTAGTTTTCTCTACTAATAAGAGTTGATCATCAGTTTTTAAACCAAGGTCATATGATTCCGAGTTCCAAGTATTTGAGTTCAAAAGAGGTATAAGTCCTTGAGCAATAAAGAAGTTTTACTCTCCATGAGATATATGCATGAGTTGAAAGTATTGTTTAAAACTTCCTTCATCTTATGAATTATTAGAATAAGAGGAGAGCACAGATTTTAAAGCCAAAGTATAATTACTCATGAGATTTGTGTTACATGCTTCATTCTACATGATTTATGAACTTTACATTTTAGACTTATTCAAGCCATGTGAGTCATTCCTATTTGCATGCATGGTTTGATTAAAGAGTATTGATATTGTTTTATGTAAATGCATACACCCCCATATACTCAGTACATTCCCAAGTGCTGATCCATATATAAGTATATGTGCTACATTGTCTTATAATATTGGTTCAAGTGCTCAGTCCCAGTTTCGTCAGTGATTCTCAAGTACCTTTGTCTACATTTCTACAGTGGTGAGTCCTTATGGTTCGAGGACCTATCTTCAGATATTTCAGTATTTGAGTGTTTATGTTATTACTTTCAGTTCAGTTTGAGTCCGTTGGGGACCTGTCCCAATGGCTCTTGAGTTCATGGAGTAGTAGAGGCTTTGTCATACTAGTTATCAAACTGTGGTTGTGTTGAGATTTCCAGTATTGTGGTCGATTTAACCGAGTATTATCTTCGTATTTCTTTTTATTTGATATGACAGTGCCAGTCTTTTGTATATTCCTTCTTGAATGAGTATTATGAGAAGTGATAGGCTCAAAGAGTTAGCTTAGGGCTACTTGTATCCCTAAGCACCGTGTGACGTCCCGGGAGGTGAATTTTGGTCGTTACATATTTCCTACCCATCCCTTAGCCTATATTACAACCCGAAAAAAACCTATTTGATCCTAAGCTTAATATTCTAACATTAGTAGAGCATGACACTAAGGGCAAGCCTATGGTTCATTATGTGTAACTTGTGAATTCCTTGTGAGAGTGAGCGTAATTTGATTCTTGTACCCATTATATTATGAATTGCATTATTATGAGCGATTATGTGTAACTCTCTTGTCGTGAGGGGCACATGTTTGATGAATGTGGGTAATTTTGATACCTTTGATTGAGCAATAAGCATGAGTTTTCCACTAGGTGAGTCAATTCTTGAGGCTAGGTTGTTTTTTAGTAGTGTTCTTGAGCTTTCAATTGTGTTGAAACATGCTTAGTGTAGTAACTTGCTTTATGTGTAGTCATTATAGTACTATCTTGAGTGTCTTGCATGTAGTAGAAGTGTGTAGTCTCTTCATCTCCTGATGCTTTTAGTCCAGAATTATTTGAGAACGAACTAGGCTTTAAGTGTGGGGTGGTGATGTTGGGTGAATTTGTGCATTTTAGCATTGCTATTCTAGCTTATTTAGCCTTGTTTTGAGGATGATTCATATGCTTAATGTGTTTATAATGATATAAATGTGCATCTAAGTGTCCATTTATGTGTTTACAATGTTTAATAGTGTTACCACACAAGTTTTGATTCAAATTGATCATTTAGAGGTCAACCAAGAAAACTAGCGTGACTAGCTTGAGCTAGGTGTTTGTCTAGTCTATCGTATTGGGTTCTAACGTGTTTAATGAGTTCCTAAGATTGGTATTGTTTATTTTTATGTGAAACAACTTATTGTTAATGTTCAAGGGTCAATTGGATCTAGACAAGAGTCAAAACAATAAGTTAGAAATCAAAGTGAATGAAGCATATGCTTAGCTCGTGTTTCTAGTTCTTCATCTTGGATGTGTTGTTTTGATCTCTAAATTGTTGTGTTTAATGCTATAGGATTCTTGGTGAATGGATTATGATGATATATTAAGGATATACAAGCTTCAAATCAAGTGTAAACAACTCAAAAAGGCTTGGAATGGATCACAGAAACAGAATATGCAACTTGACACAAATTTGGATACCTGAAATGTCTTGAGCAATTGAGGGCGCGTGGGAAAGTATCTTGGTGCGTTCTACACACCAAAAGACTCATAAGGGACCCAAAATAGTGTGTACATATGATATGCGTGTGTCGTATGGTCCATTCCTATGGAATATAGCGTGCGACGCATGCTTCACTCCACACTTGGGCGTTTTCAAGAGAATTCGACTTCTATTGGGAATTGGCGTACCCTTATGCTATAAATACATGTTGTATCACATTCTTACATACTTTGGACGTCTTGGACTAGTTCTGGGGATGCTCAATACTTCTTTTAGGGTTTATATCTCTTTTCTTTAGTTTCTTTCATGGTTTGTATCATAAATCTAAGGGATTGGATGATGAATATTCTCATTAGAGGCTAAACTCCCTTTCCGAGGTTGAGGCCACAATCATGATTACTTTTATTTTGAATTAAGTTTGTTGATTTGCTTATTATTATTGGTTGCTTGTTTATTCTTGTTTTTACTATTTTAAGTATTAGCTACCCTTAGAATACATCAATTGTCAACCTTGTGATCTCGGGAGAGGGAATAGGGAGATAGAATATGGGAATAAACAAAGTTTAGTTCTTGTTTCTTTATAAATTAAGAAATTTGAATTAGTATCTAGGACAGGAATGTACTTAGATGCCTTACTTGATTCATATGTAGGATGATATTTGTAAAGAACTTAAGTGAACTATTACATCCCCGCTCAATGATGTAGGTGTAAGGTCCAACTTAGGTAAAGGATTATAGGTTGGGAAACCATAATCATGTGATTAACCCTACAAATCAACCACCAGTATAAGCAAGTTAACGAATGAAGTTCAATAACGTAGTATTATTGGTCGTAAGCCTTAACCCTGGGCTTCTATCCATAGATTGTTCTAAGTTATTACGTTTGCATTAGTTTAGTTTAGTTTTAATTTACAATTCTAAAACTCTATTTGCTACTCTCCTTAATTGGTTAAACTAGAATTGGATAGGCGGCGAATGCAAGTCCCTAGGAGATCGATACTTGGGCTTCCTTGAATCTACTTTACTACTTGATAAGACCACGTACACTTGCGTGTGTGCTTGGATGCTGTCATGAATATTCCTATGTGATCTACTTGGTTCAAGTAGGGGATGAAATATTAACGTATTTGACTTAGTTCTCGCATCCCCCCTCAATTATGTAGTTGTAGGGCTAAGTTAGATAATCAATTCAAGGTTCTGAAGGCCATAGTCATAGTGTAGACTCCGAGAACCTACAATCAAGCTAATTAACCTAACCAATAAAGCTCTATAACGTAGTATAATTGTTCGTAGTGCCTTAACCCTAGTTTCTCTCTATTATCGTTCAAGAACCTTTACTTTACCACGTTGTTAAGTTTATTCTTAGATTAGTCTCAAACAATCTTGTGGTTACGTTAACACTGCGCTAATCTCAATAGATGGACTAGTCTGGGATAGTTGTTAACACAAATCTATGAGGGATCGATACTTGGATTGTAAAAGGCCACTATATTACTTGGAGAGACCACGTACATTTGTGTGTGTGCTTAGATGCAACCAGTTTTTGGCACCGTTGTCTGGGATGTGTATTTTGGAAACCGTCATAGTTTTAGTTTTATTTTTTGATTTTTTTGGTGGTTTTCATTTGATATTGGCTTCTAAATTTGTAAGCACGGGTAGTAGACTAGTATGCTGGCAAGGGATAGGGAGTTGGTTGAACCAAACCCTGAGCCCAAGCAATGCTTTCAATAACAGAGGAAAGAAGAAGTCTTTCTCTATCATATTCTGCAGATTCACGAGAAACAAGATATTTTTGCTCCCATAGCTGAGGATCCACCAGCCCACATGATAGTATGTTAAGGGGTAATCCTACTCACAGCTAATGTGACCTTCCCTATTTGCAGACTAGCTGCTGGAGGTAGATTTGAATTAAAACAGAACATGGTGAAGCTTTTACACAATACTGGTCAATTCACTGAGCTCTCACATGAAGATCTACAGGTCCATTTACAAAATTTCTTGGAAATCAGTGATACATTTATCTCGATGGGTATGCCAACTGATTACTTAAGGCTGACACTCTTTCCTTTTTCACTTTTAGGGGAAGCAAAACAAGTGGTTGGACGCTGAGCCGACAGGTTCAATTACAACTTGGGATGACTTAGCACAAAAGTTCCTCATCCGATTCTTCCTATTTGGCAAAATTTTGAGACTTCACAGTGAGATTTTGAGCTTCAAGGAGAAGCCAGATAAGAACCTATATCATGATTGGGAGAGGTTCACATCTATTCTTTGGGATGGTGCACATCACCAGCAGTCCAATGAGGTACTAACTTACACCTTTGTTGAGGAACTTGGCCATAATACAAATATTTTGCTAGATTCAGCTGCAAGTGGTTAAGCTTTGTAAAAGACTAATGATGAGCAATACTCCTTATTGAACTGGATTACATACGGAAATACAGATTGGCATGGTCATACCTCAAGAAGCTCAGTGAAAAAGGCTGCGAGTATGATCAAAGTTGATAGCATAACAACCTTAACTGCCTAACTTTTAGCTCTCCAAAATCAAATGATGACACAGTTTAGCAGGTTGAGTGCGAATCAATATCCTTCTCAGGTGAATACAGTACAATAGACCCTAGGTTAGTATGAATTTATGGAAATAAGAGACATTTTACAGACTTGTGTGGTGCAAATCCAGAATCGGTAAACTTTGAAGGCAATGCTCAAAAGACAACTTATGCGAATGCCTACAACCAAAACTGGTAGACTCAGCCAATGTATCCTTGGGGAAACAACCAACAACAACAGTTTTAGCAACAACAACATAATACTCAAGCCAGTAACATTGAAGAGACTTTGAAAAAGACTTTGGCCAACCAAGAATAGATGACTACTGAAATAAAAAATCAGCAAGTGCCTCAACAAAAGAGCAGTAGTTGGGGCAACTAGCCTAGACACAGATTACTAGGACTCAAGATAGTTTGCCAAGTGACAATGAACTTTCAAAACAAATAATGACAATCACATTTAGGAGTGGTAAAGAGTTGAATTGTATACCTCTAATGATAAATAAGGAGGTAGATGCAGAGTTGGTTCCTCAACCGATTGTAGGCAAAGTTGCTGATAATTTGGGGAAGTCTGAGTACCAAAAAACAAAGGTTGCTTAACAAGTGAATAACAGGCCACCACCATCATTCCTGCAGATATTTAAGAAAGCTACTGAAGATATATGCTTCAAGAAGTTCTTTTCCACATTTAGAGAACTTCACTTTAATTTGCCTTTTTAAGATGTTTTGCAGGGAATGCCCAAGTATGCCAAGTACTTGAAGGACGTGGTGACTAATAAAGTGAAGCTGCAGTACATTGAGATGGTAGCATTGATAAAGGAGTGTAGCTTTTTGGTAATAAGAAAAATCTACAAGAATTTTAAGGACCCAATTAGTTTAATCCTCTCCATACAGATTGGTGACAGTAAAGTAGTTCGTACCTTGAGTGATTTGGGGGCAAATATAAATTTGATGCCTTTGTCCATATTCAAAATTCATGGGTTGGGTGAGCCGAGACCATGCTTTATGTTGCTGCAATAGGTAAACAAGACCATAGTAAAACCCGATGGAATAATTGAGGATGTCCTCATAAAGGTTGGTAAGTTTGTAACTTGCTGATTTTATTATTTTGGATTTTGATGCAGATAGCAGGGTGCTAATCATTTTGGGACGTTAATTCTTAGCTACGGGAGAAGCATTGATAGACGTGAAAGAGGGCACTCTTACAATGAGATTGGATGATGAAGAGGTGGTTTTAAGAGTTTATAATCCAATTAATCCACCTTTCTACTGCAACGATTTATATATGATTACAGTGATAGAAGTGGATAAGTGTAGGGTGGCAGAAAGTGCACCACCAAAGACCTCTTCGGACAGTCTCATTGAGTTTCTTAAGACACCACCTAAGCCCGACGTAATGATGATTGATGTGCCTAAAATGAATATTATTGAGAAAGCTACTAACCTTAAGAGTATATACTCAAGAGGTCAGAAATAAATAAGAAGATGGCCTCCAAGTAGAAAAATAAAATAAAGGAGGTTAGCTGAGCAGTTATGTTGGGTCGTTCCACGATACTAAATTCAGCGCTGCTTGGGAGGCAACCCAAGTTAAGGTAGGTTTTATTTTCAGTATTTTATTTTTTCACGTAGTTTTTGTTTTGAGGATTAAGTTGATGGGAAGTCTGAATGCCAAAAACCTTAGCTAAGAAGTATGGCGGAGACTAAGTGTGGGGTCTCCGGACCCTCTTAATGTTTAACGATGTTGCTAGCTAGGCCTAGAGGCCTCTGGGAGTATTTCTATCTCTACTTTTGAGTTTCTTTGGGGATAAAGTAGATTTTTTAACTATGGGGTGGGGAAATTCCCATTGTTTCGGGTGAAGTGATTATGGTTGGATCTCAATATTTAGTTGTTTTTCTAGTTTTTGGGTTAAATTTTAAATTTTTTTAAAAAACTATAAAAAGATTTTCTTTTTAGTTTTTTGTTAGTTGGGTCATTCTAGGTGCACAATTAACCCACCCCATGGTTGTTTTTTGGTTCTTTTCCATGGGAAATCCCTTTAAAACCAATATTCTTTTTCTTTTTAGGAGTATTTTTTTTTATAGGTAAGTGAGATATTCTAGTTGGTGTTATGTATGATTGCATGATGCAAGTGGTTTTGTGTGAAAAATATATTGTCTGTGTGAATTACTACTTTTGAGACTCCGAGGCTCTGGTTTATGACTCTTATACGTTGTTGGCTTAATATTTAATTCATGTGATTGCATGGTTAAGAGTCTATGATAATCCTGCTTGAGTCGAGCATGTGCCATGTGTGGTGTAAGATTTTTGTGTATTCTTTGTTGCATTTGATGTCTAGAACTTGCCTGGTGTGTGTGCAAAATGAAATAAAGAGTGTGGGTTTAGGAGATGATATAGTCATTTCTTTGACATCCATGTTTCATACCCACTTTTACCAACTTTTGTGCATAATCCTAGTTAACCTCGTTGAGCCTTTAACTTATTTTCTTTGGTAGCTTCACATGTAGCCTAATTTCCTTTCTTTATCTAACCTTAATTTGATCCAAAGCTCATAAGCTTTTTAGTTAAAAATTAATTGAGTTAAGGAGTTGAAATACAAATAGGGAAAAGGTGAAAGTGAACCCCCAAAGCATATCTATTGGTGTGAGAATTAATATGTATTGAGATTGGGAGTATGTAATGGAAAGAATAAAAATTGTTCAAAATTGAATAATGTATTGAATAAAATATTCCCTTCCATAGTGTATGTGAATTAGCTTAAAGAGATGGGGCAAAATAAAAGATATGTATGAAGGTAGAGTAGGTGGAAAGTTTGGTTGTTATAGGTTGATTTAATGTATATGTGATATATTAAACTGCTTAGGGATGATAGTCACTACTCTTGGCCACACTAGTTCCTACCCATCCTTTAGCCTGCATTACTACCTTAAAGACCTATTTTTTCTTGATCCTTAACATTTTGATATTAGTGGAGTGCTACATTAAGGGAAAGCCTATGGTTCATTATGTGTAACTTGTGAATTCTTTGTGAGAGTGAGCGTAACTTGATTTTTGTACCCATTTTGTGATAAATTACATCTGTAATGTGTTATTATGGGTAACTATCTTATTGTGAGGGCACATGTTTAATAATAGCTGGGTGTTTTGTATGATCTTTTTGATTGAGTAATATGTATGAGTTGTCCAACTTGGTGAGTCAATTCTTGAGGTTAGGATGTTTTGAAGTAGTATTCTTGAGCTTTCACTTGTGTATAACATGCATAAGGTAGAAACTTGCATTTTGTGTAGTAGTTGTATTACTAGCTTGAATTTCTTACTTGTAATAGAAGTGGGGAGTCTTCTCTGATTATGATTCTTATAGTAAAGAATTGTTCGAGGACAAATAAGGCTTTAAGTGTGGGGTGATGATCTTAGATGAATTTATGCACCTAAAACTTATTATCCGACCTTTATTAGCCTTGTATTGAGGACTTCTTGTGTTCTTAATGTGTAAATATTTGTATAATTGAGCATATAAGTGTTAAAATACTTCATTATAATGTTTAAGGTATGTTTCAAACAAGTTTGGAATCAATTTGGCTACATAGAGTTTAGATGAGAAAACTAGTGTTACTAGCTTGAGCTATGTGTTGTTCTAGTTGATCTCGATGGATTCTTGCATGTGTAATGATTTAATAAGGGTATGATTGTGTAATAATGTGTGGAACAACTTGTTTGTAGTGTTTAGGGTTCAATTGAAATAATCCAAGAGACAAAACACTAAGTCAAAGATCAAAAGGACAAAACTAGTACTCTTAACTTAAGTTACTAGTTCATCGTCTTGGATTGTATGTTGTGTTGAGTTCTAATTCTTGGTATTTGATGCAACAAGGTGCTTTTTGAGTTGATAATTATGATCTATGGATGATACACAATCTGAAAATCAAGTAGAAACATCACCACAAAGCTTGGAAAGAATGGACAAACACTATGAGACAAGACTTGACCAAAAATGGACGTTTTGTAGTCATTGACATGCAACGAACCTTAGGCACCAAGTTAGGGACATGAAACGGACTTGGGAGCATCCTAAATGAAAAATTACAGTATATAACCTCTATTAGGTCTTGCCAATGACCCTAGGCACCGTGATAAGGGCATGGCACGACCCTATGTCAAAATCGGCAGTTTGTGTCCAAGTAAAAATAAGACACTTAGTTGTTATATTTTACACCATGGACGACCTTAGGAATTTAAGGGAGGCTGGAGAACACTTAAATTAGGGTTTTTATTCCATTACTTTTGTTTTTTTATGGATTTTAACATGTATTGAATCATTGTAATTATAGTTATGTCCATGATCGGCTAAATACCCTTTTTTTGGGGTTAAGGCCAAGAACATGAGTATTATGGTTATGAATTGATTTGGTTTGGTTGTTTATCATGTTTGGTTTTTTACTTTTTCTTTTTATCACTATATTAAGGATTTTCCACCCTTATAATACATGTATAATTATCTTGTGAACTAGGGAGGAGTAACAAGATGATAGAACGTGGGATAGATAAAATAGAATTGTAATCTTCTAATTGATGAATTTGTAATTTGAATTTAGGATAGGAATATACCTATTTTCTCTATTTGGTTCAAGTACAGGATGAAATATGAACATAGTTGACTTATTTCTCACATCCCCGCTAAACGATATAGTTGTGGGGCTAAGTTAGATAATCGATTAGAGGTTCCGATGGTCATAGTCATAGTATAGACCCCGTGAACCAACAACCAAGATAATTAACCTAACCAATGAAGTTATATAATATAGCATGATTGTTCGTAGTGCCTTAACCCTGGTTTCTCTCCATTGTTGTTCAAAAACCTTTAGTTTTCCGCATTGTTAAGTTTACTCCTAGTTTACTCTCAAACAATCTTGTGGTTACGTTAACACTGAGCTAATCTTAATAGTTGAACTAGTCTAGGATAGTTGTTAACACAAGTCTCTGAGGGATTGATACTTGGTTTGTAAAAGTCCACTATATTACTTGTGAGACCAGTACACTTGCATGTGCGCTTGGGTGCAACAGAGCCCAACGAGGGATTTTTGTGTAATTTTGGACCTGAAGAACAATAGTGCAATATGGGCATCATTGTTCTCATTTTGATGAGTGGATTATAATTCTTATTGAGTGGATCCTTGAGGAATCTTCTTGGAAGTGAAAATCGGTGATTTAGCAGATTCTTTAAGCTTTCTTCGTCTAGGTAGGCTAGATTTTTCCCTCTTCATAGATTGAGCTATGTCATGGTATTTTTATGATATTATGTTATATTTGGGATGGTTTTTAGGTGTTGGTGATAAAATTTTCAATACTTGGATTAGTAGGACCTTTTAGGCTATCCGATAATCCTAATTTAGGTGTAGTTGCTTATGTCCTTAGTAGAATTTATACCTTAGGGATAATTTAGGCTTGTTTAAAATCTAAAAGTAGATCTAGATACCTTAGCCTAGTCCGTGGTAGATTTTACCTATAATGAATTTCGAGGATTAGAAGTGGGCTCCTTTGATCCGCCTTAGGCTAAGACTTGGACTAGTTTTGGTAGACCTTTATACACTTGTTTTATAATTTGAAATAATTATTTTGAGGCTTGATGAGACTAGATACTTAATAGTAATGGTGGTTTGACATTGGGAGTTGATTCCAATTACAGTAAAACTCGATAGTTACTAATATTGATAATATATATATCGATTCAGGTCTGGATATTGATTATGATATTGATGATATATACTGGTTTTAGTCTGGCAATTGATTATTATATTGATAAGAAGAGTACCGGTTCGAGTTCAGGGAGTGTTTATTGTGGTGATATAAATACCGGTTCGACTCTGGCTATCAATTATGATAAAAATGATATATACCGGTTTGAATCCGACAATTGATTATTATATTAATGAGAGGAGTACTAGTTCGAGTTTAGGTAGTGATTATTATGGTGATATGAATATCGGTTTGAGTCCAGTAAGGGGAGATGTTTATAGTGTGACATGACACAGATGGATTCCCAGTGATAGCATAAAGGTTGGTAGATTATGGTTGCTAGGTTATATATTTTCGTTGATTGTACCCTCTAGGCTTATGGAGGCCTACGTTAGGTTATTTACTTTTTCGTATTTATTGGCTAATAAGGGCCCAATTTGGTAGTTATAATTGCATGTTATGTATATTATTGTCCCGACTTATATACTCAATTGTGTACAACGAGGTGGGAGTTACTTCCAGGTTTGCCCTTTTCCTTGACCTAGTTATATTCTCACATCTTATCGTATCTATATCATGATTTAGCTCAATCGGTTGATGATGCCTACTGAGTACCCGTTGTTTTGGTACTCATACTATACTTTTATATCTTTTTGGTACAGATCGGTACTATTTACCGCCGCTGATTCGAGGACCGTACTGTAGTAGATTTCGGAGATAGGGTCAGCTCTTGGAGTCGGTGTTTCCCCTTTTCCTTTTATTTATCTTTATCTAGGCTTTTATTTTAAGATAGATTGTACTGACTATTCTAAAACTTATGGTGTGTTGTAGTAGCTCTTGTACTGACTATACCAGGTCGTGGGATGATTTTCTATGTTATGACTACCTTTCAGACTAATTCTATTGCATTGCTTATTTATGAATCGTATTGTCTAATTAACCCTTTTTGGGGCATTTTCCACCAAGTTAGCCCATTGCAATCGGCTCCGGCCTACAGTTCGGGTTACCTACTGGTGGAATTTAGTAGGTGTCATCATGAATCGTAAATTGAGCCGTGACAGAAGTACAATTAAAAAGTGATTTAACAAAGACAACATTGGTGAAGAAAATAAACATATATGATGCAAATAAAAGAATTGTAAGCACAAACAACATAATATGAATGAAGAAACTAAAAACATTCCAGTTAAGTAAAATATATGAAGTAAAATTAAGACGTATATTAAAAAATATAGACGAAGAAAAGAATGAAAACAACACAAAAATAAAAATATAAGATGATTCTTACCGAGTCCTTGGGGGGTTCAAACAACTCATTAATCTCAACATATATGTTATTAGTTGCCGAAAGCCATCTAAGGATTCCCGGTGAAGACATTTCTTCTGAAAACACCATGATTTTTTTACGGAGGGGAGGAATAGACTCAAATGCCCAACACTACATAAAATAAATATATTAAGAGAGATAACTCAGAATAGTGAATCAACCCCAAAAAAAAAGAAACCCTGAATAAAATAAATTTTACCATGAAAGACAATGAAAATCTATAAAGATTAGAGGTCTTCACATTTGGATTGACCGCCTTCAATAGGTCTTCAATTATAAGATCATAACTTACATGCCTTCATGGATGGGTAGAAAATGCATCTTTATAAGCTGAGACCAAAACCCATTCAGACACAATATTCATGTCCAAATCTTTTGCATAAAGGAAATTGTGCACAAAATAGAGCAAGCACAGTAACTTTTTTACACTTTAATGAACTTCCTTAGATTTGATATGTTCAATAAATTCCTTCTCTTTTCAAGTCTTCCCCACAAAGTCAATAATTTCTTGTCTTCTTCTCAATGTCTTAGTTGACATTTTTTATTCATCATACACAACTGGCAAATGACAATTCAAGCCAGTGATGATCACAAATTCTCTCATTCCAAAATAAACCGGCATGCCACAATAGTTTATCCAAACTTTCTCTTTTCTATGACTTTTAATTTTACGTTGAAGATGGTAAACTAAATTTATTTGAAATTGTAAATTGATATTGTTAGGTAGGTTTTAGTAATTCCCCAAAATTGAAGATTTAAAGAACTTCATCAATTTTTGATCTTCTAAGATCTTTCTAAACTCTGAAAAAGACTTATCCAACCCAGACTTAACATTAACAGAGCATATCAAGCCTTGATACCTTTTAGTTAATGTCTCAAAGGTGTAATCCAAGTACCTAATAGGCTTGACAAGTGAGGTATCGGGTGAAGGATTGACCAGAGAGGACTCGACAGTATGAGATATATCCTCTTCCTATATAGGTGTATCGTGCCAGTGTTTTATTCTCTATTCATCCTCCAATGCTCTATTTCCACCTTCTACATTTTTATTACTTTTGTATTTATCATTTAAGGCATCTACATTAATGGAAGAAGAATCTGTTCCACCTGTTTTTTTTCTTTTTTCTTATGTAGACTTCTCCAACCTTATGTTTCCTTCTTCTTCTATAGACTTCCGCAACCTTGTGCTTCCATTTTCTCCTATAGACTTCTCCAACATTGTGCTTTATTCCTTTTCTTCTTCTATTTGTTTATATGTACTAATTCGTCTTCTTGTATTTTTAGTAGTAGTAGTAGTAGCAGTTGTTGCTCTTCTTTACCTTGGATCCATTAAATCTACACCACATGAAATGAAATAGAAATCATTAACTATTTTAACCAACAATAACAACAAAATAGTTAACATGAATAATTACAGTAAATTTGCAGTCAAAGATTCAATATAACAAGTTCTTGAACTCATCCAACTCAATACTCAGACAAAAATTACACTTTACAATAAATTTGCAGTCAAAGATTCAACAAAATAAATTCTTGAACTCACCCTACTCAAAACTTTGGCACACATTACACTTAACAGTAAAATCACTGTTAAACATTCAATCATTCTAATAATTGAACTGATTCTTTATCCCTTTCAGTATACGCTCACAAATAGAGAAACAGAGGATCAGTGGTCGGAAAACTACAAATTTCTGGAAGCAAAAGTAAAACTATTATACTTTTGCATAAAGGATAAGAAATTGTAGGAGTTCTTATAATTTTGCATAACAAAAAGGAATTTGTATATGTAATTGATAAAATTGAACTTTTAATTGAAACAGACATCAAAAATCAAAACATCAACCAATTCATTGAATAGACAATAAGAGAATGATTGCATCACATTCTTCTTTTCGAATGTACAAAAAATTTTCTTAATCTTATGAAGATATTATCTATTTACCATTTCATGCTAATATTTCTTTAATGGTACTCATTGTTCAATAAATGTTATTTTCCATCAAATATTTCTTCATTAACACCAAACAACTAGCAAGAACCTATAGAGTTATAAGGATACTTTACTATATGAATCTACATTCAGGAGAATCAGTAAATTAGAAGAGCCTGCATCATCAGAAACAAAAGCATTTTTTCACATGGCGATAAAACTGAAGGAGCGTTATTTGACACACATCATTTATCATAAACAAAAAAGGACAAGAATGAAGAAAGTTAGGATCCCAAGCAACAGGTACAATTGTATCACAACCACCTAAGGAAAATTAACCCATCCCCTCTCCCCCCAGAAATGTATGATTGTTCAGTTATACCTTAGTTACATGTTCCCAGTTCTTGTTATTAGGTTAGATAATGGAATTAAATAAAATCTATTAGTAATCCAAAGTATAAGCACCTTTGCCTTCAGAACATTATAAAATAAGCTAGCATGCACATTTACTTTACTTTTTTTTTGTTAACTTTTTATGCCATACAAACAACAGTAAGATCCCTAAGACAACAACATATTAGTTTTGCATTGGGTCAATTCACAAGGCAACACACAAATATTCACAAACAATAGCATGGACTTATCTATAGCATGAGCATTTCAGTCTTAAATAGAAATAGTACAAGTGCACTGTTCAGGTCCCTATTGTGGTTGAACTCACACAACTCCAAACTTTGGAAACATTACACTTAACAAATCACAATAAAACTAGAGTTAAAGATTCAATCTTTCTGCTAATTAAACAAGTTCTTCAACTCCTCAACTTAAAACTTAGACATCATTTTACAGTATGATTATAGTTAAAAAATCAATTTTTCTGTTAATTAAACAAATTCTTGAACTCACCCAACTCATAACTTAGGAAAACACTACACTTTTACAATAATGTTACAACTAAAGATTCCATCTTTCTACCAATTAAACAAGTTCTTCAACAGAATCTAAGAATTTAGGTTCTTTTCAGGTTAATTTGGATGGAAAATTAAAGATTTTAACACAAACCCAAAAGAGAGATCTTTGTTAAATTTTTAATTTACGTCTTGATTAATGAGACTGCAAATTCTCCATCAGAAAGAACAAACCCAAAAGTGGGAACCACAAATCTTAAAAATCTAAACACATTTTTCCCAAATGAATGAATGAAACCCTAACTATGAGAGTAAAGAAAACAATTTACCTTAGAGAATCAAAATCCTAACTTAGGTTGGAGATGGCGATGACAACACAAGAAAACAACAATTTGAGGTCGGGTCAGAGATGATATTTGAGAGAAGCGTAAGAGATAGTCGAGAACCTAAGATAGTCGTCGTTTTCTCTATTTTAGATAAGGGTGTTAAGTGGGCTGGGCTAGATCAACCCAGAATCGACCCGTTAAAATTATCTGGGTTGTGGGTCGGGCTGGGTCCGGGTTGGGGCTAAGTGGGCCGGCCCGGCCCGAGCTCAACAATAAACTTTTTAAAAACAACCCTAACCCGGCCCACTTAACCCAAACTGGTCAAACCCACCTAAACCCGGTCAAAACCGGTTAAAAATCCGATCAAACCCGGTCAAAAATAAAAATAAAAACTTTTTTCAATATACACTATATATACCCACCTATAAACATTTTAAATATGTTAAACAATATATATACACTATATATATAGTATATACTACATTAGAATTTAAAAAATATATACACATATACACAATTACACATATATACGCACCATTCAATGTATATTGCTACTTTAAAGTTTAAATAAAATATACTACAATATATATACATTACAATATATATATATATATATATATATATTTATATACTAATTTATAAAATATATACATATGTATACGTTAAATATACACATCTATAGAAGATATATACAGACATATATGCACCATTCAATATGTATGTACTACTTTAAATAAAATATACTACAATATATATACATTACAATATATATATATATATAGTTATAGTTATATACTAATTTATAAAACATATACATATGTATACGCTAAATATACACGTCTGTAGAAGATAAATACACACATATATGCACCATTCAATATATATGTACTACTTTAAATAAAATATACTACAATATATATACATTACAATATATATATATAGTTAAAAACTTATTTATAAAACGTATACACATGTATACGTTAAATATACACGTCTATAGAAGATATATACACATATATACGCTCTATTCAATGTATATGTACTACTTTAAATAAAATATACTAATATATATATATATATATATATATATATAGTTATATACTAATTTATTAAACATATACACATGTATATGTTAAATATACACGTCTATAGAAGATATACACACACATATACACACCATTCAGTATATATGTACTATTTTAAATAAAATATACTACAATATATATATATATATATATATATATATAGTTATATACTAATTTATAAAACATATACACGTGTATACGTTAAATATACACGTCTATAGAAAATATATACACACATATACGCACCATTCAATATATATGTACTACTTTAAATAAAATATACTACAATATATATACATTACAATATATATATATATATATATATATATATATATATATATATATATATATAGTTATATACTAATTTATAAAACATATACAACATGTATACATTAAATATACACGTCTATAGAAGATATATACACACATATACGCACCATTCAATATATATGTACTATTTTAAATAAAATATGCTATAATATATATACATTACAATATATATATATATATATATTATATACTAATTTACAAAATATATACACATGTATACGTTAAATATACATGTCTATAGAAGATATATACACACATATACGCACCATTCAATGTATATGTACTACTTTAAATAAAATATCTACAATATATATACATTACAATATATATATATATATATATATATATATATATATATATATATATATATATATATACATATATATATATAGTTATATACTAATTTATAAAATATATACACATGTATACGTTAAATATACACGTCTTTAGAAGATATATACACACATATATGCACCATTCAATATATATGTACTACTTTAAACAAAATATACTATAATATATATACATTACAATATATGTATATATAGTTATATACTAATTTATAAAACATATACACATGTATACGTTAAATATACACGTCTATAGAAGATATATACACATATATACGCACCATGCAATGTATATGTACCACTTTAAATAAAATATCTACAATATATATACACTACATATATATATATATATATATATATATATATATATATATATATAGTTATATACAAATTTATAAAACATATACACATTTATACGTTAAATATACACGTCTATAGAAGATATATACACACATATACGCACCATTCTATATATATGTACTACTTTAAATAAAACATATACTACAATATATATATATATATATATATATGTATGCCCTACAATATATATACAATTTATAAAACATATTCACATGTATACATTAAATATACACATCTATAGAAGATATATACACAAATATACAAAACATATGCTACTTAATATAATAAATTAATAATACTTGGTAGTAAATTAATAATATATTGGAAGTAAGTTTTTAATTTAAAGTAGAAATTCAATTTAAATCATTAAATGAAAAAAATTACGAAGTAAGGACTAAGGAGTGAATGAATGTTGAATTTTATTGATTGCGAAATGATCCAAAATTTATAATTTACATTAATGAAAAATCTACAAATTATGCATCATTTTTTCTAACTCATTCATGTTAATATTAACGGGAACTTGCATAGGATAGTCAAAGTCAACGGGGGCAAAACCATGCATTGGACTAGATTCTGCTGAGTTCTCCCGTGAAGACATAATTTCTTCAAGTTTCAGCTCGTCGTTCGGCTCCGGTTCCATTCCTTGGTTTCTTCTTTTCTCTCTAATCCAATCTCTGAGGCAAACTAGAACATTCATTGCATTGCTTCTCAATGAGTGTCGGTTGTCTCCAAGCTGCTGTTGTCCCTGACTAAAGGCACTCTCTGATGTAATGGTTGACATTGGAACATTCAAAATATCTCTATCTAATCTTGAAGGCATAGGATATTGTGTTTCATTACTCCTCCACCAATCCAACGTGTTGATCCATCATCTGCGATCCTCTGGCGGCGACCAATGATAATATTTCAGCTCTTCCTGATAAGTCGATGTGTAAGCTCTGTCATCAACACTGTTCCAATAAGGTAAATCATAAAAGGAATCAGAAAAACCACTATGTGCCGGCCTTTTAGAAGATGATGGATCCTCGGGAGGTTTAGGAGCAACCGTTAGAGTGATATTTGTAGGTATGACTAAATCAAATAAATCAGCATAGTGATTATATAATTTTTCTATGTATTCATTCACATCACCCATAACGGTCCACAAATCAGGTTGTACTTGTTCAGAATCATTGTTAGTATTTCTTTCTAAGTTAGCATAAATAATAGTACTAAGGTGGAACATAGTATTATATTTCATGCACGGATTTAACATAGCACCAACCAAGTAAATAGGGGGAATCGGGAAAAAATATTTTTTAAATTTAGTAAACATGGTACCAACAGCTTCTTTATAACCTTCTTTATTTTTATATTCTTTGAGCAAATCAAAAATATCGGCTATATATGCCAAAATGTTACAAACAATAGGATAATAAGCACTGAAAAATTCAATCGTAGCTACATAAAATTTTTCTAAAAACTTAACAAGATCATTAATTACAACCCAATCATAATCATGTAGCATGCAATCAGCAGAATCAGCAAATGAACCACAATGTTGGTTAAAAGCTAGTGTAATAGGAACTCTATATTTATAACAGGTTTTTAAAAAATCATACGTAGAATTCCATCTACTATCAATTTCCTCAGGCATCAATATCGGTGCAAGTCTATTTTCTTGACATTTAACTTTAAATTATCTAATTCTTTTTCTTCGATTATTTTCTTGAATAAAACCAACAGCAAGATGAATTTTTTCAATATAAAGGTCAAGAAACTCAAGACCATCTTTTACAATTAAATTATATATATGACATGCACATTTAATATGAAAAATTTCAGGCAACGACGGAGATTAAAGTATCCGAAGGTTGCGACTTTAGAAACTTCCACTCGTACTTTGTAATCGCAAAATTAAAAACTGAGCACTTTAGGAAATTAAATTTATAGAATATTTGAGAATTGAGAATTGAGAATTGAGATTTGAGAGAGAATGAGATTTGAGAGAATTAAAAATTGTGTGAAAAATGATTTGAAGGTGCAGAGTATTTATAGAAAATTTTTTGGGATTAAAAAATAATTTTAAAAGTAAATTTTTTTTTCTTTAATTAATGGGCCCAAACTAGCCGTTTGGACCAGAAAACGGTTATATAATCGTTGGGACAATGACTAGTTTGGCCCAAAATCCATTTTTTTAAAAAAAAATTAAAACCGAGCCGGGCCGGGCCAGTTAACCCGCGGACCCCAACCGAGCTGGGTCCAGGCCGGGTTAACTGGGCCCAAAGCAAAAAAAACCCGGCCCGAGACCCTGTACCCTAAAGCCCTTGGGCTTACTGGGCCGGATCAAACCGGGCCGATTTCATTAAATAGGCTAGTTTGGATCGGGTTGGGCCGGGTCAACCCGACCCGTTTAACAGGCTTAATTTTAGAGAAAGAGAGAAAATGAATTATGAGACTAATTTTGAGAAAAATTGTAAAGTGACATATGTCTTTTGATTGACCTTGTTTTGCATTTTTGAAAAGTTTAAAGAGTTTGAAAAATTACATTTTGCACCCTAATTTACTTTAATCACTAATTAAAAAAAAATTGACTTGAGTTGGTCAAACTTGTCACCAATTTTAATTTGAAAACTTATTTGTCACCCTACACTTAATTTTATCAAGTAAGACTCCATCATCTCCTTTCCACAAACCTTCTATAATAACCGGCTAAACCCAAGAAACTCTGAATGTCGGTTGGAGTCGTGACTCTAGTCCACTTTTTAACCACCGCAATTTTCTGTGGATCCACCATGATCCCTTCACTAGAAACAACATAACCCAGATAAGTCACAACATTTAACTAGAACTCAAACTTTAAGAACTTCGCATACAACTGCTGATCTTTCAAGGTTTACAACACAAGGCGAAAATGATCGACATGATTCACCTCACTCTTAGAATACACCAAAATATCATTAATAAATACAATTATAAACAAATTCAAGAACTGACGAAATACTCAATTCATAAGATCCATAAATTCTGCTGGGGCATTAGTCAAACCAAATGACATCACCCAAAACTCAAAATAACCAGACCGGTTCAGAAAGTAGTCTTAGGGATATCCATCTCCCTAATTTTCAACTGATGGTACCCAGACTAAAGATCAATCTTATAAAAGTACTTAGCACCCTGAAGCTGATCAAAGAGATCATCAATCCTCGAAAGGGGATACTTATTCTTCATGGTCACCTTATTCAATTGACGGTAATCTATACACATCCGAAGGGACCCATCCTTCATACACACGAAAAGAATAGGAGCACCCCATGGAGATACACTAGGACAAATAAAACCCATATCTAAAAGATCTTTCAACTCAGCGGGAGCCATTCTATAAGGAGGGATAAAAATTGGATGAGTGTCCAGAAAAAGATCAATCCCAAAATTAATTCCCCAATTGGGAGAAACACTAGGAAAATCATTAGGGAACACCTTAGGGAATTCACAGACCACAGGGACAGTCTGTAAATAAGGACCTTCAAATATAGAATCCTTAACATGCACTAAGTAAAAGAGGCACCCCTTAGAAACTAATTTTTGGGCTCTAAGATACGAAATGAACCTTCTCTTAGGCACTAGGGAGCTACCTTCCCACTCGATCATTGGCACATTAGGGAAGTGGATACTAACTCTTCGAGTCTGACAATCAGGAGACACATAGAACAAATGTAACCAATCCATCCCCAAGATCACATAAAAGTCTAACAATTCCAACTCAATCAGATCCACCAAGGTCTCGCTACCATAGACCGACATTACACAACCCTATAGATCCTCCTAGCCATAATGGAGTCACCCACCGGGGTAGACACGGAGAAGGGATCTAGAATACACTTAGGGTCAAAATAAAAATGAATAGCCACATAAGGTGTCACTTAAGAGAGGGTCGACCTGGGATCAAGTAGATAATATAAACGGTTAAGCATACCAAAAACAACATCTAGGGATGCCTCAAAATCCTCGTGGGTGGCAAGAACATACAGACGGTTCCGACCAGTGCTGGAGCCAGAAGCAGAAGTAGCACCCTTTGGTGCAGGAGCTGATGAAGTAGCAACATGAATCTTATTTGCCTCAAAAGAAACCCTAGAAGGACAATCCCTTTGCATATGACCAATCTAACCACATTTAAAGCACTTGTTCCTCCTCTCTTAACAAATACCATGATGCACCAAACTATAAAATCTATAAGAGAAATATAATGGAGTTGACTTAGCCCTACTATCCTGAGGCTGGGCCTTGTACCCTTGGACCTACACTATTCTAAAAATGACGATCACCCGACAACTTCAAATAAGGAGCAATAGCCATAGACTAGGAACCAGAATTGCCCCACTTCTTCTTAGACCATTTTCCACCATCTCTACCACTTTACTGCTGACCTCCATCCTAATTTGAGTATTGAAACTTCTTATAATGCTAGTCTAGAGATGTCCATATCCTTATTCAATAAGGCAACCTTTCTTTCCAAGATCAAATCATGGAACAACCAAGAAGCAAACTTTCTCATTCTAGCCTTCATGATAGATACTAATTCTGGAGCATATCGTGACAGTTGGTGAAACTTCAAGGCATACTGCTTTACTATTATCCTTCCTTGCTTCAAATTCATGAATTCCCCAGCTTTCACCTCCCTCAACTCCCGAGGAAATAAGCGATCAAGAAAAATACTAGAAAAGTCATCCCATAAAGTAGACTCAACATCATCACCCCTAGACTGGTACCATTCTTTATACCACTGATATGCCATATTCTTCAACTGATAAGCAGCGAACTCTACACCCTCCATATTAGTAACATGTATCACACAACAATTTTTTTCTATCTCATTAATGAAATTTTGAGAATCTTCCTCAACTTTAAAGCCAATGAAAGTTGGAGGACTCAACCTCATAAATGGGCCAACTCTAGTGACTTCCAAGGATGGAGCAACAAAAACAACATACTTAGTCTGAGGGGCCACCAAATGGGTAAGCAAATGGATCGACTGCCAAAACTCAGCATTAGCCACACCAACTTGAGGTACCTGAGGAGGGCTAGGGAAAACCGATAGAACTCCACTAGGGTAATCAGAAGCAGCAACCCTAGATCAGGTCTGAACTTCTTGAGTAGGACGAACTTCATCCACATTGTCCTTAGATAGGACAAAAGAGTTTCCATAATCATCAGATCTTTGGGGAGGCATTATCTGAAAAGTGAACATACGAGAATTATACGAGATTTCAAGATCTTATTTTTTATAACTCGAAATAGAATAATAAGAAAGGAAAGCATTCCTAAATACCTCATAGCATCTCCCTTATAAGTGTGGAGCGCTATAAACCCATAAATGAGACTTTACTTGACATGGCTTTATGGACACCCAATGACACAAAACCTGGCTCTGATACCAACTTTATCATGACTTGAACTAGGGCCTGGCCATTCCAAGTATCTCAAGTCCACTGTGGATCGGACACCACCCCTTACACCTTACTAAATCACCATACACTGCCAAAAAATAGCTTAATTTTGAGCATATAGTAAGAGAGCAAAATATAAGCTTAATAAAATTTAAGGCATGTCTATAACCGATAATCGATAACCGACCAAACACAACCAACCAACATCACCACCTAAGTCCACACTAATCCAATAAATCCACTATATAAAAAGAATAAAAAAATAGTCTTGGTTGGGACACGTCCCCGACTCGGACAAAACTAATGATAATAATAACGTAAACACTCAATTCTACTCTATGAAAGGAACTGATAAAATGTATAAGTCTTCCAGAGAATGAAAGTTCACCACTTTACCACAACAAATTGATAAACCGAGCCAATCCACCTAACCGTGCATAAAAAAGTAGAAATATCTCTGGTGCCTGCATCGTATGAGGTTACAACGTGCAGAGACGATTAGTGGGGTGATCACTTGCATAAAACTCTGGTATAGGAACAAAATAATGTCAAGTCTAACCATTTCAAAGACCATATAAACCACATCATAATACATATATAAATAATATGTCGGGATAGGGAACAAACTTAGCATGCACTTTAAAACTTTAGCTTGGATTGTTTTGCTTAACCGTCATAACATGAGAAGGCACCCACGAGCTATATGGGCCAAGTTCTCCCCAAGATGAAAGGGCCTCAGTCGTTTAGCTGCACGAACCAGAGGATGTATATATGCACCATGGGGGACTCAAAACTCCCGATATACCAAAGTGACTGAAGCACCCAATCATGTATTGTAATATGAGGGACTTGAACCTCCCAATCATGTGAAAATAATAAGGGGGACTCAAATCACCCGGTCATGTAGACCCCTGAGTTGGCTACTGCGGTTTCCAGTATTGGTCCTTTAGGACCTCCACTTTCACGACTCAGCTACACAACCCTCATTAAAGCCTAATTAAAATATTTAAATCATATTTCTATTCATTTAACCATGATGCACATTTAGGCATACACTGTTGGTATTGTCATACCTACTACACTTGCAAGGTAGAATCAACATGCAAGAATAATTATCATCACTTTGGAAAATTCACAACCTTCTTGGTTTGTCTATACATTAGCTAGGGGAATTACACATCCCCATAAGGTTCAATTCAATATCATTATGCTTTATTAACTTTTCACATTATGCAATTGTTCAAGATCAGTTTAATGTGCATACTTTCCATATTCAAAAAAAATTTCACAATAGGGGTTGAGGTCATTACCACTTCAAATGTCAATATTCACAAATTAGGGAAAAATCACAACCCCCTAGTTTATTCACCATAACCATGTACCCCACAACTTTAAAATCATACTTAAAGCATGACAAAATCATATGTAAAACATGAGAAACATTGTTAAAAAACAAGCATTCAAAATCCTCAATCCATGTTCCAAAACCAATATCAAAACCATATGACTAATACTTTAAAACACATGCTTTTAACAAAGTAAAAATTAGGGAAGAGTAACATGCTCGAAATACATAAGATTATGGAGAGAATTCAACCCTTGAAACTCTCCGTAACCCTCTTCTTGGAAACCCTAAGTATGGATGCTTGAGAGACTTGAGAGAGAACAAAGAATGTTTATTATGTGTTATAGATGAAAATAAGGCCCCAAGTATATTTATAGGGCGTGGGTTATTATTTAAATAAGAGGGAAATGTTTAAAATTCCCCTATTAAAAGTTGGGAAATAAAACGTAAGTCATTATAGGTCTCATAATCATTTGTCATGACTCATTATGACTCGTCTCCATGAATCATTGTCAAAATAGTGTCATAAGGAACACACATTGTTGACCTTATGACTCATATACCGTGGCTCATAATGAAACCCTATGAATCATAGTCAACACACAAACCATTTGGGTACACACTGGACATTCTATGATTTGCATACAATAACCCGTAAAGAGTCCTCACAACTCGTAGCGAGACACCCGTAATTAGAGTAAAAGCCTTAGCCATACATATTGGTTTGGCTATGAATTGGGTCCAATGACTCATTTTGACTTCTCATGACTCGTAGGGTGAGTTGTAGTCAGGACAATGAGGATAAAATTTTAGAAATTTCTTAGAGATCAACATCTGGGGTGTTTCATTCCCCCCAAGGATCATTCATCCTCAAATGATGGGTCAATTCATTGCTTAGCACGATTTAACACAGAAATACATGCGCACTTACCTTTAACAAAGACATAAAACAAAGTTGTTAAGATCACACATACCTTAAGCATGATTTTCTGGAGTAGGGAATAGGAATAGATACTTAGACTTCATGTCCTCCCCGTCTTCCAAAGTAGATTCTTCATACTTTTGGTTTTTTCAAAGAACCTTTACCGAAGCCACATCCTTCATCTGTAATCGGCGGACTTGCCGATCCAAGATCTCTACCAAAACTTCCTCATAAGATAAAGAATTGGAAATGCCTACACCTTCCAAAGATACAACTAATAAAGGATCACCCACACACTTCCCCAACATTAAAACATGGAAGACTGGATGAATGGAGTGCAAGCTAGAAGGAAACTCAAATTCATATGCGAAATTGCCAACCCTCCTCAAAACCGAATATAAACCAACATAATGGGGACTGAGCTTTCTCTTCTTCCCAAACTACATCACGCCCTTCATGGGAGACACCTTTAAAAACACCCAGTCACCAATATTTAATTCCAACTCCCTTCATCTTACATCCGCGTAGGACTTTTGTCGATCTTAAGACTATCCCAAATTACCTTCACCTTCTCTATGGCTTGGTAAACCAAATTAGGACCAAATAACCTATTTTTAAAAACCTCAAACCATCCAATAAGAGACCTATACCTCCTACCATATATGCCTCAAATGGAGCCATACTAATGCTAGAGTGATAACTGTTATTGTAGGCAAATTCTATGAGAGACAAGTGGTAAACCCAAGTACCACCAAAGTCAGTCACACAAGATCTGAGCATATCCTTCAATGTATGAATAATTCTCTCAGATTGCCCATCCTCCTGCTGGTGGAAGGCAGTACTAAGACTCACCTTAGTCCCCAAACCTCTTTTAAAAAAATGCCAAAAATGAGATGAGAACTGAGTACCTCGATCAGATGTGATGGAAAATGGGGCACCATACAACTTCACAATCTCCTCAATGAAGAGCTTAGCGTAATCTTCCGCCGAATAATTATTCCCTACTGGAAAAAGTGAGCAAACTTAGTCATCCTATCTACAATAACCCAAATAGAAACAAATTGATGGAAAGACCACAGAAAACCAGTAACGAAATCCATATTAATTATTTCCTATTTCCAAACAGGCAGCTCAATTTCTTAAAATAATCTACTGGGGCTCTTGTGATCTACCTTCACTTATTGACACACCATACACTTAGCCATAAAATTGGCCACACTCTCTTCAACTTATTCCACCAATAAATTTCTCTCAAGTCATGATGCATCTTCGTCAAACCAGGATAAAAAGTATAATGTGACTCATAAGGTTTTCCTCTCAATCCATCAATATCGAGGACATATAATCTACCTTGGTACCTCAAGATACCATCACAACGAATCTTGAAAGCTATAACTTTATGCCTACCTACATCCTTCTTGATCTGCATCAAAATAAGGTCCAACACTTGCTTCTCCTTTACCTCAGCACCAAGAGATGACTTTACCACTTCTTGAACAATTACACCACCATCCTCAAAATCCAAGAGGTGGACTTTAAAATTAGCCAAATGGTGAATGTCCTTCACCAAATATCGTTTCTTCTCATCCACACGAGATAAGCTCCCCATGGTCAACCTGCTAAGAGCATTAGCAACCATGTTAGCTTTACCTGGGTGATAGTGGAGACTCATGTGATATTCTTTTAGTAACTCAAGCCACCTCATTTGTAGGAGATTTAGCTCATTTTGAGTAAACATTTATTGAAGGCTCTTTTTATCAGAATAAATATCCATACGGACCCTATACAAATAATGTCGCCAGATATTCAATGCAAAAATCACAACTAATAATTACAAATCAAGAGTACGATAATTCTTCTTAAGAAACTTCAACTATCTAGAAGCATATGCAATTACCTTGCATCAACACACAACCTAGTCCCACTCGAGATGCATCACAATAGACAACAAAATCATTAGTACCCTCAGGTAGTATCAAGACCGGAGCTGAAGTCAACTTATCCTTCAAATTCTCAAAACTACCATCATAAGAATAAGACCACAAGAACTTTACCTTCTTCTGAGTCAACTTAGTCAGTACGGTACCAGAAGAAGAGAAACTTTCCACAAACCTTCTATAATAAATGGATAAAATCAAGAAGCTCTAAATGTTGATTAGAGTCATAGATATAGTACACTTCTTAACCACCATAACTTTCTGTGGATCCACCATGATCCTTTCACTAGAAACAACATAGCTATAATACCTCGAGAATCCCAACCGATGGTAGAACCATGCTTCAAGGTCATGAGAAATAAATTATAGTGATTTGGTATTTTTATGATCAAGTTTGATATATATTAATACCTCAAATACTTCCTAGCTATTGGACGAATTAAAACATTCCTTACCGATTGAATTCTTGAGAAGGGCATTGCCATAGTCAACTTAAAATGAGCATATCTCCCATTCTACAGAGAATTTTTGATCTCATGATCCACCAATAGATATATAATTGAATTATCTTTCCAACGATGTCAAATTTTCCAAAATCCGGCATCGGAGTAAAATGTTATGTCCATTTTACTGAGAGCTGCTCGAGCTGTCTAGGAGTGACGGACAAAATGACGGAACGTCAAATCAGTGATGGACCGTCACCACTGAACCAGTGAGGCTATTTTCTGGACCAAAAATGATGGTTGGAGTGAATTTTAGTCACTAGAGTGACAGTCCATCACTCAGACCGTCAGTTTTGTCCGAAACAACACTGAAATGCCGTTTTAAAGGTTTTTTTGGGTCTTTTTCTACCCTATTTAACACCCAATCGCATCAAATCAAAGAATATAACTTCTCTTTCATCCATAAAATCAAAATTAGGGTTTATTTTAATATCAAAACCTAAGAACAAGATTCAAACCCTTCTCCAAGAAAACTCAAGAATCAAAGCGTCACCATTCAAGAAGCCTCAAGAAAAGTTAACCTCCTTCAAGACTTGGGTTTTTATTACTCCATGATTTATCTCAAGCTCCAAGAAAATTAGTTGATTGGGGATCCAATTTCAAGAAATTTCCACCGTTAATCTTCAAGAATCTTCCATCTAAGGTATGCGTAGTGTTCATCCATGGATCCCTTTCATCCATGGAGCTCAAGAATCAAGTTTTAAAATCATGAATTATGGTATGATTATGTTCATGTTGATGGTTTTTATTTGGTATCTCGATGTATTTTCATGAAGTATGTGAGCATTTTAGTTGAAATCTATGAATTTGGGTGGCTTAAGATTGTTAAATTGATAATATACCTATGCCCAAAGTTGTGCATCTAAGGTGTTTGATAAAATGTCTAGAATGATAGAAATCATGTATTATAGCTTAGGGATGAATTATATGATAAATTCATGCTAGTCTATTATGTTCAAAGGGCTCACATATTGTTGTTGTGCAATATATGTGTTAATAGAATGTACATAATGATTGGAGAATGGATTAATAGTGTGCCTATACGCATTTCATGTTATGAACAAGATCATGATTATGAAGTACCACATGAGTTATGCCCCAATTATTATAATATGAACTAAATGTTACATGCTTGCTATTCCCTTATGTTTAAACGGTTTTCATGCTATCGTTATGAAAAGTATATGTTGTCGGAATGCCCATGATATTAGAACATGAGGTTTATGACTTGATTTCAAGCATTCCCATTCATGTTAGATATTATGATGACCATGTACTTCATGAAATCCCTCACTCATGTATTATGGATTATTATTGATGGTCACGTATTCAAGAAAGTCACGCTGTGTCAGTTTTCTTCCATCGAGTCCTGGGGGGACTTGTAACCAAAAAATATAGCTGTGTTCCTAGAGCCATGTCATGTTTTCATGCTACTCTCAGTCAAGCCATGTTCAGTAGACTTCAATCAGCCTCATGACTCAGGAAAACTCATGTAAATTCAGTATCAGCTTAGTTCTACTCAGTACTTAGTAACTTTAGTAATCTCAATAATTCATTATTCTTAGAAATCTCATAACTCAGTACTCAGTAAGATCAGTAATCTCATGAACTCAATCAGTTATCAGATATCAGTAGTATTTCGCCAGTCAACAGAATTCAGTAAGTTCAGTCTACGTACAGTTCAATTAATTATGTTCAATGACTCTTTAAATGAGAGTAGTAATTAGCATCGAGCGAATCCAAGGATGGGAACTCACCTATCAGTTTAGGGTGTGATTCTTAGCAGTCATCCTTGTGTTCCAGAACTAC
The DNA here is from genome assembly GCA_030864215.1 of Capsicum pubescens. Classification (NCBI taxonomy): domain Eukaryota; kingdom Viridiplantae; phylum Streptophyta; class Magnoliopsida; order Solanales; family Solanaceae; genus Capsicum; species Capsicum pubescens. The sequence goes on along the minus strand of CM061545.1, from coordinate 134,536,239 downwards.
ATAGCCAGCGTAGGTTGAGAAATCTTAACTTGTTAGATTAGGGTTGATGAGGTGTCTTAACCTGTTAGTTTAGGGTTCCCACCGTTCTCATTTTGAGTACCTTCCAGATAAAGGTCACTCACAGCTTGTCCTTACCTATGGAGCGGTATTGACACCCTTCCAGTCAAGGCATAAATTGGACCCCAGATCAGCTATAATAACATATATGAGGCATGTCGGTTAGATAACTACTTCCCACAGTTTCAGTATCAGTCTCAGTAAAAGAACTTAGATAGTTCTTCAGATTTCAGGACTGTCAGATACAGTCAACTCAAATACAGTACGAAAATCACATAGTTCCATTAGATTCAGGATTGTCAGATACGATCACTCATGTTATCAGTTATATCAGTCATATCAGTTATCAATAAATCATGTTATCAGTATTCAGATTCAAGACAGTAAAATACAGTCAATCAGACTAGTTCTTCATAATTCGAACTGTCAGAAGTATTCATGTATTTATTCAGTAATACAGTATCAGTTCCTCACCTATTAGTGACCCAGATATAAATATCAACAGTCTCAATTATTTAGTATCCCAGCATTAGTTTCTCACTTATCAGTGACTCAGATATCAGTAAATCCATGTTATCAGTATACTCAATAGTTAGAACTCAGTATTAAGTCCTATTACGATCTCAGTTATAGTTACATAGCCATGTATTTATTCTTACATTCATGTTAGTAAGACAGTTATTAATGTTCATGCATATGAACCCCATGCATTTAGCCCACCTCACTTGTATACCATTATATTCAAAGAACTGACGCATTTGCGCTATGGTGTCTTATACCATAGGTTTAGAAGTACGAGCTCCAGAGTATCAACAGTAGATTCCAGTCTCAACAGTCAGAGTTAGAAGTGAGTCCTCATCTTTAGAGGACATGATGATTTCATTACTATTTTAGTTTTCAGTTTATTTCAGTAGATGGAGTTAGTTGGGGACGTGTCCCATCAACTCTTTATTTAGACAGTTTAGAGGCTTTCAGACTATAGTATGTTCAGACAGTGATTTCAGATTTATTTTGGTATTGTTATACCATATTTTTAGTTATGTATTAGTATTGAACCTTATGGCCTTTCAGTTCATGTTTCTGTATTTTTCAGTCATTTATGCAGTATACAGGTACAAATATCAGTCATGGATTAGCTTGTGGTCCTTCGGGGTCATGATCACCGTGTAGCGTTCCAGTTAAAAAAAATTGGGGCGTTACAAACTTAGTATCAGAGCCTAAGGGTCAACAGTGTCCTAGGAAGTCTGAAAAGCCGCATCTAGTAGAGTTTTGTATATGCGTGTGTTGTGCACCACACTTATATGAAGGAGTCTATGAGATGTTTTAGAAATAGTTTCCCTTTTTTCATGTCTCAGATCGTGCTCTAGATAAGTTTTCTAAGAAAATTCATATAGATTCTCATCATGCTCCACGTATGTTAACTCCACCTTACTTTCAAGGTAACAAAAATTATGAAGCACAAGTCCTAGAGATAGAGATTTCTTAGGTAGTCCCTGCAGTCAATTATGGGATTTGTCTCAAACTCAAAATATGCCCTCAGATCCTTTCTCGAAATCCTATGACAGCATTGACCTAGAATTTTTTTTAAGCATAAACTCAGGAGTTAACAGTGGTAGAGTTGGGATAATATTATCTAGTTTGATCAGATTATGTATTCACGGGGATAGTTGTACCAGAGTAAATCAGTAGGCTTGAAGTAAGCTAGAGTTTCAGTTTATTGGTTTGAATTAAGTATGGAGGTGTGGATATAATATTAGTAGTATATGAAGCAACAGAAGCATCTAATGGGCTTAGTAAGGCAAACATGTGTTTGACAGAGTGTAAGTATGTGATTAAGATTGTAGTTCAGTTCAGAGTTTAGTAAGTGCTCACAGATTTAAGATGATGGCTTAAAGCTAAGGGGGAGATTATAGATCAAGCAACTAAGTCAGGCTCTCAAATTCCAGTAGTAGTGCCAGTATGTATAGAAAAATAGTAAGGAAAGACAATTCCTGAATCATACTTATCTTAGTGCAAGGTTTTGTACTTCAGTCAGCCTGATACCTATGCATGCTTTACATCTTAGTTCCATGAACACAACTTATATTCGCACGCTTTCCATAGAATCATGTGTGATTCCAATTTCTATTATAAGGAGTATCAACTCCCTCAGTGTTACGAATCATGTCCCATGAATTCATACACTCCAAACTCAGGTCATGAAGCATGACACATGTACACATGTCATACTTTATAATGTACTTCGCTTTCATGACTCAGACTACGCTCCTACTGATCAGTTAAATTCAGACTATGTCATGTATATCCTCAGTTCAAACCTTTTGGGTAAATTTATGTTATTAATATTCTATTTCTCAGGCTTCAGTTCAAGTGTCAAGTTCAGTCAGTATCCATTCATGTTTCAGGTCCTCCTGATTTAATCCTTCAGTAAGCTCTTTTTATTGAAACAGTGTAGTGGTGAGCAGTTTCTCATATGAGAACGAGTAAATATTACATGTTAAGAAAAGATTGTTGCATACTTATACTACGCGATGGTGTAGTGATTAAGATAGGCTTAAATATTATATTAGTGTGCAAGTAAATGTCTAGCAAGAGGTTGTATTTAGAAGTTGGGAAAGTATAGAGTACGAGTATACGTTCAGATCCTTGATCTATATCAGTCCTCATTATGAATCTATCCAAATTTAGTTACCATATCAGTTACAGTTTCAGTATTCAGTACTCAGAAATCAGTGTTTAGTCTCAGCATTAAGTACTTCAGTATCAATCGAACCATAATTATCAGTATTTAGTTATCCGAATCCAGCATCTAGCTCCAGTATGAGTCCCAGTTATAGTCGTAGTATGGTGTCGGCTCCAGTTCAGTAATTAGATCAGAAAATTCAGTTCAGTTTCAAACTTGCTTGACCATAGCATACAGTTATCAGTTATCTAGCTATCATTATTTTAGCACCTCAGTCTATGGAATGTTTCCAAATCATGTTATATTCTCAGTCTTGCATTCTTAGGCAATACAGTCTTTACAAAATCTTGCTCAGTTACCTCATGTTACTCAGTCAGTCCCTTTCTCTTTTGCATAATATTCTACAGCCTCAGTCCAGTTATTCAGACTAAGTATAGAACAGTCTTACATACCCAGTATTCAGCTATCAGTTATTCAGTTAATCAGATAAGTTAGTATATTTATGCATTCGTGCTCAGCACCATGTGAATCTTTCAGTAGTCTCAGTTGTCGTGCATGAGGCTTAGTTACTTCAGCTTAGATGATGTTATAAGCCTCAACTTATCTTCCCGAATCTCAATCAAGTTATGATCTTCTTACTCAGCTGTCTTATACAGACAAGTTCATAAAGTTTGGTTTCCAATGTTCCCATCTATTCGCGCTATCCAAAATATCATGAAAGAATATAATCATTCTCAGATTAACCAATCAGATAGATGCAAGCTCAGCTCAGTTCATGTATCATGCCTTAGTTTCAGATCACAAATAATCAATCACGAATCAGTTCCTAGGTTCCTTGCGCATCGCCTCAGTCTCCCTCAGTAGCTCAGCCAAGTCAGTATTCCTGGAGGGGCCTAGTGTCCCAAGGAGGAGATACGTTATAATCCCCTAAACTTTCATGAATTAAACATCCTACTTCCTTTTCTTGTAATGAATCTAGTTTGGAGTGAGGGGTACTCATAAGTTGACCCTCAAGATCTAACCTCAGTTGTACGCCATGTATTCAAGACTCAGTTAAGTCCACAAAATTCAGTTCATGCATCACGTTTCATTCTCAGTTATGTTCTCATGTTCCTATTCATGCATACTCCTAGCCTGATCATGGGTTCATTCGTATTCTCAGTTAAGTAATGAGTTTTCCTCGAACTTACTCAGTTCTATGCTCAAACTACCATTACAAACTTGATATCATATTCCCACTATAAGCTTAGTGTCAATTGCCATTACACGTTCAATCATGCATTTATGTGTCATCTCAGTCATGTAATCATGCATTAGACTTGCATTATCGTTGCGATAAATTCAGTTCATCAGGACATTCAGTCATACATTATTGAGTCAATTATCCCAGCAATGCACGAATTCAGCTTATCAGTCATGCATCAAACATGCATGTTCAGTATGATATGTTCAGTTATCAATCATGTCAGCCGTGAGATCATGTTCTAGTCATTCATGTTCAGTATGTACATTATTTTATGTTCATCCCCTCTCTCTATCAGTCTTATTTGAGGGTGAATATTCCCAAGGGGGAGATATTATAATACCCCGAGAATCCCAACCGATGGTAGAACCATGCTTCAAGGTCATGAGAAATAAATTATAGTGATTTGGTATTTTTATGATCAAGTTTGATATATATTAATACCTCAAATACGTCCTAGCTATTGGACGAATTAAAACATTCCTTACCGATTGAATTCTTGAGAAGGGCATTGCCATAGTCAACTTAAAACGAGCATATCTCCCATTCTACAGAGAATTTTTGATCTCATGATCCACCAATAGATAGATAATTGAATTATCTTTCCAACGATGTCAATTTTTCCAAAATACGGCATCAGAGTAAAATGTTATGTCCATTTTACTGAGAGCTGCCCGAGCTGTCCAGGAGTGATGGACAAAATGACGGACCGTCAAGTCAGTGACGGACCGTCACTTTGGACGTCACAACTGAACCAGTGAGGCCGTTTTATGGACTAAAAATGACGGTTGGAGTGACATTTAGTCACTAGAGTGATGGTCCGTCACTCAGACCGTCAGTTTTGTCCAAAACAGCGCTGAAACGCCATTTTAAAGGGTTTTTTTGGGTCTTTTTCTACCCTATTTAACACCCAATCACATCAAATCAAAGCACATAACTTCTCATTCATCCATAACATCAAAATTAGGGTTTATTTCAAGATCTAAACCCAAGAACAAGATTCAAACCCTTCTCCAAGAAAACTCAAGAATCAAAGCGTCACCATTCAAGAACCCTTAAGAAAAGTTAACCTCCTTCAAGATTTGGGTTTTTATTACTCCATGATTTATCTCAAGATCCAATAAAACTAGTTGATTGGGGATTCAATTTCAAGAAAGTTCCACCGTTCTCATTTTGAGTACCTGCCAGATAAGGGTCACTCACAGCTTGTCCTTACTAGTGGCGCGGTATTGACACCCTTCCAGTCAGGGCAGAGATTGGACCCCAGCTCAGCTATAATAGCATATATGGGGCATGTCGGTTAGATAACTACTTCCCATAGTTTCAGTATCAATCTCAGTAAAAGAACTCAGATAGTTCTTCAGATTTCAGGACTGTCAGATACAGTCAACTTAGATACTGTAGGAAACTCAGATAGTTCCATCAGATTCAGGATTGTCAGATACGATCACTCATGTTATCAGTTATATCAGTTATGTCAGTTATCAATAACTCATGTTATCAGTATTCTAATTCAGGACTGTCAGATACAGTCAATCAGACTAGTTCTTCATAATTTAAACTCCCAGAAGTATTCATGTATTTATTCAGTAATACAGTATCAGTTACTCACCTATTAGTAACCCAGATATAAATATCAACAGTCTCAGTTATTTAGTATCCCAGTATTAGTTTCTCACTTATCAGTGACTCAGATATCAGTAAATCTATGTTATCAGTATACTTAATAGTTAGAACTCAGTATTAAGTCCTATTACGATCTCAGTTATAGTTACGTAGCCATGTATTTATTCTTACGTTCATGTTAGTAAGACAATTATTATTGTTCATACATATGAACCCCATGCATTTAGCCCACCTCACTTGCATACCAGTATATTCAAAGTACTGATGCATTTGCGCTATGGTGTCTTATACCATAGGTTTAGAAGCACGAGCTCCAGAGCATCAGCAGTAGATTCCAGTCTCAGCAGTCAGAGTTAGAAGTGAGTCCTCACCTTTTGAGGACATGATGATTTCATTACTATTTCAGTTTTCAGTTTATTTCAGTAGATGGAGTTAGTTGGGGACGTGTCCCATCAACTTCTTATTTAGACAGTTTAGAGGCTTTCAGACTATAGTATATTCAGATAGTTATTTCAGATTTGTTTTGGTATTGTTATACCATATTTTTAGTTATGTATTAGTATTGAACCTTATGGCCTTTCAGTTCATGTTTCCGCATTTTTCACCCTCTTATGTAGTATACAGGTGCAGATATCAGTCATGGGTTAGCTTGTGGTCCTTCGGGGTTATGAGCACCATGTAGCGTTCTGGTTCAGAAAAATTAAGGCGTTACAATAACCCAGATAAGTCATAATACTTTACTAGAACTCACACTTTAAGAACTTTGCATACAACCACTGATCTTTCAAGGTTTACAATACAAGGCAGTGATGATCGACATGATCTGCCTCACTCTTAGAATTCACCAAAATATCTTCAATAAATACAATTACAAATAAATTCAAGAACTAATGGAATACTCGGTTCATATGATCCATTAATTCTTACTGGGACATTAATCACACCAAAGAACATCACCAAAAACTCAAAATAACCATACCGGTTCAGAAAGCAGTCTTAGGGATATCTGTCAACCTAATCTTCAACTGATGGTACCCAAACAAAAGATCATTCTTAGAAAAGTTTTTAGTACCCTGAAGCTGATCAAAGAGATCATCAATCCTTGGAAGGTGATACTTTTTATTCATGGTCACCTCATTCAATTGGCGGTAATCAATACACATCCGAAGGTATCCATCCTTCTTACACATAAAAAGAATAGAAGAACCCCACAGAGACACACTAGGGCGAATAAAACCCTTATCTAAAAGATCTTTCAACTACTCCTTAATTTCTTTCAACTCAATGGAAGCCATTCTATAAGGAGAGATAGAAGTTGGATGAGTGTCCTAAAGAAGATCAATCCCAAAATTAATTTTCCTATCGAGAGAAACACCAGGAAGTTCATTAGGGAACACCTTAGGGAATTCACAGACCACAGGGATAGTCTGCAAAGAAGGACTTCAGATCTAGAATCTTTAACATGCACTAAGTGAAAGAGGCACCCCTTAGAAACCAATATTTGGGCTCTAAGATATGAAATAAACCTTTCCTTAGGCACTAGTGAGATACCTTACAACTCGATCATCAACTCATTATGAAAGTGGAAACTGACTCTTCGAGTCCGACAATCAAGAGACGCATAGCACAAATGCAACCAATCCATCCCCAAGATCACATCAAAGTCTAATATGTCCAACTCTATTAGATCCACCAAGGTCTCGCTACCACAGACCGACATCACACAACCCCTATAGATCATCCTAGCCACAATATATTCACTCATCGGGGTACACATGAAGAAGGGATCTAGAATACACTCAGGGTAAAAAACAAAAGGAATTGCCATATAAGGGGTCACATAAGAGAGGGTCGACCCGGGATCAAGTAGACAATATACATAACCAGAGAAAAGTTTGAGCATACCAGTAACAACATCTAGGGATGACTCAGAATCCTGGTGGGTGGAAAGAATGTATAGACGGTTCTGACCAGTGCTGGACCCATAAGAAGAAGTAACACCCTTTTGTGCAGGAGTGGATGAAGTAGCAAAAGGAATTTTATTTCCCCCAGAATAAACCCTAGAAGGACTATCCCTCTGTATATGACCAATCTGACCATTTTTAAAGCACTTGTTACTTCTCTCTTCACAAATAGCATGATGCACCTGGCCATAAAATCTACAAGGAGGATGTAATTGAGCTGACTAAGCCCCACTAGCCTGAGGCTGACCCCTATACCCTTGGATCCATACTATTCTAAAAACGACGATCACCTAACAACTTTAGATAAAGAGCACTAGCCGTAGAGTAGGAACCAAAATTACCCCACTTCTTCTTAGACCATTTTCCACCATCTCTACCACTCTACTGCTGACCTCCACCCTGATTTGAGTATTGATACTTTTTATACTTCCTTTAACTCATCTCCACCTGCTTTTTTTTTTCCTCTTCCACTTGGTGCATATACACCACAAGTCTAGAGATGTCCATATCCTTATTCAACAAAGAGGACCTGCTTTCCAAGATTAAATTACGGGACAACCCAGAAGCAAACTTCCTCATTCTAGCCCTTATACTAGACACTATTTTCAGAGCATATCGCGGCAACTAGTAAAACTTGAAGGTATACTCCTTCACTATCATCCTCCTTTGATTTAAATTCATGAATTCCTCAGCCTTCGCCTCCCTCAACCCCCAAGGAAATAAGAGATTAAGAAAAAAACTAGAGAAGTCATCCCATAAATGGACTAAATATTATCACCCCTAGACTGGTACCATTCCTTATACCACTAATACACTACATTCTTCAACTAATAAGCAGTGAACTCCATACCTTCCATATCAGTAGCATGTATCACACTAAAAAACTTTTCTATCTCATCAATGAAATTTTAAGGGTCTTCCTCAATTTTAGATCCAGTAAAAGTTGGAGGACTCAACCTCATAAATTGGTCAAATCTAGTGACCTCCAAGGATGGAGCAACAAAAACAACATGCTCAATCTGAGGGGCCACCAACTGGGTAAGGAAATGGATCGATTGGCAAACCTCAATATTAGACACACCAACTTGAGGTGCCTGAGGAGGGTTAGGGGAAACTGATAGAACTCCACTAAGATAATTAGAAGCAGGAACCCTAGATCGAGTCTGAACTCCTTGAGTAAGACGAGATTCATCCAAATTATCCTCATATGAGATAGAAAAGTTTCCATAAGCATCAGATCTTTTGGGAGATATGATCTGAAAAGTGAACATACGAGAATTAGAGGAGATTTCAAGATCTTAGGCTCTATAGATTGAAATAGAACAACAAGAAAGGAAAATATTCCTCAATGCCTCATACCATCTCCCTTATAAGTGTGACACACTACATACCCATAAAAAATACTCTACTTGACACGACTTTGTGGACACCCAATGACACCAAACTGGCTATGATACAAACTTTGTCATGACTCGAATCAGGGCCTGGCTGTGACAAGTATCTCAAGTCCTCCGTGGATCGGAAACCACCCCTTATACCTAACAAAATCATCACACACTACCCCAAAATGGCAGAATTTTAAACATATAGCAGGATAACTTAAGATAAGCATAATAAATTTTAAGATATGTCTATAACCGATAACACGTAATCGACCACACATAACCAATCAACATCACTACCCAAGTTCACAATGATCCAACAAAGCCATTATACAAAATGAACTAAAAACTAATCTTGGTCAGGACACGTCCCTGACTCGAACAATAATAATGGCAATGATAATGGAAACTCTCAATTCTACTCTATGAAACAAACTGATGAAATGTCTAAGTCTTCCAAAGAATGAAAGCTCACCACTTCACCATAATTAATCGATGAACCAAGCTAATACACTTAGCTCTACACAAAAAAATTAAAAGTATCTCCGGTGCCTACATTGCTGTAATACCCCGTATATTTCTAAGCTAGAAAATGAACCATTGTTCCTGCGTATGAAACCTCCTATCCTGTTATTCATATTTAAGTACATAAATTAGGATGAGTATCCTAGTGATAATAGATCTTATTATATGTTAATCATGTTTATAAGAGTCACTTAGAGTAAGCCAAGCTAAGAACTTTTGAATCCACCAAATTTTTGTGTGTGATTTCACATCGGTCATCTTTGAACGAGAATTACATGGTTTATAGGTGGTATTTTGGCAGATTTATACCCTCCAAATTTTAGATAATTGAATAAGATTTCCATCGATACCAAATTTGCCTAAAACGGACACCCGGTGAAGAAGTTATGGCGATTTAAAGTTTCAGCAGTGTCATTTCAGTCAGTGGCGCATCGCACCGTAAGCCAAAATGAAGTTTGTCAATTTCCAGTGTATATCCACAATTCCATGCATCGCTTTGAGTTTCCAGGTCATAAAAAAGAGGCAATATGATGTCTCTGCGACGCGCCGGGGGCCCAAATCGGGAAATTTTTACAGAAATTAAAAGGGCATCTAGAGGGGCATTTGGGTCATCTTCCCACACCTATATATATTCCATAAACACAGAATTAAGACATTATTTCTAAAAATCATACTCTTTTTCATCAAAATCCTCTCAAGAACACATTAGGGTTTTTCATAGAAGATTCAAATTCAAGAAAATTCTACCATCAAATTCCAAGAATCTCTTCGTCAATCTTTACTAAATCAAGAACTAAGGTATGAGTGTGTTAATTCATGGACTCCTTTCATCCATGAAGTCCAAGAACCCTATTTTAAACTATATGCCATGATTTTTATGTTATGATTTGATTGTTGATCTTGTTTATGTGTTGAATGATGTCAAGATAGAATCTTTATGGGTTTGTATGAAACTAGGATGGCATGTTAGTTGAAATATATAAACTTTGGGTGATTTGGGTGGTTGAATTCATGAATAAACCTATTACCAAAGTGGTGTATGAAAGGTGTTTGATAAAATACCTAAGAGCCTAGAAATCATGTATTTTAGCTAAATAGAACTTAAAAGATAAGCCCATGCTTTATTCCTTATGACTCAACATGAATTCCATGCAAATTGTCATGTATTGTTGTTGTACTATGGAATGCTCATGATATTAGAACCATGAAAGTATGTACATATTATATGCAGTATCTTCAATGTTCAAGAATATGATAACCATCTGTAGTATGAAATCTCCTATTTATGGTATTTTGAATTGTGAATGTTATTCTTACGATCAAGTTAGTCATGTGTGTCAGTTTCTTTCCATCGAGTCTTGGGGGTACTTGTACCTGAAAAATATAGCTATGTGACTAAATCCATTTCATGTTTTCATGATACTCTCAGTCAAGCCATGATCTATAGAAATTAGTTAGTCATGTGACTCAGGAAAACTCAGAAATCTCAGTAGTCCAGTGATCTCAGTAATCTCAGTGCTCAGTAACCTCAACAACCTCAGTATTCACAGTTAATCTCAGTAACTTCAGTACTCTCAATCATTCCTCAGAACTCAGTGCATTTTTTCAGTTATCAGAATCCAGTATACTCAGTTTAGCTCTACTAAACAATCCCACTAACATCGGTTTAGTTAATCAGTTCAGTGTCTTTCAGTTGGGAGTAGGATTTAGCACGGAGTGAACCTAAGGATAGGGACTCACCTACCACAGTCAGAGGGTGAGATTCCTAGAAGCAATCCTTGCATTCCAGAACTACGTAGCCAGCGTAGGTTGAGATGTCCCTAGCCATAGGGCTAATGCATCTCTTTTGAGTTTACCTGATAGTAAGGCAGACTGATGAGCTCCCAAAAATAAAATAGGGTTACTCACATGTTGTCTCTAACCGTGGCACAATATTGATACCGTTCCAGCTGGGGTTATAGGTTGGACCCCAACCAGTTCAATTTTGGGGCATGTCGGTTAGATGATTGATTACCTCCCACAGTCTCAGTTTTAGTCTCAGTCTCAATTTTAGTAATATAACTCAGATAGTTTTTCAAAATATCAGGACTATCAGATATAACCAACTCAGATACAATATGAAACTCAGCTAGTTCCACCACATTCATGACTGTCAGATACAATCACTCATGTTATCATTATTACTAGTTCTCTGAACTCATATTACCAGTATCCATCTTCATGACTGTCAGATACGGTCAATCATTTCAGTTTCTCATATTCATGGTTGCTAGATACAGTTAATCAGATTAATACTTTATAATTAGACTGTCAGATACAGTCGACCAGACCAGTTCTTCATAATTAGGACTGTCATACACAGTTATTCATGTATCAGTAACATAGCACTAGTCCCTCAGTATTTAGTAATACAGTGTCAGTTCCTCACTTATTAGTGATTTATATACTTAGTATTCAGTTTTAGAACTGTTAAACACAGTCAAACATACCAGTTCTTCATAGTTTGTACTGTCAAAATAGTCATTCATCTATGCAGTACCTCAGTGTCAGTAAAGTCATGATGTCAGTATTCAGACTCAGTAGTCAGTATCATCACGAGTTCAGTTATAGTTTCTCATGTATGTATGTATTCTCACATTCATATCAGTCAACATTGTTTATGCATATAACCCTTTGCATTTAGCCTACCTTACTCATATACTCAGTATATTTAATCGTACTGACACATTTGTGCTATGGTGTTTTCTCTTATATTACACCATAGGTTTATAGGCATGAGCTCCAAATCAGCAGTAGATTCCAGTATCAGTAGTCAGAGTTAGAAGTAAGTCCTTATATTTTGAGTACATGATGATTTCATTACTACTTCAATTTTCAGTTTATTTCAGTAGTTGGAGTTAGTTGGGGACATGTTCCATCAACTCCTTATTCAGACAGTTTATAGGCTTTCCATACTTTAGCATGTCAGACAATTATTTTGGATTTGTTTTGGTATGGTTATACCAATTTCAGATATTATTCTTATCAGATGTTTATTTAGTTGAACCTTATGGCCATTCTGTACATGTTTTTTGCATCTTCATGTTATATTATACAGTATATAGGTACATATATCAGTCATGGGTTAGCTTGTGGTCCTTCGGGGTCATGAGCACCGTGTAGCATTCCGATTCAGAAAATCGGGGTGTTACAATCTTGGTATCAGAGCCTAAGGTTCAATAGAGTCCTAGGAAGTATGAAAGCCGTATCTAGTAGAGTCTTGTACATGCGTGTGTTGTGCACCAAACTTATGTGCAAGAAGCTATGAGATGTTTTAGGAACAGTTTCCCTTCTTTCATGTTTCAGATCGTGCTATAGCAAGGTTCTCTAAGGAACCCATGCAGATTCACATCATGCTCCCCTCATGTCAACTTTACCTTACTTCCAAAGTAATGAAAACAGTGAAGCTTAAGTCCTCAAGATAGGGCCTTCTCAGATAGTATCCCTCAGTTCCCTTATGTTCCAAAGTTCTACAAATCTTATTCATGATCATGAGAACTTGTTCTCGAACCCAGATTTAGATATTCCATCTGATCCCTTTTCAGAATCCTATGACAGCATAGACCTAGAATTTTAAGCATGAACTCAGGAGTTCATAGTGGTAGAGTTGGGATAGTATCATCCAGTTTGATCAGATTATGTATTCATGGGGATTGTTGTGCCTGAATGAATTAGTAGGCTTGAACTGTATGAGTTCAAAATTTAAGTTTATTGACTTGAAATTAAGCATGAAGGTGTGAATGTGATATTAGTAGTATGTGAGGGAACAGAGGTAGATAATGGAATTAGTAAGGCAAGCATGTGTTTGACAGAGTGTAAGTATGTGATTAAGATTATAGTTCAGTTCAGAGATTAGTTTAGTGTTCACAGGCTTATGATGATGGCCTTAAGCTAAGGGTAAGATGATAGATCAAGTAACCCAGTCAATCTCTTAGATTCCAGTAGTAGCGTTAGTATGTACAGAAAAATAGTTAGGGAAGACGATTCCCGACCCATCCTTATCTCAGAGTAAAGCTTCGTACTTCAGCCAACATAATTCCTATGCATGCTTTATGTCTCAGATTCCGTGAATACAACTTATGTTCACACGCCTCCCATAGAATCGTGTGTGCTTTCAGTTCCCAGCATAGGGAGTTCAGTTCCAGCGCACTCAGTGTTATGAATCATGTTCCACAAACTCAGAAATTCCATACTCAGGTCATGCAACTCATGACTCATGTACATGTATCATGCTCCCTAGTATACTCAGCTTCCATGACTCATATTATGCCCCCACTGATCAGATAAGTCCAGACTATGTCATGTATATCCTCAGTCCAGACCTTTTTGGTAAATTTATGCCACAGACATTCTATTCCTCAAGTTTCAGTCATGTGTCAAATTCAGATAGTATCCATTCATGCTTCAGGTCCTCCTGATTTAATCCTTCAGTAAGCTCTCCTTGCGGAATGGTGTAGTGGTGAGCAGTCACTTAGCTGGGAGAGTTAATGTTCCATATTAAGGGCAGACTGTTGCATGCATGTTTTATACGAGGGTGTAGATACGAAGATAGGCTTGAATATCCTATTAGTATACAAGTAAAGGGCTAGTAAGAGGTAGTAATTAGAGATTGGGAAAGTTTAGAGTGTGAATGAGTATTCAGATCCTTGACTTATGTCTGCCTTTATTATGTGACTATCATAACTCAGTTGCTATCTCCGTTATAGTTGAAGTACTCAACACTCAGTAATTAGTGTTCAATCTCAAAATTAAGCACTTCAGTATCAGTCTAAACCTTAATTTCAGTATTCAGTTATCAGGACCCAATATTTAGTTACAGTATGGATCCTAGTTACAGTCTTAAGTTATAGTGTTAGCTTCAGATCAATATTCAGCTCATAAATTCAGTTCACTTTTAGACTTGCTTTGCCATAGCGTACAGTTATCAGCTAGTCACTTATAGGTATTTCAATACTCAGTCTATGAAATGTTTCCAAATCATGCAATATGCTTGGTCCTGCAATTTTTTAAACAGTATAGATTTCATGAAATCCATGATCAGTTACCTCATATTACTCAGTCAGTCCCTTCTCATATTCATAATACTTTGTGGCCTCAGCCCAACTATTCAGATTAAGTACAATTCAGTCTTGCATACCCAGCATTCAGGTACCAGTTACTCAGTTAATCAGATAAGTCAGTCTGTCTATGCATTCTTGTATCACACTTCAGTTTCAGATCTCAGATAATTAGTCACGATTTCAGTCCTAGGTGCCTTGAGCATCACCTCAACTTTCTCAATATCTCAGGAAGGTCAGACCAGTATCCTTCAAGGGACATAGTGTACCAAGGGGGAGATACACTACAACCCCTAAACTTTTATGATTTAAACATGTCGTTTTGTTTGATGAATCTGTCTTGGAGGAAGTATTACTTTTGAACCGACCCTCTAAATTCAAAACTCAGCAGTAAGCCATGTACTCAATGTCTCATTTCAGTTCATGTATCACGTTCCAGACTCAGTTATGTTCTGATGTTCCCTCTCATGCATATTAAGTAATTAATCTCAGACTCATCAGTATTTTCGGTTCAAGGTAACATTCTTGTTTGAGCTTACTCATTCTCATGTTCAAATTTTAGTACCAAACTTGGTATCCAGTTCCATGCTCAGTTTTTAGTTCAAACTTGGTACCTTTACCATTGCATATTCAGTTGCATGTTCATGAGTCAGTTTCGTCATGTATTCACGCATTAGATATGCGTGATCAGCTTATCAGTACTTCCAGTAATGGATTCATGTATCATGTCATCCATATAATCATGCATCAGATATGCATGGATTCAACTTATTAATTTTTGCATCACATATACATTCTCATTCTGATAAACTTAGTTCATCAGAACACTCAGTCCTTCATTCATGAATCAGTTACCCATGCATCAGATATGCATGTTCAGTACGATATGCTCAATTTTCAGTCATGTCAATTATGAACCCAGGTTTTAGTAGTGTATTTCTTGTACGTACTCCAGTTTATCTTTTCTCCCTCCAAGTCAGTCTTATTCGAGGACGAATGTTCCAAGGGGGAGATATTGTAATACCCCGTATATTTCTAAGCTTGAAAATAAACCATTGTTCCTATGCATGAAACCTCCTATCCTGTGATTCATATTTGAGTACATGAATTAGGATGAGTATACTAGTGATAATATAGCTTATGATGTGTTAAGCATGTTCATAAGAGTCACTTAGAGTAAGCGAAGCTAAGAGCTTTTAAATCCACCAAATTTTTGTGTGTGATTTCACATAGGTCATCTTTGAACAAGAATAAATTGATTTATAGGTGGTATTTTGGCATATTTATACCATCCAAATTGTAGAGAATTGAATAATTTTTCCATTGATATCAAATTCGCTTAAAACAGACACCCGGTGAAGAAGTTATGGTGATTTAAAGTTTCAGCAGTGTCATTTCAGTCAGTGGCGCGTCACGCCGTAAGCCAAAATGATGTTTGTCAATTTTCAGTGTCTCTTCACGATTCCACCATGTCGCAGTGAGTTTCCAGGTCATAAAAAAGTGGCAACACGATGTCTCCACATCACGTCGGGGGCCCAAATCGGGAAATTTTCACAGAAATTAAAAGACGCATCTAGAGGGGCATTTGGGTCATGTTCCCACTCCTATATATATTCCATAAACACGGAATTAGTCCATTATTTCAACAAATCATACTTTTTTTCATCAAAATCCTCTCAAGAACACATTAGGGTTTTTCATAGAAGATTCAAGTTCAAGAAAATTCTACCATCAAATTCCAAGAATCTCTCCGTCAATCTTCACTAAATCAAGAACTAAGGTATGCGTGTGTTCATTCATGGACTCCTTTTGTCCATGAAGTCCAAGAACTATATTTTAAATAATATCTATGATTTTTATGTTTTGATTTGATTATTGATCTTGTTTATGTGTTGAATGATGTCAAGATAGAATCTTTATGGGTTTATATGAAACTAGGATGGCATGTTAGTTGAAATATATGAACTTTAGGTAATTTGGGTGGTTGAATTCATGCATAAACCTATGCCCAAAGTGGTGCATGCAAGGTGTTTGATAAAATACCTAAGAGCCTAGAAATCATGTATTTTAGCTAAATAGAACTTAAAAGACAAGCCCATGCTCTATTCCTTATGACTCAACATGAATTCTATGCAAATTGTCATGTATTATTGTTGTACTATGGAATGCTCATAAAATTAGAACCATGCAAGTATGTACATGTTATATGCAGTATCTTCCATGTTCAAGAATATGATAACCATGTGTAGTATGAAATCCCCTATTTATGGTATTTTGAATTGTGAATGTTATTCTTACGATCAAGTCAGTCATGTGTGTCAGTTTCTTTCCATCGAGTCCTAGGGGTACTTGTACCCAAAAAATATAGCTGTGTGCCTAGAGACATTTCATATTTTCATGATACTTTCGGTCAAGCCATGATCTATAGAAATCAGTCAGTCATGTGACTCAGGAAAACTCAGAAATCTCAGTAATTTCAGTAGTCCAGTAATCTCAGTAATCTCAGTAACCTCAGTAACCTCAGCAACCTCAGCATTCACAGTTAATCTCAGTAACTTCAGTACTCTCAATCAGTCCTCAAAACTCAGTACATTCCGTTAGTCATTGGAATCCAGTAAACTCAGTTTAGCTCCACTAAATATTGCCACTAACAAAGGTTCAGTTAATTAGTTCAGTGTCTTTATGTTGGGAGTAGGATTCAGCACCGAGTGAACCCAAGGATGGGGACTCACCTGCTACAGTCAGAAGGTGAGATTCCTAGAAACAATCCTTGTGTTCTAGAACTACGTAGCCAGCGTAGGTTGAGATGTCCCTACCTATAGGGCTAATACATCTCTTTTGAGTTTACCTGATAGTAAGGCAGACAGAATGAGCTCCTAAAAAAAGAATAGGGTTACTCACATGTTGTCTCTACTCGTGGCACGATATTGATACCCTTACAGCTGGGGTTATAGGTTGGACCCCAACCAGTTCAGTTTCGAGGCATGTCAGTTAGATGATTACCTCCCACAGTCTCAGTTTCAGTAATAGAACTCAGATAGTTCTTCAAAATATCAGGACTGTCAGATACAACCAACTCAGATACAATATGCAACTAAGCTAGTTCCACCAAATTCATGAATGTTAGATACAGTCACTCATGTTATCATTATTACCAGTTCTCTGAACTCATATTACCAGCATCCATCTTCATGACTATCAGATACGGTCAAGCATTTCAGTTCCTCATATTCATGGCTGCCAGATACAGTCAATCAGATTAATACTTTATAATTAGACTTTCAGATACAGTTGACCAAACCAGTCCTTCATAATCAGGACTGTCATACACAATTATTCATGTATCAGTAACATAGCACTAGTCCCTCAGTATTTAGTAATACAATGTCAGTTCCTCACTTATTAGTGATTTATATACTCAGTATTCAGTTTTAGTACTGTTAGACACAGTCAAACAGACCAGTTCTTCATAATTCAAACTGTCAAAATAGTCATTCATCTATACAGTACCTCAGTGTCAGTAAAGTCATGATGTCAGTATTCAGACTCAGTAGTCAGTATAATCACGAGTTCAGTTATAGTTTCTCATGTATGTATGTATTCTTACATTCATATCAGTTAGCATTGTTCATGCATATAACCCTTTGCATTTAGCCTACCTCACTTGTATACTCAGTACACTCAGTCGTACTGACGTATTTGTGCTATGGTGCTTTCTCTTATGTTACACCATAGGTTCAGAGGCATGAGCTCCTGATCAACAATAGATTCTAGTATCAGCAGTCAGAGTTAGAAGTAAGTCCTCATATTTCGAGGACACGATGATTTCATTACTACTTCAGTTTTCAGTTTATTTCAGTAGTTGGAGTTAGTTGGGGACATGTCCCATCAACTCCTTATTCAGACAGTTTAGAGGCTTTCCAGACTATAGCATGTCAGACAGTTATTTCAGATTTGTTTAGGTATGGTTATACCATTTTCAGATATTATTCTTATCAGATGTTTATTCAGTTAACCTTATGGCCATTCAGTACATGTTTTCTTCATCTTCATATTATATTATACATTATACAGGTACAGATATAAGTCATGGGTTATCTTGTGGTCCTTCGGGGTCATGAGCACCATGTAGCATTCTGATTTAGAAAATTAGGGTGTTACAATTGCATGGGAATACAACATCCGGAGACGATTAGTAGGGTTAACACTAGCATGGAACTCAGGGGTAGGGGACAAAATAATGTCAAGTCAAACCATTGCAAATATCATATGAACCACATCATAATACATATATAAATAATATGATGGAATAATGAACTTGTCTTATCATGCACTTTAAAACTTTAGCCTTGATTATGTATCTCAATCATCATAACATAAGAAGGCACCCATGAGCTATATGGGCCCAGCTCTCTCCCAGCTGGAAGGGCCCCAATGCATGTAGTTGCACAAACCTTAGGATGTACATATGCACCATATGGGACTCGAACCTCCCAGCATAACAAGGTGACTGAAGCACCCAATCAGGTAATGTAATATGAGGACTCAAAACTTCCAATCATGTGATAATAATAAGAGGGAATTGAATTACCTAGTTATGTAGAGCCCTGTGTTGGCTACCGTGGTTTCCAGTATTGGTACTTCGGGACCTCAATTTTCACGACTCAGCTACACAACCCTCATTAAAGCCCAATTAAAATATTAAACATACATTCCCATTCATGGAATCATGATACACATTTTGGCATACACTATTGGTATTTTTATACCAACTACACATGCAAGGTAGCATCAACATGCCAGAACAATTATCTTCACTTTGGGAAATTCACAACCTTCATGGTTCTGCAATACATTAGCTTGGGGAATTACACATCCCCATAAGGTTTAATTCAAAATAATTATGCTTCATTAATTTTTCACATTATGCAATAGTTCAAGAGCATTTCAATATGCATACTTTTCATATTCAAAACAAATTTCACAATAGGGTTGAGGTCATCACCACTTCAATTGTCAATATTCACAAATTGGGGGAAAATCACGATCCCCTAGTTTATTCACCATAACCATGCACCCCACAAGTTCAAAACCATACTTAAATCATGAAAAAAATCATATGTAAACCATGGGAAACATTGTTCAAAAACAAACTTTCAAAATCCTAAACCCCTGTTCAAAAACCAATATCAAAACCATATGAATAATACTTAAAACACATGCTTTTAACAAAGTAGAAATTAGGAAATAATAACATGCCTAAAATAAACAAGATTATAGAGAGAATAAAAGATTATGGAGAGAATTCAACCCTTCAAGCTCTTCTTGGAAACCCTAAGTATGGATGCTTGAGAGACTTGAAAGAGAAGAAAGAATGTTTGGAATGTGTTATCAATAAAAATAGGGCCCCACATATGTTTATGGGTCATGGGTTTTATTGGAATAAGAGGGAAATATCTAAAATACCTCCATTAAAAGCTGGGAAATAAACCATCAATTATTACGGGTCTTATAACGACTCAATACAACTCATCTCCATGAGTCATTGTCAAGATAGTGTCACTAGGCACACACACTATTAAACTTATGACTCTTATATCGTGGCTTATAAGAGACCCTATGTAACACCCCGTATTTTGCATGCACTTGTTCTATTTATATGGAACTTGGTATAGCCTTGTAGTGTAGGCAATAGAAGAGATTTATTATGCAAGTATTGATAGTATAGATGGATTTCTAGATATTTCCCATACATTTTAATGTGATGCGATCAAATTAACATCGATACAACTATTTAACTGGAATCGTAAGCTGATATTTGAATCTAAAGTTTAAAGTAATCAAGTGTGTACAAGTTTGAAGTTAGATTAAAGGGATTAGGAGGTGGAAATGGAATAGAATATTGAGGTGATTGCTTGACTTAATTAATCTAGTAGGTAGGTCACTTACTTAAGCTATTTGTACCAAACTAATGGACCCATGGCTATGGACCAGATTTGGGCCTATACTAATGTACTCATTTAGGCCCAAATTAAATAAAAGAGGAAGAAAATTGATAAATGACCCAACTCACAAATATTCCAAGGCCCAAATATAATTGACATTTTGAGCAGCTTGAACTCCTTAACTATGTGCATCACCTACTTGGACCAATTTGATCAAATTTAGGGTCCAAAATACAGCTAAGTGGATGGCCAAAAATAAGGCCTTTATAAGGCAAAGTTGCTGGTCATTTTCCCTCATTATTAAGTCACAAAAAGGTTATACTTCACAAAATCTCTTTATTTTCTTTAAAAAACTAGGAGCAACCCAATATTTCCTTTTAGGGTTCTTGGAGAAACCCCAACCTTTGCAGGCCAAGGTAAGTGAAAACACTTATGGTTTAGCTTAATTATCTCATGAAAGATTAGAGAAACATGCTATAAGTTCTTAATTATTAGTTCATGGTAGAATATAGAACAAGCTACTTGCTCACTTTTTTCTTTGTTATTAAGCGATCGCTTTTCTTCTTTGGTTTAAAGTGAGAAGAAAGTGAAAGTTGAAGTTCTTGAGGAGTTCAAATTAAAAGAATAAGTTGCATAATTGAGGTAAGGTGACTGGTCCATTTTGTTCTCCTTATATATAAATTTGAGAGAGGGTTATGGATTTGTTGTTATTGAGAACTTAAAAGATGATGAGTTCAATAATTGATTGCTACAATAAAATGGATTTGGGGCTATTTTGTGGACTTTTTTGTATTTAAATGTTATAGGATACCAAGTTGATGTTGGAGAAAGGTTTGAACAGTTCGAATTGAAATATAGAAGAAAGGTGTGGTGGTACATCATCAACTAATTATTGCTTTTGGTTACTGCCCAATCTATTTTGCATATTATTTGGAGAGTGTAATGAAGCCAAGGTGGTTTCGGTGAATCTTATAAGAACATGTATGGTATGTAGGTATAATTGTAGGAGAAAAGGGTTAAAATAACACCCTTGGTTGATAGATAAGGGCTTACTGATCGGTTACTGTCATGGTGAAGTTAAATATCCCAAATATGTCGGTTGGTTGCTAATATTAGTTTACCATATATTCTATTGTAGATAAGTAATCTAAAAGGTGGGAAGTCAAGTTTGGTTAGTTTCGGAGTTATATAACAAAGTATGTAAGGCATACTCTATTTTGTACTCTTTGGCATGAAATCGAACATTTGTTCCATCAAGTAAGCTTCCAAGGTTATCCTATAAACAAGTGATACAAAATAGCAGTGTATTATATCCTATGTAGAGAATGACCTTGTTACCACTCTCTAACGTGTTAAAACACCTCAATACATGTTTTTGTTTAAGCCTGTGTGTCTATTTTCACTAGAAAACTTCAGGAGTACTCCGTTTACTCAAATAAGACCCATGTGTTATTTTCAGCTCCTAAACACTTTATTTGTGTGCCAACAACTCCCCACCTCATTGTTGTTACATTAAGTACCCATTTACATATTTCTTATTGGTATATTATTGTTTCAAGGTACCATAATATTATGATCACCAAAGTAACAATCTCAAAGGCTAAATAAACTAAGTAACACAATTTCTAAAATGAGTGGTAGCTTAGGGGAATAAACCTAGTATTGGCCGATCTCAATACCCTTATATGTGGGTGGAAGCTCAGGATAAATAGCCTAGCATGGGCCGATCCCAATAATCATATGTGGGTGACAGCTCAGGGCGTAAGACTAGCATAGGCCGATCCTAATTTATCTATTTACCACTAATCAACTGGTCATTTGTATTATATGGCTTACAAAGATTATGAAGTAAGAAAGGAAAAAATAAAGAAAAAAATGTAATGTACGTAGTCCCACAAGTATATTTAAAGGTGGTCTACTAGTATTACTTATACACTTTTATCTGAATTCTGTTGAGCTCTTGTATCATGTGTTGTTACCTTTAGCCTTATATATTTAGTACATATTTTCATACTGACGTCCCTCATGGGGGACCTATATTTTATACTGTAGGCACAGGTGCTTCAACTTATACACCTCGCTAATAGGAGCACAGGCTATTCAATGACCATTGGTGAGCTCTAGGTTGATTCAAGGCTTTCCGAGTGTGTTCCATATATTTTGGTATCATGCAGTAGTCAAGAGTAGGGCGGGGGTTTGTCCCAACACTAAATAAGTCTATGTATGTTTTAGAGGCTTTGTAGACTAATGTAAAGTTAAACATGGTAGTGTCTTGTCTTTTAGATGTGGTTGCCCCAACGGCCAAGTGTTGTATATATAATTTTATGCTTGACTATGTAGTTATTCTTAATGATGCATAATTTCATGTTTGTCAGAACCTTTGGTTATCATAATTATATGCATGAGAAGTACAAGGTTAGGGATTGGTTCTCTCAGGCCTTTATGGCTACGGGTGCCAGTCTGCCCTAATAGGATTTGAGGTGTGACAAAAGTGGTATCTGAGCAGGTCATCCTAGGGAGTCTACAAAGCCGTGTCTACGTAGAGTCTTGCTTATGGGTATGTTGTGCACCATATTTATAAATAAGAGGCTATGGGCATTTAGGGGTCATTTCTTTTTTTCACATCTTAGATCATGCTATAGAGCCCAAGTTGTAGGTGAAGATATATTTGAACACTAAATTTATTTTTTTCTCATTATACTAAAGATGCTAGTAGTAAGAATATAGGTAAGCGAGTAGACGTGGTTGTCAGAGAAGGGACCAGCAAGTCACTACCTAGACAACCTAATCAAAGTCAGGCTCAAACCGAGTTTACATCACAAACTTCTTCTGCTCCTCCATCTCCAAAAGAGCTAAGGAGGAGAAGAACTGCATCCTCAAAACCACCTATTAATGCTACTGATCAAGATCTAAGAAATGCGGTGCAATTATTGGATCGTATAGTTGCTGGACAAGTTCAGGGAAAAACTATTCCAACCACAGGATCTAGTGGTGCAGATAAGGCAACTAGCATACAGACACAGGATTTTCTTAAGCTAGATCCTCCCACATTCACCGGGTCAGATATTAATGAAGACCCACAGGACTTTATTGATCAAATCCAAAGGGATCTAGATGTCATGCATGTATCCGGTAAAGATATAGTTGAGCTAGCAACATAGATTCAAAGGGGAGACTATATTTCGGTATGATGACTGGAGATAATCTAGGGGTATCGATGCACCTCTAGCTACTTGGAAAGAGTTCAAAGAGGCATTTCTTGATCATTACCTTCTATTTGTGATTCGAGAAGCCCATGCAGATCAGTTCCTTAATATTAGTCAAGGGAATATGAGCATGTTTAACTCTTTGACTAGGTATGCTCCTAATGTAGTAGATACTATGGATAATAGATTTTATCGATATGTGGATAGATTGGATCCATATCTAGTTAGAGATTGTACTATTGCTGCTTTGAACAAAGACATGGACATAGCAAGGATACAAGATTTTGCACAAAAATAGAGGATCAGAGGTAAACAAGAAGAACACAAGAATTAGAAAGAGGGTATTCCAAGAGGTCCAGATCTACGGGGCAGTTTATGGCATCCCAAGGAGAGTTTATGCCTCGATTTTCTAATAGACTGCCTAGGCCATTATCTTTTTATTCTGCAGCTAGTGCTCCACCATAATTTCAAGTGTTTAAAGGCAACCAGTTTAGGCAAAAAAGTGAGAGTCAGAGTTCACAAAAAATGGGGTATAAAGAGCAAGGAAGTATGAGCCAATTAATCCCCCTCGACAACCATGTAAATAATATGGAAAGATTCATTTAGGTGCATGTTAGTTTGGGACAAATTCTTGGTTTTGGTGTGGTACATCGGGGCATATGATGAGAGAATGCCCATAAAAAGGCATGGGTGGTATGGAACGACCTACTGGATCAGCCGTTGTATCATTATCATTAGTGCATTCTTCAGGAAGGGGTGTATAACCTATATGTCGTGCTATAGGTGCTAAAGGAGCAGTTAGCTCTAGTAAAGTTCAGAGTTATACGTATGCTCTAGTGGATCGAAAAAATTTAGAGGATTCTCTGGATCTGGTTACAGGTACATTGTCCATATTTTCACATAATGTATATACATTTATTGATCCCGGTTCTACATTATCATATGTCACTCCATTGGTTGCTAGAAAGTTCAAAAGAACACCAGAATTTCTAGTTAAGCTATTTGAAGTATCTATGCTAGTTGGTGAATCTATTATAGCTAGGAGAGTGTATTGAAATTGTATAATAACTATTTGTGGTCGGATACGATGGCTGACCTTGTTGTGTTAGAAATGGTAGATTTTGATATTATAATGGGTATGGATTGGTTGGCTTCTTGTTATGCCGCAGTAGATTGCCAAACTAAAATGGTGTATTTCTATTTTCCATGGGAGGCAGTCCTTGAATAGAGGGGTAACATTGGTACACCAAAAGGTAAATTTATTTCTTATTTTAAGGCAAAAAGGATGATTTCCAAGGGTTACATATATCATCTAGTTAGAGTGAAAGATACAGATGCAGAGCCACCAACTCTTCAAACTTTTCCAGTGGTAAATAAATTTCCCGATGTATTTCCTAAAGATCTTCCTGGTTTGCCTCCAGAATGAGAAGTGGAGTTTGGTATTGATGTGATTCTGGGTACTCAACCAATCTCAATTCCTCTGTATAGAATGGCCCCGACAGAATTACGGGAGTTGAAAGAGCAATGGAAAGACTTGCTAGAAAAAGGATTCATAAGGCCTAGTATGTCCCCTTAGGGCACACCAGTGTTATTTGTGCATAAGAAAAATGTCTCATTGAGAATATATATTGACTATCAACAACTGAATAAGGTGACTATTAAGAACAAATACCCCCTTCCAAAAATTGATGACTTCTTTGATTAGTTGCAAGGCACCAAGTGTTTTTCAAAGATTGATTTGAGGTATGGTTACCACCAAATGAGGGTCAAAGAGAAGGACATACCTAATACAACTTTTTGAACACAGTACGGTCATTATGAGTTTCTAGTCATGTCCTTTGGGCTAACTAATTCACCCACAACTTTTATGGATTTGGTGAATAGGGTGTTCAAGCAATTTTTAGATGTGTTCGTGATAGTTTTTATAGATGATATTCTGGTTTATTCGAGATCAAAGGAGGACCATGCCAGTCACTTACGATAGGTGTTAAAGATTCTTCATGATCGTAAGCTATATGCAAAGTTCTCTAAATATGAATTTTGGTTAAAATCTGTGGCATTCCTGGATCATATTGTATCTGAAGAAGGAATAAAGGTTGATACTCTAAAGATAGAATCTGTGAAGAACTGGCCAAGACCTACAACACCTACAGAGATTCATAGTTTCCTTGGGCTAGTAGGTTATTATCAAAGGTTTGTTGAAGGATTTTCTTGAATTTCTGCACCTTTAACAAAGCTAACACACAAAGTGTCTGAGTTTCAATGGAATGAGGCATGTGAAAGAAGTTTCCAAGATCTGAACAATAAGTTGACTTCTACACCCATATTGGTACTTCTAGAAGGCACAGAGGGGTGTGTAGTGTATTTTGATGCTTCAAGAATTGGCATAGGGTATGTATTGATGCAGCATGGTAAATTCATAGCATATGCCTCAAGACAATTACGGCCACATGAGAAGAATTATCCGATGCATGATCTGGAGCTAGTAGCGGTTATATTTGCCTTAAAGATATGGCGTCACAACTTGTATGGGATTCATGTTGACATATATACTGACCACAAGAGTTTGCAACATATCTTTAATCAGAAAGACCTAAATTTGAGGCAGCGAAGATGGCTTGAGCTATTAAAAGACTATGATGTTGATATTTTGTATCATTCGGGAAAAACAAATGTGGTAGCTGATGTGTTAATTCATAAGTTTATGGTGGTAACTTATGGGCAGCCTATGGAATGACAGGGGATGACTAGGGATCTACACCAATTATCCAATTTGAGGGTTTGCCCTCTTGAAACTCCAGATGAGGGGTTTATTGTGCATAATGCGGCAAAATCTTCATTAGTAACTGAAAGTGAAAGAGAAGCAATATGCAGATCCCATTCTATTACATCTTAAGGAGAATGTACAATATGGTATGACAAAGGCATTTGAGCTTACATAAGAGGGAGTGCTTCGGTGCCAAAATAGATTATGTGTACCTAATGTAGATTGGCTAAGAAGGAGGATTATGACAAAGGCACATCATTCAAGGTATTGCATCCATCCAGGGTCAACTAAAATGTATCATGATTTGAAAGAAATGTATTGGTGGGGTGACATAATGAATAACATTGCCGAATTTGTAGCCGAATGTCCAAATTATCAAAGAGTTAAAGTAGAGCACCAAAAGCTCGGGGGTTATATGCAATGTATAGATCTTGCAATCTGGAAGTGGTACATGATCAACATGGATTTCATCACTGGTTCACCTCGTACATCTCAAAATTTTGATTCCATATGGGTGATAGTTGATAGGATTACCAAATCAACACACTTCCTACCAGTTAGGACCACTTATAAAGTTAAAGAGTATGCCAAATTGTATATCAAAGAAATAGTTCAACTACACAGAGTTGCAACCTCCATAATAGCAGATAGGGGAGCTCTATTTACTGCAAATTTTTGGAATTCTTTTAAGAGAAATTTGGGAACACAAGTTACTTTAAGCACAACTTTTCACCCTCAAACAGATAGACAAACAAAACGTACCATTCAAACATTTGAAGATATGCTACGAGCTTGTATATTGGACTTTAAAGGTAGTTGGGATAATCATTTACCTCTCATCGAGTTCTCCTACAACAATAGCTATTATTCAAGTATCAAAATAGCGCCATATGAAGCTTTGTATGAAAGAAAGTGTAGATTGATGTGTGAGCTAATGCTAACACATTTGGGGATTTTAACTACAAATAATTGTAAAGTCTTAAGCAACTTTTGTCGTTTTTGATAGCATTCTTTTTGATATTTTATTAAAGTCAAGATGCAAGAAAACCAATGACAATGAAGTCAATAGAGATGAAATTGGAGCAAACAAAAATCAAAGTATAGTTGATGACTTTTCTGATAAGTCGTCAGCTCTGTGATAAGTCATCAAAGTCATCATCAGCCTTTGGCAGTGTATGATAAGTGACGACATCTACTGATAAACCATCAACTTTGTAATAAGTTGTGATGAATACCGTCAGCCTTCGGCAGTGTTTAGAAGCTGAGTTAAAAAAGTGATGACATCCCATGATAAGTCATCAGATCTTTGATAAGACGCCAGACTCATCGTCAGCTGAAGACAATGACATATCAAATACAGAGAGGAGTTGATGACATGTCTGATAAGTCGTCAACCCCCTGATAAATCGTCACATATTTTCATCACCTGGGAAAGAAAAAACTGTATGTTGTGATTTGCTTCCAAAATTTGGCTAAGTATTTAAGGCAAAGTTGAAGGTTTTCTAGGGCATCTTGAACTTCACTACATTAATCTGTTTTCCCTCTAGTTTTTAGGGCCTAACATCTTGAACTTAATCCAAAGACTACTTTACTTCTCTTTGGTCTCTAAACTTGGATTTAAATTTTCAATTCTTTGATTTAGTAGTGGGATATTCTTCGTGAATTTGGGAAGAGAATCAATTTCTTACTACATCTTTAGTAAGTTTAATCACTTTGAATTATGAATTCAGTTATTGTTATCGCTTTCTTTCTCATGTGGAACTAAAACCCACAACTAGGGTTGTGGGATCTATGATTACTCCTGTATTATCTTAATATTTGGTTAGGGTTTGAGTGATTGTGGGAACATCTTGATAATTTCTTTGTAATGATTGTTCTATTGGTTGCAAGAAATAAATCTAGCCTTATGTTTGTTTGCTCGAACTGAGAAATAAACTAAAGGTAGAAAATTATCAATGAGGATTTGGGAAGGTTAAGTTCTCATCTAATGATTAATGCTGTATCAAGATTGATCAACTCGAGATAAAATCAGTATGAATAGAATGTTTTCCTAAGTTCTAGATAATTAGGGATTTCAACATCTAGGTAGGTCGAGAAATACTTAGATGGACAGTCGAAACTGATAATTTGGTATTTCCCAAAAGTCATGAGAATCCAGTACTACAACTATCATTTAATGAGGGGTTAATAATCATAGTGATCACAACTCTAGTTTCTCTATATCATTGATTTGAAATATTGCAGTTTAAGCTTTGAGTTTTAAGGCGAATTGAAATGTTAATAACTTTTGTTCAATTATAAAAAAACCCCATTTTATCTTTTCGTATCAGTTGTTTGAATTTAACTTGTAGCTATAGTTTCAAATTAATTTAATCTCCACTCATATTGTTCCTCTTAGATTCGACCCCGAGTCTAAAGTTGGGTAAATATATTGATGACGACCGCCTTGCACTAAATTAATGTGTAAGTTGAGCGTTATCATAGATCACCAATTGGTTGGTTTAAAGTGGGTGAAACTGCCTTGTTTTGGCTAGATCTTGTTCATCAAGCTATGGAAAAGGTTAAAGTGATCCAACATCAGCTAGAGACAACCCAAAGTTGACACAAGTTATATGTAAATATTAGAATAAGGGGGCTAGAGTTTGCTATAGGTGATTGGGTGTTCTTGAAGGTATCACCAATGCAGGGGTTTATGAGATTTGGTAAGAAAGGAAAACTTAGTCCACGTAATATAGGCCCATATAAGATTACTCGGAGGTTTTTCAAAGTCGCTTATGAATTAGAGCTACACTAAGAGCTCTCAATAGTTCATCCAGTATTTAATATTTCAATGCTTCGAAAGTGCATGGGAGATCCATCTCATATTACTCCTACTGAAGATGTACAAGTTATAGAAGATCTCACCTATGAAGAAATACCTATTTCTATCCTAGAACAATAAGGTAAGAAGTTAAGGAATAAAGAAATAGCTTCTGTAAAAGTGCTTTGGAGAAACCAACAAGTAGAAGAGATAACATGGAAAGCTGAAGAAGCGATGAAATCTAAGTACCCCCATTTTTTCAAATACGAAAAGAAAGTCCAAGATGCTGGATTGGAGCAATAACAAGTAAGTATAATATATAGGTACTATGTAATAATAGAGATATTAAACTTAGGCTTGAACTTGTTTTGGTTGGACAGTTATGCTAACATTCGAGGACGAATGTTCCTAAGGGGGGAGGATGTAACATCCCATATTTTGCATGCACTTGTTATATTTATATGGAACTTGGTATAGCCTTATGGTATAGTCAATGGGAGAGATTTATTATGCGAGTATTGAAAGTATAGATGGAGTTCTAGATATTTCTCATACATTTTAATGTGATGCGATCAAATTAATATCGATACAACTATTTAACTTGGAATCGTAAGCTGGTATTTGAATATAAAGTTTAAAGTAACCAAGTGTGTACAAGTTTTAAGTTAGATTAAAGGGATTAGTATCTGGAAATGGAATAGAATATTGAGGTGCTTGCTTGACTTAATTAAACTAGTAGGTAAGTCACATACTTAAGCTATTTGGACCAAACTAATGGACCCATGGCTATGGACCAGATTTGGGCCTATACTAATGTACTCATTTGGGCCCAAATATAATAAAATAGGAAGAAAATGGATAAATGGCCCAACTAAAAAATCTTCCAAGGCCCAAATATAATTGAGCCCAACTAAGAAATTAAGCAAGTAGGTGTATCACCTACTTTGACATTTTGAGCAGTTTGAACTCCTTAAGTAGCTGCATTACCTACTTGGACCAAATTGATCAAATTTGGGGTCCAAAATGAAGCTAGGTGGATGTCCAAAGATAGGGACTTTATAAGGTCAAGTTGCTGGTCATTTTACCTCATTCTTAAGTCACAAAAAGGTTATACTTCACAAAATCTCTCTACTTTCTTTAAAGAAACTAGGAGCAGCCCTATATTTCCTTTTAGGGTTCTTGGAGAAACCCCAACCTTTGCAGCCTAAGGTAAGTGAAACACTTATGGTTTATATTAATTATCTCATAAAAGATTAGGAAAACATGCTATAAGTTCTTAATTATTAATTTATGGAAGAATATAGAACAAGCTACTTGCTCACTTTTTTCTTTGTTATTAAGAGATTTCTTTTCTTCTTTGGTTTAAAGTGTGAAGGAAAGTGAAAGTTAAAGTTCTTGAGGAGTTAAAATTAAAAGAATAAGTTACATAATTGAGGTAAGGTGACTGGTCCATTTTTTTCTCCTTATAGATGAATTTGAGAGAGGGTTATGGATGTGTTGTGATTGAGAACTCAAGAGATGATGAGTTCAATAATTAATTGCTACAATAAAAGGGATTTGGGGATGTATGTGGACTGTTTTGTATGTATATGTTATAGGCTACCAGGTTGATGTTGGAGAAAGGTGTGACTAGTTCGAATTGAAATATAGAACAAAGGTGTGGTGGTACATCACCGAACTAATTATTGCTTTTGCTTACTGCCCAATCTATTTTGCGTATTATTTGGATAGTGTAATGAAGCCAAGGTGGTTTTGGTGAATCTTACAAGAACATGTATGGTATGTTGGTCTAATTGGAGGAGAAAAGGGTTAAAATAACACCCTCGGTTGATAAATTAAGGGCTTACTGCCCGATTACTGTTTTGGTGAAGTTAAATAGGCCAAATGTGTCGATTGGTTGCTAATATTAGTTTAACTTAATTATATTGTAGATAAGTAATATATAAGGCGGGAAGTCAAGTTTGGTGAGTTTCGGAGTTATATAACCAGGTATGTAAGGCATACTCTATTTTGTACTCTTTGGCAGGAAATCGGACATTTGTTCCATCAAGTAAGCTTTCAAGGTTATCCTATAAACAAGTGATACAAAATAGCAGCGTATTATATACCATGTAGACAATGACCTTGTTCCCACTCTCTAATATGTTAAAACACCTCAACACATGCTTATTATTTAGCCTTCATGTCTAATTTCACTAGAAAACTTCAGGAGTTATCCGTCTACTCAAATAAGAGCCATGTGTTATTTTTAGCTCCAAAACACTTCATTTGTGTGCCAACAACTCCCCACCTTATTATTGTTGCATTAAGTGCCCATTTACATGTCTCTTATTGGTAGATTATTATTTCAAGGTACCATAATATTATGACCTCCAAAGTAACAATATCAAAGGTTAAATAAACTAAGTAACACAATCTGTAAAACAAGTGGCAGGTCAGGGCATGGTCCGATCTCGATACCTTTATATGTGGGTGGTAGCTTAGGGGAAAAATCCTAGAATGGGCCAATCCCAATGATCATATGTGGGTGGAAGCTCAGGGGTGTATGCCTAGCATGGGCCGATCCCAATTTATCTATTTACCACTGATCAGTCGGTCTTTTGCTTTATATGGCTTACAAAGATTATGAAGTAATAAAGGTAATAATAAAGAAAAGAATGTAATGTACGTAGTCCCATAAGTATATATAAAGGTGGTCTACTAGTATTACTTATACACTTGTATCTGAATTCTGTTGAGCTCTTGTATCATGTGTTGTTACCTTTAGCCTTACATATTCAGCATATATTTTTGTACTGATGTCCCTCACGGGGGACTTGTATTTCACGTTGCAGGCACAGGTGCTTTAGATAATACACCTCACTAATAGGAGTACAGGCTATTCAGTGACCATTGGTGAGCTTCAGGTTGATTCAGGGCTTTCCGAGTGTGTTCCATATATTTTGGTATTATGCAGTAGTCAAGAGTAGGGCGGGGGTTTGTCCCGACCCTAACTAAGTCTAGGTATCTTTTAGAGGCTTTGTAGACTAATGTAAAGTTAAACATGGAGTGTCTTGTTTTTTAGATATGGTGGCACCAATGGCCAAGTGTTGTATTTATAATTTTGTGCTTGCCTACATAGTTATTCTCAACGATACATAATGTCACGTTTGTCAAAATCTTTGATTGTCATAGTTTCATACATGAGAACTACAAGGTTATGGATTGGTTCTCTCGGGCCTTTACAGGTTCCTGTCCACCCCAATAGGATTTGAGGTGTGACACCCTATGACTCATAAGGTCCATTCATAGTCAATATAAAAACCATTTAGGTATACAATGGGCATCCTATGATTTGCACACAATGACCTGTAATGAGTCCTCTCGACCGTTGTGAGACACTCATTCTTAGAGAAGAAGACTTAGCCATATATACTGGTCTAGCTATGATTTGGATCCAACGACTCGTTAAGACTCCCTACGACACGTAGGGTAAGTCATAGTCAGGATAGTGCAAATATAATTTTAGAAATTTCTCAGAGACAATACCTGGGGTATTTCATAATCCTCTTGCACTAGCACACCACTAATTGCATAATCATAAGCATCAGTGTGAACTTCAAATGGCATATCAAAATCAGGTAACCATAATATTGATTCAAACAAAATAGCCTTGTTCAAGGACTTAAAAGCCCAGTCATTTACTTCGGACCCAAACCCACTTAATATTCTTCTTCAACAAATCTGTCAATAGGGTAGTCTTCTTTGAATAGCCAGTAATGAACTTACGATAATAGTTTTCTAAGCTAAAAACAATCTTAATTCTTTAACCCCTCTTAGTTCCTACCAATTAACAATAGCCTATACTTTCTGAAGGTCCATCCGTACCTGGTTTTCACTAACCAAATGACCCAAAAATTTGATTTCACTACAAGCAAACTCATATTTTTCCATCTTGATGTGTAGTTTATACTATCTAAATTGTTGCATCATCATTATCAAATGCAACAAATGATCTTCTGGTGTTGTACTAAAAATGACTATATTATCTAAGAAAACAACTACAAAGTCATCAAGGTACTTATAAAGAATGTTATTCATTGAGTTATAAAAGATAGTCGGTGCATTAGTCAACCCAAACGACATTACAAGGAATTCATAGCTACTATATCTAGTTATACTAGTGGTCTTGTGGAATTTCCCTTAGTTATGAGCACTTGCCAATAGTCAGACCTTAAGTCTAACTTAGAAAAGAAACAAGTCCTAGACAATATATGCATCAAGTCTTGAACCAATGGCATCAGATATTTGACAAGTCACTAGCGTGTATATATTTTTGACTCGCTCTTTGTCAAATAATAGTATAAAAAAATGTCGAACCTACGGAGATTGATTTATCCATTCCATAGATGTTTCTTGTTTTAATTTCTATTTGAGAAAATCAGAAATAGTTGAGTAAGCAATTAACTAATTAATAACTTGTAAATAGAGAACATGTTTTTCTATTTTTCACAATATGTTAAAAGGTGTTGGGATCTTAACTTCGCTTGATATTTCTATTATAAAGTAATTTCTTTATTCCTTAATTTCTATTTCTCATCAAATTATAAATAACCCTCACAATTATATTTATATATTATTATTGAAGTTGAACAATTAAATGCACTCTTCTCAATTGTACAATTTAATCGTCAAAATAGAAAAATTAAAGTACCAGAAATATGTATTTGAATTGAAACATGATCTTGAAAGTAGGTCCCTTTTGGTTACCTTACTTGTTATAAGTAAATATTATAGTATCCACCTTTCTTGATTTCAAATAAGTATAAAATTAATTATAGCATAAAATAGATAGATGTTACTAGATAAATATTAACAATCTATCAATACTCCAATTAATGATATCACTTCTACCGCCTCTCTTGATTATAGAATTAGTAATATGTTAATAAGTAGTACAAAAATAGATAGATGTTAATAAATTAAATAACATCTAATTATAAAGAAGATAAAAACATTAAATATAAAGCTTCAGCTCATGAACATGAAATTTACGAATAATACTTACTATTACATAGAAATGTCAAGATCCGCCATTTTCTCAACACAATAGAAAATTACTCTATACAAGATTTATCACTATTAACAAAAAATATTCTTCTCCATTAAATAAGAAAATAGAAAAAATATTCAAGACAAATAATTCAACTATTTAACTGAAAACAGGAACTAACATTATTTCCAACATAAAATAACTAAATAAAGAGAAAAAAAATATTTAAAAGTGATGTAGTTATCCAATCCACCCTCCACCCTCCATGCAACCACTTAAATGAAATATCAATTTATAGAGATTTTGTCATGGCAATAATGCAAATTTCAACTTGTCACTGCATAGTAATTTCCATCACATTTTTATTTCATTTGACACTGCAACTTTCATCTATTATTGCATTCTCTTTATTAGTGAACTTGTTGCACTTCGCACAAATATTTAAAAATATTAGAGAATATATAAGAAAATTACTTTATAAACTAAATACTGTTTGAGAAGTTAAACAAATTCTTTTACAAATTTTGTATTTAAAAGCATTCGTTAAGTAAGCCATTAAGAATGTAAGTT
Source organism: Capsicum pubescens (assembly GCA_030864215.1). Lineage (NCBI taxonomy): Eukaryota > Viridiplantae > Streptophyta > Magnoliopsida > Solanales > Solanaceae > Capsicum > Capsicum pubescens. The sequence goes on along the minus strand of CM061545.1, from coordinate 134,501,343 downwards.
ACCTTGTCTTTTTTTGTATTTTGTAATTAAATATATGAGTGTATTTGACCAAAAAAATCTATAATAACAGTTAATTTCTGCACTCACTTGGACGAAGGAGAAATGCATATAGAAGTCAAAAGTTATGATTGCACGTAGGGTTTGATTTTAGATTAAAATAATGTATAAATAGATATTTCATCTTCCTTTCGAAATTAAGTATAAATTTATGTACTTAAAAAAAAACAAAGAGAAAAAGGAAAAATGAGATGAGAGTTTTCTCCCTCCATACAAATAAAAGCCTAAAGAATTTACATAAGAAAGTATGACACTTTATTACATCTCTCATGGCTTTACAAGGATAAACTGAAAAACATTAATTACATTAGTCTAATATCAATATTATTTTGTATCTTGAAAATAAAAGTAAAAATAATTTGCATTCGATAACCAAGATAATAAATTAAAAAAACATCAATTTTTCCCATAACCACATGGATTCTTCTACTTGAATTGGGAGAAAGCTTCTTCGTTAGTCTACAATCACACATTCAACGATTGTTTTGCTTAAAAAATGACCTATGATCTTTTCAACCATCCACACACCGTGGAAATGTTATGATTCTTCTTTATCTCCCAAAGGAGATTGTCAAAATGTCTAAGTGTTATAATGTCACAGGATAACCCAGTGTACTAAGATCCCGCTTTGCTTGGAATACGAAGAAGTGTCGTTCGAACCACAAGGGTTTATTTTATGAAATCTACCTTGATTGTGTTTAGCAAGAAACTAGTTCCACGACTTGAATTCGTGAACTCTTGGAGCCCATTATTATTAAATTTAATGTCGATCGATCTTAATTGGTTTGTTAAATTTTATAAATACATTCATCAAAAAAGAAACATATATATTAAGGCATTGCGACATCATCTTAGTATTGCTTTTATATCTTGCAGGAATCTATCACAATCCAAAAAGAGTACACGATGGTAACTGTTATGCCCCCCGGTATAGGTAAGCCTATCCTAACCCCAAAATTAATGATTAAATAATTTAGAAATTGGAAGAAGAATATAACAAATCCCAAAAGATATTTAAAGATAAAATCAACAATTTCAAGATACATCCCAGGTCTGGTTGTCACTAGTACAAGCCTTTAAATGCAGAATGATATCAATAACTAATATATCATAAATGTGAGTAAGCATAAGATAAATAAAGAGATATTCATGAAATTTTGAAGTCTGGCAGCCACTACCTTGATCTTTGCAACACAATTTATGATCTACTACTAAAACTAATACCTACATGGGGTGTAGAACAATAAGAACAACGAAAAAAACAAGAGTGAGTATGGAATATATGTACTCAACAAACATAATTGATAATCGATCCTAATCCAATATGATGGCGTTAGATGTCACGATCTAATTTACAAGTCATGGTGGTACCTACTCTATCCCGCCAGTTAGTAAGCCGAACCATAGCCCAGAGCTAGATGCAATGGGCTAACTTGGTGGGACAATGACCTAAAACCCGTAAATTAAAAACTAAGACTTAAATAGAAATAATACAATCATATCTATGAGCCATATCATATCTATAAGCCATATCATATCTATGAGCCATATCATATTTGTAAGCCACATCATAGATATAAACCATATCATATCTATGAGTCATATCATATCTAGAGGCCATATAATATATATGAGCCATTAATCATTAATCACGTCGATATCTAATCATTAAGCATGTCGATAGGCAATATTATTAGTCATATCAATAACCATGTGCATATAAGCTATATCATATCTATAAATTATATCATTAATCACGTATATAAACAATATCATTAGTGATACCCAAAATTAGCATCAATCTTTCAATATCCAACTAACATATTCAATAAATATATTCTATCTCCTCAAGGGTCAAACCAACCATTAATAAGAGTATACATGCGTAAATAAGTCTATAAAGCTAACACAAGTCTTGGCTTAAAGTGGGTCGGAGGGGCCCACTCTAATCCCCAAAATCTATTTTAGGAAACTTCTACCCCGAACTAGGCTAAGGTATCTAAGTTGATTTCTAGATGTTACGTAAGCCATAAATAGCCCTAAGATAGTAATTCTTCCCAAACATGAGAAACTAAGGAAATTCTACCTAAACTAATAGCAGCTAAGGCAATTTCCCCTAACTTAAGCAACTAAGTACAATTCCACCCTAAATATGATTGACTAAGGTAATTTCACCTAGCTTGAGTAATTAAGACATTTCCATTCTAAAAATGAACCATGAAACCCAATTCTCCTAATACATGAATAACTACGCTAATTACTCCAAGTTCACGATTTCAAGATAGCCTAAACGATCCAACTTAACCAAATATTCTCATTCATACTCCCAACACCTAAATCCCACCCTATATCTAGCCTAATATCATAAGCATACTACAAGATAGATCAATCTATGAAGAAGTTAAATCTAGCCTACCTGGATGCCAAAGAAAAGCCCGAAGAATTCACTAAACCATCGATTTTCCTTTCCGTGAAGCTTTCACAAGATGCCACACTATCCGAATCACAATCTACTCGTTAAAATGAGAACAATGATAGACATATTGCCCTTCGAATTTAAAATTACATAAAAATCCCATATGGGGTCCATTTTTGGAATTGCAAATTCAAAATCAACACAATGTTAATCTATGCTAAAGGAATATTTACCCTCAGAAATGGGTGAACTCTGAGCTACAATAGTGCTAAAATCAAGTGACCAAGCTTTTAGGGATTTTAGCAAAATTTTGGAGAAAGCAACCATGAAAATAATGGAATGTTACTGCAAATTCAATGGAAAATCACGTATATTAATGATACTAAAGCTCCACAATCACCCATAATTGATTCTTCAAAGAACTCCCTATTTTTAGAGTTTAAGATTCTAGAGAATGGATGAAAATGGTAAAAAAAAATGGGATAAGTGGCTATTTTTACCCTTCCTACGTGCATGGGTATCGCTTAAGTAAACTTCGGGTTGCTTAAGTGATACTTGTGCTCTGGAGCACCTGTTGCTTACGTGATAGTCAATTTCTTACACAATACTTGGTCGTCTGAGCAAATATTGTGTACGCGACCTAAGTATCACTTACGTGATCGTTCCCACACTGTCAAGCTATTCTCTTAAGTGACATAAACAAAATATGTTGCTTAAGCAACACTTACCGTGGGTTTGGTCGATCGCTTAAGAGATCATAGGCATCGCTAAAGTGATAAACCAACACTAGCTGGGACTTGGAGAAATTCTAAGTCTTCGCCAATCCTTTGAGATTCATCTAGAATCCCATTTATGCAAACAAACTATGATACCCTATCAAATTCGATGTTCCAGACTCAAGGCATAGTCAAAATTTCCTTCTGAGGTTGTTTTGATGAAAAGTGGGTCCCACACCCACTTGCTATTTTTCTTAACTTTTGATCAATACCCCTAAATGAGTTTGAGAGCCTCGGGACCTAAACCAAGGGTCCATATAGCCTAAAATCAATGTTCTGGAGTTGTTTGAACTATCAGAATTGGCATACGAGGTCATTTAACTAAAGTTATTTCAGTATAGCCAATTTGAACCCGCGAAGGCTTCAAAATAGGAAATTGGCTCTAAAATCAAATGAACTGTCAGATAATCAAACAGTCAGTTCCAGTAAGTTATAAATGACTTAGGGTAGCTATAAGAAAGCCCTAAATGGTGAAAATAAGAGGAAATATAGAAAATGACCTGAAGGGTCGTTACAATATCCACTATTAAAACAACTTTTGTTCGCAAAAGTATAAGATTAGAATGCATGTGAAGCCTCAAACAAGTGAGGATACTAGATTCACATCTCGCTCTTGACCTCCCAAGTAACCTTCTCTACCAGGCGGTGCCTCCACTAAACCTTAACTACTGGAATCTCTCTAGTGTGCAACCGCATGACATCACTAACCAAAATGAGCATAGGCTCCTCCACGAAGGTCACTCACTCATCCAACTAAATTGAGTCTCATTTAAGCACATGAGACGGATCAGGAATATATTGCCATAATATAAAAACATGGAAACCTAGATGGACAACAACAAAATCTGTGGGTAAGGCTAACTCATAAGCCACCCCACCAACCATGCGAAGAATCTCAAAGGGTCCATATATCCTAGGTTGAGCTTTCTTTTCCTACCAAACCTCATCACACCCTTCATGGATGATACACAAAGAAATACCCGATCACCCAGTCCAAATATTAAGGCACAAAGTCTATGATCTGTATAAGCCTTCTGCTTACTTTGAGCTATCCTTAATGTATCCTGAATCACCCTGCCTCTATCAAACGACTCTTGAAGCAAGTATGTACCACAAGGCCTAATATAGGAAGTCTCAAACCATCCAATTGGGGAACGACATCTCCTACAATATAATCATAAGGTGCTATCTTAATACTCGAATGATAACTATTATTATATGCGAACTCTACCAAGGCCAAATTCTCTTCTATTGCATGCTTGGAGCATATCCTTAAAAACCTGAATAGTCTACTCTGACTGCTCATTAGTTTGAGGATGGAAGGCCATACTAAGATCCACCTAAGTTCCCAACTCCTCCAAAAATGCTTTCTAAAACTAGAAATGAATACTGAACCTTGGTCTGAAATAATAGATATAGACATACCATGCAAATGGACTATCTCACTAACGTAGATATGGGCTAACCTCTTGGCACTAAATGACATTTGAATATGGATGAAGTGTGCCGACTTGGTTAATCGATCCACAATGACCTAAATACCATCAGAACCACAGAAAATATAAGGAAAACCGCTAACAAAGTCCTTGGAAATCTGCTTCTATTTTCACCCGGGAATGGGAAACCTCTGAATTAAACCACTAGGTCATTAATGCTTGGCCTTCACCTGCTGATAACATAGGCAATGAGCTACAAAGTCTGCCATATCTCTCTTTATACAAATCCACCAATAATGCTATCTCATATCTCTATACATCTTAGCTGTACCCAGATGAATAGAATACGTAGAGCTGTGAGCCTCACGCAAAATTGAATGAATCAAATCATTAACTCTTGGAACACAAATGGGGTGATCAAATCTCTAAACTCCCTCAGAATCTATGGTATCCCTCTTGGACTTACCACTTAACACTCGATCACGGATGATGCAAATTCTCTTATCCTTAAACTGGTGATTTCAAATCTACTCAAATAGCGAGGACCTCACTTCAACACTAGAAAGAATCCTCCTAGGGTCTAAAATATCAAATCATACCATCAATTTGGCTAAGGACTTAATGTCCTGTGCCAACGTCCTCGGAGAAACTGAAATACAAGCCAAGCTACCTATACTCATTGCCTTTCAGCTCAAGGTGTCTGCTACCACATTTTCCTTGCTCGGATGATACAAGATAGACATATCATAATCCTTAAGAAACTCCATCCATCTACGCTGCCTAACATTAAGCTCTCTCTAGGGCATAAGATGTTGAAGACTATGATGATCCATGAAGATCTCACAATGCACACTATAAAGATATTAGCTACAAATCTTAAGTGCAATAACTACCGCCGCTTACTCCAAATCATGAGTAGGGTAGTTGCACTCATGTACCTTCAGCTGCCTCGATAGATAAGTAATAATACAACCTTGCTGCATTAATACACAACCCAAACTAACACCAGAAGTATCACAATACACAGTGAATCCCTCACCCTCAATAGAAAAAGCTAAAATAGGAGCTGAAGTGAGAAATCTCTTGAGCTATCTAAAGCTCTACTCATACTCTTTGTACCATCAGAAAGGAACCACTTTTCGAGATAATATTGTCATCGGTTCTGCAATAGTAGCAAAACTCTTAGCGAATCGTCTATAATAACTGGCCAAACCAATGAAGTTATTAACCTCAGTTGAAGATGTAGGCCCAGCCTAATCATGAATAGCCTCAATCTTTGCTGAGTCTACTATAATCTCATTCTTAGACACCATATGCCCAAGGGATGTCATCGACTTAAGATAAAACTCACACTTACAAAATTTGGCAAAAAACACATAATCTCTCAAAGTTTGGAGCAGAATCCTCAAATGCTGCATATGATCCTCCCTACTCTTCGAATACTCAAAGATGTCATCAATGAACACAATCACAAAAGAATCCAAATAAGGCCTGAACACGTGGTTCACCGAATACATAAATATGATTAACACGTTAGTCAATCCAAAAGACATCACTAGGAACTTATAACGACCATAATGGGTCCTAAAATCTATCTTTGGGATATCCTCAACTTGAGTCTTTAGCTGATGGTTACCGAACCTCAAATCAATCTTAGAGAATACCATTGCTCTTTGAAGCTGGTCAAACAAATCCTCAATGCAAGGCATAGGATAATGGTTCTTCAACGTCACCTTATTAAGATTCCTATAATCAATACACATCCTTATGGAGCCATCTTTATTCTTCACAAACAACGCAAAATCTCCTTAAGGAGACACACTCGATCTAATGAAACCCTTACCAAAAAAATCCTGAGGTTAAGAGTTTAGGTCCTTAAACTCAACAGGAGGCAGATAGTAAGGTGCCATAGAAATAGGTTTGGTGCCCAGCACAAGATCAATAACCAACTCAATACTACGCTTGGGAGAAAGGCCAGGTAGATTGGTAGCAAAAACATTAGGAAACTCACAAACTATAGGAACAAAGTCAAGCAATAGACTCTCCACAATTACATTATAAATATAAGCGAGATAAGACTTTCAACCCCTCGAAATAAGCCTCCTAGCACACATATAAGAAATAATCCTCATTGGTTCATGACTAACAACTCTCTACCACACGATTGGGGGTATGCCTGACATAGCTAAGGTAATGGTCTTGGCAAAACAATCCAGGATCGCATGGTAGTGGGATAACTAATCTATGCCCAGAATCACATCAAAATCCACCTTTTCTAAAATAATAAGATCAACATGAGTATCATGCTCTCGAACAGTCATAAGACATAATCTGAAAACCTGATCTACTACTAAAGAATCACCCATGAAAGTAGATAAACATAATGACATGTATAATGAATCCCAAGATAACTCTGACTATGGAGCATAATAAGAAGACACATAAGAATAAGTAGATGTCAGATCAAATAAAGAAAAACACTATTGATGCCACACCAAGATCGTACTTGCAATAACAATATCTGAAGACTCAGTCTTGGGTCTAGCAGGTACTGCATATAACTGACCACGCTTGCTACTTGGCAGGGATCCTAACTGATCTCCTGTCGTAGTTTGAGAACCTCTATGAGCACCCTAGGGACTACCCCTATGACCCTGTATACCACCTTTAGCTGAGTGCAGAACTGCCCTAATAGGTGGAACACTCTGAGCTAAAGGAGCAATAACTGCACGACTGGGGCTCTCCCACAAAAAATGACCAAAAGATCCATTACCATAATATTCTCCAGGCGCTGGACTTAAACCAGTAGATTCGATTGACCCAGAATAAATGCCATGACTAGAATAGCTAGAAGATGTTCCCCTCAAAGACTGACCACGATCTTGGCCAGGGTAATAATTGAAGCTAGACTAGCCTTTATCAATAACCTAAAGCACGACCTAAACGGGTCTACTAGAATGACCCTGATACTGATACAACTAATGCGGAGGACATCTATCCTATGAACTACTACCTCTAAATTAGGAGCTACTACGACTCCCATTGAACCTATTCTGATATCACGATCTCTTATTGCTTCCCCCTTGGGACTCGCGATACATATCCCCCATAAGCTGAGCATGATCAGAAACCTCAGCAAAAGACCTACCCACAACAACCAAATTCTGTGTATATATGCAAAGAGAATGTATTAATCCTCGAACAAAGAAATAAACCTTCTAATATTTCCTAAATTACACCTCACAATGAAGTATAAAGTAGTTGTCGAACAAATATAGAACCCAAATAGGTTGGGTTGAAACCATAGGGAATAGGCAGGATGTCTCTTATGAATCTATTGAAAAATGTCTCTACCAAATCTGTTGAAGTAGCTAAAAAAATACAAAAAAGTAAAGGGGGTTGTTTTGAAAATAGTAAAGTAGCAACATTTCTTAATCGCTTTAGTTAAAATCAATCTAAGATGAATACTAGGACTGTGTTCCCCATGGCTTCCTAACTAAGTAGACTTATCGTGCTTAATCCAAAAATCTCACTGCTCTACATGAAGAATCTAACAAGATATGTATCACCAACCGTCTTGTGAATGCCTTTGGTGAATTTCACTCTTCACCTTGTGAGTGTCATAGTGTCGCCTTACTAACCCTTGACTTTGACTATCTCCTTTTAGGTGTCAAGTTGATTAAATGAGGGTTAGTAGCCTCAAATCACTGTCGTAATCTTCTTTTCCTAATTTTGATGTCTATTGTGAAGATGATCTTGAATACAAGTAAGTTCTTAACTTCTGCAATAGTTAAGAAAGAATAAAAATCGAAGAAGATCACAATACATACATAAACACTGATTTAGAAAGATTTCACACTTCCCCTACTTCATTATTCTGCTAGGGTACCCACAACCCTAGTTAGGTGGTTTAGCCTCTCATGTTTGCAAGAATCTTCATGGAATTCAATAAAGAAAGCATAAGATGAATCTCACAATATTTTTTTTTAAAAAAACTAAACTCTAAAATTAATAATCAGCCAAATAATCATGGTCAAAGGATTCCAACATCAAAGTCGAATCTTAGAATCAATATATGTTTGTGAATATAAAGAGTGCATAAACTATTACAAAAACATCAAAAGGGTATTTATAGTTTACATCAGAAACCTAAAATTCCTAACAAAAACTAACAGGGAAAACTAGGTTAGTGGTCACTTACGGGTCATAAGTACCACTTATGGGCCCCTCAATGGGTTATAAGTTATAGAATTTGCGTAAGTGGTCCACCTAGACTAAAATTGATATTCCGAAGCTATTGGTGCAGTCAGAAATTGCTTACGAGATTGTTTTGTTGAAGTTTTTGCCCGGTGGCCATTTGGAAATAACAAAGACTTCTGAATTGGGAATTAGCTTTAAGAACCAAAAGAACTGCCCAGTGATCGAACTGTCTATCCTAGCAAGTCATAAATGACTTAGGCCAGCTATAGAAAAGCTCTAACGATGAAAATAAGTAGAACTATGGAAAATGACCTGAAGGGCCATTAAAATATCCATTACTAAAGGAACTTTCGTCCCTGAAAGTTGAGGATTAGGATGTACCTAAAGTTTCAAACATATAAGGATACTGGGTCCACACCTCGCTCTCGATCTCCCAAGTGGCCTCCTACACTGGGCGGTGCCTCCACTGAACCTTAACTATAGGAATCTCTTTAGTGTGTAACCATCTCACATCACTAGCCAAAATGAGCACCGACTCCTCTACAAAGGTCAAACGCTCATCTAACTGGACTGAGTACCATATAAGCACATGAGACACATCAGGAATGTGTCTTCGTAACATAGAGTCATGGAAAACTGGATGAACAACTGCAAAATCTGAAGTTAAAGCTAACTCATAGGCTACCTCACCAACTGCACAGAGAATCTAATATATCTAAGACTGAGCTTGACATTCCTCCCAAACCTTATCACACCCTTCATGGGCAATACATGGAGGAATACATGATCTCCAACTCCCAATCTCAAGACATAAAGACTATAATCCTTATAGGCCTTCTTCCTACTCTAAGACGCTCTTAACCTATCCCGAATCACCCTGACTATATCCATTGACTCCTGAAGCAAATCAGTACCACGAGGACTAACCTCAAAGGTCTCAAACTATCCAACCGGAGAACCATATATCCTACCATACAAATCCTCAAAAGGTGCCATCTCAATACTCAAATAATATCGGTTATTATATGCAAACTCTGGAAAGGCTAAGTTCCTCTCCCACTGGCATTCGAAGTGCATAACATAGTCTCAGAGCATATCCTCAAGAACCTAAATAGTCCACTCGGACTGACCATCTATCTGCGGATGAAAGGCTGTACTAAGATCCACCTGAGTACCCAAGTCCTCCTGAAAATCTCTCCAAAATCTTGAAGTGAATGCTGAATCATAGTCTGAAATGATTGAAATAGGCACACCATGCAAATGGACTATCTCCCGAACATAGATATGGGCTAATCTCTCAGTACTATAGAATATCTGAATAGGAATGAAATGTGCTAACTTGGTCCAACGATCTATAATGATCCAAATAACATCGGAACCATGGGATGTACGAGGAAAACTACTAACAAAATCCATTATAATCCATTCCCATTTCCACTCGGGAATGAGCAACTTCTGAGTCAAACTACCTGGTCGCTGGTGCTCGACCTTTACCTACTGACAACATAGGCAACCAGATACAAAGTCTTTCACATCTCTCTTTATACCACTCCACTAATAGAGCAACCTCAAATCTTTATACATCTTGGTTATGCTAGGATGAATGTAATATCTAGAGCCATGAGCCTCATGCAAAATCAACTAGATTAAGTCATTGATCTGCGGAACACAAATGCAACCATCAAACCTCAAAAAACCCTCAGAATATCTAGTGTTCCTCTCGGACTCACAACTCAAAAACTAGTCACATAGGAAGCGAAGCTTACTATCCTCAAAATGACAATTCCGAATCTTCTCAAATAGCAAAGACCTTGCCTCAATACTAGTAAGGATCCTCCCGGGGTTTGAAATATCAAGGCAAACCATCAAGTTGGATAAGGACTAAATGTCCATGCCAACGACCTCTAAGAAACTAAAATACAAGCTAAGCTACCATACTCACTACTTTTCGACTCAAGGCATCTGCTACCATATTTGCCTTTCCCGAATGATAAGATAAAAATACCATAATACTTAAGAAACTCCATCTATCTATGTTGTCAAGTATTAAGCCCCATCTAGTTAATAAGATGTGGAAGACTGTGATGATCGGTGAAAATCTCACAATGCACACCATAAAAATAATGCTTCCAAATCTTAAGTGCAAAAACTATCGCTGCCATCTCTAAATCATAAGTCAGGTAGTTGCGCTCATGCATCTTATGCTGTCTAGAAGCTTAAGCAATAACATGACCCTACTGCATCAATACACAACTCAAATCAACACAAAAGCATCATAAAACATAGTAAACCCCTCACCTTCAATAGGATAGATCATAGAGGGGCTGAAGTGAGAAAATCCTTAAGCTGTCCAAAACTCATCTTACACTCCTCAGACCATCAAAAAGGAATCTTTTTTCGAGTTAATAAGGTGATAAGCACTAAAATAGTAGTAAAACCCTTGATGAACCATCTATAATAACAAGCCAAACCAATGAAGCTACAAACCTTAGTCATAGATATATGTCTAGCCCAATCACGAATCGCCTTAATCTTAGCTGGGTCTACCATAATACTATCCTTAGACACCACATGTCAAAGGAATATCACCGACTTAGGCCAAAATTCACACTTGGAGAACTTGAAAAAAGCACATGATTTCTTAAAGTCTGGAGCACAATCCTCAAATACTGCACATGCTCCTTTCTACTCCTCGAGTATACAAGGATGTCGTCGATAAACACAATCACAAAAGAATACAAATAAAGCCTGAATACTCGATTCATCAAATCCATGAATACGATTGGGGAGTTAGTCAACCCAAATGATATCACTAAGAACTCATAATGACCATAACGGGTCCTAAAAGCTGTCTTTGGGATATCCTCATCCCGAATCCTCAACTGATGGTAGCCAAATCTCAAATCAATCTTTGAAAACACTGCCACACCCTAAAGCTGGTCAAATAAATCATCATTGCAAGGCATAGGATAATGGTTCTTCACCGTTACCTTATTAAGCTGCCTATAATCAATATACATATGCATGGAGCCATCTTTCTTCTTCATAAACAATACAGGAGCTCCCAAAGGGGACACACTCGATCTAATAAAATAAATCCTTACTAAGAAGATCTTAAAGTTGAGATTTATCTCTTTATGCTCGACAACATACAGTAAGGTGCCATAGAAATAGGTTAGATGCTAGGATCGAGATCAATAGAAAAGTCATCTCATAGATAGGGGGAATACCAGACAGGTTGGTAGGGAACACATCAGGAAACTCATAAACTACAGGAATAGAGTTAAGCGACGAACCCTTCACCCTAGTATCACAAATACAAGCAAGATAAGACTCGCAACCCCTTGAAATAAGCCTTCTATCAAGAACATAAGAAATAATCCCCAACGGCTTGCGGCTCCTTACTCCCTTCTACACAACTTAGGGTACGCCAGGCATAACTAAGGTAATGGTTTTGGCAAAATATTTCATGACCGCATATTAGTAGAATAACCAGTCCATGCCTAGAATTATATAAAAATCCACCATATCTAGAATAATAAGATTAGCATAAGTATAGACATCACTAATAGTCACAACAAATAATCTAAAAACTCAATCCACTACTAAAAAATTACCCTCGGGAGTAGATACGTGCTATGTCATAGATAATAAGTCATGAAAAACAACTCCAATAGTGGTGCATAATAAGAAAACATATAAGAATAAGTGTATCCTGAATCAAGTAAAGTAAGGGCCTACTGGAGGCACACAAAAATTGTTCTTGTAATAATAGCTTCCGAAGTCTCAACCTTGGGCATAGTAGGTACTGCATACATCTAACCACACACGCCTCCTAGTTGGGCACCTGATCGACCTCCTGTCCTGCCTACTTGTGAACCTTTTTGAGTGCCTTGGAAACCACCCCTGCGACCATGAGAACCACCTCTAGCTGAGGGATGAACTTCTCTAATAGGGGAAACACCCTGAGCTAAAATAATAATCGCCCTATGACTAGGACAATCTTATGAATAGTGACTAGGATCTCTATAAAACAGGAGCTAAACTAGAACCAATAGATCCAGCTAACTCGAAAGAACCACCATATCTAAAATAACCAAAAGATGAACCTCTCGAAGACTGAATACTGCCCTTACTAGGGCAATTACTAGCACTAGAATGACCTCTGTCAGTAATCTGAAGCCCTACTTGAACAGGTAAACTAGGCTGACTATGAGACTGATAGGATGGATGCGGAGGATGCCTACTTTGAGAACTCCTATATCTAGGTTGGGAACTATGACAGCTCCCACTTAATCTGACCTAAAACCTAGGCCTCTTATCACGGACCTTATGACCCTCATGGTGCATCTCCTCTATCACTCGAGCGTGATTTGACCTCTCAACAAAAGACCCACTGATGAGTGGTGAATTTACCACTCATTTACATAAAAAATTTGTTCACACTAATATGATTTAAAGGGATGAATGAGACAACTTTGTTAGTTGAATGCACTAATTTCCATATTTTATAGGTATACATATGATTAAAAGGAAAGATGTGGAATTGAGCTTAAAAGGGATAAAAAAGAAAAAAGAAGTGCAAAAGTTGGAAGACCATGAACAAGAACTGGTCTCAATTACTGTGATCGCAGTTTGAGGGCCACGATCACAACCAGTCAAGATTGGTCAAATGCTCGTAATTGCAATGATCTTATGGTGGTTGTGGTAGCCACAATCACAACTAGTATGCAATAAACGTGGCATCGCGGGTTTATGCCCATAGAAAATTCTGTAATTTGACATAGCCGACCCCACTTCCTTTATAAGTCACAAACCCTTTCCTATTTGGAATTATTGAACTTGAAAATTAAAATTGAAGACTTTGTAAACCCTACCAAATTATGGAAATTTAGTGTGGTTAATTTTTTAATTAGTTTTGGTCGCAATTAAAGTTGGATATTTGATTACTCTTGATTGCCAAGTTTACTGGAAACATTGAACAATCAATTTGGTATATTTATTTTGTTTAACTTCATGAGTAGCTAAACAATTTATATTGGGATTATGTTGAAATAGGGTGCAAATGTGTGTGAGTTGTGATTTATTAGTGTAGATTCTTGGTCATTGATTATGGGTTTCATTATTGCTTGGTTGATTTAGTTGGGATTTGTGGGTGAAAACTCCAAATTCCCAAAATCAATTTGTGGGTGAAACCTCAAATTCGTAAAAGCTCACATCATCCTTGCAAGAGGGATATGAGTGAACTTTTGGATCCTATATCATCCTTGGAAGAGGGATATAGGTGAAACGTAATAGTGAACAATAGTAGATATAGTTTGTTCTATTTTCACTATCTTTGAAATGAGGGTGAATTGAGAATTAGCTAAGTCTTGGGCATCTTCCTAGAAATAAGGATGCCTAATTGAGGTATTAAGTGGATTTGATTGCAATATCTATGATGTACCCGAAAGGAACCATGGATGATAATCTTGAGGTTTAGTTGACAACCTAGCCTTAAGAATTCTTAACTTAGCCTATCCACGTAGTTGATGACAAGAATTTGCATTCAATTATCAATCCTAAGACCCATTCATTATTTGCCCCTAGGAAGACATAATCCTAAGATTTACCCTATATTGAAACCTCAACCATAATCTTTTGACTTTAAATCGAAGAACTTTTCAAACCAATTCCCCCTATTTTAATTTATGCATTTTACTTTGTTTACACTATGGGTATACACTTAGACAATATCAAAACCTACAGAGTTTGTAGACTAGACTCACTCCTCGAGGATTCGACCTCAACGTGAGTTGAGATTTATTGAAAACAACCATCCTATATCGAAATTATGGTATAGGTGAGCGTAATCACCTACCTACAACAACTAAACTCTAAGTATACATACGAATGGGGAGTCTCAACCTCGTACAAAGCAATGAACCCTCTTATACTCAGTATCAAGAATAGAAGTCACATACCTAGCCAACTCGTGAAAACAAGGCTCATACTCTGCAACTATCATGGAGCCCTGCTCTAATCTAGAGAAATGATCCCTCAAACAGTATCTAAGGTTGTGAGGCATGTACTTCTCCAAGAACATCTTGGAGAACTGAGTCCAAGTCAAGGAAACATATCCAACTGTTCTAGAATCCATAAAATCTTTCCACTAATGTCAAGCAACCAAGTACAATTGAAATGTGGTGTAATCTACACCACAAGTCTCAACAAGGCCCAAATTACGTAGCCTATCCTCAAAAGCAATCAAAAACTCATATGCATCATTGTCTGGAGAACCAGAAAACCTCGGCAGAGCCAATCTCAAGAATCTACCCAATATTTTTTGCTCTTCAGAAGACATAGCAGGCTAAGCAACTATTGCTTGAGAAACTATTGATGCAGGAGGAACCTCAACTTTGGGAGCCTATCCTCACAAACAATTAAAAACTCATATGCATCCTTTCTTGGAGCTCCAGAAAACCTCAGAAGAGCCAATCTCAAGAATCTACCTAACATCTTCTACTCCTCAGAAGACATAGAAGGCTGAGCAACCACTGGCTGAGCAATTACTGGCTGAGCAACTATCGATGTAGGAGGAAGCTCAACTTAGTACCACTTTGGTCAGTAGACTTTACACCATCAGAAGATGCACCACCAACTAAATCCAAAATCTTTACCAACATATCTTTAAGCACTGAAGAGGAAATAAATCCTGGTGGAGCCTGGCTAGTCCTTAGCCCACTGCTGGCTGGGGCAGAAGAATATCCAATGCAGGAATGGGAATAATACATAGGGAATGTGGCCTATCCTAGACCCTAGACGGGGACACATCACACGGCTGTCCACGACCTCTAGGTCATCCACGAACATGAGTAGCATCCCTAGGCTCGGTCTTGGGACCCTTGTCTTGTTTAGCGGTCACACATGTCTTGGTGATCTGCCAAAGAGTAAAGTCTAGGGAATACTTCTACAAACCAACTCAGACTCTAAATGATATGAGTGAAAGAAGTGAAGAACTCCTAAGAATGTCCCATAGCCTCTTGAAAATAAGAAATGAACATCATCGTTCCAATCCGCAAGACTTTACTAGACAATTGCTCTTGTACCAATAATACCGGTGAAACCTAGGCTCTGATACCAATTTGTCACAACCTGATGTATGAGTCATAATGGAACTTACTAAATCCCACCAATAGTTAAGCCAAACTATAACCCAGAGCTAACACAATGGGTTAATTCGGTTGTAAATGCCCATCATAGGTGAAATTTAAGAACACAATTTATAATTGAGCAGAGTGTTCTAAATAAATAAAACAGTCAATACAAGATACCATCCCACGATCTGGTAGAGCCAGTACAAGAGCATCTAATGACAATAATACAACTTCAAATCTTTAGAATAGTCAACAACATCTTTCTCGAGACAAAAGACTGAATATAAAGGTAGAGGGAAATGGGAGACTCAAACTCTAAAAGCTCACCCTATCTCTATAAATCAATCACCGCATGAACATCAATTAATGATGGCAAGTAGTACTTGAATCTACACCAAAAAGGTACATAGGTATAGTATGAGTACCAAATTAATAGGTACTCAGAAGGCATCATCATCCGACTAAGCTAAGTCATGATATAAGTATGATAAAATGAAAGATAACATAGCTAAGTCAAGATACAAAAATAAACCAAAATCACCTCCAACATCACTGTACATAACAAGAAATTAAATCAAAATATCAAGATAAAATAAGGAATCAACACATGCCAATATTGCTGTGCATAGTAAGTAAACAATGCAGAATAATAAATTATCATAAAGCATCAACATAATAAACATAACTACAAAATTGGCTCCATACACCAATTGGTGCAAAAAGGTAAATAACTCATCACAGACTCCCATACGCCTGGAGAGTACACTCAAGGATAGAATAAAGCAATCAACCAACATTATTCTAACCTTCATCACCATTTAACCATCATTCCACAATTATCATCAATATGCCATTTGCCAATATTATCATAATTTACCCACATTCCACAATACTACCATTATTTAACAACCTTATCATCGATGCTCAATAGTTACCATTTATTAGCTAACCATCTATTATTAACTAATCCATTCAATAATTAGTCATCATGTAACTTCTAGTCATCATTTAGCATCTATTCACCACATATCCGCTAATCACTATTTATTTGATAATCATCATTTCTCATCTAACAGTATTTATTATCTAATCCACATTTACCAACTAATCCTTCATTATCTACTAGTCATTATTTTATCCCTTAAACAACATTCACCATTAATCATCAATTATCACTAATCATCAATTAGCACTAATTATCAATTATCACTAATCATTAATCATCACTAATAATCTACCACTTTCGGGATATAACCGGCATCCCTAATATCAATATCATACCAAATATATATATATATATATATGTATATATATATATTCCATACATAGGGCATAGTCAGACTCGAACCGATAGATGTACACATAGGCACATCAATATAATCATTCTCCAGCCTTGTCAGGCATCAATATCATCATAATATCCTCCGTCCTTGCCAGGTATCAATAGGTCATCATAATTATCCTTTGACCTTATCGGGTATCAATATCATGATAATATTCTCTAGGCTTGCCAGGTATCAATATATCATCATAATCATCCGCCGACCTTGTCAGGTATCAATATCATCATAATATCCTTCGGCCTTGTCAGGTATTAATATGTCATCATAATTATCTTTCAGTCTTGCAGGTTATAATTAATATCAACATCATCTTCTTGAATTTAATCGGATATATAATCAATGCCACAATTGCCAATATAATCAAGCATAATAATTTCTAGCATAATTAATAGCATGATTTCCCATATAATCAATAATCATATCTTCTAGTACAAATAGTAACACAATTGCTATCGTCATCAATAAGGATGCTTTCTAACATAATTCTTGCATAATTTTTTTTAGCATGATCATAATCATAAGCAATATCATGAGCAATGGCTCATCAATAGTATACTCAATGGCTAATCATTAGCATAAAATGTAGCTTATCAATAGCTAATTCATGGCATGATCTATAGCTTATTCATAGAATAATCAATAAGAAAATTTATGGCTTAGATAATATCATAGTCAAGGGATCATTCAATGGTATATTCGGTAGCACAATCTATAGCCAAAACAATAATATAATCAATAACTCATCATTAGATTGACCAATAAATCATACATATGGCATAATTATTTAGGCATTTCTTTTGAAATCATTCATCATAACCAACAAGTACCAAAGTTCCTCAATATTTCCTCAAAGGGCATTCTCTAGGCATTTAACAAGCGTATAAGAGTTTCAAGATAACTATTCATCAATCTTGGCTTAAGGTGGGTCAAAGAGCCCACTTCTAAATCCCCGAACTTCATCCTAAGTCAAATTCTACCTCGGACTAGGCTAAGGTATCTAAATCCACTCTTAGATATATAGCAAGCCACAATTAGCCCTAAGGTAGAGGTTCTTTCTCAAGCACTTAAACTAAGTTAATTAGAAACTAAGGAAACCTTCAATAACGTAAGAAACTAAGGCCAACTTACCCTAAGAATAAGTGTATAAAGTATTTTCACCTAACTTGAGTGATCTAAAGAATTCTCATGCTAAAAATGAAACATGCAGCCTAATTCACTTAAGGCATAAGAGAACAAGTTAAGTGTTTCAACCTTATGATTTCAAATTAGCTTAAATGGTCCAACAACCTAAGTCTTGCATTTCATCAACCCAACACCTAAAACCCATCCCAAATCCAACACGATATCATAAGAAAACTCTGACATAGCTCAATCTAACAAGAGATAAACCTAGCCTACCTCGACGCTGAAGAAAGTTCAATGAACCACTAAACCACTATTTTTCCCTTTCGAGAAGCCACCTCAAGATTCCAAGATGTAAAAAACACATTCTACTCATCAATACAAGACTAATGATACCCATATTGCACCATTATGCTTCGGGTCCAAAAATCCTATCAAAACCCCCATGTGGGTGCCACTTACAAAAACTATATTTTTGAAACCAACCCAACATTCTTACAAGCTAAAGGAATCATTACCCTAAAAATAGGTGAAAACCAAGCTAAATTAGGTCTAAAATCAAGCATTAAAGGTTTTGGTGTTTTGAACAAGAATCAAAATTTTCACCAAGAAAAAGGTGAATTCATACCTCAAATCGGAAGATAATTACGAAAATAAATGTTAATCAAGCTACCTAGTCACCCACAAGTATCAATTTTGATATAGCTCACTCTTTATGGTTTTTGCTCTTATGTAATGGATGAAAAATGGCCAAAATCATGAGATTAGGATCTATTTATATCCATACCAGGTCCTTGGGTCCTGCTATCGCAAACCTAGGCCTGTGATCATACTATTCTTGGTGACTTCCACATGAGTTACAATTTAAAAACCTTTTCAAAATCATGGCATTTACTCTGTAAAGTGAGTCACGATCACGGTTCAAAGTGCCGCTATCACGATGCACCAGAAAACCTGGTGCACCAGATTTTCCAACTCCAAAATAGGCTTGATCGGGAGCTCGAGATTCGTTTGAAATCTCTTATACGCAAGAAAACTATGTAATAACACTAAATTCAACATTCCAGACATGATGACACACTCAAATTTTCCATCTGAGGTTGTTTTGACCAAATTTGGGTCTCATACCCATATTTTATATTCTTAACTCTCTGTCCAATAGGTTGAAATGAGCTCGGGTGCCTTGAGACCTAATCCAAAGGTTCACCTAGCCTAAAATCGCTATTATAGAGTTGTTGGCACTGTCAGAATTTACGCATGAGATTGTTTTGTTGAAGTTTTCACTCGTTTTCCATGTAGAACCAACAAAGACTTCTAAATAGAGAATTGGCTCTAAAAACCAAATGAATTGCCCAGTGACCGAATTGTCAGTCCCAGCAAGTCATAAATGACTTGGGGTAGCTATAGAAAAGATCTAATAATGAAAATAAGCAGAAATATAAAAAATGACCTGAAGGGTCATTAGAGTTTGCATGTCCTAAGGAAATTAAAACATAACAAAAACAATAAAATGATGCTTAACCAAGAGAAACCTAAGGTATTTACGATAGTCAACTCAATATTAGCTCAAAACTTTTCACCCTTCTATTTTTAACTTTTCAAAACCTACAATGTAGATCTATGTAGCCTAACAATGCAACACAAAGAAATCAAGCTATGGAATACATTAGTAACAAACAATCAAGCAAGTATACAGTGTACACTACCCAAAAGAAGTTCCAATCAATGTACATAGAATACCATAGGCTTGTCCTTATTTTCTTTACCTTAGTTTTTCAGACAGTCGAACTAGGATCACTATAGTACTTTATTCGGCTTGTAACGTAGGCTTGGGGACTGGGATGGTACATTTAGGACTTTAGTGACTAACCTTTCTTGACACCACAATTACATTTTGAGGCCCACTTCTCAACCAACTTTTTCTTTATTCCTCCCCTTTTTATGGCTTATTCAGGTTAGGTGTCATTTCCTTTACTCTTTCATTTTCTTTTTTTTTTCTTCTTCAATTTTCATTTTTTCCCTTTTTTCTTATTCTTACCACACCCAATGCTATTTTATTTTCTCCTATTTAACCCTTCTACATACCCAATTTTAATTACATACCCCTATGATAGCCACTCTCAACTTAGGCGGTTTTCTTGAGTTGAGGTGCATAATGTCCAAGGAGGGACTAGGGCCAAAATAGGGTCAAAGCAACTAAATGGAAGATGAAGGGTAAAAATAAGAAAATAGTCTATATAGGCACAAAATAGGGATCAAGGGGTATTTATTCTCATTTGGATGGTCATTTAGGCTAAGAGTGGACTAAATCAAGAATGCCCTATGATTCTTTATGAACCAACTACCCTACAACCTAGTCAAGACTAATTAGGAAATTTCTAGATTGAATGCACAAAGGGAATTAGGTAAGAAATCTCACACTCACATGGCATAGGGTTGTATTATAAACTACTACCTATCCTATTCATACAAATGTTAGCCATGATTATTATGTGCCTTGTCCTAATGCCATAACAAGATTCACAATATTCACATATATAAGGACATCACAAAGTTCAAAATAAACTTTTTAGAGGGGTATCCTTTTTCTTAAAACACAAACAACATATGTGAAATGCCCTTAGGTTACTTATTTTTCTCCTAGTTAATCATAAACAACACAAAACAAAATACAATACGGCCTAAATATGAAAGTTCTACTATGATACCATAGAAGATGGCAAAAAAACATGGCAAAAAAACCCTCAGCTGCGTTACACCCCCACCCCAACTAAAAGACAATGCACTATCCCCACGCATAACTGCAATTTAAAGAAAGAAAATGAAGGCATACCTGAGACACTCTAGGTATCCGTCTTAGATTTACCCCTATATAGGGCATATGGTATCTCAATTGGCGGAGGTGGTAGTGGTGGCGGGGAATGATTAGAAGAAGCACTCACTGCTATCTCATAACATATTTTCTCATCAACTACTACAAATAATGTAGACTCATGGGTAGCCTTTTTCAGGGCCTGATTATATGGTATGGTAGGGTCCTGAAACTTCTCATCTCTGCTTCTCTTGCTCCCAACCACCGAGACTGGATCCTCCTCAGCAAATAAGTCAAACTATATAGATTGTAGAGGAGGCAACAACTGTGTAAATAAGGAGATAATCAGGTGTGACAAGAACCTGACTCTCAGTAAGAGAGCGTATCTCAAATCATAACATGGCCACCTTCTCCCAAATCTCAAATGGATCTAGAGCCTGTAACTTACATCGTGCACTCACCAAATCTCAAAGGATCAATATGGGTGTGAATCTCCTAACTAAACTCCATTATCTTCGTCTGTATCCGAGCCTCAGCATTCTTTAAAGTCTTTCGGACCTAAGGCCGGATCTATGCATACTTTGGAAAGATGTGTCTACCTCAGTGAGACAGGTGGTGGTCTTATTTTATCGCTCAATTAAGAATTATAGGAACTCGCACGGTATCCTAATAAGACCTATATAGTAGCAGTGAGTCCAAGCAACACAGTAGATGCCCAACTAGCTCAAAAGTAGAAGCTGGGGCTGAAGTAGATGTAGTTGGGCCCCCTCCCCCTTAGTAGAAATCTCTCGCTTAATTCTTTGGTCGCCTACCTTAACATCATCAATGTTCATCCTCTCAATCGGCTTCACCAAAATTGAATATCCCTCAAAATAAACCAGAATCATAGTCGGAAGAGGTTGATCTCTCTAAGCAAAGATCAAGTTTGCCAAATCCTTGATCAAGTTAATATCCGCCCTGCTTGTCACTTCAATCATCCTATCAATATCTGGTATCTTAGGCGCTCCGACTACATCATATATCTACTGGATAAGGCAATAAAAGGGAAGAGTAGTGGTCTCACCAAATGCATACTATGAATCTCCTTACATACCAGTGTTGTAAAATCAATCTCATATACCATAAGAAAACTAGCAACTAGCACGGTTCTATCCTATGTAAGAATGTTGTCCAATTCAGTTGGGATAAACCTAAAGCATACCACTATCCGCCAAATTTTTCTACAAAATGAAACACTACCTTATTTATCTCCCCTTTCCCCTTTATCCAGAGGGCATCATCACTCACGTTTGGAATTTTGAGGGCTATCTAGCCTCTACCGTCTACAGTTAATGTCTCTCAAGGCACGTCTGTCCTGCGTGAATCTTATATTAAAGTAAAACTTTACAGTAGATGTCAGTGCTATATACTCGGGCTCAAATACTACTCGATGAATGACTACCACTAAATATCCATTATGATCCCTCAGACTAGAGTATACTCCAACTGTGGCTGTTCAACTTCCTTACCCTCTCATGGGGTAATCAAATAGAGTGTGGAGGTATAGGAAGCATTAAACTCTTAGACTATAGCTAGGATATAAGATCACTGGGAGCTAGGTTATAAGATCACTGGGTCGAGTTATCCACCCTAATCAATTTTGATCAAAAGAGGCCCAAAGGTCTGGTGCCCCTGCTAGCCCGGTTAAGTTTATCTCTTTTCAGCTGGAATGACTATTTTGAGTCAACCCATTTTAATAATACGGCTAACCCCTTCAAATATATGTTGTATACCCTCTACACGCCATCTCATGTTTTTCTTAGCTATAAGTGCATCTGAGACGTGTGTAGAGTTAGATGTAGGACTAACTGGTAATCGAATAGGAGTCTGAGCATCCTGTGTAGCTGGCAGTGTTTCATGAGAAAATAATGATGAAATCTGCTATAGAACTTGATTTGTACCCTCCTCAAATTGGGGAGAAACTAATGTCGATTCACTCGCCGAACCGGACGCATCCTGTGACCCCTCCTTAGATTGGGACCTATGTGCATCCTTCTCCTCTATGAAACCAGACACTAACCTGGACTGAACCTCATCTCCATACCCAAATGTGAATTTTATTATCCTTTGAACCATCCTTGAAATCATCTTCTCTCACCTCAAACTGGGGAAAGTATACTGGTGAGGTCCGGACCTTCTTCATCCTTGACCTGGGAACTGGTCTAAGTGAAATCGTCTAGGCCCCAACTTGTGCTGGTGTAGGCTGAGTGATTGGTTGAGTCTGTACTGGGGAAAGCTGGGTGCCCTAGATACCAATGTAGCTTTAACAATAGCTACTGTAGCTTTAGCTTGTCTCTGAGAGTGACCCTTGGTGTGTTGTGGGGCCAAAGGTCTGTGCGAGCTAACTAGGTACTCCTCCTCTAAAACGCTACACTTAGGAGATTTGTCCTGGATCTTAGACTGAACTCATTTATTTTAAGCTACCTTAGGTGCCATAGTACTTGAAAAAGAAATAGATAAAGGGAACAAAATTTTTGAAGAAAATCAAAACACTTAAGGGAAGACACTTACGACCCCAAGTGCCACTCATGAGGGTCGTAGGTTCCCTTATAAGTGTCAAACAAAGCCCTAAAACTCTGAGGCTTCAGGTCTAACACCTACAAGGTCACTTACATCCCTTAAGTTCTATTTACAAGGCTCATAAGTACCATCGTAGGTACCCTACTGAGGATACTTCAAATTTTCTCAAATTTCTTATCTCCACATAGTGTATTTTGCATTTTTAAGTCCAATTTCATGAACAACAAATTTTGGTTTTCATCTACTTTTTTGACCTCTACTTCCATTTAGGACATGATTACAAATTTCCTAATAAAAAACAATGCAAA
This sequence comes from Capsicum pubescens, assembly GCA_030864215.1. Taxonomy (NCBI): domain Eukaryota; kingdom Viridiplantae; phylum Streptophyta; class Magnoliopsida; order Solanales; family Solanaceae; genus Capsicum; species Capsicum pubescens. The sequence continues at coordinate 134,477,178 of CM061545.1, read as the reverse complement.
AATTTCACACATAAACCATTCTAGGCTCCTACTATTAAGATTAATGAATTCCATTCGATTATCAAGACGATTTTTAGTACCAAATCAAGTTCTTTAGCTAATATCACAACTTAATACTAGCAGGAGCCAAGAATTTTTACCTTAGTTGCTAGTGATGGAAGTAGGGAGTTGATTAAGCCTAATTAAACCCTAAGAAATATGCTCTGTACATGCAAGTGATTGGACTATGAGAAATTTTAGCACTTTATCAAGCTAACAGGGAGGTGGAAGGTTTGAATTTAAGAGAGAGTTACAAAATTTGAGAATAATAGGGAATAAGATTGGGTATTTGTGGTTTTAAACGTGCTGGTATGCTAGATTGGGTTGGAACCACTTAGGTCCGACCTAGTTTTTGAAATTTTTAGCCTAAAATTTTTTGGCCACTTACGACCTATAAGTGCTACTTATAACCCGTAAGTGGACCTTCGTAAGTGGAATTTTTTTTTCAAACCCCTCTGTACTTTGATACTAATTTCAACGACCCACTTACGAGGTAATAAGTGGTACTTATGACCCCTGTAAGTGGGTTTGTAATTAAAAGTTCAGAGACCCAAAATTCTCAAATTTTCCCTCTGACATCTATTGTATCACTTACCTTGCTTAGGTGGGATTTATGACCCATATAAGTAGGTTAGTAAGTCCTTTTACCTGAAATTTTCTAAATTTTGAATTTTTTTTTACCATGTTCTAGGTATTTCCTCATGCTTTATACCTACAAAAAAAGAAAATAACATGAACACTATAATATTGGGTTGCCTCCCAACCAACACTTGATTTAACTTCGCGACATAACATGGCTATGTTAGTTACTTAGACTTCACCAACAAGCCCATGGGTTGTTTCCCATGAAGTGACTAGATTAACGTTGTGGCATGACTTGGTTTTCTTGGCTACTCAGACTTCAACAAGGCTTTCATCAACATAAACTTTCACTTCATCAATATTCCCCATATAGTGATTTACACGCTGCCCGTTCACCTTGAATGGGGCTTCACCATCATGTTTCAACTTAATAGCACCATACAAGAACACTCTATGCATAAAGAATTATTCGTACCACCTAGACTTTAGCTTTCCATGAAACAAACAAAGTTATGAATTATATAATAAAACCATATCACCGGGCTCAAACACCATTTTCTCAATCTTCTTGTCATGATACAACTTCATTTTTTTTTTCTACAGAGCTAAACTCTCATAAGCTCGAAGTCAAAATTCTTCCAACTCATTTACCTTGCTCATCCTCAAATTAATGACGCCACTCAAAATTTAGCTTTTTCAATGCCCGTAGTGCCTTGTGCTCAAGTTTGACGGGTAAGTGGCATGCCCTTCCATACATAAGATGATATGGGGAGGCATCTATGGGGTATTAAAAACTGTCTGGTAGTCCCACAGAGAATTATCTAACTTCCTTGTCTAATCTGTCCTTGTGACATTCATAGTCTTTGCCAATATGGACTTGATCTCATGATTGAAGACCTTAACCTTCCCACTCGTCTGAGGATGGTAAGGTGTTGCCACCTTATGCTTCACACCATATTTTTCGAGCAGGTCCTTAAAAAGACAATTACAGAAGTGAGACCCACCATCACTAATAATAGCGCGTAGAGTGCAAAAATAAGAAAATATGTTCTTCTTAAAAAATGCGGTGACATTTTTGCCCTCATTGTTAGGAATCACAATCACCTCCACCCATTTAGAAATATAGTCAACCACCACCAAAATATACTTCATTTCATAGGAGTTCACAAATAAACCCATGAAATCAATTCCCCATGTATTAAACAACTCCAACTCCAAGATGGGTGTTATGGGGAGTTCATGTTTTCACAAAATATTACCTTTCCGCTGACACTAATCATAGGCTTGAGCAAAATTATGAACATCCTTGTAAACACTCGGCCAGTAGTACCCATACTACAGAATTTTATGGGCTATGAGGGTACCATCATGATGACCCCAATTGGTGATGAATGACAAGCCTCAAGGATGATCATTATCTCCACCTAGGGAATACATCTCCAAATAACTCCATCTTTACAAATCCAAAAAAGATAAGTCTCATCCCAAAAAATTTCTCACCTCTTGCATGAACCACTTACGCTGCTGAAAGTATAAATATTATGGGAAAAGATCACTTGACAAGAATTTGGTAAAATTAGAGAACTAGGGGATTAAGCCTTGAGATGCTGCCAAGACCCATTCATCTAGAACAATATCATCTATATCAAGCTCATCCCCTAACTTTTTCAGTTTTCCTCCTCGAGGCGAGATAAGTGATCCGTAACCTGGTTCTTAGTGCCTTTCTAGTCTTTTACCTCAAAGTCAAATTCTTGAAATAAGAGGACCCAATTTATCAACTTTGGTTTCACATCTTTCTTTAGCATAAGGTACCTCAATGCTACATGATCAATGTGAACTATGACTTTGGTCCCTATCAAATAGGACCAGAATTTCTCAAAAGCATAAACCACCACGAGTAATCCTACTCAGTGACTATATAATTTTTTTGTATGTGGTTTAATGCTTTGTTGGAATAGTAGATGGGATGAAGGATCTTCTCACGTTGTTTTCCTAGGACAGATCCTAAGGCCACAACATTAGAATTGCACATCACCTCAAAAGGCAAGGATCAACATGAGATACAATAATAGTAGCAGAGATCAACTGATCCTTAAGGCACTCAAATGCCTTGAGACATGAATCATTAAACACGAACTCCACCTCCTTCTCTATAATCTTGCATAATGGATTAGCAATTTTAGAGGTCTTTGATGAATCTTCTATAAACACAACATGACCCAAGAAACTTCTGATACCTTTGACTAAAATCGGAGGAGGTAATTTTTCAATCACCTCTATCTTCGATCTATCAACCTCAATACCCTTTTTTAAAATATTATGTCTGGGAAAAATCCCTTTATTCACCATAAAGTGGCATTTTTCCCAATTAAAAACTAGGTTGCACTCCTCTCATATCTGAAGTGCATTGGCCAAATAGGCCAGACAATCATCAAAAGAGTCCCCAACAATTGAAATGTCATCCATGAAGACCTCTATAACGTCCTCCACCATATAAAAAATATTGACATCATATAATACTTAAAGGTGGCAGGCGCATTTCACAATCCAAACGACATCCTTTTGAACACAAAAGTACCATATGGGCAAGTAAAAGTAGTTTTGTCTTGGTCTTCGGTAGGCAATTGAAATTTGATTATACCTCGAATAACCATAAAGAAAATAGTACCAACCCCTACCTGCAAGTATGTCTAGCATTTGATCTATGAACAACATAGAAAAATGGTCTTTTGAGTCCAAGTGTTAAACTTTTGGTAGTCCATGCACACTCTCCATTCAGTAACAGATCTCATGGGTACTGACTCATTCTTCTCATTTGGGACCACAATGATCCCACCTTTTTAGGTACACATTGAATTGGGCTGACCCACTTGTTGTTTGCTATGTGGTAAACCACGCCCGCATCTAACCACTTTATGATCTCTTTCTTTACAACCTTTTGCATAGGTTTATTCAAAAAACACTGGTGCTCAATGCTGGGAACACAATCTCGTTCAAGTTGAATTTTATGAGTACATGTCATGACTCAATTTACAAGTCATGATGGCACCTACTAAATCCCGCAAGTACGTAAGATAATTCCATAACCCAGAGTTATCGCAATGGGTTAGTTTGGTAAGAAATGTCAACATAGGCCAAATTTAATGAACACGAGTTAAAATATAAACATAGTGTTCTAATATAGATAAACAGTCATCATAAGATACCAATCCCATGACCTGGTAAAACCAACACAAGAGTATCTAACGTTAATAATACAACCCAAAAGACTTAAAGTATAGTCAATACATCTATCTCAAATACTAAAGACTGAATGTAAAAGATAGAGGAAAAATAAAGCGACTTGAACTCCTTGACCTCACCCTATCTCTAAAAGATCAATACCCCAGAGGCAATAACTAGTACTCGGCTCTACACAAAAAATGTACAGAAGTGTAGTATGAGTACCAAAACAACGGCTACTCAGTAGGCATCATCGGCCGACTGAGCTAAGTCATGATATAAAGAAGATATAATGAGAGATAAACCTAATTAAGTCAAGGTACAGAATCAAACTTGAATTATATGCATCTTCACTATACATAATAAGTAACTAAACCAAAACAATAATATAGCATATGTCATCATCACATACCAAAGTCGTCATGCATGAGAAATAGACAATTTGGAATCATAACGCATCACAAGACATACACACAAGTAAGCATAAGTAACAAGTTAATGCCCATACGCCAACTGGTGCATAAAGTAAAGAACTCATCTCTGCATCCTATACTACAGGAGAGTAAACCCAAGAGAGATAATAATAAGGCATTTAACCAACAACAAATCTAATTATCATCATTATTCAACCATATTTCACATTTATCATCAATCGGTCATTTTACTGAACCTTCACTTGTTACCAAAATTGACCACATCACCATATTCCATACAATCACAATATTAGCTACTTATCATCAATACCCATTAGACATTACTTATTGGCTAAGCAAGGATCATTAGCTAGTCCATTAGATTTCTAGCCATCATATGATATAATTATATATTAGGAAACTATTAACCACATAGCTATTTTAATAGTCAACTTTACCTATCTAACCATTAATTATCACTAACATTATGCACTAATTGAATCCTCATTTTACTCTAGTTTTTTCTTACCAACTTGTCTTGATTGGTCAATTAAGCAATATCCATCGCTAATCCTTAGTTATCATTAACCATTGACTAACTAAAACTAGTGAGCTACAATCTGTATCCAAATGCCGTCCATCTACCCATATTACATATAAATAAGTTTATACACATATGAGCATACCATTTCCATACATAGGGCTAGCCGGACTCAAATTAGTAATGTACATATAAGCACATCAACAAGCATCCTCTGGCATTGTCGGGTATATCATTAAAGTCATACTCCAGCCTTAATGAGTATCAAGATCATCATCATAACGTCCTCTAGACTTATTGGGTATTAATATTATCATCATAAACTCCTCCAGCCTTGCGGGGTATCAATATCATCATCACAAACTCCTTCGTCCTTGCTGGGTATCAATGCCATCATCACAATATGAAATTTAATATCGATAATAAAGAACAAGCCCCATAAGGGCTAAAGTAAATGACAAGCCCCATAAGGGCTAAATTAAATGAACATAAAGAAAAAGTAAAGAAGAGCATACCTCCAATACTCAACATCCATCTTCTATGTTAATTTATTAATAAATACATATATATGACATGAGTATTACCATTATTATAGGGTTCCAAGCATAATTAGCGACATAAATTCCCATGTAGTCAAAAAGCATGCCTCCTAAAAATATTAGAATCATGACTCACTATATTAGCAATATGAGGCCTTTCTAGCATGGTTACTAGTAGGGGTGTACATAGGTCGGGTTAGTTCGGTTTTTATTAAAAATAAATAAACCAATCATGTCGGTTTATTAAAACTATAAACCAAATCAAAACAACATAAAATTATTTTTTTCGGTTTAGGTTTTAGTCATTTTTTTCTTTTTTTATAATCTTTAGTTTTTACAATTATATTGTGATCGAAGACTAGATCAAATATGTTTTCACTCATGTTCTAATGAAAAACCATAATTATGAAAAAATGAGGAGCGGAAAACTCTCTTGAAATTAAAAAGTGAGATGAAGAGTGAAAAGTTTAGGTTTTAAGTTTATATTGGGTTTTCGATTATTTAATTAGCAATTAATGGACAAATATTACAACTTAAAGGCCCAAATCTAAATATGTATAGAGCAAAATTAAGAAATAGCATACTTATCCCCTTAATTATGAGTTTCATAACAACAGTTTCATAATTACATAATATAGCAAGTTGTATTTTGTATTTTTGCAAACTGTTGCTACAAAAATACAAATACATATGATTTTTACTACCCTTATGATGATATGTATTTTGTATTTTTGCAAACTGTTGCTACAAAAATACAAATATATACAAATACATATGCTACAAAATGTAATTTGATAAAAGTGTTGCTATTTTTTATAATTTAATATTAAGTATGCTACTTTATGTGTTTTTTTCAATATATATCTACATCTACTTTCAAATTATTGAAAATTACTAAAACTAATTGAAAAAGTAGATTATAATTAATATTTTATGTATAAAAAAGTTTGAATATTATATATATATATATATATATATATATATATATTATGTCAGTTTGATTCGAGTTCGGTTTGACTTAATTTGGTTAACACCAAACCAAACCAAGAATGGTCGGTTTTTTTTCTAACGCCAAACCAATCAAACCAAACCATAAGCCATTTTTTTTTTGGGTTTGGTTTGGTTTGTCGGTTGGGTTTGACTTGACGATTTGGTATGTACACCCCTAGTTACTAGTTTGATTACTAAACAAGAGTACAACATGAGTAATAATATTGCCCAAGTCCAAGATGATAGCTTAATTGACGACACACATGATAACATAAACGTTGACTTAATTGATAGCATAAAACACAATTATCATAACATTTATGGTAATTTAGTCAACAAGCCATATACATCACTTATAATGTCATTACTATAATATAATTACTCAAATTAGCCAACATGTTTTGGAGGGAACATTTTCTAGGCATTTAGCAGCCATCTAAGGTCTTCAAGAGAACTACATCAATCCAAGCGTTAGGTGGGTCAAGAACCCCCTTATAATTCCCTAATATATTCAAATTCCAACTTCTACTCGATACTAGTCTAAGGTATCTAAATCCATTCTTAGATGTATAGAAAGCCACCACTAGTCCTAAGGTAAAGGTCTTTCCCAAAATTATATCTAATTCAACCATAGTACCTAAGGTAATTCCATTAATGTAAACACTAGGGTCAACTTAACCACAACACGAGTGACAAGGTCACTCTCATCCAACTAGAGTGAAAAAGGCAATCCTGATACTAACCATGAGACATGAAATCTTATTCACCAAGATTCAAGCCTATAAGACAAATATTTCATTCTATAAGTTCAATTGACCTAAATGATTCATCTAAACCCAAGTCACACCATTCAACATTCCAACACCTAAAACCCATCCCAATTTAACAATATATCATAACTATACTATAACATAGATCAATCTATCAAGGAACAAGCCTAACCTACCCAAATTCAAGAAAATCTCACAAATCGCTAAACCTTTGCTTTTTATTTCTTTGAAGCTTCTTTATGGTGCCAAGATATCAAAAATACAATCTACTCATTATAATGAGAACATCAATACCCATATTGCACTATGGTGCTCCGGGTCTAAAAATAACACCCAAAACCCTAAGTGGGTCCCACTTATAGAAAATATATTTTTGAGGTCAACCCAATATTAATACACAATCAAGGAATCATATCTGTCAAGAAATAGGTGAAATTTAAGCTTATTTGGCGCTAAATTAAGCCCTTAAGCTATTTGGGGTTTTGGTCAAGAATTCAAGAAATTCAAGCATGGAATGGACGGATTCATACCTCAAATCTATCGTTATCATGAAAATATATGTTAATTAAGCTTCCAAGATACTCCCTAGACTCAATTTAAGTTTAACACACCATATTACAGTTCCTTGGTCTCAAAGAGTGAGAGAGAAGTGCCCAAAATATGGCCAAAAGGCCTGTAAATACCTTCCCCAGGAAAAGAGGTACTGAGATCACCATCAATGGACCATGATAGTGCTAGGGTTATTTCCATCCATGCTCGTGAAATTGCGACATCCTCACCTTACAACAGGTATCAGCTGAACATGGAAGAAATTCCATATTTCGGCCGATGTCTCGATATTTATTCAAGATTTGATATGAAAAAATAAACTATGCAACCAAAATAATTTTGACATTCTGGACGTGTTGGTAAAGTCACATTTTCCATCTGAGGTCATTTCGACCAAATATGGGTCCCACATTTAATTTTCTAATCTTTCAACTTTCCGACGAATAGGTCGAAATGAGTTTGGGCACATTGGGACCCAAACCAAAGGTCTTCCTAACCTATAATCGATATTCTAGATCTGATGGAATAGTCAGAATTTACTTTAAATATCATTTTAGTACAATTTTTTCCCAGTGTCTATTTGGAACCAACGAAGACTTCTACATGGGAAATTAACTCTAAAAACCAAATGAACTACCTGACAACTGAGCTATCAATTACAACATTTCATAAATGACTTGGGTAAGCTATCAAAAAGTTCTAACAATGAAAATAAGTGTAAATATGGAAAATGACCTGAAGGGTCATTACAACATGAATTCTAGGTAGAATCCCCACAATGTCTGCAATAGTCCATCTGATGGACCTCTTAAATCTCTGTAAGACTAAAATAAATGCCTCAACCTAAGACTCCAATAAATTAGTAGAAATAATGACCAACAAGGTATTATTGGATCTTAAAAATACATATCTCAAGTGAGATAAGAGGGCCTTCAATTCCAAGACCAGTGGCTCCTCAATAGATGGTCGAGCTAGGGGAGTACGACTATTCTTCAAGTCAAGATCTAACTTCTTTGGAGAATAAGAATAATAACCTCTACCATACAACGTGCTCACAATCTCATCATATTCATTGATACCATCACTGTCAAAGTTCATGATAACTGTCGCTAGTGCCTCAACCCCAAGTCTTTCCTCATTAAGGACAATTAATGCATCATCATCAATAGTGTTTAGAACGAACACCGCCTGTATATCCTTTGGATGCCTCATCTACTGAGACACACTAAAGGTCACCTATTTGTCATTGAGTCAAAACTTTTTCTATCCCATCTCCATGTCAATCAATGCCCTACTCGTAGCTAAGAAGGGACTTCCCAAGACAATGGGGACTTTAAAGTTCACCTCATAGTCAAGTATTACAAAATTATCTGGAAATACGAAGGATTCCACCTTTACCAACATATCACATAATATACCAAATGATTTCTTCACAGTGCAGTCGACCATCAATAACCTCATAGATGTTGATTTGGGTGTCACCAACCCCAACAACTTGTACACTACTAATGTCATCACATTTATACTAGCTCCCGAATAACATAGAGCTCGAGAGAAGTCAAAGGACCTAATAATGCATGGAATGGTAAAGGTTTTAGGGCTCTCTTTCTTCTCTACTAAAGATTGAGAAGCAATATCACTGTAATGGTGCATATTATTAGTGGGTTCAAAAGTCACCCACTTCTTAGTAATCGAATCCTTAATGAACTTCTCATATTATGGAATCTGCTCTAATGCTTGCACAAAAGAAATATTAACAGAAAGTTCCTTCAACATCGCCATAAACTTCTGATACTTTCCTTTCTCTTGATTCTTCAATCTCCGAGTAAAAGGTAGGAGAGGTCATGGTATGGTCTTCACAACCGACTCGACTTCCTTTCTCTTTTCTTTTTCTTTCTCATCTCTTTTATCAATACCCATCAATTTTGGCAATGACTTACCACTAGTCACCAAAGTTTTAGGTTCCACTTTTGGTGCATCATCAAAATTAACAACACCTTCTAGAAGCTCATCTACTAAAAGCATAGGGGGATCAATAGTAGCCTTACAAATCTGAGTGGTGATGTCCAAATAATGGCTGTCATTCTTTGGATTCTGCACAATGTTACTCGAAAGAGTGCTCGGTTGATGATGATTCAAGGTTGACAACATCTAACCAAATTGCTACTCAAGTTTCTTGATTGTAGTAGCATGAGACTCTATTTTGGCTAAAACCTGAAGTATCTGCCTTAATCTCCTTAAGGAAACTCTCTTGACTTTCTAAACACTTAAACAACTTAGTAAGTAATGCCTCCATCCTTGACTCAATGTCATGGTTTCTCGATGGAACATACAGACCACTCTTCTCCTTATAATCATACTTACATCTCCAGTCACTATCTCTCTTTTCTTCTTTCCCTTTATCTGTCCCCATAATACTTTTGACCTTAATTCCTAATCTTAGATGGATTTATTATTATCTAGCCTTAATTAGCTTAGTTTTAAGGATTTCTTGTGTGAGTAATAAATTAATCCTTAGATAAATGAAGATCTAAAAGTTAAGTTAAATGTTTATAATGTTTAAGGTATGTGCAAATCAAAGTTGGAAGCAAAATGTTCTGTTAAATTTTAAACGAGATAACTAATATTCTTAGCTTGAGCTATGTGTATTTCTAGTTCATCTTGTGTGATTTTAGGGCGTGTAAGGTTCTAATTTGTGGTGTTTGATGTTATAGGAATCTCGCTAAGATTATTAAACTAATATGAGATGTTATACAAGCTGAAATTGAAGAGGAAAAGCTACCACGAAGCATGGAATCAAAGGCCAAATGCATGGAGTTATCAAGGACCAATTCTAGAATTTTTGAGCTTAGGGGCATGCCACTCTCCCTATCCACTGCGTTAAGGGCGTCCCACACCCTTAGTATCAATTTTTTATTTCCATTATAGTAATACTCCATGTTTTTGGTGGTCCACACTTCTTAGGAAGCGCAATAGGGGCATGGTATGGTGGCATGAAAAAATCAGCCACTTGTGGCCTAGTATAAATAGAACACTTCCATTATTTTGTAAACATCTTGGGATACCTTGGGGATTTGAAACACACTTGAGGAGGATTCAATTAGTGTTTTCATTCTTTTTAATTTAGTTTATCTTTGGATTATTACATGGATTTCATCATCATGATTCTTTGTAAGTCCATGAGTGGCTAAACAACCTTATCTAGGGTTAAAACCAAGAACATGAATACTTTTGTTATTAATTGACATGATACATGTTATTTCCAGTATGAGTTATTTATGTATCCTTTTTTAACTATTCTACATATTCATGGCCCTTATGATAAATGTATATTTTTCTATCATAAGCCTGGAAGGAGGAACAATAGAACAGAACATGGGATATATGCAGTAGGATCATAATCATTCAATGAATTGAAGTTATGATTTGATTTTAGGATAGGAATATACCTAATTAGTCCTATTAGTCTTATATACATGTAGAATACGAATGCGTTTAGCTTTGTTCTTCCATCCCCACTTAATGATATAGTTGTGAGGCTAAGTTAGATAATTGACCATGAGCATGCTATGAACTCCGTGAACCAAAAACCAAGATAATTAACTAAACCAATGATATTACATAGCAATGTAGGATTGTTTGCAGTTCCTTATCTCTGGAATTTGGGTTTATCCCCATTATTGCTCAAGAACCTTACTTTGCCATATTGTTTAATTTTATTTTAAGTTTTCAATTCACAAACTTTATTGGTTACTTAAGCACTTGCTTAATCTTCGTAGTGAGACTAGAATATGATAGTTTTTAACACAAGTCCCTATGGGATCGATACTTGGCTTTCTTAAGGCCATTGTACTACTTGGGTAACTATGTACACTTGCGTGTGTGCTTGGGTGAAAAAAGTTTTTGGCACCGTTATCGAGGACTTTTAAATTTGCAAATGTCTTAGCTTTAATTTTGATTTTTGATTTCTTAAGTGCTAATTACTTGATATTATCTTGTGAATTTACAGGCATATATTTGTAATACAAATAACCTGGCAAGGGACAGGGAGTTGGTTGAACCAAATTTCGAACCTAAGAAACACTTACACCAATTGAGGAGAGAATCAATACTTCTCTATGGAATACCTCAAATTTAGCAAGAAGAGGCTATTCCTGCACCCATGGCTGAAGATCCACCAGCCCACATGACCGTATGTAAAGTGGCAATTCTATGCAACTATTGTTACCTCCACCATTCACAGACCAGAACTAGGAAGCTAGTTTGAGGTTAAATAGCACATAGTGTAGATTTTGCACAACAATGGGCAGTTTACTGGCTTGTCACATGAGGATCCACAGGTTCATTTGTATAACATTTTGGAGATAAGTGACATGTTTATTCCTATTAGAGTTTCTATGAATTATGTGATACTAATACTCTTCTCATTCTTACTCTTGGGGGAAACAAAGAAGTGGTTGAATGCTAAGTCGGCTGTTATATCACTACATGGTATGATTTGGCCTAAATATTTCTCATCCATTTCTTCCAATTTGGAAAGACTACAAGGTTACGTAGTGAGATATTAAGATTTTAGCAAAAGCTAGATGAGAATTTATATCATGCTTGGGAGAGGTTTAAATCTCTTTTCCAGGAATTTCCATACCACTGATAGTCCAATGAGGTAGTATCTTACACCTTTATTGAAGAAATTGACCATAACACAAAAATTTTGTTAGATTCAGCTGCAGGTGGTAAAACACTAGAAAAAACATATGATGAGCTCTATACCTTATTAAACCATATTGTATAAGGGAATCCTAACTGGACAAGTGATATATCTAGAGGTATAGTCAAAAAGACTACAGGGATGATTGAAGTTGATAGTGTCACTGCTTTAGCCACCCAATTTTTAGCTCTTTAGAATCAGATGATAACACAATTTAGCAAATTTGAGGGTGAATTAGTCTCAAGCTCAAGCAAATGCAATTCAGCAGACCCCAGTGGTCACTCTCAAAAATTTTGTGGAGAAAATCCGAAGTCTGTAAACTTTATGGGCAATGTACAAAATCCAACTTATGGAAATACCTACAACCACAAGTGGCAGACTCAACCTAATTAGGCATGAGGAAATAGTCAGACTTAACAATTTCATTAGCAGAATATACAAGCCAATAATATTGAGGAGAAATTAAAGAAGATCCTAAAAAAAATAAGAAGAAATAGTTGCTGAGATAAGGAATAAACATCTTGATTAAAAGAATTTAGAGACACAACAGGGGCAACTAGCTCAAATATAGAACACCAAACCCCAAGGTGCATTGCCAAGTAACGCAGAAAATATAAAACAGGTTAAGAAAATTATCTTGAGGAGTGGTAGAGATCTTATTAATAGGCCTCCTAAGAAAAATAAGAAGGTACAAGCAACGCTAGTACCACAGTAGGTCGAAAAAAAGCAAACTGAAGTTAAAGATGCTGAAAATTTGAGAAAGTCTGAGTACTCAAAAATAAATGCTGGTGAGCATGTAACTGAAAGAACACCACCACCATTCCCTCAAAGGCTTAAAAGGCCAAGGAAGATGCATGTTTCAAGAAGTTCTTTGACATGTTCAAAGAAATTCATATTAATATTTCTTTGTTAGATATTTTGCAGGGCATGCCCAAGTACGCTACGTACTTGAGAGATGTGGTGACAAATAAGATAAAACTTCAAGATATTGAGATGGTGACACTTACTGGGGAGTGCAGTTTGATGGTAATAAGGAAGATGCCTAAGAAATTGAAGGATCTAAGGAGTTTCACCCTCTCCATACAAATTGGTGACAATGATGTGGTCTATATTTTGAGTGATTTGGGGGCAAGTATAAATTGATACCACTATCAGTGTTTAATACTCTTGGTTTGGGTATGATGAGGGCATGCTCTGTGGTGCTCTAAATGGCAAACAGAACTAGAGTTCAGCTTGAAGGAATCATTAAGAAAATACTCATTAAGGTTTGTAAGTTTATTATCTCTTCTGATTTTACTATTCTTAACTATGATGCAGATGACAGGGTGCCAATCATCTTAGAACATCCATTCATAGTAATGGGACTGATTGATGTTAGAAAGAGAACTCTTAAAATAAGATAGAATAATTAAGAGGTGGTCGTCAAAGTATACAAACCACTCACTCCACCTTCCCATTATAATGAATTATATATGATAACAACTATGGAAGTGGATGAGTGTGGGGTAGTAGAGTCTACACCATCAATGACCTCTCTAGACAGTCTCATAGAGTTTCCTAAGCCACCAATTATGCCTAAAATGGAAAAGATGAAAGGAGAGCCTAAAAAAGATATTATTGAGAAAAATAATGACCTTGAGAGTACACAGTCAAAAGGTAAAAAATAAGTAAGAAGATAGCCTCCGAGTAGGAGGAAGTGGATGAAGGAATATGGTTGAGATATAGTGATCTATGTTGTGCCGCAATGCTAAATCAGACGTTGATTGGGAGAAAACCCAAGTTAAGGTAGGTATTTTATTTTTGTGTTTTAGTTTTTATTTCACATAGTTTTTTCTTTTGTTGAGTCACAAGTTGAGGGGAAATTTGAGTACTAGAAATCTCAATTAAGAAGCATGGTAAAAATTAGATGTGGGGTCTAGTAGACCTCATTGATGTTTAAAAATGCTACTATTTAGGCCTAGAGGCCTTAAAAAGTATTTCTATCCTTACTTTTGAGTTTACTTTGGGGACACAATATGTTTTTAAGTGTTGGGAGGGGAATTTCCCATGGTTTCGGGTGAAGTGATGTTATAGGATCTTAATTATTAGTTTCTTTCTAGTTTTTGAGTAAATTTGAAAAAAATTGCAACAAGATTTTCTTTTCTTTGTTTTAGTGTGATTGTCAGTCTAGTAGGGGAACACTTCACCTACCCTGTGGTTGTTCTTTTCAGTTCTTTTCGATGGGGGTTCCCTTTGAACCTAATATCCCTTGTTAATCTTTAGGAGTAACTTTTAAAATTTTTATGTTAGAAGTAAATGGGATATTCTTGCTAGTTGCTATGCATGATAACATGATGGAAGTGTTTTTTTTTTATAAAAAGCATGTTGATTGTTTGAATGACTACTTTTGAGACACCTACGCTTATGTTTATGAATCTTATGCATTTTTGGCTTATTTCTCATTGCTACTGCTAGGTTTAGAGGCTATAATGATCGGATATGATTTGAGCATGTGCTATGTGTATGAGGTTGTTTGTATATTTTTTGTTGCATTTCAAGTCTAGAACTTTCTTGGTGTGTGTGCAAAGTGAAATAAGGAATGTGTCTTTAGGAGATGATATAGGCATTTCTTTAATAGCCATGCTTTATAACCTTTTTTACATACCCTTGTGGTTGATCTTAGTTAACCCCATTGAGCCTTAGCTTATTTCTTTGGTAGCCTCATACGTAGCTTAATTCCCTTCTTTGATTGACCATAATTTGATCCAAAGCTCTTAAGTGCCTTAGTTGAAAATGTGATGAGGTTAAGGATTACAAAATCGAAGAAGAAAAAAGTGAATTTGAAGCCCCAAAGTAGTAGCTAATGGTTTTCAAAAAGTTTGTGTTGGGAGTGAGAGTAATGTAATTAAAAGAGAAAAATAAAATCATGTGTTGATTAAAAATACTCCCTCCTTTAAATATGTGAAGTAGCTTAATGCAATAGGGCAAAGAAAAAGAGATGTGTAAAGGTAGTGGTGGTGAAATCTTGGTTGTTTAGAGAAAATATTAATGTATAATGTGATGTATTAAAGAACTTAGGGAAGATAGTTCCTATTTCTAGCCAAATAGTTCCTACCCATCCCTTATCCTATATCACAACCCTTAAAGTCCTAGTTGACCTTGATCTTTAACATTTTGATATTAGTAGAGTACTACACTAAGGGAAAGACTAGGTTCATCTTATGTGGCATGTGAATTCTTTGGGAGAGTGAGCATAACTTGATTTTTGTATTCAGTCCTATGTTAAATTGTATCTATGTAAGTGATATGGGTAAATCTCTCTTATGGTGAGGGCACATGTTTAATTATAGTTAAATGACATGTATGATCTCTTTGATTGAGTAATATGCATGAGTTTTCCAACTTGGTGAGCCAATTCTTGAGGTTATGATGTTGTGAAGTAG
Source organism: Capsicum pubescens (assembly GCA_030864215.1). Taxonomy (NCBI): domain Eukaryota; kingdom Viridiplantae; phylum Streptophyta; class Magnoliopsida; order Solanales; family Solanaceae; genus Capsicum; species Capsicum pubescens. Next base: position 134,461,403 of record CM061545.1, on the reverse strand, counting down.
TGTTCATGAGCTTTCACGTGTATGGAACATGCTTAGTGTAAAACTTACTAATTGTGTAGTCATTATAGTGCTAGCATGAGTGTCTTGCTTATTGCAGTAGTAATGTGAAGTCTTCCTTAATTACGGTTCTCAAGGTAAAGAGTTGTTCGAGGACGGACAAGGCTTTTAAGTGTGGGGTGATGATCCTAGGTGGATTTATGCACCTAAGTGTTATTATCTATCCTTAATAAGCTTAGTTTTGAGGACTTCTTATGTGAGTAATGAGTTAATACTTATATAAATGAGCATATAAGTTTTAATTTATGTGTTTATAATGTTTAAGGTGTGTACAAATCGAAGTTGGAAGAAAAAACGTGATAACTATTATTCTTAGCTTGCGCTATGTGTATTTCTAGTTCATCTTGTGTGAATTTAGTGTGTGTAAGGTTCTAATTTGTGGTGTTTGATGTTATAAAAAGCTTGGTGAGATTATTAACTTGATAATGAGATATTATACCAGCTGGAATTGAAGAGGAAAAACAACCACGAAGCATGGAAGAAAAGGCCAAATGCATGGAGTTATCAAGGATCAAATCTGGAATTTTTGAGCTTAGGGGCATGCCACGCTCTCTAGACATCGCATTAAGGTCATGACACACCCTTAGATGTTATTTAGGATGGATATTCTAGTAATCTTCCATGTTTTTGGCATGACATATTGCCTAGGCAGAACGATAAGTGCATGTGCGCAATAATTGCCTTGACTAGAGTTCCAAATGTTTTGAGTAGACCCATGGCCCCTTGCTCGAAAACCCTCAAACACTCTATCTAGATACTTAGATTCTTCTCCAAAATCAAAATCATACAACTTAGGTTCTTAACCTTGTGCACCCACAACATTCACCTTTTCAGAATTCATAGTTGTGAATTGCTTATTCAATAACCCAATCTCTATCCTCAGCTATGCAACTTCTTGAACCACAGTATCATCTACGATTCTTTGATAACTGGAGGCCCCAGTAGCATAAGTGCCAACTACCCATTTTGACTCCTGAGTATGCCACCCTCGGTTGGTAGGAGATACTCGATCTAAGATTTCCAATGCTGCCTCCCAATGTAGGCTCATGAAAGCTCCACCCATTATAGTATTTGCAATAACTTTGGCACTGGTATTCAGGGCTCGATAGAAAATTTCCAGAAAATTTCTCCCTAAAATTCTGTGATTAGTCACCATCATCAACTTCTTATTAAACCTAAACTAGGCCACATACATTGGTTTAGAATGCAATTGCCTAAAATTATAGATCACATCCTTTAATTGCAACATTCTGGCAGGAGGGAAGAATCAGTCTAAGAACTATTTATGCAACTCATTCCAATTAGTAATGGACCCACGAGGTAGTTCCACGAACCATAATGTCACTTCAAAATTTAGAGATAATGGGAACAACCCGAGTCTTAAAGCTTCTTGAATCACCCTAGGCATATTGGAAGAAATGCAGATCCCAACAAAATTCATGATGTGCAAGTTTGCGTCATCATTTGGAAAACCAACAAACAACCCTTCAGATTTAACAACTGAATCATATCACTTGTGATATCGAACTTCACCCCATGGGGAAACTCAGGAGGAATGATAGCTCCTATCTTGATAAACTCAACAAGTCCTAGGTCATCCTCTAGATCATATATACTAGTAAGTATTGATAAGATGGGAGCATGTGAGTGCTATCTCTTCTAGATCTATCAAATTCTGCTTTATGTCTTTATTTCTTCTCTAGATCTATATAACAAGAAACCTCATTATCCCTCCTCACATTTGATTCCACTAGTAACTACATAATGATTTGTGCAGTTGTCTCCTGAACACCATGCGGAGATGGGGGAGGCCAGTGAAGTGGATCATATTGAATCCCCTCATGATGAGCTTCATGATTATGTTATGACATCCTATGATTCTATCATAGAGTTCTTTCAAGATCTGCTTCAAGTGGGATCACTGAATTGCCTTGAATCCTAGTACTGGGCATACATCGGCATAAGCCCCAAGAAGAATAGAAAAGTGAAATCCAATAATCTCAACAAACTACGTCAATCAATCCATAGCCTTACTCCCCGACAATGATACCAAAATTTTATGTCGCCCAAATTACACCTCACAATGAAGTATAAAGCGGTCATCGAACAAATATAGAACCCAACTAGGTAGGGGGTGAACCCACAGGGAATAGGCGAGATATCGGTCATGATCTGTTGAAGAATGTCTCTCATGAATCAGTTGAAGTAGCCAGAAAAATACTAAAAAGTAAATGGAGGTCTTTGCTATGAAAATAGTAAAGTAGCAACAAGTCTTGATTTCTTTAGTTGAATTCTATCTGAGAAAAATACTAGGACTGTGTTCCTAACTACATAAATTTATCGGGCTCAAGATATGTATCACCAACCATCTTGTGAATGTGAATTTTCACCTTGTGAGTCTCAGAGTGTCATGTTACTAACCCTTGTCTTTGATCAAGTTCAACTATCTCTTTTTGGTTGTAAAGTTTATTAGACAAGGGTTGGTAGCCTTAAATCGCTGTTGTAGTCTTCTTTTCCTAATATTGACCTTTTTTGTGAAGATGATCTTAAATACATGTAAGTTCTTAAATTCTCTAGTAGTTAAGAAAGCATACAAATTGAAGAAGATCACAATACATGCATAAACTCTGATTTAGAAAGACTTCACACTTCCCCTACTTTGTTATTCCGCTAAGGTTTCCACAACCCTAGTTAGGTGGTTTAGCCTCCCATGTTTGCAAGAATATCCATGGAATTCAATAAATAAAGCATAATATGAATCTCATAATTATTTAAGAACAAAACCCAAACTCTCAAATTAATAATCAACCAAATAATCAAGAATAAAGGATTCCAACATCAAAAGTCAAATCTTAGAATCAATATATGTTTGTTAATGTAAAGAGTGAGAAAAACTAATATAAAAACATCACAATGGTATTTATAGTTTACATCATCCCTAAAAATCCTAACATAAGCAAACATGGAAAAGTGGGTTGGTGGTCACTTACGGGCCCACTTATGGGTTGTAAGTGGTAATTACAGGCCCCTCAGTGGGTCGTAAGTAACAGAAATCCTTCAAGATGCAAAACTACCACTTGCGAAGGCACTTACGAGGCATAAGTAGTGCTTAGGTCCTATAAGTGACCTCATCATAGGTGTCAGACAATTTCTTCAAACTTCAACTTCTATGAACCTTCAACTTCTGATACTTGCTTGGGCATTTAAGACAGCATAAGTAGTACCTACGCGCCGTAAGTGGTCCTTTGTCAATGTTAGAAACAAAATCAACTTTCAGTTTCTCATATTCATCATTCTCTAAGACTAATGAGGCCACTTACAGTGGCCGTAAGTGGAACTTACGCCACATAAGTAGGCTCATAAGTGGTGTCTTTCTGTAAACTTCAACTCTTTTTCTTTGTTTAATCTCCAAAACATAGTTTCCTGTAAGATAGACATAAAAACACATCATATCTACCAAAATGGGCCTAAGTACTTGCATATTTTCCTATTTTAAGCATCGAAAGTGCCATAAAACCATGACTCATCAGCCTCTTAGACTCAATAAATAGAATAGAAGTAGTATGCCTAGCCAACTCATGAAATCGAGCCTCATATTCCACAACAGTCATTGAGCCCTGCACCAACCTCGAGATTTGATATCTCAAATAATCCTTAAGGTTGAGAGGCATTACTTCTCCAAGAAGATCTCGGAGAACTGAGTCCATGTCAAAGAGGATGATTTAGCTGGCTTTGAATCAAGATGACCTCTCCACCAATGTATAGCTGCCAAGTACAACTAAAAAGTAGTGTAATCCACACCACGAGTCTCAACTAGGCCTAATGGTGCCTATCCTTATAAGCAATCAAGAACTCATACGCATCCTCGCTTGTTGCATAAAAAAACCTAGGAGGAGCCAATCTCAAGAATCTACCCAATATTTTCTTCTCCTCAACAGACATAGTAGGTTGGACAACTACCGACTGAGCAACTACTGACCATAAGGGACCTCAACTATGGTAGCCATAGCTACAGACTGCACTGATAACACTTAACTTACATGTCGATATAAGTACAAGCCGATCATTTTCAATATAATACTAAACTTTGAGTTGGGATCGAATCCACAAGGAACAATGTGAATGGTGATCGAGTAAGTTTAAGATAAAAGTTACTTGCTAAACTCAAACCTAGGATACAAATATTTAGGGGTTGTAAACGTTTTTAAAAATATTATAATTTTGGGCTTCTACAAAACTAACTCGTGGCTAAGAATAATTAGAGTATAATCAATTAGGAATGAATCTTGGGGTTGTGTCTTTCTAGGTGTGAATTCACATATGGGTAATTGAGAATTTATCTAAATTTAGCTAGGAGTCGTGGGTAGGCTAGATTTAAAGTATTAGCGTTAGTCTTTCTACAAAACACTAAATTGCATGCATGGATTCTTTTGAATACCTCATGAGCATGCCAAACTTACCAATCCAAAACCTCAACGTAGCATCCCTATTTCTAGGATGATGCCCATAAATCTAGGTAAATCACATAACATCCTTATTTCTAAGACAATGCTAAGGAAATAACTAGTACCAAATAGTTGTTCATAGTTACTCATCACCCACATCCCTCTTTCAAGGATGATGTGGGATTCAAGTTAATTTGGCATTTTCGCCCACAAATCTCTTTCAATTTGGAGTAATATCAAAACCCACAACAAATAGCTAATTAGGTAGATACCTAAACAACACCCATGCATAAATCCCAACCTACCCCAGCATGACCCTAAGAGGAAGAACTAACAACTCATAAAGATAATAAACAAAAATATACAAAATCTCCATCAAATTAATTCATGAAAGATAAGGAGAATGTCAATCCATACTTTAAATTCCAATAAATCTTCAATGTAATTTTCTAATTTAACACTTTGAAGTTACTCTAGCGTCTTCTTAGCTCAAGATTAGTACAAAATTTTGCTCCATGCTTCAAGTGATAAGCTAAAAAGTGAAGATTAAAGATAGGTAAAAGATTGTGTAAATGAGCTAAAAACCCTATTTAAGATCTAATTCCACATTTGCCAAATGTTACAAAAATGTCACCTTGCTCTTGTCCTCTTTAAGGAAATTATAATTCTACCCTTGAACTTTTCCAACCTATCACGATCGCCATTTCTTGACCGCATTCACAACTCTCGCGATTGCGGTGGTCACCTCGCAATTACTAGGGTTTGACTTGACCTCGGATCGCAATCGCAGCCTACGCGATCCTAAAGCTGTGATCACGGTAACTGCGGGATGATTCTTGGGCCTGATTTCCAATATTTGGCTCCTTTTTTCACATTTCTTCTCCTTCACCCTTCTCTCAGCTCATTTTTATCAAGTTTCCTTGCTTATCTTCCCATTTTAACTTTTACCTACACAAATGAGCATTAAGTAAGAAATTAACAATAAGTCAATGGAAAAACATGATAATTTAGGCTTAAAAGATGCTAGTGAGTTGTAAAATTAATGACTTATCAACACCCCCAAACTTAAACTATTGCTTTTCCTCAAGCAAAGAAGGATAATTCAATAAGATATGGTATTTAACTCAATTCCACCCAATCAAAAGCTATACTAAAAGAACAAGCTAACAAAGCTCTACAAAGACCTTTCAAACATGTCATGACAACAAGTAAACCAAATTTTTCTATAAGTTCCTATTTATGAAGAAAGGATGCAAGTTTGTATTAAATGAACCTTCCAAATCAACAAGGTATCTTAAGAGGATACATAAAATCTTCAAAGATTGTCTCAATATTCATAATGCAACTTACTTCATGCATTTACCCAAACCGAGAGTAAGACTTCACCCTCTACCCCAAAGTATCGATGCCGCTCACAAGAAAGAGTTACCTCCACACACACAAGACATTGAAATTTCTAAAGGATCTCAAATAATGAAATAATTCACACTCACTCTCGCAAAGAAATTCAAGCACAACGAGTAGAACCATAGGCTTGCCCTTTATGATTTTTACCACTAATGTAGACTTACCTAGTTTGGAATCACCAAGGTCTTGTTGGTCAAGATGAAGGTTTAAGGTGCAAGAAGGAATATATATGGATCATGTGACCAAAAGACCTCCTTTAATGCAATTGCTCAACTCTTTTTACCCCTAAAATTTTCAAACTATCCACTTTATTCTTCTTCAAATCATTCCCCATATTTCCCTATCTTTTTGTTTAATATTTTCCAATCAATTCAAAGCAACCATTTTCTTTCTTCACTTCTTTGACTTTTTCAAGAGATTTTCTACCTATAAGCCCTTCTTAGCCCCTTACTCATCTAATTTTTCTTCAAGTTCTATGGGCTTGATTATTCAACTTTATCATCAAGCACATTTATTGTGTTTTAAGCACATGATTTAACAACCTTACATACACCTATCTTGTATTATCTTAGCATATAATATTCTTTCCCCAAACTAGGAATTTGAACCATCCTTACATTCTTCTCCCAAATATACAACCCCCAAACTTAGGCTTTTGCCTATAATCCACTATTTAGAACCATGCGATGCATCAAAAGAGGTTAAATGCCAAAACAGAGATTTTAAAAAGAGTTTAGGTGTTTTAGCAAGGTTATCATTGTAATAAGAAAGCAAAAAGGCTCAAGGAGGTTAACTAGGGAACAATATTAAGGTGGGAATTTAGCTATGTGACGGGTCAAAAATGGCCCTGGGTCATCCTCCAAACCAAGATTTCCTAGAATTTCGCTTTGAATACACTAGGGGAAAGTTCTAGACTATACATATGTACAAAACTATTCAAAAATGTAACCACACATGGCATCGTACTCATAGAGCAAAAAGTTAGTCTCCCAACCAATTTGAGAAATTTGGGCTTAGTAAGTTACTCCAAGTCAAGGAATCATCCTTATAAAGAGACATTCGAAAATTGAATTTAATGGTCTCACTCATAAGAGAGCTCAAAAACATCTTTGATCTTTTTCAAAAAGAAAACTATATTCTTGTTTTTTCTCCAAATCATTCCATTTCTTGCCAATGAAATTTTGAAAGTATTTTCAAACTTTTGCCTCATCCTAAACAATTAAAGAAAAAATTATGCAAGGCAATATTATCATTACTCTTCATGGGATTCTTTCCCCACAACTTCACATATCATCTATTTAGCTCATAAAACACTCATGAAACCAATAGAAACCCAAACAACCCTATACCCTTAAGAATGGTGTCACCCAATCTATCATAGGACAAGACAAGTATTCATGTCTCTCAAGTTACTTAGACTTCACATGGGGATGCTAAGATAAGTACATTAATCAATCAAACCAAGGATATAACATTCATCAAACATTTCAACCAAAAACCACCAGTTATCCAACATTTAAGACCAATTGGACTCAAAACTCTGCTCTAAATATGTCCATATAACATCCCAAGAAAGTTCACATTAAACTTTACAAGCACATAAGACGTTCCACTCTTATCGATATTTTAACAAACATGTGGTGTGCATGAAAGGTAAGAGATTGAAAAATAGAATAACAACATATGTGAACAAGATCAATGCACTAATTCATCATCGAATACACCATTTGTAATTATATTAACCCAATTAAATCACCCACCACTCAATTAAGAAAACAAACTACAAGTGGGTGTTTTGTCGAACACATAGTGTGCACTAGAGTATGGAAAAGAAAATTTTGCAATTGAGCATTTGAAACAAGGAACACATTCAAAAAATTTCATCCCAACAACCACATTCTACCAAATTAAGCACAAATGAATTAAATTTAAACCAAAAAAAATCATTGAATGTGATCACTTTTCACACTTTAAAGAAATTCAACTAAGAATCATACTTTGTGAGCTTGTTTAAGAGAGGAAAATCATAAAATGAAAGTCCAATATACTTATCCGGGATTTCATTCTTGAGATACACTTTCAAAGTTATGCTATCACCTACAAACACCCCAAAACAAGCTGAAAATTGAATCAAAATGTTAGAAGACATTAAGAAAAATTCCTTGGGTTACCTCCCAAGAAGCACCTTAGTTAAAGTCGCGGCACGACATATTTTGACTATCATTTATGTCTATATTTAGAAGATTTGAATCATCAGCCAAACTATAGATCAATAGATCTTCGAGGTACTTTTGGAAAAGGTAAGGGCACAATGATACATTTTCTATCTCACCATTTTGAAGACTCTAAGCTTTTACCTAACTTCACATCAAATTTCTGAATAGGTTCATTGGGTATCAGGGAGAACATAAAAAAGCACTTGTCAAACATTGGATTTTTCTATTATTGGACTTCAAGTGAGGGACGTTATTTCTCCCTTTTGGAATGACAAACCCCAAAATTAAGAATCTTGCTTCTTATCTCCAATGTTCATTATTTTTTGGGGTGGTTCGACTTCCATCACATCCACCAAACATAATGTCAAAAAGTGGTTGGAATGAGGTCATCTTCCCAATTTTGGAGTTGCATTCTTCTTGATATTCTCACCCCTAAATGAACTATAGTCTTCACAAAGGATTTGCTTTTCTTTTTTTACAACTCTAGTATTGTTTCTTCAATTTTGGTAGCTTCAAAATTTTTGATTCGGTTGGTTAGAAAATCACCAAGAATTCTTCAACATCAAGCTCACCATCAACCACATGGCTTGATATTTTTTCTTTATCAACCTTATTTTAAACATTGGACATATTCATGGTACTTGAAAGGTTCGTCTCCTCACCCATTTCTTCCTTTTCACTTTCCTTTCCAAATGCTTCAATGGATTAATGCACGAGATGCATGTTCTTGCCCATGGTAGTCACCCGATCCAAGATAGTTAGAAGTATTACTTCAATACTATTGTATCTGGCTTGCTGTTCTTCCTTTATCACTCCATGAGACCTATCAAACTCATAAGAATAACTAGCATTATATTTAGCATAATTAGGGGAGGGGGCATTTGGACAATCACTCCAATGTCCATCTCGACCACCACATAAAGAACAATCATACTCCCAATAGGATTGAGATGGTGTGCACACCTCTTTCCAAGAAGCATATTTATATTTTTTCCAAATATGGGGTCAACCATAATATGGACATGGATCATCAAGATAAGATTTACAACCACCAAACTTAAATTTATTCCAAGATGCCATTGTGATAAGTACACAAAAAACAAAAAATCTACCTAACACAAAAAACAAAAGAAAATCACAAACAAATATTCACAAGTTTGAATCCAAGAAAGTAAGCTAAAATTCCTAACTAGCTCAATATGCTAAATTATTTCCTGACAACGACACCATTTTTTGTAATGCTCAACTTACACGTCGATATATGTACAAGGTAATCGTTGTCAATATAGTACCTAGCTTTGAGTCAGGGTCAAATCCATGAGGAACAATATGAATGGTGACCGAGTAAGTTTGAGATAAAAGTTACATGCTAAACTCAAACCTAGGATACAAATATTTGGGGGTTTTGAACATTTTTGAAAATATCATAATTTTGTGCGTTCGGAAAACTAACTTGAGGCTAAGAATAATTAGAGTATAATCAATTAGGAACGGATCTTGGGGTTATGCCATTCTAGATGTGAATTCATACATGGGTAATTGAGAATTTATCCAAATTTCTCTAGGAGTCGTGCTAGTTTTAAAGTATTGGCGTTAGTCTTTCAACAAAATACTAAATTGCACTCATGGATTCTTTTGAATACCTCATGAGCATGAGAAACTTAACAATCCAAAACCTCAATGTACCATCCCTATTTCTAGGATGATGCCCATCAATCTAGCTAAATCACATAATATTCTTATTTCTAAGATAATGCTAAGGAAATAACTAGTATCAAATAGTTGTTCGCAATTACTCATCACCCACATCCCTCTTTCAAGGATGATGTGGGATCCAAGTCAATTTGGGGCTTTCACCCACAAATATCATTTAGTTTAGAGTAATAGAAAAACCCATAAAAAATAGTTAATTAGGTAGATACATAAACAACACACATGCATAAATCGCAACCTATCCAAGCATAACCCAAGAGAAAGAACTAACAACTCATAAAGATACTAAACATAAAAATACCAAAATCTCCATCAAATTGATTCATGAAAGATAAGAAGAATGTCAATCCACACTTTGAATTTCAATAAATCTTTAAAAGAATTTTCCAATTCGTCACTTCGGAGTTACTCCAATGTCTTCTTAGCTCAAAATGAGTACAAAATTTTTCTCCAAGCTCCAAGTGATAAGATAAAAAGTGAAGATGAAATATAGGACAAAAGATTGTGAAAATAATCTAAAAACTCCTATTTAAGATCCAATTCCACATTTTTCAAATATTACAAAAATGTCACCTTGTACTTGGTCTCTTTGAGCAAATTACAAATCTACCCTTGAAACTTTTCCGACCCATCGTGATCGCTATATCTTGACCGTGTTTGTGACTCCTGCAATCGCGGTGGTTGCCTCACGATCACCAGGGTTTGAATTAACTTTGGATCATGATCGCAACCCTCAGGCCGTGATCGCAGCAACTGAGGGTCGATTCTTGGGCTGATTTTTAGCATTTGGCTCTTTTCTTTCACATTTCTTCTCTTTTACCTTTCACTCAGCTTATTTTTATCAAGTTTCCTTGCTTATCGTTCCATTTCAACTTTTACCTGGAAAAATGAACATTAAGTAAGAAATTAACATCAAATAAGAGGAAAAACATGATAATTTTGGCTTAAAAGATGCTAGTCAGTTGTCAAATTAATGACTTATCATGCACTCCCACCTCAGTACCACTCTAATATGTATATTGTGCACCATTAGATGATTCACCATCAACCATTCCCAAAAGCTAAACCAAAGAATCCCTGAGCACTGAAGAAGAAATAAATCCCTGTGGAGCCTAGGCTGGTCCCTGCACCACCACTGGCTAAGGGAGAAGAATATCTGGCTTAGGAGCATGAATAGGGTTCGGTAAAGGCCCCCTATCCTGACCCCTAGCTGGGGACATATTTTAAGGATGTCCACATCCTCTGGGTCATCCACAAACAACGATAGGATACCTAGGCTTGGACTCGAGACCTTCATCTCTTCTAGAGGTAGCACGTGTCCTAGCTATCTATGATAGAGTGAAACCAAAGAAATGCTTCAGAAACAAACTCAAACTCTTGGCACAAAATGAGTGAAAGAAGTGAAGAACTCCTAAGAATGTCCTATATCATCTTGAAGATAAAAAACAAAGGTTATTGTTCCTATTTACGGGACTCTACTAGACACTAGCTTTTGTACCAATAATATCGGTGAAACCTAGGCTCTCATACCAATTTGTCATGACCCAATTTATGAGTCATGATGGCTCCTACACTATCGTACCAGTAGGTAAGATGAACAATTGCCCAAAGTTAGATGCAATGGGATAACTTTGTGAAAAAATAGCCTAAAAGTCAAAAATTAATAATTAAAGACTTAAATAGAAATAACACAGTCATAATGGACTAATAGATAGATAGGATGTCAACAACCAATCCAAGACTTAGTAATGTCAGTACAAGTGCTACTACAAATAAGCTATGAGTACTAAATAGTAAAATACAATCCATCTCAAAGATGAAAGACAAGACACATATAAATAGAAGGAAAAAGGAGTAACTTCGGCACCAAGACCTCACCCAATCTCCAAAATTACTTAGCATGATCGTCAAAACAACAACAACAACTAATACTCAGATCTGTACCAAAAAAGATATAGAAGTGTAGTATGAGTAGCGAAACCATGGGTAATCAGTAGGCATCATCAGCTGATTGAGCTAAATCATGAAATAAATATGATAAAATGCAAGATTAAATAAGTTAAGTCAAGGAAAAAGGGGGAAATCTGGAAATAAGCTTCTACACCGCTGTACATAAATAAATAAATACATATGAGATAATACATACAGATCACACCATTATAACTACAAGATTGGCCCCCATAAGCAAATAAGTAGGAAAATTAAATAACCTAACGCAGGTCCCCATAAGCTTGGAGGGTACAATCAAGGAAACTAAGCGATCGAATAGCCGTAAATCACTAATTTACATGCCATAACCAAGAATCTATCAAAGCCGTATTACATCTCATGCAAATTCCTAATGCTGGACTTAAACCAGAACTTAATAGTATCATCATCATTAATATTATTTGCTGGGCCAGAACTGAAACCCATACCATTAAGATCATTATAAACCGTGGACTCGAACCAGAACTCATATCATCAAGATCATTACCAACTATCGAATTTAAGGTGAAACTCATGTTTATATACCCTATTAACGAACCATATAAACAATCCATACCGATAAACTAACCTAATAGACCAATACCGCACCTATTAAGTTGTGCCACTAATCATGCCTATAAGCCATGTCAATAATCATAATCATCAGTTATTTCAATGATCATATTCATAAACTACGAATCATATCTATAAGCCCTTAAATATTTATATAAGCTATATCATATCTATGAACAACATCATATTTATAAGCCATATCATATATATGAGCCATATCATACGTGTAATCCATATCATACCTATAAGCCATATCATATCTATGAGCTATATCATAACTATAAGACATATCATATCTATGAGCCATTAATCAATAATCATGTTTATATCTATATCATTAAGAATATTGATAGGAAATATTATTAACCATATATGGAAGCCATATCAATAATCATGTACATACACACCATATCATATCTATAAATTATATCATTAATCATGTACATAAGCAATATCATTAGCGATACCCAAAATTAGCATCAATCTTTTAATATCCAACTAACATACTCAATAAATATATTCCATATCCTTAAGTGTCAAACCAACCATTAATAAGAGTATATCATGCATAAATAAGTCTACATGGCTAACACAAGTCTTTGTCTAAGGTGGTCCAGAGGGGCCCACTCTAATCCTCAAAATCTATTTTAGGAAATTTTTATATTGGATTAGGCAAAGGTATCTAAGTTCATTTATAGACATCAAGTAATATGTAAATAGCCCCAAGATAGTAATTCTTCCCAAAAATGAACAACTAAGGCAATTCTACATAAAATAATAGCAACTAAGGCAATTTCCCCTAACTTAAGCAACTAAGGACAATTCCAACCTAAACTTGAATAACTAAGGCAATTTCATCTAGTTTGAGTAGTTAAGGAATTTCCATTCTAAACATGAAACATGAAGGACAATTCACCTAAGACATGAATAACTACACTAATTAATCCAAGTTTACGATTTCAATATAGCCTAAATGGTCCAACTAAACCAAATATTCTCATTCATACTTTCAATACCTAAATTCCACCCCATACCTAGAATAATATCATATGAATACTATGAGATAGATAATATATGAAGAAGTTAAACCATCCTACCTGGATGCCAAAGAAAAGCCTGAAGAATCCACTAAACCACTAATTTTCCTTTCTAAGAAGCTTCGGCAATGTGCCATACTATCAAAATCATAATCTACTTGTCAAAATGAGAACAATGATACCTATATTACACTATTGTGATTTGGGTCCAAAATTATGTAAAAATTCCATGCGGGGCTCATTTACAAAATTGCACATTCAAAGCCCACACAACATCCCTCTATGCTCAAGGAACATTTACCTTAGAAATGGGTGAACTCTAAGCTACAATGATTTTAATATTAAGCCACTAAGACTTTAGGGATTTAGCAAAAGTTTGGAGAAATCAACCGTGAAAGTAATGAAATCTTACCGCATATTCAATGAAAAATCACGTATATTAATAATACTAAAGCTCCATATTCATCAACAATTGATTCCCCCAAGAACTCCCTCTTTTTAAGGTTTAAGATTCTAGAGAATGGATGAAAATGGTGAAAAAATTAGGCTAAGTGGGTATTTATACCCTTCCTAGATGCACAGGTATTGCTTCAGCTAATTAAGAGATACTTGGGCTCCGGCACGCCTATCGCTTATGCAATATCTGGATGCCTAAGCAAAAGCTACGTATGTGACATAAGTATTGCTTATGCGATAGTGCCTACACTGTCAAGCTATTTGCTTAAGAGACAAAATGCAGCACTTAAGCGATATTTGCCGGGGGCTGGTGTAACGCCCAAAATCTGGTACCCGAAATGTTACATGGTGCTCATGACCCCGAAGGACCACAAGCTAACCCATGACTGATATCTGTACCTGTATACTGTATAATATACTGAATAATGCAGAAACATGAACTGAAAGGTCGTAAGGTTCACATAACTGAAGTAAAACATAACATCTAAACGGGGTAGAAATACACAAAACAACTGAAATAACTGCCTGAACATAATAGTCTGGAAAGCCTTTAACTGACTGAACTGTCTGAGTAAGGATTTGATGGGATATGTCCCCAACTAACTCCAACTAATAAACTAATTAATGAGATAATAGGGAAATAATTATGTCCTCGAAGGATGAGGACTCACTGCTAACTCTGATAGCTGATATCTGGAATTATGATGCTCTGGAGCTCATGTCTCCGAACCTATGGTACAAGATTCCATAGCGCAAATGCGTCATTACTTTAAATGTACTGGTATGTATGTGAGGTAGGCTGAATGCATGGGGTTCATATACATGAACAATACTGAGTAATAATAAATGTGAGAATACATGCAGGCATACATAGTAACTATATCTGAAATCGTGATAACATGAGTATGCTGATGACTAACATGACTAATGAATGAATTATGATAACTGATAACATGAGTGACTGTATCCGACAGTCCTTAATCTGATGGAACTAGCTGAGTTTCGTACTGTATCTGAGTTGACTGTATCTGATAGTCCTGAATTCTGAAGAACTATCTGAGTTCTTTTACTGAGACTGATACTGAGACTGTGGGAGGTAGTTATCTAATCGACATGCCCCAAATGATGCATTATAGTTAAATTAGGGTCCAATATATGCCCTGATTGGAAGGGTGTCAATACCGCACCACTGGTAAGGAAAACATATGAGTGACCCTAATATAACAGGTAACTCTAGTGAGAACGGTGGGAACCCTCATATAGCAGGCTAAGCCACCTCATCTACCCTCATATAGAAGGATATGATGTCTCAACTTATGTTGACTACATAGTTCTAGAACGCAAGGATTGCTTCTAAGAATCAGACCCTCATGTAATAGGTGAGTTTCCATTCTTGGGTTCGCTCAGTGCTAATTTCTACTCCCATCTGAATAGACAGTGAACATGATTTATTGAACTAAACATGGACTGAGTTACTGAATTCCATTGACTTCGGAATACTACTGATATCTGACAACTGACTGAGTTCATAAGATCATGGAGATTTCCTGAGTCATAAGACTATCTGAAGTCTAAGGATCATAGCTTGACTGAGAGTATCGTGAAAACATGACATGGCTCTAGGAACACAACTATATTGTTCGAGTACAAGTACCCCCAGGACACGATAGTAGGAAACTAACATAATTTGACACTCTTGGACACATGACTAGAGTCCACAATTCATCATATAAGAGTTGGGGAGTATTTCATGAGGCACTTGATTACTTTAGTTTCATACATGAATAAGAGAGCACATAATCATGGTTTGCTTACATACTTTGAGTATCATGGACATTCCATCAAGCAAGCATAATTCATAATCAATAATATGTAGGTCATGTTAAACATGAATAGATTGCATACATTTAGCATTTACAACACAATTGAGTCATTATACATGATTTCTATTATACTAGGCATTTTATCAAACACCTTGCATGCTCCATTTAAGGCAAAGGTATGATGATAAATCAAATACATTATGATTCCATAATTTAACTTCATTGCATGGGTTTCAACCCTAAACTAACATGATTTCATGAAAACATGGTAAAGATCCATTCTTGGCAGTCACACAACCATAACAACATGAACATAATCAATTCACCACATAAGTATCATGGTATAGAATTTAAAAGAGGATTCTTGGGCTTCATGGATGAAATAAATCCATGAATGAGCACTATGCATACATTAGTTCATGATTTCGTGAAGATTGACGGTGAAACCTTATTGAATTCGAATCCCCAATAAAAACCCTAGCTTGTTCTTGAGAGAAACTTGAGAGAAGAGAGTGTATTTTGGGTGAAAGTGGCCGAATCATGTGTTAAAGGGCTTAAATAGGGGTAGGAAGTTAACCCTTTTAACTCTGGACGCGTCATTTAATTTCAGTAAAAATTTCTTGAATTAGACCCTTGGAGCGACACGGCGCTATCACATCGTGTCACTGGATTTTGACAATTGAGAAATTGAGGGATGACACGATGAGGAGACATCGTATTGTCCCTTCTTTTGCGACTAGAAACTTTAGCACGACGTAGAGGAAATCGCGCTGAGACACTGGACAAGGAAAATTGACATTTTATCTTGTGGAGCGGCACGCCACTGACCAATATGATGCTGTTTTATGATGTGTACTTGAAATAGTCATAACTTCTTACCTGGTTATCGATTTAGGCGAATTCTATATCGATGGAAAGCTTATTGAATTTCCCACATGAAAAAAGTGAAAATCTTGAAAATACCACATGTAAAAAAGTGGATTCATCTTTCAAAGTAAGTTTCTAACATTCTTGAGATGATTTTAAGCTGGGAAAAAAGTATGGGGTATTACAGCTGGCCAGATTGCTTAAGTGATCAAAGGCTTCATTGAAATGATGCACCAACCACAGTTGAGACTTGGAGAAATTCCAAGTCTCCGCCAACCACTTGGGATTCATCCATAATACCATATACGCAAATGAACTATACTATCATATCAAATTTGAAGTTTTGAACTCAATGGAATAGTCAAAATTTCTATTAGAGCTTATTTTAATGAAAAGTGGGTCTACCCACTCTCTATTTTTCTTTAATTCTAACCAATAGCTGAAGTATGTTCAAGGTCGGGACCCAAACCAAGGGTCCATCTAGACTAAAATCGACGTTCCAAAGTTGTTGGAAAGGTAGAATTAGCATTTAAGATTGTTTGACTAAAGTTTTTCATTGGTAGCCAATTTGAACTACAAATACTTCAAAGTAGGAAATTGACTCTAAAAACCAAATGAACTATCTGGTAATTGAACTGTTAGTTCCAACAAGTCATGAATGACTTGAGAAGCTATAGGAAAGCTCTAAATAGTGAAAATGAGTAGAAATATAGAAAATGACCTTAAGAGTCATTACAATGAACCACCACCCCAACTATCCGAGGTTTCCCTAATAGATCTATAAATGATAAATGCACTACTTTATTCTTTCAGGGTAGCCCAACATAATAGTCATAAGATTATAAATATAAAGGGTAGGACCATAGGTCGAGGTGAGCCAACCTAATCATTTATGATCAATGGTTAAGGGATGTCATTTATAAAGGAGACTCACTAACACAATATATTAATGTGTCATGGACTTACAATACTTTTGACCCTTAAAATTATGAATATTTACAAATATGAAGGTATCGTATATGGATATGATGTGTTTGTGGGGGGTATTTGTAGGTAAATAATCCTAGAGAGGCAAAGAGTAGGAAATTTTGCAGTTAAGGCATCACATGACCCATTCCACAACTATGAAATCTTACCATAGTCATACCGAGATGTCATGGATTAAATTAGGAAGTTAATATCCAGTGGTTAATCAGAAGTAACTTTCTCATAATCGTACCTAGATTGTATGATCATATAATTGATTATGGTAACAAGTCCTTAAAAGTATGCTTATAGATATTAAGTGTAAAGAGGATCAGATGATTACACTGCATGATTATGGGATGACTCCATGTGATCGTATTGAGGATCATAGAAGAAAGGTTCTACAAAGAAAAACTCAAATAAAGATTGGACAAAAAGGAAGTGCAATCATAAAATGAATCCACAAGATCTTACTGAGCATCATACCAGCCAAGACATGAAAGTTGGAAAAGTTAAGAGTCAACCTATGAGCACCAAGGATGGTCGTGGGATGTAACCATGATCATACCTTCCTTTATTTGAGGCACCGACCCAGCTAATTCCTATGTATTTATGGTAGGTTTTTATTTTGTCTATAAATACTAAAATTAGGTCTTTTGTACCACTTAATGCATTATTACATCATTTTATGTTTTCAAGGCATATTTTTGTTCTTAAATTCTCAAACATTGATTTTTAGGGGTTTAATTCAAAGCGAGAACTTCGAGTTCTTAATGTTATTCTTGTAAGTTCATAATTATGCTTTCTTATTAGAATAATTCTTGTGATGTTGTAATTATGAGTAGCTAAACACCATAACTAGAATTGTGGGGATCATAATGGGTTACAAAGTAGCGTTCGTAATATAAGTTGATTCTCAAAGTGTGTTTGGGCATGTATTGTTGTTCTCTTTTATTTGATTGCTTCCTAATGGTTGCAAATATTAGAACTTTCCTTATCTCTACTCCGGGATTTAGCAGGAGTAATGAATGGGAAAAGGGAGTCAACAATGAGACTTAGAGCTATTAGTATCCATTTAAGTAAACTTAAGCCAATAATTTGGGATAGACTAATATGGTATCAATGATAGGGGTTAGTAATGTAAAACCCATGAGAATGAACCTTTGTGATTGGGTATAGTCATCTATTAGGGGCATAACATAGTCATTTAGATGAACATAACCTATCGATTCTACATGTCGAGCACCATAAGAGATTACTAAGTATGAAGAACCTACATACTTATGGACTTATTAGGGAGCACAATTCTCATGCTTTTCTCACATTGGATTACAAATCCAAAGAAATTATCAATTGTTACTATTGAAATCTTTATTTTAAAAACTCTCTTTTTACTGGAGATTGTTATTGATTCCATAAACAGACATCTTGATAGATATTTTGATCTATTCTCTCTGGAATCGACTCCATCCTAGTTGGATTCTACATTTGATCAATGACTGGATTATACTTTATTTACAGGTATATTAGGGTGTCATCAAATTTTTGTGTTGTTACCAAAAATATGGTTATGGAGTTGAATAATTGTGTTTGTCAGGTTGTTGGTTTCTATTTCTTGATTTTACTTTTCTATTATTCCTCTAGCGCATACCGGTGTATGACCAATATTGTAACACTCCAAAGATCCAATCTAAGATTAGAACCATAATTCAAGTATATGTAGAACCAAACTTCGTGTTTCGGTAGTATGTAGAGTGGTTTAGACATGTATTAAGGCCACATGTAACTCCTAGCTCATACGTAAGTTGAAACCTTCCGTACCTATTGATTTCCTGTGAGGAATATTTCTATAGTCAACTTTAAATAATCATAACATGTAAAGAGTTTTGGAGCTTATGAACCACCAAATGAAATGTCTTCAAATCTTTTTTCCAATGCCACCAACCATTTGTTCATCAGAGTAAAAAGTTATGCTCAAATTACCAGAGGATGTTTGTTTGTTAGAGTGGGGCGACTTAGTTTAACAAACCATCATGCTTGTGACGACCCAGAAAGGCAAGCCATCAGGCTTTAATTTGGTCATGTTGTGACAGTTTGGAGTGGTGGTTAGTCAAGGGTTTGATGGTTCGTCACCCGAACCATCAGAAGAGATTGTTTTTCACTATTAAGACGTATTCAAAGCAGTTGCTTGGTTTTTTTCCACTCTTTAAACACCAAAAATACATCATATATGCTATCCTAAGGATGATTACTAAGCCTAAACTGCCCTAAATCCCTAATTCCCCATAAAAATTCAAGTGACACTTAAAGAATATAGATAAAAGAGGCATTTTTTCTCTCCAAGGCAATAACTAAGTTTCATCTTCTTCAGGCTTTAAATTCAAAGATTTCACTAATGGTTTTGCCTTTAGGTATGTTGGATTTCATCATTGGAATTTCTTTCACCCATTGAGTCCCAAAGTTAACTCAAATTCTTAGTATAATTCATTCTTCAAGCTAAGGGTTTACATGAAAAGTATGAATTCTATTATCTTTCAATTTCTTGCTTTGACTAAACCATGAATATATGTTTTCCTATATATTTTAGCATCTATACATACTTATGACTATGAACTTTCAGTTTATTGATAAATCCTAAATTTGGGGCTTGAGTTATGAAATTTCCTATATCATTTAGATTATAGTATTACCATGACTAGTTGCATTCTTTAGAGATGGCGGGTTATGAAGACCTGATGACATAGGATTTCATGCATATATCAATGATTACTCAGTACTCTATGTTTACATAATGTAGAATGCTTTTTAGATAAAGTGTCTATTATTTTGTCATCATACTTTAAAATAAATGACCTTACCAGTTTATTAGTATAAATTTAGTTGGGAGTAATTAGAACGCCCCGAGACTACCTCCTGGACGTCACACAATTTTAGGACCATAAGTGATCCCAAGCTAACCCTTATATTGGAATAATTTGTGAGCAACTAAATAAGATCCATAAATCCTAAAGAAACAAGTGGAAGAGAAGTCTTTACTAAGTAGGTTCAATATAAAACTATATAAAATGATTACAGCTCTGGTCATGAAAA
Organism: Capsicum pubescens; assembly: GCA_030864215.1. Classification (NCBI taxonomy): domain Eukaryota; kingdom Viridiplantae; phylum Streptophyta; class Magnoliopsida; order Solanales; family Solanaceae; genus Capsicum; species Capsicum pubescens. The sequence goes on along the minus strand of CM061545.1, from coordinate 134,440,785 downwards.
ATAAAACTGAAATTAAATACATCAACTATACAGACTGTCTATGAAGTCTCTACTAATATCGACTATAGGTAGACAAGACATGAACCCCTGTTATCTCTAATCAATATAACTGAATAAAAGAATGATACTCAAACTATAGTTTACTTAAGTCCTCGCATAAAAAAACTCATCACCTGCTGGCTGGAAGCAGTGAACTATCTGACTATGATGTGCTATAACTGGTACCTACATTATGAGACAATGTAGCACATACACATATATATTGATCAATACGTTTGGAATGTACTGAGTATGCGGGGTTGAATGAATAAGTAAAACAATAACTGAATATACTCATAAACTTTCAAATAATGCATGCTAAGTGTAGATGACTCACCTTGAGCTTGACTAAAACGAACGCTGTAAAATCATAAATATGAGTAATGAAGCATAAGGATAAACTTTGTGAGCCATAACACTTTAGTTGTAAAAGCTTTACTTTTACTCTTTCTTTTGGGAGGTTCTTCTAACTGACATAAACCATGTGAGCTATCATGGAGTCCAACGTCATGCCCATGTTGGGGAGAGCTATCCTATCTTTGCCATCGGAATAGGACCTTAACTGAAGTGATCACTGTCTATAACTTTATCCATATTGGGCATAAGATTAACCTACGTTGGCTCATAGTTCTAGAGAATGTGACCTTGGCCGCATACCCAACTCGATGCTAAATACTACTCCCTGATTACTAAATGCCCATACTTTAGGAAATCCACCTTAAAATAGCATAAGGGTTTATAATGAAAACCAATTATTCATCTCTTTTCTTTAAACTGTAATCAAAATGAACAAATGTGGATTCTATTTCTTAGCTTGGGATCAAAAGATCAATTCTTGCTCAAATCTTGATATAAGCTTGCCATAGAATGCTTAAAAACATAATCTTCTTGAAATCTTAATACATAAACTTAGGGCTTAAAACCCATGCTTTAAACTCATGTCTATTGATAACAAAACTTCATTCTTAATAACAATCTTGAAATACTTCAACAATATCAAGTCAAGATAGTGAAATCTCATGGATAATATAAATCTTATAAGTTAAAACATAAACATAAGTAACTCTTGATATACTCAAAACTT